>CM075670.1:12412500-14812500 GCA_037962975.1 Clitoria ternatea
GATATGATTGAAATAAAATATCAATTCTGACACTGTTTCGGTATTTTGGACATATCTCTCTCATATATTAATGGAATTTAACAAATTTGGTCTTGTTGGAAAGATAAGAAAAAGAGGAACAACTTTGTAGTTGGACACATTTCCAAATTCGGACTCTAACTAACAATTAAAATGTGTACAAGATGACGCATTTTGAGTGGAGTATGTGGCAATTTGATGAGAGTAATTGGAAAAGCCAAGGAAATTAATAACTAAGGAAATAGGTAATAAATTATTTGATTAACTTTTACCAAAGGTATAAAGTTAAAACTATTTACCATGGTAAAAGGTTAAATTGAAGATGTTGTCCTAACCAAAAATTTATGTAGAAAGTTGAGATAAAATGGATAATATCATTGATGGTCTAAATCAAAATGATTATACATGAGAATAAAATTTTTAGGATGTTACAGGATCCTAGACCCCGGTTCAGACCAGTTCATTGGCACGCCCAGTGGGACCTGTTAGAGTTATTCCCACTTTTCGCAGAAGTTTGGTGGTTCACTATGGAAGGTGATGGACGTGATTTTGTTGATGGTCACGTGGAGGATGTAACCCATCAGCAAGCTGGAAGGAGGCTCATGTTTGAATCTCCTGTAACCAACACAAGAAGGATGGTATCAGTGGCAGCCCCTGACCCTCGAGATGAGGTTATCAGGCAGCTCAAAGAGGAGTTGATGGAGCTGCGAAGGGAGAGAGGAGGAACTGGGGACAGAGTAATGTCCCAGGATGAGGATACTCGTCATGCATCTGCGAGAGAGAAGTCCACCACTCTCCAGTATTCCAAGATCCCTACGTTCGAGGAGAGGGAGCAGACTCAAGACTCTGGTGATAGAGTCAGCACTAGGAGGAAGGAGCAGGTAGTGGCAGCTTCAGGGACGTATAGGCTCAGTGTCCCTTTCTCAAGGAGGCTCATGAGTGTCATGATCCCTAAGCACTTGCAAACAACACAGCCACTTTCTATCGGAAAATACAATGGGGAGACTGATCCCACTAAGCACCTTGATGCTTACATGTATGAAGCTATGTACTTAGGAGCTGACGAAGACGTCATGTGCATAATGTTCCCAAGAACATTGATGGAGGAAGCTCTTAGCTGGTTCAAGAGCCTACCCTCAGGATCTATAGATTTCTGGGAAGAAATGGCAGCTGCGTTTGAAAGCCATTTTGTCATCTCAAGGGACATTCCAAGGACTTCTCACACCTTGGCTCAGATAAGGCAAGGAGAGACTGAAACTCTTAAGGAGTTTCTGAAAAGATTCTATAAGGAGGCTGCTTTGGTCCCTAATCTCACGGAGGCCATACAGCTCCATATTGTGGTTGAGGCTTTACAGCCTGGTTCTGCTTTTTCCCTATCTTTGGCAAAAAGCCCCCCAACAACCTTCGAGGAGTTTCGAAGGAAAGCTTCCAAATATGTTGGTATAAAAATGCACCTGGAGGCCACAGCAGCTAGGATGAAGCCACCAGCGCCTTCTCAGCAGCCACGGAGAGATAAGGAGAGAATGAGGCCAGAAAAGTATGCCTTCAGGGAAGACTTTGTGAGCACTTGACCTCATCCACGAGACAGGTGCATCTCATCTTTCAACAACTATGCCCCTCTGAACGCCAGGCATTCCCAAATCTTAAGGGAAGTTGGTTGGCCAACACTCAGCGTCTTTGGGATAAGGAAGCCACCTCTGGTGAAAAGACCTGGGAACCCACGTAAATATTGTGCTTTTTATGAGCAGGCGGGTCACCACACAGATGAGTGTAAGGCGTTGAAGAATACCGTGGAAACTCTTATCAGAGAGGGGAAACTGAAGCAATACTTGTTCAAAGAAAAGTCCTTAGATGAGCCTGATAGAATAGACAAGAGAGGAAGAGACCCAGACGACGAAGGTGATAACAGTCGCAATCCAGTCAGAAGGTTCACTGTCGCGGAGAAACAAAAGGGAGTGGTGATCGCTGGAGAAGCCCAGCATGATGTTATGCCTTAGCAGTAAAGGCAGGGCAGGCGTGAGGTGATCGAGATGATTGCTGAAGGATTTGCAAGAGGAGGAGCCTCGATCACAGCCAGGAAAAATCACCACCGAATGATCCTCTTAGTGCAGGGCAAACCCAAAGATAACCGCCCTTTCAGAGACGGTGTGGCAGAACCGGTGGTATCATTCACTGATGATGACTTCGGCCCAACAGTCCCAGGAGGAGATGATGCAGTAGTGATCATTGCTGTTATAGCCAATAAAGACGTTAAAAGAATTCTCGTGGATCAGGGAAGTTCTTGTGATGTGATTTTTTATAATTGTTTCAAGAAAATGGGTTTTAATGATGCAGATTTGCAACCCTATACTCAAGACCTCACAGCGTTTAACGGGGCGAAGCAACCCACCAAGGGGTATCTTGACACCCTCATTTCCTTTGAGGGAGAACCTGGTGTGAGAACGGTGAAGTCCAGGATCTTGGTGATTGATGTGGAGTCTCCCTACAACGGGATCATTGGCCGCCCTACGCTGAACTCGATGGAAGCAATTGTATCTACTCCACACCTCCTTATCAACTTCATTGACAAGGACAACGGTGTGTCTTCCCTCCGCGGAGATCAAGAGATGGCTCGATATTGCTATAACCTGAGCCTCAACATGGTGAAGTTGGAAGCTTTTAATAAGAAGAGGAAGTTGAACGATGGAGGAACAGCGGCTGGGTCTGTCAGTTTGATCGATCTAGACCCCAGAGCGGAATTGAAGATTGATCCCCTCAATCCCTCAAAGCCCACACCGGATGGTGGTTCCAGGGACGTCGTCTTGGGAGATTCCCCAGAAAAGGTCACACACATCAATGACAAGCTAGAGTCAGTCATGGAGCAGCGCTTGTTGGCTCTTCTGCATGAGTTTAAAGACCTTTTCACATGGACTGCAGCAGACATGCCTGGTGTGAACACCTATTTTTGTCCGGTGATATATATTAAAAAGAAAAAAAAGAAAAAAAAAGAAAAAAAAAGAAGAAAATAAAAGAGTTTTTTTTGTCCTAGAGTCCGGAGTCAATGTTGACTGCATTAACCGGGGTCCTAGCACGGTTTCATGACCGGTGTTACCTCATTAGTTCTAAGCTCGTACAGCCTCAGTGGAGTACGGTATTTTACACCTCAGTTCGAAGGGAATCCGAGGTTCTTCAAGTTAAAACTGATGTGTTAATCCGTACTTGAACTTCAAGACACACCGGAAGTACACCTGCAGGAGAGTCCCCAATGCTTAATATTTAACCGAGGTGAAGAGAAATGTCTATAGTTGACCAATGATTTCAGACCCCGGTTATGACTTACTAGTTCTCGTTGGTGACGCGGTACAGTGCTTAGAACCCCGCCCAGTCCAGATTGCCACCCTGGATCATATTAAAAAAAATAATATTAAAAATTGCATAGTGACCGTTGGAATAGTAACCCTTCCCCATCTCTATAAATACCCAATCCCTCTTCATTTCCTACCACACCTCTCATTTGATCAATTCTCTTCATTTCTCTCAAGCAATGGCTGATGGATGCCGAAGCCAAGAGGAAAGAATAAGGGAGGGAAGACGATGTTTTGTGACTACCTTTTTACTCCTTATAGTGTGGGTAGTAATTTATATTTATTGGATATTTTATATATTTCCATATATGTAATAAATAATTTATGTTTCCATTTGTACCTTTAAATAAAAGGCCCAAAAAAAACGAAAAATAAATGGGCAAAAAAAAATCAGAAAAAAAAAACGAAAATAAAATAAAAAATAAATAAAAAGGGCCAAAAAAAAGAAAAAAAAAAGAAAAAAAAAAGAAGAGAAAAAAAAAGGGCCCAAACAAAAAAAACTAAAAAAAACTAAAAAAAAGAACAAAAAAAAAGAAATGGGCCCAAAAAAAAAGTCCAAAAAAAAAATTAAAAAAAAAAACGAAAATAAAAAAAATTATAAAAAAGAAAAAAAAGAGGAAAGTCACGGTGGTTTTAGTGGTGGGCCCGGTTTGGTTGGATAATTGGAGAAAATTGGGGAAATTGACATCAAATTTGGACAAATTGAAAAAGTAGAAAAGTGATGTCATTTATGGAGAATCCAATGCCAATTTTCTTCTATAAATAGAAGGTGATATTGAGGCATTTTGGGAGGAAGAAGAGAAAAAAGAGGGGAAAGAGTGTTAAATTTTTGTGAGAATTTTTAGAAGTTTGAGTTTTCAAAAATTACTTTGTGTAATCCTAGTTAGGAAAATGAGTGCACAACTCTTGTTTGTCTTAGTATGTGAGTTTTTGTGAGCTAAAATACTGTCCAAGTGTTGTAACCGGTATCCAAATACCTTCAAATCAAGTCCAAACAAAGCCAAAAGCAAAGGAAATCTACACAAAATTGATTTCCCGACTTCCGTTCTAGTTTCTCTGTAATTGATCTTGTACCAAGGTATTTTTTATTAATACAAAGTTGTTTATTTATATTTATTTATTCGTCTTATTTAATTGTTATTTATTTTTCTGCACTTTTATTTTTCTTTATTTATATTCAAGCACTTTATTTTCCTGCACTTTATTTTTCTACAGTTATTTATCTGTTTATTTATTTTTATGCATCTCCATCTTTATTTATTTATTTGTACCTTTATTTTTCCTTATTTATTTTTTTTACACTTTTATTCCTCTTTATTTACTTTTCTGCACTTTTATTATTGTTAATTTATTTTTCTGCACTTTATTTATCCGCACTTTATATTTCTGCAATTATTAGTTCATTTTTTTTATTTTTTACATTTTTATCTTTATTTATTTATTTTTATCCCCTTTTATTTTATTTATTTACTTTCCCGTCCCTTTATTTTTGTTATTTACTTTTCTGCCCATTTATTTTCATGTATTTACTTTTCTGCCCTTTATTTTTGTTATTTACATTTCTGCCCCTTTATTTTTATATATTTACTTTTCTGCCCCTTTATTTTTGTTATTTACATTTCTGCCCATTTATTTCTATGTATTTACTTTTTAGCCCTTTTATTTTGGTTATTTACTTTTCTACCCCTTTATTTTTGTTATTTACATTTCAGCCCCTTTATTTCCATGTATTTACTTTTTAGCCCTTTTATTTTGGTTATTTACATTTCTGCCCCTTTATTTTTGTTATTTACATTTCTACCCCTTTATTTTTTGTTATTTACATTTCTGCCCCTTTATTTTCATGTATTTGCTTTCCTGTCCCTTTATTTTTGTCATTTACTTTTTTGCTGCTTTATTTTTGTTATTTACTTTTCTGTTCCTTTATTTTTTTTATTATTTATTTTTCTGCCCCTTTATTTTATGTATTTATTTTTTTCTGCTCTTTTATTTTTATGTATTTATTGTTATGTCTATTTATTTTTATTTTTATTTTTTTGAACTTTTCATTTATTTTGTTTTCTACCTTTATTTTTTTTATTTTATTATTATTATTTATTCTCTATACTTTTTATTTTTAGTTATTTATCTTTTTGCTTTTATCTTTCTACACTTTCTATTTATTTATTTACGTTTGACCATTTTAATAGTTTATAAATATGTTATATATATACATAATTATCCATTTTTATTATGGTCATGATTTCCTATTATTTTCTCTTAGTAACCTTTTAATAATTAAGAAGAAATTATTTTCATAAAAAAATAAAAAAAATAAGACTAATAAATAGTGTGTTATTTATTCATTCATTTTTCTCTTAAATTTAAGATGAGATTAATTTAGATGAGACATCTTATTAATCTTATTTTCTTAAAAGATAATTAAATAATATTCCGTGTTAATTTTAATTAATTAAGTGTATTATATTTCTTTATCTTCATGTTGATGTGTTTAATTTTATTTTATTTTTTCTCTTATCTTTATTTATTTATTTATTTATTTGTTTTGAACTTTATATTTCTCAATAAAAATCAATTTTTTTTTACTAGAAAATAAGTAAGACAAGACGTCTTATTGTTTTTTTATCTTTTTATTTTTATGGTCTTTTAATCATTTGTTTATTTATTTTCTTAGAACTAAAAAACAACAAACTTAGGAGATGTATTTTTTTTACTATCTTTGTTTTATTCATATTTATATATTTTTTTATTGTGTATATTATTTATGATTGTTTTATGAAGGATGAAATATTTGATAATCATTTTTTAAATTATGCATGATCAATTTGGGTAACCGTTTTTTACGGACAGTGTGGGGTGCTAATACCTTCCCCTCCTGTAATTCGACTCCCGGACTAAACAGAATCTCATTTTTTTTAAAAAAAAAACCAGTGCTATTTAAAGGTTTTCCTAATATTTTCCTTAATAAATATTGGTGGCGACTCCTTGAACCCTTTATTTTTTAGGCTTCTTAAGAGCCTCACTTCAATGCCGTTTCAATTTTCTTTTATTTGTCTTTAACCAGTCCGCGTCGTGCGCCGGGACCCCGGTCGCGACAGATGGCGACTCCACTGGGGATATTTTGAGAGTCAAGCCCGTTAAATTGATCTTGTGTATTTTGTTGATTGTTAATTATTTCATCCTTTATATTTATTTGTTATGTTATTCTTGTTGTTTATCTAATCTTCCATTAATTTTAGATTTTATACTATTTTTTTTTTTACTTCTTTATTGCCTTAATTTAGAACCTTAGGGTAGAAGACATGTGATATTTATTTTGCTTTATGTTTGTTCATTGTGAAGAATGGGTAAAAATCCAGGTATGAATGCCCCACACACTTCACATTCACCATAATACACACACTATTAGAAGGGACCCTATTCCCGGGCCCCGCAAAAGACATAGGCTAGGGGAGATTATTAGCGGTGTCATTTAGGACGAGACGTCCTACCATGATTCGCGTGAAAATCTCAGCCGGGGTGTTATCTTAGTTATGATGTCCGCACTAAGTAGGATTCCCTACTTTTTGCATAAGACTCATAGCTAAAGATCAGAGCTCCGGTGACCTTCTTAGAACCAATTAGAACAACTACCTTTTGAAGAAACACGATTAAATAGCCTTAGAGCCAATTAGGTGGTTACCTTGTCTAAGACACAATTGGGCAAACATTCCTTTTATCTTTTATTCATTTGCACAAAGTTTTTTTTTAAAAAAAAATCATCAAAAATGTATCTTTTCTATACTCAAGTCATGATAAATATTATCACTCTTATGTGAGGATATTTATCAAACTGTTTTCTTTGTTAATCTGATTTATTTATTTCTTTTGTTAAAGGTGAAATTTAAACATCGGTAAGTATCACTAAAAATGGAATTTAACATGAGATCAAGTGATCAAGAAGTGAACGCAACTGGTCTAAAAAATTTGTTACACCTCAAAGTCATCAGATCAAATACTAGCAATCTGTTGTCCTTAAGCAAAAGGATGGATATTACCCAGAAAATGACCTTTACAAGGAAGTATGGAAAGATCTTAAAATTCTTAGAGGTCGAAGTGCAAGAAGGGGCCCTTACTGCTCTAGCTCAGTTTTATGATCCTCCTCTCCGCTGTTTTACATTCAAAGATTTCCAGGAGTTTGAACAAATATTTGGCTTGCCATTAGAAGATTTGAAACCTTATCGTCGAACTGAACATCATGCTTCAATCTTCTGTGTAGCTCGCATTCTTAAGATGGATCCGGAAATGCTTAAGAAGGCTCAATTAAACAGGAACCAAATTTCAGGATTCGCACTAAGCTTCTTTGAGCAGCAACTTCTCAGTCAGGCAGGGAAAGGAGAATGGGACGTGTTTGTTGACATTTTGGCGTTGGCCATCTATGGTGTGATCCTCTTCCCAAGCCTTGATAATTATATTGATTTCAAGGCAATTGATGTTTTCCTAGCTAGAAAGCTTAGAGGTGAAAGTTCCATGACTGCTGTCTTAGCTGATATCTATTGTACAATGGATTCCTGTCATAACCGGAATGGGAAAAAGATCGTCTGTTGTCTACCCGCCTTGTATCTATGGCTTACTTCTCATGTCTTCAATCAAGTTGGCAAGGTTTGCTAGCATGATTCGGTGGTACCCTCAGTGGATGAACGTAGATTCCATTATTTACTGCTGTGGAAAATTTCCGAATGTGCCTCTCATGGGAACTCAAGGATGCATCAATTACAATCCTAGCATTGTAAAAAGACAACTTGCTTATCCTATGATACAGCCTCCAGAAGAAGAAACAGTAACGCCTTTCCTTCATTATTATATTGAGGGAAATAGTGCTCCTGTTATTCAAACTGTCATTGATGCTTGGGGCAAGGTTCATAGTAAAGGAAAAGAATTGGGTGTCCAAAGTCATGCCGCAAAATAAAGTTACCACCAGTGGATTTCAAATAGGGTAGCCATTGTTAAATTACCCTTTAAAGATCACGGTGCTCATGTGAGAAATCCAGTTCCCGATGAAAGCAAAGAGATTGAAAATTTGAGGAGTGAGTTGGCTGAAATGACAAAGAAAAATCAAGTTTTGGAGGATGATTTAATCAAAATTCAACAAGACAATGCTTCCCTTAAGAGAAAAAGGTGTGAATTAGAAAATGCCTTTGAAGATATAGGTAAGAAACAGCGAATTGAAAGAGAACATATGATGCAATTGGATCAATGCCTCCAAACCGCGAACAGCCAATTGAAGACCAAAGAGAAACAAAAGAATGATATATTGGCTGACAAAGGGCGGTTACGAGAAATTCTAGCCAAGACAAAAGAAGAAGCTCAAGGTGAAAAGAACCTTATGCAAGCGCGAATTGATGAACTGGAACGACAAGTCAGAGATGTCGTTAGTGCTTGCGAGCGTGAAATAAATGAAGAAAAATGGCAAGCCATGGAAGACAAGGATAGATATGAAGAGATTATACGTTTAATGACCCTAGAAAGGGTTGAGTTGGAAAGTCTTGTCTATTCTTGGAGAGACCGTTTTTCTAATCTAGCCGGTCTTGCTAATGGAACACTTAGAAATATTCCTCACCTGTTGAAGAAGGCTGAAGCGATGATGAATCCGCTTTCTACACCGGAGGAAATTACAACATTCATCTAATACTGCAAGGGGCGATTGGATGAAATGAAGGTCTGGATTGCTAAAGCAAGAGAGAATTGATTTTGAGTTGTTGTAACAAACAATGTATCAGAACTTGTTGATCAATGAATAAATCTCATGTTGAATTTGCATTTTTCTTCTAACTTAGTACTTTAGAAAAAGACATTCTAAAAGAAAGGTTTATCTTTACTTACCGATATTTGAAATTCATCATGTATTTACTTTACATCTCTTTATGTCATTTAACAATACTTGTTCTTGTACCAAGGGGGATTTCTTTGTATTTATTCACATCACGGGGAGAAAGGGCTCAAAGCATCCTTATCAAACCCGATTGCAAACAAGACTCATGGCAGAGCCGGAAAGCGCAGTTGAAGAATTGAGGAATGAAGTTGGCCAGATCAAGGAACAGATGGCAGAAATACTTAAGATTCTTGAAAAAAGAGGTACAGAAAGGGGATCTTCTGCAGGAAATGGGGAACAAACATCCACTCCTCAAGTTCAAGCTCAAGAGGGGAACCCTATACCTTTAAATGATCCTTCTCCAGTCACTGAAACTCCATTCATCTCACACCAACCTTATGGTATGCCATTGCCACCTTTTGTTTCCCAAGACGGGAATGTTCAGCAAGCATATGCTTGGCCTCCATCTGGCTTACTTCAAGGGTATTACACCATGCATCCTAATCCTAATCAAGAGAATCCTCCTGCTGCTCAACAAATTCCCAATCCCCCTGTATCTAACCCTCCAAATTTCAACCAATCAATAGTTGTTCCCCAAAACACTCAGGCTCCACCCAATGTCACTCCACCTAATACAATTCCACCATAAAATCACCAGACTCCAAATGATGCCACACAACAAAACCCACAAGCAGTGCCATATTATTTCCCTTATGGTTGCCCAATACCACAGGCAGGTGTTTCCCAAAACTTGTCACACAAAGCTCAAGTCCCTCCACCAAATCCTGATCAGCCAGCAGCGCCTTTGTCAAAAGGGCAAATAGAAATATTGGAAGAAAGGTTGCGTGCAGTAGAGGGAGGAAGTGGCTTAGGCGTAACAAATGTTTCTGAATTATGCCTAGTTCCAGATGTGGTAATTCCTCCCAAGTTCAAATTGCCGGAATTTGATAAATACAAAGGAACAACTTGTCCTCGTAACCATTTGACCATGTACTGCCGAAAGATGGCTGGGTATGCTTATGATGAAAAGTTGCTGATCCATTTTTTTCAAGATAGCCTTGCTGGGGCAGCGTTGAGCTGGTATACTCACCTTGAACGAACTCGTATTCGTTGTTGGAAGGATCTAGCTGATGCCTTTCTGAAGCAATATAAATACAATATGGACATGGCACCAGACCAGCTACAACTTCAGAATATGACCAAAAGGAATACTGAGTCCTTCAAAGAATATGCTCAACGATGGAGGGAAATGGCTGCACAAGTTGAACCACCTCTGATAGAGAAAGAGATAGTGGCAATGTTCATTGACACTCTTCAGCCACCGTTCTATGAAAGGATGCTTGGGAGTGTATCATCAATCTTTTCTGATATGGTGGTAATAGGGGAAAGAATTGAAAGCGGTTTGAGAACAGGAAAAGTTGTCCAAAGTTCCTCATCAATAGGAAGACCTATGACAGGGGCAGGAAGAAGAAAGGGTGAGGAAGCAAATGCTGTAATGGGAAATCAAGGTCAACATAATCAAAAAATGTTTCAACCTTCCCCTTTCCCTTTCCCACCTCATTATCCACCGTACGGACCTTACCCTTATGTAGCTGCTGCTTCTGGAAATTCATTTCCCCATCCTCAATCATATAGACCCCCACCCGTCCATAATTTCAAGAATATACCACCACCTCCTCCCCAACAATGGATGCAAAATCCCAATCCAAATCTTCCACAAAAAAAGCCAAACAATGACCGTCCTTCTGTCCAATTTGATCCAATTCCCATGACATATACTGAACTTTTGCCTCAACTTCTCAAAAGTTCTCTTGTTGTACGATGTCCTTTAAAACCCGTAGGGCCACCCTATCCTAAGGGGTATGATCCTAATGTGAAGTGTGATTATCATGCTGGGGCACCGGGGCATTCTACAGAAAATTGCATTGCCTTAAAGTTTAAGGTACGTGATTTGATAAATGCCAAGTGGTTGGATTTCGAAGAAGGCTCCCCAAATGTGATTAGAAATCCTTTGCCTAATCATGGAAATACTGGGGTAAATGCAATAACACATGACTTGGGAAATGATCATTGTCCCCCTTGCAATGATGTCAACATGATCCATGGGCAGCATGGTACAGACTCAGTAAGCCCAGTCACCCCTGTTCCTTTGGTGGTCTATTACACCAAAAAACCTTTGACTGAACCAGTCATGAACCATCCGTCCTTGACAATTAGGACCCCATCTCCATTTTCATACAAGGATACCCATGCGGTACCTTGGAAGTATGAAGTGGATGTAATCCCTCAACTCCTAAAGGGATCGTCATCCTCAGTAACCAATATTTCCAAGACAAGTGGAATGACTAGGAGTGGACGAGTTTATGCTCCTGAAAACTTGAGAAAGGAGGATGTACCTGTAAGTGAAAAAGAAAGTCGTGGTAAAGAATAAGATCCTCCCCAAAGAATAACAGAGGAAGATGCTTGTGAATTTTTGAAATTCATTAAGCAAAGCGAATACCAGGTCCTTGACCAGTTAAACCGCACTCCTGCAAAAATATCCTTGTTATCTCTCTTATTGGACTCAGAACCACATCGTGGAAAGTTATTGAAGGTCTTGAATAAAGCACATGTTGCAAAAGATATTTCGCCTGAAAAGTTTGAAGGGATAGTGGGGCATATTGCCTCAAATGACTACTTAACTTTCACCGACGAAGAGATACCTGCTGAAGGAAGAGGTCATAATAAGGCATTACACATCTCTGTCAAGTGTCAGGATCATATCGTAGCCAAGGTCCTAGTTGATAATGGCTCCTCTCTGAATATCATGCCAAAGTCCACTTTAAATCAACTACCTTTTGATGGGTCACATATGAAGCCAAGCTCAATGGTAGTGAGAGCTTTTAACGGTACTCGGAGAGAGGTCATTGGAGATATTGAGATCCCCATCCAAGTGGGCCCATGCACCTTCAATGTATTATTTCAAGTGATGGATATCAATCCTGCTTATAGCTGCCTATTGGGGAGGCCTTGGATACATTCTGCCGGTGTGGTTCCATCTACCCTTCATCAAAAGCTTAAATTTGTGGTAAACAACAAGCTAATCATTGTTTCTGGTGAGGGAGATTTCCTTATCAGTAAGCCCATGTCAACTCCATATATAGAAGCGGCTGAAGAAAGTCTTGAGACTTCCTTCCAATCATTGGAAATTGCTCACACCACCTATGTGAGCGAAGGGTTATAACTAGCTCATCCTTCTAAAGCTTCTATGATGGTAGCTAAAGTGATGATGAAATCTGGATTCCAGCCAGGGAAAGGGCTTGGGAAGATGCTTGATGGAGAAGTAGACCCATTATTGGTTAAGGAGAATAAGAACGGCTTTGGGCTAGGGTATCATCCATCTCCAATGGAAAGAGCGAAGGTTTTCACAGATAAGAGAGAAAAGCAACTTGCACGGTTAGAAAACCGAGAACCCCTAACTGCGAAGATCCCTATCTGTGACCTTTACCGAAGCTTCAGGAGTGCAGGCTTGACATCTCCAGACCAAGTGGCGGTCATCGATGATGAGTCCAAGAGGGAAGAAGACCTGATTTACCCTTGTCCTTCAGATACTGAGTTGTGTAATTGGGAAGCCGTTGAGTTTCCAGAGATCATTTCAAAGTAATTGTTCACTTTGTAGGTTTTTGTTTAAATCCTTTGGCTATGCCTAAAGCCTTAGGATGAGTTTTAATAAGGGCAAAACATGTTTCCTTTATCGTTTCAAATAAATAAAAGTTAAGTTCAATTATCATTTTCCTTATTTTGCCTTTTTTTATATTAAATAAATTGCAGATCTGAAATTGAATTCCAAAATAATAAGATTGCTTTCTCCCATCATGATTTTAATCCAACAAGCGAAGAGAATGAAGAGTCCGATGAACCTTCCCCAGAATTACTAAGGCTGCTAGATCAGGAAGATAAAGAAATTTCTCCCTATCTAGAAATTGTTGAAGTCATAAATTTGGGGAGTGAAGAAAACAAACAAGAAGTCAAGATCGGAACCTCTTTAAGTAGAGAACATAGGAGGGAATTAATAGAATTGTTGGTCGAATTCAGCGATGTGTTTGCTTGGTTATATCAGGATATGCCAGGATTAGATAACTGCATCGTTGAACACAAGTTGCCATTAAAACCCGGTTGCGTCCCCATAAAGCAAAAGTTGAGAAGGATGAAGCCAGAAATGCTCTTAAAGATTAAAGAAGAGATAACCAAACAGCTGGATGCCGGGTTCTTGGCTGTCTCCAAATACCCCAACATTGTTCCGGTCTCGAAGAAAGATGGGAAGGTACGAATGTGTGTTGATTACCGGGATTTGAATAGAGCTAGCCCAAAAGATGACTTTCCATTGCCACATATTGATGTTCTTGTTGATAACACGGCCCAACATTCCATTTTTTCATTCATGGATGGATTTTCTGGGTACAACCAAATCAAGATGGCACCCGAAGACATGGAAAAAACCACTTTTATTACTTTGTGGGGAACCTTTTGCTACAAGGTGATGTCTTTTGGATTGAAAAATGCCGATGCCACTTACCAAAGAGCGATGGTAACTCTATTTCATGACATGATGCATAAAGAGATAGAGGTTTATGTGGATGATATTATTACCAAATCCAAATCTATTGAAGGTCACTTGATTGACTTACGAAAGCTCTTTGAACGCCTGAGAAAATTCAAACTCAGATTAAATCCGGCTAAATGCACTTTTGGGGCTAGCTCTGGAAGGTTGCTTGGTTTCATTGTCAGTGAGAAAGGTATCGAAGTGGATCCCGATAAAGTAAAGGCAATCATGGAAATGCCCGCTCCTAGCACTGAAAAAGAAGTACGAGGATTCCTTGGAAGGTTGAATTACATAGCTCGTTTCATTTCTCAACTAACAGCTGTATGTAATCCAATCTTTAAGTTGCTTCGTAAAAATCAACCATCACAATGGAATGATGATTGTCAGGAGGCCTTTGACCAAATAAAGCAATACTTGCAATCCCCACCAATCTTGGTTCCCCCAACACCGGGAAGACCACTCCTGTTGTATTTGACAGTGATAGATGAGTCTATGGGCTCTGTACTGGGGCAACATGATGAGTCTGGGAGAAAAGAGCATGCTATTTACTATTTGAGCAAGAAGTTCACTGAGTGCGAAGCACGATATTCCACTGTGGAACGAACTTGTTGTGCATTAGCATGGGTTGCTCGTCACCTAAGACAATACATGTTATCTTATACTACTTGGTTGATATCTAAGATGGACCCAATTAAGTACATCTTTGAGAAACCGGCTCTGACGGGAAGAATAGCTCGTTGGCAGGTTCTTTTGACTGAGTATGATATCATTCATGTCACCCAAAAAGCTGTAAGAGGGAGTGCTTTAGCTGATCACTTGGCCCACCATCCCCTAAAAGAGTACCAACCAATGTCATTCGAATTTCCTGATGAAAATATTATGATGTTGTCAGAAGAGAAAGATTGTCCTAATAGAACTTGGATTTTGATGTTCGATGGGGCGTCGAATACACTGGGGCATGGGATTGGGGCCATCCTAATCTCACCAGATAACAAGCTTTTCCCATTCACTGCTAGACTTTGTTTTGATTGTACCAATAATATTGCAGAATATGAAGCTTGTGTTTTGGGGATTCAGGCGGCACTTGAAGCAAAGGTGAAATCTCTACAAATATACGGAGATTATGCCTTGGTGATTCATCAACTGAAAGAAGAATGGGGTACTAGAGATGGCAAATTGATTCCTTATCAAGCTCACATCATGGAACTAATCAAAGGGTTTGATGAAGTCTCTTTCCATCATATTTCTCGGGATGATAACCAATTAGCCGATGCTTTGGCCACGTTGGCCTCCATGTTCAACGTAAGTAGGGAGTGTGACATGCCCTTCATCGAGATCGAAAGGCGTCTCAAACCTGCATATTGTCATGAGATAGAAGAAGAGCCCGATGGGAAACCATGGTTTCATGACATCAAAAATTATATTCAAAATCAAGAATATCCTCCTGGTATCTCAGAAAATGATAAAAGAACCCTCAGACGCCTAGCCATGAATTTCTTTATGACTGGGAATACACTCTATAAGAGAAATTATGATTCTGTTCTCCTTCGTTGCGTAGACGTGACGGAAGCTAACAAAATCATGAAGGATGTTCATGAAGGGCCTTTCGGAACACATGCAAATGGGCACTCGATGGCAAGAAAAATTCTCAGATCTGGATATTATTGGATGACAATGGAAAATGATTGTCATAACTATGCCAAGAAATGTCACAAGTGTCAAACCTATGCAGATAACATTCATGCACCACCATCTTCTTTGCACGTTCTAACAACGCCTTGGCCTTTTGCTATGTGGGGCATAGATGTTATTGGTCCTATTGAACCAAAAGCATCGAATGGGCATCGCTTTATTTTGGTGGCCATTGATTACTTCACTAAGTGGGTTGAAGCAGCTTCCTACACCAACGTGACTAAAAATGTTGTGGTCAAATTCATCAAGAGAGAATTGATTTGTAGATATGGTTTACCAAATCAGATCATCACTGATAATGGTACAAACCTGAATAATAAAATGATGGATGAACTTTGTGAGGAATTCAAAATCAAACACCTCAATTCATCTCCATACAGACCTAAGATGAATGGAGCAGTGGAGGCTGCTAACAAAAATATAAAGAAAATCATACAAAAGATGGTTGAAACCTACAAAGACTGGAGTGAGTTGCTTCCTTTTGCTTTACATGGGTATCGTACCTCTGTACAAACTTCGACAGGAGCAACACCTTTCTCATTGGTGTATGGTATGGAAGCTATTTTACCAATAGAAGTGGAAATTCCGTCTTTAAAAGTAATCATGGATGCCAAATTAGAAGAAACTGAATGGGTTCGGTCCCGGTATGATCAATTAAATTTAATTGATGGGAAAAGGTTAACCGCTCTCTGTCATGGGCAGTTATACCAAAAGCGTATGAAGAAGGCATACGAAAAGAAAGTGCGACCTCGTCAATTTCATGAAGGTGATTTGGTACTGAAGAAAATCTTGCCGAATCAAAATGATCACCGAGGCAAATGGAAGCCAAATTATGAAGGACCATTCGTCGTAAAGAGAGCCTTTTCTGGAGGAGCTTTGATTTTGACGAACATGGATGGTGAGGAGTTATCTTTCCCGGTCAATTCAGATGCAGTCAAGAAGTATTATGCTTGAGCGTACTCTAAAGGGATAGGGTAGTCTTTATGTCCTCTAAAAGTTTGGATTAAAAATTATGATATAAACTTGTAATTTTCCCAAGTAAATATATGGAATTCTCAATTTCAGTTCCAATCCTGGTCTTGTCAGGTTTCATTTGCATGCATTTTGTGGAAAATATTAAAAAAAATCATGAAAGGCATATTTTTAATCTCAAACAAGCTTGATACTTCCCAATTACACAGACCTTGGTAATTAGGATATTCCGCTCTGCCATGAGTAATAACAAGTCCCATAAGGATTGTGGTAGTCACCTGGAGGAAACAAGATCTTTGACCTTTGGTTTTCCACTTGACTATTTCTTCCATGCAGGTTTGAGGGTACAACAAGGACAAGCGCTCCCCATGAAGAGTCGAGATCAACAGTTTCAGCCTATCACCTAACTCCAGTCAGGATGGTTTACTAAGCTGTGAAAATGCAATCCTTGTATTCACTCGGAACCCACACTAAACCAGAAAAGTCAATCTCAGACACATTCTTCTTGAGCATAAATCTCATATAATTCTCTACCATAAGTCATTATGGTAGAGGTATCTCCCATTAGTCTTATTTCATGTCCAAGCCTAAGGTATCCATTCCTAGGCTACTCAAGATCAAATCAGGGGCATTTCCTCAGTCATTTAGTAAACATGTCAAAGCCTCAGGTATCCATCCCTAGGCTATCTCAATCAAAATCAAATCAGGGGCATTTCCCCAGTCATTTAGTTTCATGTCAAAGCCTCAGGTATCCATCCCTAGGCTATCTCAATCAAAATCAAATCAGGGGCATCCCCAGTCATTTAGTTTCATGTCAAAGCCTCAGGTATCCATCCCTAGGCTATCTCAATCAAAATCAAATCAGGGGCATCTCCCCAGTCATTTAGTTTCATGTCAAAGCCTCAGGTATCCATCCCTAGGCTATCTCAATCAAAATCAAATCAGGGGCATCCCCAGTCATTTAGTTTTATGTCAAAGCCTCAGGTATCCATCCCTAGGCTATCTCAATCAAAATCAAATCAGGGGCATCCCCCCAGTCATTTAGTTTCATGTCAAACCTTCAGGTATCCTTCCCTAGGCTATCTCAATCAAAATCAAATCAGGGGCATCTTCCCAGTCATTTAGTTTCATGTCAAAGCTTCAGGTATCCTTCCCTAGGCTATCTCAATCAAAATCATTCAGGGGCATCCCCCTGTCATCTATTTTATGTCGAAGCCTCAAATACCCATTCTTAGGCTCCTCAAAATGTCAAGACAACTTCATATTTTTCCAAAGCTTCAGGTATTAACCCCTAGGTTATGCCATTTATCTTCCTGTCATGTTCCAAGTGCCTCTCCTTCAACTGTCTAGCATTGGGACAACACCATTCGGCTATTTACTTCTTGTCAAAAGTTGCCGGGTATTCTTAGTGGTGTTCACGTCTTTACTTTCTTTTCACATCAATAATATGAATATGTCTCATATTCTTTCATGAAAAGAAGTAAAGAGGGGCATCTGTGAACACATATTTTTGTCCGGTGATATATATTAAAAAGAAAAAAAAGAACAAAAAGAAAAAAAAAAAGAAGAAAAAAAAAGAGTTTTTTTTGTCCTAGAGTCCGGAGTCAATGTTGACTGCATTAACCGGGGTCCTAGCACGGTTTCATGACCGGTGTTACCTCATTAGTTCTAAGCTCGTACAGCCTCAGTGGAGTACGGTATTTTACACCTCAGTTCGAAGGGAATCCGAGGTTCTTCAAGTTAAAACTGATGTGTTAATCCGTACTTGAACTTTAAGACACACCGGAAGTACACCTGCAGGAGAGTCCCCAATGCTTAATATTTAACCGAGGTGAAGAGAAATGTCTATAGTTGACCAATGATTTCAGACCCCGGTTATGACTTACTAGTTCTCGTTGGTGACGCGGTACAGTGCTTAGAACCCCGCCCAGTCCAGATTGCCACCCCGGATCATATTAAAAAAAATAATATTAAAAATTGCATAGTGACCGTTGGAATAGTAACCCTTCCCCATCTCTATAAATACCCAATCCCTCTTCATTTCCTACCACACCTCTCATTTGATCAATTCTCTTCATTTCTCTCAAGCAATGGCTGATGGATGCCGAAGCCAAGAGGAAAGAATAAGGGAGGGAAGACGATGTTTTGTGACTACCTTTTTACTCCTTATAGTGTGGGTAGTAATTTATATTTATTGGATATTTTATATATTTCCATATATGTAATAAATAATTTATGTTTCCATTTGTACCTTTAAATAAAAGGCCCAAAAAAAACGAAAAATAAATGGGCAAAAAAAAAATCAGAAAAAAAACGAAAATAAAATAAAAAATAAATAAAAAGGGCCAAAAAAAAAGAAAAAAAAAAGAAGAGAAAAAAAAAGGGCCCAAACAAAAAAACTAAAAAAAAAGCCCAAAAAGAACAAAAAAAAAAGAAATGGGCCCAAAAAAAAAAGTCCAAAAAAAAATTTTAAAAAAAAAACGAAAATAAAAAAAAAAATTTTAAAAAAAAGAAAAAAAAGAGGAAAGTCACGGTGGTTTTAGTGGTGGGTCCGGTTTGGTTGGATAATTAGAGAAAATTGGGGAAATTGACATCAAATTTGGACAAATTGAAAAAGTAGAAAAGTGATGTCATTTATGGAGAATCCAATGCCAATTTTCTTCTATAAATAGAAGGTGATATTGAGGCATTTTGGGAGGAAGAAGAGAAAAAAGAGGGGAAAGAGTGTTAAATTTTTATGAGAATTTTTAGAAGTTTGAGTTTTCAAAAATTACTTTGTGTAATCCTAGTTAGGAAAATGAGTGCACAACTCTTGTTTGTCTTAGTATGTGAGTTTTTGTGAGCTAAAATACTGTCCAAGTGTTGTAACCGGTATCCAAATACCTTCAAATCAAGTCCAAACAAAGCCAAAAGCAAAGGAAATCTACACAAAATTGATTTCCCGACTTCCGTTCTAGTTTCTCTGTAATTGATCTTGTACCAAGGTATTTTTTATTAATACAAAGTTGTTTATTTATATTTATTTATTCGTCTTATTTAATTGTTATTTATTTTTCTGCACTTTTATTTTTCTTTATTTATATTCAAGCACTTTATTTTCCTGCACTTTATTTTTCTACAGTTATTTATCTGTTTATTTATTTTTATGCATCTCCATCTTTATTTATTTATTTGTACCTTTATTTTTCCTTATTTATTTTTTTTACACTTTTATTCCTCTTTATTTACTTTTCTGCACTTTTATTATTGTTAATTTATTTTTCTGCACTTTATTTATCCGCACTTTATATTTCTGCAATTATTAGTTCATTTTTTTTATTTTTTACATTTTTATCTTTATTTATTTATTTTTATCCCCTTTTATTTTATTTATTTACTTTCCCGTCCCTTTATTTTTGTTATTTACTTTTTTGCCCATTTATTTTCATGTATTTACTTTTCTGCCCCTTTATTTTTGTTATTTACATTTCTGCCCCTTTATTTTTATATATTTACTTTTCTGCCCCTTTATTTTTGTTATTTACATTTCTGCCCCTTTATTTCTATGTATTTACTTTTTAGCCCTTTTATTTTGGTTATTTACATTTTTGCCCCTTTATTTTTGTTATTTACATTTCTACCCCTTTATTTTTTGTTATTTACATCTCTGCCCCTTCATTTTCATGTATTTGCTTTCCTGTCCCTTTATTTTTGTCATTTACTTTTCTGCTGCTTTATTTTTGTTATTTACTTTTCTGTTCCTTTATTTTTTTTATTATTTATTTTTCTGCCCCTTTATTTTATGTATTTATTTTTTTCTGCTCTTTTATTTTTATGTATTTATTGTTATGTCTATTTATTTTTATTTTTATTTTTTTGAACTTTTCATTTATTGTTTTTTCTACCTTTATTTTTTTTTATTTTATTATTATTATTTATTCTCTATACTTTTTATTTTTAGTTATTTATCTTTTTGCTTTTATCTTTCTACACTTTCTATTTATTTATTTACGTTTGACCATTTTAATAGTTTATAAATATGTTATATATATACATAATTATCCATTTTTATTATGGTCATGATTTCCTATTATTTTCTCTTAGTAACCTTTTAATAATTAAGAAGAAATTATTTTCATAAAAAAATAAAAAAAAATCAAGACTAATAAATAGTGTGTTATTTATTCATTCATTTTTCTCTTAAATTTAAGATGAAATTAATTTAGATGAGACATCTTATTAATCTTATTTTCTTAAAAGATAATTAAATAATATTCCGTGTCAATTTTAATTAATTAAGTGTATTATATTTCTTTATCTTCATGTTGATGTGTTTAATTTTATTTTATTTTTTCTCTTATCTTTATTTATTTATTTATTTATTTGTTTTGAACTTTATATTTCTCAATAAAAATCAATTTTTTTTTACTAAAAAATAAGTAAGACAAGACGTCTTATTGTTTTTTTATCTTTTTATTTTTATGGTCTTTTAATCATTTGTTTATTTATTTTCTTAGAACTAAAAAACAACAAACTTAGGAGATGTATTTTTTTTTACTATCTTTGTTTTATTCATATTTATATATTTTTTTATTGTGTATATTATTTATGATTGTTTTATGAAGGATGAAATATTTGATAATCATTTTTTAAATTATGCATGATCAATTTGGGTAACCGTTTTTTACGGACAGTGTGGGGTGCTAATACCTTCCCCTCCTGTAATTCGACTCCCGGACTAAACAGAATCTCATTTTTTTTAAAAAAAAACCAGTGCTATTTAAAGGTTTTCCTAATATTTTCCTTAATAAATATTGGTGGCGACTCCTTGAACCCTTTATTTTTTAGGCTTCTCAAGAGCCTCACTTCAATGTCGTTTCAATTTTCTTTTATTTGTCTTTAACCAGTCCGCGTCGTGCGCCGGGACCCCGGTCGCGACACCTGGGATGGACCCTAATTTTTGTTTCCATAAATTAGCTGTATATCCAGAGACGAGACCGGTGGCCCAGAAGAAGAGAAGGTTGGGACCAGAGAAACAGAAAGCAGTATGTGAGCAAACAGAAGAGTTGTTGAAGGCTGGTTTTATAAGGGAGATTCGTTACTCATCATGGCTTTCCAATGTGGTAATGGTGCAGAAAGCTAATGGCAAGTGAAGGATGTGTACCGATTACGTGGATCTCAATCGTTGTGGCCCAAAGGACCCTTATCCATTCCCGAATATTGATTGAATGGTTGATGATTCATCTGGTTATGAATACCTTAGTTTTATGGATGCCTATTCAGGGTACAATCAGATTCCGATGTGGGAGGAGGATCAAGAAAAAACAGCTTTTGTGAATGACCGTGGTGTCTTTTGCTACACCGTCATGCCGTTTGAATTGAAGAACGCTGGCGCTACTTACCAGCGCATGATCAATCAAGTGTTTGGAGGAATACACACCAAGCTGGTAGAGGTGTATATTGATGATATCATAGCTAAAACTCCCGCTGGAGGTGACCACATCGAGGATTTACGCCAAGTGTTCACTCGGTTGTGACAGTACAACATGAGGTTAAATCCATTAAAGTGCACTTTTGCAGTCCCAGCTGGGAAGTTTTTGGGTTTCATGTTGACCCAGCGAGGTATCGAAGCCAACCCTGGTAAATGTCAGGCTATTCTAGACATGCAAAGCCCCAAGAGCCTGAGAGAGGTACAGTCATTGAACGAAAAGATGGCCGCTCTGGCTCGGTTCATGCCCAAAATGGCACACCGGTCCCTTCCCTTGTACAAAGCATTGAAGAAACATAAGAGCTTCGAGTGGGGAGAGGAGCAAGAACAAGCTTTCCAACAGCTTAAGGCCGTGCTTTCAAGACCACCAATTTTGGCAAAGCCTGACCCTGGTGAGACTCTCGTCCTGTACTTGGCAATTTCTGATGAAGCTTTGGGTGTAGCCCTAGTCAAAGAAACTTCAGAAGGACAGAGGCCAGTCTACTTCACTAGTAAGACATTCCAGAGGGCAGAGGGCAGGTACCAGAAGATAGAGAAGGCCGCTCTGGCAGTCGTATGGGCTTCACGATGGCTGAGGCCATACTTTCATGCGCATCCAGTACTTGTGAGAACGGATTTACCTCTCCATTCAGTGCTTAGCAAACCAGATCTCGCTGGAAGAATGATTAAGTGGTCCATCAAACTTTCTGAGTTCGAAATTTCCTACGAGCCTCGAGGAGCTATCAAAGCCCAAGTTTTGGCTGATTTCGTTGTGGAAATGACAGGGTCGGATCCAGTTACACCTCGAGTACATTGGACCATTTATGTTGATGGGTCATCAAACAACAAAGGTTGTGGAGCTGGTGTTGTAGTGGAGAGTGATGATGGTGTGCATTTGGAGATTTCCCTGCGATTCAATTTCAAAACTTCCAACAATCAAGCTGAGTATGAGGCATGTTTGGCTGGCCTCCGAGCAGCAATTGACATCGGAGCATCAAAAGTTACATTGTGCAGCGATTCACAGCTGGTGATTTCGTAAATCCAGGGAGAATATCAGGTTCGTGAGCCACAGCTTCAACTATACCTGAATTGTGAGAACGAGTTGAAGGGGAGATTTGACGTACTGGAATTTAAGCATGTGCCAAGAGAGGAGAATACCAGAGTGGACATCTTGTCAAGGCTTGCAAGCACAAAACAGCCTGGTAGCACAATGACGGTGGTTCAGAGCACACTGACATCACCTAGTATTCCTCTGTTTCCTTCTCTTAATGCTATAATGATCAATTACCCTTACGAGAACTCTTGGGTCATCCCCTATATCCGTTATCTGGCGGACAGACAACTCCCCACTGATGAGAAAGAAAGAAGACGAGTGAAAAGGGAACTGCCATATTTCACCATGGTTGATGGTGTTCTGTACATAAGAGGATTCTCTGTTCCATATCTCTTTTGTTTGAAAGAAAATGAAGTGCAAGGAATCATGGAAGAAGTGCACACCATGCTGGGGGCAGAAGCTTAATGAGAAAAGTCCTCAGGGCTGGATATTGGTGGCCCACAATGAAGCAAGATTCGATTGACTTTGTGAAGAAGTGTGATGCTTGCCAGAGATTTTCTAATCTTCATCACACACCGGCCCAAGAACTCTCTTCATCCGTTGTGCCATGGCCCTTTTACCAATGGGGCCTTGATATCCTGGGTCCATTCCCCACCGCTCCTGGAGGCATTAAGTATTTGATCGTGGGGGTTGATTACTTCACCAAATGGATCGAGGCTGAGCCAGTAGTACACATCACTTCTGCACGAACAAGGCGCTTTGTGTATGAGAATATCATAGCCCGATTCAGTATCCCAGGTCGGATTGTGACTGACAACGGCACACAGTTCATAGATAAGAAGTTCACAGATTTGCTTGAAGGACTGAGGATAGTCCAAATATTTTCATCTGTTGAACACCCTCAGAGAAACGGCCAAGCAGAAGTTGCCAATCGAGAGGTGTTAAAGGGGTTGAAGAAGCGCCTTGGGGAAGCAAAGGGAGGATGGACTGATCAGTTATGCCATGTTCTGTGGGCATATCGTACTACACCGCACTCTTCCACCAATGAATCTCCATACCGACTGACGTATGGGGTCGAGGCGATGATTCCAGTAGAGCTTTAAACCAGATTAGCTCGAGTGGAATATTTTTCAGCTGAAGACAATAATACTAATCTGGCATCGGAGCTGGACGTTCTCCATGAACTGAGAGAAGAAGCTTTCATTAGAGATCAGACAATAAAGGCGAAGGGAGCGCTCCGGTATAATAAGCGTGTCCAATGCAGAGCGTTTAACACTGGAGATCTCGTTTTGAGAAAGGCAAGCGTAGGGAATAAATGTGCTTATCAAGGAAAGCTGGCGCCAACATGGGAAGGCCCTTACAGAGTTTCTGAGGTGACTGGAAAGGGATCATACCAGCTGGAGGAACTTGATGGAACTCCAATCCGTAACAAATGGAACACCCAGAACTTACGCATTTATTACAGCTAGTTGGTAAGACGGCATGTACTCTTTTTCCTTACTTGAGTTTTTTCCCTTTGGGTTTTCTCAAGAAGGTTTTAACGAGGCATGACCCCAACTACGCTTCCTTTGTAATATACATTTAGTTTAATGAGAATGCAATTCATGACTCTCACTCTCACCCTTTCACCTGTATGTTGTGATTTATAGCTATAAGTTGTCTCGTATAAAGACCCTCAAGACGGATGATCTCAATCACCCAATCTGTGTATTGACGATGTAACTCCTCGAGGGGTGAAATGGGTTGTAGGAATAAACCAAACCCCATTTGAAGGCCCAGATTGTAGGAATTAAACCGAACTCTGGGTACGGTTAGTAAGTATTGGCTGAACCCCGTTTGAAGGCTTGGATTGTAGGACTAAACTGAGCTCCAAGTATGGTTAGTAGGATCGAACCGAACCCCATTTGAAGGCCCAGATTATAGGAATTAAACCGAACTCTAGGTACGGTTAGTAAGTATTGGCTGAACCCTGTTTGAAGGCTTGGATTGTAGGACTAAACCGAACTCCAAGTATGGTTAGTAGGATCGAACCGAACCCCATTTGAAGGCCCAGATTGTAGGAATTAAACCGAACTCTGGGTACGGTTAGTAAGTATTGGCTGAACCCCGTTCTGAAGACTTGAGTTGTAGGATTAAACCGAACCTCAAGGTATGGGTTGTAGGATCTAACCTTTCTCAAGGTTGTACCGAACCCCACATGAAGACTTGGACTGTAGGATTGAATCGAACTCCAAGTGTAATCGTCGTCCTCATCTCTGAAATAATCATCACAGGGCGGTCGAATGCAAATATTGCGATTCCGTATCTTTGAGATCGAATAAACTCTTTCAACTTACAAGAAGTTAAAGGTAACACTTCACAACAGATTTTTCCTCCCCAAAATACTTATACTTGGGGACAGGGCATACTTTAATATAGTGTTGCATATCTGTTATTTTCTATGGGGTGAAAATCTACACTTTAAACGACAACATGGTTAAACAGGGCGGATTTACAATATAGCTTATACGCCTAAGTTATTCGTTAATCATATACTTGTCACAAATGATAGAAGCAAAATGAAAGCAAACTTTATTTCTGTAAAGAAAAATTTTATATGTATTGATTCATCAAAACTGGAGCTGATCCCAGTACACAGCTACAAAACAAAAGCACAAAATTAAAGAACAGGTGGTTGGTTCTCCGACGTGGGCACTTCCGCTCTCTCCTCTTCAGCCCCCCCAGCTTGGGTCCTGCCCGCTCCGGTCTCTAGGCCAGCTTGGGCGTTCTCTTGTGCATCATCTTCAGGGCCAGGAGTGGTCAATGTTGGTTCCATGCTTTGGCCCTCTGGAAGAGAGGGCAGTTCATAAAGAGTTTCAGGAGGATCTACATGCGAGCCATCGCTCTTCACCATAACGAGTCTCCCTCCGTGGAACTCATAGAATGGATCTAGTCTGTACAGGTCGAGTGTCACATCAGGGTTACGGTAAAAGACTTGACAAAGGGCTAGGTCGAAGGATTCAAAAGCGACGTTCTTGCATATCTCCAAGGCTTTGGCAGCCTTGGCCTTAGCAGCAGCCAACCTGTAACACCCTCTGTTACACCTTAATAAATTCTAGAAAAATTCATAATTTTTTTTAAAGATATGATTGTTAAAGAGAAACTATCGGAATAAATTATATACATTATTTCTGAAATACCTCACATATATTATTAAAACTTTATAAAGTATTTGTACATTCATCCGAAGAAAATAAACATTAAACATTATAAGAAAGAGAGGAAACTCCATGGCCCAGAAGCAGTTACTTATTAACATTATTTACTCATTGGACCACGGTATTCATACCGAGCTCCCTTTCTAGAACATGCTATCTCTACTGCCGAAATTCTTCGATCCTTCCCTCTGAACCATCAATTTAGAATATATGAAACAAAGACACGGAGAAAGGAGTGAGAAACAGAATATAATATTATTGATTAAGACATAAGCAACAAAGGGTTTTCACAAGCCAATACATAATAATATCAATCACAATCACATACACAATCAATTACGAATGCATGAATGTATGCAATATCTTCATCATAACTTACCTATATATGTGGGCCCTTAAATTTTAATTTGCACTGGGCCCTGGGCCAACCAGGAGTTTACACTGTTCCATAAGTCCGGATAATAATAATATGAACAGCTCAACTGGCATGGAAACACTTAGAGACTAGTCAGATTGAGAAAGTTTTTATTGTGAAAGTACCCGACACTAGGGAGCTACCCCAGGTCCCCTGAAGCACCCTTTCATACCCTCTCATCCCAAGGCTCGTAATTAAGCCTCCTCTAATGTATCCTCGGTTTCTATAATCCGTCCCAGACAATATCATTTTATTTCACTTCAATGATTCATGATGCATGGACTACTCGCGTATTTAGTTGGTTAAGGCTTTTAGAAACTCAATTATTAAATCCCTTAAAGGTTTACAATATCATTTCAATAAACTGTACATTTTCTCAATTCTCTGAATTTATGTCCCACAGAAATAAATTTGGTACAGTTTTCAAATCTCACTGAAATTGAGTTTCTAAGCCTTAAATATCTAAAAACTTTCTCATATAAAACTTTACATAATCTTTCTCAAATTAAATCTTAACAAAATCAAATTTAGGAATCTCAATTATTTCCAGATATCTTTAGGTATTAAGTTGGAAAAAAATAAAATAATTTTCTTTTAAAAAATTTTGTTTTATTAAAAGAGAATAATTATTAACCAAAAATACTTAAAATTACAAAATTTTTCTTTAACTCAAGATTTAATTAATTAATTCTCATAAAATGTTTTCTTTCTAAAATAAATACTAATTTTTTTATTCTAAATATTGAAAATAAATTTAATAAAAATAATTTCTAAGAAGAGAAGATTTAAAGTAAAAATTTAAAGAGTAAGATAAGAAAATTCTTACTGAATTTAGCTTTCCGTCATGCTCGCTATATGCTCAAACTCCACGTCACAAAATCATCCATCAAAATCAAGCATTATCAATTATAACTAAATATCATCAATCACATCAAATATTATTAATCACAATTAAATATCAATCAAAATCAAGTCAACAAAGCATTATTTATAAATATTATAATTCAAAGTTTAATGGTTATTAATATAGTCAATTTGAGTCTTTTTGGTCAATTCCTCGTATAGGTCTATGTAAGTCCATATAATCCAGTCCTTACATAGGTATAGTTCAGTCCATATGGGTCATAATGGTCCAAATCTTTGCATAGGTATAGTCCAGTCCATATAGGTCATAATGGTCCAAGTCCTTGCATAGGTATGTTTGAGTTAGTTAAACCGGATATTTAATTTAAAATTTATTAAAAATGTTAAGTTAAAAAGTTAATATTTTAAAATAATAATATTATTAAATTTAAAAGGAGTAGGGGACTCCTCTCATTATTCTTATGTCTTTTCATATTATACTCTTATCTCACTCCCCCTTACCTTGAGTTGTTACCAAAAAGAGATTTGCTTTGCGCATCCGATTTCTAGAAATATTAATACCAATCTTATTTCAGTATAAGCATAAGACAAAAATTAAGATTAATACTTAAAACAGAAACGGTAAATTTTGAATAGTGAATAGTGAATAGTGAATAGTGAATAGTAAATCGTGAATAGTAACAGTAAATAGTAAAACGTGAATAGTAACGGTAAATAGTAAATCGTGAATAGTAACGGTAAATAGTAAATCGTAAATAGTAATGGTAAATAGTAAATCGTAAATAGTAACAGTAAATAGTAACAGTAAATAGTAATTTACTATTGAAATAGTAATTTACTATTGAAATAGTGTTTACTATGCAGAATAGTAACTTAAAATAATATTATTTCCAGTATAATAACAGACTTCTAAAAACGATATGAAAATAACCTAAAAAATATAAAAGAGAAGTATTCTTACCTTAGGATTTTGGCAGAACCTTCTCTCCAAAAACTTTTCTTCTCCCTCTCACTTCCACCACTATCTCACTAGCACTACTATATTAAGAAAACTTAATCTGAAATTGTGAATTCTAAAGAAGAAATCCTTCGGTATTTATAGGAAAAAATTTACTATGCATTCCATTATTTTAATATAAAAGTACTATGCATTTTTGAATTTTTTATTCCAGGTTACTGTACACCTTTTGAAAATTTCGTACATGCACAGTGTTTTGCATTGTAATTGTCGGTAGAATTATTAAGCCAAATAGTAACCTTTCACTCGGTATATTTTAAATATTCAAAATGAGTCCTTTTTGAAATTTAACGATATTATATCAGTCCTTACTAATTTTATAACATGTAATATAAAGTTGAAATTTTAAAAATCTAAAATTTTCTGTTAATAAAAATTTATTAATACGTTTCCAATTTTTTAACGATTGGAAAAAATCAAGATTTTTCTCAAACCGATAATTTTTAGATAAGTCTACTTGAAACGGATTTTAGAAAATTTTCTTATAATTTACATTCACTTTCTTATAAATATTTTTAATTTAAGTCACTTATATGAATTTAAAATTATTAAAAAATATTATTTTATATAAAAAAATTCCAAAATTCCAAAAAATTCCAAAAAATCATAAATAATACGTAGATTAAAAAGTTCTAAAGAGCCATAATCTAATTACTTCAAAATTTTAATATAAAAATAAAAATAGGGGTGTTACACAACCTCTTTTAAAGTTTGGCAAAATCTTCCTCCGACGGCCCAACAACCGCACTCCCCTTCCTTAACTCTTCAATTTGAGTCTGCATTTCTTTCCAAAGGGCTTCCCACTCTGATAAGCTTTTATTGTGGCCGGCCTCCATTGTCGCCAGATCGTCAGCTAGCTTGGCAGATTTTTTCTTCTCAAGCTGGAGCTCTTCTTCAAGGAGGGGAATGGATTTATTCTGCTTCTGAAGTTCGGTAACTTGCCGCTCCAAAGATTTGTTAGTAAAGTGGAGTTGGCTTATTTCTTCAGTTTTCTTCTGCAGAAGCTCTTTAGCTTTGACCAGTTCTGATTCCACCCCTCTGTGAGTCTCCGCTTGCTTGGTCGCCCAGGCCTTCTTCACAGCAATATCGGCTTCAAGCTTTTCAACTTGCTCCATGTAGTCTGCCTTATCGCTCAGGGAGTCCAAAAGACCAGAAAGTTCATCAAGCTGCCAGCGACCAGCCCTGCACGCACCTCGGACTTCTGCAGCCTCGAGAGAAGGCGGAGGCAGTACTTTGCCTTCGGAAGTGTGGGGGGCATAGACCCCTGGAACCAGAGGTAGGGAGAAAGGAAGGACTCCTTAGGAGGATCCATTGCTGGGGGAGGTCCACTCTCTGACCCCGTTTCTGAGCCGACATGCGAAGGAGGGGCAGAGGTGGAGAGAACGGGTTTCTTTCCCTTATCCTTTTTCATCCCAGATTCTTCCAGAGTCTTTTGGCGTTTTTTTGGCAGGATCAACAGCAGAAGTTCTCTCCGCGTCTGCGGCTTTAACCAGGTGTCTCTTTTTCATTTTCTTCTTCTCTGGTGTAGCCTCTTTTAAGCCTCCCCCTGCAGCCTCAGTCCGTCCTTCTGGCTCTTTCTCATCCAGAAGAGGAACATCATCCCCCACAGCGGATGTGAGGGGGTTTATGGGAGTAACAGCCTTGAAGGAATTCCTCTTGGCTTGAATTTCATTCTCCTCAGAGGAAGAATTGCCATCCGCCATCATGGTTTTCAGGGACAGCATGTCGGGAGAAACCTTTTCAATTTGCCCTGCAAAGACAAAGAAAATTGAATTAAAACGTTGAAGGAAAACAGCAAGTACAGAATGAATATACAATATAACACAGTTCAAGAGCAGTTATTACGGAGGTAGGTGGTTCGGACATCGTCACTCCCCAGGAGGAGCCTGCAGGAAAACCCTTTGAGGGCTTTTGAGGCCGATTGCATGGCACTCAGCACCTCCACAGAATGAGCAGACAGTTCGCTCTCCTCAGTGTAGTAAGCACGGCTCAGCAACAGAAAGTGCTCGTGCGACCAACTGGTGGGGAATTTAGTGAATCCCTCTTTATTGAGCCAGAAGACTGGCTTATTTGACTGAACCTGAACCTGCGTGTAGTAATGCTTGAAGGAGCGCCCATCGACCTTAGCGGATTCGGTGTAAGACTTGAAATTCACTATCCTTGAGTCACAACGGAGCGTTATGAACCCAAGGCCGCTCTTCTTGTTGGCACGGCGGACCACTTGGCAGTAGTAGAAAAGCTTTGCCACAGTGGCGGTGAAATTGAAGTGCTCCCCAAGAATTTCGAGAGCACGTACTAACCCTCAGCCGTTGGGATGCAATTGTGTAGGGGCGCAGTCAAGAAAAAGAAGGACGGCCATCTGGAACTCCGTCATGGGGAACCGGACTCCCAAGTTTTGGAAGACGAAGTCATACATGTATACCGACCTCTCGTCTGGGACTTGGTGACAGACCCTCTCCATTGGACAAGAGGCAAGAATAAGATAGCGGCCCTTGTATTTCTTATCAGAGTAGATTTTGCAGCGAAGGGTAATTGGTTTCTCCTCTTCATTTGCGTGATGTGAAGGGATGTCCAAGAACTCCTCCTCGACCCAACAGTATGGTTTTTCTCTGTTTAATCTTTCCCAGTTGAGCCGGTGTGCCACAACATTGACACACCCTTCAGCCGTTCTTAGAATCAGCGTTTCCCCAGATCCAGGAACTTCCATGATGCCAGATGCGCGATGGAACACCTTTGTACTATGGTAGAAGGCAACATCGTCAGAGAGGTAACCTTTATCACTCGACCCACTGTCAGAGCAGCTGATAGCCCTCGAGTCAGAGGGACCCTCAGGGCTGCACTGAACCACTGGCGCACGCGAAGAGGAAGTTTCAACCCTCTCTGAGCGACGAGGCCCAGCCACAGGAAGATTCATAGGAATCCTTCCTCTACGGTGGCTAGAGGGGGCACGAGAGCTCAAACTCCCCCTGTTCGAGGTACCAGCGCTGCTTTGCCTAGGGCGCATGGTTGAAGTTAAGAAGCTAAAAATTATATAGAGGAAAAGGAAAGGAAGATTACGTAAGGAAGAGAGAACTTTGTGAAGGAAAAGAGCAGCAACAGAATCTTCAGAAATTTCAGCAGAGGTTCACTAAGCTTGAAGGCGAAAGTAAATTCTAAAACTCGTTGAGTGACCCTTTTATAGCTAACGAAGGGGCACAGTGTTTAATCAAGAGTCGCACCGTATACCACAAAATGCAACCTTTCAGATTCAAACGACAACGCCGTTTCACAAGTTAAAGCCCGAAAACAGTAACGCTTCAGGTGAAATTTCAAACGAAATGGGCACGCGTAAGTTAAAATCCAGGCCCAGTAAGCCCAATCGACGGTTACGTTTCTGAGTAATAATGGCTCGCGCATAAAAAGGCGCATTTAATGTCCAATCATTTCAGACGTATTAAATGCGCCCCAACCACTATTCGAATACCAAGAGTTACAATTTTCAAAAACTCTTGGGATTTCCATCGCTGCGAATCCTTGTCTGAATCCGTTCTGAAAGCATCCAAAGAGCGGCTAATTTATCTACAGAGTGGATGTGTTGGCAGAAACCAAGCACGCATTTTGGCAAGAGTTTAAAGAATATTCCTGGAGAGGTTTGCTGGCATCTATACCCCTCAAAGACTGTATAGCTTATATGAGCAACTTAACAGTCCCTCACATAAGCTAGGGGATAAATGATCCGGTCTGGATACCGGTCCCTAATATTATGACGAAAGAATGACCTCTTAGAAGAGCAACCGGTGTCACAGTTTAGACAGTGCCACACCGGATATCCGTTGTCCCTTCATCCGTTCTCATTTCATCAGATGTCACATCCGTTCCCGTCACAAGGGATACTTCACCCGTTCTTATCTCCACGTCGTGTATAACCGTTAGCCCCAAAATCACTGTGAGATAAGAGCTCATTATAACTTATCAGCGAAGATACCCTGCATAGCGGAATGTGTCTATGTCAATTATCGTAGAGAGTAAGTATAATCATAAGAGAAATATACGGAAAGGTGATTATCTTCTATCCCTGTATCAGAATCGTACTCTACTAATTGACCTACCCTTCTGACACACTCTAAATACTGAGCCATATTGATTGACACACTCCACACGCTATCAGAACCAAGGGGCCCACTTTCATCCAACGATTCATTTCCTACGTTCAACTATAAATAGCATGTTCCTAAACACATGCAAGGTTACGTTGTCCTATCCCATATCTTACTATTGCATTGCTTAAGTATTCATTGAGTTTATTGCACTCTTCTAACTTGAGCGTCGGAGAATCTTCACAGGTGGCACCACCTTTCGCCCCCATCAACGCAAAACTCTGGTGTGAAGGATCTCCAGGACAACAAGACCGGTTTCTCCTACTGAGAGGCCGGACTACAATACCGGATACCAACTGTACCGGTGTACAAATCCTAAAACACCTACACATTTGTGGCTGGTCCCACACCGGATCCTAGACCCCGGTTCAGACCAGTTCAGATACTTTTTCCATCTGTAAATACTTTGGTTATCCGAGTTTCTTTATTATAATCTCATGCAATCCAGATTGGCAAAAAATTTAAAGATTTGTCAGGAGAAATAACTTAAGTGCAGAAGATCTACTTGGTGTCCTTTGTAGGGTGTTCAAAGTTAAGTTGGATGGTTTGATCAAAAATTTACAGGATGGGCATATATTTGGAAGAATAATTGGCTATAAGTGTTTATGATTTTACATCTCACGTTGTATTTAACAAATTTATTATGTATGGTTTTAAATTTACTTTCTTCGTCACCATAATTTAATTCTTATTATTCACTTTATACATAATATTTTATTCTAAAATGTATGTGTTGTGACCGGGATCGCAGCGATGGTGGAAATAGTAATAACTCAGAACAGGGAGTTGCCACCAACGTTTTTATCCATAGGAAAAACATTGGAAAAAAAACTTTAACAAGAACTGGTTAAAAAAAGTGAGATTCAAGTTCGGGAGTCGGTTACGAGTGGGGAAGGTATTAGCACCCCACATCACCTGTTAAAAACAGTACCAAAGTTGAAAAATGCACATCATGAATAGCCTTAAAATTGTTTCTATTTCTTTTTTCTTGAAAATGAAGGAGACAGACGAAATGAAAAAAAAGTTCGGAGTAAGATCAACAGGACGTCTCGTCCAAATTAATCCTGGCTTTAATAGGGGGAAACGAGAAAAAGAGGAAAGAAAACTAACAAGACGTTTTGTCTAAATTAGTCATCCTTTCGTCAAGATACCAGATCGAGAAAGAAAAAGGAGGGGTTAATAGGACGTCACGTCCAAGTTAATCCGGGTTTTTAATGGAAAGGGAGAGAACGCTAACAGGACGTCTCGTCCAAATTAGTCATTTTCCATCAGAATGCAGGGTCGAATGGTGAAATGAGTTAATAGGACGTCTCATCCAAATTAACCTGATTTTTATGAAAAATAATAATGGCCAGGGAAAAAGAAGAAAATCAACAAGACGTCACATCTAAATTGACTTCCATGAAGATGGTATGGGTTAGATTAATTTTTTAAAAGGAAGAATAAGAAAGGAAAAGAAATGGGCCCGACAGGAGTTAAGTCTTGCTCCTACGTATTTTTGAGTTTTCAAGAAATTAGGGTTATGTAGTTCTTGACGAGGTATTCTTTTTTTTAGAAAAAAATGAAGTTATAAATTAGGTGATGAGGTAAATCGGTGGAAGGGAAACATACAAAGCGAACGTTTGTCGCACGTGTATGGGCCCAAAATGAGGTATAGGCAGAAGTACTTCCGCACGACACTAGCTAAAAATAACTTCTATATTGGTCAAAATGAACGTGGAAAATACTTTTTTTGTTATTATTTATTATGAATCAGGATAAAGAAAATTTAACAGCAAAACTAGTTCAAGCAAGGGAACAGATTTAACAAAATGATAGATTTGACAAAAGAACAAACAATGTGAAACAAACTTATATATATATATATAAATAGTAAAGGAGTGAAGAAAATATCGTAACCGATGTGGAGTAGGCACTGGAAAGAACCGGTCTGCAGGTATGAGCCGGAATGGAGTGGACACTGGAAAGAACCGATCTGCAGGTATGAGCCAGTGTGGGTTGGAATAACAGCGCCCGGAGTGATGGCAAGAGTGGATCAAAGTGGCGAGGACCGGAGTTCAGTAGGAAACCAGTGTAGAGTTCAATGGGGAACCGGTGTAGAATTTAGTGGGGAACTGGTGTAGACTTCAGTGCGAATCTGAGGTGAGCATTCAGTATGGAGCCGATGTAGGGTTCTGTGTGGATCCGATGGGATAGATAAATGTAAGATCCTTTCAGGAAAGTGGGATGCAGAGGGAATTTCAGGGAGTTCTGGACGAAGTCAAGGTAACGGAAGAAGATTTTCCCCAGGAAATTCAAGGAATGGGATTAGGACCAACTCTCTTCAAGGATCAGATTCAGAGGTTTGGGCCAATTCTCTGTTTCAATAGGATCGAAGATTTCAGGGATCAGATCAATTCTCTTAGGGGCTCTTGGATTTCAAAGTTTGAACCAGTTTCTCTCAAGGATTCCCAGATCTAAGAAACGGACCCTTGGACCTCTTCAATTGAGGTATTTATAGAGGCTCCCTGGAGTCTCTCCCACATGCCGAGTGCTTAGATAGCTCAGGCTTCCACTCAACCCATACGCGTAGTGAAGGTACAGCCTGGCCACTAGCAGTTGTGGGGGACAACGACGGGTGAAGAGTTTTTTATTGTTTCTCTCTCTCATTCCCTGTCTGTCATTTCCTGGATTTCAAGATTGAATCTGGTAGTGTGTTTTCAGGTCATGGCATGGGCAACCAGACTCTGTGGACGGTGTTACCAGAGACATTCTAAGTATCCGATGTTGGGCTCGTTAAACCCTTAACATCAGACAGTATGGGACACCGGTCCAACTTATTGTATTGGTTACACCGGCTTTTCTAAATGACGATGTCCTTTTCAGTAGCACATCGGATCTTGCTACTTCATCACACTTCGACATTAGATCTGGAGTGGGATGACATTTCATTCATGGAATGGGACGGTGTTAGGGACGATGTCCCCTTTTTATGGACCGTACCAGCTGTAGCGGTGTTCCATAGAAATTGGCCGGACCGAAATAGGTGTTTACAGTATGCATCGTCGAATTTCAAAAATGTGGATTACTTATGCTTACATACTATTATTTATGCATTATAGGTATAAACCACATTCCCCAGATGATATTGATAAGTTCATTAGTGTTGAGATTCCAAACAATGATCAAAATCCCAAGCTTTTTGATGTTGTGCAAAAATTCATGGTGCATGGACCATGTGAATATCAAAACAAAAGTTGTCCATGTATGGCAAAGAGTAAGTGCTCAAAAAACTATCCAAAAAAAATTAGGCCAAGAACCATCATTGATGATAAAGGTTGCTTTCCTAGATATAGAAGAAGATATTATGGGAGAACTTTAACCAAAATGAAATGTGTTTTGGATAACACCTCCATTATGCCATACAATCTAGATCTATTGTTGAAATATCAGTGTCATATTAATGTAGAGATGTCAAACTAACTTCATCATGTATTTGTTTAAATACGTGCATAAGGGAAATGACATAGGAATTATTGCATTGTTTCACAAAGACAATGTTGATGAAATAAAAAGCTATTATGATTGTCATTACACATTAGTTTGTGAAGTAAGTTTGCATCTTTTTGGATTTGATATCCAATTCAAGGATTCATCGGTCATCAGGATTTCCTTTCATGTACCAAATGAACAATAAGTTGTTTATATGGATAATGATGACGTTAATAATGTGTTGGATAGAGCAAATAAAAAACAATCAATATTTTTTGGTTGGATGAGAGTAGATAGATGTTTTACCAATAGAAGAAACCTAACATATTGTGACTTCCCATCAAAATTTGTATGGAAAGATGCATCTTGCTAATGGGTTCAAAGGAAACAAGGTTTCTCAATTGGAGGCATATTTCATGTTCCAATTAGGAATGAGAAAGAATATTATCTTCGTCTTTTATTAAATACACAAAGAGGTGTTCAAACTTTAAAGACATAAGAACAGTCGATGGTATTACACGTCTATCATTCAAAGATGCATGCTATGCCCTTGATTTACTTAAGGATGATAAAGAATTTATTGATGCCCTTAAAGGAGAATTTACTGATTTTAAATATATCTCAACCCGATTTTGTATAGGATAATTGTTTGAAAGAACTCTCAGGGAATTTTTTATACAAACAAAGAAAGATTCTTGATTATTAAGGTATGTAGCAACTTATGTTCCATTTACATCTTTTCTAAGCATTGATTATATCCATATGTGATTTTATAAACCAATACTAATGCTGACTTGAATTGTTGCGGGTCTTCATTTAAGTGATGAGCAACTAAATAAGTTTTGTCTTCATGAAATAGAAGAATTGTTACAGGAGAAATGATTTTTCTTCCTTTATAGTTAAGAGGGAACTGGAAAAACCTTCATTTGGAAAACCTTATTTATTGTGGTTTGATCTAAGGGTCATATATAACATCCCATTTTTATGGTTATGGGAGGACGAGGAAAACCTTTCTTTGGAAAGCCTTATTTGTTGTGGTTCAATCTAAATGTCATATGTAATATCCTATTTTTAAAATTTAATTAAATTTGTGTATTTTGTCTGGTTTCAAATGACTTAAGGGTATAATTTATTTTTACCGAATTATTCTAAAATTAACATAGAAATAGAGTGTCAAATTCTAATTAAAGGTGCATACTCAAATTTTAGTTTAATTAAAATGTCTAATTCTCTCTTTTACCTCCTTTCACTCACATAACACTTTTTCCTACCATCACCACACAATTTCATTTCTCATTTTCTCTTCATTCACATTTATCCTTTCACACCTTCTTCTCTCTCATTTTTTCCACTTCATTACTCGCTCAAGTTTCTCTTCTCTTTTCCCTCTTAAACTTTGTGCTTCCCTTCCCATAACAGTACCACCTTCATCCCACTAAGGTAAAGAAGAAGCTTCGATATTCTCTTCACCCTTTTGCTCACACACAAGGGTAATCATCAAAATTCCTTTCCTCTTCATTTTAATTAACCTAGGCTTTTCATTTTAGAGACTCTTTGGATAATCTTTCAATTTCATGGACCCAACCTCAAATTCCTTCCATTCTTGCATCAAGGAAGTGTTATTATCTTGTGGTTGTGGCATGGTTTGCTAAATTGTGTGAACCTTGCATATGGTGTATGTAGGTTAGAGCTATAGCCAACAAATAGCCACCCAGTGACTATCTTCCCTAAGGTAAGGAAGATGGGATAATGTAGTGAATGGGTCGAAAATAGATAGGATTGTGAGTTTTTGTTTGTAATATATTGTTAGATTTCAATTGCTTAAGAAATTATATATTAGTTGTTAGTAAAAATGTGTGAATTAAGTGAGAAAATAGTGGAGTGAAATAGTTAGAGACTAAAGTGCTTGTGTGTGGATCTATTGTATGAATTATGAATTGAATTTTCAAAATTGATGACTAGAAGTGATGATGTATTGTGAATGTGTTTGTAGATAGTATACTAAGCTATAGATGTATGTGTGTTGAATGACTTGATGAGTTGTATGAGTAATTACATGAGGGAAGGATAACATACAGTGAATTATGAAAGCATGTGTTTAGATTTGAGAAATTGATGCATTGAGTTGAACTTGTGAAGTTGACGAATATATTGAAATGATAAAGAGATAACACATATTGAAATTGTTGAGTTGGTAAGGTGAATTAAAAGTTTGGATTGGATTTAGGGAATGATGGGTATAAACTTTTTGTATGTATAATGGTAATGTATATATGACATGAATGTAGTAGCCAAATTATGTAGGAATTAACTTTAAATGATTCCATATGGCATTGTTTGAACTTGTTTCCAAGTGTGCCCTATTTTTACATGAAAAGGGAACAAAAATTGGATCAAAGGCCAATCTATAGTCGTGGATCATGCTAGAAAATGTAGCAAGATTTAAGGGCTTGGCAGAGGGGACCTAGACCGTGGTTTCCCTCTGGACACCAATGGGACTATTTTTAATTCAATGCAAGTATAAATTCTTTGTAATTCAAGTTCTTTCCTCTTATACCTATGTTGTAGTCAATTCCTAACTTGTATAATATGTCAACATATTGCTAAAATTTTGTTGGATCCTTGAATGATGAAAAGTATGTAATTAGATTGAGCTAAAATACAAAATATGACTAAGGAAGTAAATGATGATTGATGATATATGTGTGTATAGATTCATGTGGACTGGATTCAGACTTATGTTGGATGGATATGATTATATCCTAAGGGATTGTGGAATGATCCTATGATTATGATGAATTATTACATTGAGAATTAAATACATTGTAATGTTTTATAACTTTAACTAAAGCATCATACATCATATACATTAGAGTTGCTTAAGGGATGCAGGGGTCCTTTGATGGGCCCTGATAGAGGGTGGCTCTAGATGAGCAACAGACCATGCATATATGGTTCTTATAGAACCTGGCTCTTTTCAGAGCTTTGAAGTGTGTTCTAAGATGGAGCTCGCAACACAGTTATGTATGTGTATCCGAGTCACCGGTGGTGACAACATTTCAAATGAGCGCTTCAATTCGATACTGGTAAAATATTAATAACAATTTCAAATCACTGTATGATTACGCACCAGTTATGGATCCATCATAGCATTATTTGACTAAAAATAGAATATTATATAATTGAAACAACTTTATTTGTCATTATCATCGCATTGAATCCTCCTTGTGAATGTGTATTATTCTATTGTATTTTGTACTTATTCTATACCATGTCTTACTCTTTTGATTACTTATGGTTTAGTGTTTGATTAGAGATATGCTTAATGATGACTTTTGAGTGCTTATTGTAAACACAAGGACATATAAAAGATGTTTTGATAATGAATACGCATATGCGTATTAATAGTTGATATATGTAATTATTTATATGTGTATAGTTTTGAATAGTTTATTTTCCCTTGGATTGTAGCTATACTGGTATTTTTTTGATATAATGACTAGCAGAAATATAATGATGGGCAAGTATTGTTAAATTGTGAAATGCCATGACATAAACCTTGGGTCTGACACTAGTGTTTATATTATAGTTAGTCTATAATGAATGAGATATATCACTAAGTGATCGCGGAACTTGAATTATAGATCTTTGGGTAATTATTTTAAAAACAAAAATTTATCACTATAAATCTTACACCATATCAGAATTCACCTTGAGATTCATGATTCGAGTTTGACGCATCACATCATATATGTCTAAATGTTGCATCCGATGGAATTGCTTCATTGTTATTACTAAAAGGAATGACTATTCATTCAAGATTTAGAATCCCCCTAAATATAACTAAAGATTTTTCATGTAATATCAAACAAGGTAATCCACACGCTAAATTGTTAAAGTCGTCCAAACTTATTATTTAGGATGAAGCCCTTTTTGAAACATTGGATAAATGTCTAGAGGATATCCTAAGATTCTCTAATTCTTTCAATCCTTAACTTTTTTTTGGTGGCAAGGTTGTTGTTTTAGGTGGTGACATCAAGCAAATCTTACCTGTAATCCCCAGAGGATCAAGATAGGACATCACTCATACAACAATTAATTCGTCTAATTTGTGGTGTTTTTACAAGGTGTTGAACCTTAAAAAAATGAGACTAGCTTCTGTAACATCCTAAATTTAACAATTTTAGAAAATAATTCATTAAGGCTCGATGGCTTATTATTTACCTGCGCGTCTTTGGCATTTCGGGTCTAATTTTCTCAAACGATGCTTGATTGGAATGATTTTAGTCTTGTTCACTTTGTTTTGAATAGATATTCAATCTCTATTTCTGGGCTCTATCCCAAATTCTCACTCTGTCATGCTCAAACTCAAGGATTAAGTAAATCCATATTAGAATCATGATTATTCATGTTTTTATCCTGCGCATGGTTCGTTCAGAAATTCATAACTTTCTCATATGATCTCTGTTTCTTGCAAACTTGGTGTCAAAATCACCATGAAAAAATTATCTACATTTTCCATGAAGACATCAAGAGCTAGATCTTCCCATATCAGTACAGTTTTGGAGATCTTTGAGGACCCCTGTTCATCACATCACTATGGTGACAGGCCTCAGAAAAATGGCAAAATCTTCCTTGTCTGTTATTCAAATCACTTCATTATTTTTGATATAGATCTGTATAAAAAATATATACAATTGTTATTAAGGACACGAAACCCAATTCTAAAAGGAGAATTTTTGGTGAATTTATTTCTGAGCACCTACCCGATTCAAAGATGATTAGAGCATCCTATCGTATTTTGATCATAACTCGGGCTACCGATATCGGATAATTGCAAATGATATATCGATTTAAAGAGAAAAAGGAGACCTACAACTTTGGTGTTGGGAGTTTCCTCTTATTTGGACTCCACAAATTATCACAGAATTGTTTTTAACGTGATTATTTTCCGGTTCATGAAAATCCTGCACATCTAAAATCATCGGGTAACAATTTAATTTTTTTTCGGTCTGAGCCATCAATCCACTGCCTCTTCTTTCTAATTCCAAATAACAGCCATCATTTAATATTTACTTAACCATATCTTCTCTCTTAAATCATTCTATCTCATAGCCACTTCATATAATATTATATACCTATATCATTGCACTAGCCCACCACTTAATATTTTAATGATATCAAACTCATCCCTTCATTTTTTGTCATCATTCTTGGTTGCTTCATGATCATTCTACTCTACCACATTGTCTCCATTATGCACCACCTAGCAAATGCATGCTCTATTATCATGCCATTTAAAGATTATAAATTGTCACCTTATGCTAAACGTTGCTTCATATATGCCACTTTCAACTTCACTGCGTGCAATTTTATTTCTTCAAATCAATTACATAATAATTATCACATCACACTTCTATATCTCTCTGACACACACACAAAGTTGCTTTTATCTCAAATTGCTCTCTTAATTTTTTCTCTCTAAAACCATAAGACCCTTTCTTTTCTTTTCTTTCTACACAATAAACCCCTCTTTTATTTCATCTTTCTTCCATCAATGATCTCTGTCAATACCACCGTTGGATCGGCCTGAAACTTTGATAGTGTATTCTCAACATCCTCCTCTACGTTATCACCGTTCATAGTTTCAGTTTGACATCTGTAGGTGGAGAAATCATGTTCAAACCGTGACCCTGTTCTAGTTTACAGGAATTCTGACCAGCTTCGGGAAAACTTCCATTTCTAATTTGTTAACCGTTGGATCGGGCTGACATTTTGGTATGAAGTTTCTGAAATGTGATTCTAGGTACTGACCGTTGGGATCTTGGTTTTGAGGTCTAGACTGGGAGATATTGTGCTTGAACAGTAGCATAAGTTTAAATCAACGATTGACTCGGATCGTTCAGGGAGCGTTCGAGTTTTGAAATCAAGGATTCTAGGTAGGGGGAGCGTTTACATTTTAAATGCATAGTTTATGAACGGGTTCGGGATAGTATTGTTATTATTAGTGAGAAATCCCGAATATATAATATGTGTGACATAATTGTGTTATGATATTTTTCGTTCATATATTATTGATATTGAATTTGGCATGAGATATATATGTTGTATTTGTGAAAATTGTTGTGATTCCTATACATGATATGTAGTAAGATATGTGATGATAATATGAGTATATGCATGAGATGCAAATTGATATAGCATGAGATGCTTAAATTCATGAATAAATATGAAATATGATTGTGGTTTCGAGGATTCCACAAAAGACCTTGGGTGAGACTCAAGGCAAAACCTCTTGAGCGGGGCTCGGGGTTTAGCCCGTGACACTACCGTTGTCGCTGAGAGTGATTGTGTCACGTGAGAGGGCAAACGGTTTGGTACCAGTAAAACGGCCGGATCAGCTGAGAGCTAAGTTATGAGTGAGAGCCAGTGTTGCAACATAAAAATTAAAACTTAATAATGGATCCATATAATTGAGCATATTCTTGCATTGATATATGTTGTTGAGAACAACATGAATGATATGATTATATGATAATATGAGATTGAATGTTATATGATAAGGTTGTGTAGTATTGAATATGATTATATATGTTAATGAATTGGATACTTGATCCGATTCAATAACTGTCATTTGACATGTATATGCTTACCCCTATTCGTGGACATTTTTACAGTGGACTTAGAACGTGACAGAGATTGGTGAGAGGTCACCAAGATCGAGCGTGGAGTACTGTATATATATTGTATATAATGTATATAGTAGTTTTGTAGTAGCCTTGGCCGGCTCCTGTGTATACCTGTTTTGTTATATATGTATATACATAAATGCTTAGTTGAGTAGGTAACTGACGGCTTCAGCTGGAAGCCTAGACCTATTTTGAGCATATGCTTGTTGTTATGGTGGATGACGATGTTGTATTGTGGACTGGTTGGTCCCACCATATATATAAATGTGTGTGATATTTGATATATCCATGAAATTGTTGCATTGTATAAATGAGTAGGTTATGTGATGATGAACTGCACATTAGAAGGTTGATGTAGTGATAACTGTGTTCTTGTACTGCTCCAAAATCCTATTTTGAAATTGAAACTAATTCGCGAAAAATTTATTTGGGTCTTAGAAACCTAGTTTTAAATATTACGATGTTTTATTTTGGTATCAGAGCAGACTTGAAAAGGTCCAAGGCCAAGGTTAAGTTACTAAATCCTATGAATTGAGTGAACTCATATGCTAGTTGTCAATTATTGAATTGATAGATGTTATCCACTGTAAAAATGTTGTATTCTTATCCATTAGAAATACTAAAGTGTGATGTTATTTCAGGATAAGAATGGCTGATCATCCAGATATGGATGCAATGGCTGCTGCCTTCCAGCGTTTTGCTGACATTTTAGAAAGGCAGAACCAACCCCAAACGTCTGACAATCATAATATAGATTGTTTTCTGAAGCGTAAGCTGACTGAATTCCATGGAGGCTTTCATCCTGACCAAGCATATGCATGGATACAGAATCTGGAAAGGATTTTTGACAGTTTGTAGTGCACTGAGGCACAAAAAGTTGAATATGCTGTGTTTATGCTTCGAAAAGAAGTTGAAAATTGGTGGAAGATGACCAAAGCTCGAATGGTATCTACGGGCACTGAGTTGATTTGGGAGAAGTTCAAGGCATGTTTCCTTGAAAAATACTTTCCAGACACTGTAAGAAGCAGAAAAGAACTAGAATTCATGGAGCTCAGACAAGGCAATTTTAGTGTAGAAGAATATACAGCAAAATTTAAGGAACTCTATTTGTTTTTTCCTCCTTTTCAGCTGCCGAGTACTGAAGGCTCTAAGTGCATTAAATTTGAGAGTGGTCTGAGACCTGAAATCAAGAAGGCTTTCAGACATCAAGAAATCAGGAGCTTCCCTGTTCTTGTTAATAAATGCCGAATCTATGAAGAAGATGACAAAGCTTCTACTGGATCAAGCAGTAGATCTGATAGTTCTTCAAAGTTACCACCTATCAGTTTTAAAAAGCCAGGGAAGTTTGCTAGAGGTGGATCATCTTCTAAATCCAGAGGCCGAGGTAACTTTGGTAATCGTTCTATTAGTCGTCCGAGGGATAACAAATGTTTCAAATGTGGTGGTGACCATCTTGCTAGGAATTGTGATAAAGAAGAAGAAGTTATTTGTTATCACTATAATGAAAAGGGGCACATCCGCCCTAACTATCCTCTATTGCATCAGACAGATTCTAATACTAGTGTTAACCGTGGAGGCTTCTGAGGACAAGGCCGTGGAAACGGTAACCGTGGTGGTCGAGGCAATGGTGGACGTAGTAATAATTCTATGGTTCTTAGAAATGATCGAGCTGGAACTTCTGACTTACCAGCTGCAGGCAGAGTCTATGCCATCACTGCTGAGGATGCTGCCCAGGCTAATGATCTGGTTCAGAGTAAGTGTTTAATTGGTGATTTTATTCTCAATGTTGTGTTTGATTCTGGAGCGACTCATTCCTTTATCTCTAATGATTGTGTAATGCATTTGAGATTACCTGTTATTGCTATGAATCGAGCATTGAATGTGTCTAACTCGACTGGTGCAAACTATGGACTTCTATGATGTGTGAAAATGTATCCTTCACTTTGGGTGATAGGAATTTTATGTATTTGAATGTTGATGTAGGTTTTGATAATGACACAACAAATGAAGAAGTATCAAAGATGTTATCAAGCAATTAATTATGTTTAATGTGGAATCTAAATTGGTTGATGTTTAAATTTGATGAATAATTAAGGACATATGTTAAAGGCATTTAAAGAAGCTCAAAACAAGTGAGAATTGATCATCAAAATGCCTAAGAATCAAAGGAACCAAGGTATATGCAAAAGGGTTCCAAAAAGGGGTGAAAAATGCACCAAAATTCAAGGATCAGGTGCATGAATCGATTCAAGGTAAGTATGAATCGATTCATACGTTTTCCAGTGGCCAAAATATGATTTTATCAGGGTTGAATCGATTCAACCCATGTGTGAATCGATTCACACGGCTGCAGGGGTCCAAATTGTGCAAATCAAAGTGCATGAATCGATTCTTTCCTTGCCTGAATCGATTCAACATGCTGTCAGGAACAAAAATCATGCGCAGACTCTTAATTCCCTTCGGTTGGATCAAATTGGAAGACCCTAGGCAATGTTCCATGACTTGTCCCTCTCCACATGCATGTGTTACATTGAAAATGCAATTAATTTGAATATTAGACAAACATGCTTCTTGATGCACATGCAATATTCTCTTGGAGACACTAAAAGGTTTATTGGAATTGGAATGCCAAGTTGAATGGAGACACACATGCCTAACATTTCAAGCTCCAAGGAATTAAATATTACACATGTCATGCCTCATGGAGCCTATAAATAGAGAAGGAGTTGAAGGCAAAACTTGCACCAAGCATTTGAAGCATTTCCATTTGCTTTCTTCCTCCTCCATTCTCTTGCTCTTCTACTTACTCTCTTTATTCTTGATTGGCATATTTCTTGAGATTATTTTTGAGAGTTAATTTGTGGGAAGATTATATTTGTGTACTTAACTTGCATATCCTCTCTTTGAGAGTTATTATCTTGTGTAAGCTTTAAACTTGTATATCCACTCTAGTGAGAGAGTTTCCTTGTACACTTAAACACTAAACTTCATAGAAGCTTTGGGTTGGGTTTCAACCTTGTAATTGTGAGATTGAGAGATTGGGTGGGGTGCCCTTGTACTTGTGAGGATTGATTTCTTGAGTGTGGGACACTAGGAAGTTGCAATTGCTCAAAGTGTATCTCTAATCTACAATAGTGGAAATCCTCTAAGTGGGTTGCTTAGAGGCGAGACGTACACCGGCGTGGTGGAACTCGTATACATCGGTTTGCAAATCTTTCTTCCCTTAACTCATTTAATTTGTGCACTTAATTTGTTTGCTTAAATTCCGTGCTTTATTAATTTGACTAAGTGCATGATACATTAAGTTGAAACCTTTTTTTTTTTAATAACTTTGTTAAACTTGGACTTAAGCATTTCTTTTGAATCAATCTTTCTAAAGTCCCATAAATTGCTTTGTAACTTAATTGATTCATTGTTCAAACTCTTTAAAGTTGTTATTAGTTTGTCTTGTGTATAACTTGTTGCTTCTTGTTATCTAATTTATTATCTTAAGTATACATAGTGACAAAAGAATCAATTTCAAGAGCATTCCAAAGAAAATTTTTAATACTCAATTCACCCCCCCCCCCCCCTCTTGAGTAATTGAGGCCACTTGGTTAACAAGTGGTATCAGAGCTTGACTCTTGGAAAATCAAGCTTAACGGCTTCAAGAGAACAAATGGCCTCAACCTCATATAACATGTTTCCCGAGGGTGGTGCTACAAACCGACCTCCCGCTTTTAATGGTGAGGGTTATGCTTTTTGGAAAGCAAGAATGAAAATTTTTGTACAATCAATAGATTTAAGAGTGTGGAATGCTATTGAAAATGGTCCCTTTATACCTATGCATATTGTGGATAATAAACAAGTTGAAAAGCCTATGGACATTTGGTCTAGTGAAGAAGAAAAGAAAGTGCAATATGGTTATAAGGCAAAAAATCTTATTACTTCGGCCTTAGGTCCCGATGAATTCTTTAGAGTAATAACATGTGAAACGGCTAAAGAGATGTGGGATACTTTACAAGTAACCCATGAAGGTACAAATGATGTTAAAGACTCTAAGATTAGTACATTAACTAGTCAATATGAGTGCTTTAGGCTAAATACCAATGAATCTATTGTTGATATGCAAAAACGTTTTACACTCATTATAAATCAACTCATTACACTTGGAAAGACTTATACTAATAAAGAGCTTATTCACAAAGTCTTGAAAAGTCTTAATAGGGAATGGCAACCATTAGTCACGGCCATCAAACAATCACCTACTATCAATGAAATGTCTCTTGCTACACTATTTGGTAAGTTGCAAGAACAAGAACAAGAGCTAAAGGAATTAAAGATGGCGGAAGAAGAAGAGAAAGTCTCCAAAAAGAAAGGACTAGCTCTCAAAGCTACTTCAATTGTTGAAGATGAAACCGAGAGTGATCTTGACGAAGATGAAGAGTTAAGCCTATTTGTAAAAAGGTTTGGAAAGCTCATGAAGAACAAACGCTTTCAAAGGAACTTCAAATCACAAGGTAAGAAATCTATACCTAAAGAAAATTCTACTTCACCAACTTGTTTTGAATGTGGAAAGGAAGGACATTTCAAAGTGGATTGTCCAAATCTAAAAAAGAAGAACAAAGAAAGAAAGGAAAGAAGAAGAGCATACATAGCATGGGATGAAAATGAAGTGAGTAGTTCGGATGAATCCGAAAATGAAGAAGCAAATCTTTGCCTCATGGCCAATCACCAAGATGAAGAAAATGAGGTAAACTTTCATGACTTAGGAAAGGATGAATTACTTGATATTCTTGATGATTTGTATGATAACTTCACCAAAGTCTCTAATAAGCTTAAGTTATCAAGAAAAACTAGTAATACTCTAGAAATGCATCTCATGGAAGTGTGCAAAGAAAATGAATCCTTAAAAGAAGAGTTAGCAAATGTTCAAACATGTTCTAGGACCAAACCTTGTGAGTTTTCAAAGAAATGTGATATGCTAGAAACTAAGGTTTTGGACTTGAATAAAACTCTTGAAAAACTTACAAATGATAGAAACAATCAAGCATGCTCTAAGGTTAAACCATGTGATTTTGCAAGAAGATGCATTATATTAGAAACCAAGGTTGTAGACCTAAATAGGACACTAGAAAAGTTCACTAATGGAAGAGATAATTTGAATATCCTACTTGGGCAACAAAAATGCATGTTTAGTAAAACCGGCTTGGGATATGATCAAGAACATAGCAATCACAAAATGGAAAAACACTACAAAAATTTCTTTATACCTCCAAGCAAATTCTCCTCACCTTTTATAAAATGTAATCATTGTGGTCTTAAAGGTCATAACTCTTATAATTGCAAAGTTAGAAGATTAGGACCAAAAGTGGTGAGAAAAGTATGGGTTCCTAAAGGAACTTTTTCACAAACTAACCTACAAGGACCCAACATAAAATGGGTACCAAGCTCTCTAACTTAAATTGTTTTGTAGGTATGCTTTAAGGCAAGTAACACCCATTGGTACTTGGATAGTGGGTGTTCCAAACATATGACGGGAGATAAGAGTAAGTTTATATCACTTACTCCACGAAATAAAGGATTTGTTACTTATGGAGATAACACAAAGGGAAGAATACTCGGAATCGGAAATATTGGTAAAAATTCTTCCACCTCCATAAATGATGTGTTATATGTTGAAGGTCTAAAACACAACTTGCTTAGTATTAGTCAATTATGTGATAAGGGCTACAAAATTGTTTTTGAATCAAATGGTTGCATAATTGAAAATAAACTAAACAAGGAGATAAAGTTTGTTGGTCAAAGAGTAGATAACATTTACATGATTAATCTAGATTGCCTTGCTTCAAATGATGTACAATGTTTCATAACTAAAGAGGATGAATCATGGCTATGGCATAGAAGAATCGCTCACATTCATGTAGACCATTTAAATAAACTTGTTTCAAAAGATTTAGTTATTGGTTTACCAAAATTAAAATTTGAAAATAAATTTTGTGACGCTTGTCAAAAAGGAAAACAAGTAAAGGCTTCTTTTCAAGCAAAAAATATTGTTTCAACAACAAGGCCTTTACAACTTTTATATATGGATTTATTTGGACCTTCGAAAATCAAAAGTTTTGGTGGAAACCATTATGGTCTTGTGATTGTGGATGATTACTCTAGATATACATGGACATTGTTTCTTACTCATAAACATGAAGCATATCAAGCATTTAAGAAACTTGCCAAGGTCATCCAAAATGAACAAAATTTAAAAATAGCATCCATTCGAACGGATCATGGGGGAGAATTTGAAAACCAATCCTTTGAAAAATTTTGTGAAAAGTTTGGCATTGAACATAATTTTTCGGCTCCAAGAACTCCACAACAAAATGGAGTAGTTGAAAGGAAAAATCGATCTTTAGCGGAGCTTGCAAGAACTATGTTGAATGAAGCAAATATTTCAAAACATTTTTGGGCCGATGCGGTGAACACCGCTTGTCATGTTATGAATCGTTGCTTAATAAGGCCTATACTAAAGAAAACCCCCTATGAACTTTACAAAGGACGTAAACCAAATATTTCTTACTTTCACATTTTTGGATGCAAATGCTTTGTCTTAAACAATGGAAAGGAAAATCTTGGCAAATTTGATGCAAAATCTGATGAAGCAATTTTTCTAGGTTATTCATCTACTAGTAAAGCATATAGACTCTTTAACAAACGAACCTTTACAATTGAAGAGTCCATACATGTTAAATTTGATGAACTTAACCAAAATCCTCCGAGAAAGGAAGTTGATGATCTTGTAGGTACCTTCCAAGAAATGAACTTGGAAGACAAAGAAGAAGCCAATAATGAAGAAACACAACTTGACAAACAACAAGATTGGGTAACCCTAAAAGACCATCCCTTGGACAAAATTATTGGAGAAATCACCAAAGGGGTAAGCACTCGAAATGCTATTAGGAATGCATGCAATCACTTAGCCTTTGTATCTCAAATTGAACCCAAAAATATTGATGAAGCCATTATTGATGAACATTGGATGTTGGCCATGCAAGAAGAATTAAACCAATTTGAAAGAAATAAAGTTTGGGAACTTGTGCCAAGACCCAATGACCATCAAATAATAGGCACCAAATGGGTTTTTAGGAACAAACTAGATGAAAATGGAATAATAACCAGAAACAAAGCTAGGCTAGTTGCTAAGGGGTATAATCAAGAAGAAGGAATAGACTATGAAGAAACGTATGCTCCCGTAGCTAGGTTAGAAGCCATTAGATTATTATTAGCTTTTGCTTGTTGTATGGATTTTAAACTTTATCAAATGGATGTCAAAAGCGCTTTTTTAAATGGCTATATTCAAGAAGAAGTTTATGTAGATCAACCTCCCGGTTTTGAAAATCATAAATTTCCAAATCATGTTTTTAAATTGAGAAAAGCCTTATACGGTTTGAAACAAGCTCCAAGAGCTTGGTATGAAAGACTTAGCAAATTTCTTTTAGAAAATAATTTCGAAAGAGGAAAGGTTGACACTACACTATTTATAAGGCGTAAAAATAATGACATTCTTTTGGTACAAGTTTATGTTGATGACATAATTTTTGGTGCTACAAATGAAAGTCTTTGTCAAGAGTTTGCTAAATTCATGCAAAAAGAATTTGAAATGTCCATGATGGGAGAACTTACCTTTTTCTTAGGATTACAAATCAAACAAACAAATGAAGGAACTTTTATTAGTCAAACAAAATATTGTAAAGAATTACTTAAACGTTTTGAAATGGATAAGGCAAATGAAATAGCAACACCAATGAGCACATCTTGCTATCTAGATAAAGATGAAAAGGGTAAGGACGTTGAAATAACTAAGTATCGAGGAATGATAGGATCCTTACTTTATTTAACTTCTAGTAGACCCGATATTATGTTTGCCGTATGCATGTGTGCTAGATATCAAGCTTGTCCTAAAGAATCACATCTCACCGCTGTAAAAAGAATTTTGAAATATCTTGTGGGTACTCAAAATGTTGGTTTATGGTATCCCAAAGGCGTTGAATGTAATCTTTTAGGATATTCCGATTCTGACTTTGCGGGTTGCAAGCTTGATAGAAAAAGTACTAGTGGCACATGTCATTTACTTGGTAGTTCCCTTGTTTCTTGGCATAGCAAGAAACAAGCAAGTGTTGCATTGTCAACGGCTGAGGCAGAATATGTAGCAGCCGGTAGTTGTTGTGCTCAAATTCTTTGGATGAGACAACAACTTCTTGATTTTGGTATTTCCTTGGATAAAGTCCCCATTAAATGTGATAACACTAGTGCAATAAATATATCTAAGAATCCAGTCATGCATTCAAGGACCAAACACATTGAAATAAGACATCACTTCATAAGAGACCATGTTTTGAAAGGAGATTGTGTACTTGAATATGTTGAAACTTCAAAACAATTGGCGGACATTTTTACAAAACCCCTTCCAAAAGACCAATTTATAAATATTAGAAGGGAGTTAGGAATCTTGGAAATTTCCTAATTAATTTATTTTATCACACTTTCTTACTCTTGAACAAAATTTTGCAAATCTTTAACTTGAAGATTTCCAACTCATCTTTTTTTCATAAAATTTTCATTTCCTTGAAACATAATACCTTACTTTGTGATATACATACAAATTTGTAAAGAAAATTTATCCTCACATTTCCAATAATCAACTTAATGCTCTACAAATTTCTTGTGTTATTTAAAGATCCCGTGGAGTCCCCATATATTTTAAACATATTTTGACACAAAGATAATCTCCTATATACAACATGGTTCTCAAAAATAAATGGCAAATGACCTTTGATTTTCTTGACTCTCTTGTGCAAACAAAATCATTGGCAACTTGCAAAATCTAAATCCTTGTATAAATCCCTCATAAAACACTCATCTAGTAACATGATTCTTCAAAATCGCGTAAAAATAGCTAGATGAATCGATTCCCATGAGACATTATGTGCCTATATGCCTTGAATGATTTCGTGATGTATATTGCATTGTTATCTTACTTCAAAATGTATGCATCTACCTTTAAGAAGTATATGTTAAGGAAATCTTTTTGATGATGCCAAAGGGGGAGAGAAATACATACATTTAAAGGGGGAGAGATGTATATACAAGAAAGGGGGAGAAGATATACACTTTCTAATTGACATAAAAATATCTTGTAAAAGGTGAGAAATACTTAAAGTATTGTATGATTAAAGGGAGATAACTAAGAAGGAGAGAACATATATTAAGGGGGAGAAACCATATTTTAAGGGGGAGAGACCTTTGTTTCTTAAATACTTTCTTGATTTCTTGTGTCTATGATTTCATCAACATGTGGTATCAAATTGTATATGATAGGGGGAGTCTTTATTGCAATATATATGAATTGTTATAATACTAACACCCCAAGAGACAAACATTTGTTGTCATCATCAAAAAGGGGGAGAATGTATTTGAATGTTGATGTAGGTTTTGATAATGACACAACAAATGAAGAAGTATCAAAGATGTTATCAAGCAATTAATTATGTTTAATGTGGAATCTAAATTGGTTGATGTTTAAATTTGATGAATAATTAAGGACATATGTTAAAGGCATTTAAAGAAGCTCAAAACAAGTGAGAATTGATCATCAAAATGCCTAAGAATCAAAGGAACCAAGGTATATGCAAAAGGGTTCCAAAAAGGGGTGAAAAATGCACCAAAATTCAAGGATCAGGTGCATGAATCGATTCAAGGTAAGTATGAATCGATTCATACGTTTTCCAGTGGCCAAAATATGATTTTATCAGGGTTGAATCGATTCAACCCATGTGTGAATCGATTCACACGGCTGCAGGGGTCCAAATTGTGCAAATCAAAGTGCATGAATCGATTCTTTCCTTGCCTGAATCGATTCAACATGCTGTCAGGAACAAAAATCATGCGCAGACTCTTAATTCCCTTCGGTTGGATCAAATTGGAAGACCCTAGGCAATGTTCCATGACTTGTCCCTCTCCACATGCATGTGTTACATTGAAAATGCAATTAATTTGAATATTAGACAAACATGCTTCTTGATGCACATGCAATATTCTCTTGGAGACACTAAAAGGTTTATTGGAATTGGAATGCCAAGTTGAATGGAGACACACATGCCTAACATTTCAAGCTCCAAGGAATTAAATATTACACATGTCATGCCTCATGGAGCCTATAAATAGAGAAGGAGTTGAAGGCAAAACTTGCACCAAGCATTTGAAGCATTTCCATTTGCTTTCTTCCTCCTCCATTCTCTTGCTCTTCTACTTACTCTCTTTATTCTTGATTGGCATATTTCTTGAGATTATTTTTGAGAGTTAATTTGTGGGAAGATTATATTTGTGTACTTAACTTGCATATCCTCTCTTTGAGAGTTATTATCTTGTGTAAGCTTTAAACTTGTATATCCACTCTAGTGAGAGAGTTTCCTTGTACACTTAAACACTAAACTTCATAGAAGCTTTGGGTTGGGTTTCAACCTTGTAATTGTGAGATTGAGAGATTGGGTGGGGTGCCCTTGTACTTGTGAGGATTGATTTCTTGAGTGTGGGACACTAGGAAGTTGCAATTGCTCAAAGTGTATCTCTAATCTACAATAGTGGAAATCCTCTAAGTGGGTTGCTTAGAGGCGAGACGTACACCGGCGTGGTGGAACTCGTATACATCGGTTTGCAAATCTTTCTTCCCTTAACTCATTTAATTTGTGCACTTAATTTGTTTGCTTAAATTCCGTGCTTTATTAATTTGACTAAGTGCATGATACATTAAGTTGAAACCTTTTTTTTTTTAATAACTTTGTTAAACTTGGACTTAAGCATTTCTTTTGAATCAATCTTTCTAAAGTCCCATAAATTGCTTTGTAACTTAATTGATTCATTGTTCAAACTCTTTAAAGTTGTTATTAGTTTGTCTTGTGTATAACTTGTTGCTTCTTGTTATCTAATTTATTATCTTAAGTATACATAGTGACAAAAGAATCAATTTCAAGAGCATTCCAAAGAAAATTTTTAATACTCAATTCACCCCCCCCCCTCTTGAGTAATTGAGGCCACTTGGTTAACATTTTATGGCTGGTCTGATATGTCTACCTTTGAGAGATCTTGACATTGTTCTTGGTATGGATTGACTATCAGCCAATAGAGTCCTAGTTGATTGTCAAAACTGTCGGGTGATCTTTCCTAATCAGAATGCCAATGATTATAAAATTCAAGGTATATCTCAGTTGTTTATGTTATTCTTTATGATTGATGGAAAGAATGGGTCTAGAATCCATGATATCCCTGTTGTGTGTGATTTCTCTGAGGTGTTTCTGGATTATGTACCCGGTGTTCCTCCTGATAGAGAAATTGAATTCTCTATTGATCTTATTCCTGGAGCTGAACCAATCTCCAGAGCTCCCTATAGAATATCTCCTGTTGAATTAACAGAATTAAAGAAGCAGGTCGATGAATTACTTGAAAAACAGTTTATCAGACCTAGTATATCACCGTGGGGTGCCCCGATGTTACTTGTTAAAAAGAAAGATGGTAGTATGCGGTTATGTGTTGATTACCGTCAGTTGAATAAGCTTACGATCAAGAATAAGTATCCATTGCCTAGAATTGATGACTTGATTGATCAGTTACGTGGTGCTTCAGTCTTTTTGAAGATTAATTTACGATCTGGATACCATCAGATCCGATTCAAGGCTTCTGATATTCCTAAGACGGTGTTCAGGACCCGATATGGTCATTATGAATATGTGGTGATGCCGTTTGGTGTGACTAATGCTCCAGCTGTGTTCATGAACTATATGAACAATATCTTCCATCCTTATCTGGACCAGTTTGTGGTAGTATTTGATCCGGTCTAGATACCGGCCCCCATCTTTGTGACGTCAGACTGACCTCATATAAGGATAACCGGTGTCCTGGTTCAATGTTGCCACACCGGATATCCGTTGTCTGGCCGCCCGCCCTCGCTCCACGACAACATCATTCATTTTCTCCATAGCGGTTCTAAGTTCATCTTTACAGGGTGTTTATATAATTGTTAGCTTTTCCCTCATAGCAAGTGAAGAGCCCTTGATAACTTATCAACGAAGATACTGTTTGTAGCAAAATACGTCACATCAATGGCTTCAGAAAGTAAGTGGGTGTGTCAGCAGATTATACAGAAAAGGTGATTATCCTCTCCTTTCCCTAGAGGATTGAACTCTGATAATTGACCTACCCTCCTGACATATTCGGAAAGTCGAGCCACTTTGATTGACACAATATACACGCTATCAGAGCTGAGGGACCCACCTGTATTCAACGACTCATTTTCTCACGTACAACTATAAGTAGCATATTTCAACACACATGCAGGGTATCGTTATTCTATCTCACACTTTACTGTTACTACGCTTGAGTATTCATTCAGTTCATACACTCTTCTAACTTGAGCGTCGGAGAATCTTCGCAGGTGGCACCACCTTTCGCCCCTCTACAACGCGAATCGTTGGTGTAAAGGATCTCCAGGACAACAAGATCGGCCTCTCCCACTGAGAGACCGGATTAATACATCGGATATACACAGTTCCGGTGTGCAAACCCTAAAAACACCTGCATCCTTGTGGCTGGTCCCACACCGGATCCTAGACCCCGGTCCAGACCAGTTCATTGGCACACCCAGTGGGACTCGATAGAGTTATTCCCATTTTCGCAGAAGTTAAGTGGTTACAATGGAAGGTGATGGGAGAGATTTCGTGGAAGGTCACGTGGAGGATATGACCCATCAACAGGCTGGGAGGAGACTCGTCTTCGAATCCCCTGCAACTCAAACCCGGAGGATGGTGCAAGTGCAGACGCCTGACCCTCGCGATGAGGTTATCAGGCAACTGAAGGAGGAGCTGATGGAGCTGAGGCGAGAGAGAGGAGGAGCTGAGGACAGAGTAGTGTCTCATGCAGAGGAGGCTCACCATGCATCAGCGAGGGATAGATCTACCACCCTCCAGTATTCGAAGATCCCCACATATGAAGAGAGGGAGCAGACGCAGGACTCTTGTGATAGAGTTAGTATCAGGAGAAGGGAGCAGGCGGTGGTAACTTCAGGGACATACAAGCTTAGTGTCCCTTTCTCAAGAAGGTTGATGAGTATTGTCATTCCAAAACATTTGCAAACAACTCAGCCATTGTCGATTGGGAAGTATAATGGAGAGACCGACCCCACTAAGCATTTGGATGCTTATGTTTATGAAGCTATGTATCTAGGAGCAGACGAAGATGTCATGTGCAGAATGTTCCCAAGGACGTTGACGGAGGAAGCTCTCAGCTGGTTTAAAAGTTTGCGTTCAGGATCTATAGACTCTTGGGAGGAAATGGCTGCTGCATTCGAAAGCCATTTCGTCATCTCCAGGGATATCCCAAGAACTTCTCACACCCTGGCCCAGATAAGACAGGGAGAAACTGAGACTCTTAAGGAGTTCCTGAAAAGGTTTTACAAGGAGGCTGCGTTGGTCCCTAACCTCACGGAAGCCATACAACTCCATATTGTAGTGGAAGCTCTTCAGCCAGGTTCAGCCTTTGCCCTATCTTTGGCAAAGAGCCCACCTACAACCTTCGAGGAGTTTCGAAGGAAAGCTTCCAAATATGTGGGCATAGAGATGCATCTAGAGGCAACTGCAGCAAGAGTAAAGCCTTCTGCACCCGCTCAGCAGCCACGGAGAGAAAAGGAGAGAGCGAGGCCCGAGAAGCATGCCTTTAGAGAAGACTTTGTGAATGCTCGTCAGCATCCACGAGATAGGCGCGTATCATCGTTCGATCACTATGCTCCGTTGAACACCAGGCACTCACAAATCATGAGGGAGGTTGGTTGGCCAACTCTGAACGTCTTTGGTATAAGGAAGCCAGCCCCAGCCAAGAGGGGTGGTAACCCGCGTAAATACTGCACTTTCCATGAGCAGACAGGGCACAACACTGATGAGTGTAAGGCGTTAAAGAATACGGTGGAAACTCTCATTCGGGAAGGAAAGTTGAAGCAGTATTTATTTAAGGAGAAATCTATGGATGAGCCTCACAGGATGGAGAAAAGGAATAGAGATCCTGATGATGAAGATGATAATACACGCAACCCAGTAAGGAAGTTCACTGCGGCTGAGAAGCAGAAAGGGGTAGTGATTGCTGAAGGTGCCCAACAAAGTAATATGCCCCAGCAGCAGAGACAGGGCAGACGAGAAGTGATTGAGATGATAGCTGGAGGATTTACGGGAGGAGGAACATCAATCACAGCACGAAAGAACCACCATAGGATGATTCTGTCAGTCCAGGGTAAACCGAGGGATAACCGCCCTTTCAGAGACGGAGTGACAGCCCCGACGGTGTCGTTTACAGATGATGACTTCGGCCCAACAATTCCAGGAGGTGATGATGCAGTAGTGATTGTGGCCGTCATAGCCAATAAGGACGTCAAGAGGATCCTCGTCGATCAGGGAAGTTCTTGTGATGTTATCTTTTATAATTGTTTCAAACGAATGGGTTTCAGTGATGCAGATTTACAACCATACACACAAGAACTCACAGCGTTTAACGGAGCCAAGCAACCCACTAAGGGATACCTCGACACTTTGATTTCTTTTGAAGGGGAGCCCGGTGCAAGAACAGTCAAGTCAAGAATTCTGGTGATTGATGTGGAATCCCCGTACAACGGTATCATAGGCCGTCCAACATTGAACGCTATGGAAGCAATTGTATCCACCCCTCATCTCTTGATCAAATTTATCGACAAGGACAACGCTGTGTCCTCACTCCGCGGAGATCAGGAGATGGCTCGATATTGTTATAATCTGAGCCTCAACATGGTTAAGTTGGATGTATTCAACAAGAAGAGGAAGTTGAACGACGGAGGAACAGCGGCAGGGTCTGTCAGTCTTATTGACCTAGACCCCAGAGCGGAATTGAAGATTGATCCACTCAATCCATCTAAGCCCACACCAGATGGTGGTTCCAGGGATGTCGTATTGGGAGATTCCCCAGAGAAGGTCACGTACATCAACGATAAGTTGGAGTCTGCTATGGAGCAACGCTTATTAACCCTTTTGCAGGAATTCAAAGACCTTTTCGCATGGACAGCAGCAGATATGCCGGGGATGGATCCTGAGTTCTGTTGTCACAAACTTGCAGTGTATCCTGAAACCAGACCGGTGGCTCAGAAGAAGAGGAGGTTGGGACCGGAGAAGCAGAGGGCGGCTTGTGAACAAACAGAGGAGTTGTTGAAAGCAGGTTTTATAAGGGAGATACGTTATTCATCTTGGCTTTCTAATGTGGTCATGGTGCAGAAGGCTAACGGCAAATGGAGGATGTGTACTGATTATGTGGATCTTAACCGTTGCTGCCCTAAAGATCCATATCCCCTGCCCAACATCGATCGCATGGTGGATGATTCATCTGGTTACCAATATCTCAGTTTCATGGATGCTTATTCGGGGTACAACCAGATTCCGATGTGGGAGGGAGACCAGGAGAAGACTGCCTTTATCAACGACCGCGGTGTTTTCTGCTACACCGTCATGCCTTTTGGACTGAAGAACGCCGGCGCTACCTACCAGCGCATGATTAACAAAGTCTTTGAAGGGATGCATACAAGGCTGGTCGAAGTTTATATTGATGATATCATAGCCAAAACGCCCGCTGGAGGAGACCACATTGAAGATCTACGCCAAGTTTTCACTAGGCTTCGGCAATACAACATGAGGTTAAATCCTTTAAAGTGCACCTTCGCCGTTCCAGCAGGAAAATTCTTGGGATTCATGTTGACTCAACGAGGCATTGAGGCTAACCCCGGGAAATGTCAAGCAATACTGGACATGCAGAGTCCTAAATGTTTGAGGGAGGTCCAGTCATTGAATGGGAAAGTGGCCGCTTTAGCTCGTTTCATGCCTAAGATGGCACACAGGTCCCTTCCCTTGTATAAGGCGTTGAAGAGACACAAGAGTTTTGAATGGGGAGAGGAACAAGAGCAAGCCTTCCAGCAGCTCAAGGCCGTTCTCTCGAGTCCACCAATTCTTGTTAAGCCTGATCCAGGCAAAACGTTAATCTTATACTTGGCTATATCCGACGAAGCTCTAGGTGTAGCCCTGGTGAAAGAAACCCCTGAAGGGCAGAGACCGGTGTACTTTACTAGTAAAACGTTTCAGGGGGCAGAAGGAAGGTATCAGAAGATTGAGAAAGCCGCCCTGGCAGTTGTGTGGGCGTCACGACGGCTGAGGCCTTATTTCCATGCGCACCCAGTATTGGTGAGAACGGATTTGCCACTCCGTTCAGTGCTCAGCAAACCGGACCTCGCTGGAAGGATGATAAAATGGTCTATTGAGCTATCTGAATTTGAAATTTCATATGAGCCTCGAGGAGCCATCAAGGCGTAAGTGTTGGCTGATTTTGTAGTGGAAATGACTGGGGCAGACCCGGCCACCCCTCGAGCGCATTGGACCATCTACGTCGACGGTTCGTCGAACAGCAAAGGTTGTGGAGCAGGTGTGGTGGTAGAAAGTGATGACGGCGTACACTTAGAAATTTCCCTCCGATTCAATTTCAAGACCTCCAACAATCAAGCTGAATACGAAGCATGTTTGGCAGGCCTCCGTGCGGCGATTGACATCGGAGCATCAGCAGTTACACTCTGCAGTGATTCCTAGCTGGTGATTTCGCAAATCCAGGGGGAGTACCAGGCGAAGGAACCACAACTTCAATTGTACTTGAATTGTGTTAATGAGTTGAAGGGCAGATTTGAAGTTTTAGAGTTCAAGCATGTGCCCAGGGAAGAAAATACCAGAGCGGACATCTTGTCAAGATTGGCAAGTACAAAGCAGCCTGGTAGCACAACAACGGTGGTTCAAAGCACTTTGACATCACCCAGTATACCTCTGTATCCTTCTCTGAATGCTGTCATGGTGAGCTATCCATATGAGGATTCTTGGGTCATCCCCTATATTCGTTATCTGGCTGATGGTCAACTTCCCACTGACGAGAAGGAAAGGAGACGAGTAAAGAAGGAGTTGCCATATTTTACTATGGTCGATGGTGTTCTCTACAGAAGGGGATTCTTTGTCCCGTATCTTTCATGTTTAAGAGAGGACGAAGTTCAAGCGGTCTTAACCGAGGTACACGAGGGGCAATGTGGGCACCACGCTGGAGGCCGAAGCCTAATGAGAAAAGTCCTCAGGGCTGGATACTGGTGGCCCACTGTGAAGCAGGATTCCGCAGACTTCATGAGGAAGTGCGACGCTTGCCAAAAATTCTCCAATCTCCACCATACACCGGCCCAAGAGTTATCTTCATCTGCTGTGCCTTGGTCGTTCTACCAATGGGGCCTTGATATTCTGGGTCCGTTTCCCACTGCGCCAGGAGGTATCAAATACTTGATTGTGGGGGTAGACTACTTCACCAAATGGATCGAGGCAGAACCAGTAGTGCATATCACTTCTGCACGTACAAGACGTTTCATGTACGAAAATATCATTGCTTGGTTCGGGGTGCCAGGGCGGATTGTGACTGACTACGGCACACAGTTTACAGACAAAAAGTTCACGGATTTACTTGAAGGACTGGGGATAGTCCAGATATTTTCATCTGTTGAACACCCCCAGACCAATGGGCAAGCAGAGGTAGCTAATCGAGAGGTGCTAAAGGGGTTAAAGAAGCGTCTGGGAGAAGCGAAGGGAGGATGGACTGACCAGTTATGTCATGTTCTATGGGCATACCGCACTACGCCTCATTCTTCAACTAACGAATCCCCATACCGGTTGGTGTACGGGGTTGAGGCGATGATCCCAGTTGAGTTACAAACAAGATCGGCTCGTGTTGAGTATTTTTCAGCAGAAGATAACAATGCCAACCTAGCATCAGAGCTGGACGTCCTCCAAGAGTTAAGGGAAAAGGCTTTCGTCAGAGATCAGGCAATAAAAGCAAAGGCTGCACTCCGGTACAATAAACGTGTCCAGTACAGAGCTTTTAACACCGGAGACCTTGTTCTGAGAAAGGCCAGTGTGGGGAATAAGTTCGCTCACCAAGGAAAGCTAGCACCAACGTGGGAAGGACCTTATAGAGTTTCGGAGGTGACTGGAAAGGGATCATACCGATTGGAAGAACTTGATGGAACCCCAATCCGCAACAAATGGAACACTCAGAATTTACGAGTGTATTACAGCTAGTTGGTAAGACGGCGTGTACTCTTTTTCCTTACTTGAGTTTTTTCCCACTGGGTTTTCTCAAGAAGGTTTTAACGAGGCATGGCCCCAACGATGCTCTTTGTGTAATCTATATTCAATTTTAATAAAACACTTTCACCGCCCTATCATTCTCACTTTTCTTATGTGTTATGATTTAAAGCCGTGGTTTAATACGCATACACCTCAGGACGGATGAACGCAACTACCTATTTTGTAGTAGATGAGATAATTCCTCGAAGAACGGAGGGAGACCCCCCAAGTCAGACGATGTAATTCCTTGAGGTGGAATGGGTTGTAGGGCTGGTCCTTTTTCAAGGCCACAAACCGAACCCCATTCGAAGACTACATGGGTTGTAGGGCTGGTCCTTTTTCAAGGCCACAAACCGAACCCCATTCGAAGACTACATGGGTTGTAGGGCTGGTCCTTTTTCAAGGCCACAAACCGAACCCCATTCGAAGACTACATGGGTTGTAGGGCTGGTCCTTTCTTAAGGCCACAAACCGAACCCCATTCAAAGACTACATGGGTTGTAGGGCTGGTCCTTTTTCAAGGCCACAAACCGAACCCCATTCGAAGACTACATGGGTTGTAGGGCTGGTCCTTTCTTAAGGCCACAAACCGAACCCCATTCGAAGACTACATGAGTTGTAGGGCTGGTCCTTTCTCAAGGCCACAAACCGAACCCCATTCGAAGACTACATGGGTTGTAGGGCTGGTCCTTTCTCAAGGCCACAAACCGAACCCCATTCGAAGACAACATGGGTTGTAGGGCTGGTCCTTTTTCAAGGCCACAAACCGAACCCCATGCGAAGGCTTGGGCGCAGTAGGCCGGTTCACAGACAAAACCGCGCTGAACCCCGAGTAACGGGCGCAGTAGGTTCAGGATTAGCCCTGATCCGAACCCCGTGTTGAAGGCTTGGATTGTAGGATTGCACCGAACTCCAAGTACGGTTAGTAGGATCGAACCGAACACCGTGTGAAGACCTGAGGTGTAGGACCAAACCGAACCTCAAGAGAAAGGCATAAAGCTTACCCTTGCCAAAGCTATACAAAATTCAAAGGCAATATCCGTCCTCAATTGTGGAATATCCATCCCAGAGCGGTTGAAAGCTAATGTACCCGCTCTACATCTTCGAGGACAGATAAGCATTTCTATCTTTTGAGAATTTAAAAGGTGATCTTTGAGATAAACTCTCCCTTCCCAATGAACTTACACTTGGGGACAGGGCGTGCTTTAACTTAATTGTTATTTATTCATTACAATTTGTTATCTTAATCCAGTGTGATGAGCACGCTTTAAGTAACTAAGTAACCATGCAGAACGGATTCGCAAAGCATTGGAAATAATAAAGTGTTTTGTATAACACCAAGTTATTCAGCACTCACACATTCGATGCAAACAGTTGAGGAAAAGTAATAATGAATCTTATTTTCAAAAATAAGGAAATATGCAGGTTACAAAATGTTTTAAAGCTGGAGCCGATCCCAGAACACGGCTATGAGTGAAAGCATAAAATTAAGAGGCCGGTGCTTGATCCTCCACAGTGGATACTCCCGCCTTCTCCGTTTGGTCCTCCGCCCCAGTTTGGGCACCTTCTTGTGCTTTAGCTCCAGAGGCAGCAGTGGACGATGTAGGCTCCATACTTTGACCTTCTGGGAGGGGAGGCAGTTCGTATAGAGATGCATTGGGTTCATGGTGCGATCCGTCCTTGTGAACTTCTACAAGTCTTCCCCCATGGAACTCAAAGAACGGATCTAATCCGTACAAATTCAGCTTTATTCCAGGGTTACGATAGTAGACTTGACGAAGGGCCAGGCCGAAAGATTCATATGCCACATTTTTGCATATATCCAAGGCTTTGGCAGCCTTGGCCTTTGCAGCAGCTAGCCTTCTTTGAACCTTGGCGTAATCCTCTTCTGAAGGCCCAGCACTCGCACCACCCTTTTTGAGTTCATCAATTTGGGCTTGCATCTCCTTCCGAATAGACTCCCACTCCCCAAGGTCCTTGTTGCGACCATCCTCCATAACTTTGAGATCGTCAGCAAGCTTAGCCGATCTCTTCTTCTCCAGTTGTAATTCTTCTTCAAGGAGGGGTATGGATTTGTTCTTATTTTGGAGGTCGGCAACTTCCCGTTCTAGGGCCTTATTCGCAAAATGAACTTTGCTTGCCTCTTCAGTTTTCCTCTGGAGTGTTTCTTTAGTTTTTTCCAATTCCGATTCCACTCCCCTGCGAACTTCAGCTTGCTTGGCCGCCCATTTCTCCTTCACTGCGAGTTCGGTCTCAAGTTTTTCAACCTGATCCATATAGTCAGCTTTCTCGCTCAGGGACTCAAGCAGGCCAGACAGTTCATCAAGTTGCCAACGGCCAGCCTTACAAGCACCTCGGACTCCAGCAGCGTCGAGGGAAGGGCGGAGGCAATACCGTGCTTTTGGGAGAGTAGGAGGCATGGATCCTTGAAACCACAAGTAAGGAGAAAGGAAGGAGTCACGTGGAGGATCGAATGCTGGAGGAGGACCGTTCCCAGAGTCCGGTTCCGAAGCATTATGAGAAGAAGGGGCAGAAGACTCAGGAACGGGTTTCTTTCCCTTGTCCTTCTTCAATTCAGCGTCTTCGGCCGTCCTCTGACGCTTCTTCGCAGGGTCATCAGAGGAGGGCTTCTCTTGATTGGCCTTCTTTACAAGATGCCTCTTCTTCCTCTTTTTCTCTGGGACGGCCTCTTCGCCACCCGCTCCAGCGGCCTCAGATGCTTCTTCGGTCTCCTCCTCCTCGAAGAGAGGAACCTCATCTCCTACTGCAGAAGTCAGAGGAATGAGGGGAGTTTTGGTGGCGTTCCTCTTCGCCTGGATTTCATTTTCTTCAGAAGAGGAGTCATCGTCAGCCATCATGGACCTTAGCGACAATATTTCTGGGCAGGCCTTTTCAATTTGTTCTGCAAAACAAAAAGAGTTGAATAAGCATACAAGAAGGAAAATAACTAGAACGGTATAACCATACAACACAAGGAGAATAAGAGCGAATATTACAGAGGTAGGTGTTTTTGATGTCTTCCTCGGCCAAGAGAAGACGGCTGGAAAACCCTTTGAGGGTCTTTGAGGCCGTCTGCAGGGCGCTCAAGACCTCAACAGAATGAGGGGAAAGTTCACTCTCATCTGTATAATAAGCACGGCTCATAAGGAGAAAATGCTCGTGCGTCCAGCTAAGGGGAAACTTGGTAAACCCCTCTTTATTTCGCCAGAAGACTGGCTTATTTGGTTGAATCCGGACCCGCGTGTAGTAGTGCTTGAAGGAGCGCCCATCTACCTTTGCGGATTCCGTATAAGACTTGAAATTTACAACCCTTGAGTCACTACGGAGTGTAATGAACCCAAGGCCGTCCTTCTTATTAGCTCGGCGGACTACTTGGCAATAGTAAAATAGCTTGGCCACAGTGGCGGAGAAGCCAAAATGCTCCCCCAAGACTTCCAGAGCCCGGACAAGACTCTAACCGTTGGGATGTAATTGTGAGGGGGCACAGTCTAAGAAACGCAGGACGGCCATCTGGAAATCCGTCAGTGGAAAGCGCACCCCCAGCTTTAAGAAAACGAAGTCGTACATGTAGACCGACCTCGCGTCAGGGACGTTGTGGCATATTCTTTCAGAAGGATGCGGAGCCATCACAACGTATCGTGCTTTGTACTTCTTATCCGAGTATATCTTACAGCGGAAAGAAACCGTGCGCTCCTCCTCACTTGCATGGTGCGAAGGGATCTCTAAGAACTCCTCTTCCACCCAGCAATAAGGTTTTTCCCTGTTGAGTTTCTCCCAATCAAGCCGGTGTGCCATAACATTGACACACCCTTCAGCAGAGCGGAGAAACGGCGTTTTTCCACGTCCTGGAAGATCCATGGTTGTGCAGGCGCGGTGGAATGCGTAGGTGCTATGATAAAAAGCAACATCGTCAGAGAGATAACCCTCAGCACTTGACCCCTCATCAGAGCGGCTGGTAGCCCTCGAACCAAGGGGAACCTCAGAGCGACGAGATGAAGAAGACGCTCGTGAGGAAGAAGCTTCGGCTCTCTCTGAGCGATGGCGCCCAGCCACAGGAGGATTCGCTGGAATCCTCCCACCACGGTGGCTAAGGGGGGCACGAGAGCTAAACCTCCCTCTATTTGAAGGACCAGCGTGTCCAGCTCTAGGGCGCATAATGGAAATAGAATGATTAAAATTGCAAGGAGTTGAAGGGAAGGAAGGTTACCTAAAGGAAGAGGATCTTTGAGAAGTTGAAGACGACAAGGAAATTCCAAGGAAATTTGAGCAGAGTTTCACTAAGTTTGAGAGCAAGGATGGATTCCTAAATCTGCTAAGAGTTCCTTTTATAGGTAACGAAGAAACACAGTGTTTCATCGAAGGTCACAAGGCTTGCCTCAAAACGTAACCTTTTCAAATTGAAACGACTCCGTCGTTTCACCACAAACGGGCACGAAAATAGTAACGTTTCAGCAAACATTTTCGCTTAATGGGCCCCCACTCAGTTTGAATCCAGGCCCAATAAGCTCAATCGACGGTTACACTCTTGGGCAATGATGGCTCTTGCATAAAAAACGCATTTATTTTCTAATCATGCTGTGCGCATTTAATGCCTCCCAACCACTTTTCGAATACCAAGGGTTTCGATTTTCAAAGACTCTTGGGATTTCCATTACTTATTTTATGTTATCTGAATCCGTTGTATGTAACGCGAGAAGGGCGGTCACTCGTTTGCTAGAGCGGACGCCACCGAGTTTCCAGAGACTTACAAGAATGTACTACCGGCATCTAGACTTCTCTTAAAAGTTGTGTAGCTCATATGAGCAACTTAACAGTCTCTCATATAAGCTAGGGGACAGATGATCCGGTCTAGATACCGGCCCCCATCTTTGTGACGTCAGACTGACCTCATATAAGGATAACCGGTGTCCTGGTTCAATGTTACCATACCGGATATCCGTTGTCTGGCCGCCCGCCCTCGCTCCACGACAACATCATTCATTTTCTCCATAGCGGTTCTAAGTTCATCTTTACAGGGTGTTTATATAATTGTTAGCTTTTCCCTCATAGCAAGTGAAGAGCCCTTGATAACTTATCAACGAAGATACTGTTTGTAGCAAAATACATCACATCAATGGCTTCAGAAAGTAAGTGGGTGTGTCAGCAGATTATGCAGAAAAGGTGATTATCCTCTCCTTTCCCTAGAGGATTGAACTCTGATAATTGACCTACCCTCCTGACATATTCGGAAAGTCGAGCCACTTTGATTGACACAATATACACGCTATCAGAGCTGAGGGACCCACCTGTATTCAACGACTCATTTTCTCACGTACAACTATAAGTAGCATATTTCAACACACATGCAGGGTATCGTTATTCTATCTCACACTTTACTGTTACTACGCTTGAGTATTCATTCAGTTCATACACTCTTCTAACTTGAGCGTCGGAGAATCTTCGCAGGTGGCACCACCTTTCGCCCCTCTACAACGCGAATCGTTGGTGTAAAGGATCTCCAGGACAACAAGATCGGCCTCTCCCACTGAGAGACCGGATTAATACATCGGATATACACAGTTCCGGTGTGCAAACCCTAAAAACACCTGCATCCTTGTGGCTGGTCCCACACCGGATCCTAGACCCCGGTCTAGACCAGTTCAGTATTTATTGATGATATTCTAATTTATTCTAAGTCTCATGAAGAGCATGAGGAGCATCTACGTTTGGTACTTCAAGTGCTGAAAGAGAAGCAATTGTTTCCTAAATTATCTAAATGTGAATTCTGGAAGGACAAGATTCAATTTTTGGGTCATGTTATCTCTAGTGAAGGTGTATCTGTTGATCCTTCAAAAATTGAAGCTGTTATGAATTGGGAGAGACCTAAGTCAGTCACTGAGGTCAGGAGTTTCATGGGTTTAGCTGGTTATTATCGGAGATTCATTGAAGGATTCTCTAAAATTGTATTGCCATTGACCAAGCTAACCCGAAAGAATATTCCTTTTGTGTGGTCTTCTGATTGTGAACAAAGTTTCCAAGAATTGAAGGCTAGATTGACTACTACTCCTGTATTAGCATTGCCTAATCTGCAAAAAAGTTTTGTGGTCTATTGTGATGCATCCAGACTGGGCCTCGGGTGTGTATTAATGCAGAATGGCAAGGTAATTGCTTATGCCTCAGGACAGTTGTGACCGCATGAACAGAACTATCCTACTCATGATCTGGAACTTGTAGCTGTGGTCTTTGCACTAAAAATTTGGAGACATTATCTTTATGGTTCTAAATTTGAAGTGTATAGTGATCATAAAAGTCTGAAGTATCTGTTTGATTAGAAAGAATTGAATATGAGGCAGAGAAGATGGATGGAGTTTCTGAAAGATTATGACTTTGATCTGAGATATCATCCGAGAAAGGTGAATGTTGTAGCTGATGCCTTAAGCCAGAAATCTATTCATATGGCAGTTATGATGGTTAAAGAGATGGAATTACTCAAGCAGTTCAGAGATATGAATCTGAGTGTTGATGTTTCTTCACCTGAGAAAGTGACTCTTGGTACTTTGACAATAGCCAATGAGTTCTTGAAGCTGGTGTATACTCAACAATTGACTGATGCTTACTTGGCAGAAATGAAATAGACACAGGCTAGTGGTAAAAACTTGTTCTTAACAGAAGGTTCTGATGGTATTTGGCGAGTGAAAGACTGGGTTTATGTGCCTGATTCTGGTGATTTAAGAAAAATGGTACTTGATGAAGCTCATAAAAGTATGTTGAGTATTCATCCTGGTACTACAAAGATGTACCATGATCTGAAATTGCATTTCTGGTGGCCTGGATTGAAAAGAGATGTGGTTAATTATGTAGCTCATTGTATTATCTGTCAGAAAGCAAAGATTGATCATCAGAAACCATCTGGTGGTTTACAGCCTCTTGAGATTCCTGTATGGAAATAGGATGTTATTTCCATGGATTTCGTGATGGGATTACCCAGGACTCGCAGTGGTTATAACGCTATCTGGGTTATTATGGATCGGTTAACGAAGTCTGCACATTTCCTGCCTATTAATATGAGTTACCCTTTGCAGAGACTAGCACAGTTGTATATCAGTGAGATCGTTCGACTGCATGGTGTGCCATCTTCTATTGTGTTAGATAGAGAACCGAGATTCACTTCCCGATTTTGGGGAAGCTTACATCAAGAGTTAGGCTCGAAGCTTCGATTAAGTTCGGCTTATCATCCCCAGACAGATGGGCAGTCCGAGCGTACTATTCAGAGTTTAGAGGACTTGTTGAGGTCCTGTATGCTAGAGCATGGTGGTGGCTGGGAGCAATACCTTCCACTAATTGAATTTACTTATAATAATAGCTATCATAGCAGCATAGGTATGGCTCCATATGAGGCTTTATATGGCAGGAAGTGCCGAACACCTCTTTGCTGGTCAGAGACTGGTGAGAGCCTGAGATTGTGCAGCAAACCTCTGAGAAAATTCAAATGATCAAAGATAAAATGAAAGCATCTCAGGATCGTTAAAAAAGTTATTATGATAAGCTAACGAAGCCGCTTGAGTTTTAGATTGGTGATAAAGTCTTTCTGAAAGTTTCTCCTAGTAAAGGCATTGGGAGAACACTAAAAAGTAAGAAAATGAGTCCGAAGTATATTGGCCCATATGAAATATTGAAGAGGGTTGGCCCTGTAGCTTATCAGATAGCGTTGTCTTCTCATTTATCAAATCTACATAGCGTGTTCCATGTTTCTCAGTTGAGAAAGTATTTACCAGATCCTACTCATGAGATGTCAGATGATGATGTTGAGATCAGAGAGAACCTGACTACTATATATGAGCCTACTGGTATAGTCGATCGATCTGTAAAACGCTTGAGAAGCAAGAATGTTCAGTTGGTCAAGGTTGCATGGCAGCAGGATCAGTGTATTATGCATACTTGGGAACGTGAAGACGCTATGAGGCAACAATATCCTGAGCTATTTCATTGAGGTATGTCTTTATGTTTAAATTTTAAGGATGAAATTTTTGTAGAAGGGAAGAATTGCAACATCCTAAATTTGACAATTTTAGAAAATAATTCATTAAGGCTCGATGGCTTATTATTTTCCTGCGCGCCTTTGGCATTTCGGGTCTAATTTTTTCAAACGATGCTTGATTGGAATGATTTTAGTCTTGTTCACTTTGTTTTGAATAGATATTCAATCTCTATTTCTGGGCTCTATCCCAAATTCTCACTCTGTCATGCTCAAACTCAAGGATTAAGTAAATCCATATTAGAATCATGATTATTCATGTTTTTATCCTGCACATGGTTCGTTCAGAAATTCATAACTTTCTCATATGATCTCTGTTTCTTGAAAACTTAGTGTCAAAATCACCATGAAAAAATTATCTACATTTTTCATGAAGACATCAAGAGCTATATCTTCCCATATCAGTACAGTTTTGGAGATCTTTGAGGACCCCTGTTCATCACGTCACTATGGTGACAGGCCTCAGAAAAATGGCAAAATCTCCCCTGTCTGTTATTCAAATCACTTCATTATTTTTGATATAGATCCGTATAAAAAATATATACAATTATTATGAAGGACACGAAACCCAATTCTAAAAGGAGAATTTTTGGTGAATTTATTTCTGAGCACCTACCCGATTCAAAGACGATTAGAGCATCCTATCGTATTTTGATCATAACTTGGGCTACCGATATCGGATCATTGCAAAAGATATATCGATTTAAAGAGAAAAAGGAGACCTACAACTTTGGTGTTGGGAGTTTCCTCTTATTTGGACTCCACAAATTATCACAGAATTGTTTTTAACGTGATTATTTTCCGGTTCATGAAAATCCTGCACATCTAAAATCATCGGGTAACAATTTAATTTTTTTTCGGTCTGAGCCATCAATCCACTGCCTCTTCTTTCTAATTCCAAATAACAGCCATCATTTAATATTTACTTAACCATATCTTCTCTCTTAAATCATTCTATCTCATAGCCACTTCATATAATATTATATACCTATATCATTGCACTAGCCCACCACTTAATATTTTAATGATATCAAACTCATCCCTTCATTTTTTGTCATCATTCTCGGCTGCTTCATGATCATTCTACTCTACCAAATTGTCTCCATTATGCACCACCTAGCAAATGCATGCTCTATTATCATGCCACTTAAAGATTATAAATTGTCACCTTATGCTAAACGTTGCTTCATATATGCCACTTTCAACTTCACTGCGTGCAATTTTATTTCTTCAAATCAATTACATAATAATTATCACATCACACTTCTATATCTCTCTGACACACACACAAAGTTGCTTTTATCTCAAATTGCTCTCTTAATTTTTTCTCTCTAAAACCATAAGACCCTTTCTTTTCATTTCTTTCTACACAATAAACCCCTCTTTTATTTCATCTTTCTTCCGTCAATGATCTCTGTCAATACCACCGTTGGATCGGCCTGAAACGTTGAGAGTGTATTCTCAACATCCTCCTCTACGTTATCACCGTTCAGATTTTCATTTTGACACCTGTAGGTGGAGAAATCGTGTTCAAACTGTGACCCTGTTCTAGTTTACAGGAATTCTGACTAGCTTCGGGAAAACTTCCATTTCCGATTTGTTAACCGTTGGATCGGGCTGACATTTTGGTATGAAGTTTCTGAAATGTGATTCTAGGTACTGACCGTTGGGATCTTGGTTTTGAGGTCTAGACTGGGAGATATTGTGCTTGAACAGTAGCATAAGTTTAAATCAACGATTGACTCGGATCGTTCGGGGAGCGTTCGAGTTTTGAAATCAAGGATTCTAGGTAGGGGGAGCGTTTACATTTTAAATGCATAGTTTATGAACGGGTTCGGGATAGTATTGTTATTATTAGTGAGAAATCCCAAATATATAATATGTGTGACATAATTGTGTTATGATATTTTTCGTTCATATATTATTGATATTGAATTTGGCATGAGATATATATGTTGTATTTGTGAAAATTGTTGTGATTCCTATACATGATATGTAGTAAGATATGTGATGATAATATGAGTATATGCATGAGATGCAAATTGATATAGCATGAGATGCTTAAATTGATGAATAAATATGAAATATGATTGTGGTTTCGAGGATTCCACAAAAGACCTTGGGTGAGACTCAAGGCAAAACCTCTTGAGCGGGGCTCGGGGTTTAGCCCGTGACACTACCGTTGTCGCTGAGAGTGATTGTGTCACGTGAGAGGGCAAACGGTTTAGTACCAGTAAAACGGCCGGATCAGCTGAGAGCTAAGTTATGAGTGAGAGCCAGTGTTGCAACACAAAAATTAAAACTTAATAATGGATCCATATAATTGAGCATATTCTTGCATTGATATATGTTGTTGAGAACAACATGAATGATATGATTATATGATAATATGAGATTGAATGTTATATGATAAGGTTGTGTAGTATTGAATATGATTATATATGTTAATGAATTGGATACTTGATCCGATTCAATAACTGTCATTTGACATGTATATGCTTACCCCTATTCGTGGACATTTTTACAGTGGACTTAGAACGTGACAGAGATTGGTGAGAGGTCACCAAGATCGAGCGTGGAGTACTGTATATATATTGTATATAATGTATATAGTAGTTTTGTAGTAGCCTTGGCCGGCTCCTGTGTATACCTGTTTTGTTATATATGTATATACATAAATGCTTAGTTGAGTAGGTAACTGACGGCTTCAGCTGGAAGCCTAGACCTATTTTGAGCATATGCTTGTTGTTATGGTGGATGACGATGTTGTATTGTGGACTGGTTGGTCCCACCATATATATAAATGTGTGTGATATTTGATATATCCATGAAATTGTTGCATTGTATAAATGAGTAGGTTATGTGATGATGAACTGCATATTAGAAGGTTGATGTAGTGATAACTGTGTTCTTGTACTGCTCCAAAATCCTATTTTGAAATTGAAACTAATTCGCGAAAAATTTATTTGGGTCTTAGAAACCTAGTTTTAAATATTAGGATGTTTTAGCTTCATCTTCAAACGGCAATGATTGTGAACAACTAAGAAATTTTAACAATTGACTTTTAAATATAAATGATGTACTCATAGAGGATTGTACAGATGAGAAGTCTGAAGTTGAAATTCCAGAGGAAATGTTAATAAAAGACTCAGAAAGTGCATTGAACGAATTAATTAATTTTACATACTTTTTTTGTTGGAAAATTTGAGTTTCCCTTCTTATTTCCAACTACGGTCAACATTATGCTCAACCCTATAAATTGTTTGAGGTCTAAAACTACATATCGGGTTTGATTCAAATAAATGAAAAGATATATTTAAGTTTAGATTCAATCTACAAGGATAAAGGTAACTCAAATTTTGAGTTGGAGATGTTCACTCTTGAAATATTGAATGCAATAAATTGTTCAGGATTTCCTCCTCATATGCTAATGTTAAAATTTAGAGTTCTAGTTATGTTATTAAGAAATATTGGCCAAAGTAATAGTTTGTGCAATGGAACTTAATTATAAATTAAGTGTTTGGAAACTCATGTGATTCAATATCAGGTATTAACGGGGAAGTCATGTTGGAGATGTTGTCATTCCAAGAATGAGCATGATTCTCTCTTCAATGACTTTACCTATAAAGTGTCTGGAAACTCATGTGATTCAATATCAGGTATTAACGGGGAAGTCATGTTGGAGATGTTGTCATTCAAAGAATGAACATGATTCCCTCTTCAACGACTTTACCTATAAAGTTCCAATGAAAATAGTTTCCATTGATTGTGTCATTTGCAATGACAATCAATAAGTTCCAACATCAAACATTGTCATTTGTTGATTTATATCTCTTCGGTTCAATGTTTATTCACAGTCAACTTTATATAACATCTTCAAGAGTAACATCAAAAGAAAAATTGAAGATTTTGTTGTAAAAACATGATGATATTTCTATAAATTACACCCTCAATATTATCTATAAGAGATTTTAAAAATCTTTGTTGATAAAATAACATTTTAAGATATAATTCATTCTTCCACTATCTTTTGTTTTTATTTTTTCAAAACAATCCAACATTCATTTAGTTTCATTCTACCCGAGCATATTACAAGCCAATAAACTAGTTTAAATAATTTCAAGAAGTGATAAAATAAAATTTAAATTAAAACAATGCCCTCTCTAATCATTTTTATAAAACGATTTTGAAGAGTATTTCTTGATTTTTGTTATAATATCATTTTCAATTTACAAAATAGATTTATAATTTATTATATTAGTAGCAGTAGAGGTAGGGTTTTGGGTTTGCAGGGTATCCACAATCCATCCTCTGCTTGTGATAGCCGAAAACCATGGGTCGTATGCATAGTCGTGGGTTCGTTCCATTCTCACTTCTCTTTCGCTTTCGCTTTGATTTTCTTCAATTCGGAAGCTAACATCTCAACGATTTTGGTTTCAGTAAGGGTATTTCCTCCTCTGCTTTGCCATACAAGAGAACGCCTCCTACCTGGCTCAAGATCTCTTCCCAAGATGTAACTATCTCTATTCACTTTTTCTCTCTATTCAATTCCTCTTATTCATCGTTTTATTTGGAATTTATAATTTATGATGATTTAGGTTGATGAGAATATATGCAAATTCGCCAAGAAGGGTTTGACGCCGTCTCAAATTGGTGTCATTCTCCGAGACTCTCACGGTATTGCTCAGGTCAAGAGCGTCACTGGCAGCAAAATCCTTCGCATCCTCAAAGCTCACGGTATCCCATTCATTCCTGTTTTTTTTTTTTTTTTGTTAGAAATAAAGATGAAGAAAAAATTGAAATATTAGGGTGTTTGCGTCATTCTTTCGTTCACGCATTCAAGGTGGGTTTTATTCTGCAATAATATAACTGAGTTCTAATTGACGTGATTGTGATAAATTGATTTTATGACAAATTTATTTGTAAGTACTGTTATTTTTTGTTTGGATAATTGATAGATACCGGGAAAATGATTTTGGTAGTATAGGTTGGTGTTTGGAAACTTCCAATCAAAATTGATTTTGGGTCTGTAATTTACTAAATTGAATTTCAAGCGATATTTATGATGGATAAGAGGAGGGATGAGTATAAGAAGTACTGATAATACACTAAGAATAGATTTTAGATGGATCCAAAAGCTACAATTTCTTACTTCCATGTCAAGTGGTAAACTTAATTGTTAGAAGTCATGAGAAAAAAATAAAGTTCTGGTTCTATACTTTTCACACTAGCGAAAATTTTCTGATTTGAGTCATTTTCCATGAAATGATTCGTGAAGGAAAAAAGTGAAAATTTGGAGTGTGTTGCAGGACTTGCACCCGAGATTCCGGAGGATCTGTACCATTTGATAAAGAAGGCAGTATCAATCAGGAAGCATCTTGAGAGGAACAGAAAGGACAAGGACTCCAAGTTCAGGCTCATCCTTGTTGAAAGCAGAATCCACCGTCTTGCTCGTTATTACAAGAAAACTAAGAAGCTTCCTCCTGTTTGGAAATAGTATGATTCTTTCCCCTCGTGCCTCATCACTCTTGTTTTGCAATTATATCTTAATTGTGCTAGATTTTCATTTTTTTCCTGCTTTTACTTGTCCCATAATTGATGCATAGTGGTTTGCAAGATACTTATGATTGAAAATAACTTTGTGGAAATTATTGTTTGAATATATTATGCATGGTTTTTGAAACCTAGATTTGGTTTCATCCTTTACCTGGAGTGCTCAGGGAATCAATCATACTTCGTGACTCAATTTTTATTGAGTTCAGACTCTGTTGTCTTCAACTGAGTTAAAGTTTGTTTTTGAAAATCGATTCAATGGCATGTTTGGTTGGTTGGGTGGAATGTGGAAAATGGATGATGAAATACAAATGATTTTCAATGAAGACGAAGAGTGAAAAGTAACTCTTCTATTTTCCAAATTCTCAAGTGAAATGATTTTTTTTTTTTTTTTGCATTTTAGATGTTTTTCATTTAAGCACATGCTAGTGTATGAGTTGGAATGTGGTTTGAAGTGGTCAAACAGAGTTTGCCAAAAGGTTCTCCATAATTTGTTGGTTCAACTTGGGTGATACATTCTTGAACTTTGTCAACTAATTCTGACCTTTGGATATTTGCCTTCAACAGAACTCGGTATTGTCAACTGGTCACCAAACAAGCACCTGGTGCATTTTTGTTAATCTAGTTATGGAATTAGAATTTGACCAATGGAAACATCCAATGGTCATTCATACGTCATTTAAGATACCTTTTAATGGTGTTTAACCAATGGATCAAAAGCTATATTCTTACCAACCTTGACTGGGCAACTCTGACTGGAAACTGTTATCCATCCATCTGGGAACTAAGTAGACACTAGGTATAGCCCCCCAAAAAACACAAAATCATACCCCTGCTTCTGAACCAGAAGCATGAATGAAATGAAAGGAATGTGGAAATAACATAAGTTATGCTCATACTACTGTGATGACTGATGTGGAAGAGCATTTTCCATAGTATGGCAGTTCCCTTGTTTGAAATGTGATTGTTATTTTAGCTTGAATTCTATTTATCGATAGACTTGTGTTGATATATCCTGGTATGTTTGAATTCTTGTTATTTCTTATGCACGTTTGTTGGATTGCTCGTGTTGTCATCCGTATGATGCTTTCTAAGTTTCCAGGCACCATTTGGAAGTTGAATGCTTTGGGGTGCAATTCCACCACCGAGTTAGTACTGCTACTATTACTAATGACTTTTTAACATTTGCAGCGAATCAACAACTGCCAGCACCCTGGTTGCTTAGAGAATGTGTCAGCTCACGCTTTTACTGCTTTGTGGTTACTGGGTTATATAGACTAACGGTTGCGATTGATTTCACGGAAGATGGGGACGCATTGTCGTTTTTTTTGTTGGGAATCATTTAGTAGACAGGACATTGTATTAACTCTATTTTGACTACAGTTTATGGTTTTGATTTGCACTAATAAATGAATCTATTGATTTTTTTTTTTGAAGGATCTCGCTTTGTTGCATTAAATGTTCATTGAATTTATAGATTAAACGAACATTTGAGGAAAAGCTTTACCCTCTAGTATTGGAGCTTCTCTGCCTCCTGTGCTAAAACTGTTCGTAGCAACATTACGCTGTTTTGTTACTCGTACACAGTCAAACTTTGGGCAGGGGCTTGCTCTTTGAGCATATATAAATAACAGTAATTCACCACGGGCTTATGTTAGACCACCACAGCGTAATGTTAACTTGTTTTGTTTGGATTTTGTTGGTTATGCTTGTTTTGTTCTTTGGTTTTCTATAACGTCCAAACCATGAAACAAAAGAGCGTGCAAGTGCATGGTGTTTTCTAATGTTACAATTTGATGATCCCATGAACAGTGAACGAAATACCTTCCGGGAAACAAATACAACAGTTCGTTAAGAAAAAAGTAATTTAACTATCATCCGGTAAAAGACACTGACACATTCTTTATTATTGAGTTAATTTGTTTTATTTAATAAGATTGATGATAGTTAAATTTAATAAAATGTCAGGTTAAAAAGCATTTCGTCAATATTCCTCCATAAAAGAAACAGTCATGTATGACCGGGCCTCGAAGATTACAGAAAATGTTGTCTCTCCCTTCAAACGGCCATTTCATATTACTACCAAGTAACATGCCGATATCAACGAAGATTCACAACACTGATGTGATCTTCAACAGAGTATCTTTGTTTTCGTATCAAATCTCCACGCCATCAAGCATATAAACCAGCCCACTTTACCGTATCAATAAAACTCCAATTCTGACTAAAACAAACACAAAAACACCTAAAATATTTTGGCATCGCGTTAAATGCAAATGGTTCAAATGGAAAATTCAAACAGAAAAGACAGGAACAAGGAACATCAATTTGACCCACTTCAACATTAAATCAAAAACTGTACAACGTCAAAACATATTAAAAGACATACATTAGAAGATCAAAGTCCGAGAAGAGAGAGAGAATATGATAAATACTAGTTCTATCCCTAGTAAGAGTGGGGGGACCCTGCAGGGGATTCATGACTAAGCACTCTTATTCTTAGAAACAGAGTAGAAATCAAGGTACCACTTAACAAACTTCCTAAGTCCAGCCTCCAAATCAGTGGTGGGCATGTAATTAAGATCCCTATGCGCCCTACTAATATTTGCATGAGTAAACATAACATCTCCATTTCTAGGCATCACCATCACCTTCCTTTTAGCCTTAACCTTAAGAAGCTTCTCCAATATATCCACAAGCTCACTCACAGGCACAGGTGAAGTATTCCCCAAATTATAAATCCTATACTGTGCAGACCCCTTCTTCTTCCCTCCACTCCCAGTACTCTTCTTAGCAGTATCCAAAGCCCCCAAACAACCCTTCACAACATCATCAATGTAAGTAAAATCCCTCGCAACACTCCCACCATCACTCCCCTCAAACACCGTTATCTGCTTCCCCTTCAGCATATCCTTTGTGAAGGAAAAATACGCCATATCGGGTCTCCCCCAAGGACCATAAACCGTGAAGAAACGCAAACCCGTTATGGAAAGACCATAGATATGGTTATAAGCGTGAGCGATTCCTTCACCGGCTTTTTTGGTTGCTGCGTAGAGACTAGCCGGTTGATCCGTTCTATCCTTTTCGGAAAACGGAACCTTCGAGTTCAACCCGTAAACGGAACTCGAAGAGGCGTATACAATCGCGGGTTGTGGGTTCGCGGATTTGCAAACCTGAAGAAGGTTCACGAAACCCGCGATGTTGCTGTGCACATAGGATCCTGGGTTCTGCATCGCGTAGCGCACACCGGCTTGTGCCGCCAGGTGCATCACGTGGGTGAACGGCGCCACGTCGAAGAGCTTCCGGAGGAGTGCGGAATCGTTGATGTCTCCTTCCACGATGAACACTCCTGCACGCGCTAGAAGCTTTTGCCGCGCGCGTTTGAGGTTCACGTCGTAGTAGCGGTTGAAGTTGTCGAGCCCCAGGACGCCGTCACCGCGCCGCTTCAAGGCGAGGGACACGTGGCAGCCCACGAAGCCTGCGGCGCCCGTCACGAGGACGGTTATGCCTGAGGATGAGCTCTTACGCGCGGATTTGCTCACGCGCTTTTCCCAGTCCGGGCCGCCCCATGAATCGCGGCGGGGGGTGGCGGCGGCGGGGAGTGGAGCGGCGGGAGGGGAGAAGAAGAAGAAGAGGAGGATGAAGGCGAGGAACATGGAGGACCATAGTGTGAGTTTGGATAATCTAAGACGATGAATGTAGGGTTGGTACTTGTCTGGTTTCAATTTCCCAGGTGTTGAGGGTATTATGCCTATGTTTTCCATGTCTCAACAGTTCACACTCACATTGAAATTGTAATGGTTACTAATAAAACCCTAATTTCGGAAATGGTTGTGTGTTGTTTGACTGTGTCTTCTGCTGAAGAGGTTGTTGTTGGATTGTGTTGGGACTTGGGACGGTGAGGTAGGAAAATTGAGGAGAGAAGAGGAAGGTAAAGGGTGTTTTCGGAATTTCATTGGAGGGTGTTGACCTTTTACTTCTATTGACTCCTGTTTAATGCATTCGCACCGTTTCCTTTCAATGCTTTTCTTGACTATACTTCCTCTTCTGCCTTCTTGATTTGTCATCTTGCACCATATTGAAAAAACTCAAATTAGGAAAAAGGCAGAAAATAAATGAATAAAGTTAATGTTGATAGACCGTATGCAAATAAAATTGAGAAAATACAATCATTTTAGAATTAATATTAATTTTATATAAATTAAAAAGTTATATTTAACTAATCTCAGTTGAAACGCTCTAATCAAAAACCTTTGGCTATTGCTTGCAAGTAATTAGAATTACCGAATAAAAATGACCTTTACCTTGTCAAGTCAATAGAAATCAGCCCTGGACTTTATCCTCAGTTACTTAATCCTACCGGCAACACGTTTAGTTCTCAGTACACAGCAATGTAATGGAGTTTGGTAGAAATAAAAAAATAATTTTATGACCAAACAAAGTTTTAATTGTCTTAAATAATGTAAAAGATAAATATTAATCATTAGATATCTTCTTTTTCTAAACCTCGTTTCCCAAACTATACACTAAATGAGTTAACTTTCAAGGTGGTGTAACTAATGAATAACCAGTAGTAGGTTGCTTCGTCATGATGGGGCCTCAAGAAAAGATCAATACCTCTTTGATTAAGTCTCTACCAACTTAAAAAAAATATTTTTGATTGAAATGGTCAAATTAAAAATTGAAACCGTGTGTTATCATCAATCAATTTAATCGTTAACTGTATTCTATAATATATTTCTACATATAAATTTTAACTACTATCCAAATGTACAAAATTATACAACACGATTTAAGTAAATTAGTCCTTACCTCCCAAGGCTAAGGACTCCCTCTGCATTGAAGGGGCAAATCGTCCAACCACGAATCATCCATAAGTGGGGGTGAAGATTCTGTTTCAGAGGGCCATTCACTACTACAATCTATTTCATCATAGATAATGGGTCCAGATTTTGCTTCCCTACGTTGGAAAATGGTTTGTAGCCAGAGATTGCTATGCACAAAAACCAAATCGCTGAATTTTTCCAGCTCCACTCTGTTACGTTTTTTGTTATGCATACTTTTTAGAGTGTCCCAGTTCCACCTGTACCAAAGGGAACTACAAGGTTGGCTAAGTATCCGCACTGCAGCTCTCTGGAGTGTAGGGATTTCATAACCATAACTAGCCCACCAATCACCTAAACATCCATAATAAAATTAAACATGCAAACACATGTAAAGCTAATCCAACATGCCCATTGGTCATGTCATTATCCATAATATCCTTGACATTTAAAATTTTTCCAGACACAACACATACAATACAAGGGCCGCAACTAATTCTTACTTGTTGGTGAAATTAATGTACTACAGTACTAGAGTTCTAGAACTGTTAACTTAGTGTAACAGGTTGCAACTAGTTTGGCATATGAAAACTTATATGATGCAACAAAAAGGGATTATCAAGGAAAAGTACAACACACTTCAACAATGACTCACTCAACACAATCCAAGGTATTTAATTGTTGAAGCAGAGAGAGACATACCTGGAGCGTTCAGGGTTCTTCCCAAGACAGCAAAGTCAGTCCCAAGTGCACCATGGGCATTGATGTAAACAGGAAGTTCTTTGGTGATTTCCATTTTGTCTTTATCTGTAGTTGCCATCCTGAGCATGGCTTCTTGAAACCCATTTCTCATCCTCAAATCTTTCTTAAAGTTTGGATTGTAAGAGATTGAAGGATTAAGAAAAGCAGCTGCAGCATGTAATGATGAATGATGTTGCATATTCCATCTCATATCGATTATATCCCAGATTGGAATGTATTTCTCTTCGATTTCCTTATAGTAGGTCTTGATCACAACCTTTGCCCTTTCTATTCCTGCATATATATAACCCATCGCAGGCATGTCACCATCAACCATCCTTAGGAATTTAGCCAATGGCTCAGTAACATTCACAGCTTCATGTGCATATTTCCAGAATCTATCAGAATATAGCAATGACTTAATGGCTTGAGCATCTGGATGTCTGCTATATATGGAAGATAACCATTCAGAATGCGAAAGCATACGCTTTAAATTATCCTCCTACATGACTATAGATCTCAAGGAAAGGAAATTAGTCACAAATCTAGTAAACTTTGGCCTGATTAATTCCTTACCACAAGTAAACTTTCTCATTATATTCAGAATCCATGCATGACCATAAATGTACTGTGTGATTGTCCTTGCCTCTTCAAGTACTGTGCTAACCCAATCTTGTTTACCAATATCCTCTAACATCTTTTCAATACAGTAAGAAACACAAGGAGACCAAAACAAAAAACTATACCTCGTTGTGAGGAGCCTTCCAGCACAAACATAACTAGCACTAGTATCTGTTATAACTTGAACAACATTTTCTACACCAACTTCCAGCACAACCGACTCCAGAAGCTCAAACAAGTAAGTACTGTCATCTTCATGACCTGAAACGTCAACAGATTTCAAGAAGAATGTTCCTTTTGGGCATGCAACAGAAAACACAGCAAGTGATCCTGTCCTACCATCAGACCAGTTATCACATAAGACTGTGCATCCTGTTTCTTTCCACTCATCTCTGTATGTTTTATAATCATTGTGAATATCAGCTTTCGCTTTTTCCAAAAGAGTAGATCTTAATTTCTCATAACTTGGTGCTTTATAGCCTACTCCGCACTGAGCTATAGCATCCACCATCTCCTGATAATACATGGATTTAGCAGCACTAAAAGGAATGGAATTATGGAAGAAAAATTTAGCAAGTTTTCTATCTGCTTCATCCTGCTTTTGCTTGTGAGCATCATCCCCTACTGGCTGGGCACTTGGTGAAGGATGTGTAAATAATAAAGGTGGACAAGCACTACCATTCTGCCCGCTGTATCCATGGTTATGGTGGAAGCCACCACTAGCAGAAGAGCTATTTTGTTGACCATTTGCAGCAGTAGCTTGATTTGCCTTCTGTTTCTTGGGAGTTTTTGGTTTCTTAGGAGTGCTTAATATACTTTGAATATGGTCCCGCACATCAGTTGGAACTTCAGTGCAAGGAATAATATCTTTGTTTTTAATTTGAGCCAAGTGAAATTTCATCCTGTAAACACCTCCACTGAATTCCCTCTGACAATAATTACATTTGACCTTTTGTCTAGTTGCATCAACCAGGACACAATGTTCCCAACAGGCATCTCTTCCACGAACCATTATCTTAAAATGCACATTAACTCAGTAAGATTCTTATAAAAGTTTGACATGTTAAAAAGAAGTAGATAATATGGAAGTTGGAAAGAACTAAATGATCACTGAAGAAGATGAGCCACTTCTAAATAAGGCCAAGAAGGAAATGCCAATAATCAAGAAAATTGTGGGTAATTAAATTTTTAACATATAAAATAAGATCAATATACAATCTAACTTGGACAAAGAGTCTTTGAACACATAACATGACAGAATCTCACAATAACCACAACGTTTCAATCACACAATCAAACTTCACCTTGACCTATGATAATCAACATAAATTTTAAGCAGTGTGCATGAAACCAAAATAACAATAGTTGTTCCCCCTGTCCCAAAAGAGGGTACTGAGCAAGCCCTTAGAATAGTTCAGAACTCTCAAAGAAGACCTTTGTTGGACGGCCCAATGGTCTCCCTCTCAGCTCGGCCCAATGCCTCCTTCCCAGCTCAGCCCGATGTCCCCCTCTCAGCTCAGCCCAATGTAATGAACTTATAAAGATTTAGATATTCTTCATCTTTTGTGATATACCTATCTAGAATTAGGATATGATTATCTCTTGTACCCTATATATACCATGTAAAAGTTCAATGAAGACTAATGAACTTAGAGGCTTTGTAAGCATTCTCTAGGGCATAAACGTGAGAGTTTACTAGGCTTTTTTCTGAACAATTGTCAAACCAAACAAACAAGTTTCAGTCTGCTTTCTCAAACATCTATGAATAACAAAGACTAGAGAAAGGGATTAAAACAGAGAAAACAATTGTTTGTAGAAATCAGATAGTAAGAAGATTGAAAGACATCCAGTTGTATTTCACATAACCAATTGCATGCCTATTTTAAAGATTGGCACAAATTAGCAGATCAACTAATCACAAACAGCAAGAACTGGATGTTAAGTTTGTTTTGGCTTAAGAAATAAAACGTGTTTGCAGTAAGTGCCCATTGAAAGACTAAGGTATTGTATCCGATTTCACTGGTCACAAACCAGTGATAATTTTGATTCTTGTTTTTCTCTTTGACCTGTCCAAAAATAGTCATTCCCAACTTTTCACAAGCAATTAACAAACATCGTTTCTATCTTGGGAGTTACAAAGAAAACAATATTTCATGACGCACCGAATTTTATAAGTTGATTGTTACCAAGGAATAAGGGAAAAAAATATATAAACACAAGACAAAGGTGGGGCAATAGAGTGCATAGTAAGAAGAGAAAAAATTCATGAAGGAAAAAAGGTACCTGGGGGATCTCAAAACACAAAATCAGTGAGGAGCTTAAAGAAAGAAAAGGTTAGATGAGAAGAATGAGTATAATGTTGTGGAAAGCTTAGCAGAGAATTTATTATGTTTGGTTAGTGTGGAACATGAGATTGAGGGGATGAAATCAGCGTCAAATTACAGGGTTTCTGGTTTGGACATTGTTTTGATGGTTCGAAGGCGAAGAGATAATGAGAAGGATGGATATGGAGGTGGAGGCCATAAGCGTGAATTTGAGTGAAAAGGGAAAAAGCAAGCATAACAAGTGCGACAAAGAACAAGAACGTGAAGCATGTTTTCTCGTTTGTTGTTCCATGATCGATTTCTGAAATGAGAATTCATAACTGCTTAACTGATCTGACCACAATGTCACGCCTTTTTCTGTGCCAAAATTGTTTTGGATCAAACTCATTTTCATACTCCGTCGGCCCAATAAATTTTCAATTTAAACACATCCTCCTACCAGCCCAAAGCTTTCTATTTGGGAGTTTTTCACTTCAAATTTTCTGGTGAATGATGTTTTTTTATGTATGTAATTTTATTAGAAATAAGAATAGGACAAATTGTTTATCAAGGCTTTACGGTCCAACCTATTTAAGATTTAGTTTGGTTTAATCTATTTAATATAAAAGTTAAGTTAGGATTTTTTTAAAAGCTATTTAATTAAATAGGCTAAGTTGAGCTTTTAAAAAAAAACTTTCTAATTTGTTGGGTCGGACCTTAAGGTTATATATAGTTTTATAAAAAATATAATTTGTAATATATTATAATTTCTAAATACACATGATATTTTTTATGAATTATAGTTCATAAAATTAAAATTTCTTAAAATCACCTTTTAATATGCAAAATTGATAATTGAATGTATAATATATATGTCAGTTGTTAGTCTTTGAGAGATATGTTGATTTGTTTAGGACTGATCCATTAATTGATATATTTAATGTATGTTTGTTTATCTTTTCATTGACAATAATTTAAATCAAGCTTTTATACGAACTATCGAGTTAAACCAAACTTTAAGTAAACTTGACCAGACCTAAAAATACAACATATGTTAGGCTATATGTCAGACTTAGGCCTCAAAATTAAGTAATAGGTCAGACTCAGACCATGTAAAGTCTAGCTTGGTCCAACCTATCCTCACCCCTAAATTTTACTACTTTTTACGATTTTTTTATAGGTGGCTTCTAGGGTACATAACACTAATGGGTTGTGTATCCTTCCACCATAATAAATGACCTCCTACAATAGGTTAGATACATATAAATGAAAACATATTTGACATTCCTCATCCTTGTCTCCCTGGTTCTACTCAACCCTGACATCTTGTATTGTCATCGCTTGAATTGGTGTGGCTGTTGTGCCCTTTTTTTTTTAATATTTTTGTATATCAGGTGTTAGATCCATAATTAAATTGGTGACAATTTCTTTTTCATTAAACTTCATAAGTTTACTTTTTAACCTTATATGGAAGATAACATCTCACAATTATCTTTTTACGCTAAAATTATTAATTACAGTCATATTGGGTAATCATTTTTACCGCTTATCAAGGAAGAACTAGTTATCCTTATGTTGGATAATTGGTTCTTCCATTCATTAGGGCTTATACTAATCATGCTCATTTCAAACAATCAGTTATGCCCTCATTGGGGTGTGACTAGTTATGCTCATATTGAGTAACTAGTCTTACAACTCATTGGGGTTAAGTTACTAATCACGCTTAGTGTTGCCACTCATCGGGGTTTGGCTAGTTATGCTCATATCGGATAACTAGCCTTGCCACTCATTGGGGTTGAGGTACTAATCACGTTCATACTGGATGATTAGTTTCGCCACTCATTGGGGTTTGGCTAATTATGCTCATATCAGATAACTAGCTTCGTCAGTCGTTGGGGGTTAAAGTGTTAGTTAAACTTATATTGGGTGACTAGCTTTATGTAGTTGTGCCACTTAATAGAGCTCAACTATCTCATTTGGCTTATATCGCTCAATTGGGGTTTAGTGCAAGTGGTAATCTTTGAGTTGACATCGTCTTGTAAAAATTTGAAAGATAAATAGACATAAGAATTTTATGAAATTTTCTTTTCATCAATTGGATATATACCGAGCTATATTAGAGCAAGCCTTATTAAAATCTCTTTAAGGAAAACTCAATGGAAAAAACCCCAAGGTAGGAAAAAGTGTACACACTATTTGATACCGACTAGCTATAGTAAACTCATTTAAAATGTTCAATTTGTTCTTGATGCGATTGCCTTCAAGAGACTCTAACTGGTATGTTTCACCTGGAGTGATCTCAGTTACCCTACATGGGTCTTTCTAATTGAGAGAAAGCTTTCCTTGGTAAGCTAACTTGTTTCCTACACCGACTTTCCCAATTGAATCTACTTGGTTGTTTATGTGGACGATATTGTCATCATAGGTAGTGATCATTTTAGCATTACATAGTTGAAAAAACATTTCTTCAAACACTTTTAGATGAAGAATCTTGGCAAACTCAAATATTTCTTGGGATAAAAGTTGCGTAGTTCAAAATGAGATAATCATATAGCAAAGAAAATATGTAATGAATATTCTAGAAGAAATAAGAATGTTAAATTTTAAGTCAGTCAATATTTCCATGGATCCTAATATCAAGCTCCCACCAAATCAAGGGAAACCTCTTCCGGATCTTGAAAGATACAGACACTTAGTTAGTCAGTTGAACTACCTCAGTGTCACTTACCCCGATATCTCATTCGTAGTGAGTTAGTAAGTCAATTCCTCAATTCTCCTTGTAAAGAATGTGAGATGTAGTGACTTAATTATTTAATACGTAGAAAAGGCCCAAGAAATGGTCTATTGTATGAAGACAAATGACATATCTGATTTGTGGGATATCCTGATGTTGATTGGGCATGTTCTCTGATTGATAAAAGGTCTACTTATGAGTATTGTATCTTTGTCGGATGTAATCTCATCTCTTGGAAAAGCAAGATGCAGGGTGTCGTAGTCAGGTCTAGTGCAAAGGTAGAGTATTACGCTATGACTAGCTAGTCAGGAGCTTATATGGCTACTAGTTGCTTTAGGAACTCAAGTTTGGAGAGGTTACACAAATGTTACTTGTCTATGATAATAAGACAGTTAGGCATATTGCCTTGGATCCAACGTTCCATGAGAGAATGGAGCATATCAAAGTTGAGTGTCATTTTATTATAGAGAAGTCATAGTTGGTTAAATATCCACTAGTTTTGTTGGCTCTAATGATTAGTTAGCGGTAATATTCACTAAATTACTAACTCGGATTGACTACACATGTAACAAGTTTGGTGCATATGACCTATATGCCATAACTTAAGGGGGAATGTTAAAATTATTCTGTATAAATTGATTCCTTTTTATGAATTAATCATGATTAAGATATTTGTATATTCTATAATTATGTACAATCTCTTATAAATGCAACAGTTTCACCGTGATTTTAACACATGAAATTCATATCACGCTCTCTAGATTTCCTCTCCCCCAACAACATACATCACAATATCTTTAAAATAATGAATACACACATGAACAATGGGAAAAGTGCAACTATATATATATATATATATATATATATATATATATATATAAAACTAGCAAAAATATCAACATACATTTAGTAATAGATAAGAATCCTTAAGTCCAATATATAGGTAGGGGTTTTTGGAAGAAAGATGTCGCCTTCCTAATTAAACAACGCATGCGCACATAAAAACAACATGAATGAGAGACCAATGATTGTAACTCTGCATGCTCCTCCTTCATCACTCCCTGGCGTAGCTACAAAATGTAAAAATGGAGCATTATAAGGTAGAAATTCAAATTTGGTAGTTGACTTATATTAGGACAGTTATATGATATATGGAAAATGCTAATAGTGTTCTAAGGTCTCTCTAATCAAATGACCTTTTTTTTATATTCATGATTCTTATATGAGTTTCTTGTAGTAAGGGTAATGAATTCGACATGCACAAACTATTCAAGATTGTATCAACTTGATTAGAGACGGATGTTTAATGATCATTCAATAAATTCAGGTTAAAGATGCATGTTATTTACTTTGAATTTATGAATTTGATTGAGATTGATTTTCTATACCAAATTTGTTTTGCGGAGTAAAAATTGTATATTAGACACATTTTGATTTATTGAATTTCCTTACGTCTTTGATTTCTTGTTTATGTTCTTAATTGCGTTCAAACCCAGCCTCCTAATTTTCTATGTTTCGTTTTTAGTCTTGCAACCCAATTACTTGAGATAACAACCTAGGTTTATCGTCTAGAATTATTAATTTAATAATGAAAATATTTCCTGAAGAATTCATAAAAAATAATAAAAAATGAAAAATAAATAAGAATTTGTGTAAACCCAAAAAAACAAAAGAATCACTACATTTTAAAGGGTAAAAGAAAGTTAAAAAATGGGCTTAATCTTCTTACCCGGGGGTTGCATCAACGACGGAGGCAGCGCTGAAGAGGCTGAAAATTTGATACAAGAAATCAATTATCAATGCATTCATATCTTAGTGGGATTTATCGATCTCACATTTACTGAAAACGTCAGAATTTGGTCAGAAATTTAAAACAAATAAGGAAATCGGAAAGTAATAATAGTGATCGATGCAAACATTGTGAGATATCATAAAATTGAATTCACAAAGTTATCGATTTAAATAAAATATTAAATTAAAAATTAAATTATGATTGAATCAATAATAATAAAAAAATTAATATGAATTAATCATTTAACTGATTTAAAGTTTAACTAATAAATCTTTCGATTCAGTTTTGATGATAATATATATAATACATTTATCATTATATTTCTCGTTTAAATTAACATGAAATTTTTGAATTCTAAAATTCCTTAGGTTTATTTTTCTATTTTTATTATTATACATTTTATCTGAGTGGTGAAATCCAAACATCTTTACTTTTAAAAAGCAAGCACTCTTCTGATGGATTTAAACACAAAACGGAAAAAACAAACCGAAAAAGAGTTAAACAATTCTAGTTTTTATTGACGATAGAAAGTAAAATAGAGATATATATAGGTTGAAGTGATGAATGTGAGAGGTAACCTTTGCAGGTGTTGATATTGAAGTTGACACCGCATAAATGGAGAAGTTGAACAGCCTGAACGGTGGTGACCCCAAGACCTTGGAGTATAGCAGGATTGAATCCAAGTTCGCAGAAACATGTTTTCTGGGTTGCGTCTATTTCTTTGACTGGGTTGCAGCAAGTGTCTGGTGGAGGATTGGTGGAGTTGATGGAGTTAATGCATGGCCATAACTGATCAGCGCAAGGGGGGATAATTTGTCCATATGCCACACTCATCATAACCCAAATCATCATTAACATGCCATTCATCATTTTGTTCTTGTAGGCATGTACAAGGAAGAAATCTTGCAAATTTATTCTATTCTCTCTTATAATTGCTTCGCTGGATATATAATTATATATATTCTGATGATTTCAGCTTTCATTTTCTCTAATGGAAAAACGAGATGCCCACCTCCTTACATAATTTATCACAACTAACACCAATAGTTGCACTTTTTTAAAAATAAAAAATAAAAAAAGTTGGGTCAAGACTACTCTTGTCATAAAATTCAATTTCAGATTTTAGGGGAGATCATTTCTTGCGCATGCAAGCTGATACAATCAAATCATGTATTTTAATGTACTTGCATAATCTATTTCACTTATCGAGTTTATCTACAGGACAGTAAAAAAGTAATCTTAAAGAAAGAATTGAATGATATCTTGTGAATATATTACATTTGTTTTGTTAAGTTATTTTATTTTTCTATGCCCAAAAATAAATTAAATATGTGAAAAATATACATTCATTTATATCATTACAAAAGTTACTATTTACTTACATAAAATTTCATAAAAGTCGTTAAAAAATCTTTGTTAGTATAACTTTTAATTAATAAAAAGTATAGTGTTAGTAAAGATATATAGCTTAAAATATTATAAACAATAAAATATATTTTACTAACATATGATGCATTAAATAGTTAGTGTAAATCCAAAAACCCATATTAACATTTTATTTTTTTTAGTTAAAGAAAATACCAACATTTTTTTAGGAACTTTTAAATTTTTTTTATTAGTAAATGATATTTTTTTTTAGTGTACAATATTATAAATAATACTGGAAAAAATACTACCATTACAATCTTCAGTTACAATATGTCTCCATATGACTGCATTTATACCAATTGTTTACAAATCACATAATGTATAATAACAAATCCATTTTTATTCAAAAATTTAATCATTCATATTTTGAGGGTATACAATTGCCTTTCTATATTAATTTTAACGCGTGAAACATTTGAAAATGACACATGTTACATGTATAAACAAATTGTGTAAATGTTTTGAAAATTAAAGGAGGCGAGAGGGCCACGTCCCCTAATTAATCTTGAACCTGGATAGTATAACAAGATAGCTTAAATAATATATTTTGCAATAGGTTTTGCAGGTGGCTATACAAATTATCATCAAGCTTCAACAAGAAGATTCTCTATGGACCAAAAGAAAACAAAAAAATGATTCTCTGGCTTGATTCCGAGCAATCCATTAGACAATAAAAAATGGAAGTTGACCTTTGATCATATTAAAGGTTGCAAAACAAGCTAGGCTGTTCAAATGAACAAATGAAGGGACTGGTTTTGACATTCGTACCAAATTCTTGATTTTTCTTCCCCAAAATGCACCAACCAAAACTTGTGCATCATTCACTATCGTCTTTGACTAGTATCTAGGTAGACTTGGAAGACATTTAAAATTTGAATTGTGAAAACAGTACATATATAATTACATGTCACTAGTGTTAAATGAATCGCATAAACATGTCCTTTACGTAGAGGGGTGTTAGTTTTACCTTTTTGGCTGACTCAAAAATTGCCCCAGAGAACGTTTTATCACAATTCACATATTAGTGAGTAAAAAATGAAGAAAACTGAAACTTGCTGAGAAGAGCCAGAAAACGAAAAGGAAAGGAGTTAAATGGCAGGATGCTGCATAAAATATAACATTATGTTTATTTCATGAGAAACAATAAAAAATTATGAAAAAGAAAACCAGCATTTCTCGTAATTTTCTATGTTTGTTACTCCTTATCTTATGATATATAAAAAATCATGAGAGTTTGATATTTTGCATCATATTTTCTCATGCATCGTAAAAAAAACAACAATTAAGTCTTTGTGTAGATTGGAACTGCATAGACCGGTTGGTTAAGTTAGTTCGCAATTTTTTCATATTCAGATTGTGAATAAAAGGAAATGTAATAAAATACACGGATTATTTCTAGAGAACGGGATTCGGTGTACCGAGCAAAGAGAGATTGCTATAAAAGATTCAAATATTTTATACTAACTCGTTTTCTTGTGATGTGGACGTGATTAGAAATCATATTATGAGAGCAAAATACCATCTATTTCTATTATAGTGAAAGAGGATCTCTTGGCTCCTGTGGCCTTTAAGGAGGTTTAACTGTTATGGGAATGCATCCGTCAAAGCTCTAGACTTGGATGGTTTTTAGAATTTCTTTTATATGAAGTTTTGGCCTATTTGGTCATTCATTTGGATGGACTAAGAAAGATGGAGATAAAATGCTTCTTACGATTTTTCTTGAAAGAGGTGGTATTAGTTATGATTAAAAATAAGATGTATTTATCTTGCCTTTGTTTATCCTACCCGATTCTTTTCTTAATAATCTTAACTCGGTGCTCGTATGGATTATTCACTTGAATTAAACCGTCCACAAAGCTCTTAATTGAGTTGTTTATGTTTTGGGATTACATCTCTAGTTGAGGGCGTCATTTCAAATGTTATAAAATATGGTGTAGATTCAACTCTCTTTATTAGTTTAGGTTCAAGGAAAAAGTGATTAATGGGGACTTAAAAGATATCTTTCTTTGACGGAAGGTTTAAGTAGTATCAAGAGCTTGGTGAAGAAGACAAGAAAAGTACCTGGTCATTTACTTAATCAAGGAAAAACCCTAAGAAATATATCAAGTAGAATAGCAGCATCATACCTACACTAAATAAGGATGATAAGTTAGTTCGATCATAAAAATTGATGAAAAGGTTGAAGCCCTAGTGATAACAAGATCCAACATTTCCTTTAGGCAACTTCAACTATACATAAGAAGAGAACAACTTTAATGAGATGTCTATCTTAAACTCGTAATTGATGTAGAAGATCAAAAGATAAACAATTTAAAAAAGATTTATAATTAGTCTACTTATTTAATGGTATAAACCACAACATGAGTATTTTTAAACTTATTTAATATCAATCTAACAATTAATAAGAAAATGATATTTTACGGTTAAATATTTTCTCATAAAACAAATAACTTAAGATTTCCCATTCTTTTCACAAGATTTTTCCTCATTTTTCTCTTTTTTTTTTTTTGAAGATGACATTTCATTTCAGAAGACAAGACTAAAGGTACATTAGGCCCAACAGCTCAAAGAGACAAAGACAATTGACTAAACCGAGGTAGCAATAAGCTTGAGACACAGGCCTGATACGAAAAGAAAACAGGACAAGAAAAACTCTCTTATTCTCCGTTTTTAAATAACCAAACAGAATGTTGGAGAAAGATGTAACTAAAATTCATGCGAATCTAAATTAGGAAAGCCCATGTTAGCATGCAGGCCCGGCCCATCATGGAAAGCCCAATGAGGTACCCTCGGCGACATTCCAGTTGTAACGGATAATGCTGGAAGGAGTGCATTATTGAGAAGTGTCCGTGCCATCCCCGAAGTTGAATCCGAATGGCCGCGCTTAGCTTCGGTATCGCTACCACAAGTGTAAGTGCCGCCGCATGTTGTCGTAGAAGAAGAAACAGTAACTGGCGCAGAACCTCAATTTTGTGCGTTGGATGGGTAACTAAACTAAACTAAACTAAACTAGTTGTCGTAGGATGTTTCTCTCTTGTGTTGCAACACAATTTAGTCACTTGTTTTGCGAAGGAAGGATCCTGAAGGCGTGCTTGGCCCACCCCAAACCGGCCACCTCGCTAGGCTCGAGTTTCGGAGACGCCTTGAGAGAGACGCTGAAGCCCGCGAAGCCTTCCAACGCCAAATGCGGGAAGACAAAGAGCGCCGTCAAACTCTTCGACAAGTATATTTCTTCTCACTCTTCCCTTTCTTATTATTCTCTTTCTCCTTTTATTCATTTCTCTTTCTTCAATTGCACAGTCCCGTGAAGTTCCCGACACTCCTCAAGACCTCGTCGAATACTTCCTCGACACCGAAGCTCAGGAGATTGAGTTTGAGATCGCCAGAATGAGACCGCGGTTCCTACTCTTCAACCTTTTCTTCCTTACTACTTAAGAGTGTGTTGGATAAAAAATTTTACAATGTTAGAATTGCTCAACTAAGAGCGTTTATAAAAAGATTCTATTACAATGAATGATAATATAAGATGATTGAAAAGAAAAACTTGAGGAAATTAAGATTCTCTATGTTAAAAATTATTATAATAAAATTCTATAGGAATTTTAAAATTTTCCATTGTCATTTAAATGCAATTTTAAAATTACATAGAATTCTGAAAAATGATCTATCCAAACACAACCTTACTGATTTCTTTCATATTCCGTGGTGATTATTTCACTCTTGTGTTCCCTAGGTTGAATGAGGAATTCTTTTCGCATCTGAAATTCGAGTTAGGACAGCTTCGATTTGCAGTTAACAAAACACAGGTTCCTAATTTGGGATACTTATGTTTGGGTTGAACAAACAAAATCATGTTGGTGTGCTGTCGTTTTACAGTTGTGGTTTCTGCAGAACACGGAGGACAGACTCATTGAGCTGGAGGCTCTGGAGAAAGCGTTACAAGAAGGAACAGGTTTGTTAGAATCCAAAGAAATGAAATTAAATTAAATGCAAGTCTATGTGGTGTAGGACTTTCATTTAACCAAGTTGTAATAAGGGCACTCCTTCTTGTTATCTTGTGATGCAGGAGCCTATGATAAGATGCAAACTGAACTTGTAAAAGCCAAGGCAAGCCTAACCAAAATCTTGACTTCAAAGGATGTGAAAGCTACCGTATGTCATGTTCACTAATCTTTCTTCAGTTTGTTGGTTTTATTCAAGTTATACTCAGCTGAATTTATTTTGATGCAGTTGCTGGAGATGGTTGAAAGCAATGAAATTAATAGATCTTTGTTGGCCCTTCTTGATGAAAATATAGCAAGTGCACACAGCGGCAACCAGGTAATAATAGCATTAGGGCGTGTTTTTTAATCTGATTAGAAGAACCCATGTGTGGAATTGTCAACATTGAGGCAAAATAATCCCCGTTGTAACTCAGTTGTAACCAATTAATCAGGAATCTCCTTAAAATGTTCATGCCACGGGACTAGAAAAACAGAAACTCTGAATTGGCAGATGTCTACTAGTTAGTTGACCTAGGATTGTAAGAACCCTGAAGCATATACTCCAAAACGGTCGGACACCGTACATGTCACAAATACTTTAGCACAGGACCCGGGGATACCCCACACACACATACATTTTTAATATTTTATACTATATCTAAGCTTACCTTTTTATGAAGATAAACAATAAATATATTTTTAATATGAATGTATATTCATTTATTTGTAAATGTCGATTCAAGTGTTTGAACCATATATAACTGTTAGACTATCAATTCAAGTGTCCGTGTTGGAAATATCTCCGATAGGGAACATCTTAAAATAAAGAGGTTTCCGTGCTTCATATTAGCAACCTGATTTATTGTTGAATGGTGAGTAAACCATGACAGATGAATGGACAAACCTGTGGTGCGCATATTTGTAAGCAATGTTGAGATTATTGCTTGTTTTGCTTCAGGACATGCCACGTTTTTTATACATGTTATTTTACTTGTTACAGAAACAGGCTGCAGAGTACATGGAGAAGCTCCGCGGGGCTCTTCTCAAGTACATTACAGTTTAGTGCTTATATATAGTACGTTTTTTCCCCTCCACTTCACTATAAGCATTTGTGTGAAGATTTATGCTGTCAATAGTTGTATCAATGAACAACACAAAAATGTACCGAAACAGAGAAATTATACTAAAGAATTGAGATGTTGTCGTAGCAGATATTTCCACTGTAATATCAGATCTAACAAATTGTCCATTTTGAAATATGATTTTTTTTTAAAAATCACAATAAACACTTCATGTTAAGAGTTATTTGGTTCGATTCTGCAGAAGGTTAAAGGATGGATGAAACTGGTTACAATAAAATGCGTTTACATTGGCAACTTATAAGTTGGTAGTTATAATGTCAAATTTTATTGGTAATATGCATTTGGTTGTTAAAATTTCCGCTTCTGTTGCTTGAATTCCCGAAAGTACACATTTATATAAACTAGACATCAAAAGTGACAAGTACATAATAAATTCTGTTCTTCAATCTTAGTAAGACCAAATTGAAATGCTGATGTTAAAGATTATACACCACGGAACGCAGGACTATTATAAAACTTGTAGTGTTCTTTTTGCTCCCTCTAACTATTAGATTTAACTTGTAGAATTAAGTTAATTAAGTTATATGTACAATTACAGTAAATTTTGATGAGGAACGCTTTGTGGATCATAATTATTCTACATGACATGAGTCATCCGGATATGATATATTGAATCTATTAAAATTTAGGTTCTTTTTGAATTATAAAAACATTTTCTGATTTTATTCACTGTTTTTTTTTGTTTTAATTTGTTTCTTAAATTTTGTGAAACACTGAAAATAATTTTTTTTCTTTTTTATTTTTTAGTATAAATATTAAAAATAAAAAAATATGATAACAATTTTGTGATTAAAACTAAAAATAGAAAATAAAAACATAAAACATTTTACAATCTAAATGGAACTTAATTATCCTCGTGTTGTCATTTATCACCTAGATTGTCAAGCTGAGATCTTTTCTCTTTTGTTAAATCACGCTGATATGTTCTAAAAAAAAATTAAGTACGTATCACCATTTTCTTTTCAAAATTTTCCTCTGGATTCTAATTTGAAAAACTCTTTTGAGGAAAGGTAAAAACCTCAACCGGACATGTTAATAATAGAAAAAAGGGTAAAAAGTAAATTACTTCCGTATCCTATTTTTTCTTATATATATACGTGGAAGAAAATATTTGTTGTCAATGCTAGTCATTAATGAAGAATTTTGATATATAGCCATTGGGTTGAAAAGTTTAAGATCTATTAAACTTATGTAGACATGGTTTAATTTAAAATTTCATGTATCAGAAAAAGAAAAAGAAAACCACTGAAATACAATCTGTGTCGTTTCTGCTATGCCTTTAAGAAGATTAACATGTATATTATTTAAGGGTCCAGTTCAAACCTTTACGTATGATGTGTGTTGGTTCAACACCTTGTCATTTAAATAAATGATCGAAAATTCAATTTTAATTATTGTAAATAAAAAAGTATTTCATAGTTAATCTTCTACCACTTGACTTGGAGCTTGTTTACCCTACCTTCCCATTGGAAATTATGAAAAGTAAAAAATTCTTTCTATAATGTAATGGAATTTTGATTGTTTCGAATGATATGAATGATTAATATTAACCTTTAGATGTTTTTTAATTTTTATAATTTTATTTTCTCAACTGCAAACCAAATAGATACATTAACAACTAAAACGTGAAATTAATCTTGTAGCCATCCTTATGGCATAGTTAGAGACCCGGGAAAAAAAAGAAGATAATTTCATTCAATAAAGGGTCTTTTAACTTCCTCCCCCTATATATGCAAGCAAGAGGTGGACATACAACAGAAGACATGATCAGTATAGGAAACTCTATCCTTGCTAAAACATGGCAGCAACATTAAGACTCTCTTTACTTGTGTTCATGAACCTTGTCATTTACACCTCTGCCACTGCCATTCCGAGACATTCCCATGTCCCTAACCCTGAAAACTTCATCAAGTCCTCATGCAGGGCCACACTCTATCCTCTATTATGCGTCCAAACCCTCTTGAAATACTCAACCCTCATTGGCCGAAGTGATCGACAACTAGCCATCACTGCTTTGTCAGTGAGCATATCCAGGACACGATCCTCTGCATCATTCGTGAAGAAGATGTCCAAAGGCAGAGGCATGAAGCCTAGAGAGTACAGAGCCGTGCAAGACTGTGTGGAGAACATTGGTGATAGTGTGGACAGTCTTAGGGAATCGGTTAGGGAGTTGGGGAGAATGGGTAGGGCCGTTGGAGAGGATTTCTCGTGGCATATGAGTAATGTTCAAACTTGGGTTAGTGCTGCACTCACTGATGACAACACTTGTCTTGATGGATTTTCTGGTTCCTACATGAATGGAAACGTTAAAACTGCCATCAAGGAAAGGGCTGTCCATGTTGCTCAAGTCACCAGCAATGCACTCGCTTTGGTTAATCGCTTTGCCTCTAGACATGGATACGCTCAAACTCCTTAAAGTAGTGTGTGCTTGGTTGTGGTGCATGATGCGTCTTATGAATATTAAGTGAAACTGATACTAGTTAACTGTTTCTTTTAAGGTTGTTATCCTTTTCCTCCTCTTTTCTCAAACCTTTCTACTAAGCCTATATTTGATCTTGGTGGTTTGTTAACATGGGTGGGTTTTGTCTGTCTTGTTTTTTTCTTTTGTAATATAGGGGCTTTGAATATATGGTCAATCCAAGAAGTTCTTATTCTGAAGAATTGCTTCACTTTCTGTCTTGTTTTGGCTGACTTTTTCTTTTCTGTTCTTTTCTGGAAACCGATTACAGTCCGAACGACTAAACAGAGAAAGCAAAACAAAGAGGGACATAAATCTATGATCATGTATCGTTTTTACTTCCCAGCCAATCTATTTTTTGTTGAATCAATTCATCAATATGTATTGATGATTTCGAGGTATTGTGTAAAAATTTCATTCTAAGGTTCACAACTAAGTAGTACTTTCAGGATGTTTGATTCTTTTACTTTATACCAACTTTTTTTATCTTTTACATAATATTGGTTTCTTCCACTAAATAACCTGGAATCAGTGGATCATGAAGATTAATCATGGCAATTAAACAACAAAAGTGGTTCTAGTGCTAATAATTTTGTAGTTGTCCATTTTTCCCTTCAAGCATGAACAGTTTCTGATCTTTTGCTTCTCATGAACCTTAATTTGTTTTTTTATCAGCAATGTTAGCGGGGTGGATTTGAACCCAGGATCTCTCATCACTGTCTTATCCCATCTCATGTGTACTTTATAGCAGACAAAAATGGACTTTCTATACTAGCAGTTGACCAGATCTGCTTAGCTGAGGTCATGCCAGATTCGATACACAATCTTAATGTAAACGACAATTTTGACATGCATGCAGCTATCACATTTTTCCAGCTCCTCTTCAATAGAATTTGTTATCGTGATTGCGGTTTTAGTGGCCACCCATTATAAGTGAAAGTTGAATAATGATTTGGTTTGAGTGCTTGGGTGATTATGGGGTTAGTTAGTTACCAAATGATTTGTTTTTAACCAATTATTATTTTCGTCGTGTGGGTAAAGAACACAGCAATATTTCAAACTGTGAAAGCGAAAGAAAGGGATGACTTTGGAATTCAATTTGACAGAGATAAAGTTGGGTGAGACGGATAAGCATGAAGTGAACTGCCCAATGTGACTATTTATTAGTATTATTATATGCACAGCTCAATTGCCTAGAAAATAATTTAAAGGTGTACTGTGCAAATGAATATTTTATACTAATTGAAAAAGAAACGGCAAAACAATTGAAAGGAAAAGATAAGAACTAATACGTCCTAATCTTTAAAGGCCAGACATACTATGTCTTGAAAGCAGAGAAGATCAAATTAAATTAGAACAGAGAAAAAGGCACTAGAACTAGAATAGCATTCTCTTTAGTTAGGGGACCCTACATGTTTTTGTCAATCACTATTGACTGAATACACACTGCGCCATCGTTAATATTAAGTTTTAGTTGATTGATATCATTCGTAATAAAAAACATGCTCCTTTTAATCAATGGCGTATAAATCATTACATATCACATTGGTATTTGTGAAACGGATCAGTATCCCTTTGATATGTTACCATTATTCACCATGATTGATGAGATGTTTTTTCGACATAACTTCTCCGCCCTTATCTCTTATGCTTGAATGAAAATAAAGTCCCCTTTTGGACTTAGTCCATAACTCTGGACTTTATTTTCAGTGAAGCATAAGGAGATAAGAGATGGAGAAGCTATGTCGGAAAAGCATCCCATCAACCATGGTGAAGAATGGTAACTCCCTCTTTAACTCGTTTCCGCTCTGACTCATTAGTAAGGAGTTAGTCATTTACTAGGTATCGAACAAATGGCATAACCCATGAATCTTCATTGAAGCCACATACATAAATGACATTCAAGAAGAGTGAGTGGGAAACGTTGGGCTCCAAAAGAGTGTTTGAATCACCGTTGTCGTGCTCCCAGCTCTCTTTGTACTGGCTAACCTTTCCTCCCTAGGAACGTGCTTGAAAGTAAGACACTGGAATCTCTCCTTCAAGTTGTTGACGTAAGCCAAGTATTACTATCACAAGGGTTCCTTGGCTTGATACTCCTCAAGGATTTGTGAGATGACAAGCTGAGAGTCACTGCACAAAGTTATCATCGTAGCTCTGATATCTAAGGCTGCTCCCAGACCAGTGAAGCAAACTTCATATTCTGTTTGATTATTAGAGGTGGTGAAGTTGAAGTGTAGGGAGATTTCCAGGTGGTTGGGCTTTTAGAGAAAAAAGGCTTTTGTTGGGCTATTGTTTGAAGGTTTTTTAATGTATGGATCAAAGGTAATATGGGATTATCAGAGAAGGGTGAGATAGGAGTAATCAGGGAAAGGGTTTGGATCTTCTCCAGCCAAAATCCTCTCCATTTATCTCTAGCAGAATCTTCATCCTTCATCATAGCTTTTTTCAACAACTTATCTAAATTGTTAGATTAATCCAACAGTAAAGATATAAAAGGAAAGACCCATCACTTATAACATGAAAAACAATTTTTCTCCTTGAGACCCACCACTTATAAAAGGAAAGACCTTTCTGAAATGGCTTCTTGCTTTTCTTGCCTTTCCATTTCTTTTCTTTCTTCCCCTTCAAGACATTAAGATTTCCACTATTGCCCTATGTTTTGGACTTCTGCTGTCTCTGAAGCTCTTTCGATTTGATTGAGGTCATAACCTCTTCAAGACTAATGGTTTGTTCCTCTCCATAAAGGATTACGTCTTTGAAATGCTCATAACTTGTGGGGAGAGAGTTTAACAGCAAGATGGCTTTGTCTTCATCATCCAATTTTACTTCAATATTTTCAAGATCGTCAAGGATGTTGTTAAACTATGTTATCTGCTCAGAGACACTTCTTGCCTCATTCATCTTGAAGGATACAGCTACTGATTTATGCAGAGCCTATTCGCAAAAGATTTCATCATGTACAAGATTCCAGCTTCATCCACATTAATGCAGTTGTCTTCTCTCTCGCTACCTCCCTTAATGCCTTGTCACCAAGACACAAGATGATCGCAGATTTGCCTTTTCAACCATATTTTTTTTCTCTTTTGGAGTCAAGGATGTATCCATCTTCTATACTCCTTTGATTGCTTCTGCACAGCTTTGCTGGATCAAGATGGCTTCCATTTTGATCTTCCACAGGCCAAAGTCATTTTCACCAATGAACTTCTCTATATCGAATCTTGTGGAACCCATTCTTTGATTTCTTGATGTTTTAGGCATCCCTACAGACAGCGCCACTTGTTGGTTCTAATAGGATAATCTGATCACAAAAAACACAAAGAAAACACAAGAACAAAGAAATACCAGAGAAAGAAATCTGGAATGTAAATAGAGTACTCTAAAACCCAATGCAAAATTAGCAATTAAACATAAAAGATAAAAGGGAAGAAGATGAATACAAACAGTTTAACGTGGTTCAGCCAAAATGAGCCTACATCAATAGGAAGAGCAACAATATTGAATTATGATAAAGAGATTACACTGTTACAATAGATTGTATTTTTCTTGGTCCTTTCTCAAGCATCCAAGGGCCATTTATATAGGAAACAATGCCTATGAGCTAAGCCAGTTACACCGAAACAGAATTGTAACTGAATCAAGTTAAGTCTAAGGGTCCAGACCTTGCGGAAGCAACAGACCAGGATCCAGACTTTAGAGATTACACTGTTACAATAGATTGTATTTTTCTTGGTCCTTTCTCAAGCATCCAAGGGCCATTTATATAGGAAACAATGCCTATGAGCTAAGCCAATTACACCAAAATAGAATTGTAACTGAATCAAGTTAAGTCTGTTAAGGGTCCAAACCTTACGGAAGCAACAAACCAGGATCCAGACTTTAGAGTCACAGACCTTCACACTTTCTTTATGCAATGACAAGTTTATTAATTTGATAGTTAACCTTATAATAATAAGAATGATGTTATTGTTATTCTTTAGCTTCTTAATGATTTATTGTGTATCATATGCTATATAAAATTGATAATTTATTTTATAATTTTAAATATACAGTGTTGTTATTTTTTTTTAACCAACATGTAGTATTGGTGATATATAATGCAAGAAGATTTGAAGCCAAATATGGGTTTGGTTTTTGATAGTTATGAAGATGCTTGGAAATTTTGGGTTGGTTATGGTGGAAGAGTTGGATTTGGAGCGAGAAAATAATACACACACAAAAAAACAGATGGGTCTATTTCTTCATGTTGATTTGTTTGCTGCAAAGAAGGCAACAGAAAGGAAGATAAACGTGACTATAAAACAAAAAAGTCCAAGAATGGACACTAGAGTAGATTGCAAGGCAAGGACAGAGCTTAAGAATCTGTGTGGAAAATTGGCAGTGCATGATTTTGTGGGGGATCATAACCACGTTTTACATCTAAAAGAAATAACTCACATGTTGCCATGTCAATGACAAGTTTCAAAAGTTCAGTGTCATCAAATTGATCAAGCAGATGATGTTGGCCTACTATAAATGAGGTCACTTGATTTGATGTGTAAACAGGTTGGAGGTAGAGCTAACTTGGGATATATCCGCCTTGATCAAAAGAATTATCTCTGAAAAAAAAAAGACAGAGGAGTTTGGTACATAGTGAAGCTGATATTTGTTGCAATACTTTCAAAGAAAGCTAGTTGAAAATCCAACTTTCTATCTTGCATATCAATTAGATGTTGAAGATCAAATTACTAATTTATTTTGGGGAGATGTTAGGATGCTCATTGATTATGGATATTTTGGTGATGTAATTCCTCTTGACTTAACATATTGCACTAATAGTTCACATAGACTATTAGCCACGTTTTCAGGATTTAACCACCACCGGAGAGCAGTTATCTTTGGTGTTGCATTATTGTATGATGAATCAATAGAGTCATACAAGTGGCTCTTTGAGACATTTCTTGAGGCACATAAGCAAAAATTGCCTAAAACTGTTTTTACTGGTCAAGATTAGTCAATGATGAAAGCATTACTCGAAGTTATGCCTGGTACTTACCATGGCTTATGTACATGGCATTTAATGCAAAATGGCATCAAGCACTTAGGCAATTTAATGAAGGATGAATCATAATTTCTTAGTGACTTTCAAAAATGCATGTATGGTATTGAAAATGAAGAACAATTTAAGGTAGCTTGGAAAGCCCTTCTTGTGAATTATGGTGTTCAAGAAAATAGTTGGTTGTAAAGAATGAATGTTATGAAAGGAAAATGGGCAACTTGTTACATGAAGAAAGCTTTGATATTAGGGATGAGAAGCACCCAACTGAATGAAAGTGTGAATGTATATATCAAAAGTTTTACCAATGTGAATTTAGATATTATCAAGTTTTTAAATTGGTTTAAGGATGTCATAGAAGAAAATAGGTGCAAAAACTTGAAATGTGAGTTTGAAGCACATCAAAAAATTCCGAGATAAAGAACAAGTATTCCAACTTATTACAACAAGTGTCTAAGCATTATACTCCCATTATTTTTTATCTTTTCCAAAATGAATGAGTTGTTTGAAGCATGTGCTGTGAAAAGCATGAATGTAAATGCATCGACAATTGATTATGTGATTGCCATGGCCATGGATTTGGGAGAATGACAAGTGGTATTTAATTTGAAGAAGAAGACAATTTGTTGTTCTTGTTGTAAATTTAAGACTTTTGGTATACTTTGTTGTCATTGTCTATGGGTCTTCATTCATATGGATGAGAAATTAGTACCCGAATAATATATCATGAAGAGATGGACAAAGTTAGGAGTAGGTCTTTACCTAATGTTGGCGGTGGTCATGTAGTAGAAAGTGCTCATTTGTCTACTACACAACGCTACAATGAGATTTGTCCCTGCCTTATTAGGATAGTTAGTGAATTATGTAGAAACCAACAAATGTTCATGTTCCTTGACAAAGTTACCACTCAATTTGACAAGAAGACACCTGAGTTTCAAAACAATCAAGTGAACATTAATCAAGATAATGAGTTGCTTAGTTGAGTTTTAAACATTGCAAGCACTAATGATGTTTCATCACAAGTGAAAGGATTTTAAAGAAGAGAAAGTAAGAGGTTCCAAAACATATGAAAGGTTGGATAAAGCATCAAGTTAATAAAAGAAAAAGAAAAGCGATTCAAATGCTTCACAAAGTTAAGAACCCTCTTCACAAAGCCAAGGTCTCAATGTAACTCAAACGACCAATTTGAGTGCACCTACTTGGCTTACTTATATACAATGAACATATTGTGGTTAGTTGTGTGTAATTTGATTTTGTGAATAAGTTGTTAACTTCTTATGATTAAATCATATTGTCTTTTGTGTAGGTAAACAATGATCCTTTAAATCAAATAGGTGTTTAAAATTTCACTGATTTTACTAATGGTAGGTTTTAGCAACAAGTATCATTTTTATGAACTATTTCAGTATATGTGTCTATATCAACTTATATTTTCAAATTGTAAGCACCACTTGATGAGGATAACACAAGTTTGATCAAACCATAAAGATACTTACTTATCAACTAGACCATTGCCCTTTTGAAATTTTAACAGTTACAAGTGTTGTTTTTTTATATCCTTTTTTTTTTTTTCAAAGACAAGAACTACACGACAACAATATGTATAGAATTAATATAGACTTTTTTTTGTATCAGAATCTACATGATGCAATGGCATCACAAGGTTGTAGCAACATGTATAGAATCAATTATAGGTTCTTTTTGTATCAGAACCTGCATGATGCTTAGGACATCATGTATAGAATCAATTATAAACTTTTTTTGTATCAAAATCTGCATGATGGATAAGACATCACAAGTTTGCCTTTTGCATATATAACACAAATCATATTCAAATAAATTTATTGCCACAACATTTTGCACATATGAATTTACATTCTGCACGATATAGCAACAACATATAGTTGGATTCAACAATTAAATCAATTGAATCAATGAATGTGCATATTGGTATCTGAAATAACATTAGCTTTCTACTAAAAAAAACTACAATAATTTTACAAGAACATTAAATTACATTAATAATATTAGAAATCTCATATTAACTAGAAATATACTCAATTAAAAGTATAAAAAATAAAAAACATTATTCATCCTATAAATTAACTTTTACAATTGACTTAGGCCCAATATTTAAATTTAAAATAATACCAAAGAACGCTCCATTCTAAAATATAAAAGTATTTTATAAATCCCACAAGCCACCCCATTTATCCTCAATAGTGGTGGCGACTTCTTCGAAGGATTACACGAGGTGGCTTCATGCATCGAGGGGCTTCTAAGAAAAGCACACTTTAATATGTCCAATTATTTACATTACGGTTTCCAGCTCCTAGGATCGATACTTGCATTCAAATAGGGGAGCTCTCAAGCTCGATATTTTCTTTCTCGGTTGATACCAGCACACAAAGATCTTCCCTATGAAAATTTGAGGGTTTAAATATCTACTGTTGGATTAACCAAATGATTTGCATAAAAAGTTGGAAAAAAACCTATGATGAAAGATGGAGATATACGGAAAGAATTTTGACCGGAGAGGATCCAAATCCTCAGGAAGGAGATGGGGTAAAGATCAAGAGAGTAGGAAACACACCCAGACAAAAAGGGGAGAGAAGGAGAACTATACAGGGATATGCCAAAAGTTTAGTGAGGATGAGAAAGGAAGGAAACCTTTGGAACATCATCATAAAAGTGTTTAGGCGTATAATTACAATGATCATTTCGCTGAGGAATTCTACAGGCCAATTTCCATAGGAAGTAACAGAAAATGTAGAAAACACATTGACCAAAAAACACCGTAGAAAACATGATGGTCTTGTGTGACTACAAATATACACCAAAAATTGTACCAGAAAATCACGACTCTGTACTAAAAAGGTTCAAAACTGAACCGCAACATAATCCTTGGATGGCATGCACGAGAAAACAACAAAAATAAAGAAAAGACTGCACTTAAGTTACCCAAATTATATGACTTCACTAAAACAATGCGATAGTAATAAACAAGTCAAAATTTCCAAATTTTTTGCCAATCAAATCTATTCAAATTTCTAGGTCACACTATGCTTTCAATCTTTAAACTTCCCATATCTGGAACCAACGATTAGTGGATATTGGTACTGCATCAAATTTACTTCATCTGAACTATTCCAGCACTAATCAGCTTTTGGATCTTCTTCATCACCGATGGATTCTTTGTGTGTTCCTGTGCAGCCTTGGGATTCTCCTGGAAATCAATCAATACCTGCATATATAGCACAAACACAAGTCTAATCAGCACATCTCAGCCTGGTTGCGCAACTGCAATAATCACGACATTCAATCAATATGGGAGCAAACCTGTCTCATAACAGGGTCTTGGAGGATGTTCTGAATCTCTGGGTCCTGCATTGCCTTGGCCTGCAGATGAATACAAAATTAATTTAAGCGTGCGCAGAATAAAAAAAATATCAAACTGCAATTAGGTGCAGCAATATAACATACCTGTCTCTCCTTTAATTCCTCAGGAGTTAGGTCTCCACGACTAGCCTTATTGATTTGTTCAATACATCTGACATGGATATAAGATTATTAGGCACATGTTTTTGCAGTCAATTTTAGAACTGGAATATTACTAAACACATTGCAGAAATGTAGACCATATCTTACTTTCTAATGCCATCAAGCAATTCCTGGTTGTTAGCATCATGTTTCAACCCCTCCCTATATGTTTCCAAAGCCTTGTCATATTCTTTCATGAAAAACTGAACGGCACCTTTCCTGCTATAACCCTTTACAAAGGTTGGATCAAGTTCAATGCACTTCTCAGCATCCTTCAAACCTTCAGGCATTGCCCCCAATTTAATATAGCAAGCTGCTCTGTTGCTATAAGCCTGAACAAAATGGAGTACTTAATATTGGGACCCGCAATTGTAATTAAACACTAGATTATCACATCTATTAAAAGAGTATTATTACCTTAGGATCTTTTGGATTTCTTAGTAAAGACTCCGTGTACTGTTTCACAGCCTCGGGATACTTCTGCTGCTTAAAGAATTCATTTCCTGCATATCAACATCTTCAATATTACATAGATAACAAGAAAAGCAAAATCCAAAGATTACATAATATACTGGTACAATCAGAGAGAGTAAAATGCAAGTGAACCCAGAGATAATATTGTTGTTAATACCTTTCTCTCTCTCTTCATCAGCTAACTTTGGATCAAAATATTCTTGTTGTTCAATATCTTTCTTTGCCTTTTCAGCTTCATTAAGTTTCTTCAAAGTGTCAGGGTTACGGTGCTCCGTAAGTGCTTTTTGGAAAGCCTCAATGGCAGGTTCATAATCCTTTGAGCACTTGGCCATTTTTACCAAGGCTGATCCTTTCCTCGTCAAAGCTCTTGCTATCATCTTAAAGTCCGATCTTAGTTCTCTTCCTCTCTCGACAGCCCTGTCACAATCTTTTATGCACTCCTCATACTGAAAGAAATAATTGAAAAATCAGAAAAGTTGTAAGCTTGCCAAATACAGGGTAGTAAAGTCCTTTCACCTAATTAAAACATAGATTCCCCAAAGTTTTTTTAACAGCTACTTAGTGTTGTCTATCATATACATGCTGTGAAAAATCAGATCTCCTATTAAGATACTCACAGAAACACACTGATGACAACCATAGACAAATTTCACCCAATTCCCAATCCAGTAAATATGTTTTGGCAACAAAACTGAATTTAATGTTAATGGCATTCTCAATGTGGAAGTTAACACCAATCATTATTCCTTTTTCCCCGCTAAATCCAATGTCCCAAACATAAACTAGCAAAATCTTAATTACAAACATTTCAGAGGTACTCCACCATTGGGCATGCCAAAGTATCTTGAAAAAACGAACTGTATAGGATCTCAAATACTAGTGACGTTCAATTATATGGGGAAAATATGACCTTGCCGAGGCTTGATAAGCTAAAGGATGTTAGATTTCACATAATTCTATAACTTCAAGCAATGACAGGAATGCCGCCATTCTCGGTCTGCAGGTTACCCTAAGACAAAGATGTTTACACATCTGGTTAAGCTCATAAACATAGCTTATGATCCAGATTAAACCCAGCTTCCATTTAGATCCTTTTAATAAGCTTTATGATAAAACATATGTCAGGCTATTCTTAGGGTTGATCTAACATATGGGGACTGGGAAGAACGGCTTACCCAGACATGCCCTGAAACAACTTTTTTTGGTAGTAAGCCAATCTTCCTGGTCCCCATAGAAGAGTCATTAGTCAGGCTATTATATATACCGTTGTCCTCAATTACACACTCGATTTGATGCATGTGTTAATCTCTACCTACATTAGCTTTATATTAAGGTGATGTCCGAATAGGAAAATCAAATTAGGATCAACAGTTAGACATAATAATACCAAAATTATTAAATCAGCGAATTCAAAATGAAATGGTTTTCTATCTGCATAAGTTTAAAAACTATGCTTAGAAACAAGTGTATCTATACACTGATATAATTCAAAGAATCAAAAAAGGATTATGGTCTCATTGGTGTTTGTAGAAAATCCATTTTTTATAGAAGACTCGATGAAGCTAACCAAAACAAAAGAAATCCATGTATTAAACTTATTTACTCACTAAATACTCAATTAAGCTGTTTAAACAAAGTCATGCCCGAAAAACAACTCTTTACCACACTAACACACACTCTTAATTTAAAATATTGGATTTGACTATCTGTGTTAACAAATGGTTAATATTAATCTAAGTTGAAGATATCTTCAAACCCATTTGACCAATGGATTGAAATTTCTTTTAGCCAACCTCAGTTGGGAAACAACTGGAAACCAAACAAATCTATTACAGAATTTAATATACATTAGTTGTCTTTCAAAATAATTTTGTAATAGATTTGAAGGGCAAATCTGCATAACCCCGAAGATGTGGTTCAGTGCAGAGGGTTCATCTTCCTTAACCAAATGTCGAGAGCTCAAGTCTCGCATTAAATATGAAACAACTTTAAAACTATAAGTCAACTATCTCATTTATCTATATGCATATAAGTAAACGAAGGGATAAAGGAGAGCAGAAGCTCCAGGATGAGAATAAATCCAGGACATACTCATCCTGATCCACCATGGAATTTGCAGAATCTACAAAAACATTCAAGGAGAGGGTCGTAATGATCTTCTCAATAAGGTGCTTAAGTTATGCCTAGACAAAAACAAGACAAATTTATATATTTAGTGTTCTAACTTTCTTTTTTTTTTTGTTTCAATTTAGTTTTTTTAGTCTTTTCTCATTACATGCTCCTTTAATTTTCTTCAACTTAATTAGTCCCCCAAGTTAGTTTTAAGGTCAATTTATTCTTTTTATCACTTACAATTTCATATTCAACTTGAGAAATGAGTTAAAAATTACAGTCTAAAGCAATCTAGTGCTTCAAAAATATAATTTAATCAATTTATAATTTTTTATCAATTAGTTTAACCCCCTCAAATATAATTGGCTACCTCAAATATAATTGGCTAGCTCTGCCCTGTGTAGAACAGTACAAATCATCCACTTCAAGATACAACAATTTAATTATACACACTAACCTTAATCTACCATCCAATATAAAAAAAGAGAAACTAGAAAACCAAAACAAGGAAAACGATACCTTCCCCATTTCCAAGTAAACAGCAGCACGGTTGGTGAGGAACGATATATCCTCGTCATCCAACTCCAAAGCCTTCGTGTAATGTTGAATCGCAGTGTCAAAATCCTTCTTCTTATACGCTGCATTACCCGCTTCCTTCTCCTTTTGAGCCTCAGCCTTCCTCTGCTTCGCATCCCTTTCCTCCTCGGGTAATTCCATGGGCTCAGGCTCAGACACGGGCTCAGGCTCGGGTTCACGCTGCCTGGCAGGCTCGGGCTGCCTGGGGGCGGGCTCAGGAGGATCGGGCATTTCAGTGTCTTCAGTCGGAGCGGTTCGTAACTTAACGTTGAGCAAAACCCCAATGGCTTGCATGACTCTATGATCCTTCAAGTGCAAATTAAGGTTGTTGGGATCTCTCTGAATATCCTGCATCATTTTGACGAAATCGGGCTGTTGAAGGAAGGGCCTAGTGGTAGGGTCAGCAGTGAGCTTGGCCCACATCTCAGGCCCAGCAAAAGCCTCTCCGAAGGGGTTAGCGGGCGAGGAGCGGGGCCTGAAGGCCGAAGCCTGGGCCTTCTGGGCATCGGCCAAACCGGACTTGAGGGGTTCGTTGTTTGGGTCAATTTCGAGTCCCTTTTTGTAAGCTGAGATGGCGTCGTCGTATTTGGCCAGCCCAAGATGAGCGGCGCCGAGGCGGCTGTAGCCCTTGGACCAGTCGGGTTTGAGTTCGACGGTCTTTTCGGCGTCGGCTAAGGCCTCCGTGTATTTCTGAAGAGAAGCGTATGCAGCGGATCGGTTTGAATAGAGCACGTGGTTCGTCGGTGACAGCGCGATGGCGTCGGAGAAGTGCTTGATGGCGGCGGCGAAGTCGCCAGAGGAGAAGGCGGCGTTGCCTTTGGCTTTGGCTTCGTCGGCCATGGATGGAAGGTGGGGTTTGGGATTGAGAGAAGGAGAGAAGGGAATAATTTGATTGGATTGGAAGTGGAAATTGGAAAGTGGAAGAAGCGCTTATAGGAGATGCGAGAAAGAGAGAGAGAGAGACTAGAGAGTTCTGGGTCAGTGGTGGGGTGTTCTGGAATGTTCTGCCAGCATCGTTACTTGTTTGGAAACCGGATGAAGGTAGGTTAATTCCTTCCTTTCTTGTTCCTCCGATCCGTTTAATGAAATTTTAGTATTTTTTCTTTTTTATTTAAAATCCTCAAATTCTCATTTTCTTGATGGATTAAATTATCTTTTATTAACTAATTAACTAAAATATTACATTTTTCTCAAAATAAGAGAAATTATAAATTTTCGCTTCCCAAGTGTATTTTTATTGCTTAAAATTTTTATCAAGTTTCTAGTCAATTTTTCATTTCTAATTTAAAAAAAAATATGTTGGATTACAATTGTATTGTAAGTAACTACTTTTGAATAAAAAAATAACCTCTAAGTAGTCGATCCAAGTGGTATAGGTATGGTTTTTAAAATCAGATCGGTTATCGAATTGGTTTGATTTAAGGTTCAATAGTCACAAATTTAGATAAAAAAAACATAATTCATTGAACTTGTCATGGAAAATCTAGAGTTTGGGAAGTTGCAACATTCCATCATACATGACATACATACTACTTCAATAAAAAAAACAAAAGACAATGCATCAAATCATCCATAATTGCTATATCTAATATAGAAAATAAATCTAAATCAACTATAAAAAAACAAATCTAGTAAACATCAATAATTATCATCTTGAATCATAATAGTCAATAAGGTTGATCTTCCAATGTCAATATGTCAACATCTAAGTTGTCTCCACTTGCATCAACACAAACATCTCCAAAATGAAGTTTATTTGGATCTAATTCAACTTGCTCTTGAATTTCAGCTACTTCACCACCTAAATAAATAAATAAAACATAACTTTAAAGCAACAATTTTTAAAATGTAACTATCAAGTGTAATTAACCATAACCTGTAATTGGAATGACATTATCTTGATAAATAACATTCTCAATTTCCATATCATCATCACTGAACTCAGGTTGTGGTTCTTCCTCAGTTACCTAAAAGACAATATTATCAATGGATTCATAATCAATAGGATCATAAGATTTCTTGTGATGTGGGCACCAAAAATGAAACATTACAATACCAATTATCAAATATAATATAGCATTTATGTTTAAAATTATAAACGACATTAATATGATGATAACTCAGAAAGCTATATACCTATTCTTCAAATGCAGGTTATAAGTAACATAAAAGGGATCATTTAGCCTTTGGTGCTTAAGCTTATTTCTTCTCTTTGTGTGAATACGTTTAAAGAAACTCCAATGTCTCTCATATCCAAAAGAAAAGGATATCTGACTAAGACAAATTGCTAACTTTTATAAAGTTGGAATGTTACCACCATATAATCTTCTTCATTAATCTACAAGTAACGCATTAAGTTATATAACAATAAATACCTAGGATAAATTCAAGTAAGTTATATCACATGATCATATCGACTATTTCACTTGTAAGGCACTTTCCCAATCAAAAGTTCCTTGTCGTTCATAGTACAATTGCATCTCTTGAATGTCTTGATTCAAGTCAGGACAAAGAGCTTTCTTCTCAAAGAATTCAAGAAGTAAATGTGTAGCCCTAGTCTTCTTTAGAAAATTCTCATTGTAGGAAAAAATAGGATTCAAAAAATATTGCACAGTATGAAGACTACGCTTCAAATGCTTATCCCATTGAGCCCTAATAAGGTCTGTGGAAGGCTTATACAAATGTACCTTGTTTAGGAATGTCTCTTTCACTATATTTTTTTGCTCTTTGCATACTTTCCTAAACATGACCTATGGAAGGTTTCTTATCCCCATCAACAATTCTCAGTAAATAAATAATGGGAGCTACAAATTTTGCCATGACTAAACAATCATTCCAAAATTTGTTATCTAAAATGATTGCATTAACAACTTTTCCTGTTGGGGTTCTTGCCAACCTATGACTAGTAAAATGTTTGTTTACTACTAAAGTTTGCAAATCATGCTTATACTCATAAGTATTTTTCTTAAAGCAATAAGAGTAGTAGCAAACTTAATCACCCTAGATGTATAATTTTTTCCATCATTTTCCCTTCCTTAACCAAGATAAGAAAACCATATGGTTATAGATAAACCTTGTCACTCTTGGAACCAAGAAAATATTTGAAGCACTCTTAGATTTGTTGATAACCAACATCAAGCATCTTAATTAATCAAGTTATGAGTTATTAAACGTTTGATAAAGATCATTCGAGTGTTTCAGGATATAAAGCACAAGTTATAAATCAAAGGGGGAGCTCATATCCAATAAGTCTGGTAAGACAAAACTATGAAGGTTATGCTTCAAAGAAACACTTAAAAGTCTGGGAATGTCTTTTAAAAGAAAAGCGTTCATTCTGAACTTATACCGGACCTAGACTCGTCAAGTCATACAGCAAGCATTAATAACATGGAAGAGTTATTTCCTCAAAGTAACATACCTCAATCAGGATCTATCACGATTTGTTAAGATAAAAACTGCTTCAGACCTTCCTCAAAATCGCAAAGAAAGAACTAGAAAATCTCTTGAAGTTTAAAGTCTCATCATCAACACTGTACAATTCACCACACCTCAATCTAATCTCAGATGTTCTCTCTGAACCATCAAGTCTGGACCTATATATGATGACTCAACAAAGCACCTTTCCTTCTCAGCAAAAAGAACTATCATAACAAGGAAAGTATCAAGCAAGACAAATCTCAAGCTAATCTCAAAGCATCTATTTTTCACCAACTTTCTAAGATGTCAGAATTCTTTTAATCAAGGAATATCTTCTTTGGTGAAAAATGCACTATCCCTATTTATCTTAATCACAAAAGCTCTCCATCCCATACAAAATATGCAGAACGTCTCTCTGACCAATAAAAAAATCACTTTCTCACGAGATAAAATAAATTTTGAACGGTCATCCAACGGATCTATCTCTATGAAACAATTATTTATATGCTACAAAACCTCTAGGTAAAGAAGGAGGGGAACACACACACAATGCCAGAGTAAGAGTAATACATAGAGTTATATGTGTGTATTAGACACAAATGTCTTGAAAAGAAAGAAGAGAGATTACAAAAGAAGAATAAAGAGATATAAAAAAGAAAAGAAGATATATATCTAAAAGAAGTAAAGAAAAAAAAGAAAGAGCTTGTGATAGTAAATCAAGAAAACGAGAATGGGCATATCTCAAAAAGATTGTTTAAAGAACACACACATGCCTAGATGGTTTTGCATCAATAGTCTAATTGAGTTATTATTAAACACTTTGGCCTGAAAAGGCTTTGGAAAAAATACTTGGGTTCGAGCCAGGAGTGGATCATGAAAGAATACTTGGGTCTACCCCAGGAATGGGTGCTTGTAAAAGAATACTCAGAAGCACTAGGTGTGCTTAAGTCAAAAGTGGCTAGATTCAAGAATACTCGGAAGCACGAGCTGTGCTTAAGCCAGAAGTGGCTGGAGTTAATAATACTCATAAGTTTGGTCTGGGCTATTTATGTAACACGATTTTACATAGTGAAAATCCTTCAGATTTGAAGATACTGGGTGTAGTCTCTAAGTTAGAGGTGAACCAGTATAAAATTGTTTGTGTATTGTTTTCTTCTCTCTTACTCTTTACTATCAAAAGTCTAGTGCATTATTATTTTTATACTCGATAGTAAAAGTCTGGCAAAATTACGCTCGCCTAATCAAACTATTATGCTCTCTGTATAAGCAAAAGTCTAGTCCACTAGGTACATCGCTGTTGCGCTTGAATATCACTTTTTAGTTTGAAAAAATAAACAGACTTATTCAACCCTCCCTTCTAAGTCTGTTATCTGAACTATCAATTGGTATCAGAGCATGGTCTCTGGGGTTGAACACTCTAACGAGTATACAGGAAGAAGGTCCATGAAGAAATCCACTCTGATGAAGGCTCAAAAAGAAGAAGAAGCTGCTCAAAAGTTTGAAGAATTCAAACGTCTGAAAAAGATCAAGAGCTCAAGGACATCATGAGGAAGAAAGCACAGAATCAAGCCCTCAGGATCTGACTCAAGCATGAATATTGAAAAAGAATTCAAACAGATGCATAATTCTCAACTTCAACAAACAAGAAAGCATGTATAAACCACAGCAGAATCCTCACTTAATGGTTGGGTAACTATACATGACTCTTCGCTAACTTCATAAATTTATTTTTCATATGATTACTTTAGCATTTATTGAAATATCTAGATAACTGTTATTTATCATTAAGGAATGGCGTCTATGTTTAGGAAATCGCAATCTTTCAAACCAATATATCTCTCACCGATTAAATGTTTTAATGATGTCTGTTTATGTCAAAGACTCTCAGAATTCCACTGCTTCACCATCTTATAAAAGGAGTTTTAACAATTTGGGTTCTTTCATCAAATTTCTCCTCCTGATTTTTCAAATACTCTTTCGTCTAAATTTTACTCGAAATCTTTTTATACAAATGGCATCATGATCGCCAAACCAAGAAGGATCCTCGGCTGACAATCCCTTTATTCTAGATTCTGAGTCTAAAAATTCTTCCACAGCCTCCTTGGGAACTTGTACTGCCCTCTCTCCTACTTCTTCAAACTCCATGTTCTCGTTATCTAATTCTCCTGAACCAGAAAACATTCTTGCATCTATTTTTCTACAATCTCAGCTTTCAACTTAAAAAGATTCTGATCTCCCTCCCCTCCAAACTCTTATTTTAAGAAAGCTCGATAGGATTTCTCTCCTCTAGACTTATCTTTCATCAACATTAATCAACTTGAAATCTCTGACCCTTCACCTGCGTCTAATTTCTCCACACAAAATTTAAGTCAGCAGTTCTGTTCCTCTTCATTCTCTTGTACACCCATTCTCCATAAAAGAAACCTCGTTGCATCATCACCCTCATTTGTTCCTCCCCTACCTGCCTTGGATGTCATCCGAGATGAAAATCTTTGTACTGCATCAAATGTTGTCATCTTCAACAAACTAAAGAAAGAACAAAGAGCCATCCTAAGGGATCTTCAGGAAGGAAAGTCTCTAGAAGACATTCAATATGGAAAAGAAAAGTATGCCCTCATTCTGCCTTCCATAAAATTCTTAATCGCTTCGGATAAACTTGTCTCTGTTCCAAAGCCTCGCTGTTCCTAAAAAAGAAAAGAACCTATTTCAGCATCAGTCTATCCTTCTATTCTGGCATGGGACGAGCCTCGACCAAGAAGACTTCCTAATGAAGAAGTTACCAGACTTCTATCCTCCAACAACAACACTGAAGACGACGCCAGAAGACTGGAATCACATTCTCTGGATGATAAGAGAGGCTGGTTCATACTCTAAGAGCTTAGAGCAAAAATAATTTTTTTTATTATTACCTTCTCGTTTTCATGCCCCTATTTACTCTGTTGATTTGTTGATATCAAAAAGGGGAGAAGAAATTGAGAAGCTAAAAAATTAAGAAGCTTTGGTTCTAAAGAATTAAGAATTTTGGTTGTCTGTTTTTGATGTTGATATAATGTTTGATGTTCTTAAGTTCCTTTTTAATGATTTAAGAAGTTTGTGTCTTTATCTGTGTTCTAAAATCTTGCCATTTCAAATAAAATAATTATAAATGCTCTCTTACTATTAATGCTTTATGTTGACCCTAGTCTATGCAAAAAGAAGGTTCAATAATTAAGAAGGCTCAATGTTTGCTATCAACAAATAGGGAAAGATTATTGAAACCAAGAAAATATTTAAAGCACTCTTAGATTTGTTGATAACCAACATCAAGCATCTTAATTAATTAAGTTATAAGTTATTAAACATTTGATAAAGATTATTCGAGTGTTTCAGGATACAAAGAACATGTTATAAATCAAAAGGGAGCTCGTATCCAATACTCTGGTAAGACAAAACTATGAAGGTTATGCTTCAAAGAAACACTTAAAAGTTTGGGAATGTCTCTTAAAAGAAAAGCGTTCATACTGAACTTATACCAGACCCAGACTCGTCAAGTCATACAGCAAGCATCAGTAACATGGAAGAGTCATTTCCTCAAAGCAACCTACTTTAATCAGACTTTATCATGATTTGTCAAGATAAAATCTGCTTCAGACCTTCCTCGAAATCGCAAAGAAAGAACTAGAAAATCTCTTGAAGTTTTGAGTCTCACCATCAACATTGTACGATTCACCACACCTCAATCTAATCTTAGATGTTCTCTCTAAACGCATCAAGTTTGGACCTATATATGATGACTCAACAAAGTACCTTTTCTTCTCAATGAAAAGAACTATCACAACAAGGGAAATACTCAAGCAGGACAAATTTTAAGCTAATCTCAAAGCATATATTTTTCACCAACTTTCTAAGATGTCAGAATTCCTTTAATCAAGGAATATCTTCTTTGGTGAAAAATGTACTATCCCTATTTTTCTTCATCGCAAAAGCTCTCCATCTCATACAAAATGTGCAGAACGTCTCTCTGACCAATAAAAAAATCACTTTCTCATGAGATTTAGAATAATTTTCAAATGATCATCCAATGAATCTATCTCTATAAAAACAAGTATTTATATGTTGCAAAACCTCTAGGCAGAGAGGCAGAGGAACACATACACAATTGAGTTATATATGTGTAATAGACACAGATGCCTTGAAAAAAAAGAAGAGAGATTACAAAAGAAGAATAAAGAGATATGAAAAAGAAAAAAAGATATATATCTAAAAGAAGTAAAGAAAAAAAGAGAGAGCTTGTGAGAGTAAATCAAGAAAACAAGAATGGGCATGTCTCAAAAAGGTTGTTTAAAGAACACACACATTCCTAGATGGTTTTGCATCAATGTTTCCAATCTTTAGTAAACACTAGTCTAATTGAGTTATTGGGAAACACTTTGGCCTGAAAAGGATTTGGAAAGAATACTTGTGTTCGAGCCAGGAGTGGCTCATGAAAGAATACTTGGGCCTGCCCAGGAATGGGTGCTTGTAAAAGAATACTCAGAAGTACTGGGTGTGCTTAAGCTAGGAGTGGTTGGATTCAAGAGTACTCAGAAGCACGAGTTGTGCTTAAGCCAGGAGTGACTGGAGTCAATAATACTCATAAGCTCGGTCTGGGCTATTTATGTAAAATATTTTTACATAGTGAAAATCCTTCATATTTAAAGGTACTGGATGTAGTCTCCAAGTTGGAGGCAAACCAATATAAAATTGCTTGTGTATTGTCTATTTCTCTCTTCCTCTTTACTATCAACAGTCGGGTGCATTATTATTGTTATACTCGATTGTAAAAGTGTGACAAAATTACGCTCGCCTAATCAAAGTATTACGCTCTCCGTATAAGCAAAAGTCTGGTCTGCTGGGCACACTGCTGTTGCGCTTGAATATCACTTTTTGGTTTGAAAAAAGTGAATAGACTTATTCAACCCCTTTGTAAGCCTGTTCTTTGAACCATCAGTCACCTTTGAAGCCTTTCTTGTAAGTTCAACCATGTAAGGCATGCTCTCAATATCCTTCAAAAACATATTCAAATAGTGGCAACACAAGAAGACCAAAATATAGTCTCATACTTTTCATGTATAAGCCTCCCGACAACCAAATAATTAGTTGCATTATCGTAACGACATGAACAACATTGGCATGTCCTACCCATTCGATCATTTCAACAAACAAATCACATAATTTCTGAACATCTTTCATAACATCTGATATATCAACAAATTTGATAAAAGATATTCCTATAAGATAAAAAAAATTATTTCTATATTTTCATTGGTAAAAAGTTGTATTACATGGTTAAAATACCTTCTGTTTGAGTATAGAGAAAATTAGAGGAAAAAAATGGACGGAAAAGAGCTATTAAAATTTTCAAATTTTCATTCATTTCACTTTCTTTGCAATTCACATTTCAAAATTTTTCTCTCTTTATATTTCCCTATTTTTCCTTCCAATCCAAACATAGGGTTAAGGTGAGTGAGTTAATTCAAATGCATAAATCATGATTGAAAGAAAATAGGTCAAGGATAAAAATGGAGTTAAATAAAAGTGGTAGACTTTTAGAGATATAAAAAAAAAATTAAAAATGTCATAAATCACTTATGGATTGTTTTTTATCTTTCGATGGCCTTACGATATATATATATATATATATATATATATATATATATATATATAATTTTATTTTGTAATGGATTAGGCTAAAAATAAAAACTCTTATTAGTTAAAGATGAGCAATAGACTTTTAGAGATACATCATTCTACTTTACCTTCTTCCTTTAGTCTTAGAGGTTGGAGCAATGATAAGAGTCAATAAACAATACAGATAATGACTCATGGGGTCATCTTTGTCACCATTAATTTATGGTTTTTCTTGTTCCATTATGTGTAGCTAAGTTCTTTTTGTTAGTATTTTGAATACTTGTTATGAACCTACAATAGTTACATGTGGTGCAATTCAATCATTCTTGGTGTTCTTTCTATATTCTTAATGTTCCATTAGTGAATGGATATTTTTTGAGTACCTTACCATTGGAAGTTTAAGGGTAGCTTATGCATAGGGTTGAACAAAGTAAGGAGCAATTAGCTCTGAATTAACTTTTTGAGTAATTGAAATTTCAAATGTGCTATTAAAAACAAGAGCAAGTAGGAAAAATATGAAATCAATCTTCCAACATCTTCTTGTTATTGAACTCTCTTATTTATATATGCCTTTATGGTTGCCTCATTTTTATTTTAGTTTTTACTAATTTTCTTATTGAATAACTCCTACTAAACTACCATTTTCCCACAAACTCAAACTTAGACACACTAGGGAACTATTGCTCAACAACACAATTTCTTAAGACGATATCTTTTTATTACTACATTCATAATTGATACATTTGTCAATAAAAACATCAAACACTGAAATTATATTGAAGGGTAATTGTTTTGTCTTGTCATATGGCATACATCACAAGGTTTATCAAACTTTTTAAATTGAATGAAAATGAACCTTCATTGTAAAGCTATTAATTTGTCATTGGATAAATGTACTTACCTCAAGGCCAAACATCAATGCCAGGTGTGAAGAAATTATTCAAATGTTGAATCTTGTGTTGTTTTGGAGAAAAGAACATTTTTGAATCTTTTCTTGTGTCCTTATAGGAAACAATACTTTTATCATCAATCATTATCATATTCTTCTAGAGTGAAACACTTATTCAAGTTACTTTGCTTTCTTGAAGTAAGGTGAATAACCATTTTTCTTATAAGAAAAATCAATTGAATATCCTAACTTCCCATGAGATTTGAACTCCATCATAACTAATTTTCCCTTTTCAATTCATCTTACTTTTGTGTCCTTTTTCTTTCAAACTCTCATTTACAACCCCTCTAGTGTTCATGCTTGCTATAACTTAAGATTTGTTGTTTATGGTTCCTATCTTCCTTTCTTGTTGGACTAATAGAGAAAAAAACTCTATTTATGGTAGGTGATAGATCCATCAACATGAATTAGGTTGACCTTATTGTAGAGTATGGCTCATTTAATCCCTTAAGAAACTTGATTTAATTATATAATCATTTCCTCTATATGATCTAGTGGTGAGAATTAGTGGGAAATTATAGAGAATTTGACAAACACAACTTGGAATAGATCCCAACTTGTCCAATGTTTTGCCAAAGTCCGTTCAATTAAGTGAATTATACAGCAATCGATAATGAATCTCATCTAAATGAGTATATCTTTTCTTACAAATATGATATCCAAGACATATCACTTGAATATATCTTTATTGTAAATTATTCCAAACCTAGATTGTCGTATTCATCAAAATGATGTTTTTTTATTTTTAAAGGATTTAATGAATGAGTTATTCATGATAAGGTCATTGTATTGAATCGATCCCGCGGAAAATACAATTAATAGATCACCAATTTCTAGTGTCACCAATGAACCATCTATGAATGTTATTTTGTTCTTCGGGTGTAAGGTCATGGTCAACATAAGAGACGACAAATGATAATTCTTTCCAATTAAATTTCTTAGAACTAGTGATACTGTAGGATTTTGAGGAGTGTGAAGGCAAAATGGAATAGCTAGATCTATCATTGGGTTTCTTATTCTACAAATTCAATTTAAAGACAAACTTCAATAAAGAAAAAGAGAAACAAAAAATCATAACTCCTATATATAAAGAAAACAACTTCAAACTTCTAATGAAATAATGAGTCATTAGAGCCTCGTCTCGTAGAGCCCCTGTCCTACCTTGTCCCTTAGGATAAAGGCTCTAATACCAAATGAGTAAACATTATGTACATGCTCAAAACATAACCACAACTTCATCAAAAAAAGAGGTGAAGAATAAACATATTGGAGAAGAGAAAGAAACTCAAAATGCAAGCTCCAAAATTTATATTCACAAACTAATTGATACAAGACTTTAAAGATAACTTATATGAAGGAAGACTAACTAGTTAACAACATAAAAAAAATAATAGACTTAGTAAAGTTAACCAATTGAGAAAACTAACCAACTAAGCGGAAAACTAACTAATTAATCTATACATAAGTTGATGGTTGTCATTTCTAAGATGGTATAAGTTAAACCAACCACAAATGTGGTTCGCTTGTAGATACTCAATTTTATAAACCTCACACATTATATGTCTAGTCCTAAGTGTAAGGGGTTGTGTTAAGATATCCTACATCAGCTAAGAATATGACCGATATACCTTTTATAACGCTTTCGACAACCCTCAACTTATGATCCTAACTTTTGGAATGAGTTAGACTTATCATTTCTAATATCGTTGATACCAGATTATATGATGTGGGGATGTTAATGATTCAATGAGAATATTTAAGTCATCTTAAAATGATAAGGGGTGGTGCAGGTAGAAAAAAATGACAGCGCATGAAGAAATTTCCATAGAAATTTCCATTTTAAGTATCTTTGGGCCTAGTTATTTATAATGGAAAGCCAGCTAGCCCAACAAATAATAATACATGGAGCGGAAATGGGGGACTAAATGACAAAAATATGTTCCAAAAACACATATTCTATATAAAAAAACGGAAGCTAGTGAGTATTGAAATTTGAAAGCTTATCGTGTTCATTGACCCAAGAATGAAGAAAAACATACAAAGTTATTTTTGTAGTTTCAATAATCAGTCTTAGCATAACTAATTATTTCTTTTGAAGAAGATTCTTAACTTTATTTGTTGCATAGTTTGATACAAACTATGTTGATAGGTTATTGAAGAATTTACTGATGATATGATAGTGAAAATCTGTCTTCATAATTTGCTGACTAAAAAGGTTTGTTTATAAAAAAAAAACAATTATCAGACCGTAATATGATGTAAAACATACATTTATTAAAATATAATAAAATTAAATATATACACATTTGAAATTTTGACATCATCTTATTGTCACCTGTTTTATTTTTGGAGCGTATATGATTTCAGTGTGATATATTTTTTTATTGATTCGAAAAAAAAGATACCATGAACATGAAGGAAAAGTTAAAAAAGAAAACTTTTAAAGTTGGTTATAATGAACACTATTTAAAATTACATCTTTTTAAATTTGATGAATGAAAATTTTTTAAAATTAACTTTTTAAGTCAATTTTTAAGACTTTCAAAATTATATTTTAAAAAATTCTATGTTTCTAAATCGATAGTTCTAGCAAAACTGACTATAATTTTTTTTAATCGGTTCAATAATTAATTTAAAATGTTGTACTTACTAAATTTCCTGGATTTAGATCGTATGTATTTGAAAATCTAATTTTAATCAACTTAAAAATCCTTTTTGGTATCAGTATAATTTAACATAAATATGATTTTATGATTTGAGTTAGCCTTTTTAACAATTTAATTAAGTTTACTCAAAGATTACTTTTTTTGAAAATATATTCCGTGTTCAAAAATATTAAATCAGGTTATATTTTTTGGGTGTTTAAAGGTATGCTCCGGTCAACAACAAAATATTAATTCTTTCAAAATGTAAAAATCACAAAAGTAAATTTTATCTATTTGAATAATTTTTTATACAAATTACAAGATTTGAATTCCAAACAAATTAAACAAAATTATATATACATTAATTTAAATAAACTATTAGACATATTTATATATACATAGGCCAATAAGTTTTAGCATATTAAATATATCAACGAATATAAAATTTTAAAATATTATAAAAAATTAATATAAAAATATTGCAATAATAATTTATTATTATATTATTGATATATGTTTAAATAGACCGATATGTCATACTTAAAATAACTTTTTCAACTGTTTGAGATGTAGCTTTTCTTTTGATAGTAAAGAAACTTTTGAATAAGTTTAGGGTTTGATATTACACCTTCCAACCAGTAATGGCATCAACTATCTAATTTAAAAAATGGAATAAAAAGTTGGAATCCTGCACTCTTTTATATATATATATATATATATATATATATACTTACTGGAACATTGAAATTTTGACTAAGTATTATGTCATCATTTAATGGATATTAAAAAACTGAAGTTTATACATGTGACTATATAAACAAAATAAATATTAATGTGAGAAGTAAAATATTTTAGATCTTTTGTGAGTATCTATTTTATCTGTTTAATTTATTTTTGTGACAAAAAAAAAGTTGATAGAATCTGGTTCAAGAATATTATACTTGAACAAACCTCACATCAAACACTATGGATTTTACAAAATTTTCAAGAATTTTCACAATTGACCTTAAAACACCTTTACCATTGGGATAAGTTCAAAAGATATCAAGAAAATGTTGCTTTGGAATCAAGATAAAGTTAACAAGGATTTATAAACCAAGTGTTTAAACTTTCCTAGAAAAAAATACATGTATTTACTTCTCCTGCATCAATGACTGAGTTGTTTATTGTCATTTTTGTTAACCAGAGAACAAATTTGGTCCTCCTTTCAAGTCCTAAGTTGAGACGACTAAGACCCTAAAGAAAACCAACATCCTTCCTTATTCTGGTAAGGTAAATCAAACAACCATAAATTGCACGAACGGAGAATGATAAAGGTTCATAATAGCATTCTTCCCAAATTAATAGCCTGCCAAATCAAACCATATTCAACTAACTTGACTAACTCAAATGAAGAATTGTTAGCAATAGCAAAAAGTGAAAAACTTAATCATTTAAACTCTATTTTGGCTACTCAGGTTAATGGACAAACAAAAAAGATAATTTCATATATCATGTAAAAGAAAAGTCTTAAGAAGGTTAGAGTTATGAAATAAAGTTAATATTTTTTTATCCTTACTTTATTATCACATAACTTATAGGAATTTAGAGCAATATTGCATCTCTTTCTCTGAAACATAAGTCCAAAGTTAGTAAATATAAAAATATCCCAAACCAAGATAAATAGAACATATATAATATGCATAGGATTTCAAGATATAAGTTATTTAGTTTCAAAACATAGCCACAATCGAGAACCAACATACAAATTCATCTTGCATAATTTAAACTCAACACATCCATAATACTTGTTTTAGCTCAAACAAACTTTAATTTTCAACCTAACCAACTAATTTTTTAAAAAGAAACCAAATTAAAAATCACTATTTAACCCAGGTTACGATTCTCACCTTTAAATACATCTTGCAAGGAGTCCTTAAAGGTTCTCCCTTCAACTCCACAAGGATTCTCACGCACTTATGCAAATCTTATCAACAACACTTGTAACATCCTCATTCTAATTAGTTAGTGCATGTTATGATATTTTAGGGAATTAAGTGGAACTTACAATTCAAATTTATCGGTTCATACTTAATCAAATTAATTATTTAAGAGTTATTAAATTATGTTTTAGGACACGACTTGTGACATCCCGGCGCTGTTGAGGGCGGGGAGTGATCGCCGGTGCATTGGCACGGACAAGGAGCGGCTCCTGGCAGGTTTCCAGCGGGGAATGTGACATCCCAGGCACTGTTGAGGGTGGGGAGTGATCGTCGGTGCATAGGCACGAACAAGGAGCGACTTCTGGCAGACTTCTAGTGGGAGGGACACATGAACGAACCGAATACATACCAGAATGAGAGGGATCCAAAGACTGTATAGGTATGGGACTATACAGTCGAGGATAGCTTAAAGAAATGAATTCGTACTACCTATACCAACAAATGCATTAGCCTTTTCGGTGGCCTATCACTTAAGAACTCTAAAGTTAAGCGCTTAACTTTGAGTAATTCTGGGATGGGTGACCTCCTGGGAAGTTCTTGGGAAATGTGTGATTGAGGACAAAGCACATTGGAAAGGTCCTCGTGTTGGTCTATAGAGAGAGTCGTTCATTCTTGAAAAGCGGCCAGGGCGTTACAGTGGTATAAGAGCCTGGTTTCTCCTAGTACGGTATGGTTCGGGGACGAACCAGGCGGAAGCTGGTGGGTGTGTAACATCCTGACGCTGTTGAGAGCGGGGAATGATCGCCGGTGCATTGGCACGGACAAGGAGTGGCTCCTGGCAGGCTTCCAGCGGGGAATGTGACATCCCGGGCACTGTTAAGGGTGGGGAGTGATCGCCGGTGCATAGGCACGGACAAGGAGCGGCTCCTGGCAGACTTCCAGTGGGAGGGACACATGAACGAACCGAATACATACCAGAATGAGAGGGATCCAAAGACTGTATAAGTATGGGACTATACAGTCGAGGATAGCTTAAAGAAATGAATTCGTACTACCTATACCAACAAATACATTAGCCTTTTCGGTGGCCTATCACTTAAGAACTCCATTCTGGGATGGGTGACCTCCTGGGAAGTTTTTGGGAAATGTGTGATTGAGGACAAAGCACATTGGAAAGGTCCTCGTGTTGGTCTGTGGGGAGAGTCGTTCATTCCTGAAAAGCGGTCAGGGCGTTACACGACCTACTAGGTTAAACACTAACACACCATACTCAGCCACTCCACCACCGTGCCACCTATATTTCACTCATATTTCTCTCCCTCATTTCATGCCACCTAACCACCTCCACATCACTTCTTAATTTTTCTTTCTAAGTCATCACTACCTACACACACATATATATGTATGTATACATATACCACCACCACACTTATTTTTTTCTTCAAACTTTCTTGCCTTTTCTCTTCACCACCGAAAGACCATAAACCACCAAAGCCATCTCTATTTCCTCCTCCACAACCACCACCTCCACACCATGCCTCCCTCCCCCTTTCACGTGAGCTTTCTTTTCTTTTCTTTTCTTTTTCCTTTCATCATCGAGCCACCATAACCACCATCCTCTCCTCCATATCTTAACCACCATCTTCACACTACCACTTTCATCATCTACCTCACGGGTTCTACCTTGAAGGACGTCACTATCTACCTCCTGTTCACCATCACCACCTCATGTTTCTTTTCCCTTATTGGACGCCCTTTCATGCAAGTCAGTCGTCATCATGAAGCTCAGAGGTTCGTCGAGGGTTAACTGAACTTTTGAACGGAAGCCGAAACAAGGGTTCCCAACCGTCAATCGGTCCAGAATCGGCATTGGTATGTCAAACTCCCTCTTTCCCCTTGCATGCATGATTATCTCACATGCATGGCCATTTTTTCCCCTTTTGATGCATGGTTCAAAACATAAGTTTTGTGATTTTGATATGTTTGTATGATCCCTTTTTGCCCTATTTTTGGAAAATCATCAACACAAAAGTTATTCCTCTTTCTTTCCTCTTTCCAACCAGTTAAAGAACACCTGAATTCAAGGTCTGAAGCTAAAGTTATGCCTAAAAAATAAACATTGTGTTAGTTGGAATTTTTATTACGGGTCACTGTCTTTTTTTTAAAATCTGGGATTGTTTTGCTTGGAATTGAATTTTGGTGTCTTCATAAAAGTTGCAGTAAATTTTGTTACAAGAATTTTGAGACCAAGATCACTGAAATTAGACACCCTTAGCTTAAGTTGTGACTAAAATCGTAAAGCACGTGCGTGTTACCCTTTTTGATCGCATGCATATTTTTCTTTTACGTTGCATGCAAAGTTTTTGACGTTCTCCTTTCTTTTCTCTAGCTTGGCTATGTACGATCAGAAAGGTGTCGGTAGGATTTTGAAGCTCTGGGGTAGTTTTGACACCCCATCGACTAGTTTAATTTCGATTATTATCGAAACTCCATCGATTTCGTGTTTGATGGTTCGAAGGACAGACTTAGAAAGAGGTTGAATAAGTCTGTTCACTTTTTCAAACCAAAAAGTGATATTTAAGCGTAACAACGTTTTGCACAGTGGACCAGACTTTTACGAGATGAAGAGCGTGATTCTTTGATTGAATGAACATTATTTACCATGCTTTTACTATCAAAGATATTACCAAAAATACACCAGACTTTTGATAGTTAAGAGTAGGGAGAAAGAGATAACACACAAGCAATTTATATTGGTTCACTCCCAAAGTGGAAGCTACATCTAGTACCTTCAACTTGAAGGGTTTTCCACTATGTAAAATATTTTTTTACCTAAACAGCCCAAATCGAGCCTGTGAGTATTATTGACTTCAGTCACTCCTGGCTTAATCACAACCTGTGCTTCTAAGTATTTTTGAATCCAACCACTCATGGCTTAAGCACAACCCATGTTTCTTAGTATTTTTGAATCCAGTCACTCTTAGCTTAAGCACAACCCGTGCTTTAAGTATTATTTTTCAAGCACCCATTCCTGAGGCAGACCCAAGTATTCTTTAATAAGCCACTCCTGACTTAAACCCAAGTATTCTTTTCAAAGCCTCTTCAGGCTAAAGTGTTTCCCAACAAATCAATAGATTTATGTTTATAAGAAATTAGAAAATATTAGAGCAAACGAAACTTGTCTTCTTCTTTTAAAGCTCTTGTACACAAAACATTTAGGGCTTGTGTGTGTTTTTCTTTTCTTTCTATCTAACTATCTTTCGTGTGACATGCCCATATTTGTGTTTCTGATACATTCTCACAAGCTCTCTATTTTTTTCTTTTCTTCTTCTTCTTCTTCTTCTCTTCATATGACTCTATTCTTCTTTTGTAATCTCTTTTCTTTTCTTGTGAGACATCTATATCTATTACTCTCTTGTGCACACACACATATATATCTATATGTCTCTCTCTTCTTCTTTTTGAGGAGAGTTACAATATATATACATACATGGTATTCTTGCTGATAGAGATAGATCCGTTGGATGACCATTGAAGAGTGAGATATTCAAATGCTTGAGAGAAGTCTTCTTAACGAATATGATCTTTAGAGAGAGTCTTTCTTCTTGCTAAATATAGATCAGAGAGCTTTCAAGATTCGTATAGTTGCAGGCCTAGAGTCAGTTTCACTAAGATGGAAAGATCTTCATTGAAAGATGGATCTTTGATCTATTTTATTTCAAAATTTTCTTTCTTGTGATAAGACCTTAAGCTGAGAAGGAAATATGCTTTGTTGAGTCATCATATATAGGTCCAAACTTGATGCATTCAGAGAGAGTATTTGAGATTAGATTGAGGTCCGGTGAATCATAAAGCGTTGATGATGAGACTCAAAACTTCAAGAAATATTTCAATCCTTTCTTGTGATTTTTAAGAAGGTCTAAAGCATCTTCTATGTGGAGAGTCTAATTGAAGAGGGTTGACTTAAATAGTGAGTTCTTTCAGATTCTTTGAGGCGTGTTATATGACATGAGGAGTTTGGATCTGTTATACGTCTAGAATAACATTTTTCTTAGGAGAGACGTTCCCAAACTTTGGTGAGTTTCTTTGATGCATAGCCTTCTTAATTTTATCTTACCAGACTTATTGGATACAAGCTCCCCTTTGATTTATAACTTGTGCTTTATATCCTGAAATACTCAAATGATCTTATCAAACATTTTAACAACTCATAACTTGACTAATTAAGATGCTTGATGTTGGTTATCAACAAATCTAAGGGTACTCCAAAAAGTCTTCTTGGTTCTAACAGTGTTCAAGTCTTGATTTTAGTATTTCAGTTATTTAAGGGTTATGAGATTATTTTTATTAATTATAGGATATTGACGTTCAAAGCTGAGTCGGAAGTCGACATTTTATTTTGGGAAAGCCACATAACGCCTTGAGGTACGTGTAACATACGAGAGGGCTTATCACTCGAGTAACGAGCAGTAGTTTTAATTTCAGGGTGGGTTTTTATAATTAAAAAGCTTACTTCAAATATTGACGCTTGAAATTTTTATGAAATAAAAATATAATAATAATTGAATTTAATTGGTTAAGTGTCATTGATATATATATATATATATTGTTCATCATGTGTTGTTGAGGTTGACCCATAAGGGTATTGATGATATGATGATAATTGAATTATTTTTGGTTACGCCTTATGGCGTTATATGTCTGTTGAAACCTGATGTGTTGATATCTATTTTATTGGAAATTCTTGAAACTGATATATATATATATACACTTGATGGTGTGATTGCCATAGTTTCCTGACTAATATGTGTAACATCCTAAAAATAGGATTTATTATCAAAGCATGATTAAAAGAGGAATTTAAAGGAAAATGAGAGATTAATTAGTACAATTGCTAAAATGGCGAATGCGTCCCTAACAATTGTCATAATGACCAACGCATCCCTAGATCTTTTAAAATTAAAAATCTCTCTCTTTTCTCATTGTTTGTCGTTGGCATCAGAGGGAGTGAGAGATTTTACTTCTTTCTTCTTCATCTCTTCCAAACTAGCACTTCTAATTCCTTTCTTTTCCAATTTCTCTAAAAAATCATCAAATTAGAGTAGGAACCAAGCACTTCCTTTTTCCTTCTCATGTTGGTAGCTTGGATTGAAGGGGAAGAATTCTAAATTACTCAATTGGAGGTAAGATGATGAATTCTTACTTTGGGTTGGTTTAATTCAGCTTTCATCCTTTAATTCTTTCAATTTTATAAGTTTCAAAGCAACTGGAATCTAAGAATACAATTGGATAGCTTAGGTTTCTATAATGAGATAGCTTCTTGAATTGCTAATCCTATAAGATTGAAGCTTAATAATGGTTGTTTCAATGGAATAATGTAGTTTTGGAAGATTTCGGAAGTTTTTTTTGGAGTTTGGAGTTAATTGAAATCAAATACCGGAAGTTGTTGAAGCTTGTCGGTAAGTTAAAACATACCGAAAATGATTATGGTTTGACGTTCATTGATCGAAATGCAAAGTTAATGTCGAATACAATGTTTAAGTACATGTACTATTAATTTTAGGAAGTTGCTTGATTCGAGGAATAGAGATTGAGGCTTACAATTCACAGTTGTGAGTGTTTGATAGCTCTCGGAGCTTCTAGGAGTTCTCTATTCTAGGTAGGGGAGCTTTACATTTTAAATGTATAGTTTATGGACGGGTTCAGGGTTAAATTGCTATCTTATATGTGATATTTTGTGAAATGTTAGTACTAAACCCCAGTTATATGATTGATGTGATGCATCTTATATTATGATGTCTTTTGTTCATATGTTATTGATATTGAAATATATTCATGTATCTGACGTATTGATTGAAGTGAATGATTCCTATGCATGAGATATGGTAGGATACTTGAATGATGTGAATTATATGCATGAGATGCAAATTGAGATAGCATGAGATGCTTGTATTGATACATGAATATGAAAGAAAATTTATATGATTATGGTTTCGAGGATTCCACAAAAGACCTTGGGTGGGACTCAAGGCAAAACCTCTTGAGCGGGGCTCGGGGTTTAGCCTGTGACACTACCGTTGTTGCTGAGAGTGATTGTGTCATGTGAGAGGGTAAACGGTTTGGTACCAGTAAAATGGCTGGATCAGTTGAGAGCTAAGTATATGGATGAGAGCCAGTGTTGCAACACAAAAATAAAACTTAACAATGAATGATTGAATCCAATTGATTGAACATGTATATGCATTGATAGATGTTGTTGAGAATAACATGAGTTGTATGGCCATTGATGATATGTTGAATGGCAGGTTTGTTAGTGTTGTTGTGAATGTTATATATATATATATATATATATATATGAGAATTGGATGAGTAATCCGATTCAATAACTGTCATTTAACATGTAATATGCTCACCCCTATTTGTGGTTATTTTTACAGTGGATATAGGAAGAAGTGAAGGCGTATGAGAGATCACTCAGCATAAACATGGAGTGTTATGTACACATGTTTGTACATAGTGTACATAGTAGTATGTATTTACCTTGGCCGGCTCTTAAGAATATAATATGTATGAATAATTAGCGATTTTGATAATGGATAACTTTACTTAGAAGCTTGAGATCTGACTTTGTATATGTATATATGTATAAGTTTCATGATGAATGTTATGATTTTTGAGTATGAATGTATAAAATTGGAATAGTGCATATACATAAAGTGCAAAATCAGGAATTGGAAGGGTGAAATTATGAACCGATGAGTTTTTGGACTGTCGGAAGGGATCAATAGATTCCCTATATCACTTATGAATTGTCTAAATAGGTTTTGATATATTTGAATGGAATTAGAAAGATTTAATGCATTCAAATTGCATATTTTGGTCATATTGCATTTTCTGCATAAGTCAACCATATGTTAGAATTTTGGCGAACGGACATCGCCAATAGCTTTAGAATAAGGAAAATATAGTGCCCTTGAAGTTTCATAGTAATCGGATTAGAAATGGGTAAAATACGTAAGTTGGAAATTAGTCTATGAGGTTTGCATGTCATTTGGAATGAAAAATCAGAATTTTTAGGTCCATACTACATAACTCGCTCAAGCGAGATAAGTCGGTTATAGAAATGAAGCTTACTGGCCAATTCTCGCTCAGGCGAATTTGGTTCGCTCAGGAGAGAATGATGTTTCGCTCAAGCGAAACCCTTAGGAATCAGAGGTGTGGCCTCTGGCCAATTTTCGCTTAAGCGGAACTCAGCCTCGCTCAAGCGTGCACCAAGAGAAAACATTCTGTGAAAATCACGCTTAAGCAAAGGAAGACTCGCTCAAGCGATTAGCATTGGGGTGAGGTTCTGGATAAATCACGCTTAGGCGAGGGTTTGTCGCCCAAGCGAGTGAAGGAAGATTAGCTACTGGATGCATTCTCGCTCAAGCGAGTGTGGCACGCTCAAGCGTGACCATGTTTTAAAGCGTTCACGCTCAAGCGTGAGACTAGCGTGCTCAAGCACGGATGAGCCCTAATGCTTCCCATTTTTCACGCTCAAGCGTGATGGGGCTGCACTCAAGCGTGAGTTGCGAGCTCGCTCAAGCGAGCCAGGTCGCGCTCAAGCGAGGGGTAGATGGCCTGAATCCTATTTTCTTTTCTTCCCTTTAATTTTATTTATTTTAATTATTTCTCTTATTTCATAATTAAATTATGTTTTCCGTTAATCCTTGTGATGATCACCATATTGATTGTCCAAGGATCACTCTTGATTGAAATTGTTACACCTTCTCATATCGCCATATATGGGATAGGTTCTTTTAAATGGTCCAGGGGTATTTGTTAAATTTTCATTTTGTGGCTTTTTCTACAATTTATTTGATTTGATAAATCGTAAAAAATTTACCCTCGATTTTATTAATTCCATTAATCATATAAGGGTTAGGATGTTTTAATATGTGTTATTGGAATAACCTGTATAATGTTATGAATATATTGATTTATTATGTTGGTTGTGATATTGATGGCTCTAATTGATTGAATTGACAAATAATAAAGTGATGATTGATGATTTGGAATTATATTGAGGTTAGTGGAGATAGGTTATGATGTCGGATGATTATATATACACTATGATTCACATCCATGCATTTTACATTATCATGACCTCATATGCATTAATAAAGCGCTATAATTCACTCAGCACTACGAATTTTTGTCTGAGACTGCCGATTATAGCATTACTATTTGTTATGTAGTTCTCATGAGGCTGTCGATTATAACACTATGATTTGTTGTACAGTCCTCGAGGAACCACCGATTATATCACTATAATTTGCTATGTGGTTACCTAGATATCCACCACTTATAGCACTACGATTTGTTGTGTGGATTATCCTTTGACACTATGATTTACCTTGTTGTGAAGTCAGATCTGCATAACATGCTCTTATGCATTTAAAAGAAATATAATTTTCAATGTCCATGACATTCATATACTGCATTTGAGAGTATTAGAGGAACGATGTATAGTTAGTTGATAGAAGTTTGGAGGTATTATGTTGATGTTTGTTATTGAAATGATGATTGATGATTAATATATTTGGTGTTGTGTGGAATTGAATCGATGTTTGACTTATGGTTCTGAAGATTTTTATGTCATTGGGTTATGATTTTGATATCTTAAAAAATATAACTCGATGGGTAAATCTTATGTATGTGTAAGACTACTATTTATTGCTTGTAGTGATACTTGTAACGCCCTCTGTTACACCTTAATAAATTCTATAAAAATTCATAAATTTTTTTTTACTAAAGATATGGTTATTAAAAAGAAATTATCATAATAAATTACATATATCATTTCTGAAATACCTCATAAATATTATTAAAACTTTATAAAGTAATTTTACATTCATCCAAAGAAAATAAATATTAAACATTATAAGAAAGAGAGGAAACTCCATGGCCCAGAAGCAGTTACTTAATAACTTTATTTATTCATTTGGACCACGGTATTCATACCGAGCTCCATTTCTAGAACATAGTATATTTTTTTACTGAGATTCTTCGATTCTTCCCTCTGAACCATCAATTTAAAACATATGAAACAAAAACATGGAGAAAAGAGTGAGAAACATAATATAATATTCCCAAATAGGGCAAAAGCAATAAAGGGTTTTCACAAACTAATATATAATAATATCAATCACAATCATAATCACATACACAATCAATTATGAATGCATGAATGTTATGCAATATCTTCATCATAACTTACCTATATATATGGGCCCTTAAATTTTAATTTGCACTGGGCCAACTAGGAGTTTACACTGTTCCATAAGTCTAGATAATAATTGATCCGGTCTTGATACCGGCATCCGATCTATAAGACCAATTTCAACGTCTTTGTCAATTCGCCAACGTGCAACCGGTGTCATCGGTATACATCCGGACTCTAATTCCGTATCAGGCGCTCTCCCTATACCGGTTGTCCAGGATAACACCATGACACCGGATAACACACACGTCACTATGCAGAAGACAAAAGGCATTGCTACAGGGACCGATCAATAATTCCCTACACTACGAGCCAAAATCTGCTCATGGGAATGGTCAATTTGTCCCTTAATTCTAGCCTATACTCCCTACGCTCAATATAAAATGGCCACTTGACCCAATCATACTGGTAAGTGCACAATAAAATAATAATTTAAAGTGTTATTGGAGGTTAGTGGTTCCCCACTAACAAATCCTCGAATATCGAGCCAATCAGGTATATGAACTCTCTTCATCAACGAAGGGAGAGATCTTTTAACTCTATCAACTTACAATTACTCTCTGAAAACATTCCTCACTTGGAATATCACCACTGACTTGAGCGTCGGAGAATCTTTACAGGTGACACCACCTTTCACCCACATCAACGCGTAAGGATGGTGTGAAGGACCTCCAGGACGCCCAATCCGCTCTCATTATACAGAGACATCGGATACGTAAACCGGATACTCATATAACCGGTCTTCAGAGACGTAATCATCTTACTATTTGTGACTGACCCGACACCGGATCTCTTGACCCCGGTTCAGGACATATCATTGGCACACCCGGTGGGACTCGATAAAGTTATTCCCATATCCTATGAAAGAACAAGTAATCATCAATGGAAGGCGAAGCACATGATTTCATGGAGAATCAACCTGAAGGCAGGACCAACCCCAACGCCTTCAGGAAGCTTAACTTCGATTCTCATGGGGGCAGCTCAAAGAAGGTAGTACCAGTGTCTAGCCCCGATCCTCGTGATGAGTTGATCAGTCAATTCCAGAGAGAACTCGCAGAATTACGAAGAGAGAGAATGCAGAGTGAGGATAAGGAGTCATCTCGCACAAGAGACACTCCCCATACAACCGATGGAGAAAAATCCACAACTCTCTAATACTCAAAAATCCCTACGTTTGAGGGGAGAGAACAGACCCACGATTCTGATGATGGAGCCGCTCGGGGAAGGAGGGAGCTAATTACAGTACCCCCGGTAACTTACAAACTCAAAGTTCCTTTTTCAAGGAGACTTATGAGTGTCCATATCCCCAAACATCTGCAAACCACTCAGCCTCTTTCCATTGGAAAGTATAATGGAGAAACTGATCCTACTAAGCATCTTGATGCTTACGTATTTGAAGCCATGTACTTGGGGGCTGATGAAGACGTAATGTGTCGGATGTTCCCGCGAACATTGTCAGAAGAGGCCCTCGGCTGGTTCAAAGGTTTACCTTCTGGATCCATAGATTCCTGGGCTGAAATGGCAGCTACTTTTGAAACTCATTTTGTCATCTCTAGAGATGTTCCCAGGATATCTCATACTTTGGCCCAAATTAAGCAGGGCGAAAACGAAACCTTAAAAGATTTCCTGAAGAGGTTCTACAAGGAAGCATCCCTGGTTCCTAACCTCACAGAATCCATTAAGCTGCATATCGTTATCGAGGCACTGCAGCCAGGATCAGCCTTTGCTCTCTCACTAGCAAAAAGCCCGCCAACAACGTTTGAGGAGTTCAAGAAAAAAGCCTCAAAGTATGTGGGTATAGAGATGCACCTAGAGGCTATGGCTGCGAAGAAAAAGGCACCGACACCACATTCACAGCCGCGGAGAGATAAGGAGAAAATAAGGTCAGAACGCATGGAGAGGCCATTCAACAACCCCAAGGTTAATAACTCCTCTCCTCGACCTCGAGAAAGGCGTGTTAATTCCTTTAGCCATTATGCACCTCTGTCAGCCAGGCCATCTCAAATCTTGAGAGAAGTAGGATGGCCAGCCTTCAGCATCTATGGCATCAGGAGGCCAGCCCCTGTGAAGAGACCAGGGAATCCCCGTAAGTACTGTGACTTTCATGAACAAACAGGTCATTCCACTGATGAATGCCAAGCTCTAAAGAATGCAGTCGAAACGTTAATTAGAGAAGGTAAATTAAAGCAGTACCTATTCAAAGAAAAATCCTTTGACAGGGTAGATCGGAATGAGAAAAGAGAAAGAGATCCAGACGATGGGGATGACAATAACCGTAATCCGGTTAGAAAATTCTTTGCTGCGGAGAAACAGAAAGGTGCAATGACTGATGATATAGCACACAGAGATGACCTGCCTTAGCAACAACATCAAGGCCGGCGTGAAGTCATTGATATGATCGCTGGAGGGTTCGCTGGGGGAGGAGCTTCAATTACAGCCTGTAAGAATCATCATAGAATGATTCTGTCTGTACAAGGAAAAGTTAAAGACAATCGTCCTTACAGAGGAGGGGTTGAAGCTCCAATAATTTCATTCTCTAATGAGGATTTTGGTCCTACCATTCCTGGTGGAGATGATGTTGTAGTCATCGTGGCAGTCATAGCCAACAAGGACGTCCGAAGAATCCTTGTTGACCAGGGAAGTTCCTGTGATGTTATTTTTTATAATTGCTTTAAAAGAATGGGTTTTAATGACTCAGACTTACAGCCTTTCACATAGGAACTAACAGCTTTCAATGGTGCAAAGCAACCAACAAAGGGATACCTTGACACCCTTATCTCCTTTGAAGGTGAGCCAGGAGCCAGAACGGTTAAATCCTGAGTGCTGGTAATTGATGTCGAGTCACCATTCAACGGCATCATAGGACGCCCCACCCTGAATGCTATGGAGGCAGTCGTGTCAACTCCACATCTCCTTATCAAGTTTATCGATAAGGACAATGTTGTTTCATCCACCCGAGGTGACCAAGAGATGGCCAGGTACTATTACAACCTGAGCCTAAATATGACAAAGTTGGAAGCCTCCAATAAAAAGAGGAAACTCAATGATTGTGGGATAGCTGCTGGTTTTTCCTTGTCGACCTGGACCCTAGGGCGGATTTACACATTGATCCGTCCAACCCATCAAAGCCCACACCGGATGGAAGTTCCAGGGACATCGTGTTGGGAGATTCTCCAGAAAAGGTCACCCATATTAATGAAAAGCTAGATACAGAAATGGAGTAGTGACTGTTGATGCTCCTATAGGAGTTCAAAGACCTCTTTGCATGGACTACAGCCGATATGCCTGACATAGATCCTACTTTCTGTTGTCATAAATTGTCTGTCTACCCAGAGACGAGACCGGTTGCCCAAAAGAAGAGAAGATTGGGACCAGAAAAATAGAAAGCAGTTTGCCAACAAACCGAGGAATTGCTGAAGGTCGGATTTATCAAGGAAATCCGTTATTCCTCTTGGCTTTCAAATGTAGTAATGGTCCAGAAAGCCAATGGCAAATGGAGAATATGCATTGATTATGTGGACCTCAACTGTTACTGTCCAAAGGATCCTTATCCTCTTCCTAACATAGATCGGATGGTGGATGATTCCTCTTGTTACCAATACCTGAGCTTCATGGATGCGTACTCAGGTTATAACCAAATTCTGATGTGCGAAGAGGATCAGGAGAAAACAGCTTTCGTCAATGATCGTGGTGTCTTTTGCTACACCGTTATGCCCTTCAGCCTGAAAAATGCTAGGGCCACATACCAGCTCATGATCAATAAGGTGTTTGAGGGCATGCACACCAAACTTGTTGAGGTGTACATTGACGACATCATAGCCAAGACATCGGTTGGGGGTGATCATATTGAAGACCTACGCCAAGTGTTTATCCGCTTGAGAGAATTTAACATGAGGCTAAACCCATTGAAATGCACTTTTGTTGTCCCAGCTGGGAAGTTTTTGGGTTTCATGTTAACTCAACGCGGTATCGAAGCCAATCCAGGGAAGTGCCAAATGATTCTCAACATGTAGAGTCCAAAGAATCTGAGAGAAGTTCAATCCCTGAATGGCAAAGTAGTAGCCTTGGCACGGTTAATGCCAAAGATGGCTCACAGGTCACTTCCTCTGTATAAAGTGTTGAAAAAGTCCAAGAAATTCGAGTGGGGACAGGAACAAGAACAAGCATTCCAAGAGCTTAAGGAGGTGTTGTCCAAACCTCCTATTCTTACGAAGCCTGACCCCGAGGACACACTCATCCTATACTTGGCTATTTCAGATGAAGCTTTGGGCGTAGCCTTAGTAAAGAAAACTCCTGATGGACAGAGGCCGGTCTACTTCACCAGTAAAACATTACAAGGTGCTGAGATCCGGTATCAAAAAATTGAAAAGGCTGCCCTCACTGTTGTTTGGGCCTCTCGACGGCTACGTCCGTATTTTCACGTACACCCAATCTTGGTAAGAACGAATCTGTCACTCCGCTCTGTGTTAATCAAGCCTGACCTCGCTGGTAGGATGATCAAATGGTCCATTGAACTCTTAGAGTTTGATATATCCTATGAACCTCGAGGTGCTATTAAAGCTCAGGTCCTGGCCGATTTCATTGTGGAAATGACAAGGATAGATCCAGATACACCTTGTGTCTATTGGACCATCTATGTTGATGGTTCATCGAATCAAAAGGGCTCTGGAGCAGGTGTAGTTCTCGAAAGTGACGATGGAGTACACTTGGAGATCTCCCTTCGTTTTAATTTCAAAACTTCCAACAACCAAGCTGAATACGAAGCTTGTTTGGCCGGACTACGAGCTGCGATTGACATCGGAGCCTCTGAGGCGACGCTATGTAGTGATTCACAACTCGTGATTTCATAGATCCTGGGAGATTATTAAGCTCGTGAGTCTCAACTCCAATTGTACTTAAACTGTGTCAAGGAGTTGAGAGAGAAATTCTTAAAAATGGAATTCAAACATGTTCCACGCGAAGAGAATACAAGAGCGGATATACTCTCCAGATTGGCAAGCACCAAAAAGCCAGGTAGCACCACAACGTTGGTCTAGAGTACACTGACGTCGCCTAGCATTCCTCTTTCCCCTTCTCTAAATGCCATAATGACCAATTCCCTTTATGGTGACACATGGATGGCCCCCTACATCCGTTATTTGGCCGATGGGCAGTTGCCTACTGATGAGAAGGAAAAGAAGAGAATAAAGAGGGAACTTCCATACTTCACTATGATAGATGGTAACCTCTACAGAAGGGCACTCTCAGTACCTTACTTAATCTATCTGAGAGAGAATGAAGTACATGAAGTAATGGAGGAAGTGCATGAAGGACAATGTGGACACCACATCGGAGGAAGAAGTCTGATGAGAAAAATCCTCAGAGCGGGATATTGGTGGCCTACAATAAAGCAGGACTCCATTGACTTTGTCAAGAAATGTAATTCCTGCCAAAAATTTTCTAATCTTCACCACACACCGGCAGAAGAACTCTTCACATCCGCTGTTCCATGGCCGTTCTACCAATGGGGATTGGATATTTTGGGCCCTTTCCTAACTACTCCTGAGGGCATCAAATATCTCATTGTAGGGGTCGATTATTTCACTAAGTGGATTAAAGCAGAGCCGGTGGTGCATATTACTTCATCCCGAACTCGTCATTTTATGTATGAAAATATTATAACACGATTTGGAGTCCCAGCACGGGTTGTCACAGACAATGGCACCCAATTCACGGACAGGAAATTTATAGATTTACTTGAAGGGTTAGGAATAACCCAGATATTTTCCTCCGTCGAACATCCCCAAACTAACGGCCAGGCTGAGGTGGCCAACAGGGAGGTGCTGAAAGGACTGAAGAAACGTCTTGGTGAAGCCAAGGGCGGATGGACAGACCAGTTGTGTCACGTCCTTTGTGCATATCGCACAACGCCTCATTCTTCCACCAATGAATCCCCATATCGCCTAACCTATGGGGTAGAGGCAATGATACCTGTGGAACTGCAAATTGCTTCTACTAGGGTCAAGTACTTCTCTGAAGAAAGCAATAACGTTAACTTGGCATCAGAAATGGATGTCGTACAAGAACTCAGAGAAGAAGCATTCATTAGAGATCAGGCCATCAAAGCCAAAGTCGTCTTTTGATACAACAAACGAGTCCAATCAAGGACTTTCAACGTCGGAGATTTGGTTTTGAGGAAAACAAGTGTGGGAAACAAATTCGCTCATCAAGGCAAACTAGCCCCAAACTGGGAAGGCCCATACAGGGTATCCGAAATTGCTGGCAAAGGCTATTACCGCCTTGAAAACCTTGATGGCACTCTAATCCGAAACAAGTGGAATACCCAGAACTTGCACATTTATTATAGCTAGCTGCTGGAACAACATGCACTCTTTTCTCCTCACTTGAGATTGTTCAACGGAGAAATCATTATATCATAATCCCAGCTACGCTTTTATTGTAATTCTTATTTTTGCTCAATAAGAATCTCATACATCAACTTAACTCTTTTGAGTTTTTCTTATGCTGTGATTTTCAGTCTATCCGGCGTGCACAAACATATTCAGGACGGATGATCTCAACTATCCATTTTGTAGTTGACGATGTAACTCCTCGAATGTGTGCAAATAAAGGAAGACCTGGGCGCAGTAGGATCAGACCTTTATATAAGGCTGTACCGAACCCCATTCGAAGGCTCAGATTGTAGGATTAAACCGAACTCTAGGTACGGTTAGTAAGTTGGGCTGAACACCGTTGAAGGCTTGGATTGTAGGACCAAACCAAACTCCAAGTACGGTTAGTAGGTATGACCGAACACCGGAGAAGGCTTGGGCGCAGTAAGCTGGTTCTCCTTCAAGACCACGCTGAACCCCGAGTAACGGGCGCAGTAGGTTCAGGATTAGCCCTGATCTGAACCCCGTGTTGAAGACTCGGATTGTAGGATTGAACCGAACTCCGAGTATGACTAGTAGGCTTGGCCGAACGTCGGTGGAGAACGGTGAATGAATAAAACCTAACACCGACTGAAGAACGGTTAGTAGGATTAAACCGAACGCCAAGAAAGACATGGGTTGCAGGATCAAAACCGAACCCCAGTGAAAAGCTTGGACTGTAGGATCGAACCGAACTCCAAATACAACAAGTAAGTGACACCGAACTCTAAATTTCCCGGAAGCACTTCTCCTGGAAATTCTTCAATCGGTAATACTTTCTGTTGAAATTCCTTATTCGGGAATGTTTTAACTTCCAAGGCTCGGGTCATATTTTATCGAAGCCTGACTCATTATTTCCGACTCAGGAATAATTCACTCGGGCATGTCTTCGTCTGAGGCGTATTCGCCCGAAGCATTTCGTTCGGAAATTCTCCACTCGGTACCGCGCCATGCAGGAATCAGAGATATTCCATTCGGTACCATGCCACGCGGGAATTGGAAATATTTTGCTCGTTCTTTTTCCTACTCAGGAATGCTCCATTCGGAGCTATGATATTCGAAAATGCTTCACTCAGTGAAATCCCACGCTAAAATGCCATACTTGGGATTATTCAAAATCGCTGAAAAGTACTTCCTTTAGGAATTCCCCACTCGGAAATACTTTCCCTTGGAATTCCTTACTCAAAAATACTTTCACTTGGAATTCCTTACTTGGAAATGCTTCAAATTCGATACTATACTATTTAAATTCTCCAGTCGGCAATATTTCATCGAAATCCGACTCACGAAGAATCAATCATCACTCTCATTAACTTTGCTCGAAAATACTTTTCCTTAGAATTCCTTACTCGGAAACACTTCAAATTTAGTGCCCGACTCATGAATTCTTTAAGTCGAAAATATTTCACTTAGGAGTTCCAATCAGCAATTATTCACTCGGAATATCTCCATCCGAAACGTATATATGGAAACTCAAAACCTTTCTCTGACCAAAGGTATTTCCACTAAAATAGCCCACTTGGAAATTTTTTACTCAGTGCTATACTACGAAGAGTCGAAAATGTCTCACTCGGTGCAATCCCAATTAGTAGTGTTGCACTCAGAAATTCTCCACTCGGGAGAATTTGCACTCAGAAAACTCGAGCCCGAATGAAAACTCGGATTGTAAGGCTAAAACTGAACTCCGAGTGTAGTAAGTACAATCAATTCGAGTACGGCTGAAGAATCACTTAGAACCTTCCGCTCAGGAAAGTTCAATCAGAACTCTTTACTCAGAAAGAATTATTTCGAAAGCTTCCACTCGGAGCTCTCACCCAGAAGAGTTTCCGCTTGGAAATCTCACTCAAAAGAACTCCCACTCGGAGTTCTCAATTGGAATAACTTCAACTCGGAAGTATCACACGAAATTATCCTTGATGAAAAATAAGACTCAGCTAAAAAGTACATGCTTTTACTAAGCAACTTGAGGGGTAATGGAATTTCCCGGGTGGTATGGCCAGAACCAGCCTCACTCGGAGTCACTCATTCAGAGTCAGTTGCTCACTCGGAACTGATCACCCAATAATGCTTGGGGACAGTATCCAATGACTAGCGAGTATTCCGAAGGATGAACATTTAGTAAAACGTCCTCACGATTACTTTCCCTCAAGGCTAACACTGCAAGCCATTCTCATGATAACAACGTTTTTTCTCACGACGGCATTCCCCATTACTTATACCAGGTTTGTGTATGCCAAATGTGTGATTTAAGTAAACGATTTCATCACACTAAAATATCCATACTTGATAAAAGATATTCTATCTTTTCTATCACACCAAGCCTTTAGTCATTAAGGTACCCATACGTGAGGAAAATAATTGTATGTCGTTATCCGTCCTTCATCCTATATGTCTAAATCTGGATTAGAGATTGTGTATTAATACCCGTTCTTCATTCTACATATTTAAATCCAGAATGGTTCATTATACGTACAATGATTCTATTGAAATTATTTTCAACGGACAAACATATAAAGCAAGTTGTCTTTTTATTGATCAGATCTTGAATTACATAAGAATTGATTAACTGATCCGGAGCTGATCCCGAAACACAGCAGATTTGAATCAATAAACACTAAAGACAAGGAAGGCACTATTTCTGTTGGCTTGTCTCTCCGCCCTTTCCTTTCCCTTTATCTCCGGCCTCGCCTCCCCTATCACCAGCAGCTTTACCTACATCAGCACTTGTTCCTTCACTTCTAGGCTGCTTGGTGATGGGAGTCAGGAGAGAAGGTCCCATTGACTGGCCTTTGGGGAGAGGAGCCAGCTTATACTTGGTGTTTGGCAGTTCCTCCTGACGATCGTCAACCAAAGCTACGAGTTTCCCTCCTTGAAACTCATAGAACGGATCAATACCATTCAAATTGAGTTCCACTTTGGGATTCTGGTATTGAATTTGACGTACAGCTAACCCGAAAGATTCCTCGACTGCTTGGACACAAATAGCCACAGCATCTTCTGCTCGGGTATTCGCAGCAGTCAAATCTACTTTCAGAACTTTGACCTCGTCATTCGAACTCGCCAACTTTAGAAACAACTTCTTCTCCTTACGAGCCCAGTCTTCAACTCCTTAGGAGTAAACGACCTTGGCTTCTTTCAGTTCCTCTCCCAACTTGGCCAAATGCTCCTTCTCCGTACAGAGGCTGGTATGGAGGTCGGAATTGATTTTCTTCTGGTCAAGCACTTGAGCCTCCAGCTCTTTAACAAGATATTTCAGCCTGGAGATTTCTTCGTCTTTCTGATACCCTTCTTCCTTGGAAGCCTCCAACCGACTTTCCAAGCGAAGAATGTTCGCTCTGTCCTTAGCTGCGGCAACATTCAGATCATTAACCTTGCCCGTTAACTAGCCAAGTTTTTCATTATCTTCTGACAGTCTACGAACCGATCTCAGAAGACCGGACAGTTCAGCCAGTTGCCATTGTCCAGCGTCACAAGCTCAAGTTACTTCTCCAGGCTCTAAAGTCTTCAGCTTATACAGAGAATCGGGGATGTATTGAGGCACTGGACCCTCATACACTAGGTATGGGGCAAGATTGGAGTTGCCTGGAGGGGGACAGGAAACCTTGGGCACAAAGTAAGAACTTATTGGCCTGGCGCCAAAGGTAATCACATTGCTGGGGGCAGCCGTTGTTGTCTCTTCTTTCCCCTTTCCTTTAGAGGCCCCAGGATCAGCTGCCCCTTCGGAAGTCTTTGGTTTTTTGGGGGAGGGCTGAGACTCCGTTTTCTTAGAAGAGTCATGTTCTGCTTTCGTCCTCTTCTTTCCGGCCTTTTTTCCCTCAACATTAGAGGTCGGTATGTCAAATCCGCCCTCCAATAAAGGAATATCATCACCAGTGGACGAAGTGAGTATGATGGTCTCAACGGTAGCCTTCTTAAAATTCCGCTTTGCCTGAATATTATTTTCAGCTGCGATGGACTTCCCTCCAGCTTTGAGGCCCTTCAACTTCTCCATCTTTGGTGACTCGGCTTCAATTTCAACTGCATAATCAGATAGAAAGACCATCAGTAACAGAAGATATCAAGACATAAAAAGAAGGAAAATAAAAAAAATCACAAAAAATTACGTAAGTATTCTTCGCGGGTAGTTTCTGACCCTAGCAAACGCCTACAAAAGAAAAACTTGTGTGAGGCGGTGTATGATTGAAGAGCAGAAAGAACGGAGACCGATGTTGGGGTTAACTCGTCCTCATCGGTATAATAAGCCTGGGAAGTCAACAAAAAGTGTTCATGAGTCCAGGTCACGGGAAACTCTTGAATTCCATCTTTATTCAGCCAAAAAATTGGGTCATTGGGCTTCACACGAATCCTGGTGAAATAAGATTTGAATGAACGCCCATCTACTTTGGCGGAGTCAGTGTATGACTCGAAGTTGATGACTTTGGAGTTAGTCCGGAGGGTTATCAAACTTACTCCCCCCTTCTCCTTATCCGCACGATGGACCACTTACGTAAAATAAAAAAGCATGGCCACCGTGGGTGTGAAATTGAAGTGATCCCCAAGCACTTTAAGAGAACGGATTAACCCCTATCCATTGGGGTGAAGCTGAGAGGGGGCGCAGTCCAAAAACCTCAACACCCCATCTGAAATTTTGTGAAGGGAAGGCGTATACCTAAATTCAAAAATACGAAGTCATACATGAATATTGACCTCTCATCCGGTGTATGACAAACCCGTTCTGAGAGAAGAGGAGCCAACACCATAAAACGCTTCTTGAATTTCTCCTTTTTGAAAACCGTGAAACGGGGCTCCAACCTTGCTCCGTCCTCCCGAGCATGGATAGACGGTGTTGAGAGAAATTCACCCGTAACCCAGATATAAGGACGGTCCTTTTGGAGCTTAACCCAATCAATCCGGTGTGCAACTACATTGCACAGCCCAGAAGCTGTCTTCAAGATATACTGCTGAGATGGTGCTCCACTGCCAGAGGCACTTTCTCCAGTCATCTCCTTTATAGCTAGTTTAAACACCTTCACGCTGCGATAAAAACTCACATTATCAGAGAGGTATAAATCAGTGCTCTCCTCACTCTCGCTAGAAGAGGATTCTGAAGAGGGTATTATCACCATTCGCCTTGAATAGGGCGACGCCTCCCTCTCTAAATGAAGTGGGTTTGAATGGAAGATCACAGGGATCCTCCCACCATGACTAGAGGAAATTCGAGACAACGCTCTTCCTCCTCTTCCCCTAGGGTCAACGCGGCTCGAGCCAACGAAACCTCTCCCAGACATTTAGAAAAACTAGAAGAAAATACGAGAAGACGAAGGAAAGGTTACCTAAGGATGAAGAAGGGTGGTGAATCAAGTATCACACAAGCAAACAATGTCTTCTCAAAATTTTTGCAGAGTTTCGTCAGGAAAGCAAAACTGAGTGATTTCTGAATTCACTAAATATTCCTTTCATAAGGGGTCAACAGACTCAATTACGGGTCGAAGGTTATGTCGTTTGCCACTAAACGACGCCATTTTGGTAAATCCAAGGCTGTCGTTTCAAACCTTAAGGCGCGAAATCAACGTCGATTCGTCAAAAGGGCCTCTCAAATGGGCCTCATAATTTAAATTTCAGGCCCATGAAGCTCCCTAGTGACGATTATAAAGACGTGCGCATTTAAGGCAATAATGGCTCGCCCACGTGATTAAAGGCATTAAATGTCCAATCATGAGAAACGTTGCAACTGTTACTCGAATACCAAGGGTTGCAAGTTTCAAAAACTTTTGGGATTCTCGTACAAAGAATCTTTGTCCATATCTGTCCTCACGAGTGCCATGACGACGGAACCTTTGTTCCAAGAACGGATGTCTACGTGACAACGTGTATCATCCGGCATCCACTTCTTCTAAAACGATGTAGCTTATATAAGCCACTTTACTAGTCCCTCACACAAGCTAGGGGACAAGTAGAATGATGATCTCGTCTCGATACCGGACTTGATAACAAAATTGAAAACTCAATCCGTACCCTGACGATTGAAACGTACTTGCCCAGGACGGATAATCTCAATCACCTATTCTGTGATTTGACGATGTAACTCCTGGCGTGGTGTACTCCCCAGGACGGATGATCTCAATCACCTATTCTGTGATTTGACGATGTAACTCCTGGCGTGGTGTACTCCCCAGGACGGACGATCTCAATCACCTATCCTGTGATTTGATGATGTAACTCCTGGCATGGACAATTCCCATCATCATCCTTATGGTGGAAGCTTCTGAAGTCTCAATCTGTACTCTTATGATTGAGATATATTTACCCAGGATAGATGATCTCAATCACCTGATCTGTGATTTAATGATGTAACTCCTGGCATGAACAAATTCCCATCATCATCTTTATGATAGAAGATCCAACTATCATCTTTATGTATCTTTGTAGTTCCCCAAGCTCGGAACAATACTTTCACATTAGACAACGTTTTCATCTCCAATGAGAATAATACGAACTAATACTAGTCATCCATCCTGTGACACCGCTACTGTGAACAACGGATCGACTCCTTTTCTCCCCAAAGGAATTAAGGATGATGCCCTATGACAGGTACCTATTCCTTAACATACCTGCACTTGGGGACAGTATTCATTTATATATCTTTCCGTTCTAAAATTTTATGATTTTCTGAGGTGATTATTTCAATCCAACCTCAACGTTAGCTCTATAGAGCGGATTATCAATTACTGAAATGATATATACATCTAAGTCATATTATTCTTCATGAAGTATTGAAGACAAAAATTCTGAAAGGGAATTTTATTCATTCGTGAAGAGCAAGATTACATGTAATACCGGAGTTGATCCTGGAACACAACTTTACATATTAAAAATAGCAAGACTACGGAGGGGGAACTTGTTCTTCAGTCTCTTTCTGTCCTTCCCCTTCTCCAGCTTCTTGTATCCCTTCCTTTGGGATTTCCTCTGGAGTCTTCTCTTCTGGAGCTTTAGCACCTCCTTCAGATGAGGCGACCTCCGGTATAGGAAAAATGAAACCCGGGCCCATACTTTGACCCTTGGGAAGAGGGGCCAAACCATACAAGGACTCGGGAGGATCTTTATGTCGACCATCAACCACTGCAACTAACCTCCCTCCATGGAATTCATAGAACGAATCCATACCATAGAGGTTAAGCGACACAGTAGGGTTACGATAGAAAACTTGGCGTATAGCTAGGCCGAAGGATTCTTCAACTGCTTGAGTGCATATGTCAATAGCTTCCTGCGCCTCGGCTTTTGCCACGGCCAATTCTTTCCGCAACCTCGAAAGATCTCCATCCGATCCTTGAGATTCCGTGCTCCTAGCCTTCAGTCCCTCGATCTCAAGGAGGAAATTCTTCTCCTTCTGGGACCATTCCTCTGCTTGTTTAAAATAATCCTTCGCAACAGCTTTGCTTTTATCTCCAAGATCAGCTTGTTTAGCTTGCTGGTACAGAGTTCTTCTTGAGATTTACCAAGCATCTCCTCCTTCTCTGCCAGTTTACCCTCCAAGTCTTTAAGCATGGTTTTGAGCTTGAGATTTTCCTTGTTCATAAAATCTCCAAACTCTTTAGACTTGGTGAGGTGATCTTTAGCTAATTTTAAGGCAACTTTATCCTTCCCCGCCGAGAGGTTGAACTGTTCTACTTTATCACTCAGCTTATCAATCTTGTCAGCATCATCAGCTAACAAACTGAGTGAGTGAAGCATCCCAGTAAGCTCCGCTAATTGCCATTTTCCGGCCTCACATGCCTCTTTGATTTCTTTAGGTTTAAGCGTGGGCCGGAGCTCGTATAAAGGCTGAGGAAGAATCGCTGGGGTTGTCCCTCGGTATGAGAGGAAGAGAGTAAGGAACGAAGCAGTTGGGTAGGAGATCGGACTTGAAGACCCAAAGACCCCGGAAAGAATACCCTTATGGAGTCCGGCGGAAACTTCAGCTGCATCCGAGGTCTCTACAGCTTTACCTTTTGAGGCCCTCGCCATTTCCGGACTCCTTGAAGGTTTATGTTTCTTCATCAATCTTCCTGAAGGGTCATTCTTGATCTTCCTCCTTCTCTCTGTTATTTTGGGTTGACTTGCAGTTGCATCAACACCAGTTGAATCACCCTCCACCAGCGGAATTTCCCCTTCGACATCCGAGGTCAGAATGATCAACTCAGAACAACCCTTCACAGAATCCTTCTTAGGTTGAATTTTATTCTCACTAGCTACGGATTTACCTCCTGCTTTCAAGGATTTCAGCTTGTCCATGTCTGGATATTTTTGCTCTATTTTACCTACATCCATAAATAAAATGTATTAGCAACAAAGAAATGCTCAATACAATCAACAAAGGAGGAAAAAAGGAATAAAATAGGAATTACGTAAATATTCATCCCGGACTGCACTTGAACTACTTAAAAGACGTTTACACAAAAATGATTTAAAGCGTGTAGAATATGCTTCAAGGGTGAATAACACCGTCGCCATTTCAGTAGACAGCTTGGACTGATGAGTGTAGTATGCTGAAGAGTTCAGAAGAAAGTGCTCATGAGTCCAGCTCAGAGGAAATTTATTAAGACCCTCTTCATTCTTCCAGAAGACGGGCTTATTCTTTTTAATTGATATCCGGATAAAGAAAGACTTAAATGACTTCCCGTCAACTTTAGCCGAATCGGTGTAGGATTCGAAGTTCACAAAGGAACATAGAGTCCGGAGTGTGATTAGACCTACACCACCTTGCTTGTTAGCCCTCCGAACTACCTGAGTGTAGTAGAACAGCATCGTTACGGTGGGCGTAAAGTTAAAGTAGTTACCCAATACTTCTAGAGCACGGACGAGTCCCCAACCGTTCGGATGAAGTTGAGAAGGTGCACAATTTAGGAACCTTAATACACCCATTTGAAACTCAGATAAGGGGAAACGAACTCTGAGATGATGAAATACAAAATCATGCATATATACCGAACATTCATCTGGGACAACATGGTATATCCGTTCTGTAGGGAGTGGTGCAAATACCCTGAACCATTTTTTCATTTCCTCCTCGGCACAAACTGTAAACCTTGGCTGAATCCGAGCTCCGTCCTTATTCGCGTGATGGGAAGCTAAGTTTTTAAGTTCGTCAGCTATCCAGCAGAAGGGCCACTTAGCCTGGAGTTCTTCCCAGTTTAGCCGAGAGGCAACTACGCTGTACAGACTTTCTGCTGTTTTCAAAATAGTTTGATCTCCAGAGGTTCCTTCTCCAGTCATCGTTTGAGTAGCGTGAACAAAAATCTCTGCTCTACGATAAAAAGTCACATCGTCAGAAGGGTAACAATCATTACTCATCTCACTTTTCAAAGAGCGACTACAATCAGAGGACGACTCTGAGAAGGGAAAAGTCACTCTCCACCGTGAATAAGATCCCCTTTCTGAGCGACATGACTCAGCCCTCGGAAGAATCACAAGGATTCTCCCCCCACGATAATTAGGGTTACGAGAAGTTAATCTCCCCTTCGTAAGATACATTCTTTTCAAGCAAAAACAGCAGAGCAAAAGAAGACGAAAATAACAGGGGAAAGAAAATGGTTACCTCAGATGATAAGGAAGATGAAGACTGAGAAAAACTTCTCAAAACAAGCGGCAAGCGTCCTTACAAAATTTTTGCAGAGTTTTGCTAAGAAATCAGAAGTGAGTGGTACCCAGAATCCACTAAGTGTTTCTTTTATAGGAAACGAAAGGGTTCGGTTACCAACTCTTGAGGTTGTGTCATTCACGACTAAACGCGTCGATTTACAAGTCAAACGACACAGTCGTTCTAAATTCATGGGCGCCAAAACAATATCAATTCGTCAAAGGGCCTCTCCGCTGGGCCCAGAAGTTTTAAAAATTGTAGGCCCATTAAGCCCCAAACGACGGTTACTGAGGTTTACGTCTCAGACGTAATAACTGCTCGCACACGTGATTAAAGGCATTTAATGTCTAATCATGCGACGCAATCTATGCTTTACAGACGTTACTCGAATTTCAAGAGTCCTCAGTTTTCAAAAGAAATTTTTGGCATTCTACTGCTGCGAATCTTTGTCTGAAACGGTTATAACAACATCATGACAACGGAACGTTCAACTCTAGGATGGTTCCTCATGATGTAATAATACTGAACAACACACATGCATAAAAACGTTTCCTGCATAGCTATACCGGCATTTAGACCTTTCGCAGGTTGAGTAGCTCATGTGAACAACTACACAGTCCCTCACACAAGCTAGGGAACATATGATCCGGTCTTGATACCGGTATCCGATCTACAAGACATATTTCAACGTCTTTGTCAATTCGCCAACGTGCAACCGGTGTCATCGGTATACATCCGGACTCTAATTCTGTATTAGGCGCTCTCCCTATACCAGTTGTCTAGGATAACACCATGACACCGGATAACACACACATCACTATGCAAAAGACAAAAGGCATTGCTACAGGGACCAATCAATAATTCCCTGCACTATGAGCTAAAATCTGCTCACGGGAATGGTCAATTTGTCCCTTAATTCTAGCCTATACTCCCTACGCTCAATATAAAATGGCCACTTGACCCAATCATACTGGTAAGTACGCAATAAAATAATAATTTAAAGTGTTATTGGAGGTTAGTGGTTCCCCACTAATAAATCCTCGAATATCGAGCCAATCAGGTATATGAACTCTCTTCATCAACGAAGGGAGGGATCTTTTGACTCTATCAACTTACAATTACTCTCTGAAAACATTCCTCACTTGGAATATCACCACTGACTTGAGCGTCGGAGAATCTTTGCAGGTGACACCACCTTTCGCCCACATCAACGCGTAAGGACGGTGTGAAGGACCTCCAGGACCCCCAATCCGCTCTCATTATATAGAGACATCGGATACGTAAACCAGATACTCATATAACCGATCTTCAGAGACGTAATCATCTCACTATTTGTGACTGACCCGACACCGGATCTCTTGAACCCAGTTTAGGATAGATCAATAATAATATGAACAGCTCAACTAACATGGAAACACTTAGAGACTAGTCAGATTGAGAAAGTTTTTATTGTGAAAGTACCCGACACTAAGGGGCTACCCCAGGTCCCCTGAAGCACCCTTTCACACCCTCTCATCCCAAGACTCGTAATTAAGCCTCCTCTAATGTATCATCGGTTTCTATAATCCGTTCTCAGACAATATCATTTTGTTTCACTTTAATGATTTATGATGCATGAACTACTCGCGTATTTAGTTGGTTAAGGCTTTTAGAAACTCAATTATTAAATACCTTAAAGGTTTACAACATCATTTCAATAAACTCTACATTTTCTCAATTCTCTGAATTTCTGTCCCACATAAATAAATTTGGTATAGTTTTCGAATCTCACATAAATTAAGTTTCTAAGCCTTAAATATCTATAAACTTTCTCATATAAAACTTTACATAATCTTTCTCAAATTGAATCTTAACAAGATCGAATTTAAAAATCTCAATTATTTCCAAATATATTTAGTTATTAAGTTGGAAAAATAAAATAATTTTCTTTTAAAAATTTTATTTAATTAAAAGATAATAATCTTTAAATCATTAACCAAAAATACTTAAAATTATAGAATTTTTCTTTAATTTAATATTTAATTATCTCAACCTTTTTATAAATTAATTTTTATAAAATGACTTCTTTTTAAATAAATACTAATTTTTTATTCTAAATATTAAAAGTAAAGTTAATAAAAATAATCTCTAAGAAGAAATAAAAGATTTAAAATAATAAAAATTTAAAAAGTAAGGTAAGAAAATTCTTACTGAGTTTTACCTTTTCGTCATACTTGCTATATGCTCAACTTCATATCACAAGATCATCAAACATAATCAAATATTATCAACCACAATATCATCAATCACAATCAAAAAATATCGATCAAAATTAAATATCATCAATAATAATCAAATACTGAAACAACCCGGGTTAAATAAAGACAACCTGGGTCTAAGAAAATTTTTCCAAAAATTCAGAAGAGGATTCGGAAAGAAATAAACAAGTAGAAGTCGCGGTAAGTAGAAACCGGTCACAGGTAAGGAAAGACTGGGTTGGTATGCCCACATTGGCGAGACTCGGCTTCAGCTATAAGAGCCAGCGGAAGATAACACTTAAATGCACCACTCGCTGGAGCGAAGTCTTGTTCGCTGGAGCGAAGTCTTGTTCGCTGGAACGAACACGCGCACTCAGCAATTCCTCACTCGGGATCAGAGCCTACGTTCACTTGGGAACTTATCCCTTGAGTTACTCTACACTCGGAGTCTATAATTTTCCCTCACACGGAAGTATTTCCCCAATCCAATTCACTCGGTGAATTTCAACCCCAAGTTCACTCGGTATTACTCTAGCTTCTCATCACTCGGAAGACTTCACCAAGTTCAGTCTCACTCGGTCTTATTCAAACCCTATCCACTCAGAATGTAACCTTATTCACTCGGAATACATATAATCTGGTTCACTCGGAAGAAGACTCCTAGAATATCCCTCAATCAGTACCATCACAACCCTTCTTCCTTCGAAAGTGGTCACTCGGGATTTCCACTCGGGAGTATGCAATCCTTTCCACTCGGAATCCTTTTAAGCCTTCGCCACTCAGAAAAAGGGCCCACACATTAAAGCCTCACTCGGAAATGGTTCTAAGCCTTCTTCATTCGGAAGAGGGTTTTCAATCTCGCCACACACAGAGTTACCTTCGCTCTCGCTTACTTGGAATTATGCAAGCCTTATGCACTCGGTAGAATAGAAATGGATACAACTCGGATATTCACCTACGTCATTATCCACTGGACATGATAGGCGCACCAAAATATATATTTATAAAAATATATGCATATAGTGTTGCTCTCAAACCGAGAGAGTTTAATTCACATACATCTAAACAAAACAATTTACTAAGAGCCGGCCAAGGCTTTAACAAGACCATTTACACAGTATATACATATAAGTCCACTTCCACTGTGCAGACGCACATCACGCGGAATGGAGCTCTTCCATCATTCACCGTCTCGTGTAATATCCACTGAAATATAGCCACAGTAGGGGTGAGTATCTTAAATGTTAAATGATAGATATTGACTCGGATTAATCCTCAACCATGCAATATCATATACACATATCAACAATCAATAACATACACACTGTCATTCAATCGGGACACACTCAAGTATCATTCAGTCGGAATCTACCCAGCTAACTCGCGGCTATATTACACATGTTATTCTCAATAACACTACCACATATACATGCAATCATGTTACAATCAGCATCAATTATACGTGTACACAGATTCATTCAATCGGATCCAACTCGTTCATTCTTGATTTTTATTGTTGCAACATAGGCTCTCAGCCTTTTGTTCAACTCCCAGCTGACTCGGCTGTTCAATCAATAACATACACACTGCCATTCAATCGGGACACACTCAAGTATCATTCAGTCGGAATCTACCCAGCTAACTCTCGGCTATATTACACATGTTATTCTCAATAACACTACCACATATACATGCAATCATGTTACAATCAGCATCAATTATACGTGTACACAGATTCATTCAATCGGATCCGACTCGTTCATTATTGATTTTTATTGTTGCAACATAGGCTCTCAGCCTTTTGTTCAGCTCCCAGCTGACTCGGCCGTTTTACTGGTACCAAACTGTTTGCCCTTACTGGTAACACAAACACTCTCAGCGTCAACGACAGTGTTACAGGCAGCCCTGAGTCCCACTCAGTCGGCTTTCCTTGAGTCCCACTCAAGGTCTTTAACAGCATCACATACATATGATTACTGATTCAAATGATAGTGTCACACACTACATGCTCTCAGCATTCTTAGTGATGTATCTCATGCAAAGAATTGTCATTGAATTATGAATAGAATCGGTAAACCACTTCCACAATACTAACTCATGCATCTCATACATCACATTATGAACTACACTCGGAAATGACCATACAGATACAGATTTTACACACTCGACTATTTACTTAACAATACATGCATGACATGCAATCAGTCAGTATTCTGAAGAGTATTAACATGCATTTCATGGACGGAAATCAATATGCATTACACAACTCATAGTCATCATACATCCGGGCATCACATAATCATTACTCAATCGAAAATATGACTATTAACATATTTTAAATCATAAATATCAGCAAACGTTATCACCCGGAACCCGTCCATAACCTATGCATTTAAGATATAAGATAACCCCCTACCTACAGAAGAAACTCAGAGTTCCACGAGCTACAAAGCTTGACTGACCACTTCTTTCGGTCACTCCTTCCCACTGGACAGCCTGCGAACTCAGGTGTCGACTTTGTACCAGCTTGGGAAGACCAAGAGTCACCCTCTTCGTCGAGTAGTTGTCTCAGTAGCAGTAGCCTACTTTACAGCTCTTACACACTTCATGTTACAAGCTTCCCACTGGACTCTGCCAGCTTCGAATGGGAGAAGGAAGGGAGGAAGAAGGCAACGAAGAGGAAGAAGACGGACAGGGAATGAAGCAGGACGTCTCTGTTTCTCAGGGAAAGGCTCTCAACTCTCTCACTTCTTTCAACAAGATGACGCAGATGAAAAGTGAGTGGAAAAGAGATGCTGAACCCTTTTATACCACCAGGGGTACATGCGTCCTTTCCTCAAGCCACTTTGTATTAGTCACTCCTTAACTTAATCTGCAATTAACCCTTAGTTAGTAACTTAATCTCATCCGGTAAATAAATTTTTTAACTCAGGATGTTACAAATACTAATAATCATAATCAAATCAATTAAATATAATTCAAATTTTAATGGTTATTTAAATTATCAAAATTGATTTTGAGTCCTTATAGTCCATTCCTTGCATAGGTCTATATAAGTCCATATAATCCAGTCCTTGCATAGGTATAGTTTAGTCCTTATAGGTCAAACTAGTCCAAGTCCTTGCATAGGTTCAGTCTAGTTCGTATAGGTTATGAAAGTCCAGGTCTTTGTATAGGTATATCAGAGTTAGTTACATCAGATATTTATTTTAAAATTTATTATAAATTTTAGGTTAAAAAGTTAATATTTTAAAATAATAATATTATTAAATTTAAAAGAAGTAGGGGACTCCTCCCATTATTCTTATGTCTTTTCATATTATATTCTTATCTCACTCCCCCTTACCTTGGATTGTTACCAAAGGAGAGTTTGCTTTGCGCCTCCGATTTCTAGAAATATTAATACCAATCTATTTCAGTAAAGACATAAGGTGAAAATTAAGATTACTACTTAAAATAGAAACGGTAAATAATAATTTACTATTTGAATAGTAATTTACCACTCATAATAGTAATTTACTATTTAAATAGTAATTTACTATTCAAAATAGTATTTTACTATTGACATAGTGATTTACTATTCAGAATAGTAACTTAAAATAATATTATATCCAATATAATAATAGATTTCTAAAACGATATGAAAATAATCCTAAAAAATATAAAAAAGAGGTATTCTTATCTTATTATTTTTGCATAACTTCTTTCCCTTTGAAAATGTCTTTCCCCCTTCACTTAGCACTCTCCTCCCAACACTTCTAAGTTCTTAATTTTCGACGGAAAACTTCGTTCCCCGCCTCCCTATTTATAATAAAAATTTTCACAATGCGTGTGAATTTTTTATTATAAAAGTACTGTGCAAGAATCGAAATTTTCATTTGAATTACTGTGCAAAATTTGAAAATTTCAAAAGTGCACAGTAACTTTTACTGTGATGGTTGCGGAAAATTATTAAGGGGTGGTGCAAATAGCAATTTAGGGGGTGCAAATAGTAATTTCATTTTTTTACTAATTTTTTTAATTAAATTCTGAAAAATATACTGATCAAAAACTTCTAAAGGTCTATGGTCAAATTCCATCAAGATTTTAATATAAAATTTTCTATAATAAATAAAAATAAAAATAGGAGTGTTACAATACCCACCCCTCAAATTTTATTTTAGTGAGTTTTTAGGGTGACAATGGCGCACGGTGATCTCGGAGCTGGGGAAAATACAATTCCAAAGTGAACGAATTGTAAATTAATTACCTTGTGCTGTTGTTTGAGATAGATATATATTCTCTATGGTTTTGTTGATGTTTAAAGTTTGTGTTATAGCCCTTAAGTGGCTTAATTTGACAAACACATTTATGTGATGCCAAATATTAAGTTTTTGATATATGTATATATGTGTGTGTGTGAAATAGAAAAAGATGATAATATTTATCTAACTGATAGTGGATAGGTAACTAACACCCAGTTGAAGGTTTAATTTAAATCTTGTCATGATATGATATTAAGTATTTAATCATCCCTATGTCCATGAATTGTTTTAAACTTAAATCATTGTGAATTTAATATTGTGGTTAAACTGAATGAGTAATGCCCTGAGATGGGTATTCCTCGGTTCCTTACTCATATCGTCATATATGAGAAAGGAAGGATACCTTGTCCATTATTGGGGACCTGTAACTTGGTTGGTCCATTCTTAAGCATATTAGGATTTGTAGTTTATGTTTCCGCTATTGAGCCACGTATCATTTAGATTTTTAGACTAATTCGCTGGGGTTGTCTTAATCGTAAAAAATTTACTCTAATTTTCATTAGACCCTAAGGATTAATTATGAGAATTTAGGTGGGACGCTGCAACACTGACCCTTCTCTCTCCATCGACTGAAATAGAGCATGCAAACAAACCTATTCAAAAGCGAACTGAGCATTGAACAAAGCATGTGAATGAGGCAAGCAAAGCGCCAACTGGAGCACTAAATAGAGCATTGCATGATAAAGACGGTGTCACAAGGAAAAAGGTGAGCTTTGAAGGATTAGGAGTATAACATCCCTAAATAACAACTAAAATTTAAATAATACCAAAAATTCACTTAAATCTTTAAACAATTTTACAAACATAACTACATATATCCAACATACTTTACTATACAAACATTCTTATAGATATATACAAAATTGTACATGAGCCTAATTTTTGATTACACTAATACAAAACATAGGTTTATATTAGTAGTAATTCTAGCAGGTTAGATGCTAACTGATGCCAAAATAGACTCCGGGACATTGAGTAGTTAAATAGTATACAAAAAGAACTATTTGATCATCAAGCATGGCTGGAGTCACTATCAAAAGCTCTACCCATAACATTCTACTGGGTTAATGATGGCTAACTACGTGTCCTTTACAGTGGAGTCACTTCTAGATGAAGCTTCCTCCATATCCTCTACATTAGTTGATGGGGGTGAGGGCAGTGGGACAATAGGAAAAAAGGGTCCACATCATGAAGATCCAATACGAGCTTAGCCCTAAATATGACAATAAGAGCTCCTAAGGGGTTAGGTACCCTTAAAATAGCCCGCAAAAGTCGCACTGTGACAATCCCATGGTACACATGTACATGACCCATCCAATAATGTTTCAAACAGGCTGGATCAGGTTGTCTTGGTCTTACTCTAATGTCTGCAATATGGGGTTGGTTATCATCACCCATAGTGGCTCTCTGTTCGGTTCATATCTCATTTTATGTAAACAAGGGAAAAAAAGGTGAGAAACAGAACATACTAATATTATACAAGACACATAAAAATAATAGATTTTTACAAACAGTAAATTTTTAATAACAATTTCTTCATACATGTTATTTTTAGCATGAAATGGAAATGTAAAGATGATTAACAGTTCTTAATTTTAATTAATAAATATTTTATCAATTCTTTTATAAACGATAAAGATGCAATGCATGTGGGCCCTTAAATCTTCTTTTACTGGGAGCAGTCAAGAGTTTCATGATAATTTGCCAATATGGCTAAGGAACAGCTCCACTGACCATAATATACACTTAGGGCTAAGTCAGATTGGCAAAAGCTTGTTGTGAATTTTACCCGAAATTATCTAATAAATATAAATTCTCATTATGAAAATAAGCAAATAACAAAGTATGACACATAAATAAAAATTATAAATAAGTAAAGACATAAAAATAATAACTGAAATAAATATTGAGAGGGTTGGGGAGTCCTCTCAATTATTTAACATGTCTTATATTTAGTAAATTCCTATCTTACCCTTCCTTTACCTAAGAACTGGCTTCCAAGAGAATCTTCTGAAGCTAACCTAAACACATAGGTTCCTATGGTTAGTGTTTAGTTCATCTTATTTTATTATACTTTTGTTTTATTTGGCACTTAATATAGCGATATTAAAAATAAGAAACTTTTTGATAACTAAATATTCATTATAACACAATAATATTAAAATGGTATTGTCATAGATTTTAAAAGCGTATAATAATAATAATAATTAAACATCCATTGATTATTATAAAAAGATAACAATAGTAAATAAGTAAATAAAAATGTAAATGAATGAATGGATAATTAATAGCTAGCTTTAAATTAATTAATTAGATAAATGAATAAAAATGATAATACTAAATTATAAATGAACAATAATAATAGAAATAAATAAATGAATAAATAAATAACAATAATAAATAATAAATAAATAAACAGTAAATAAAACAAATATATATAAATGAATTAATCGATTAAAAACAGAATTAATAGAAAAAAAACAATAACAGAATGAATAATAATATAGAATAATAGAAAAATGATAAAGTACATAAATGAGTAAAATAAAAAAATAATTAAATAAACAAATAATAATTAAACTATTAAGTAAACAACTAAACAATTAAGTAAATAATAAAAAAAGAATGAAATAAATATTTAAACAATTAAATAAACAAGTAAATAAATAACTAAGCAAATAAACAATTAAAAAACTAAATGAACAAATAATTAAATAAATAGACAAATAATTAATCAATTAATTAAACAAATAAACAATTAAATAAATGATTAAACAATTAAGTAATTAATTAAGAAATTAACTTAACAAATAAATAACAATTAAATAAAATTTTAAATAAATAATTAATTAATTAATTAAACAATTAAATAAATAATTAAATAAATAATTAACTTAATAATTAAATAATGAAATAAATAGATAAACCAATAAATAATTAAACAATTAAATAAATCATTAAATAAACAATCAAACAAATAAATAATCAAATAAATAAACAATTAAGTAATTAATTAAACAATTAAACAAATTAATTAATTATTTATTTAAATATTATATATATATATATAAAGAAAGTAGAAAGAGAGGAGAGAGGTACTAACCTTTTTCTAAGAAAGAGATTTTTGTACGCGAATAGAAGATTTTGTATCAGTATATATAGGCAGTAGAAATTATTTTTTTTCATAATTATCCATAACTATACTATGAGTATTTTTATGATATAAATTTTATACTTAAAATTTTGTTATGAACACTCAAAATGTATTTAATAAAATAAATATAAGTTTTTAATAATTCTTTTACTCTAATTATCTCAATTACTAAATGTTTAAACACTCATTTTTATAAGTTTATCAGCTTATTTTTCTAACCAAACGATCTCTAAACTTTATGAAATTTTAAACTTAAGCTCTCATGCACGCATCTAAACTTCTATCAAGTTTCATAATTTTTTGATAACATTTTCTATACTGGTTTAGACCTAAACGACTATGTTTTGGACTATTTTCACTTATCTCTAAAAATATTCAAAACTTCCCATAAAATCCTATAAATTGCAATGATCAATTAGTTCTAAAGAACCTTAAGCTAATTTTGTCAAAATTATAAATTATAATTTTTTTACAATTTTATTTTTATATATATAAAATATAGTAAAACTATAGGATGTTACAAGGAGCACCAAACAGAGCAACGCGCAAGAGAGACAAAGTCATGAGAAAGAGGTGAACTCCGAGGGATTAGCGATTCATAGTGAGTGAGACAAGGAATAAAGTTAAATTCAAAGAGATTTGAGGGTTTTAGAAGTTTAATTTAACTTTTACACTATATGGTTAATTAGATCTAGTATAAATGTTAAATATTAACATTGGTTAGTATTACAACCTATGTACAAAACTCGTGATATAACACCCTGTATAATTTAGAACGATGTAAATAATTTTTTTATATTGATTTTATTTAATAATCATTGTAAAGTGGCTTGTTGTTTATAAAATTGTCACTGTATTTTTCTTTTACACCAAGTGCATTATAATTTGTGTAAAAAAGCCGATATAAAAAACTTTTTTCACACTAGTGAAAACACCAAATAACTTTCCATTTATTTTAAAAGCTCTTATTTTTAGTTTTGATTTTAAAAAAATAAATTAGGTCAAATGAAAGTTGCATTTATTATTTATGGGATCAACAATAAAATGTTTTTATGAAAAAAATTGAAGTGATGTGATTGTTCTGAAAATTAGGGAGGATTTCATCGATAATAATTTTAAATGTAAAACATTTCATATCTGATTTGTTTACCACTTTCCCAAGTCACTTGTTAATATTTTTCTTAAATTAAATTATGACTTGTGCAAATTTGCTTACGACAAAATCTACTAGTTAGGGTCAATTTACTGGTAAAAGCGTTTGAGTTATTTGTATGGGATTTTAAGTTCAAAATCTCAATACTTTCTTTATAAAGAAGCTTCTGAGCGCTAATGAAATGCATTCATTACAACTCTTCTAGACAAGCTTATTTATTAGTACGAATAGTTTAGATACCATATTAAAGATATTAGTACATTCTAAAAGTGAATGTTTTAAAAATTGAATTGATTACTAAAATGATATTTTTATGGATTCGAACAAAACGTAATTAAATTGAGGATTAAATTATAATTAAACTATAGTAATAAAACTCTAAATTTATTATTTAATGGGTTCACAATTTAAAAGAAAATTCATTATGATATTTGTACCCAATATATGATATCCATGAGATTTTGTAATTAAGTTATTTCAAAAATTAAAACGAGAATTAATTACGAGGCGATTAAAATGGGATGATCAAGAGGTAGAAAGAATGGGGTTTGGGTCAAGAAGACAATGATTGGTAAATTGGACACATCATTGTTTCGGTTCCCCACGTTTAACCCAGAGGATGGGCAACTCCTCAATAACTTGTATCTTTCCTCCTGCATCTTTTTTATTTATTTTTTCCTCTCACTTAAATGTGAAAGATTAATTTTTCGGTCTTAATCTAAACCTGTGACTCCAGAAATTTCACTCTAAAACCACACATTTTTTAACAGATGAACAGTGTTTGGTACATAAGCTCTTAATAAACCAATATTATGTTTTTCTTCTTTCTAACATAAATATACTCAAAGGTGAAAGCCACCTAGCCCGATCATTATGTAACCAAATTTTTTATGCAGAATTGTTTAATACGGTGCCCCAGTATCTAATTTTCCATTCTATTTTCACTTAAATTTGGGTGTGTAGGCCTAGGACGCGAGGATATGAAGTAAAGGCTGAGCAATCTGAGTATAAGTATACCATACGCCAAGACCCAAAGTATGTATCAATATATTTTACATGTATTAAAAATTGAACTGGGTATACATCAATGGAAGGAGTGGAGAGCTGACTCTTTACCAATTACCATTTTTTTTAATGTATAACTTTGAGTATTTACTGTCAATCACATTAATAATTTTTCTATCATATATTTTGATAAGTGACACGATTCACTCATGATTTTAAAATGACAACATACTTAATCTAAAACGATAATTGAATTTTATCAGTCACATAATTAATCGTTTTATGACTTGTAGGTATTTTAATAGATAAGACAATTAACTTAAGGTTTTAAAATTGCCACGTACTCAATTTAAAACAATGATTAAATCTTCAACACTTATCAGACTCTTTAATTTTTTGGTTACCAATTACCATCAAAGCAATCCTACCTAAGTTTTTCTAATTAGTCAAAGATTATGCAACCATCCTACAACTCAAGTTTTCTTTTGGTCAGAACTCAAAAAATTTTCAGTCCCGTGCTTTGTTTACTTCAAATTCTAATTGTTCTTAGTGATAAATTTTAAAACATATATATCAACATAATCCGGTAATTTTTTTGCCAGCTTTTTGGTCACACTCTGAGTAGTCGAGGAAATAAAATTATAAAAATAAAAAGATTTAAAAATTAATATTAATTTTTTATATTATTTAAAATAGTTAAAACTTCATTTAACCGTAAAATTTCTTTTTAGAGTTATAAGTTTGACCAACCTTAGTATTTAAAGAAACACCCTGAAATTATTTTCTAAAAGTTGACGGGGGGCTTAAATTACACATATTACCTACCCTGTAATAAGTCTTGGAGTTTAATCGGTAAATACTATAGTTGCTGCATTTACATGTTGTATATGTTGGCATATATTACGCTATATATGCCTGGAGTGACATAAGAAGTTTGTAAATATCACTACTCTATATCCACTGGCATTAGTAGATGTATAAAGCTACTTTGCGCATAATGAATGTCTCATAACAAATTTTTCATTATTATTCCACAAAGACAAAGCACACGTAATATAGATCACACTAATTAATGTCACCAAAATGTAATAGATTGTCTTTGCACCTCGAGAGAATATTACATAATAGAAGAACATCGTGTTTTATATATAAATTGATAAACATTCATAAAAGATAAAAATATAATATTATATTTATTAACACATATTACTTTGTGATTAATTGATATTAATAGTCTAATTCAAGTTGTTGCTATAACAACGACTTAAATTGAAGGACATATGATTTAGATATACTAAACAAACTCATATCAGCTTAGATCTATATATCTGTGCCCTATAGGATATGAGACTTAATTCAGACATGTCAGCTTAGATCCACATCTAGGTTAAGATACCTTTTGGGAGAAATGCACCATTGGATGAGATATATATATCCCAGACCTAGGTCAAGATGCCTCCAAGGAAGGATGCACCATTGAATAATATCTACTAGAGCTCGATTAGAATATGTTTTAAGAGAGATACACCATTGAACAATATCTCTTAGACCTAGGTCAGAACACCTTCAGTGAAGGATGTGCCCTTGGACGATGCATATGTCATGTCACTAACAATCTTTGAAGAGACATCTGACAAACCAATCATTAGTTTCATATGCTATTTCCCTTGCAAATACTTACCTTAAAGGTAAACTAATCAGATCTCTAAATAACTCTTTACTCTTATGTTGATCATTTTGTTCTGATATCTACTGATTAAAGCGTCAAATGTGCTTCAAGGGACAAACTCTCCTTTGATCCCTTCTAGGTATTTTTATGGATACTTCAACATTCTAACCTAAAATCATATACTTGTAAATTTGATTCCGTTTTCAAACAAATTAATAATTAAAGTAATCCGGTGCAAACTGTAATATAACTTTATTATCAAATTGGATGAATTTCAACTTTAAAATCTTTTACAATGGATCCATGGACGGTGTAGCCATGGAAGCATGGTGGGGCCAGGGTGACAATTGGATCACGTGTGTGACGTTTGCTTTACTTCTTTGCTTGGTATAAATAATAAATTAGTAACAAACAATCAAAACAATGAGTAAACTCATATTTTACCCCTTTTATGTTTGCGAAAACCGAGAAAAAAGGCCTTTCCTGGATTTGGACTTACCACTTCTGTAGGCGGATAACCGGCCCGATACAGAGGACCAAGGGATCCTGCCTTGACGTGCCAGTCACTTTGCACTATTTTAATCCAAATTACCTTAAATATATTTTTATTCTTAAAAAATACTTTTTAATTTTTTAATCATTTAATAATAAATTTGTTTTTTATAAAAATATTTTATATATACTAAAATACACTTATTTTAAAATTAACTTAAAATTATCTTATTAACTACCTTATAAAAATGTAAGTTTAACCGTTAAATAAAAAATTATATTTATCCGAACAGAGGACATGTCCAAATTTTATTTTAGATACATGAAGACATAGATAGGTATGTGTGTATTGTTATAATAAACATTTAACTACTTATATTTTAATTAAAACACATATTACATGCATGCATGTTTAATTGAAATTACTTAATGAAGGATAAGAATTCTTAAATTTGTTGAAAAAAGTAAGCTTCGTCTATTCTAAAATACGAAGTTGACAAAGATAAAAATCATTTTAATTAGATGTTTTTTTAATAAGAACTCAATAATGTATGCTGATTTCTAAGATTAATTTTAATTTTTAAATTAATAAGAAAACGTTAATTTCAATTAAAAAATTAGCAGGAAGAAAATAATACTTTGGCTAAAATACCATTCAATATTTTAAAACAATAATTTGGTAGGAAATTGTTCTATTTGTATTTTAAGATCACTCATCAGTATATTGTACTATTCAAATTAATAATTTCAATTAATATAAATGATATTCTATACAATGTTTCTCTTTTAAATCAGTTAAAACTATATTTTTCAATAGAAAATTGAGGTTTGAACATTGATGTTAAACATCATGGGGTTTAAATTGTAATTTGAAAGCATGACCTAGTAATATTTCCTTAGTAAGACGTAAAATATTTTTAGAAAGTTCACTAAACAGGATAACGGAGTGGAGCCCACAAATAGAAGCGGCTTGTTGAGTCCAATGATAATAGCTACCCCACGCCGGACCATTGAGCCCCAACCATGTTGCCCGTGGGACCCATTCTCCAATCAAAACACAACACATCTTTTTTTTCTTCTCGGAACTAAGGTGTCAATCAAAACACATTACTAAAAATAGTTCAACCGATTTAAATAAAATTAAAATTGAACAAATTGAAAATAAAAAAATAGAAACTGAAAAAATCCACTCTTTCTACTTGGTTCGGTTTGATTTTTGGTTCTACTTTTAGAAACCAAACCACACCCTTATTACATGTTCTGTGCATTGTACCTGTTCCGTTGAATATGTTGGATTTTATAATTATAATTTTTATTTGATTTTATAAAAATTATAAACTGATAAAAAGAATCGAATAAACCAATCTAGTCCAAATCGTATTTAATCAAATTGGATTAGATGATGTCATTTATTTCAACTGAACTGTAGCTTAATAAAATGATCCAGATCATATACACCGGTACTCAAAAACTTGATAGTCGTGAGACTAATTTCTTATTCCGTTGCTCAATATATAAAATAATAAGTATTGTTATCAAAACCGAACCGGGTCAATTCTTTAATACTACCGGTTCAACCACGATTGAACCCCGATTTTAGCACGGTTTTCATGAACCGATGTCTTCACTGGTTGAATGACCGGTTCGGTTCTGAAAACATTGATAGTAAGAGACTCATTACTAGATTGAAACTAATTTCTTGTTATTATAAAAACAGTAAAAAACTGATCATAAAACTTTTTATTTATGAGAATCAAACCCTAACCTCTTCCTTAATTAACAATTCCAATACGATTCAACACATCTTTTGGTCAATGGAAACACAACAAAATTCGAATTTACAAATTAAAGGGAAGTAGTATAGTATAGCATACACAACATTTGTTTAATTAGCCTGTATTTGGAGAAGGGTCTCATTCGTATTCCTAGGGTCGGTTGATGGGCCCTGATGGTGGAAGCTTTAGGAGCAGATTTAATAATTCAATACACACACAAAAAATAATAATTCTTTAGAGCAAAAAATATTGCAGACCAACCAACCAGAGCCCGCGTGCGGTTGCTCCAACTGAAAAACAATTATTATTTCTCTAAAAACCTTAAAATAATAGAGTTGTTGTCTTGTCTGTCACTAATTTATTTGCACTTTTTCAAGACACAAAGAGCACCTGCAACTACAATGGACACTCGAGCTTTTCCTCCTCATTGCTAATACAACGTCCCATTTCGAAGGTTAAAGGATGCGTAACTGCTGACTTATGAGTTATGACGATGGACAAAATCCACCTCAACAAGTCATCAATTCATTATATGTCTTAAATTTAGCAATTTAATGTTTATTTATAAAAAAAATAAGGTTTTGAATAAATTATTAAACCCTTTTAGCATACAAGTTATAACTTAGTTGTTATGCTAAATTGCTATTATATGTAATGTCTCTTTTTAGAGCAGTCAAAATAAGCTGACTTGTTAGGTTCGGATCTAATTATATTTGTAAAAAATTATAGTATTTGAGTTTTAAAATTAAAGGCATAATAAAGCTAGATATTTTTTTGTCAAGAGTCTAAAAAGACCCACATAAATATGTGTGAAGGCAGTCTAGCTTGTGTAACACTTTCGTTTGACATACATATGCATGTATGTATATATATAATCATTGTATGAAGGAGAAAATAATATGTTAGTTAGTCATGCATATTTTGAATTTTTGCTTGATTAAATTTTTGAGTTTTTCCCTTTAAACTTAAAGACTCAAACTTTTCAAAGATTTCACTCTACTAGGTTTAAGTAGTTCTTTTTTTATAAATAAATAATTTTTTAAAAAGTATAAAAAACGGGTTGCCCACATAAGCTTACAACCTCCATAGGGAAGAGATAGGACTTTCAATTTTAAGATGTAAGTTCGGTCATATAAAGTCTGCTACTCTATTAGCCGATTGAATAACAGGGCTGGTAAGCCTGATCAATTGATAATTGTACTTGTGTTGCTATAAATAAATGGTTAAGACTCATGAGAAACCATTAATGCACAGGAGATCTTACTTTTTGGAAGGGAAAGATGTCCTCACAACCAAAAGTGATATGACTAATTTCTTGTCCCAATGATTAGTGCGTTAAGCAGTAGAGAATAAGTCACGAAATTTTTTCCATTCACATAAGCCAATAATCGAATATAAAGATCTTACTTTTAAAAACATATACCAATCTAAAATTATAAATTTATAATACCTCATCAATTACAATAATATCAACATAGTATACCCTTCGATTCTTTTTATAATTGTTTTGGAGTTTTTCTTAATCCTTTCTATAAGATCCATTTTAATTTACAAGGTGCTCTAAATTTTTTCCATACATATCCTTATAAATTACATTTTCTCTCTCGATACTAATAGAATTTAAAAATTTCATTTATATTTTTCATTAATATGACTAAAAATATAACAAGAATAAGCAATAAATTTAAACTATCTAAAATAATTAAATTTCTTAATCGGTGTGAAATAATTTAATTGGATGTTATAAAGAAGGACCGAGGGAGTAATAAATAAGGACCATTTGATTAATGCTTATCATAATTTAATCATAATAAAATTTGATAGAGCTAATCTAGGTCATATATAGAATTATAATTAATGGTTAGATTATCAATATTCTAAGGATAAACTTATTGTAACAATTCATCAAAGTTAGAATGTAAGATGTAACTTTTGTCCTATACAATATCATTTTTTGTTAGTATAAAATATTGATAAATTATTATATAAATACATCAGTTTAATATAAGAAAAATGTATTATATGATGTGTGTGTATGTATGTATGTATGTATGTATGTATGTATGTACGTATATATATATAATTTTGATTGATAAGGACAATTCTAACCCTTATAATCCGAGTCTAATATGTCCTCAGATGAGAAGGACACTAATGTGGTGTTCCACGATGCGTAACGCCTCCCTGAGAGCCTAGGCGAATCCCATACGATATCGAGCATTTGACTAGAGTTCTTAAGAACTTGAGTTGGGGAAGGGCAAAGGATTCATTAAGGGCACACTAACATATAAGGTGTCAAGAATGTTTATAACTATGTCAACTTTATTTGTCTTTTACGAAATCGGTATTAACACATAGGACACTATCATTACCCAAGTATATAAATATCATGCATTTATTCCTTATTAAGGTATGCTCACTAACCTTCGTTTGAGCTCCGATATTAACTTAACTAGTACTAACTTGAACGTCAAAGTGTCTTTGTATGTGACACCCTTTTTTGTCCTACAATGCCAGAGGCTGGTGTGTTGGCTGGACGCATTGACTATAAAACTATTTGTTACTAGACTGAAAGGCAGAATATCAGATCCCTACTATATCGGTTTAAGACTTAAGAGAGAAAATCACCCGATATTGATCCCAGATGTTCTGCTCACATACAGGACAACTTACCTTAAATTTTTTTTAAGTGGTTGATAAATGAAATTTCTTCTAAAATTAAATATTGATTTTATTCACATGCCTCATTGTTACTACCAGAAATACACTTTATACATAATTACATAAGCTAAACTATTATTTTAGTCTCATATATTTTCAGTTAGTTACGTCTCTTGTTTTCTTTTGTTACATGTTTCAGATAGGTTCTGATACCATCTAATTTTCACTAACTCCATTAATGAATTCATGATGCTATAGACAACCATCACAAATGGCTATGTCTTGATCATTTGTTGACTATGCGGTACCATTACACATGTTTGGTGTTGATGATATGACTTCCCATATCAAATGTCCATTGGTTGAGGCAAAATGTGTACGTAAAATCGTCATCTCAGTAGCATCTAACAGATGAAATAACCACGCATCTAAGACATGGAAAAGTCACATAAGTAGGGTCAATAATATGTCAAATCTTTTTTTAACAAAGTTAATAAAAAATTGACTAGGCGACATAATTTAACATTTTAAAAAGATAAAAAATCAATCTAACTAAAAAATTAAGAGTCTAACTTAAAATTTGTTAAAAAGATAAGGAATTAAATAGTGATGGGACCTAATTATATATAAGAGAGTGATGACAACTTTACAATTAAAAACTCTTTTTAAAATTAAATATTAGGTGTAACTCAGTTATAGGATAAATTGAGTGATCTGATAATGTGAGATTTGTAATTACATTCTAAGCCCAATAATGAATTTAAGATAAATTTTAATACTGTATGTAAAAATTTGTAAATGACAATGAATCTTTTTAACTAATTATTTATTAGATCAAATATATAACGATTGTAGGTGAATGTTCATATTAGGTACATTAATTTAAAAAGACATTGAAATTAAATAACATTACTTTTAAACAAATGATTATTTATCATGATCGTAATAACTTCTCTATAAACAAAAAATTGTACTAGAGATAGCTAGGTGGTCCAAATATATGATTAGGCTTCAAATATACTATTCAAATGACTTTTTTAATTAATTAAAACATCCGAATGACTAATTAATTAATTCAAATGATACTTGCTAACTATCTTACTTAAACAAAATTTCAATTTTAAAATTGTGCATAGAAATTTTTTTAGAAAAAGAATATTTCAATCCCACCTTATAGTAAATCTCTTAAATCGTCTTAAACAAAATTTCCTTTAGTATATATGTGAAGGAAGTCACTTAATTTGTATAGTCTTCAAATTGAGTCACAAGAAATATACTGTAGTTATGTTGAATTTGGATTTCACGGTTATTATTATTTACATATAAAGAAATGATATATTAGTTTGACAATACTGATATAATAAGAGGAGTCACATTCAATTTAGATTGAACACAATCTTAAGTGGGATGAAAAACTTTAATTATAACCAAGTTTGGAACAACATCAATTACATCAAATTATATAAAGATAAATGTAATTAATACTAAAAAGGACTCAAATAACAACATAATATTAGAGTTGAAATAAAAATCTTATTGTAAACAAAACAAAATCCAATTAATGTTATATATTAGAATTGAGAACAAATATCTTATTGTAACCAAGATTGTTATTTTCTATCAATAAATTATAACTCAGTTGAGAATATAAGTATAGAGAATGGAAAACAGGCAAGTTTAATTTTATTACACACTACGGGAAGAGAAAGAAAATGCATCTTATAGATGTGATTAAAAATTAAAAACATTACTTTTTTTCCTTTTGAGAATTGCCTATTTGGTGCTTACCATTTGATGAGTTGATGTATGCTATTCTCTTTCTCTGTGTCGCACTCATACACGCTCTTAATTTCTCTTTCTCTTAAACTTGTACCTCAAATCATTCTTTTATTGTGGTCACCATCGGTTGCTGGTGGGTGGAGTCTCTCTCTCTCTCTCTCTCTCTCTCTCTCTCACTCGCCGTTTTATCGCCACCTTTTTATGAACTCAAAGCTTTTGCAGCAATCCAGCTCCAACTCAATAGATAAGGAGAGAGAAACACTTGAAATTGATGTTTATTTTTGGACTCTCTTCCTCCTCCTCTTGCTTCCTATTTAACCCTACCTCGTTTCCATTTTCCCATTCTTGATCCAGCCTTTTCCATTCCCTTTCCTTCTCTTTTTCAGTGATCCTCGGGATCCTCTTCTCTCTCTCTGATCTTTTTGTAGACAACAACTTACTAGTAGACAGACAGTTTGGACTAAGATCAAGGTTTGATTCACTTCAATTCCCGAGGATCACTAGCTATATATATATATATATCTTTTCCTTTTCCCTTTTTGTTCTTTTCGGTTGGATTATCTGACCATATTCTCCATCGAAGGCACCTTCCAAAAAGATTCCATCTTTTCTGCCATATATATAGAATTCCTACGTGCTGCAAAAGAGGTTGGTTTCATCAGATCTACACAGTTTTAACCTTTTAAGAAGACCATTAATACATCAAGGTTGTTCTTTGCCGTCACCTCTTAAAATTCTTCTTAATCTACTGCTAATGCTAATTTAATTTTGAATATATCATTTTTTTCTGTATCGATCTTTTTATTTGTGTCATATTACGGGATTTAGCTTCCTGACTTATCTACTTTAGTTGGCATGGTGTTATATATATGTGATGTGAGTGTTTCTGAATTATATAACTATATATGGTGGTTGATTTATATAATTCAATATTAGTCAACTTGAAAAGTCCAACAAAAAGGACAACTAAAAGACAGAAACCATGGTCAAATGGCAAATGTTTCTAGCATTAATTGATTAAATCTTTGACATGACTCTGATATCTTGTTTGTTTGATTTGGAGTTAATATCCCATGCATCCCCACCTACCCGTAGATCATGCTTTTCACTGTTTTCTCCCTTTTGGTTTTACACCTTGCACATCTGAGTGAGTCTGACCTAAAATAACAGATTTTTGTTTTTTTTACATGTGATGATACTTTTTGGGGTGGCTCAAATCGGTTGATTCTTGGAAAATTATAACCAGCTTTTCTGCTTGTGCTGTAAGATGAAGCCATTAAGAACAATGGACTAATTTCTTTCTAAATTAATGGAATGGAATTCATTGTTTGATGCTATATATCATCCCACTGCATGCCTTTGCATCATTGCATTGTACCAAAGTGTGCCTTGATTGCCTTCTGTGCTGTGTTGTGTGTTACAACTCATCTTAGTTTAACTTTATACGGGGAAAGAGAGATCATTAATGTTTCCATGATAAAGTTTATCGAGTATGTTTAAACTTGACGAACTTTCATAATTTACATTTTCTTTTACGTTTATACCATAGTTTTGTGTTTAATTAATCATAACAAATGATTTAGGGGTCTGTTAATAGGTATTTTTTCTTCATTTCATTCTTCTGGAGGTATTATATTAGTCTTTAAGCATAAAAACTCCAATGATAATTATTTTGCAAATTAACCTCAATGTTTCTTTTGACACTCAACTTTTTCTTCCATCTATAATTCATGCTTATTTTTCTTATTATCCTTCTCTTCTTTCTCATCTAATCACTTATTTATTATATCTCTACTTTTCTTTCTTTCTCTTTCTGGGATGTGGATGGAATGTTCAGTGTGAAAGGATAATTTTTCGTTTGCAAATATTAGCAATAATAAAATGCATTTTTTCCTTTTTCTCCTAGCAAAAGTATGTAGAGTTTCAATTGCCTCTGAACATAATGTTATATAGAATGTGCCACATTAATCGTTTGATATATTTTATTGGAATCCAATTGATCTTTATAAAATATTATTGTGATAATATCGCAATAAAAAAATAAAATTAAAATCATATTATGCCTTTAAAGTTTTAAAAAATTAAATATATAGCTAAATATAATTTAAAATACTAATTTAAATGTTAAAATTATTTGTTTAATCTAAACATTGTCATTTTTGATAATTTGTATGAAATTTTAGGTTGAAACTAGTACTTTGCATTGTAACGAAGATACTATCATTTTATATAAATTTAATAATTCATTAAATAAACATTCAAAACAGAAACACATACAATGAATTTTCATGTCCTCTTTTTAGTCATATCTGACATCGTCTCTAAATGATTTAGATGGTTTTCTTCTATAATTTTTTTACAATGCGACTATTTATAATTTTTTACATTTATTCTTCATGATTATTGATTTTTAAAATTTTTATGTAATTATTATAGATTTTTTAAAAAATTAAATAAGGATAAATAATCGTAATAATTTTTAAAAGAATAAATATTTGAACTAATTTTAAGTGTTTTTAATCTTTATGGTTAAGTTGAAAGTGTTTGAAAAATAGAATCGGGAGGAGTATTTATTTTTCCTTACTTTTATTGTAAATGTTGGATAAATTATGAATATAATTTACAATTAATTATTCATAACTATTTGATAACTTTTATAAGAAACCTTACGAGTTTCAACACATATAATCCCAGTCAGTGTATAGTTTCTTATGTAAACGTTTTCTTCATCTTTACTTTCTTGTTTTCTTTTTTTTTGCTTTTTGAAATTTCACATTTTCTTATTTTACTCTCACCTGCTAAACTTAGAACCTTCATTCAGCGCATTAATTTTCAATGTTCTTAATAGCTATTATTAGTTCTGATCAACGAAAAAAACAACTTATACTATGTCCGACTCGATGTTTAGAAGCCAAAAACTGACTTTGGATCATTTTTTTTGTTGCACTTTTCAGCTAGTCTTGGCTATGTACTCCATATTCAATAATCAACGTTAAATGTATTTCTACTTGGTTGCAGTTTAATTTGCTTTCAAACACTTCAGGATTTAGAACATTCATATGCAATCACTTGTGTTGTGACGCATTACCAATTCTGGAGTGATAGAGAATCTGCTAATTTAATACATATCATGTTAATATGTTCTATTACAAGAGAAAAAAAAATGTTCTATTACAAAGAGAGGCATAACTAATTATCATGTTAATCCTTAACTATATTTCCCCTACTGAAATGCAGGTTTAAACCTAGAACAAATATGAATGCTTTTTCACATGTTCCTCCTGGCTTTCGTTTCCATCCCACCGATGAAGAACTTGTTGATTACTACCTTAGGAAAAAGGTAGCTTCTAAAAGGATTGATCTAGATGTCATAAGAGATGTTGATCTCTATAAAATTGAACCATGGGATCTTCAAGGTATAAATATGTATATATCTCAGTCTTCTTAATTATAAAGACATGTATATATCATACTTTTGCTCACATTTAATTACTTTTGTCTGTCGATAGAATTGTGCAAAATAGGAAGCGATGATCAAAATGAATGGTATTTCTTTAGTCATAAAGACAAGAAATACCCAACTGGCACTCGCACCAATAGAGCTACAAAGGCAGGATTCTGGAAAGCTACTGGAAGGGACAAGGCAATTTACTCTAGACATTCCCTCATTGGCATGAGAAAGACTCTTGTGTTTTACAAAGGAAGAGCCCCAAATGGACAAAAATCTGACTGGATCATGCATGAGTACCGCCTAGAAACTAATGAAAATGGAACTCCTCAGGTAAATAAAATTAACTAATTTCCTCATTTCCTTTCTTCTTTTTCTTTTCCCTACAGAATTTCTCACTTCCATCTCTTACTAATTACACATAAACAAAATTGAAAATACACTTGGTATTGGAGGCAAATTATATATCGAAATCAACTGATATTAACATATTTAATATATGTTGGAACCCTATTCAAATTATGATTTTCCTACTCACTTTTATTTATTGTTATTTTGAAAGATAAAAACAAAATGATATATGAATTGCACTAAAATTACTTCATGCACCTCGTGCTATTTTCTATAACACAACATTATAATTAGAATATCTGCTTAATTGATTTCTATTGATGTGGTTTTCAGGAAGAAGGATGGGTTGTATGCAGAGTGTTCAAGAAAAGGTTGACAACAATGAGGAAAATGGGGGAGTATGAGTCCTCCTGTTGGTATGATGACCAAGTCTCATTCATGCAAGAGCTTGAATCACCGAGGAAAATTTCTCACCCTAATTATGCATCATATCAACAACACTACCCTTGCAAGCAGGAGTTGGAGTTGCAATACAACATACGACATGACGCTTTCCTCCAACTGCCACAACTAGAAAGTCCCAAGGTTCCTCAATCTTCAACCAATTTGAGTTGTTGTAGCCCTGTTGTACTCCCTTTTGGCTATAGTAACAACAATAACGGAAATGCTATGCAATCAGAAGAACAAATACTACTACAACAACAAAGTCTTCAATTGCTTTATGGCAACAATAATCAAGCAGTGGACCAAGTCACCGATTGGCGAGTATTTGACAAATTGGTTGCTTCTCAGCTCAGTCACGATCAACATGTTTCCAAGGAAACCAGTTATTCCAATGTGGCTGAACAAATTAAGTTACTAGCAGATGAACCTGAAAAACAAGAAATTGGCAATGATTATGCTTCAACGTCCATCTCCAGCTGCCAGATTGACCTGTGGAAGTGAAAATTTATAACTAGAAGATGCATACTAATTATATATAACTAGATGAAGATTATGCTTCAACGTTCATCTCAAGTTTAGCGCTCTCCAAAAAGACAAAAAACAGAAGAAGTATTGGTCCTATTTTCTGTACATAGATAAACCTAAGTGTTGAATATCCTTAGTTGTTGAATCTCTGCATGCATGCAGGTGTGTCTGTGTATCAACTAATAATCCGCTGTCGATAAGATGGAAGAATACGCTTATACTATATAGCATATATATAACTTAATATCTGGAGTTGTACTTGCAGATTTACTAGAATGTGTTTAGTGAATCTTTGCGATTTATGTGTTTGTGTGTGTATATAATATTTCATTTAAATAATTTTTTAGTCTTTATATTTTTTATATTCTTAATTTGTGGTCCTTCTCGATTGTTCAGTCTTCACATTTTCTTTATTTGCTTTTCTTTTAATTCTTATCTATTGTTTTTCAAGCCCATTTTTTCGAATAATTATAACGAATAACCAGTAGAGACTATGCGACCAAAAAGTTGGTGAAGTTTATATATTTTTTGATGCACGTACGTTACTGTAAATTTCAGATTGTCTGATCTATGGCATAATATCTCTGCTAGTGTGCATAATATCTCTGTAGAAAAAAAATTAGGAAATGTGAAAATTCTGAACTTAAATTACTGAACATTATTAATTGTTGCATGTATTTTTAATTTAAATGTTGTGTGTGTTTCCAGAGGTCGTCAGCTTAGGAAAGTACAAAAGGAAACCAAGAAACTAACGAAATAAGGGAGAACGTGGTGAAACTCAGAAAATGTACTTATCTTTTTTGTGAATATATATATAACCACAGTCATTTCTAAAAAATCACCTACTTATTTATTTAGCATCATGACCTAATACTTAGGCCTTAAAAAAGTTCAAATATAAATAAAAAGGTTATAATTTTTTAACTTAATTAAATTAAGATCATAATGGTTACCAAAAAAAAAAATTATCACAATCAAATTTACGAATAAAAAGTTTAATGAAAGTTAATTTATTGAATGTGCATTTAATTAAATTATCTGCCCCTGAATGCATCAATATATTGATTGACAACAATATAAGATCCTCATGGCTTTAATGCATGATGCTTTCCTAGCTAGATATATTCTTCTTCATAATGTGGTAATTTTCTTTTTCAGATACAATGATAAGTTTTCCTTTCTTTGGCGGGACTCCTAAAAAAAATACATACAATAAAGTTTTTCTGTGAGAGGCGTTGGCAAACATTGATATATTGTTTTAAATAATGAAAATCTCTATTCACTAATAATCCATGATGATAGGTCTAGCAGTGATGAATAATGCTTGAAAAATTTAGTCCAAGTTTTAGATTTAAATACCAACTTTTATTATAAACTAAAACAAAAGTATTGAGTTGTACAGATGATTAAAAGCGAGGATATGCTTTTTACTGTAAAAGACTATGAAGTTGATTTTAGCTCTAGGTATGAAACTAGGATGTATAAGACACACGAGGGACATCCAAACATAGATGCATGTAACCTAGTATGAGTTCGCGGGGCAAAACTTAAGATGCTGTCTTCACTATTCAATATTTCAATGAAGCAGTTTTGCTGAAATGCCTGATAAATTGTGGACGCATATACACTTATACAGTTACTGTCCATGGTAACTAATTCTAAAAAATGAAGTTATAAAAATAATTTTTTTTAATGATTATTGATTTTGCGTATTATTTAAAATTTATTCAACTAATAGATTAAAAAGTTTTTTTAATTTCACTTGTTAAACTCCAACGGAAAACTAAACTTACCATTAATAACTTATATGGACATTAGATGCTGGCTATACCAATCAGCTTTGGCAGGTACACAGATTAGTTTTTCATGCAAATTACTAATTCATCAAAATCGCGTAAGGATACAATAAATCATTTAATGGGTTTTTGAACAAAGTCGCATGCATATATACTCGTAATAGCAGCTATATTATACGGCCAAATCGATAGTCGTCATAATATACGAGGTTTCGGCAAATTTTAAAAAAAAATATACAAGTAGATTAATTATGCTATCGACTTTTAACATCCAGCAGGAAACTTAACTTCTCAATAATACCAAGGGTTTTATCACAATGAACATTACTGGATGAATATATATATTATATTATATTATCTAATGCACATAACGTTATTAGAGTTGAACTATTACTAAGAGAGGGATTTATATATGCATGTAATTTCCAAGAGTCTAGAAGTTCAAATATCTACTGCACTTGTAATTAAAGAAAAATAGAAGAAGGGTATATCTAATACACTAAATAGGGGTACATTGATGCATCATATATAGATGCTGTTTCCTACAAAACCGATTCTAAAGAAATTTCCCATGAATATACTCCATGATCTCACGACGCATACCTGTGTGTGTTCTTCTGCTGAAGAGTTTCTCTAATTACCACAGGCATCTTGCTGGTGGTTCAGCATTTGTTGGGCCTAAACGGAGCCAAAGTACCACCCACCAAAGTTGGTGTGTGTGTGTGTATATATATATACGGAGATACCTGTATGGATCGATGTAAGAAAATGTTAAGCACCTAATCATGCATGGTGTTGAATGGGCAACGAGTAGTTTTGTTTGTGCAGGTGTCATTTGGTAATGGTATTGACGACGAGGGAGGAAATGATCTAGTGTCGGAGTCAAGAATCAAAATTCCTTTCAAGCAATGGCACGACACAATCATTAGGCGTGCGCCCGTCAACTTAATCATCATGTTGTTTTCAACTCTACTCTCTGACTCATTACTTGCACAGAAAGAGAGGAAAGTGTGAGAGAGATCCGCCTGCTTGCCTCCAGAATTTCTCTAAACAAAAATGACAAGTGTGACCCTTTTAGTAGTATATTTTGGTGTCTAAGAAAATAAATTAATAGAATAAAAAAAACAAAAACAAAAACAGGATTGGTGCTAGAAAAAGAAAGAAGGTGTATAAATATAATTGTTGAATTGAGTAAGTGTTATTGTATATCTTTTTTTATGTGCATGTACTTCACTTTAAAAAAATTAACATACAAAATTTAAAAATTATTAGGAAATCTTTTGTTGGTATAGTTTTTAATTTACAAAAACAAAGTGTTAAATATTTTAAGATTTTATTAATAATATATTTTTTCAGTTCAGAATTATTGTCATTTTAACTTTTTTTATACAAATCATTAAATGCTTAGTTATTTGAATTGATATATACTATAATACCTTCATTTAATTCTATTGTTTTATCAATAATAAATAATGTCTCAACTTTCTAAGTTTTATTCATTGGTCAAATGAAATATGATAGGAGAGATATATTAATTACAAGAGAATGATAAAATTGAAAAATATAAATTGATTATACCTTAAACTCCTAAGGCAACAATAGTTATAAGACAAAAAAATCAGAACGACAAAAGTTCTAGAATAGAATGGGTAATGTATTATACTAATATTAGTATAAATCAATTTTATACTAACAAATTATTTATCAATAAAGTGTATTATATTATTTATATATATATATATATATATACACACAATTATCTATACTAACACTTTATCTTGTCTATTATAGTATATGACAAAAGTTATTCTGGATAAGTATCAATTTTGTGTGTTTGTAAATGGTAATTTTATTTATAGGGCAAGGTAGAGGAAATAATAAGAAAGATTATGTGAAAAAGAAAAAGAGATATAAATAAATAAATATAGGAGTAGAAAAAAATTAAAGTGTATATGATAGTTCTTGTTTTTTTATTAGCAAAGAATAAGAAATATATTTAAAAGTAGTGTATGATAGTTGTTGGTTCAAGCTAATATTAAGCAAAATTTTAATGCAAAAAATATTTCTCTGACATTCTTTGCTTTGGTGCAGTAGTCTCCCATAACATATGGAGAAGATAGAAATTTAATTGGCTGGAGTTTGCCCAGCAAAGGCAAAACTAGCAGGCCATGTGAATTGATGGATGCGGCGTGAGAGTGAGACCATAATCATAACTTGTTTACTTCAAAAACTAAGCAACCATTATATACTCATCATCCACGGCCACTCCTAATTATATACAAGTTTAAAGTGATTTTAAAAATGAAGCCTTTTAAGTTAACTAAAATAATTTATTGAAATTTTGTTTAAAATTTATTTTTGAATAAAAAACCTAAGACTGGCTAATAGGCCAAACTCAAATCTTAAAAATTCAATGTAAGTCAAGTTTAGGACTTTTAAAGTCCAGTCCGACCTAACCTATTTCCATTCCTAAACATCTCACATGAACTCGCTTAGTTCCCTAAATTCCAAACCTCCACAGTTTCCGGACTCACAGCTTTGTGCTCTCGTTTCTCATCCAAAATATATAAAAGGCTAATTGCTATACTTTTCTTATACATCTAGAATTCGAAGAAAAAGTTATATCTCTTTTCTTATATGTTGTATAATTTTAAAACATTAATTATTGTTAATTTATATTTTCGCTTCTTAAAATAAAATAGTTAACTCTATCCTTTATGAATTTCACTTTTTCCTTTTATTTTTTCACATTTAACTTGTGCTATTCACATCAAAAAATGTTATCTTATCTTCATTCTTCAATCACCATCATCAAAAGTAACCATTTGAGACTTTATTTTGGAATACTTTTTTTTTGTTTATATTGATAAAATTTTTATGACAATTTATTTAGCCTCTTAATTTTCATCTTTTGGAATATATTTCGCAAAAAAAAAAATGATGAAGAAATCATTGATTTTGTAAGGTTTTACAAAAAGATATATGTATAAATACCTATAAAAAGATATACAAGGAATACTTTTTTTCATCCCTGAGTTAGGTTAATTACACATTAAATTCAATGGCCTCAGGATGTATGGGACAACATTTAAATTTGATTTAAGCTCTATTCATATCCCTAAGTTATAACAGAGAAACAGTTAATAATTGCTATATATCCTACATCACGACTCTTTTTCATCAACATATTTTTGGATTCAGTTTATAAGACATGAATTTAATTATTTTAATCTAACATAGCCTATGTGGTTTGTACTTCAAACATGATTTTGAAGGAACAACAACGTTAATTGAAAAAAAAGGAACAAGAATGTGTAGTGTCCACTTACAATTTTTCTTAAAGAAATGTAACAAAATATAATACAAATATACTCTGAAATAAGTCTACTGTTAGAAGAATATACGTGTAGACACTATCAACCATGTTATGAAGTGCATCCAATGTAGTGTGTTCTGCTAAATTTTGTACCCTTGAGTTGAGCCGTATATTTAAATGTACACAAGTTGCTATTATTATCTAGTAAATAGACGGTACACATGCTGTAAATGTGAAACACAATTATATCTATCTTACAATGTATATCAAAATCATGATAGCAAAAATTTGAGGTGACAAAATGCATCATGAAGTCGTGGGAAAAATTTTATTAGAGTCTCATATTGTCTGTCTCTTAATATTTTATATGGCTTAAATATCTGTTGGGCATTTCAATCATTACCAATTGGTTTTGGGATGAAACCTTTAACATTTTTAGGTATAGATTAGGTGGCTTAATTTCCAAATTAATTTGAAAAAAACATTAAAAAAAAAGCAACATGAAAACCATGAGCAATAAGCTGTACCACCAAAAGGACACATCCCATGGATGAAATGTTGGGGGAAACAACCACAAAGGGGACAGAGGATTCTCATACTTTTGTGTTTGTTTTTGCAATTCATTAATTAATTATAATCTGAAAGGAAAAACATATAATATGAAGAATACCTCCCTCGGGAAAGTGGGGAAAAAATCAGAAGTACCAAGGAAAAGGAAAAGTAAATGGCAAGTTTACATGATTGATTTCTTTAGTAAGCAAGTTCTGTTTTTCGTCACCATTAGTTTGTGTCATTGTGGGCTCTAATTGGATTATTCAACTTTTGCTAAAGCTGCTTTCTCCGTAAGTTGTTGACCTTGGCTTCTAAGGTCTCTCTTATCATTGTTTATGCTTTTTCTCTTAAAACAATTTTTTTAACATTATTTGTCTATGCTTTTAACCCTATCTTTCACATTACTAACCACCTTTTGGCTCATCAGGAATATAAATTAAAGAATATGTTTATGTTAAAAGCGAAGCAAAATAGACAGTTCTATATTATGTTAAGGGTTTCTTAAAGAATATATCTTACTAAAACTTTAGGTAACTAAAAAATCTATTTTGTTGTTGTTAATACTATTATATTATAATTTGTTGTTGCGTCTTTAATCACGTTCTTGTTGGCGCATTTAAAGACTTGTATTTGTTGACGTGAATAAAAACTTGGATTCAATATAATCTATCTGGTATTTATAGATTCATGGGCCTATGAGTCCTTACTACAACTATTTAAATAGGCTTTGATGTGTGTTTCGGTTAGTATACAAGTAGAATGAGAGTGTAGAATATTAATTAGTTGACTGGTAAGGTAAATTAGATATAAATAGGAACAAATGGAAAGAATGATTCGGTTGTGTATCATTTGAGAATTGAACTTTGCTAACGATGTTCTCTTCGCATTGTGTTTGTTGGGATACAAGGAGATAGAATATTAGTTAGTTAACAGGGGTAAATCAGATATAAATATGAAATGAACATATTATACTTCATTTTTGTGATCATATTCATCATGCGTATAGAGATCTGATCATAAATAATACGCAAAGATGATATATATTGCATAATTTGCATCCAAGAATTCCAATTGTAGAATTTGATCTACAAGGAATATTAATGTGGATATATGTGTGTAACAGTGTAAGATATACTAGTTTAAACAGTAAATTAGGCTCCAAGCTTCATAGAAGTTCTACGACAAATGTATGAAAAATCATGACTAAAACAGAAAGGATAATTAATTTTATATCAAGTAGATCTCACATAGAGAAAGATGGCTGCACAAAATAGGTTCAGGCTTGCTAAACAGAGACCAAATACCTAACATCGATTCAATGAAAGGGTATCATTTTTTCAATGTGGATATGCTCTCAGAAGTCCAAAAGGCCTCTTGTAGTCTCTAGTATATTTACATTAGTATGGCCTTGTAACAAAGATTACTACTCCAAGTAACTACTTTGCATCACAAAGGCCTGTTGCTTCATCACAGAAACCATCTCGGTCAAGCAGTTTCTGTGGTGGAGCACTTAGAAGGGGAGAGGAGGGGCTTCCATAAGCATTTCGTCGTTTGTTGCCACAGCCTAAGCTGACTCTTGTGCTTACTCCTGTTACAGGATTTGTGCCACTAGCATACTTGCATAAAGCCTACACAAGTTCAGCGAACAGTACATGTCATCATCATTCACTAGTTGGGCAAAAATTACACCCAAAAATCATTTCAACCACAACGATACATGTTCTAAGCAGGAATGATCCTGACCTGATGTGAGGATCATGGAAGAAAGTAAACTCAAATAGCAAAAGATACTAAACAGGGCAAGGGCCACATTGGTAAAACCTATCTAAAATTGTATCCTACTGAAGACTAGGACTTTTACCTGATCCTATTATTTGAAAGGGAAGCAAAGGATTGATGAAAAATGTTTTATTGTTCATATTATACATGATTGAATCTATATAGGAATACCATGCTTGGATTGATCCCAGTTACTTTTGGGATGGAATTGGGAAGATTTTTAAATTTGAAAGAATTTAATCATCATCCCGATTAAATGAGAGGATCCATTCCTTTTATAAGCAATCAATGGTCATACTCATACCAGCTTTTGGGGAAGGTCCAACACAGCATCACTAAAGTCAGCACCCTCAATGATGGCACCCCCAAGATCACTCCGAGTGAGGACTGTTCTACTGAGAATGGCATTCGTGAGATTGGCTTCATTAAGAACCTGAAGACACCAAACAAGAGAATCACAAATAAATGAAATAAAAGGAAAAGAAATACCAAACTTTTAGATGAGATTAATCAATTTGTTGTAGTTACCATGCGATCCATCAATGTATCACTCAAATCGGCACCTGAAAATTTTCAAACAAAAATTATAATCACTGATTGTTGGAAATTGAAAATAACAAGAAACATGTTTCGGCAATGAAACTGAAGAATTACAAGAGACCACTAAACTCATCCAAGGCTTACTTTTAGAATAAACACCATTTGAGATGTACAAGTATAAGACTTAATCATGACTTTCAAGGAAAATTTTGAATCAGCCTTAGCTCCAGTAGAATCTATTAGGTGAATGAATTAGATGATTTGAGTCAACTGTGGGTCTAGCAGAAACTATAAGAGGAATGTATTACACTTTCTTTTCAATGTCTAAAGCAACTACTTAAAATTGTATTCAAACATCTTTTAAAGACATTAGTACTTACTTTTACCTTTGAATTAACACAGCATTACAGCAATAAATACCTGAAAAATTTGCCTTGTATGCAACAGCTTTCTCAAGGTATGCACCATTGAAAGTTGAACCGCTAAAATCAGACTCTCTCATGTCAGCAGCTGTGAAATTGGCTCTTCTGTATCAGTCATTCACAACGATCATGAATACATGAGACCAAATTTCTACATCATCATATTCCAAAAGAAATTGTTACGAAGCAATAATTTAGAATGAATTGAAGTAGCACTTTCCTAATTTGCTTCATTACTCATGTATATATTATACAACCAGTGAACTGTATTAAATTTTTAATTTAATTCAAAACATACATATATGTTAACTGCATTGATCAACGAAGCTACTTTCCTAGCACGCTAATATATGTTAATTTGCTTCATCCTCCTTTGTTTTGGTCATAATTTTAAGAGTTTGTATATAAGAAATCAATAGTAGAATCTTTTTCATTAGAAATTGTAATGATAATGAAAACTTTGCTTTTTTATATCTTTTCCGGTACAATTTTGCAGATAAACCCTAATTTTAATTTAAGCAACAAAAGACTCAATTGAGTTGAGACATTACCTGAAATTTTCATTCACATGCACAGCTTTCCTGCGAAAATAAAAACATTAAGAAACATCAAAATAAGAATAAGTGATCCAAAAAATAGTTATCAAAATCAGAGTGGAGTGACTGGTCCGGCGGTTAAAACCGTAGACTGGTTAAATGACCAATTTGAATTAATTCGTTGTCATTGTTGATTCAACCATGGTCTATTCAGAGTTTGCTTGAACTATACCCTTACCAACTCAATAACGGATCCAGTTTTAAGAAATTACAAAAAAGAATTAAATTTTAATTTCCAATAAAATGAAATAATAATGATAATTATAGTAATAAGAAGAAGAAGAACCTAAGGTCAGCAGAGCCAAATTGGGCAGCGGAACCAATTCCGAATTCACCCCTCATTTCGGCCTCAAATTTGTTGAGATCAGCAAGGGCAGACATGTCAGAGGTGAAGGCAATAACCGCAGCTGCCAACGTGGCCGAAACCAATTTCCCCCATTTCAAGGATTCTGCATTGCGATTATCTCTGTTGACGTTGATTTGGCAGAGAATATGAAAGGGCTTTGAGTGAGAATTGAATGTGTTTGAAATCTTGCAAGTTGAAGGAAGAGAATTAGTTGAAAGTGGAGAGAGTGAATTAAGCGGCATCATCGTAATGGTTGATTGTGTAGCAAGGAATGAGGAAGGACAGGTATGGAGCGACCTCGCACTTCAACACAGTTGTGGTAAGTAGCAGCACACGTCTTCAAGTGTTATCTACTTTTCGGAAACGAAATTTTTGTTTTAAAATAAACACCAAAAATTAAAATTATTAACTGGTTAAATAGAAACTAAAATATATTTCTCGATTAATGAATTTTTTCAAATTATTTATGTGATTTTTAAATAATTTAACTTTTCAACACATTTTTAAATTAGTTTGATAATTCAAAGATAAGTTTTAAATTGAAAATTAAAAATTATGTTGTCATTATTTTTTCATATGCTACAAAGGAATTTTTTTATCCCAAAGTGTCCCTAAATGAAAGTTGAAAAGTAATCCTTTTAAAATGTATAAATCATTGAAATGGGTAGTATCTTTTCAAAAAAAAAGTTATTTCTATACATACAACATGATTAAAGTTTTTTATTTTGATTTAACTTTTAACTTTTAAAGCTATTTTTCAAAATTATTTTGATGTTTAAGATAAGTTTTTTATAATATCATATATATATATACACAATTAAAATGTATTGATTTTTTTATACATGTATCATGTATCTATTTTACTAACTTAAACAATCCTTACCCCATTTTAAATATAAGCAAAAATAACTAATTATACACATATTAAGAATAATGGTTGGAAGTAATTAGTTATATTAATATTATCATATATTTTATGTAGTATCCTAAAATAACCAAAATATCATTTAATGCACAAAGAATAAATTGTATTGGAAATATATAAAAGGAGGACATATTTAGTAGATAAGTATTTAATAATACTGAAAAATATAATTTTAGTTATATTATGAGACCAAAAAAATTTCACTGAAATTTATTTATATTTGGAACCAGATGTAATATTATATTTTTTATATATTTAATGAGTTTATAGATTTGGTTTTGCATTAATGTTATTATTGCTACCTTATTTAAGAGCTAACATTCAAGACGATTCACTTTATCGACATTGACCCATGGTAATTTTTTTCTCCTTGGCGGCTTCACTCATTTATCAGACTTACGCACCTTAATTCAGTCTATAGGTAGGCCTTTGTATGAACATTTCTCTCAATGAACACCAATTGATAGAACATAAATGTAACACCCTCAGTTACACCTTAATAAATTCTAGAAAAATTCGTAATAATTTTTTTTACTAAAGATATGTTTGTTAAAAAAAAACTATCGGAATAAATTATATACATTATTTCTTAAATACCTCAATATTATTAAAACTTTATAAAGTATTTGTACATTCATCCGAAGAAAATAAACATTAAACATTATAAGAAAGAGAGGAAACTCCATGGCCCAAGAGCAGTTGCCTAGTGACATTATTTATTCATTGGACCATGATATTCATACCGAGCTCCCTTTCTAGAACGTGCTATATATACTGTCAATGTTCTTCGATCCTTCCCTCTGTACGAACCATTAATTTAAAACATATGAAACAAAAACATAGAGAAAGGAGTGAGAAACCGAATATAATATTCCCAAATGGGACATAAGCAATAAAGGATTTTCACAAAATAGTATAATAATATCAATCACAATCACAAGCACAATCAATTTATGAATGTATGAATGATATGCCATATCTTCATCATAACTTATCTATATATGTGGGCCCCTTAAATTTTAATTTGCACTGGGCCAACCAGGAGTTTACACTGTTCCATAATTCCGGATAATAATAACATGAACAGCTCAACTGGCATGGAAACACTTAGAGACTAGTCAGATTGAAAAAGTTTTTATTGTGAAAGTACCCGACACTAGGGAGCTACCCCAGGTCCCCTGAAGCACCCTTTCACACCCTCTCATCCTAAGGCTCACAATTAAGTCTCCTCTAATGTATCCTCAGTTTCTATAATCCGCCCCCAGACAATATCATTTTGTTTCTCTTCAATGATTCATGATGCATGAACTACTCGCGTATTTAGTTGGTTAAGGCTTTTAGAAACTCAATTATATTATCAGGGCCTACGAATCGCGACATAGCCACCCCAGTAAACTGTACTTTTTCAACTTCTCAAATACGCACATAGAATTTTAGTACAGTTCCTTTTCAAATCACAAATCAAATCTCCTTATAAATTTGAGTTTCAAAGCCTTAAATATATTTCACAACCTTCTTTAGAAAGTTTATAGGTCAATTCAAAATCAATTTCTAAAAACTCGAATTTGGAATTATCATTCTTTAAAACCTTAGTACTTGAAAGTTTTGTATAATATTTTTATACATTTAAATAATATGTATATATATATATGTATATATTAAAATATTAGTAAAAAATTTATTTTTATAAAATAATTTCTCTTTCTTTTTCTTTTTAATAAACTAACTAAAAAAATCTAAATTTTAGTAAAGATATATACATATATATTAAAATATAAAAGAGATTTCTAAAAACTTATGTAGTTTTATTGAAATCTAAGAAATTTCTTAAAAGTAATTTGAATAAATATGAATAAGTAAATAAAGAAGTAGGTATTATGAATATTTTTGGATGTCCCCCCAAAGTTTTGATATTTATAAATGTCCCCCTCTCACCTCCTATAAATACCCCCCTCACTCATTAATACATACACACTTCTTCTCTTCAATTTTACTACTCTTTCTTTACTCTCATTACTCTCCTTCCTTCATCTTCAAGTCCATTTTCTTCTCTAATTTCCTCTCTAATTTCATAACATGTTATCAGCACCAGGTTCTGACCAACTGAATTTAAGGTAACATAGAATTTTAATTTCTTTTCATAATTTCATTTCAATTTATATTATATGTATATATATATATATATATTATAATAAGTTCCCGAAGAACTTATATTCCACACATCCCAGCAGGATGTATAAAATATTAATAAGTTCCTGAAGAACTTATATTTCAAACATCCCTATGGGATTTAAAAGAATTCCTGAAGAATTCTTGAAAATATTTACTGATAGTTCCTGAAGAACTAGAAATCAAATAATTTAGAATTCTTGAAGAATTCTTGAAAATATTTATGGTTCCTGAAGAACTATAACCACCTAAGAAATTTAAGAATAAAATAAAATCATAATGTTTAATTATTTTATATTAATTTATTTAATACTTTATGCTTTACTATAGCTTCACAAGTTGATTATTGGTTTTGCATTCCATGTCACTAACTTCACAAGCTAATTATTCATTTTGCATTCCATGTCCTGTGTGATTATTGGTTTTTCATTTTAATATACTCTAACTAATTCTGTACTGTAGCACTACGTGAGTTATTTTATATTACTTTGTTTTATAACATATAATCATTTTATATTATTAAATAATTAACTTTTAGACTCATAATTGGTATTTATAATTAATATATATTTTATTTTATATAAATTTGTTAATCAACAAGATAGTATTAATAAGAAATCGAACTTAGGTTTATACCTATGATAAGTTATTACCACTTTACCACTAATACTTGAATGATATTTTATGAAAATTTTAAAATTTTACTACCGAATCATTTATGTGAAATTTCATTTAAAATGATTTATTTACTCTATTAAAAAAAACTGATATTACTCTTATAATTTAATAAAATATAAAAGTATTATAATTATTATTGACTTGTTATGATTATTGTTATTACCATCATTATAATGATAATTATAGCTAATATATTTATTGAAGTATTATCTAACTTATTATTTGTAATTTCTTGCATAGAAATACATATGGCAAATATTACCAACCTTGAGTTTGTGGCCCTTGATATTACTGGCAAGAACTATTTATCATGGACATTCGATGCTGAAATCTATTTAGATGCAAAAGATCTTGGGGAAACAATTAAAGATGGAAATAATGCATCTAGTCAGAACAAAGCTAAAGCCATGATCTTTTTACGTCACCATATCCATAAAGGGTTAAAAAATGAATATTTAACAGTTAAAGACCCCCTTATTTTGTGGAATAATTTAAAAGAGAGATACGACCATCAAAAAGATATAATTCTTCCAAAAGCCCGTTATGAATGGATGCATTTGCGTTTACAAGATTTTAAATCTGTAAATGAATATAATTCTGCAATGTTTAGAATTACTTCAAGATTGAAGTTGTGTGGAGAAAAGGTCACTGAAAGTGATATGTTAGAAAAGACATTCTCCACTTTTCATGCATCTAATATGCTCCTGCAGCAACAATATCGTCAAAAGGGCTTTACTAAATACTCAGAATTGATTACTTGTCTCCTTGTGGCTGAGCAAAATAATGAATTACTTATGCAAAATCATGAATCTCGTCCAACTGGAACTGCTCCATTCCCAGAAGTGAATGTAGCAACACACGATCATCATACTCATGGTCGTGGTCGTGGCCGTAGTCGCGGTCGTGGACGAGGTAATGCTCAGGGACATGATATTGGTCGTAGTCGTGGATATGTTTGTGGTCGTGGTCATGGTAGAAATGATAAGAAATCATCATTCACATGGAAAAATAAAGAACATATGAAAAAGGGGACAGATGCTCAAAATAGCGAACAAACTAAAAATATCTGCTATCGTTGTGGTAGCAAGGGACACTGGTCTCGAGTTTGTCGCACACCAAAGCATCTCATAGATCTATACCAAAAATCCTTTAAAAATAAAGGGAAAATAATAGAGACAAATTTTACTGGTATAGATGATGATTTCTCTGATTTTAGTATTGATGATTTTCTTACTCTTCCTGAAGAAGACATTGACCACTCGGTTGGAGAAGGGAGTGCCCCTAAATAAATTATTTTAATGTTTCATGTAATTTGTTTTGTTGTAAATTTTGTCTTTATCAATAAAATTTTGTTAAACATTATTGTTAATTATATTTTCACTCATGATTTATTTTTATTTATTTAATGAAGAATGAATGCTCATGTGAATGGCGAAGATATATGTCTCACAGACAGTGCAACAACTCATACCATTCTCAAGAATGAGAAATATTTCTACCATATAGTAAAACAAGAAGCAAATGTTAATACAATATCTGGTAGTATAAATATAATTGAAGGCTCCGGCAGAGCCAGTATTTTGTTACCTGGAGGAACAAAATTACACATTGAAAGTGCATTATATTCTAAGAAGTCTCAAAGAAATTTGTTGAGTTTTAAGGATATCCGCAGAAATGGATACCATATTGAGACCACAAATGAAGGAAATGATGAATATCTATACATTACAAAGTTAATTTCTGATAAGAAATATATACTGGAAAAATTGCCTTCATTTTCCTCCGGTTTGTACTACACATATATTAGTACAGTTGAAACAAATGTTATTGTAAACCAGAAGTTTACAAATAAGAATAACTTTGTTATTTGGCATGAACGGTTAGGCCATCCTGGAATAATAATGATGCGAAAAATAGTTGAGAATTCAAATGGTCATTGCTTGTCCAGCAGACAAATTCTCCAAACTAATAATTTCTCATGTGCTGCTTGCTCTCAAGGGAAATTAATTACTCGACCATCACCAATGAAAATTGGAAGTGAATCACTCACATTTTTAGAGCGTATACAAGGTGATATTTGTGGGCCAATACACCCTTCATGTGGACCATTTAGATATTTTATGGTTTTAATTGATGCATCAACTAGATGGTCACATGTTTGCTTATTATCAACTCGCAACCAGGCGTTTGCGAGATTACTAGCTCAATTAATTCGTTTAAAAGCTCATTTTCCTGATTATCCAATTAAGAAAATACGCCTTGATAACGCTAGTGAATTCACATCTCAATCATTTAATGATTATTGTATGTCCATTGGAATTGATGTTGAACATCCTGTAGCACATGTTCATACACAAAATGGACTTGCTGAATCATTGATTAAACGTTTGAAATTGATAGCAAGACCATTGTTAATGAGATCAAAACTCCCAATTTCAACTTGGGGACATGCAATCTTACATGCGGCAGCACTTATTCGCATCAGGCCTACAAGTAATCATGAATATTCCCCTTTACAATTGGTTCATGGTAAAGAACCAAATATTTCCCATCTAAGAATCTTTGGAAGTGCGGTATATGTTCCTATTTCTCCTCCACAACGCACTAAGATGGGACCTCAAAGAAGGTTGGGAATATATGTTGGATATGAAAGTCCATCAATAATAAAATATCTTGAACCTTTAACAGGTGATTTATTTACAGCTCGTTTCGCTGATTGTCATTTTGATGAATCTATTTTCCCACCATTAGGGGGAGAAAATAAACAGTTGGATAAAAGGATCAGTTGGAATGAGATAACTCTCTCACATCTTGATCCTCGAACAAAGCAATCTGAACTAGAAGTTCAGAAAATAATTAATTTGCAAAATTTGGCAAACCAATTACCTAATGCATTTGCTGATCCAAAAAGAGTGACTAAGTCACACATACCAGCTGTTAATACTCCAATAAAGATTGATATCCCTGAAGGACAATCTAAATTTGCAAATGAGTCTGAAGCCAAAATAAAACGTGGCAGACCTATTGGTTCTAAAGATAAAAATCCTCAGAAAAGAAAAGTAAATAAAGAGGATGGTCGAATCGATGATATAAAGACTCCAGTAGAGTCTCCTGACATAATCAAGGTTTTAAATCTAGAAGAAACCAAGGTACCTGAAATTGATACAAATAAAGAGATCTCAATAAATTATGTCATGGATAGAATACAATGGAATCGACCCGAAGTCGATATTGATAAAATTTTTGCATTCAAGGTAGCTCTTGATATCATAAATGATGATAAAGATCATGAGCCAAAATCAGTTAAAGAATGTGCACAGAGAAATGATTGGCCAAAGTGGAAAGATGCAATGCAAGAAGAATTAAACTCACTTACAAAACGTAAAGTTTTTGGGCCTGTAGTCCAAACACCCAAAGGTGTAAAACCAGTTGGGTACAAATGGGTCTTTACGAGAAAAAGAAATGAAAATGGTGAAATTATGCGATACAAAGCAAGACTTGTTGCACAAGGATTCTCACAAAGACCTGGTATTGATTTCGAAGAAACATATTCACCAGTGATGGATGCCACTACTTTTCGATATTTGATAAGTTTGGCAATCCGTGAAAGGCTTGACTTACGCCTTATGGATGTTGTTGCAGCATATTTATATGGATCACTTGAAAATGACATATATATGAAACTCCCTGAAGGATTTAATTTGCCTGAAGCATACAAGACAAATCCTCAAGAAAATTATTCAATTAAATTGAATAAATCTCTTTACGGACTGAAACAATCTGGACGTATGTGGTATAATTGCCTCAGTGAATATCTGTTGAAAGAAGGGTATAAAAATGACCCAATTCGTCCATGTGTTTTTATGAAAAGATTAGGAAAAGAGTTTGTTATAATTGCAATTTATGTAGATGATTTAAACATCATCGGAACTCCTGAAGAGCTCTCAAAGGATGTAAATTGTTTGAAAAGGGAATTCGAGATGAAAGACTTGGGAAAAACAAAGTTTTGTCTCGGATTACAATTAGAATATTTAAAGGAAGGAATTTTGATGAACCAAAAGACTTATACAGAAAAGGTGCTAAAGAGGTTCTATATGGACAAATCACACCCATTGAGCAGTCCAATGGTTGTAAGGTCACTTGAAGTGAGCAAAGATCCTTTTCGACCTCAAGAGAAAAATGAAGAACTACTTGGTCCTGAAGTACCATATCTCAATGCAATTGGTGCACTAATGTATCTTGCTAGTCATACACGACCTGATATATCATTCGCTGTCAATTTGTTAGCAAGACATAGTTCTTTACCCACAAAAAGACATTGGAACGGGATTAAGCACATATTCCGCTACCTTAGGGGTACAATGGACATGGGTTTATTTTTCCCATATGTATCTAAGGCAAACCTAATTGGTTATGCTGATGCGGGATATTTGTCTGATCCTCATAATGGTCGATCACAAACAGGATATTTGTTCACATGTGGTGGTACAGCAATTTCATGGAGATCCATAAAACAAACAATCACAGCAACATCATCTAATCATGCTGAAATTCTAGCATTACATGAAGCGAGTCGAGAATGTGTATGGTTGAGGTCTATGATTCAACATATTCAAGGAACTTGTGGCTTGCATGATGGAAAATTACCATCAACAATCTTATGTGAAGATAATGCAGCTTGTATCTCTCAGTTAAATGAGGGTTATATTAAAGGAGATAGGACAAAGCATATTTCACCAAAATTTTTCTTTACTCATGATCTTATAAAGAATGGTGAAATAAATGTCTAGCAAGTCCGATCATACGAGAATCTAGCAGATATCTTTACAAAATCATTACCAACCAAAGTCTTCGAGCAACTAGTACAGAAGATTGGTCTTCGACGTTTACATAAGTGTTCTGATGAGGGGGAGAATTAAATATTTGTAATTTAATTATTTTTCATGAATATACTTTGTAAAGAATGTTGTACTCTTTTTCCTTCACTAGGTTTTTATCCCACTGGGTTTTTCCTAGTAAGGTTTTAACGAGACACATTCTAAATATGGACATCCAAGGGGGAGTATTATGAATATTTGTGGATGTCCCCCCCAAAGTTTTGATATTTATAAATGTCTCCCTCTCACCTCCTATAAATACCCCTCTCACTCATTAATACATACACACTTCTTCTCTTCAATTTTACTACTCTTTCTTTACTCTCATTACTCTCCTTCCTTCATCTTCAAGTCCATTTTCTTCTCTAATTTCCTCTCTAATTTCATAACAGTAGGAGATAAGTGAATTCTTACTGAATTTTAGCTTTCCGTCATGCTTGCTATATGCTCAAACTCCACAGTACAAGATTATCAATCATAATCAAACATTGTCAATCACAATCAAACATCATAAAACATAAATAAATATTAACAATCATAATCAAATCAAATAATTAAGCATCAGTTATAAATATGATAATTTTAAAATTCAATGGTTATTTAAATTAATAAAGTTTGTTTTAAGTTCTATGGTCAATTCCTCGCACAGGTCTATGTAAATCCAAGATAGTCCAGTCCTTGCATAAGTCTAGTTCAGTCCATATAGGTCATAAATAGTCCAAGTCCTTGCATAGGTTCAGTCAAGTTCGTAATAGTTCAAGTCCTTGCATAGGTTCAATCCAGTCCGCATAGGTCATAATAGTTCAAGTTCTTAAATATTTTAGATATTAAGTTACACAAGATGCTTAATTTATTAATAACAATTATTATAAATTTTAAGTTAAAAGTTATTATTTTAAAATAATAATATTGTTATGTTTAAAAGGAGTAGGGGACTCCTCCCAATATTCTTATGTATTTTCATATTATATCCTTAATCTCACCCCCCCTTACCTTGATTTGCTACCAAAAGTGAATTCGCTCTGCGCCTCCAAGTTCTAACAAAATATTAATACTAACTTATTTCAGTATAAGCTTAAGATGAAAATTAAGATTGCTATCAGAATGATAAATAGTAAATATGTATAGTAATAATAAATAGTAACGGTAAATGGTAAGTCATTAATAGTAACGGTAAATAGTAATTTTTGAACAGTGATAGTAAATAGTAAATTGTGAATAGTAACTTTTTGAATAGTAGTGGTAAATGGTAAATCATGAACAATAACAGTGAATAGTAAATTTTGAATAGTAACGGTAAATAGTAAATTTTGAATAGTAGCAGTAAATAGTAAAAATAACACAGTGGTAAATTATTTTTACTATAGTAACTTATTCATAATAGTACTAGTATATCAATGGTTTAAGAGTGTTAAAAAAATAAACTAAAATTATAAAAAGAATATAGAAGAAAGTTATTACCTTACACCTCCAGCAGAACTTCTTTTTACCAAAAGAATTTACTCCCCGCTAATTTCTTACGCACTATCTCTCTAGATTCTCTCTCTAATTTTTGGTGTGGAAATGTTGTAAATGAGCCATCTATTTATAGGAAGAAAATTTTACTATTTAAGATTATTTAATTATTTATTTTACTATTCATGATGTAAGCGATGATGTAAGCGATGATGATGTAAGCGATGATGTCAGTAATGGCATTTTGGTTATTAGATGAAAGGTTAAGGGTATTTTTGTCATTCTCAAAAAAAATAAATAATAATAAAAAAATAATAAAAAAATAGTAAATAAGAAAATTCTAAAAAATTATAAATTATATAACAATCAAAAAGTTCTAAAGAACTATAATCAAATTTCTTTAAAATTTTATTTTAAATAAGAAATAACGAAATTAGGAGTGTTACAACTCTACTCTCCTAAAAAAAATTTCGTCCTCGAAATTTACACTTTTTTTTTAGTAAAACAATTGGGGATGAGACTCTTTCATCTCATTTTCTAGTTCCCATGTAGCATCTTCCCCTCTCGTTTCACTCCAAATGACCTTCACGAGTGGAATTTCCTTGTCTCTTAACTTCTTTATTCTTCTGTCAGCTATTCTGATAGGTGGTGCATCATATGTAAGATTATCTTTAACTTGTATGACATCAGGTTCAATAACATGTGTAGGATCAAATATATACTTTCGTAAGTTTGACACATGAAAAACATTATGGATATTAGAAAAAAAGGTGGTAATGCTATTTGGTAGGCAAGAGGACTAACTTTATGAATTATTTGATATGGACCAATAAATCTAGGAGTTAGTTTTTGAGATTTCATTGCCCGACCGACCCCAGTCATAGGTGTGACTTTCAAGAATACATGATCGCCTTCTTGAAATTCGAGCGGCTTTCTTCTTTTGTCATAGTAACTTTTCTGCCTGCTCTGTGTTGCCTTCATCTTTTCCTGAACTATTTTGATTTTATCCGTGGTTTGTTGTACCAACTCTGGTCCTAGCATCAAGTTTTCACCAGTCTCAAACCAACATAGCGGGGTCCTACATTTTCTTCCATATAATGCTTCAAAAGGTGCCATGCCAATGCTAGCATGGAAACTGTTGTTGTAAGTAAACTCCACATATGGTAAGAATTGATTCCAACTTCCTTTATGCTCTAACACACAAGCTCATAACAAGTCCTCTAGAGATTGGATTGTTCTTTCTGATTGTCCATCCGTCTGAGGATGATATGCTAAACTTAGACGCAGTCTTGTTCCCAAAGCCTTGTGCAAGCTCTTCCAGAATTGTGATGTAAAACGAGGGTCCCGATCAGAAATGATACTTGAAGGAATTCCATACAATCTCACAATCTCCTCGATGTATAATTTTGCCAGCTTCTCCATAGAGTAACGAATATTGATGGGAATAAAGTGGGAAGACTTTGTTAGTCTATCAACTATTACCCATATTGAATCATGTCCTAATGGAGTTTTAGGTAGAGAAGTCACAAAATCCATGGCAATGCTATCCCATTTCCATTCTGGTATTTCCATTGATTGTAGCATTCCAGGGGGTTTTTGATGTTCCACTTTAACCTTCTGGCAAATTAGACATGCAGCTACGTACTCTGCCACTGCTTTCTTCATTCCAGGCCACCAAAATAACTTCTTCAAATCTTGATACATTTTAGTAGCTCCGGGATGAATGCTCATATAACTTTTGTGACCTTCTTCCAGAATTGCTTTCCTCAACTCCTCTTGATTAGGGATACACACTCGATCCTTATACCTCAGTAATTGGTCACTTCTTACATTGAACTCGACTTCTTTTCCTTGTTTCAAGAGTTCTTTCTTTTCTTGCAGGAATTCATCATCTCTTTGAGCCTCTAAAACTTGCCTCAAGAATTCACTTGTCACTTGCAACGCTCCTAATCTGTAGCTGTTAGCATTAGCCTTTACTGCTAGGTTAAGATCTCTGAAGTTTTCTATCAATTCCAGCTCTTTAATCATCATTGTGGACGCATGCAGAGACTTTCGACTTAAAGCATCAGCTACTACGTTCGCTTTTCCAGGATGGTACTGTAACTCAAAGTCGTAATCCTTTAAGAACTCCATCCATCTCCGTTGCCTCATGTTTAACTCCTTTTGGTCGAATAAATACTTGAGACTCTTATGATCGCTAAACACATCGAATGTTGCACCGTATAGATAATGCCTCCAAATCTTTAAGGCAAAGACTACAGCGGCTAATTCTAAGTCATGGGTAGGGTAGTTAATCTCATGTTGCCTTAATTGGCGCGACGCATAGGCTACAACCTTCTTATCTTGCATGAGTACACTTCCTAGTCCTTGTTTAGATGCATCACAGTAAACTTCAAAACTTCAATGTGGATCGGGGAGTACTAACACCGGCGTAGAAGTAAGTCGATCTTTCAGCTCTTGAAAACTATTTTCGCATTGTGTCGTCCACACAAAAGGTTGTCCTTTCCGTGTTAACTTGGTCAATGGGTATCCTAGCTTTGAAAATCCTTCAATGAATCTCCTATAGTATCTAGCCAAGCCCAAGAAACTTCTAATCTCAGTGATTGTGGTTGGTCTCTCCCATTTTAAAACTGCCTCCACCTTGGAAGGGTCTACAGCTATTCCTCCTTGACTAATTATATGTCCTAAAAAGTTCACTTCTTCCAACCAGAATTCACACTTCGACAGCTTTGCATACAGTTGTTTCTTTTTCAGGATTTCCAACACAACCTTCAAGTGTTCAACATGTTCTTCTTTGCTTTTAGAGTACACTAATATATCATCAATGAACACCACTACAAATTTATCTAGATATGGATGAAAAATCCTATTCATGTAATCCATGAATACGGCTGGTGCATTAGTTACACCAAAAGGCATTACTAGATATTCGTAATGGCCATAGCGTGTTCTAAAAGCAGTTTTTGGTACATCTTCTTTCTTCACCCTTATCTGATGGTATCCAGACCTCAAATCAATTTTGGAGAACACCGTGGCACCACGCAGCTGATCCATCAAGTCATCAATTCTTGGCAGAGGATATTTGTTCTTGATCGTCACCTTGTTCAGTTGCCGATAATCTACACACAACCTCATGCTACCATCCTTTTTCTTAACCAACAACACTGGTGCACCCCAGGGGGATACACTGGGTCGTATAAACTACTTCTCTATCATCTCTTCAAGTTGTTTCTTTAACTCTGCTAATTCTAGAGGTGACATTCGGTATGGTGCAATTGAAATGGGTCTAACTCCAGGTACTAGATCAATGGCAAATTCCACATCTCTTTCTGGGGGTAAACCAGGGATATCTTCAGGAAAAACGTCAGGAAATTCACACACAACCGGCAGATTTTTGATTTTTGATTCTTGCTCTCCTTTCGTTGAAAGCAATAGCATGAATCCTTGAGCCCCTCCTTTTAAAGAGGCACTCACTTGGTTGGCGGTTAGAAATCTCGAATCCTCAGGATTCAAATTCATTGGTTCTTTAAACATTATGGTTTTATTATGACAATCTATTAGAACATGATTGTCAGACAACCAATCTAGCCCAATAATAACTTCTAAGCCAGAAAGGGGTAAACAGAAAAGATTGGCCTTAAAGTCCCTACCATTTATGACAATAGGGCATTTCCAACAGGCTTTAGAAGTGACAATGGGATTGTTTCCAGGAGTATGTACAGATAAGTCAAATGACAGTTCTATCACAAGTAACTTTAGTTTTTCTACACAGTCATTGGCAATAAAGGAATGTGATGCACCTGAGTCATACATAACAGTTAAAGGAATCTTATTAATGATACACTTACCTTCCACCATGGAATCAGAATAAGATGCTTCTTCTCCAGTGATTGCAAAAACCTTTCCTTTTGCCTTCGGTCTTCCGACTGCACTGTGCGCGCCTCCTTGAGTATTTATGCTTGTACTTGCACCTTCAGGGTTTTCCCTCTTCATCTCCGGACAATCCTTGATGTGATGACCTGGTTTGTTACACTTAAAGCAAATATAAGTGTTTTTAGGACAATCCCTTTTCAAATGGGGTCCTCCACAGACAAAACATTTAAAATTTGGTGCAGATGTTGGGTAATAGCTTCCAGTTGAAGCTTGGGGTCTGTTAGGAACAGATGCTGCTCCAAACTGGCGAAATGGCGCTTGGTAAGGCTTATTTCTCCTGAAGTCTCTTCTTTGGTGATTGTGAGGTCCTCCACTTCTCATTTCTCCTGCCTTGTGAATGGGCTCACGACTTTTGGTCATTCTATCCTTATGATCTTCTTCAAAGATCCTGCAGCGATTTACCAATATAGAAAATTCACGGATTTCCTGCATTCGTATAGCTTCCTTAATTTCTGGCCGCAATCCATTTACAAACTTTGCACACCGATCTCTTTCATTAGTAGCATCATTATAATGAGAATGAAAACGAGATAGCTCTTCAAACCTGGATGCGTACTCTCCAACGGTCATATTTCCTTGGGTCAGCGACAGGAATTCGAATTGTCTTTTCTCTTTAACATCAGCTGGAAAGTATTTCTCCAAAAACATATCCTTGAAATAATCCCAAGTGATCTCCACGTCGTTGACTTCGAATTGTCTACGCGTGCTATCCCACCAATGTTCGGCATCCTCAGATAAGGCATAAGTAGCGAAGACTACCTTATCAGCTTCATTACATTGCAATGCTCGAAAGATCTTCTCTATCTCTCGAATCCAAATTTGTGCTCCATCAGGGTTATATCCTCCCTTGAAACGAGGTGGATTGCGCTTTTCGAATAGGTCCAGTCTTCTCAAGGCATCGTTACCTTGACCTTCACGTGCTCCCATTGCATTGATTAAGCGTTCTACAACTCCAGCAAGACCGTTTCCAGCCATTAGTTTCCTGTTTCACAGTAACTGAGATTTGTCACATCAATCACAGTTACTACCAAGCCGGATATTCTATTCTCTATCACCTATACAGAGTTTACAGACAAAGCAAGATAGACCTTTTCCCCAAGCCTATTGGATTAACTGCTTTGATACCACTTTGTAACACCCTCAGTTACACCTTAATAAATTCTAGAAAAATTCGTAATAATTTTTTTTTACTAAAGATATGTTTGTTAAAAAGAAACTATCGGAATAAATTATATACATTATTTCTGAAATACCTCAATATTATTAAAACTTTATAAAGTATTTGTACATTCATCCGAAGAAAATAAACATTAAACATTATAAGAAAGAGAGGAAACTCCATGGCCCAAGAACAGTTGCCTAGTGACATTATTTATTCATTGGACCACGGTATTCATACCGAGCTCCCTTTCTAGAACGTGCTATATATACTGTCAATGTTCTTCGATCCTTCCCTCTGTACGAACCATTAATTTAAAACATATGAAACAAAAACATAGAGAAAGGAGTGAGAAACCGAATATAATATTCCTAAATGGGACATAAGCAATAAAGGGTTTTCACAAACTAGTATAATAATATCAATCACAATCACAAGCACAATCAATTTATGAATGTATGAATGATATGCCATATCTTCATCATAACTTATCTATATATGTGGGCCCCTTAAATTTTAATTTGCACTGGGCCAACTAGGAGTTTACACTGTTCCATAATTCCGGATAATAATAACATGAACAGCTCAACTAACATGGAAACACTTAGAGACTAGTCAGATTGAAAAGGTTTTTATTGTGAAAGTACCCGACACTAGGGAGCTACCCCAGGTCCCCTGAAGCACCCTTTCACACCCTCTCATCCCAAGGCTCACAATTAATCCTCCTCTAATGTATCCTCGGTTTCTATAATCCGTCCCCAGACAATATCATTTTGTTTCTCTTCAATGATTCATGATGCATGAACTACTCGCGTATTTAGTTGGTTAAGGCTTTTAGAAACTCAATTATATTATCAGGGCCTACGAATCGCGACATAGCCACCCCAGTAAACTGTACTTTTTCAACTTCTCAAATACGCACATAGAATTTTAGTACAGTTCCTTTACAAATCACAAATCAAATCTCCTTATAAATTTGAGTTTCAAAGCCTTAAATATATTTCACAACCTTCTTTAGAAAGTTTATAGGTCAATTCAAAATCAATTTCTAAAAACTCGAATTTGGAATTATCATTCTTTAAAACCTTAGTACTTGAAAGTTTTGTATAATATTTTTATACATTTAAATAATATGTATATATATATATGTATATATTAAAATATTAGTAAAAAATTTATTTTTATAAAATAATTTCTCTTTCTTTTTCTTTTTAATAAACTAACTAAAAAAAATCTAAATTTTAGTAAAGATATATACATATATATTAAAATATAAAAGAGATTTCTAAAAACTTATGTAGTTTTATTGAAATCTAAGAAATTTCTTAAAAGTAATTTGAATAAATATGAATAAGTAAATAAAGAAGTAGGAGATAAGTGAATTCTTACTGAATTTTAGCTTTCCGTCATGCTTGCTATATGCTCAAACTCCACAGTACAAGATTATCAATCATAATCAAACATTGTCAATCACAATCAAACATCATAAAACATAAATAAATATTAACAATCATAATCAAATCAAATAATTAAGCATCAGTTATAAATATGATAATTTTAAAATTCAATGGTTATTTAAATTAATAAAGTTTGTTTTAAGTTCTATGGTCAATTCCTCGCACAGGTCTATGTAAATCCAAGATAGTCCAGTCCTTGCATAGGTCTAGTTCAGTCCATATAGGTCATAAATAGTCCAAGTCCTTGCATAGGTTCAGTCAAGTTCGTAATAGTTCAAGTCCTTGCATAGGTTCAATCCAGTCCGCATAGGTCATAATAGTTCAAGTTCTTAAATATTTTAGATATTAAGTTACACAAGATGCTTAATTTATTAATAACAATTATTATAAATTTTAAGTTAAAAGTTATTATTTTAAAATAATAATATTGTTATGTTTAAAAGGAGTAGGGGACTCCTCCCAATATTATTATGTATTTTCATATTATATCCTTAATCTCACCCCCCTTACCTTGATTTGCTACCAAAAGTGAATTCGCTTTGCGCCTCCAAGTTCTAACAAAATATTAATACTAACTTATTTCAGTATAAGCTTAAAATGAAAATTAAGATTGCTATCAGAATGATAAATAGTAAATATGTATAGTAATAATAAATAGTAACGGTAAATGGTAAGTCATTAATAGTAACGGTAAATAGTAATTTTTGAATAGTGATAGTAAATAGTAAATTATGAATAGTAACTTTTTGAATAGTAGTGGTAAATGGTAAATCATGAACAATAACAGTGAATAGTAAATTTTGAATAGTAACGGTAAATAGTAAATTTTGAATAGTAACGGTAAATAGTAAAAATAACACAGTAGTAAATTATTTTTACTATAGTAACTTATTCATAATAGTACTAGTATATCAATAGTTTAAGAGTGCTAAAAAAATAAACTAAAATTATAAAAAGAATATAGAAGAAAGTTATTACCTTACACCTCCAGCAGAACTTCTTTTTACCAAAAGAATTTACTCCCCACTAATTTCTTACGCACTATCTCTCTAGATTCTCTCTCTAATTTTTGGTGTGGAAATGTTGTAAATGAGCCATCTATTTATAGGAAGAAAATTTTACTATTTAAGATTATTTAATTATTTATTTTACTATTCATGATGTAAGCGATGATGATGTAAGCGATGATGTCAGTAATGGCATTTTGGTTATTAGATGAAAGGTTAATGGTGTTTTTGTCATTCTCAAAAAAAAAATAAAAAAAAATAATAATAAAATAAAAAATAAGAAAATTCTAAAAAATTATAAATTATATAACAATCAAAAAGTTCTAAAGAACTATAATCAAATTTCTTTAAAATTTTATTTTAAATAAGAAATAACGAAATTAGGGGTGTTACAATAAACACATAAAGAGAATCCAACCCAAAAGTCCATCAAGTAGAAAAACCTCATGACTTAATAACAAATTGAGCTTCCTCATTACTCATGTTAATTACAAGAATTTGATGGTGTAACATTGGACATTTTTAAATGCAATAACCAGTATGGCGTTAAAGTCATGGCCGAGGTAAAAAAAAAACCTGATTCAATGGTTGCATTGAAGGATGAAGCATATGATACCTAGCCAATGACTTTGTCTAACGCAACACCTTTCTTCTTCTTCTTCTTCATTTTCCTCCTCCTCTTCCCTGCAACGACCAAAATGTATGACACAACATCATTTTATTTTGAAAGTCGCATGCTTTGCGTCCACATTCTTTGACGCAATAACCACTCATAACATTATGTTGGAGTTTGTTCGATGCTATGTAAAAAATGTCTAATGTTACTTCCTCCTCTCAATTACATGTTTGGTTTCCACTTTATTAGATGTAACAACCTATCGTAGTATTGCGTCGGAGTTTGTTTATCACTATGCAAAAATTCTCATATGCAATGCAAATGCTAAAATTAGATTTTGTTGTAGTGGTTCGGATAGAAATAAAATCTTGGCTATTTTCTTGAACCTCGCACGAATTATGCTTTAACCTTTTCGTGCAACCAATTATTGAAGATTGCAACTCTTTGGTGTCAAAGTTCCATAACAGGGGCGACCGGTTAACAAAAAATCATATAGTATAGCCTTTTTCTACATTATTAATTTTTTATTATAATTTTATACTCAAAATAACTATATTGAACATGGTTTTGTAAAGTCCAATTATTAAATTAAAATTTTTAAATTTTTAAAAATTAAATTGTCCAACTCATACAATCTCAAACACTAACACATAGGATTATTCAAAAAATTTATCATTTAAAATAGGAACCTTACCTCAGCACTTTATGTACATATAAACAACCAACATACTGGCTTTATAAGACAAATTAATGAGATTTGACGTCAGGGAAAAAAAACCATAATAATACGAAAATAATTATCTCTCATAATGAGTTAATTAAAAATTGAAAGATAATCATTGAGTAAACCACATTACAGTCCTCTCGATTAAAATTGAAATATAATATAACATAGCCGTCTTGTACACTGGTTTACTCATTTTTTAAGGATGAAGTATCATAGGCTATTATTTATTACGGACCAGGTCTGGAATTATCAGGCAATGGAGACACAAAATCTAGAAGACTTATATCATTGTAAGGAATAATTCTTTTATTTTAAATGTACATTTAATCATGTTAAATTGGAAAGACATCATATTTCTTTCATTATCATCGCAAATATGATTGATTACAAGCTCAGGTATATGTAACGATAAGAAAGATTTGGTAAAAAATGAGGGAGGTGTGGGCTATGTTCAATCAATAGCCTTGAACTGTAGGTGGGTGGAAGTGAAGGCTATTGAGATCAATTGTGTCCCATAAGGCCATAACATCCGTTTCCTTTGTAAGTGTGACTGTGACTTGTGAGTCTCTTTTCCCTTCATTTTAATTCCTCTGAACAGTGGGGAATGGGCGTATGAATGCTGAATTCATCTGCCAAACCTTAAGTGAGGCTGTCACAGTGGCTTCAGTGCCATTATTGAATAACAACAACCGAGCACCTCCATAGATTGCCCTTGTTGGATAAACTCTTGATGTCACACATGTTCTTCCACCTTGAGCAAAGCTTTCAACTATTGAATGGTCCACCTGATTAAAGCATTCAAAATCAAACTTCGTTAGTGGTCTGGTTCATGCACATAATATATTTATATACAGACAACAATAAAAACACCCAAGAAACTTAGCCAAAAAAAAGAAGAAAATTGCAAGGACTAACTTACCAATATCCTTACAGAGAGCTTTTCGTTTTTGAGTACTGGAACAAGGCTTCCAAAGATTTTCTTATCAACATCGTTTGCCAGAGAAGACCTATGATAAAAGACGTAACAAATTCAACATTTCATCTTGTCACAATTTAATGCAAAGTTAGTTTCTTTCTCTAATTTAGTACCAAAATGAGACAAACAAAACAACACCTCCAAATTCAAAAAGAAATACTAGTCTAGCACCTTGATTGATCAGAGCAGAATGATGTCTTGAGATGTCCATCACTTCCTTTAACCACATAGAAGTACACGGGAGTGTATTCTGAAAGTTTGTCATCTGCTAGAACCAAAAGACCAAAAGGTCCTAAGGCACCACGTTTAGCTGCTCCACCACTGGTGCCACATTTGTACTCCTCATTGGACTGGCTTGTATTCTCCAAGGCTTCTTTGTCTATCTCAAACTCAGCTACAATGTCCAACTGTTGCATTGAATCAGGTAACCTTAATTACAACATTAGTTTTACTAACCTTAACAACCTTATGCAGGATAAAAATATACAAAAAAGAATTTTTTTTATTAAAAATTGTGTTGGACTAATCATAAATGAATTACATTAATGTTAATTGAAATTTAAATTTTTTACTTTGATTTCTTATCATATTCTTAGTTGCAAGGAAAAATCTTAAAACATATAGCTCAATGTTCTCCTATTTACTTGCCAATTAAAAAAAAAAATTAACATGAATTCAAACCTGTGTTGCTGATTCAATTTCTAGTGACACCACTGACCCTGGCTTGGCCTTCAAATTTTTAAACTCATCGCTTCTCAATCTCAAACTCTCCACCTCTGCTACAGGCCATTGAAGTATGTTGCTACCAGTTTTCTTGTCAAGTGCCACTGTTCTAGGAATACCCTATATAATAAAAATACACAACCAATGTTATTGCTAGCCAATATGATATAACATTAGTTAAAAATGTGACACAAAGTTGCAAACAAGTAAAAAAGGGTAACATACCTGAATTGATGCCCAACCTTTGGCCACATCAGCATGTTCACTATCAGACTCACCAATCCAGCCCCACAACACTCTTCTCCCCTTATTCTGATCATAAAATGTCTTGGATGCATAGAATATGCCATAGTCATACCTAAGTCCAAGACCAACATCATTCTCGAGGTCATCTGGTATGAACTTAACATTCTTCTCATCATAAGTCCCAAGTGCATAGTAATCGTGTCTATCATCATCCAGGCTAACCTTCACCACATGCTTCACATCAGGCCCATTAAAAGAAGTGTCCAAGCCATTCTCAGCCTTGTTGGATACAGGGAAGAAGTCAACACACTCCCACATGCCGGTGCCAGGAACAGCATGAAGCAGTCCTTGTACTTGCTCATAGGTCTTGAAGTCAACGGTGTCATAAACCAAGGCAATGCCGGTTTTGTTAAGCTTAGAGCCAATAGTGATGCGCCACTTCCCTTCAGAGGTGAGCCATGCAGTTGTGGGGTCACGGAAATCCTTGGCACCAATCCCTGGTGGTGGGAAAAGGACAGGGTTTTCAGGGTATTTGACCCAATCAACAAGGAGAGGGTCTGATGGATCAGCAGGGTAAGCAAGATTTTGCACTTGCACAGACTCATTGGTGGAACCTGTGTATAACATGATGACTTGGCCATTGGGTAAGATTGTGGCAGAGCCTGTCCACACACCTTTCACATCATACCATTCATCTGCTACCATTGCTAGTGGAAGGTGAAGCCAATGGATCAAGTCCCTTGACACAGCATGTCCCCAAACTATGTCACCCCAAATTGCACCCTTTGGATTGTACTGGTAGAAGAAGTGATACCAACCTTTATAGTACATTGGACCTGAAATTAAAACACAAATTGCACCAACATTGTCAAATTTGGACTGTTCTAGCCCTTTTTCTTAAACTTCAGTAATTCCAATATTTTTGGAAAAAGCTTTGTCCTTTGGTTCCATAATTTTCTAGAATTTGAAAAAAAATTTCATATGGTTGCAGATTACCACATCACCAATGGTTTAAGCAAATCAATCTTCATGGGACTAAGCATAAAATTAATTCTCTTGTGTCACTTTTTTCTTATATAAGTAAAAAAAAATTGATTTTACTATAGGATGGTTGATTAAGACCATGGATGGTGATATGGAATCACAAAATAATTTCTCAAAATGGGGTTGAATAACTGTTTACCCTGTTCATCACATGACAGAATTCTACTATTTATTTGGTCATACAAATGTTGTGTTCGGTTCAAAAACAATCTGCTGAATTAGAAGTGCTGTTCAAGTATTCAAGAACTTCGGTTTAGACTCTGCAGTTTAATTCAAAATTACAGAAAAGTCTAATTCTTTATTCTCTTATGAAAAATTGAAAGTCTTATTGTTTGAATTACCATACAAAAATTCATAGATTTTCCGCGTAAAGGATTCACCGAACAACAGCATGTGACCCATTCTTGTATAAAAGACATAACATAGTAATTTTGCCAAGTCAATAATAAAGAAATAGATTGAACAAATTAATAGACAGCTAAAATGAAAAGAACATAAAAAAAAAAGAAACAAGTTATGTAAAAACAACGAGAAAAGGTGAGGTGAGGATGCTCATACCATTAGGATCTGAAGAAGAGTAAAACAAATTCCCCCGTCAGAGTAAGCCAAAGTTACCCAAAAAGACAAGAAAAAGTTAGTGTCACAAACATTCAACATTAATAACTTCTTTTATTATTATATTTAAATCTCAGTTGAAAATAATGATCTCGACAAGACTATTTTGAAGGTCCAATGGCCAAGGATGTGTTGGGGTTATAAAATCAATAAATCAAATGTTATTATTTTAATATAATACAATATAATATAAACAAAAAGTAATCCTGTAAAAATTAAATAAAAAATAATAACTGCAAATTGATATAAAAAACATTTTTAATCTTTAAAAACGTTAATCTGTTATATATATTATCACTTTTTAGGCGTTCTACATAAAAGAAAAAAAACAAACTTACTCGCACGTTATAGTGGTTTTTAATTTGTTTCATACAGTAGTATTTAATATACGCTGTCGCTCTCTACCTAACAGGGCAATAATAGTAATAAAACAGTGAACACTGAATTTTAAAACAATTGAAAACAATTTACAATAACAAAATTTGTTTTAGAATGCCTTTGGAAGAAATTATAAAAAAATTATGATGTTTTATAAGTTCTTTTAACTTATTTTAATAAAGCATGTATCTAGCCATTCTAATGCATTTTTGGCATCATTCCTTCTCCTGCCTATGTTCTTAGAACTGAAAAAGCATATGGATTTCGACCAATTTAATGATCTCCAATTTTAATTTATTTAAAATCAATTATTTTTAGCAGGTCATTGACAATAAAAGAGATTAATATCTATGGTATGATTTTTTAAAAGGAAAAGAAGAAAGAAAAGCATTATATTAATTAAGATATTTACCATTCATCCAATTCTTCTCGGGCTGGAAATGGAAAGCAGTTCTCTGCCATGACAGCATGCTATTGTCCCAAGGATACAATTCTTCCCCGTTGCCATTAGTGGCGGTTAATAACAAGTTGTTGGACTTCTCCGAGACCCCTTGAGACACACCGCGTGAAACAGGTTCCAATGTAGACCAAGGTAACGTTGGCAATGACACAGTCGAATGCTGTCCATTGGATGAATAAGAGGCTCTGTAGCCATTGAAGGCTACCAAAGAAGCAAGTAGTAGGAACCCACAAACGATGACAAGCACCCCCTTTGTGTTTCTGCGTGGGTCGTCCTCCTCGGAGCGGGGCTGATCGGGTATAGGAACATAAGAACAAGGGAGATCCGAGGAAGGTCTTGCCATGAATGTGGAACAATTCAACCAATGGAGATAATTGGTGGAAAGAGGGAACAAATTGTAAACTGAATGTGGAGATGCAATTGGGACAAAATTTATAGGGGTCTTTGCTGGCATGAGGCACGTCACGCTGTGTTGGGTCCAGTCACGTTTTGTAGGGTTTATTTTGTTACTAAGTTTTAGGTTTGAGTCTTATTCGTAACTTAATTTTTTAAGTTTGTTTTTATTTATTTAAAAGTTTGATTTAAAGTTATGTTAATAAAAATATAAACTAAATAGATTAATAAGTTTATCTTAAACAATTCAATTTGTTTTTAAAACTTATCAATATTAATATAATATATATTTAATCATCAACTTTCATATTGTAGATGATTTTACGAAAATTAATTTTATAAATTATGATTCATAGAAATTATCACATGTGTTTATATATTATAATATATTGTCTAAATCTAACATATTTAATTAAATAAGTTTTTTAAAATCTTTTAATTGATATTTGTATTAAAGAAGTTGAGTCTCACCTATTCTTATCTATAACTTGGTAATCTTTAATTTTTTTAGATTTTATATTTTTAGAGATAAGTGAAATTATATTATTTAAATTTTAATTGTTAAAAATTTTGATCATAAATTATTGCTATTAATTAATTAATCTGATACTATATCCAAATATTGCAATTGGTTTATAAAAAAATGATTACTTAAAATAATTCAAACAAAATAAATTATCATAAATCAATATTCACTTAACAAATTTATATTATATTATATTAAATCATATTATATTATACATATTGAAATAACCTGTTAAAATAATTACATCTAAAACACTTGCTTAGTTTAATCTATGATGATATTAGTGGAAAAATTGATAAACTAGATGATTGTATTAGAGTTTTTAGTAAAATTAGTTGTTCAATAATTGAAAATGTAGAAGAATATGTTTAATTATTTAGGAAAAACTTATTTTTATATATACATGACTTATAACTTTTTAATATATTTTAATAAATATCATGGTGAATAAAATAATTTAACATTTTTTGGTTTCTTTATAAAAAAATTAACCAAATATATAAATATAAATATGATAATTCATATAAGTATTTTTTATAGAAGTAAAGTTTCACATATTCAAAAAATTTAGATAAAATAAATATTTATAATAAAAAATAATATGAGTATCAAATAGCATTTCATAATAAATAAATAATGTTGTTACGAATATCTCTTATGGTATTACATCTCTTAAAAAAATAAGATCTAAAAGGAGATATTTTGATTTATGTTTTAAAAAATTAAAATAAAGATTTAATATTTTCAAAATAAATTAAAGGATAATGATAAAAAATTATTTTAAAAAATTGCATTTTCTCAATTCGCAATGATTTCTAACTCTCTCGTTCCTTGCTTTTTGTAGCCGGTTAATAATTTTCTTTTCCGCGGTTTGGTTAGGTTACTGTAATATCTCTTTTTGTGCTCCTATTTCAAATAAATTACTGTATCTGTTTTCGTATGCATGCAGGTAACATTATCATTTTATTAGTGTAAAACGCATATACCCAAACTTATTATTTACGCTTTGGTTAAATAAAATCCCTTCATATCATTATTATAAAACACAATTTTATAAAAAAAAACACTAAATCTAAATATTATCGTAAAACACAATCTTTTAGTTAGATCAAAACATAACAAAATCTAAATACCTAATCAGTCTTCTTACCAAATTCAAACTTAACTAAATACTAATCAACAAAACATAAAAAGGCTAATAATTTTATTTAGCGACATCTATCATGCACCTTAGAAATAAACCTAATATATGCTACCAGGGTAATATTAAGTGATAATATATATACCCTTAAAAGTAATATTAATATATCGAATATTATCTATGATTACCGTGAATACTATAGAATAGTATATTATATTATTATATAGATATATTATATTATGAAATTGGAACATATTTATCCCATGTTCGTATAATATTAATATATATATATATATAGTTTATATATAGTTGTATGTTTTAATTTTAGATTTAAAGTTTAAAACTCAAAAATATATTATTATAAAAAAGTTCAAAGGTATATAAAAATAAAAATAATAAGTATATTAAAGGGTGTGGGGTGGGATGAGGCGTATAGTACTCATTCCCGCATTCGTAGATTTTTATGGATAATTTTTATCCCCGTTAGACAAGTACATACTCTCTCATCATAAGTAATTTATGCAGTTACTCGATGAGTATGACCCAATTGTCATTTCTATTTGAAAGTTTTTGATTGGTTATAAAAATAAGTGAAAAATAATTTAACTATAAAAATAAGATATATATATATATATATATATATATATATATATATGATGTCCCAACCTAACTAACTATTATATTAGGAATTAGACACACAAACACATATATAAGTTAATTATTACAAAAAAAATATAAAATACAAACTATATTACATTTTATTTGAATAGATAAAATTTAAAAAATAGAAGTAGGTTATATTTTTCAGTTATCTTGTAATTAACTTTTAATTTCGATAACTTTGTATGATTATAGTTTCTAAATTTATAACTCTAAGTCTTCCTCTCTGAACAGATAACAATCTAACTTAGGTCCAATAACAACCGTAAAGGTTACCTGCTTAGATAAAGAATTACCTATAAAAAAATGTAGAAACTAGTATAGAAAAGGTCTATGAACTCGGTTAAAATTTGGCTACGAACTCGGTTATAAAAACAAGTTCATTTCGGTCGTGTTTGTAAGTCTGGAGGTGTGAGCTCGGTTTCAAGCAAACCTTGCTCATAGATACAGACTCTAAAGAACCATGTTTATAGATTTACCTTACAAACTCGGTTCACGGCACAACCATGTTCAAATTTATTTCTGGGCAACCTATGAACTCGGTTAAAGTCAGAACTAAGTTTATAGATAACCTAAATCAGCGCAGCTCATTAATTGATTTGTTTAAGACTGACTCATTAATCTATTTAATATATATTTATTTATATTTTCATTGATAATAACATAAATCAAGTTTTTATATAAAGTATCACGTTATAAGTTAGGCTCAAACCTCTAAATTAAATAATTAGCAGAGACATAATCTATAAACCTAAATCAGCTCAGCTCGTTTCTATCCTTATTGAGTATTGACCATCAAAAATGAGGGATTGGGTATAAGAATATCATAACCAAACCATATTTCATTATTAATTAATTTATTACTAATCAAAGGGTTTATTATATCTTGTGATGGAATAATTAATGTGAATTAATTTTTTTTCTTTTCTCCAATATTTTAGTAGTAGAGGTCTTACTTTGGTGGAATATGGCTACCTAAGATCTATATTGGTTTGTGTTCAGTGGCTTGATTTGAAAAGTGATTTCCACGGCTATAAATGGTACATAGCAACACTGAAAAGAAGTGTTGAGTTAGATTTAAACATTTCTCACAAAAACTATGGGTGGTGTACTAACATGCATAGTCGTGGTATTGTTTGTAAAGTAGCGTATCAATAACGAATTTGATGACACCATTTTGCAAACTATAATAATGATTAAATTCGAATTTGTTAGTGGGAATATATTGAAGTGATTTCCCTCCCCTTTCTTTTGCAGAACCATAAATCCTATGCATACATACACCTATGCATTTTTTTCAAACACATGGTGTGTAATGTGTGTAAACCCTCTGTCCATGCTACGTTCCAATGGTAAACCTCACACTCAATACAATGGCAAACAAAGAAACACAGATTTGGGCAACAACATATGTATATGTGTTAAGGCGTTCGAAGAAACTAACCGTGCGTATATTGTCAAGGAAGAAGAAGACAAAGACTACACACGCAATGGAAGCAAAAAGAAGCAACTTCACGCGTAATGGAAGCAATGTTTAAGGAAGTAATATGGATTCAAATAAGGTATCAAGGACGCACAATGGGTATCACGAAGGGTTTAACTGGGCAAAATAACCTCAAATGAATGTGTGGGTGTATCCTAAGAACTTGGTTCCTACAACCACCTAGTTTTTAGGTACCAAATTCAAAAAAAAATTAAAAAAAAGAACGACCTAAGAACTCAGTTGCAGGAAAATCGAGTTCTTAGGTACAACAGCTTAAGAACTCGGTTGTAGGAGTCGAGTTCTTAGGTATGTTTTAAAAAAATATTAAAAATGGCCTAAAAACTCAATTATAGGAGAACTGAGTTCTTAAATGTGTTTAGAAGGAAAAAAAATAGTATAGCTTAAAGAACTCGGTTTAGTGTGGAACCGAGTTCCTATATATATTTGTTAATAAACACTTTAAAAATTTAAATTTTCAATAATTTAAGTAATTTATTATATGTGTTGCACGTAATGTTCTTTGAAATTTATATTTTACTATAATTGAATTTTGTTAAATATTATATGTTATGCTTTTTATTATAATGATTGTATGAAATAGTGATCTTATATATTTAAAGTGGGGTAATGGTTCAAGTAGGTGGTTTTTAGGCACCCAAAAGAATATGAAGACGAAAATTAAAATCACTCACTTATATATATATATATATATATATATATATATATATTTCCATACACGAGTAATTTTTTTTATTGCTTCCATAAAATAACTATCACTTACAAAATAATAAATAAACATTTGTACAGTAAAAATTAAAATAAAGTTTATATTTCCCAATAATAAACATAAAATTTCTCAATAATCATAAAAATATAAATTTTATTTTGTTGGTCAGCATTATTGATAATTTTGTAACATTTTTAGATGATGCACAATATACTACTTATTTTTTTACATTTTATTGACACTTACTATATGTTTCAAATTGTATTTTTATAGTATTACTTATTAGTATGCTCACGAGGTGAATATGAGACAACAATTATTATATAAAGGTTGTTTGGTTGGGAGTTTTAATTAACGGGAACTCCGTTGAGTTGAAGGGAAAAATTAATTCTGACAGTCAGATAGAGTCTTGACTATTTAAAATAGTGTAAAAAATTAATATTAATTTTTAAATTTTTTTATTTTTATAACTCTGTTTTCCTAACTGTAAACCAAACATAAGTTAAGAACGTTAAATCAAAGACCAATAATGTTGCCGTGATCATGAATTATTGATAACGTGTACCAATAATGTAACCTTAATAGTGGTGCAAACTATGGCCAAAAGAACAATAGACCTACAAAGCTTACGTTAATTATGGTCCACACATAAGCTAGAAAGAACATAGAACACTTCAACGAAGCGCTGTAGAAATTAGGAAGCCATCTTTTGTGGAATTTTCATTAATGATTTGGTGGTGACTCATTAGCCACGGAGGCATACGATGAATCTAGAAGCTTAAAACTCGCTCCAATTCGCATTATGTGTCCATGCTACGTGTATTAAGCCAATCACACTTTAATTGAGGGCAATATATTTAATTACAGGTTGTTTGGTACAGCATTATTTGAATTTTCAATTATCACCACGATGAAAACTTGTCTAATAATATTAAAATTTAAGTTAAACATGTTTTTTTCGCGTGTTTTGATTTTTTTATTTTTTCCTTTTTTATTGGTTTCGTACTCATGTTATTTAATATGTGAAAATGGGTCTTTAAGACGTCACTAGAAAAATATATATAAGGTTATTTTTTAAACTTAAAGAATAGAACAAGTTTAAGAGATTGAACATGAAGTAAAATATATAATTTTTTTTGTTAAATTAGTATTTATGTTATTAATATTATATTTTATGGATCAATTTTAATATATTAAATAATATAAATACTAAAATAAAAAACTAAGAGATTAAAATCATCAAAACACAATAACCAAAAATACATTTAACCTTAAAATTTATGTCACAATAAAATAGAGCTGGTAAAATGGGCTAGCCCGCATGGGTCGGCCCAAACCCGCCCGAAAAAATGTAATGCAAGGGCGTAAAAATAAAATTTAAAATTAATAAGCAAGAAAAAAACCCGACCCTAAAAAAGCCAGAAAAAGACAGGCCGAGTGCAGGCTGGCCCATGAGGGCTACGGGCGGCCCATTTTAAAAAAAAAATATAGGGAGTTTCTCGTTTAATTAGAATTTTTCTTCCTTTCTTTCTACTTCTCATCTCACCGTATGTGTGAAATATGAACTTTTATAGACTTTTGTTATGAACTTTAATGATAAATATTAATGAAATTAGTTTTAATTTTTTTGGATAGAATTTTAATATTTTATAAATATATCTTTTAAACTTTTTCAAAGCGGCCCACCCGAAGTGGCCCGCAGCCCGTTGAGGACTGGACTAGGGCCTTTAATTTCAAGGCCTGAATTTTTACGGGCCTTTTTTGGCCCGACCCTAAATGACCTGCAGCCGATAAAGCCTTGTCCGTTTAGGGCCGCCCGCCCGAATTACTAGCTATATAATAAAACATAATAATTCATTTACTCTATTATTTCACGGTTAAGATTAACATCTTAACGAAATTTTAGGAATATGATCCATATATTTTTTTTATGAGGGTATAATACTAGTAGCTTTTGTAGATTAAAAATGTGAATATATGAAGCAACTTCTGCAATTTAAATTGATTGTTCTTAACTTAATTTAGAAGTAAAATGTTATCACTACCCTTATGTATACGAATTATATTTTTTAGATAATATATGGTTTATCTTCACATCTTAACCACTGTCAATATATATATATATATATATATATATATATATATATATATATATATATAAATACCTTTATAAACCAAAATTATTCATTTGTTCTTATAATATTGTCATAATGCTTTAATTTTAAAGCCAATTACATACTCTAATATTTGTAGGAAACATTACCGAATTGAGGGTATGATGAGGTCAGATTCAGAAATAATTCTCATTATTTTTTCGCAAAACAATCATAGCAATGGCCAATTATAGTGCTTATTTTATTCTGCATGATTCCAAATCCAACTCTAATTCGAACGCTCATGGCCTACTTCAGCAGCGAGTTTCCCCACCATACGAATGTTTTTGACATAGTATATTCTATATAACTTTCTTTTTCTTTTTTCTAATCATATATATCATTTTTAAAAATAATTTTGTTTAAATTAAAAAATACTTATATTATAATAAGTCTAACTCTTTTAATAAAGATTTTTCATCTAAAAAATTTAAATTAAATATTTTATATAATGCATTAAATAAATACCAGTTGAATTGAACTGATTAGTAGTATTTCCCCGAATCAGAAGTTTTATGAGACCTACTCTCTCATTATTGTTAAAAAATATTTTTTATATATTTTGTTTCTCTATAATTTCAGTAGATAATAATTATAATCTCTTTATAAATATCCTTTTATTGTATAAATTCCTCTGTAAAATCTTAGAGGAATTAGTATTCAAAATTCAGAATGATGAAGCAGAATATACTTATATGACTTGTTGCTGATTGGGATGACCCAGTTGGTAATTATTGGGAGTGACACTTAAAATATTCAATAATGCAAATTTGATGAGACAGATTGCCGTGGCTTTTAGACCACATGTAAAGGATGAGTAAGCACATACTCATTGGCTGCATTCACCGGCGATGCGGTGCAAGTGCTTCTCTTTCTCTGTTGCTCCATTTTTGTGAGGCTCTTAGTGTTTTGGCCCCACCTCTCTGCCAATAATGTTACATTATTCACAATAAAAAATTACTATTGCTACACGCCATACCTAAACAGAATCTTGGACGTTGCTTTTCTTGTTCTAAACCAAGATTGTTGCTGGGGAGTTTCTTTTTGTTTCTACTAAGAAAACAATTAATTCAGATTTTAATTTTAATTATAACAACTAATGTTGAGAATAAAGTCTCGGATTTACAAAGATTTTACCTTTGTAAATGAATAATTTGTGCAAGTTATAATTTATGACTAACTTTGTCTAATTTATCTTTTATATAGTTAATTTTTTCAAAAGAAGCATCGTAAAACATGAGGTTTGAATTTGTAACTTTTAAACCTACTCAAACTTGCCACCGCTAAGGAAAACTTCAAAAACTAGTATTTAATTTTTTTAAAAGGTTAAAATGGGTCCTTAAAACTTTGATAATTAATCCCCAGCGGCTAATTAGGATGATTTGTCCTCCATACCTAATTGAACATGTTTCACATGTGGTGTTGCAGTTTCCACATGCCCATGCTTCCACCGTTTAGCTATATGAGTTGGATCATTGGCAGAAATTATTTTATGTTTACATATTCTCGTTTAATAATAATAATAATGTTGGACAGGATCTGGATTTGGTGCTGTTGGAAATAGGTGTAATTAGGATTGTTATTAAAATCGAACTGGACTCACTAGTTGAATTGTAATTGAATATGTAATTAGTACGAGTTAATTCTTTAATGATACCGGTTTAACTACGGTAGATTTTAATTTGACTACAATTTTTTTAAACTGGTGTCTTCACCAATTCAATGATCAGTTCAATTCTAAAAACATTATTACGGCATGAAATAATGAATCACCGGTTGGTCCTCAAACTTGTTACTTTGCTGCCGCGAGCAAGCTAATTATAACAATTTTATGTGCATATAAATAAATAATTAACTTGCATTACCAAAAAGTAAATAAATTAACTTCTTGTATTATTTCTTTGTTAAAATCCCATATTTGGAGTTTGAGTTTAGAACTAATACTTTGTTGTATTACTTCTTCTTCTTCTCTTCCATTCTCGTGGCACTATTCTTCTTCCTCTTCTTCAATCTTCTCAAATTAAGGGCAAGTTTCAAGTCTTCTTCTCCTCTCCTTCACATGGCATCCTTGGGGTTTTGTTTGGGGCTCTAATTTCTTCAATTGAGGTGAGAATTTATATGGTTTTTGGAACCCCATTTTCGCTTCTTGGAAATTTTTAGAGCTCATCTTCTAATTCTTCTATTTCCTTGAAACTAGAAGCATTTGTGAAGCTTTAGTGATGGTGAGTTACTTAGGATCCGTTGGAATCTTGGTTTTTCTAAATTGAAGTAAGTTAGAATGGCATCCCATTGCTTCTACAATTTTGTTTTACGAGTTTCAAAGCTTGATGATGATTAATTTCATGAAATTAGGTGGTTACGGAGTGGTTCGGAGCTTGGAGTTGATCGAAGGCAAGTTCCGGAGTTGACGACTTAGTTTGGTAAGTTATGTCTTACCGAAACGATCATAAATTTAATGATTCCTAACTTGGCAAACAATGTTTGTAGCGATCATGGTGTTAAAACACATTATTATGAATTTTAGGAAAGTTTTGAGGCTTGTGATTATTGAACGGAGCTTGCGATTAGCGATTGACTAGTGTTCAATAGATCAAGGAGCTTCTAGAATCACTTATTCTAGGTAGGGGAAGCCTTACGTTTTAAATGTATAGTTTATGGACAAGTTCGGGGTTAAATCGTTATGTTAAATGCTATATGTTGTGAAATATTGGTATAATACCCCAATTATATGATATATGTGATATATCTTACGTTTTGATGTCTTCCGTTCATATTGTTGATATTGAAATAGCATGACATGCGGAGTGTGTTTTGGAATTATTGAGAAATATGTATGTATGATTTGTAATGGCTTTATTGAATAGTTCCTATGCATGATATGTAGTAGGATACTTGATTGATGATGTGGATTATTGCATGAAATGCAAATTGAGAAATGTTGAGAGCATATAACGTGGGATGCTTATTGATTAAAATGAATTGATGAATTAATGATAATTATATGCATGAGATGCTATGAAAGACCTTAAGTGGGACTCAAGGCTGCCCGTAACACTACTATTGTCGCTGGGAGTGATTGTGTTACGTAAGAGGGCAAACGGTTTGGTACTAGTAAAACAGCCGGATCAGCTAAGAGCTGACTATATGGCTGAGAGTCTGTGTTGCAAAGCAAAAAATGATAATGTATAATTAGATCCAATTGAATGAGAACATATATGCATATGTGTATGTTATTGAGGATAACTTGATGATATAGCCTTGCAATGAATTATTATGTGTGAACTGATGATAATTGATATATGAATCTTGATGCGATGATGAGTTGTGAGTGAATTATGTTGAATGACAGTATATATTGTTGTTTAATTGTGTTATGATGTTGTAGGATGGAGAATTGGACGATTGATCCAATTCAATAACTGTCATTTAACATCTATTTGCTCACCCCTATTTGTGGCTATATTTTTAATGAATTTGGACGGTGATGGTTGTAACACCCCCTTATATACATGAGATATATATGTATTCTTCTTTTTTTTTAAAAAAAACTTTTAGAAAGATATACATATTTATCATTCTTTATCTCGCGTATACAAGGACGTATATACATATGATTTCCTTTGAATATTGAAAGTAAAAGAAAATGTCGTCTTTCAATATTTATCCATAATGACAAAAATAATTTATAGAAATCATAAGTGATAAAAGATTACAGTATTATATCTAAATAATAAGGTTTATCAAAGTTTAACCTTCACCTTATTATAATTATCCAGCTTGATATTGTAATAAGGTAAACTAAAACTAAATTATACCTCTACTACGACCGTGACCAATCATTTCTTAGTTCTTGAACCATAGGGTTTTGGAATCCTACTCTTGTCATATCTCTTCACCTGATAAGACCCCTTTACCCTTTTGTAATTACATCCTTTCATCTTGAGCTTCTAGCTATACATCACATATATTTTGAACACAGAAATTCAAACAAGAAGGAGTGAGAAACAGAATATAATACTTTACAGATAAGACATAAGCATAAAGGTTTTCACAAACTAATAAAATAATATCATTCATAATCTCATACACAATTAATTATAAATGTAGGGTTTTCATACGCATAACAATCATACTTTCATTCATAACCATTCACACAGATATCACAATCACATGTATGACATGTAATGCTTTTAATACTATCTCATTCAGTTTATGCATGCGGGCCCTTAAAGTTTTAGTTTGCACTGAGCCAACCAGGAGTTTATACTATTCCATAACTTCGGATAATAATAACATAAATGCCTTCATGGCATATGAACAACTCAATTAATTGATATGAAAACACTTAGAGACTAGTCAGATTGAGAAGGTTTTTATTGTGAAAGTACCCGACATTAGGGAGCGACCCCGGGTCCCCTGAAGCACCCTTTCACACCCTTTCATCCCAAGGCTCGAAATTAAGCCTCCTTCTAATATATCCTCGGTTTCTATAATCCATCTCCAGGCGATATCACATCTCATTTCTCATTAATGATTCATGATGCATGAGCTACTCGCATATTTAGTTGGTTAAGACTTTTAAAAACTCAATTATTAAATACCATAAAGGTTCACAAATCATCTCAATAAACTGTACATTCTCATAAGTTCTTCTTTGAACTTCTATTATACAGAAATAACTTTAGTACAGTATTCGAATTCAGATCTCACCAAAATTGAGTTTTCAATCCTTAAATATCTCAAAATTTTCTCTTAGAAAACTTCACATATTTACATAATCTTTCTCAATTTGAATCTTATTTAGATCAAGTTCAGAAATCTCAACTATAACAAAATATCCTTTAGTTATTTCGTTGGGAAAAACCAAAATAATTTACTTTAAACTTCTGATACTAAAAGAAAATAATTTTTAAAATCATTAACTAAGAATACTTAAAACTATAAAAATTTTCTTTAGTTCAAGTATTAATTATCTCAACTTTAATTTTCATAAAATAGCTTCTTTCTAATACAAGATTTTATTCTAGAGATTAAAAATAAAGTTAATGAAAATAATTTCTAAGAATAAATAAAAGACAAATAATTATAAAATACTTTCTCTTAAAATAAAAATTTAAAGAGTAAGGTCAGAAAATTTTTACTGAGTTTTAACTTTTCGTCATGCTTGCTATATGCTCAAACTCTATATCACAAGGTCATCAATCACTCATCAATCACAACCAAATATTGTCAATCACAATTAAATATCATCACTCACAATTAAATATTGTCAATCACAATCAGTTTATCAATCATAATCAAATCAGATAAATTACTTATCATTCATAAATATTATAATTTAAAGTTTAATGGTTATTAAAGTTAATAACTTAATTTTAAGTCTTTATAGATTATTCCTCGCACAGGTCTATGTAAGTCCAAATAGGTCATAATAATCCAAGTCCTTTCATAGGTTTAGTTCGATCCATATAGGATATAAAAGTCCAAGTCCTTGAATAGGTTTAGTCCAGTCCGTATAAGTTATAATAATCCAGATCCATGATAGGTATTTCAGAATAAGTTACACTAGATACTAAATTTATTATTAATTTTAAGTTGAGAAATTATTATTTTAAAATAATAATATTATTAAATTTAAAAGGAGTAGGGACTCCTCCTATTATTCTTATATCTTTTTATATTATATTCTTATCTCACTTCCCCTTACCTTGAATTGTTACCAAAAGAGAGTTCGTTTTGCGCCTCCGATTTCTAGAAATATTAATACCAATTTATTTCAGTATAGGCATAAGATAAAAATTAAGATTACTACGTAAAATAGAAATGGTAAATTTTGAATAGTGAATAGTAAAACGTGAATAGTAATAGTAAATAGTAAAATATGAATAGTAATCATAAATAGTAAAATATAAATAGTAATGATAAATAGTAAATCATAAATAGTAACAGTAAATAGTAATTCATTATTTGAATTATAATTTACTATTCATAATAGTAATTCACTATTTGAATAGTAATTTACTATTCGTAATATTAATTACTATTTGAATAGTAATTCACTATTTTCAATAGTAATAGTAATTTACTATTCAGAATAGTAACTTAAAATAATATTATATCCAGTATAATAATAGATTTCTAAAACCATATAAAAATAAACCTAAAAAGTATAAAAGAGAGTTATTCTTACCTTATGATTTTGACAGAACCTCCTTCCAAAAATTTTATTTCTCTCTCACTCCTACCACTATCTTTCTAACACTGTTATACTAAGAAAATTTAATCTGAAAATGTGATTTCTTTTGTTAAAAACCTCGACTATTTATAGGAAAATTTTTCACTATGCATTTCATTATTTTAATATAAAATTACTATGCAATTTCTAAATTTTTCATTTCTGGTTACTGTGCAACTTTGAAATGCACAGTGTTTTGCATAGTAAATGTCAGCTGAATTATTAAGTCAAATAGTAATCATTCACTCGGTATATTTTAATTATTCAAAATTAGTCCTTTTTGAAATTTAACGATATTATATTAATTCTCACTAATTTTATAATAAGTAATATAAAGTTTAAATTTTAAACATCTAAAATTTTTTGTTAATAAAATTTATTGGTACATTTTTTATTTTTTACAATTGGTAAAAATCAAGATTTTTCTCAAACCGATCATTTTTAGGAAATTCAACTTGAAATAGATTTTAGGAAATTTACTTATAATTTAACTTCACTTTCTTTTAAATATTTTTAATTTTAAGTAACTTTATATGAATTTAAATTATATTATTTTATTAAAATATTTCAAAACTTTCAAAAAAATTCCAGAAAATCATAAATACTATGTAGATCAAAAAGTTCTAAAGAACCATAATCTAATTCATTCAAAATTTTATTTTAAAATTCTAATAAAAGTTAAATCATAAATATGTAAAAACATAAATATAAAAACATAAAATAAAAGTTGTGAATAATAAAGATATTTAAAATTCTTAATATAATTTCATTAATCAATGACTACTAATTAGGTCATTTTAAAATTCTCATTCAAAAGGCATATATATTTTTATTTTATTATTATTATTATTATTATTATTATTTTTTAAAACAAAATAATTAAATATAAATACTAAAATTTCATAAAAAATAATAATAATAAACTAAATAATAATAAGTATTTCTCATTAAAGATATATTAATATATATTTTCTATTTGAGTAGAAAATGGGATGTTACTATGGTGATTGGTGAGGAGTCACCATGCTTGAGCTGGATATGTATATACATTCTATACGTCGTATAGTTTTTTGGTAGTATAGCCTTGGCCGGCTCTTTGTATATAGTTTGTTTTGTTGATGTATATATATACCGTATAATGGAATTAGGTAGCTGATGGCTTCACTAGAAGCCTATATTATATTTTGATTATATATGGTGATGATATGCATAATATTTGATCCGGTTCTAACACCGGCCCCCAAGAGCATGGCTTTAATGCCTTGCCAGATCAGCATTTTGAATAAAAAGAAATACTCTTTAAATACACTACAAATACTACACGGAGTGCATACCGCCAGGGCAAGTGACGCCGCCAAGGCTCATAACGCCGCCCAGGCACGTTACCCCGCCAAGGAATGTAACTCCGTCCAGGCATGTTACTCCGCCAAGGAATGTAACCCCACCAAAGTTGTTACTCCGCCAAGCCATAGGCTCAATATTGGCGGAATATCGAATTTCCCATACTGCGTAGCGAGCCCATACTCACAACCCCGGCACGAGATTGACTCTGTCTTGAGAGGTTAATAATGGGAATCACGCTGTCACGCATAAAGGGAAATAACAATAAAATATTAAAGCACTAACGCTTTCCAGACAAGTGGTGATACCTACTACAATAATGGTGCATGTAAACGGCGCAGGGATCCACTACCTTTCCAGCATTATGCCTGAAGACAAGGAGCGGGTCCTACCAATAATGGAGCACCAGTAACAGGTATATAAACCTCTCTTGAAAAGGTATAAGGGATTTTTCCCATTCTCTGAACCTTACACTTTCTTACTTGCATAATTCTCTCTGACTGTCTTTCTAAGTCTCTAAGTATTCTAAAATACTGACTTGAGAGTCGGAGAACGATTGCAGGTACCACCCCCAATCGGGTCAAGGCAACGAAGATCCCGTCAGGCGGACTGTGACACCGCCCTAGAGTATATTGCACTCCGCCTCAGCATACAAAGACTCTCCGTCTTTACATTTATACGCACATTGCTTTGTATCAAAAACACATTTATATGTATATTTTGAATTGTTCTACAAGCATACTTCTACACCCCCTGTAAAGAACGGTTCATTGGCACGCCCAGTGGGACCTGTAAACTTGGTAATCCCACAATCCTTGATCAATCTTCATCATCAATGGAGAGACAAGGACCAGAGATGCAGAACGAGGATTCTCCTCCACGCAATCCCAGACGTCTTAACTTCGATGAAGATGCTCAGAAAAAAGCAGCGCAAGCTAATTCTCCAGATCCAAGAGATGACATGATTCGAATGTTGAGAGAAGAACTTGCGGAACTTCGTCGTGAAAAAGCAAACCCAGTGCATGAGAAAGCTGGTCCCGCAAGACAGCCACATCATGAACCACACATGCAAGAGGAATCAAGTACTCCTCACTACTCTCATATTCCTACATATATGGAGGAGCAACGAAGCCTCCCATTGGTGAATGCTCAGCATCAAGAAGGAAGGAGGGCAGGCTCAAATGCACCCCCCTCAGGATATAAGATGAGCATCCCATTTTCTAAAAGGCTCATGAATGCACATGTACCCAGACATTTGCAAACTATGCAGCCCATTTCTATAGGGAAATATACTGGGGAAACAGATCCCTCTAAGCATTTAGATGCTTATATCTACGAGGCCATGTTTCTAGGAGCTGAGGAGGATGTCATGTACAGAATGTTCCCCAGAACCCTTACAGGCGAAGCTCTTAGTTGGTTCAAGAGCTTACCTTCAGGTTCCATTGATTCGTGGGAGGAGCTGGCCTCAGCTTTTGGAAGCCACTTCGTGATCTCCAGGGATGCACCCAGAACCTCTCATACCTTGGCTCAGATCAAACAAGGCGACAAAGAATCTCTGAAGGATTTCCTTAAGAGATTTTACAAGGAGGCAGCCATGGTCCCTGATCTGACTGAGGCAATCCAGTTGCATATTCTCATAGAAGCTATGCAACCAAAGTCACCTTTCGCTTTGTCTTTGGCAAAGGGACCTCCAACCACGATGGAGGAATTTCGCAGGAAGGCGTCCAAGTACGTGGGTATTGAGATGCATTTGGAAGCCACTGCATCTCGCAGTAAACCATCCCCTGCAACTCCACCCCATGACAAAGGGAAAGAGAAGTCGTTGAAGAATGACAAGTCCCACCAAAGGGACAAAGTAGGGAACCAACCTTTCAAACAGCAAGACAGACGCGTGTTCAATTTTGCTCACTATGCACCACTGAACACAACTTGCGAGCAAATCTTGCGTGAAATAGGATGGACCACCCTCAATGTTTATGGAATTCAACGTCCACCCCCAATCAGGCGCGGTGGAAACCCAAAGAAATATTGTGAATTCCATGAATCAGTTGGCCACACCACAGAAGAATGTAAGCAACTCAAAAATACCATTGAGGTGCTCATTCGTGAAGGTAAACTGAAACATTACCTGTTCAAAGGCAAATCTCATGATGAGCCTGAGAAGTTTGAAAAGCGACATCGTGATCGTTCTCCGGATCCTGATAGTACTCGGGAACCAAAACGTGTGGCGGTGTCTGAGAAACAAAAAGGCATTGTTCTGGAGTCTGCCCAATGAGAACCGAGCCCTGAACCTAGACCACGAGGTAAAAGGCAGGTGGTGGACATGATTGCTGAAGGCTTCGCAGGAGGCGGACCCTCAAACACCGCCCGGAAAAATCATCATCGTATGATCTTATCTGTGCAGGGCAAGAACAAAGAATATCGCCCATTCAGGGACGGAGTTCAGACTCCGCCTATAACCTTCACAGATGATGATTTTGGCCCAACCATTCCTGAGGGAGATGATGCGGTAGTGATCATTGCGGTGATCGCTAATATGGATGTAAAACGCATCCTAGTTGATCAGGGAAGTTCCTGCGACGTTATTTTTTATGACTGTTTTAAACGCATAGGACTGACTGACGCTGATTTGCAGCCTTACACACAGGACCTTACAGCTTTTAATGGCGCCAAACAGCCTACTAAAGGCTACTTGGACACAAGGATTACCTTCGATGGTGAACCTGGAGCAAGGACTGTGAAATCCAGGGTTCTTGTCATTGATGTTAAATCCCCATACAATGGCATCATTGGGCGGCCTACTCTGAATGCCATGGAAGCCATCGTGTCAACCCCCCACTTGTTAATCAAGTTCATTGATAAAGATAATCAAGTCTCATCTGTCAGGGGTGACCAGGAGATGGCTCGTTATTGTTACAATTTAAGTCTTAACATGGTGAAGCTTGAAACCATGTCTAAGAAAAGAAAATTGAATGAAGAAAACAGTGCGGCGGCATCCGTTAACTTGGTGGATCTTGATCCCAGGGCGGAGTCTTCTATAGACCCACTGAATCCTTTGAAACCAACTCCTGATGGTGGTTCCAAGTCTATTGTTTTGGGCAGCACCCCGGAGCAAATTACTAACATCAATGACAAGCTGGAGCCTAACATGGAAGCGAGACTGATTGCACTCCTCCATGAGTACAAGGAAATTTTTGCCTGGACAGCCGCAGACATGCCTGGTATGGATCCTAACTTCTGTTGCCACCGCCTGGCGGTGTATCCTGAAACTAAGCCAGTGGCACAAAAGAAACGGCGTATGGGTCCTGCTAAGCAAAATGCTGCTTACGAACAAACCGAAGAGCTCCTTAAGGCGGGGTTCATCAGGGAACTCCGTTACTCTTCTTGGCTGTCCAACGTGGTTATGGTGCAGAAAGCCAATGGCAAATGGCGCATGTGCATAGACTACGTTGATTTGAATAAATGTTGTCCCAAAGATCCTTATCCTCTCCCCAACATTGACAGACTGGTTGATGACTCATCAGGATACAAGTATCTATCCTTCATGGATGCTTATTCCGGATACAACCAAATTCCAATGTGTGAGGATGATCAGGAGAAGACAGCGTTTATCAATGACAGAGGGGTCTTTTGCTACAATGTCATGCCATTTGGGCTGAAGAACGCTGGGGCCACCTACCAGCGCATGATCAACAAAGTCTTTGAGGGCATGCACACAAAGCTGGTGGAGGTTTATATTGATGATATCATCGCCAAGACTCCGGAGGGAGGAGACCATGTTGAAGACCTACGCCTCATTTTTCAACGCTTGCGGCAATACAACATGAGACTCAACCCACTAAAATGTACATTTGCTGTGCCTGGGGGGAGATTTTTGGGTTTCATGTTAACGCAAAGAGGCATTGAAGCTAATCCTGACAAGTGTCGTGTGATACAAGAGTTGCAGAGCCCCAAAACATTGAAAGAGGTACAATCCCTCAATGGCAAAATCGCTGCTCTAGCACGATTCATGCCAAAAATGGCTCATCGCTCTCTCCCCTTGTACAAGATGCTGAAGAAGGATAAAAAATTCAATTGGGGCCCAGAGCAAGAGGCGGCTTTCCAAAGCTTGAAAAATGTCTTAGCCAGCCCTCCAATCCTGGTAAAACCAAGTCCAGGTGAGCAACTCATTGTTTATTTGTCTGTTTCAGATGAAGCGCTGGCAGTGGCCCTAGTCAAGGAAACAGTTGAAGGCCAACGACCGGTATACTTCACTGGTAAAACATTGCATGGTGCGGAGCGCCGTTATCAGAAGATTGAAAAGGCAGCACTTGCGGTCGTTTGGGCCTCACGACGCCTAAGACCATATTTCCATGCACATCCCATCCTGATTCGCACAGACTTGCCACTCCGTACTATATTGTTCAAGCCAGACTTGGCAGGAAGGATGATCAAATGGGCCATAGAACTCTCTGAATTCGACATATCCTACGAACCAAGAACTGCTATCAAGGCACAAGTCCTAGCAGATTTCGTAGTTGAATTAACAGGCTCTAACCCAGATGCAGATCATTCACACTAGACAGTATACGTCGATGGGTCTTCAAACAGCAAAGGATGTGGGGCAGGAATCGTTATAGAAAGTGATGACGGGGTACATCTTGAAATTTCATTGCACTTTACCTTCACTACGTCTAACAATTAGGCGGAGTATGAAGCCTGCTTAGCCGGACTCAGAGCAGCACAAGATATTGGGGCCAAAACTGTCACCCTATGCAGTGATTCTCAACTAGTCATCTCACAAATTCTTGGTGAGTATCAGGCTAAAGAACCTCTACTGCAACAATATCTGGACTGCGTCAATGAGTTGAAACAGCGCTTCGATGAAGTAACTTTCAAGCATGTACCTCGCGAAGAAAATACACGTGCTGATATCCTGTCCAGGTTAGCCAGCACAAAGAAGGCGGGGTGCACAACCACGGTTGTACAGAGTACTCTGGCGGAGCCAAGTATATCCCTTCCCTCTTCAATTCATATGATTAAAAGTCGCCCCGTTGATGACAACTCCTGGGTAACACCAATAGTTCGTTATCTTGTTAATGGACAATTACCCACGGATGATCTTGAGCGAAAGAAGCTAAGGAGGGAGGCACCCTATTATACACTCCTGGACGGGCAGCTATACCGCCGAGGAATTTCTGTCCCGTACTTAATTTGCATAAATGAAAACGAGGTGCCAGCTGTTTTGGAGGAAGTCCATGAAGGGCAGTGTGGACATCATCCAGGGGCACGGAGTCTAGTGAGAAAAATCCTCAGGGCGGGGTATTGGTGGCCCACTATGAAGCAAGACGCTGCCTCATATGTTCAAAAATGTGATCAGTGTCAACGATTCGCGAATTTTCACCATACTCCAGCCGAGGAAATGTCATCATCAATAACGCCCTGGCCTTTCTATCAATGGGGCATGGATATTCTAGGTCCATTCCCAACTGCGCCCGGCGATATCAAATACTTGATAGTTGGCGTTGATTATTTCACCAAATGGATTGAGGCAGAGGCAGTGGTGCACATAACGTCAGCCAGGACTCGAAGATTCGTTTATGAGAATATCATTGCACGTTTCGGAGTCCCTGAACGCATAGTCACTGATAATGGCACCCAGTTCACAGATCGCAAGTTCACTGAACTCCTAGAAAATCTCAGCATCACGCAGATTTTCTCTTCTGTGGAACACCCTCAAACCAATGGACAAGCAGAAGTCGCCAACAGAGAAATCTTGAAGGGCCTCAAGAAACGCCTTGGTGAGGCAAAGGGAGATTGGGTAAATCAGTTATGCCATGTTTTATGGGCATATAGAACTACCCCACACTCCACCACGAATGAATCTCCGTATCGGCTAACATATGGAGTCGAGGCTGTCATTCCCATAGAATTAACAGCCCCTTCAGCTCGAGTTCTCCATTTCAATGAGGAAGCCAATCAACAGAACCTCGCACACGAATTGGAGGTTTTGGCGGAGTTGAGAGAGGAAGCCTTTGTGAGAGATCAAGCTGTCAAAGCAAAGGCCACCAAACGGTATAATGCACACATGTGCGAACGCCGTTTCAAAGAGGGAGATTTGGTCCTGAGAAGGGCCAACATTGGCAACAAATTTGCGCACCAAGGCAAATTGGCACCAAATTGGGAAGGTCCATACCGAGTCATCAAGGTTTTGGGCAAGGGTACATACCGCCTAGAAAACTTGGATGGCACTCCGGTCAGAAATAAATGGAACATTTCAAATTTACGCATATATTACAGTTAGTTGGGTAATACGGTATGATCTTTTCTTCCTAACTCAAGGATCTTCCTCTGTATGCTTTCCTTGAAAAAGGTTTCAAAAAGATATATCCCAACTCAATCCTTTATGTAGTTCCATTCTCAATGAAATGCCTTCCTGCACTTAATCTTCACTCTAACTTTGAATTGATTATCCATGGCAGAATTTGTTCCCATGCAGATAAAACAACGACTCTAAAACTGAAGCACAAACGCATAACTCTTTATTCCATAAAGATCAACCAACATGCAACGCCGCTTCACAAACGGAGTCAACAAAAACTCCTTGGGGAATTGGTGTCTCAGCTATATGCTGCACCATACCGACCCTAAGGTACAGAAAACTCCTTGGGGGGAAAGGATTGGTGTCTCAGCTATATGCTGCACCATACCGACCCTAAGGTACAGAAAACTCCTTGGGGGGAAAGGATTGGTGTCTCAGCTATATGCTGCACCATACCGACCCTAAGGTCCTACAGGCCGCCTATGGAAAGAACTAGTGTCACAGCTATATGCTGCACTAATTCGCCCCCAAGGTCCTGCAGGCTTCTTGTGGGAAGAGCTGGTGTCACAGCTATATGCTGCACCACGCTAACCCCAAAACCCAACCAATTTCTTGCAGGATGAATTGGTGTCACAGCTATATGCTGCACCATACCGCCTCGAAGGTTTAACCAATTTCTTGAAGGATGAATTGGTGTCACAGCTATATGCTGCACCATACCGCCTCGAAGGTTTAACCAAATTCTTGCAAGATGAATTGATGCCACAGCTATATGCTGCACCATACCGCCTCGAAGGTTTAACCAATTTCTTGCAGGATAAATTGGTGTCACAGCTATATGTTGCACCATAGCAATCCGGACTTGATAATTTTCATTCGATCAGGAGTCGCACTCCAATCAAAATGCAAAAGGATGAACATTCCATCCAAAACTTGACTCTGCCTAACTCCCAGTGTTTTACAGAGTACATAATCAACAAACTCAAGCATTGTCAACAAGTTCAAGTAAGTTCAACACTTGTAAAACTGTGCTTCATTGAAATTCCTAAGAGGCCACTCCGCCTTCTTACGGAATCTGTTTCATCAAAATTCCTAAGAGGCTACTCCGCCTTCTTACGGAAACCAGTTCCTTGGAAATTCCTAAGAGGCTACTCCGCCTCCTTACGGAATCCAACTTCTTTGAAATTCCTAAGAGGCCACTCTGCCTTCTTACGGAATCTGTTCCATCAAAATTCCTAAGAGGCTACTCCGCCTTCTTACGGAATCCAACTCTATTAAAATCATTTCAATGAAATTCTCAAGAGGTTACTACGCCTCGTTATTAAAATTACTTCAGTTAAATTCTCAAAGAGGCTACTTCGCCTCCTTACTGAATTTTACTTCACCAGAATTGCAAAAAGGCTATTCCGCCTCGTTATACTTAGTCATATTTCATTAAGTCCTCATATGAATATTCCACCTGTGTTGAGCCTATGGCTTGACGGAGTAATATTCCGCCTTCTCAATATCATTTTACAAGGCATAAATACGACGGACTTAAACACTACTTCTATGAACAAGTATACATTTCAAAAAAATATGTTTTATTGAATATTGCCAATATTAATAAAAATCCAGAGCCTATCCTGGAACAAGGCGATATCATTAAAATGCTAATAAAAACAAAACTTGCAAAGAGACTGAGAAGCTGATCTTTAAGGGTCAGACGGCTTCCCTTCTTGCTGAGTGGAGGTGAGCTGACCTTCTCCTAGCCTGGTCAAACTTTGGGAAGGAGGCAACTCCGCCAAGACATATTCATCATTGGGCGCAGGCATATGACCTCCTTGCACAGGCACCATCAATTCTCCATTGATGAATTCGTAATAGGGATGAATGCCTGTGGTGGAGAGAGCAACACCTGGGTTGCGATAGCGGAGTTGGCGAACAGCCATGCTGAAAGCATCATCAATCGCTGCCTCAGCTGCATCCAAGGCAGATTGTAATTCCTTGTCGAGCCTCTCACTGGTGGCATCTGAGGCAGTCTTCTCAGCTTCCAACTCTTGAACCCGCACTTTAAGATTTCCATATGCGGTTGCTGCTTCGCCTAACTCCGCTGCCCAGGCATCTTCAGCTATGGTTTTATTTATTTCTATAGAGACCAGGCTCTGCTGAAGAATGCTCACGTCCCTACCCAAAATTTGGTTCTGCTGATTTAAATTTGAAACTTGTTGTTTCAGTAGAACATTATCAGCCTTGACCTGGGAAAGCCCACTCACCTCCTCGCCCAGCTTTTTATTCTGTTGTTCTAGCTGGACTTTCTCAGCCTTCACCTTAGCCAACTCCTCCGTCAACTTCTTGATGTTGGAGTCGGCGGTGTCAAGATGTTTGTCCTTGGCCTTGATCACCTCGGACAGCTGCTCATTGTCATGTTCCAAGCTACGAATCTTTTCCACAGACTCGTGGTAAGACGCCTGAAACATGTTCGCCTCAGCAGCAACCTCAGCTATCCGGGGGACAGAGGCCAAGAAACCATCTAACTCAGCAAGGTGCCACCTCGCAGCTGCAGCAGCCTCCGGAATCTCCTCAAAGTCGATGTTGGGGCGGAGAATGAATTTTGGATCACGCCTCTCTGACTGGCGGGATCCCGTATTTGCAAAGTACAGAAAGGGATTCAAGCGAGACCCCGCCTCAGGAAAAGAGACAAACCGCCTGGATGATTCCCCTGGCACATCAATGGGAAAAACGGATGTCCCTCGAGTGGTCAAGCTCAGGGCGGGATCCTCAGACGGGCGGACTGGGGAAACTTGAACTCTCCCTGCCTCGTCCCCCGTATCCTGGTCAGAAGAGGCTTGGAATCCCTCCGCTTGCTCCCCCGCAACATCTTCTTCATGGATGCCTTCAAAACCGCCCATATCAGCAGAAGTACCCATAACAGGTACCTCCTGAGTCTCCTCCAAATCAATGGCAACATCGATTGATGTCCCTTCCTCAGCCCTCTTCCTGCCCTTAGTCCTCCTCCTCTGCAAAGGATGAAGATCTACTTCCTCTTCTTCCTCTTCAGCAGCTTCTGGTTCTTGACGTTTTTTAGAACGCCTCTCAACAGCAGCTGCTGAAGATCCTTCACCACATTCAAAATTTACTATGTTGGTGGATACAGGGAAGGGGAGAGTTTTTGTCAGGGCGGCAGCCAAATTCCTCCTGGGCTGCACATTATTCTCCGCATTCATTTCCCTGCGGCTCATTTGGATCTGCTTGATACGCTCCATCCCAGGGAACTCAGCGATTTCTCCTACGAAATAACAATATGAGGATACAGTTAGAAAATGCAAGATAGAGGTAATGCTCAATCACATTGCAATTGTTCGTAATATTACTCAAGTATCCTTGAGCATCCCGCCCAAGCAGCCTTCGACAAAGAATCAGCTTGTGGACGGAGTTGTACTCCTTCAACATTCGGAGTACTTCCACAGACGCCGCCGATAGAGCACTCTCTTCAACTTCATATGCTCGTTTGGTTAAGAGAAAGTGCTCATGCGTCCATGCCACTGGAAATCTATCAACACCCTCTTTATTCCGCCAAAAAACAGGTTTGTCCTTCCTGACGGATACCTTCACAAAACTCATCCTGAAGTGAAGTCCGCCTTCCTTGGCGGAATCAGCAAACGCCTTAAAATTTAAAATCTTTGGCTCCGCCCGGAGAGTCATAAAACCCATGCCGCCGGTTTTCATATTTACTCTCCTCATAATGCGGCAGAAAGCGAAAAACAACGCCACTGTAGGCGTAAACCCCAAATGTTCAGCCATCACCTCAAAGCTGCGAACTATTCCCCAACCATTAGGATGCAGCTGAGAAGGGGCACAGTCCAAGAACCTAAGCACACCCATCTGGAATTTATTCAATGGGAAGCGCACCCCTAACTGGGTAAATAGAATATCGTACATATATATGGTACGATCATTCTGAGGACGATGGCAAACCCGTTCATACGTCTTGGGTGAACGGACGATGAACCTATCCTCATACTTCTCATCCTTCCAAACCGGAACAGGCAACTCCACTACCCCTCTGCTTATTGTCGCATGTCGAGAGGAAGCATCCTTGACATCTTCCTCAACCCAACAATAGGGGTCACTCTCGAGTGTCTTCTCCCAATCCAGTCCATGCAACACAACATTTCGACACTCTGCCATAGTCAGCACTTGTGTATGGAAAACACCTCCTGACACAAATGAATGTACAGCATTACTAAAGTACTCCACGCTGCTATAAAACGTCGAGTCCCTCCCAGTATAAAACGCCTCATCTTCACTCTCAATATCAGAAAACATGGGACGAACAGAAACCCTAGAATGAGACTCTGACCTCTTTCCTCTCATCTTCCTTTTTACGAATACACAAAAAGGAAAACTAAAGCTAACCCAACGGAAATGAAGAAGCAAAGAAGAGGAAGAAGCAAGTACCTTAAGCTTCTGAAAGATAGAAGAACTCCAAACACCAATAAACTCGCAAGAGAGTAGCAAAAACACTTTCAGCAAACAAATACGAAGTGAGAGATGAAGCAAAACATTTCCCTTCTGAAAGTTTACCTATTTATAGGCATGCCTTGGGGGGAAATAAGCGAATCATCAGAAATCTCGAAGATGTGTTTGCAGCCGTTAGATAAATCTCATCAACGGTTCTAAAATTGAAATATGCGTTTACAACCGTTGGATTTGTCCCATTGACGGTTCCTTTTTTGCTGAAACCAATAAATATAAGGGCAGATATTTCATGGGCCACGTTTTCAAAATCCAAGGCCCACGGTAATAACCTCGAAAACGGTTCTCAAATGCCATCACGCGTATTTATGTCCCATCATTGGAATGGCAACCGTTACGAGGGCATACGTGGCAATAGGAGACTGAAGAAAAAAAAACGTGGTTTCGAGGCGCATTAATGACAGGCTTGACAAGTAATGACAAACCAATAAATGCATGAAAGCTCTTGTCCACAAATCCTGAACTAGCAAAATGCCGCCTAAACCCATGCCTACAAAAGCTAAACTTAAGTGTTATAGCTTATTAAAGTGACTCCGCCAGTCACTATAACAAGCTAGGGGGCATATGATCCGGTCCTAACACCGGCCCCCAAGAGCATGGCTTTAATGCCTTGCCAGATCAGCATTTTGAATAAAAAGAAATACTCTTTAAATACACTACAAATACTACACGGAGTGCATACCGCCAGGGCAAGTGACGCCGCCAAGGCTCATAACGCCGCCCAGGCACGTTACCCCGCCAAGGAATGTAACTCCGTCCAGGCATGTTACTCCGCCAAGGAATGTAACCCCGCCAAAGTTGTTACTCCGCCAAGCCATAGGCTCAATATTGGCGGAATATCGAATTTCCTATACTGCGTAGCGAGCCCATACTCACAACCCCGGCACGAGATTGACTCTGTCTTGAGAGGTTAATAATGGGAATCACGCTGTCACGCATAAAGGGAAATAACAATAAAATATTAAAGCACTAACGCTTTCCAGACAAGTGGTGATACCTACTACAATAATGGTGCATGTAAACGGCGCAGGGACCCACTACCTTTCCAGCATTATGCCTGAAGACAAGGAGCGGGTCCTACCAATAATGGAGCACCAGTAACAGGTATATAAACCTCTCTTGAAAAGGTATAAGGGATTTTTCCCATTCTCTGAACCTTACACTTTCTTACTTGCATAATTCTCTCTGACTGTCTTTCTAAGTCTCTAAGTATTCTGAAATACTGACTTGAGCGTCGGAGAACGATTGCAGGTACCACCCCCAATCGGGTCAAGGCAACGAAGATCCCGTCAGGCGGACTGTGACACCGCCCTAGAGTATATTGCACTCCGCCTCAGCATACAAAGACTCTCCGTCTTTACATTTATACGCACATTGCTTTGTATCAAAAACACATTTATATGTATATTTTGAATTGTTCTACAAGCATACTTCTACACCCCCTGTAAAGAACGGTTCAATATTATATGTCATGTTGATGATATATGGATGTGGTGGCCATGGATGGTCACATTTTGTTGAATGAGATGCACTATGATATCTAGGAACTACATTTATGAAATTATGCATTATATGAATATGATGGGTAGGACCAGTTTATGTGTGAAATTGAGTTAGAGTAGGTGTTGAACCTTAATTGATGACAGGTGCATGGGAAATGAGATTTTTACATGAGTTTATGCATAATTGAGGAATTGATAGGGTCATATAGAGTTTGGTGAGGTTTGGATGCCATGAGATGGTTCCAATAGCCTCTATACATGGTTTAAATCTTGTAGGAATTGGAATAGGGCAAATCTAATAAGAAATGACCCTTGAGTTACATACTTTTGTCTTAAAATGGGAAAACTACAATTTTGTGCATATCTTAGTCATATGTTAAAATTTTCATAAACAGACAACGCCAACAGGTCCGGAATGGTGAAAATATAGTGCCCATGAAGTTTCGTAACAATAGGAGTTGAAACGGGCAAAATAGGTAGGTTGGAAGTTAATTTATGGGTTAGGAGCTGTCATTCTCGCTTGAGCGAGCCTCTTTATGAGTTTTAGGATGCATTCTGTTGAAATCTCGCTTCAGCTAGCATAGTCTCGCTCAAGCGAGTGCCAAAGGAGTGGTTTCTGCCAAATTTTCACTCAAGTTAGAGCATTCTCGCTTAAGCGAGCTGACCAAGGTCTCATGCTGTCAAATTTTCACTCAAGCGAGAACTTGAGCAAAAATTTCGCTTAAGCACCTAAAATCTCGCTTAAGCGAGCTGATTTAGTTTTTTCTCTCTTCATGAGAGTTGTATAGAATTTTGTCACTATCATTTTGATCCCCAATTTGCATCGATCGTAGTTCGGTAGCTCGAGTTATGCTCAAAATACTAAAGGGTATTCAGGCTGAAAATTTCAGCATGGCTGATTTTATATATTTATGAATTAGGTAGCCTTTGGGGCATAATTGGCCCTTGACTTCTGCATAACAATTGTAGGAAATTAAGTTACGAATGTTTACAAATCAGATTCATCTTGATTGGAGTTGTGTAACTTTGATTTGACTCAATTTACTAAGGAGTGCATGTGGGATCGGCGTGCTGAAAAAAAATTTTAGGCAGTTTTGGAACTCCCAAGCCTAGGATATGTTAATGGGACCCGTAGAGTCATATGGGGACATCCTAGGATGAATTGAATGCTTTAAAAAAATTCCCGGTATTATTATTATATTAAGGTTAGGATGTTTTACTCTCTACTTACTACCTAATTATTATTAGAGAAATAAATAATCTAATTATGTATGTCATTTATTATTATATTGATTCCAATAAAATTTATATATTAATAGATGTATTTTGATCAAAAAATAATTAATAACATTAAAATTTGAAAGATGGTTTTATATTAAGGGACCAAAGATTTTATGAAAAGGTTTTTATGCTTAGGAACATAGGTGGTAATTGTTTAATTAGAACAATAATGATTAACTACTACATAAACTTCATGTATCACTCAGTCTTATTACCAACAAAAAGAAAAATCATTTAATTTCATATTCATAACATTACTAAATTCTTACAAGCCGATACTCATAATAGTTTCACTCAATCGACACAAATTTGATTGTAGCCTTTGACGACTTAATTTACCTTTGATTATTTGGTATATTTGCACCTTAATCTAATCGACAAGTAGTTTGTTCTGTCATAATGATTTATGCTTTAATCGACGATCAAGACTTCAAAAATTAAAGGGCTTCTAATAGGCTTAATGCACATGTACTAAATATTTTAGTGAGTAAAATTACCAAAGAAGAAAAAGCTACTATCGGGTCAATATTGATAGAGTGATATGTCACCTAGGGGTGGAATAAGCCGAACCTAGTTATATTTTACAAACTGAATTCGGATGGTATATATTTGTTAGGGCTCAAGCCTGACTGTTACCTGACATGTGTTATATTTTTTAGTCTTACCTCACCTATTTAGATGTATGGTTTAACTTAATAACCGGTATAGAAGCCTAATTTATATTAAAGCCAGTAAAAAAATCAACAAATATATATTAAATAAATTAATAAATTTAATCTTAAACAAGCTAATAAGCCTATAAAAGCTAACAATATGTTTTAAATATATATTTAATTATCAAATTTACATATTAAACGTAATTTTAACATATTTTAATTTTAATTTATAAACTATAATTCTTAAAAAAATGCTATAAATTTATTTATAATAGTTTTAAAATATTAACTACACAAGTTAAGAAGGCTTTTTGAGAATCTCATACTAGTTAATTAAATCAATGAATAGTTAAAGAATTAATTAAATTAATGAATAAAATAACTCTTACATTACTTAAAGACCAGGTACCATTTTAATATTTCTGACTAGTAATATTAGATTATCTAGCCTAAATTTAATATCAAAATTTCAATGGTATGTCAACATATTTCATATATATTACACCTGTTTATGAATATTTTGACCATGCTAGAATTTAATTATCCTTTTTATAATCATATCATTTTTTCTTCTTATGCAGTTGTTATAGTAGATCCAACTTTATCATTGCAACCATATAGTTTATATATAAATTATATATAGTTGTTGTACCCTAATATAATAGTTAAACAACTATATTTTCTTATCAATTCAACTTTTAGAATTATATAATTTTTTATATATCCATCTTGAATTCGTTAATTATTAATTTAAGAAAATATTTGTTTACTATAACATTCATATTATACATAAGTATAATTGGTTGTTAACTATCATAATTTTTTTAAGTATATCAATCATTGAAACCAACTTAAATTTTATTTACTTATTAACACATATTTTCTAAAAAATAATTATTGAACCATTCCTATATATATATATGTATATATATATATATATATATATATATATAGGAGATGTATCACATGAGAGTGAGAATGAGAATGAGAGAAGTAAATCTGAACCGTACAATCATACAATGGATGATTGAGACATGTAAGTTTTTAAAAAAGTCATGTAACCTTTTGAATGATCATGTGACTTTTAAAAACTTTTAATGTTAACCATTCATGTATGATTATACGAACCCGTTTATCTTACTTTCATATAAGAGAAAATTTCTCATACGATACCTCCTTTATATATATATATATATATATATAAAGGCCATCATGAATCCATAAAGCTTGGATATTGTAACACCCCCTTATATACACGAGATAAAAAAACTTTTTAGAAAGATATACATATTTATCACACTTTATCTCGTGTATACAAGGACGTATATACATCTGATTTCCTTTGAATATTGAAAGTAAAAAAAAAAATTGTCTTTCAATATTTGTCCATGATGACAAAATAATTTATAGAAATCATAAGTGATAAATCATTACAATATTATATCCGAATGAAAGAGTTTATCAAAGTTTAACCTTTACCTTGTTACAATTATCTACTTGATATTGTAATAAGGCAAAATAAAATTAAACTATACCTCTACTACAAATGTGAACAAACATTTCCTAGTCCTTGAACCATCGAGTTTTTGAATCCTACTCTTGTCATATCTCTTCATCTAATCGATTGAGGATGAGACCACTTTATCCTCTTGTAATTACATATCATTCCATCTTGGACTGCTAGCTATATATCATATAACATATATTTTGGACACAAAAATTCAAACAAGAAGGAGTGAGAAACAAAATATAATATATTATAGATAAGACATAAGCATAAGGGTTTTCACAAACTAATATAGTAATATCAGTCATATTCTCATATACAATCAATTATGAATATAGGGTTTCCACATACATAACACTTATATTTTCCTTCATAACCATCCATATAGAATGTCACAATCACATGAATATTATGTAATGCTTATGCTACTATCTCATTCAGTTTATGCATATGGGCCCTTAAAGTTTTAGTTTGCACTGGGCCAACCAGGAGTTTACACTGTTTCATAAATTCTGGATAATAATAACATAAATGCCTTCATGGCATATGAACAGCTCAACTGGCGTGGAAACACTTAGAGACTAGTCAGACTAAGAAAGTTTTTATTGTGAAAGTACCCGACACCAGGGAGCGACCCCAGGTCACCTGAAGCACCCTTTCACACTCTCTCATCCCAAGGCTCGCAATTAAGCCTCCTCTAATGTATCCTCGGTTTCTATAATCCGTCCCCAGGCAATATCACATCTCATTTCTCTTTAATGATTCATGATGCATGAACTACTCGTATATTTAGTTGGTTAAGGCTTTTAGAAACTCAATTATTAAATACCATAAAGGTTCACAAAATCATCACAATAAACTGTACATTTCCATAAGTTCTTCTTTGAACTTCTGTTATACTGAAATAATTTAGTACAGTCTTCAAATTCAGATCTTACCAAAATTGAGTTTCCAAGCCTTAAATATCTCAAAGCTTTCTCTTAAAAATCTTCATATATTTACATAATCTTTCTCAATTTGAATCTTAACTAGATTGAGTTTTTGAAATCTCCACAAAATATTCTTTAGTTATTTCGTTGGGGAAAACCAAAATAATTTACTTTAAACTTCTAATTTCTAAAGAAAATAATTTAAAATCATTAACTAAGAATACTTAAAACTATAAAAATTTTCTTTAATTCAAGAATTTATTATCTCAACCTCTGATTTTCATAAAATAGCTTCTTTCTAATACTAGATTTTATTATAGAGATTAAAAATAAAGTTAATAAAAATTATTTATAAGAAGAAATAAAAGACTAAAATAATTACAAAATACTTTCTCTTGGAATAAAAATTTAAAGAGTAAGGTAAGAAAATTCTTACTGAGTTTTAACTTTCCGTCATGCTTGCTATATGCTCAAACTTCATATCACAAGATCATCAATCATTCATCAACCACAATCAAGTATAGTAATCTCATCAATCACAATCAAATATCATCAATCATAATTGCATATTATTAATCACAGTCTAATATTATAAATCACAATATCATTAATCGAAATCAAATATAATTAATTATAATCAAGTCAAATCAACTAAATATCGCTTATAAATATAATTCAAATTTTTAATGGTTATTTAAATTAGTAGATTTGATTTTGAGTCCTTATAGTCCATTCCTCGCACAGGTCTATATAAGTCCATATATCCAGTCTTCGCATAGGTATAGTTCAGTCTAGACAGGTCATAATAGTCCAAGTCCTTGCATAGGTTTAGTTCGATCCATATAGGATATAAAAATCCAAGTCCTTGCATAGGTTTAGTTCAGTCCGTATAAGTTATAATAATTCAGATCTATGTATAGATATTTCAGAATAAGTTACACAATATATTAAATTTATTATAAATTTTAAGTTGAAAAGTTATTACTTTAAAATAATAATATTATTAAATTTAAAAGGAGTAGGGGACTCCTCCCTTTATTCTTATGTCTTTCATATTATATTCTTATCTCACTCCCCCTTACCTCTTGTATACCGATTCGTTATTGAAAATCCATGCGCGCCTCGTCTCCGAGTTCTAAAACATACCAATTTCATTTTAATATAATTACAAGATGAAAATTAAGATTACAACTTAAAATAAAAAATGGTAAATTTTGAATAGTGAATAGTGAATCGTGAATAGTAACAGTAAATAGTAAAACGTAAATAGTAACAGTAAATAGTAAAACGTGAATAGTAACAGTAAATAGTAAATCGTGAATAGTAATGGTAAATAGTAACAGTAAATAGTAATTTACTATTTGAATAGTAATTTACTATTAAAATAGTAATTTACTATTAAAATAGTGTTTACTATGCAGAATAGTAACTTAAAATAATATTATTTCTAGTATAATAACAGATTTATAAAAACGATATAAAAATAACCCAAAAAATATAAAAGAGAAGTATTCTTACCTTAGGATTTTGGCAGAACCTTCTCTCCAAAAACTTTTCTTCTCTCTCTCACTTCCACCACTATCTCACTAGCACTACTATATTAAGAAAACTTAATCTGAAATTGTGAATTCTAAAGAAGAAATCCTTCGGTATTTATAGGAAAAAAATTTACTATGCATTCCATTATTTTAATATAAAAGTACTATGCATTTTTGAATTTTTTATTCCAGGTTACTGTGCATCTTTTGAAAATTTCATACATGCATAGTGATTTGCATAGTAATTGTCGGCAAAATTATTAAGTCAAATAGTAACCCTTCACTTGGTATATTTTAAATATTCAAAATGAGTCCTTTTCGAAATTTAGCGATATTATATCAGTCCTCACTAATTTTATAATAAGTAATATAAAGCTGAAATTTTAAAAATCTAAAATTTTCTGTTAATAAAAATTTATTGATACGTTTCTAATTTTTTAACGATTAGAAAAAATCAAGATTTTTCTCAAACCGATAATTTTTAGATAAGTCTACTTGAAATGGATTTTAGAAAATTTTCTTATAATTTAACTTTATATTCTTGTAAATATTTTTAATTTTAAGCAACTTTATATGAATTTAAAATTATTTAAAATATATTATTTTATTAAAATAATTTAAAATTTTCAAAAAATTCCAGAAAATCATAAATATTATGTAGATCAAAAAGTTCAAAAGAACCATAGTCTAATTCCTTCAAAATTTTATTTTAAAATTCTAATAAGAGTTAAATCTTAAATATGTAAAAAAACAAAAATATAACAACATAAAATAAAAATGGTGAATAATAAGGATATTAAAAATTCTTAATATAATTTTCTTAATTAGTGAATATTAATTAAGTCACTTTAAAATTCTCATTCAGAAATATTTTCATTTTTTTATTATTATTATTTTAAAAAAACAAATAATAAAAATATAAATACCAAAATAAAAAAAATAATAATAAACTAACTTATAGTAAGTATTTTTCAAGAAATATATATTAATATCTATTTCCTATTTGTGATGAAAATAGGATGTTACAACTCTACTCCCCTAAAAGAAATTTCGTCCTCGAAATTTAATATTGTTAATAAATATTCCTTAACATTGCCATTTATCTCTCTTTTTTTTTAATCTTATCAGTATTTTTTTTCCTTAACTCAAAAATATTACTCGTCTTAATTTTGTCAACCATGCTCATCATAAATTGATGGTTAACTCTAAACACTTCAATAATTACGTTTCTCAATCTATTAAAATCTTACTTAACATAATCCATAACATCTATTAATTAAAATTCCTACTCATAACATAGTAAAATGGACTGCTGAGAATTAATTACTGGACAACTAGCCGTTAGCAACTAGTCGTTGGACTAGCCGTTTATGACCGTTGCAACTCTCCCTCCCTTGCTTGCTTATAAATTCTCATTCCATTCTCACTTCCTATCACAACTTCAAGATTTCTTAGCTTCTCTCTTCTATCTAATTTCTTCAATCTTTTTCTCAAGTACTATCATACTATTCGATGGCCAACCTTCCTAGAAGTAAGGAAGAACGAAGTCGGGATGGACTACAGGTTGTGGTAACAAGTGCCTCACTTCTTATAATCGTTATGATTATTTCTCTAGTTTGGATAATTTTTGTATTGCCAAGACTCTTAGACCTCTATCTATGATATACTAGATGTTCTATTTTATTTTCCTTAATGTAATCGTGTATAATAAATTATCCTAGTGAGAAAGGATAAATATGTCTTAGTCCATGTTGTACTTGTTTATCTAGTTAAATCCTTGTGGTCTTTGTTTCATGATAATCCAGGGTATGTAATCATTTCTTATTGTCTTCTATAATGAATTAAATATTCCTTAACTAAGTGATTGTGCATTCCATTATAATTGACTACAACCATTACATATATTTGATAAATTCTCCAATCTTAAATGATCACAAATCACTACATTGACTTAGAAATACTCACTTGAATTTTTTATTATGGGTAACTAAGACTTATGTAATTCTCTTTATAGGAAAATCAATAAGTAAAGGTTCATATATACTTCCTCATGGTTTACTAACACATTTCTTTATTTTAAATCTACAATGGTCATTACATAACAATGATTTATATCAGATATGTATATTCGTCGAACAAAATCGATGACTAAAAGAAAATAACTTGATAAACATGTATCATATTGTTAGGAATCACAAAAATATTTTATGTCACAATTTCTAAATATTAAACCAATATCAATGTCTTCCAAAGATCTATAATGCTTATTTTAGGTCATTCATTGATATATTTATCACAATAAATCAATTTAAAAAAAATCAAAAATATATGGTTAATTACATTCGATGTCACAATCATAAAAGTTTCATTAATTCATATATTTACACACATAACCATCATATATATTATTCAATCGTAGACATCATAAATGAAAACTTCATCAAATCAAACAATAATTAACATATTTTATATGTCATACAAAAGAAGAATCAATACAAATAGCCAGAGATACAATTCCTAATATGATTATTTGTTATATCGAACAAGTTATAAATTATCATATTTCTTTCATGAAGCATACATCCACACATTTTTCTTTTTAAAATATATCACCAAAGGACAAAACTATGATTCTATCTTAAACAATTTGTTATACTAGTTTGGGATTACAACAGTTATCTACCCATTGGAATTCTAATTCACACAAGTATCTCTTACAACTTCAAGGACATGGTAAGGAATATCCTAATAGAATTTATTGAGTTTATCTCCATTTCTCCATATACCACATTAACCCAAGGTTAAATTCGTTGATCTTAACATCTTTCTTTTGACATGTCTTTCACTACTTAGTGCAAATCATTCGGGGTGATCAGTCCCGATAGTTTATAACTAAGTAGTCAAAGTCACGACAGCTCCAGTCTAGAATTCATACCAAAATATTTCTAAGAATTTTCTATTGTCTTATCTCCCTTGTTGTCTCATACCATATTGTAAAACAGGAAAATGTTAGAATATTTCACTATCACATATTAATCAGAGAATCAAACACCATACAATACATTTGGAATAAAAGGAAATAACTGCATTAGTTAATTTACCTTATCATTCCACCATACATTAAGGCCCGTACTTAAACAATGTCAAGAAATACTTCAGAATGACCAGTTTCTGATAATCCCTGCAATAACATTTTTCAAGTAACAGGCTATAAAGTTCTAACTTATACTTCTTATGAACTTAAAATTAGTTCCTTCTTTCTATACTCCTAATTTTTCTTCACTTACTTCTTACCATTTACTCTAATAAAATTTCCTCTTTTCTCAACCATAAAATCTCTTGTCAAACTCAACCATCAGAGTACACTAACACGCTAGTAAGACCATACCACAAGCCGGTTTGGATTGAACTGCTCTGATACCACTTTGTAACACCCCCTTATATACACGAGATAAAAAAACTTTTTAGAAAGATATACATATTTATCACTCTTTATCTCGTGTATACAAGGATGTATATACATCTGATTTCCTTTGAATATTGAAAGTAAAAAAAAAAATTGTCTTTCAATATTTGTCCATAATGACAAAATAATTTATAGAAATCATAAGTGATAAATCATTACAATATTATATCCGAATGAAAGAGTTTATCAAAGTTTAACCTTTACCTTGTTACAATTATCTACTTGATATTGTAATAAGGCAAAATAAAATTAAACTATACCTCTACTACAAATGTGAACAAACATTTCCTAGTCCTTGAACCATCGAGTTTTTGAATCCTACTCTTGTCATATCTCTTCATCTAATCGATTGAGGATGAGACCACTTTATCCTCTTGTAATTACATATCCTTCCATCTTGGACTGCTAGCTATATATCATATAACATATATTTTGGACACAAAAATTCAAACAAGAAGGAGTGAGAAACAAAATATAATATATTACAGATAAGACATAAGCATAAGGGTTTTCACAAACTAATATAGTAATATCAGTCATATTCTCATATACAATCAATTATGAATATAGGGTTTCCACATACATAACACTTATATTTTCCTTCATAACCATCCATATAGAATGTCACAATCACATGAATATTATGTAATGCTTATGCTACTATCTCATTCAGTTTATGCATGTGGGCCCTTAAAGTTTTAGTTTGCACTGGGCCAACCAGGAGTTTACACTGTTTCATAAATTCTGGATAATAATAACATAAATGCCTTCATGGCATATGAACAGCTCAACTGGCGTGGAAACACTTAGAGACTAGTCAGACTGAGAAAGTTTTTATTGTGAAAGTACCCGACACCAGGGAGCGACCCCAGGTCACCTGAAGCACCCTTTCACACTCTCTCATCCCAAGGCTCGCAATTAAGCCTCCTCTAATGTATCCTCGGTTTCTATAATCCGTCCCCAGGCAATATCACATCTCATTTCTCTTTAATGATTCATGATGCATGAACTACTCGTATATTTAGTTGGTTAAGGCTTTTAGAAACTCAATTATTAAATACCATAAAGGTTCACAAAATCATCACAATAAACTGTACATTTCCATAAGTTCTTCTTTGAACTTCTGTTATACTGAAATAATTTAGTACAGTCTTCAAATTCAGATCTTACCAAAATTGAGTTTCCAAGCCTTAAATATCTCAAAGCTTTCTCTTAAAAATCTTCATATATTTACATAATCTTTCTCAATTTGAATCTTAACTAGATTGAGTTTTTGAAATCTCCACAAAATATTCTTTAGTTATTTCGTTGGGGAAAACCAAAATAATTTACTTTAAACTTCTAATTTCTAAAGAAAATAATTTAAAATCATTAACTAAGAATACTTAAAACTATAAAAATTTTCTTTAATTCAAGAATTTATTATCTCAACCTCTGATTTTCATAAAATAGCTTCTTTCTAATACTAGATTTTATTATAGAGATTAAAAATAAAGTTAATAAAAATTATTTATAAGAAGAAATAAAAGACTAAAATAATTACAAAATACTTTCTCTTGGAATAAAAATTTAAAGAGTAAGGTAAGAAAATTCTTACTGAGTTTTAACTTTCCGTCATGCTTGCTATATGCTCAAACTTCATATCATAAGATCATCAATCATTCATCAACCACAATCAAGTATAGTAATCTCATCAATCACAATCAAATATCATCAATCATAATTGCATATTATTAATCACAGTCTAATATTATAAATCACAATATCATTAATCGAAATCAAATATAATTAATTATAATCAAGTCAAATCAACTAAATATCGCTTATAAATATAATTCAAATTTTTAATGGTTATTTAAATTAGTAGATTTGATTTTGAGTCCTTATAGTCCATTCCTCGCACAGGTCTATATAAGTCTATATATCCAGTCTTCGCATAGGTATAGTTCAGTCTAGACAGGTCATAATAGTCCAAGTCCTTGCATAGGTTTAGTTCGATCCATATAGGATATAAAAATCCAAGTCCTTGCATAGGTTTAGTTCAGTCCGTATAAGTTATAATAATTCAGATCTATGTATAGATATTTCAGAATAAGTTACACAATATATTAAATTTATTATAAATTTTAAGTTGAAAAGTTATTACTTTAAAATAATAATATTATTAAATTTAAAAGGAGTAGGGGACTCCTCCCTTTATTCTTATGTCTTTCATATTATATTCTTATCTCACTCCCCCTTACCTCTTGTATACCGATTCGTTATTGAAAATCCATGCGCGCCTCGTCCCCGAGTTCTAAAACATACCAATTTCATTTTAATATAATTACAAGATGAAAATTAAGATTACAACTTAAAATAAAAAATGGTAAATTTTGAATAGTGAATAGTGAATAGTGAATAGTGAATCGTGAATAGTAACAGTAAATAGTAAAACATGAATAGTAACAGTAAATAGTAAATCGTGAATAGTAATGGTAAATAGTAACAGTAAATAGTAATTTACTATTTGAATAGTAATTTACTATTGAAATAGTAATTTACTATTGAAATAGTGTTTACTATGCAGAATAGTAACTTAAAATAATATTATTTCTAGTATAATAACAGATTTCTAAAAACGATATAAAAATAACCCAAAAAATATAAAAGAGAAGTATTCTTACCTTAGGATTTTGGCAGAACCTTCTCTCCAAAAACTTTTCTTCTCTCTCTCACTTCCACCACTAGCTCACTAGCACTACTATATTAAGAAAACTTAATCTGAAATTGTGAATTCTAAAGAAGAAATCCTTCGGTATTTATAGGAAAAAAATTTACTATGCATTCTATTATTTTAATATAAAAGTACTATGCATTTTTGAATTTTTTATTTCAGGTTACTGTGCATCTTTTGAAAATTTCATACATGCACAGTGATTTGCATAGTAATTGTCGGCAAAATTATTAAGTCAAATAATAACCCTTCACTCGGTATATTTTAAATATTCAAAATGAGTCCTTTTCGAAATTTAGCGATATTATATCAGTCCTCACTAATTTTATAATAAGTAATATAAAGCTGAAATTTTAAAAATCTAAAATTTTCTGTTAATAAAAATTTATTGATACGTTTCTAATTTTTTAACGATTAGAAAAAATCAAGATTTTTCTCAAACCGATAATTTTTAGATAAGTCTACTTGAAATAGATTTTAGAAAATTTTCTTATAATTTAACTTTACATTCTTGTAAATATTTTTAATTTTAAGCAACTTTATATGAATTTAAAATTATTTAAAATATATTATTTTATTAAAATAATTTAAAATTTTCAAAAAATTCCAGAAAATCATAAATATTATGTAGATCAAAAAGTTCAAAAGAACCATAGTCTAATTCCTTCAAAATTTTATTTTAAAATTCTAATAAGAGTTAAATCTTAAATATGTAAAAAAACAAAAATATAACAACATAAAATAAAAATGGTGAATAATAAGGATATTAAAAATTCTTAATATAATTTTCTTAATTAGTGAATATTAATTAAGTCACTTTAAAATTCTCATTCAGAAATATTTTCATTTTTTTATTATTATTATTTTAAAAAAACAAATAATAAAAATATAAATACCAAAATAAAAAAAAATAATAATAAACTAACTTATAGTAAGTATTTTTCAAGAAATATATATTAATATCTATTTCCTATTTGTGATGAAAATAGGATGTTACAGATATTCTTTAAATTTACAAAAGGTAGGCACAAAAAAGAACTAACGCAACGTGACAGCATGAATTTAAGAGAGGGTTTGTCGTATTAAGCCTTAGATTATTAATGAAGTATGAAGGAATGCCTCCTTCTATACGTGCAAACACGTAATTCATATTTCACATTGTACCTCCATTCCAAAATTATTATCTGTTAAGCCTTATTTGGTATATCATTGGAGGTAATCAGGGGAAGGGTTGAAGAAGGGAAATCACAGAGAAGGATTTATATAGTTTTTTAGAAAGAGAAAGAGGGAAGAAAGGAAGTTAACATATTGATATTATTTTCCATTAAATATTAGTAAACTTATAAAAATTTTAAAAAATATATTCTATTTACTAAAAAAATTATAATAATATTAAATTAAACTAGTCAGTACAATTTAATTTAATTCTTATACAATTTTGATTAATATTTTTATTCATTTAAATAAGAAAAGATTTTTTTTTTGTAAAATTAATGTTTGAGTCCTATCCGTTCACTATTAATTTAAGTTGGTCATTTATTTTTTTAAACTTACCCAAATCCACCTACGAAAAGGGTAAATGTGGATTAGTGTGAAAAGATTATAGGCTAATTTGGGTAAAAAAGGTAAGGGCCAGTAAGGTTTGAATCGAGTGTTTAACATTGGGGGACTAAAACGGTAATTTTACTTTTGTTTTTTATTTCTTTTTCTTTTAGTTCTACCAATTTAAATAACATTTTTTTCATCTTATTTTCACCTTGTTTTTTTACTATTATATTTCTTTCCATCTCATTTCATATTTCTATCCCAAAAAGTAGACATATTACCCAAATTAACAAATCATTAATAGTTGTATATTTAACACTTCAATTTAAAATCAAAATTGCAAAAACATAACGTTTCCAAAAATCAAACTTACTCTTTCAAGTACAGTACAAATGAATATCATTATGACAACTTTTTCAAGCTTATATGTATAATCTTTAAATGGTATACTACTTAATTAATTTATGGTCAAAATTCTTTGAATTAAATGATGTTTCAACATCATTGCATCTAGCTATGCATGACTCTTCAAAATTATCCCAACACTTATGACTCTTTTTATCTCCGGATCATTATTTATCATTATTCCACATTTAACTATTCTTTATTATAATTTTTCCCTTTCAGATTCGCTGTATATGGTTATGCATGACTCTTTAGAATCCCATTTAGAATAATTCTACGTAAACACACATTATTTTATTAGAATATATGAAATTTAAGTTTCTTTGTTTAAGCTTGTGTTATTTTTTTTTATAATTAAATTTTTAAACCTTTGAACAAATAATTTAATATAAAATATATGCATTTATTACGTGTTTTTGTCATTTTTAATTTGGTGCTCATTCAAAAGAAAATTACAATTTTCCCATAGAACAAATATGGTATAACATTAATCAATCCTGTATTATTCCTTTCAAATTCGTGGTATTTGGTCATTGCATGAGTCTTCATAATCCCGACTCTTATGACTCCTATTTATCATGCACAGATAATTATTTCTCATTATTCTCCTATTTTAACGGTATTTTATTACATTTGTTCCCTCCCATATACGTTATACATAGTCATGCACGAATCTATAAAATCTCATTTAGAATAGTTTTTAAACATATATTATATATTAGTTATTATATATATATATATATATATATATATAACTTAAATCACATTGACAACCCTTTTAGTTGGCATAAATGTACAATCTTTAAATGTTATACTACTTAATATGGTTAAAATTCTTTGAATTAAATGATGTTTCTTCATCAATCGTTGGTTGGTCTAGTGGTGTCAGAGGCTAGATTTTGGCAGGGAGGTCCAAGGATCAATCCCCCAACTGTGATTGGGAGGAGTGCAAAATCTTAACCCTGGGACAAGTTCCGAGCCAGATTAGTCGGCCCAGTGGGTTAGATATTGGTGGTATTACTTCCCTTATTATGTTCGGGTCATTGTTTCTCATTATTCCACATTTAACAATTCTACGTAAATATATACATTTAAATTTCTCCGTTTATGTTTTTTGTAATTAAATTCATGTGTTATTTTTATTCTCGAAATTTCTACATTTTTAAATTTTCAAACCTTAAGCTTTGGAGAATCTTTGTGGGTACCCCCACCACCTGTTCCAAGACAAGAGAAAAGAAAATATCGAACACCAAGGCGGAAGGCATTGCGCCCTACTAGGCCAGTGTTATATAATTATCAGATCCTCGCTGGATTGACGTAATATCAATGTGATAGACAAATTCAACACTGGTTATGTGAGCGGTCCTACTACCCCCTGCATAACACACTTCAATGTGTTTTACCAATTTTAATTTGGTGGTCATTCAAAAAAATTTACAATTTTTTCCCTTGGAACAAATATGACAGAATATTTATCAATATTGTATTGTTCCCTCCCAGATTCGTGGTCTATGTTCATTGTGCAACTCTTCACAATCCTGACTCTTATGGCTCTGTTTTATCACACCCATATCATTATTTCCCTATTTTAATTATACTTCATTATAGTTTCCCCCTCCAATATATGTTGTATATGGTCATGCACGACTCTTCAAAATCTCATTTAGAATAATATTTAAATATACATTATATATTAGTTATGGTCATAATATATATATATATATATATATATATATATATATATATTGTTACATCCAATGTGAGGCAAAGACTTTTAGTACGGATACTGGGTATCTCGATTCTTATCTCTTACGTCGTTCTAGTGAGGACCCAATATTATGTCCACAAGTCCAGTGAGGATTCTAAGGTCTTGGTGTGATACGTCTAATAACTACTGATATTTTACGTTGTGGGGTAAAATAGGGTGTCACCTACAAGGACACTCCAACTTAAGTCAATACTGGATAAATAATATCAGAGCTCAAGTGATAGGTTGGTGAACGTTCCTTATGTATAGTAAATGAATGATAATTATAGGAGTTGGATGAGGACTGTGCCTGATGTAACTTATGTCAATACTCTTCTGGAAGGTACGGGGAAATTTGACACAGACACAAACATTCCTAACACCTCTGCAGGTGTTTGACTAGTATGTCCCTGACATGTTCTGTAGCCTCTGCTTAATACTAGATCACACTGATTTTAGCATTGGGGCTTTATATTGAACCTAGTGTGTGTGGGTAATATTGATACCAGCCATCTTTATGCTTCCATATTGAGTCATATGGGATACGCTTATGTGCGTTCTGATATGACTTTTGGATATCTAGGTCGGTATCACGCCCAAATCATTTTCCCCCAAGCCTGTTAAACAGACTTAAGGTTGTTTTAACGTGTTGATATAAGTGTGTTTTGAAGATTCCAGAAGGTACCAGTGTTGCGTGTTTTTGTTTTGAAACTTTGTACTAGAGTTTGTTTTTATGTGCTAGTATGACCACTCTTTCATAGTTGAACACTGTTGATGACACGTCTCACCTATTGAATGATCATGTCATTTCGATTCTCGCGTATCCATCATTCGGTATGCAAAATGATATATGATCGCATGCTGCCATCATTATGTGTAACCGTTCCTGCCTTTTTTCCCCCATGGCTTAATTATAAAAAAAAGGTCACTTGCCTTCATTTTTCACTTCTTTTTGTACTGTTATACTACTTTGGTATCATATAATCTAGTATCAACCATCTAACTCCTTGACTCATATAGGGTAAACTGTGTATGTCATTCCCGAAGGTATCCTCCTATCTCGTCTACTTTTTTAAAGTATTCCCTTTTCTAGTCATACATTTAATAGAAAATCAAAATATAAGGGACGACCACATGAGTAGTCAGTGGAAGTATTGTTAGAGCCACTGTCGTGGTCGTCTGTAACATCCCAATGCAAGTCATGGGTGTTGCAATCAGATTTATATCGGTTCTTAAAAAACAATGATCCAGAAGCTGTTTTAGTCATCATGTCATGGCCACTATGCCTTACGAAAAGGTTGTCTAGGGAGGCACTAGACTAATATCTCTTTGAATTATTTCGTCTTCTAACTCATCGAACAAGCATAAACCCATCTCACTTATAACCTTTTTTCAAATAGTGATACCAACTATAGTGCCAAATATTATTATTCTGATGACTTAAGTTTTTATAGTTGCGTCCCTTTCTTTCAACACATAATAATTCCTATAGTGTTTGAAGGCCACTCTGGAACTGGTTCTCACAACATTGTCACAATGGACCTTGTAAATACCAATTTAGTCACACACTGTATAGATTGGATAATGGAGAAGGCAAAAAAAACCTAGTATTTTTGGGTTTATGTTGAACTGCTAGGCTTGCCCTTGAAGTATGCCATTGAAGATGACAATGTGGAAATTCTAGACTTTGAAATCCACACTAGAGAAGAGAATAAAGGTGATTTCATCATCATCTTACCTTTATTAACGGGTCGGATCTGCCACGTGTTTGCATCCAGGTTCCTCTTTATATATGAAATGGTGTTTACCAAGGTCAAAGTGAAGTTTCCCCTCAACGAGTTTGAGATAGGGTTATATGGTTTCTAGATGTCACCCTTGGGAAATTGCATCCTAATGGGTAGTGATGTACCATGGCCATGCTTTTTTTTATTATGTTAGAGTCCTTTGAAAGGGGAACCCCGGAGGTGGGCTCAACTATATGTAAAAATGTATTGCCTATGTTGACTTTGCCAAAACAGATTGCATGAGTTTTAAACATGTCTTTATAAAAAAGTGGTGGTGAAAGAAAAAAGACCGATGTTATAAGAAAATTCTATTTTTTAGGAAATTCTATACTGGCTAGACCCATGAGCATTTCTTGTAAAGTGGGAATGCTTATGCCACAAACAAGGTAGACCTCTCAGAAAAGTCCATCAAGGTGATTGATGGCTTGGGCAAAGTCTCCAAGTTCAACAAGATCTGATTTAAACCCTACTAGGTGACACTGATCTCCACGACATGAACCTTGGTATATCATTTTCACACTCTTTTCTTGTGTATCCTTCCATGTTCCTTTTAAACTAAATAAAAATTTAACCTTTTAAAACATAATTCTCATCAACATACTATGTTTGAGTTTCTTTATTTTCATCCTTAATATATCATTTTAATGTTTTTTAATTCATGGATTAAACATTCAAGGTATAGGTAGGAAATTAACAAATAACCCATTTTATTGGCAATTGCGACAAGGTAAGTTTTTTTTCCCATTCATATCTTTTTAAATCTTTTTCTTTTATAAGATTATTATAGGATATGCAAAAGTTTTGAATTCTTTTGGGTATTATGTGGTAATTGAAGGTGGTGTGGTGGTTCATTTTTTTTAATCTTTGAAATGTAAAATTTGGTGCTCATTCTTGGTTTTTCTATTCACTTAAGTTGATTCGGGGGAAATTTAATTTCTTTATATTTTCAAAATTATTTTTCTTGACTCAAATTAATGTTCCTAATGCAACAGAAATATGGATTATAATTTTTAAGTAATACCCTATTTTGAAACTTGATTTAGGATGCTTTTTTCTCTGTTTTTTTTATGATTAATTAGCATGTAAAGTAGCGAACAATGATGTTTCACTTTTGCTTTGGATTTCATAGTGAACTGTTAAGGTGCACGAAAATGATCGTAAGGACAAAAATGTTAACCATATCAAATCATCTTAATCATCTTAATTTGAAGTTGTAGAAAAAGATCACTAGGTTGATTGTAGATAATTTTCTATACAGTTTTGTTATTCTAAGTTGACTCTACTTTTTACTTGTGTTGTAGTTATGTGTAGAATACAATTTACATTTGTTTAATCAAATTTTGTGTTTATATTTTTAAATTGTGTTAAATATGTTTTTATCTCTATATTTTTATCAATTTTTTATTTTGATCCTTCAGTTATTTTTTATTAGTTTCAGTTTTTATGTTTTTTAATATGTTGAAATTGGTCTCTAATATGTTAGAATTGGTTATTAAAATATAACACTGTTAAATCAACTGCTAACTAAGTGGAAATATTATGTCATATGTTGTTCGGTCTTTCCAACTTATTCCACTCTTTAACTTCTTAAAATAATATTTACCCTTTTAAATTTTATTACAGTAGATAGAACCTATTGAGAATGTTCTATAAAACATCCTAACATGCAAAACAAGGTGCCTAAAACCCAAATAAATTTTTTCGCGATTTTAGGGAACTAAATTGACCACCAAAAATTTCCAATAACCCATAAAAGATAAGATAAAAAAAATATAACCATAAATTTAATTGAATTAATTAAAATAAATATTGCACTATTTTCACATTAAATAAAACACGAAAGTTGTTAGTTAAATGTTTCATATTAAACAAGGATAAAAAAAATTAAAGACACCAATCACACCATGCAATTAAAAGGGAATAGTTAGATAAATAAAGAATAAACAAATGATAATCAATCAATAAATAATATATATAAAAATAAATAAACAAATTAATATGTATAAAAGTAAGATACCCGTAAGTAGAAGTTTAATATATATATATATAATAAATGTCACATAAGTAAGGTATTAACATATATATATATATATATATATATATATATATATATATATATATATATGTAAGAAAGTAAACTAAGCATATACATATATATAAATAAATAAAAAATACTGATGGACTTTTAACAGCGGACATAAACAGGTGCAAAAGGGTGGAAAACAGCAGGTGTAAAAAGAAAACAAGGGAATCAGGAGGGACTATTAACACCAGCGCGTAACAGGTGTAAAAGGGAAAACAACTGGTGTTAAAAGGTCTCCTGACAGCTTTTTAAATTATGTAGAATTTTATGAAAAAGTGAACTTCTCACCTACCTAAGACCATGCAAATGACCTCGGAATGCCACTAAATTTTGACACCACCTAATATACACCATTTATGACGTGTAGCCACTGGACGTACTAAAAAATTCCCAAAAACGAGGGACTTATGCGTAGAAACGCGTTTAGCCCGTTTTAAGGTATTTTTGTGCAACTCAAGGGTTAATTCTCAACGGATTTGACCCATTCTAGTTTCTACAAGTCACAAATCACACATAGATGCTAATGGAACTGTCCTATGCCATCCAAACCTTATAAATCTCTATTTGACCCACTCAGTTACTCAATTATGCATAAAAATCATGTAAACTATCATTTTCTCCATACAACATTAATCATTCAAGGTTCTAATGCATAACTTCATCCAAAAATCACACATTGACAATTCCTGGACATTTCATATACATGCAATGCACCAAGTGCATATCCACATTTCCTGGAAATCATGCATTACTTATATATACATATTTACACACGGTGGGACCATCCATGGTCACCACACCCAAAACATTAATATTTACTACATCATCATATTCTCATCATTCATCACATCATACATAAACTTAAAATGCATCTAAGCTTCCAGTTGAAGCTGTCAGATACCTAAGTCCGCTACTCAAATATACATATCAAAATGGATATCTATAGGAGCCGGCCAAGGCTATACCACAAGGTACTATATACAAGTATATCCAAATACTTCTCGCCAAACATGGTGACCTCTCATCAATCACCGTCCCGGCCTAAATCCACTGAAATATAACCATATAAATAGGGGTAAGCATAATACATATTAAATGACAGTTATTGAACTGGATCAATCTATCCAATTCCAATTCTCATTCACATAATACAATATCACATTCATATCATACAGACCAATTTATCATAATTCACCACAACAAATATCCTCAATATCATATACACAGGCTATATCACTCATGTTAGTCTCAATAACAATGCATGATTGCATATGCATGTGGATCCGACTTAGTCAATGATTTCAATCACAGATTCCTTCCCGGCCTCACTCCATTAGCCCTTCCCGCGTGATACCGGTCAGCTCGTGACATCTCGAGACTTAACTCTAGCTCCGTCGGCTATCACGGGCTCTCACAGGACCTATCCCAAGAATCTGTAACTTGAAATCATCCCACAGGGTTCCTGACCTTCCACGGGTCACCCTTTTCCTATATATGCAACCTTATGCATTACACAGCAAGCATCACATGCCATAGAATGATACCGAACCATTCTTTCAACTACATTGCATATCATATCTCAACAATTCATTAATTTCATATACTACCTCAATTTCATCACTTATTACATCACATGTAATATCTACATCAATCACATTTACCATTTACATCTCATACAATTCACATCACATTATGGACGACAACTTGTAAACACAAATAATTCTCAATTATCACATAAGCGGGGTATATTCTCAAACATTTCACAATAAACAATTCAATCATCACAATACACACAATCAATGCACATCAATACACCCCGAACCCGTCCATAAACCATACATTTAAAATGTAAAGCTCCCTCTACCTAGAAACAAGAAATTCCAGAAGCTCCCAAAGCTATCCAAACGTTATACGAGCGCTAATTTGAAGCCTCTAAAATCCTAAAACATAAGCATTTGGTTTTTAATAACCCATACACTATTAATTTTCATACTCCGAAGCTTGTAATTAATATTATATTAAGTATTCGGTAATTATAACTTACCGATGAATGCTATCCACTTCCAATGCTTGTTTCCAATTAACACCCAAGCTCTAAAATGCCTCTGAATAGTTTTCGAATCAAGCCGTCGACCCCTGAAACTCCATTCTGAAAGAACCCCAAATCTGCCCGAGCACCGAATCACTCCGAAATGGTTTCGAATTGCTCCGACGGTCACCAAAACTATAATTCGGAAGATACCCAAGGCTGCCCGGCTTCTGAACACACTCCGAAACACTCCGAAACCACCTTATCCCACAAGATTAATTATTGTTAGGCTCTGAAACTTACAGAATAAAATCTTAGAAGCTATGGGCATCCGAAATGCTTACTCGGAGTTGGAAAACGTCAAAATCCGCCAACACCCAAAGCTTCCCGCATGTGTAATTGACCTACGAAAGCTTCTAAATTCAAAGAATTAAAGAATTTGAGAGAGTTGGAAACATGGACAGCCATAAAACAAAAATGAGTTCTATTAATTACCTTTAATTTACCAACAATGAAAACTCTTTCAAGTTGTCATGGCTGCCTGAGAGGTAGAAGAGAGAAGGAGGCCACCAATTTAAAGCTTCAATGGAAGGAATCAAGAAAAGGAAGTAACCCCACGGAGAAAGAGAAGAAGAAGATGGCATCCACAATTTCCTTGGTCGTGCATGCGTGAGGAGATGGAGAGGAATGAGTGAAGTTTTTCTTTTGGCTTTTCCTTTCCCTGTTTCAGCGTGAATGTAATGAGAAAGAGAGGGGATTGAAATCAATTTTACAAACATTAAGGGCAACATGGTAATTTTGCATTCATTTTAATTAATTAATCCCTATTAATTTTTAATTTCCCAATAATCCTAATTAGGATGTTACATTCTATTGTATTTATAATGTGGTTAATTAATTAAAAATAATATTAAAAATAATAATATATTCTAAATGAGATTTAAAAATTATATTATAAATTTCCCAATCTACTATAATAAATTATTTCAATTGTGAATCACATTTTTATCAGGTATGATTTTTTTTTGGAAAGACAACAAAAATAAATATAAATTTATAGCAATAAAAGATAGGAAAAAAAGATGTAGAGAATATTTAAATTTAAAATAAATATATGAGAAAAGAAGGAGAGAAATTAGGTCCGTGGATAAATTGAAAATTAATAAAATAAAAAAGTATATGAGGAATTAAAAAACACCTCAAATTTATTACATGAAAGTCTCAATGATTTAAAATTAAAAATTAAATTATGTATTTAAAATAAAAATAAAGAGAAATTAAAGGTTGCAATTAATAAAAGAAATCTAATACTACACTCAAGTCCCGATTAGAAAATGATTATAAATTTAGAATGGAAATATTAAATCAATGCTAGATGGACTTGAATTCAACTATTCCCAAGGCCAGAAGACTTGTACTTTGTTGTGTCCCAGACTGCAAATAAGATGATGGGAAGTTCAAGCTCATAGTTTTGGGACAGACAGGAAAATGTGGCACCAATATAATTGAATCCAATGTTCATAGTTTTGTTATTAATTTTTCAATAACTCCTTTGCATGTGATCTGAAATCATTTCCCTTTCCAAGGAAAACAGAAAATTGTGTATAGATGAGAATGAATTTGGCGCAACTTGCTCTAGTTTATAGGCACATTTCACTTTCAAATCTAATAAATTGACTAATGGAAAATTAATACTACTAGTATATACCCAACTGTTAATTTGGGTAAGCTAAGCTTTTTCCATACTTTCAAACGGGGAAATTTTGATGATAATCATACGATTTAACATAAATTTCCTTCCATTTTTTATGAGAATTTTTTACCCAGCTAATAAATTAAAACATATAACTAGTTTAATTATAATTTAACGATTTTATTGGTGAAACTCACCTTCCCTGTAAAGTTATTGATAGTGAAAGTTGCACTTATCTATAGAATAACATTGGATAAATATTTTTTAACATTAACTATTAGATTAAGAAATCATATAGGTTATATGTATATAATTTTAATAGTTTAAAATTATTCGGTATTTTCTCACAATATTCATATTAACATATAGTGTTTAACATCGATGACTATTTAGTTACTTTTTCCTGTCTTAAATATAAGAGGTAAATTAAACATATTTTTAGGGTTCTAAATATAAGAAACAATTACATATTTATAGGTAAATTAATGAGAGAATATAAAAGTTACCTCGTTATGTTTCCCTATTTTAACCATTTAATTAAAGGTATTCTTGAAAAAAAATTAATTCTCTTACCTAATTATTACAAATATTGGTATGTATTTTTTTTCCATTGCCTCCTATATTCCGAACTGAAGTAGTATATACTTGTAGTTGTTCAACTTTGATAAAATTTGACACAAAGATGAATGCCATATATAGTTATAAACTTATAACTCAATGGTTTGATTAGTGAAAATCACCTACATAAAGTTATTGATGGTATAAGAATTGAGGGTATCTTACACTGGAGTAAGTTGAACCTTCCTCCACTTACAATTTAATTACACTTAATTTTTACATCATCAATAATTGTATATTAGGGATTTGGATCATCTGCCACCATAGGAATACTCTGATTTGAGGGCTTGGCGTAGGACATGCACCCACACTAGTCCCCATGCCATGCTTGAAAATTGAAAAGGCGTGTACTGCTTGGTGGCCAAATCTAAATGTTGGTTGTGATGTATGTAACACCCTCTGTTACACCTTAATAAATTATAGAAAAATTCATAAATTTTTTTTTTTTACTAAAGATATGTTTGTTAAAAAGAAACTATCGGAATAAATTATATACATTATTTCAGAAATACCTCAATATTATTAAAACTTTATAAAGTATTTGTACATTCATCCGAAGAAAATAAACATTAAACATTATAAGAAAGAGAGGAAACTCCATGGCCCAAGAGCAGTTGCCTAATGACATTATTTATTCATTGGACCACGGTATTCATACCGAGCTCCCTTTCTAGAACGTGCTATATATACTGTCAATGTTCTTCGATCCTTCCCTCTGTACGAACCATTAATTTAAAACATATGAAACAAAAACATAGAGAAAGGAGTGAGAAACAGAATATAATATTCCCAAATGGGACATAAGCAATAAAGGGTTTTCACAAACTAGTATAATAATATCAATCACAATCACAAGCACAATCAATTTATGAATGTATGAATGATATGTCATATCTTCATCATAACTTATTTATACATGTGGGCCCCTTAAATTTTAATTTGCACTGGGCCAACCAGGAGTTTACACTGTTCCATAATTCCGGATAATAATAACATGAACAGCTCAACTGGCATGGAAACACTTAGAGACTAGTCAGATTGAAAAGGTTTTTATTGTGAAAGTACCCGACACTAGGGAGCTACCCCAGGTCCCCTGAAGCACCCTTTCACACCCTCTCATCCCAAGGCTCACAATTAAGCCTCCTCTAATGTATCCTCGGTTTCTATAATCCGTCCCCAGACAATATCATTTTGTTTCTCTTCGATGATTCATGATGCATGAACTACTCGCGTATTTAGTTGGTTAAGGCTTTTAGAAACTCAATTATATTATCAGGGCCTATGGATCATGACATAGCCACCCCAGTAAACTGTACTTTTTCAACTTCTCAAATACGCACATAAAATTTTAGTACAGTTCCTTTTCAAATCACAAATCAAATCTCTTTATAAATTTGAGTTTCAAAGCCTTAAATATATTTCATAACCTGTCAATTCAAAATTAATTTCTAAAAACTTAAATTTGGAATTATCAATATTTAAAACCTTAGTACTTGAAAATTTTGTATAATATTTTTATACATTTAAATAATACGTATATATATTAAAAAAAATTTATTTTTATAAAATAAATTCTCTTTCTTTTTCTTCTGATAAACTAACTAAAAATCTAAATTTTAGTAAAGATATATACATATATATTAAAAGATAAAAAGAGATTTCTAAAAACTTATGTAGTTTTCTAAGAAATTTCTTAAAAGTAATTTGAATAAATATAAAAAAAATAAATAAAGAAGTAGGAGATAAGTAATTTCTTACTGAATTTTAGCTTTCCGCCATGCTTGCTATATGCTCAAACTCCACAATAAAAGATTATCAATCATAATCAAACATTGTCAATCACAATCAAAACATCATAAAGCATAAATAAATATTAACAATCATAATCAAATCAAATAATTAAACATTAGTTATAAATATGATAATTTAAAATTCAATAATTATTTAAATTAATAAATTTTGTTTTAAGTTCTATGGTCAATTCCTCGCACAGGTCTATGTAAATCCAAGATAGTCCAGTCCTTGCATAGGTCTAGTTCAGTCCATATAGGTCATAAATAGTCCAAGTCCTTGCATAGGTTCAGTCAAGTTCGTAATAGTTCAAGTCCTTGCATAGGTTCAATCTAGTCCGCATAGGTCATAATAGTTCAAGTTCTTAAATATTTTAGATATTAAGTTACACAAGATGCTTAATTTATTAATAACAATTATTATAAATTTTAAGTTAAAAGTTATTATTTTAAAATAATAATATTGTTATGTTTAAAAGGAGTAGGGGACTCCTCCCAATATTCTTATGTAATTTCATATTATATCCTTAATCTCACCCCCCCTTACCTTGATTTGCTACCAAAAGTGAATTCGCTCTGCGCCTCCAAGTTCTAACAAAATATTAATACTAATTTATTTCAGTATAAGCTTAAGATGAAAATTAAGATTGCTATCAGAATGATAAATAGTAAATGTGCATAGTAATAATAAATAGTAACGGTAAATGGTAAGTCATTAATAGTAACGGTAAATAGTAATTTTTGAATAGTAATAGTAAATAGTAAATTGTGAATAGTAACTTTTTGAATAGTAGTGGTAAACGGTAAATCATGAACAATAACAGTGAATAGTAAATTTTGAATAGTAACGGTAAATAGTAAATTTTGAATAGTAACAGTAAATAGTAAAAATAACACAGTGATATTTTATTTTTACTATAGTAACTTATTCATAATAGCACTAGTATATCAATGGTTTAAGAGTGCTAAAAAAAAAATAAACTAAAATTATAAAAATAATATAGAAGAAAGTTATTACCTTACACCTCCGGCAGAACTTCTTTTTACCAAAAGAATTTACTCTCCACTAATTTCTTACGCACTATCTCTCTAGATTCTCTCTCTAATTTTTGTGTGGAAATGTTGTAAATGAGCCATCTATTTATAGGAAGAAAATTTCACTATTTAAGATTATTTAATTATTTATTTTACTATTCATGATGTAAGCGATGATGTAATTAAGCGATGATGTAAGCGATGATGTCGACAGTGACATTTTGGTTATTAAATGAAAGGTTAAGGGTATTTTTGTCATTCTAAAAAAAATGAAAAAAATATAAAAATTCCAAAATTTTATAAATTATATAACAATCAAAAAGTTCTAAAGAACTATAATTAAATTCCTTTGAAATTTTATTTTAAATAAGAAATAACGAAATTAGGGGTGTTACAACTATACTCCCCTAAAAAAATTTCGTCCTCGAAATTTACACTTTTTAGTAAAACAATTGGGGATGAGACTCTTTCATCTCATTTTCTAGTTCCCATGTAGCATCTTCCCCTCTCGTTTCACTCCAAATGACCTTCACGAGTGGAATTTCCTTGTCTCTTAGCTTTTTTATTCTTCTGTCAGCTATTCTGACAGGTGGTGCATCATATGTAAGATTATCTTTAACTTGTATGACATCAGGTTCAATAACATGTGTAGGATCAGATATATACTTTCGTAAGTTTGACACATGAAAAACATTATGGATATTAGAAAGAAAAGGTGGTAATGCTATTTGGTAGGCAAGAGGACTAACTTTATGAATTATTTGATATGGACCAATAAATCTAGGAGTTAGTTTTCGAGATTTCATTGCCCGACCGACCCCAGTCATAGGTGTGACTTTCAAGAATACATGATCGCCTTCTTGAAATTCGAGCGGCTTTCTTCTTTTGTCATAGTAACTTTTCTGCCTGCTCTGTGTTGCCTTCATCTTTTCCTGAACTATTTTGATTTTATCCGTGGTTTGTTGTACCAACTCTGGTCCTAGCATCAAGTTTTCACCAGTCTCAAACCAACATAGCGGGGTCCTACATTTTCTTCCATATAATGCTTCAAAAGGTGCCATGCCAATGCTAGCGTGGAAACTGTTGTTGTAGGTAAACTCCACATATGGTAAGAATTGATTCCAACTTCCTTTATGCTCCAACACACAAGCTCGTAACAAGTCCTCTAGAGATTGGATTGTTCTTTCTGATTGTCCATCCGTCTGAGGATGATATGCTGAACTTAGACGCAGTCTTGTTCCCAAAGCCTTGTGCAAGCTCTTCCAGAATTGTGATGTAAAACGAGGGTCCCGGTCAGAAATGATACTTGAAGGAATTCCATGCAATCTCACAATCTCCTCGATGTATAATTTTGCCAGCTTCTCCATAGAGTAACGAATATTGATGGGAATAAAGTGGGCAGATTTGGTTAATCTATCAACTATTACCCATATTGAATCATGTCCTAATGGAGTTTTAGGTAGAGAAGTCACAAAGTCCATGGTAATGCTATCCCATTTCCATTCTGGTATTTCCATTGATTGTAGCATTCCAGGGGGTTTTTGATGTTCCACTTTAACCTTCTGGCAAATTAGACATGCAGCTACGTACTCTGCCACTGCTTTCTTCATTCCAGGCCACCAAAATAACTTCTTCAAATCTTGATACATTTTAGTAGCTCCAGGATGAATGCTCATATAACTTTTATGGCCTTCTTCCAGAATTACTTTCCTCAACTCCTCTTGATTAGGGATACACACTCGATCCTTATACCTCAGCAATTGGTCACTTCTTACATTGAACTCGACTTCTTTTCCTTGTTTCAAGAGTTCTTTCTTTTCTTGCAGGAATTCATCATCTCTTTGAGCCTCTAAAACTTGCCTCAGGAATTCACTTGTCACTTGCAACGCTCCTAATCTGTAGCTATTAGCATTAACCTTTACTGCTAGGTTAAGATCTCTGAAGTTTTCTATCAATTCCAGCTCTTTAATCATCATTGTGGACGCATGCAGAGACTTTCGACTTAAAGCATCAGCTACTATGTTCGCTTTTCCAGGATGGTACTGTAACTCAAAGTCGTAATCCTTTAAGAACTCCATCCACCTCCGTTGCCTCATGTTTAACTCCTTTTGGTCGAATAAATACTTGAGACTCTTATGATCGCTAAACACATCGAATGTTGCACCGTATAGATAATGTCTCCAAATCTTTAAGGCAAAGACTACAGCGGCTAATTCTAAGTCATGGGTAGGGTAGTTAATCTCATGTTGCCTTAATTGGCGCGACGCATAGGCTACAACCTTCTTGTCTTGCATGAGTACACTTCCTAGTCCTTGTTTAGACGCATCACAGTAAACTTCAAAACTTCGATGTGGATCGGGGAGTACTAACACCGGCGCAGAAGTAAGTCGATCTTTCAGCTCTTGAAAACTATTTTCGCATTGTGTCGTCCACACAAAAGGTTGTCCTTTCCGTGTTAACTTGGTCAATGGGTATCCTAGCTTTGAAAATCCTTCAATGAATCTCCTATAGTATCCAGCCAAGCCCAAGAAACTTCTGATCTCAGTGATTGTGGTTGGTCTCTCCCATTTTAAAACTGCCTCCACCTTGGAAGGGTCTACAGCTATTCCTCCTTGACTAATTACATGTCCTAAAAAGTTTACTTCTTCCAACCAGAATTCACACTTTGACAACTTTGCATACAGTTGTTTCTTTTTCAGGATTTCCAACACAACCTTCAAGTGTTCAACATGTTCTTCTTTGCTTTTAGAGTACACTAATATATCATCAATGAACATCACTACAAATTTATCTAGATATGGATGAAAAATCCTATTCATGTAATCCATGAATACGGCTGGTGCATTAGTTACACCAAAAGGCATTACTAGATATTCGTAATGGCCATAACGTGTTCTAAAAGCAGTTTTTGGTACATCTTCTTTCTTCACCCTTATTTGATGGTATCCAGACCTCAAATCAATCTTGGAGAACACTGTGGCACCACGCAGCTGATCCATCAAGTCATCAATTCTTGGCAGAGGATATTTGTTCTTGATCGTCACCTTGTTCAGTTGTCGATAATCTACACACAACCTCATGCTACCATCCTTTTTCTTAACCAACAACACTGGTGCACCCCAGGGGGATACACTGGGTCGTATAAATTGTTTCTCTATCATCTCTTCAAGTTGTTTCTTCAACTCTGCTAATTCTAGAGGTGACATTCGGTATGGTGCAATTGAAATGGGTCCAACTCCAGGTACTAGATCAATGGCAAATTCCACATCTCTTTCTGGGGGTAGACCAGGGATATCTTCAGGAAAAACGTCAGGAAATTCACACACAACCGGCAGATTTTTGATTTTTGATTCTTGCTCTCCTTTCGTTGAAAGCAATAGCATGAATCCTTGAGCCCCTCCTTTTAAAGAGGGACTCACTTGGTTGGCGGTTAGAAATCTCGAATCCTCAGGATTCAAATTCACTGGTTCTTTAAACATGATGGTTTTATTATGACAATCTATTAGAACATAATTGTCAGACAACCAATCTAGCCCAATAATAACTTCTAAGCCAGAAAGGGGTAAACAGAAAAGATTGGCCTTAAAGTCCCTACCATCTATGACAATAGGGCATTTCCAACAGGCTTTAGAAGTGACAATGGGATTGTTTCCAGGAGTATGTACAGATAAGTCAAATGGCAGTTCTATCACAGGTAATTTTAGTTTTTCTACACAGTCATTGGCAATAAAGGAATGTGATGCACCTGAGTCATACATAACAGTTAAAGAAATCTTATTAATGATACACTTACCTTGCACCATGGAATCAGAATGAGATGCTTCTTCTCCAGTGATTGCAAAAACCTTTCCTTTTGCCTTCGGCCTTCCGACTGCACTGTGCGCGCCTCCTTGAGTATTTATGCTTGCACCTTCAGGGTTTTCCCTCTTCATCTCTGGGCAATCCTTGATGTGATGTCCTGGTTTGTTACACTTAAAACAAACATAAGTGTTTTTAGGACAATCCCTTTTCAAATGGGGTCCTCCACAGAGAAAACATTTAAAGTTTGGTGCAGATGTTGGGTAATAGCTTCCAGTTGAAGCTTGGGGTCTGTTAGGAACAGATGCTGCTCCAAACCGGCGAAATGGCGTTTGGTAAGGCTTATTTCTCCTGAAGTCTCTTCTTTGGTGATGGTGAGGTCCTCCACTTCTCATTTCTCCTGCCTTGTGAATGGGCTCACGACTTTTAGTCATTCTATCCTTATGATCTTCTTCAAAGATCCTGCAGCGATTTACCAATACAGAAAATTCACGGATTTCCTGCATTCGTATAGCTTCCTTAATTTCTGGCCGCAATCCATTTAGAAACTTTGCACACCGATCTCTTTCATTAGTAGCATCATTATAATGAGAATGAAAACGAGATAGCTCTTCAAACCTGGATGCGTACTCTCCAACGGTCATATTTCCTTGGGTCAGCGACAGGAATTCGAATTGTCTTTTCTCTTTAACATCAGCTGGAAAGTATTTCTCCAAAAACATATCCTTGAAATAATCCCAAGTGATCTCCACGTCGTTGACTTCAAATTGTCTACGCGTGCTATCCCACCAATGTTCGGCATCCTCAGATAAGGCATAAGTAGCGAAGACTACCTTATCAGCTTCATTACATTGCAATGCTCGAAAGATCTTCTCTATCTCTCGAATCCAGATTTGTGCTCCATCAGGGTTATATCCTCCCTTGAAACGAGGTGGATTGCGCTTTTCAAATAGGTCCAGCCTTCTCAAGGCATCGTTACCTTGACCTTCACGTGCTCTCATTGCATTGATTAAGCGTTCTACAACTCCAGCAAGATCGTTTCCAGCCATTAGTTTCCTGTTTCACAGTAACTGAGATTTGTCACATCAATCACAGTTACTACCAAATCAGATATTCTATTCTCTATCACCTATACAGAGTTTACGGACAAAGCAAGATAGACCTTTTCCCCAGGCCTATTGGATTAACTGCTCTGATACCACTTTGTAACACCCTCTGTTACACCTTAATAAATTATAGAAAAATTCATAAATTTTTTTTTTTTACTAAAGATATGTTTGTTAAAAAGAAACTATCGGAATAAATTATATACATTATTTCAGAAATACCTCAATATTATTAAAACTTTATAAAGTATTTGTACATTTATCCGAAGAAAATAAACATTAAACATTATAAGAAAGAGAGGAAACTCCATGGCCCAAGAGCAGTTGCCTAATGACATTATTTATTCATTGGACCACGGTATTCATACCGAGCTCCCTTTCTAGAACGTGCTATATATACTGTCAATGTTCTTCGATCCTTCCCTCTGTACGAACCATTAATTTAAAACATATGAAACAAAAACATAGAGAAAGGAGTGAGAAACAGAATATAATATTCCCAAATGGGACATAAGCAATAAAGGGTTTTCACAAACTAGTATAATAATATCAATCACAATCACAAGCACAATCAATTTATGAATGTATGAATGATATGTCATATCTTCATCATAACTTATTTATACATGTGGGCCCCTTAAATTTTAATTTGCACTGGGCCAACCAGGAGTTTACACTGTTCCATAATTCCGGATAATAATAACATGAACAGCTCAACTGGCATGGAAACACTTAGAGACTAGTCAGATTGAAAAGGTTTTTATTGTGAAAGTACCCGACACTAGGGAGCTACCCCAGGTCCCCTGAAGCACCCTTTCACACCCTCTCATCCCAAGGCTCACAATTAAGCCTCCTCTAATGTATCCTCGGTTTCTATAATCCGTCCCCAGACAATATCATTTTGTTTCTCTTCGATGATTCATGATGCATGAACTACTCGCGTATTTAGTTGGTTAAGGCTTTTAGAAACTCAATTATATTATCAGGGCCTATGGATCATGACATAGCCACCCCAGTAAACTGTACTTTTTCAACTTCTCAAATACGCACATAAAATTTTAGTACAGTTCCTTTTCAAATCACAAATCAAATCTCTTTATAAATTTGAGTTTCAAAGCCTTAAATATATTTCATAACCTGTCAATTCAAAATTAATTTCTAAAAACTTAAATTTGGAATTATCAATATTTAAAACCTTAGTACTTGAAAATTTTGTATAATATTTTTATACATTTAAATAATACGTATATATATATTAAAAAAAATTTATTTTTATAAAATAAATTCTCTTTCTTTTTCTTCTGATAAACTAACTAAAAATCTAAATTTTAGTAAAGATATATACATATATATTAAAAGATAAAAAGAGATTTCTAAAAACTTATGTAGTTTTCTAAGAAATTTCTTAAAAGTAATTTGAATAAATATAAAAAAAATAAATAAAGAAGTAGGAGATAAGTAATTTCTTACTGAATTTTAGCTTTCCGCCATGCTTGCTATATGCTCAAACTCCACAATAAAAGATTATCAATCATAATCAAACATTGTCAATCACAATCAAAACATCATAAAGCATAAATAAATATTAACAATCATAATCAAATCAAATAATTAAACATTAGTTATAAATATGATAATTTAAAATTCAATAATTATTTAAATTAATAAATTTTGTTTTAAGTTCTATGGTCAATTCCTCGCACAGGTCTATGTAAATCCAAGATAGTCCAGTCCTTGCATAGGTCTAGTTCAGTCCATATAGGTCATAAATAGTCCAAGTCCTTGCATAGGTTCAGTCAAGTTCGTAATAGTTCAAGTCCTTGCATAGGTTCAATCCAGTCCGCATAGGTCATAATAGTTCAAGTTCTTAAATATTTTAGATATTAAGTTACACAAGATGCTTAATTTATTAATAACAATTATTATAAATTTTAAGTTAAAAGTTATTATTTTAAAATAATAATATTGTTATGTTTAAAAGGAGTAGGGGACTCCTCCCAATATTCTTATGTAATTTCATATTATATCCTTAATCTCACCCCCCCTTACCTTGATTTGCTACCAAAAGTGAATTCGCTCTGCGCCTCCAAGTTCTAACAAAATATTAATACTAATTTATTTCAGTATAAGCTTAAGATGAAAATTAAGATTGCTATCAGAATGATAAATAGTAAATGTGCATAGTAATAATAAATAGTAACGGTAAATGGTAAGTCATTAATAGTAACGGTAAATAGTAATTTTTGAATAGTAATAGTAAATAGTAAATTGTGAATAGTAACTTTTTGAATAGTAGTGGTAAACGGTAAATCATGAACAATAACAGTGAATAGTAAATTTTGAATAGTAACGGTAAATAGTAAATTTTGAATAGTAACAGTAAATAGTAAAAATAACACAGTGATATTTTATTTTTACTATAGTAACTTATTCATAATAGCACTAGTATATCAATGGTTTAAGAGTGCTAAAAAAAAAATAAACTAAAATTATAAAAATAATATAGAAGAAAGTTATTACCTTACACCTCCGGCAGAACTTCTTTTTACCAAAAGAATTTACTCTCCACTAATTTCTTACGCACTATCTCTCTAGATTCTCTCTCTAATTTTTGTGTGGAAATGTTGTAAATGAGCCATCTATTTATAGGAAGAAAATTTCACTATTTAAGATTATTTAATTATTTATTTTACTATTCATGATGTAAGCGATGATGTAATTAAGCGATGATGTAAGCGATGATGTCGACAGTGACATTTTGGTTATTAAATGAAAGGTTAAGGGTATTTTTGTCATTCTAAAAAAAATGAAAAAAATATAAAAATTCCAAAATTTTATAAATTATATAACAATCAAAAAGTTCTAAAGAACTATAATTAAATTCCTTTGAAATTTTATTTTAAATAAGAAATAACGAAATTAGGGGTGTTACAATGTAGACTCTTGTCCTATGTCAATTTTGAATATACTAGATTCTTCAATTTTTGTTGGAGATGGAGGGCCAAAATTTTAAATTCCTAGCTGGGAAGGGTCACGAGACATATTCAAAACCAACATTATATGTGTGCAACGACCCATTTTCCTAAGGTGTACAATGCGGTAGCTAAAACTCTAGAAAGGTATAAGATAGGAGGACCTTTTATCCCCGTACCTCTTCATCCTTGCAATGATGGATAGTGCCATTAATTATCGAGTGAACATTTAGGGTACTTAGTACGGTAAGAATGAGTTTACACTAATTTTGACCTTTTTTATTTTGGTAGAAATCAAACACATATCATAGGTGGTTAACAATTTGCACGCTCTGCTCTACCAACTGATATCATGATCATTCTAATAGGATGAGCTATGATTTTTTTTATAGATGACAATTAGTTTCTTTCCCCTCCAATAATACATGTTTCAAAACATATTTTTCCCTCCAATAAAAAAGCCTGGTCAGGTTTAGGTAACCCGTTAAACTAATTATATATGTATAAAGGTCACATGACTTTTTTTAAAAATCACATGACTTTTTTTAATATATGACAATTAGTTTCTCATATGATACATCCTCTCTCTCTATGTATATATATATATATATATTAACAATATATATTAATGAATATATAAGGTTAATACATATATATATATATTAATATTATTATTAATTTTATCTTAATTGAAAATAAAATTTTTATAAATTATGAATGTTATATTGAAGATAATGATAACAGTAACGACGTTACATTCACTTGACGGAAGAGACCAAAGTAAACAAAAAAAACATTAAATGACCAAATTAACATTTTAATGAAATATAAGGGACTAAAGAATATATTTAGCCTATAAAATAATATGGATAGTCTGTCAATATTGAAGTTCAAAATAGGTTGAATTAAGACAATCATATTAAAAACTTGAATTTCCTCAAATTTTTTTAATCCAACTCATTAAAACTTGTACTGAAATCAGACTTGATTAACCGTTCTACTTCTTGGCACCGTTATAAATGCTCCATTTCTGGACATCACATCAAAAGTACCGCAGATACAACGTATGATTTTCAAAAGGCCCATTTTGTAAAAATAATTTGAAAGTATTCATCAAAAACAAAAACAAAAGTGTAATTCAAAATTGTTTTAGAAATGTCATTGGAAGTTGAAGTGACTACAAGGAATATCCGAATGTGATATACTTACAAACTAATAATATAAACCGAAATAAACATGGGGACACTATAATTTATTAAACATGTAACCTACACCAAGAGTGATGCAGGTGTTTCAAATGTGTTCTGGGTTGAAAGTTAATTACGCCAAGAGCTCAGTGGTGGGTGTTAATGTGTCATCAGAGTGGCTACAGGCAGCTGCGAAAATTTTGCAATGTAAGATTGAAGGATTGCCATTTAAATATTTAGGGTTGCCTATTCGGGTGTCACCAAGGAGGAAGAAGTTATGGGAACCATTATTGTTGAAGGTCAAAAGGAAGCTAGCTGGGTGGAAGTGTAAGTGGTTATCTTTTGGAACATGTATCGTGTTGATTAAGTCTGTTTTGTCCTTTGCCAATTTATTTCTTGTCCTTCTTCAAAGCTCCCACAGGTATTGTCTCTTCACTACATTCATTATTGTCTAATTTTTATGGGGTGGAGTGGAGGGGAAAAAGAGAATACATTGGGTAGCTTGGAAGGATGTGTGTTGTTCAAAGGAGGAAGGAGGTTTAGGGTGTAAAAATGTGGAATTCTTTAATATTGCTTTTTTGTCAAAATAGAGATGACGAATATTAGCAGATAGACATAGTTTATGGGTAAAGGTATTGATGGCTAAGTATGGGGAGACATCGGTTTTGAGGGGCGAGTATGACGCAAAGTCCTTTGCATGGTGGAAAGATTTATATAATATAGATAAGGGAGGGGTGGCCGTAGTGATTCGGTGGACTCGGGTTGGTGGTCAAGAATGGTAGGAAGGAGGGTATGAGAGGGTATTTGTACTCGTTTTTGGAAGGATAATTGATGGGGGATGTCATTTCAGGAGTGGTTTCCTCAGTTGTATTCGTTAACCACGAATACGGAGGAATCAGTTGCTAGTGTGCTAAATAGAGAGGGGGTTTGTTTGGAGATGGAGGAGACACTTATTTGATTCGGAGGTAAGTTTGGTGAGGGAATTAGAAGAAGTGTTACGAGGAGTAAAGTTAAAAGAAGGGGTAGATGACATGTGGGTGTGGTTAGGGGAAGTGGATAGAGGGTTTTCAGTAAGGGGGTGTATAAGCTTTTATTAGCATCTAATGTGATTCCAGACATTTTGTACAAGAATGTGTGGAACAAATTTGTACCTCTTAAAGTTACAGGTTTTGCGTGACAAGTAATAAAGGAAAGGATCCGGTGAGGGTTGAATTGATAAAGCGCAGAGTGATGGTATCTATGTTATGTCCAATGTGTCAAAGCTATGACGGATCAATATCTCATTTGTTATTCTCTTATGTTAAAGTGTATAACGTATGGACTAAATGTTTACAATGATGTGAGATATCGGGTGCTTTAACCAATGATGGTGGTAGTTACTTGATGAGTTTTGTTAGAATGCTTCCCGATAATAAATTACAACAAGAACTGTGGAGTGTCACTTGGTTTGTAGTGGTTTAGTCATTATGGTTAGAAAGAAATAAGATAGTTTTTGATGATCATAATCTAGATCTAGATAAGTTGTTTGATCTTGTCCAATTGAGATCTTAGTCATGGTTAAAGGCGTGGAAGTTTTATTTTTGTTATTTTATGTTCTGTTGGTTAGAGAACCCAATAATATGTATTGTATCATGCTGAGTGGTGTTACAATTTTACAGATTTGTATGTTTGTATTGAGTATATCTTATACTCAATCATTTTAAGATTTATATAATATTTTGTTTGTTTCTTAAAAAAAACATGTAACCTACGTAATCCAAGTGTATATATTTTCTGCTGAATGTAATTTATTGAAAGTGTCGAAACAAAAAACAAAAACTGAATGGTATTAACAAAAAATAGACCAAGGCATTAATCATAGGGTTAGTTCTCCCCATGTTTCCTTTCTTCTTCCCTCTTCCAATTCACTAGAACTTGGAGAAATTTCTTGACCTGCGTATTGAATATAATAATCACTATTACTATGCAAAAGTGTATAAAAAATAGGGTTTGTATAAGTTGTACGAGATTCCACTTGATAAGAAATAAAAAATAAAAGTATTTTATTAAACATTATGTAAAAAATATTTAAAAATTAGAGTAATTAGATATTAATGATTTTTAAAATCATTTTTTAAAATTTTTTATCTTATGTAAAATTTCTCGGAAAAAACCCTAAAAAATAAAGCATATCAATGCGTGGAGATTTGCACCTCAGTTGGGTCTCGGAGAGAGTATAAGGCATTGCTTTGTTTCTTCATTGATGAAACCAAAATCCCACAACCTCGATTGCCCTCGCGCAGAACCTATATGTAACCATCAAATTCTTAGCTGAAAGTTGTTGCTGCATATTACTTTTGATGTGATTCTTCGACAAGAATTTCAGTTCAATAATTTATGAAATGGAAGTTATAACATGAAGGAAAAAGTGAAGTTTTTGTCCAATAGGAAAATGCTAATGCTATGTTTTACGGTTTTATTCGGTACCTTAAAAGCATCTTCATCGGTTTTATCATCTCCAATGTAGATGGGAAGCACATCATCCCAATCATTTAACCCTGCACCAAAAAATAGTTTGGGAATCACTAACAACACCATCTAATGATAGATGGTACCTACCAAGGTTTTATCAATATTCTACACAACAAAAGCATAAAGATAAACTAGAAAAAGATAAACTTCATATTTCTTCTCTATTTCATAATACAATACTCTAGAAATGGATTACTTCCCTAATTTCCTAATGAGCCTATTCTTTCCCTAACATCTGATGTAGCTATATGGTATATAAATTTATAGTAGAAGTCAGTTAATTTATATTAGTTAAGTGTCCCTCTGTTGTTTGTTGTATGTGATTTTTATTACTTTTTTACACTATTTCATTAAATAATTGACGTAAAAAATATTTTTTATTTTTATACTGGTTATATGATGAACCTGATTAAAATAATTTTAATAAACATTATTATACATTGGTTTTAAAAATAACCATAAAATGTATGAAAAGAAATTGGTTCCAGGGACAACTTTAACTATATAGAGACCTAAGACAATTCTAAAAATAAGGCCTTTAAAATTGACTAAAATATTTTATTAAAATAATTAAATTTTTCTTACTTTAATTTTATTTAAAATTTATTTATTGATATATTATAATTGATTCATTTAATATTTATTTCTTAATTTACAATAAGGCTAATCCATCTCATTGTTGTTTGAATATAAAAGCTTGTTCGATATCTGGCTTTCTTAAATAAACTAGACTTGGTGAAGAAAAAAATATAAAAGATTATTTGATCTCTAACTCTTTTAAATACAATAATAAATAAACATAAAAAATAGTAAAAAATAAATGACAAAATGGTAGTTGTGTCTTTAATAAAAATTAAGAAATCAAACCAAAACAATCATAATAAATTTAATTTATTTTTAATTATGATAATTTTATTTTTTAAAAAAGTTAAGACTTTTTTTTTGGTCTAGATAAAGACCTTACTGGCTTTAGGAATAGACCTGATTGGGGCAAAAAACATTAGACAATCCTATTCTTAAGAAGGAGAGGGAATCTTACCTAGAGATTCAAGTAAAAATTCAACTGCTTTACCTTTGTTCCAGTCAATCACAGGACGAACCTCTAAAACCTATTTACCACAGATTAACAAATTGACACACGTTATAAATTGTTAGCACAAGTGTTAAGCATCAACGTTTACCCATAATTTAATAGTAAACCAATCACTTTTATAATGTTCAAATAACTGTACTCTTCGTCGCCTTAGGAATAGATACCTTGCGGCCATGGGTGGAACGTAAACGAGGGTAATTTTTCAACGTATCATGAACACGTTGTCCAATTGTTGTCCAATTCTGCAGTTAGTAACAAATTACCGCATTATATCACATCATGCATATTATATTATTATATCATACCTTCTAGTAAATGACGCTTACATTCTCTTCTACGTTACGGTAATGTACAGAAACACAAAACTTATGGTTTTCAACTATTGAACCGGTTATATCTTTAGTAATCTCGACGAGGGTTCTAAAAACCTGCATGAAAACAACCTTAAATTAATCTGTTTTTAAGTCAGTAAAAAGTGAAATGTCTCTTATTCTGCACCTCATCAATCATGGGTAGGAATTCTCTAGCAGGTTGAAATAAAGTTGTCTCATTTCCCTGTCACAATCAAATTAATATAAAAAGCCAGTCAACTTTAGCATTCGCTTAGGTTGTTATGCACGTAGTATCCATAATGTTTTTCCTTTTTTATTTAACCATAAATATCTTCTACATACAGAACACATAAAAGTGAATACTAAGTAAATGTAATTAATACCCACCTGATGGTCAGTATTGACACAATTAGGATAGTTATTCGATGGAGTTTGACTAAAAGGGCCAATAATATCCATTCCATGACTACCCGCATAGTAGAGTTCCGTTAGTTTAACTAGATCGAAAACCTGAAAATGGAGTGCATTCCATATTAATGACAAAGTAATTAAAACTGATATATATATATATATATATATATATATATATATATATATATATAAAATAAAAATTCAAAATCCTTTATATATACCTTGTCACGGCTTCTTCCACTGATAATTGCCGTAGGAAAATATCTTGCCACACTTCTCACAGTGGCACGCATCTGAAAAAAATATGATTTTGAGCAAGAAAAAATTTAAAAAACAAAAACAATGAGAATTTCAAAAATAAAGAAGAATTCAAATTGCATAATATATTCTATCTCGGTTCTTATTTATAACACAATTTATATCAAAACACATATATTAAGAAAAAATATTAATGTATTAATTTTTATATAAAGATACTTGTTATTATGTATTTATTTCTATAACTAATTAGCTCATTAACTAGAGTTTGTTAGAGGTAGTTAGTTTGTTACTTTCCTAGTTTATATATAAACTCATCTTCCTTTGTTTTTCAGTTGAGGAATGAATCATAATTTTTGCATATTCAGTTTTCTATTTTTCTCTCGTGCTGCTCTCTCCTTTCTCTTTTCGTTCTGGGTTTGTGGCAGAGTTGTGTCAATGTTTCTTGAGAGAGCAATGCGATGTGGTTCATTCCCTTCCATTGAGAGCTTTGACACGGCTCTGTGTGTTTTAAAGCTCAAAGATTCTTGAGATTGAGGTTTCAATTCTTCATCTTGAAGAGTTGATCTTTGCCCCGATTTGTTCTTGGTGTCTTTGCCAGCCTCATCCTCTTCTCTTTTTAATTAAGTTTGTCTTGTTTCTTTTTCAATCTGATTATTTTTTTTGCTTCTCTCTTCTTCGCGTTTTTCTTCTGGATTTCTGTGTTCGTCAATTGCCTTGGTCAAATGGCTAGTTTAGCAATTGATTTTTTGAGTCCATATTACCTGTATGTGAGTGAGAATCCGGTGTTTCCATAGCTCCTTCAGCTTTGAATGGAGCAAATTACCATTCCTGGCTCAGATCTGAGACGATGGATTGAAATTTGTGGACGACACTTTACCAAAGCCTAGAGAAAATGATGCAATGTTTGATGCCCAGGAAAGGTGCAATACTATGGTTCTATCATGGATCATGCATTCCTTAGAGCCATCGATAGCACAGAGTGTGTTATGGATGGATACTACTGTAGAAGTTTGGAAGGATTTGAAATATATATATATATATACACACACTATTAAGGTGAAGTGTTTAGGATTTCTGAGCTTTAAAAAGAGATCTATGGATTGAAGCAAGGACATTTGTCTATTACTGAATATTACACTCAATTGAAGGGTTTGTGGCAGGAATTGGAGAATTTTAGGTCAATTCCTAGTAGTACTTGCCAAATAACATGTAATTGTCAGTTAGTTCCAACTATTAAGAAGTACAGAGAAAATGACTATGTGATTCATTTTTTTAAAGGGATTGAATGAACAATATGTTGTTGTTATGTCCTAGATTATGTTAATTGATCCTTTACCTGAGCTTGGCAAGGTCTTCTCTTTGCTTATGCAGCAAAAGAGACAATTGGTTATTTCTGTACCTGAGTCTCAAGCTTTCACTAGTGTAGTACAAAGGAAAGGAGATGTTGATCCTCAGGTTTCACCTATTCTAATGACTTTTGGTGGTGGCCAGGGTAAAGGAAATTTCAGATGAGGCAAAGGCAGATATATTAATTCTGGCAATCGTAGCAAAGGTCAAAATAACAATGGTCACAATAACAAGTAGTGTTCCCATTGTGGCAAGATTGGTCACACAGTGGATACTTGTTACAGGAAACATGGCTTTCCACCATACTATTTCAAGCAGAACTACAATGTCAATCACTGCATCCATGAAGACATTGATGAGGATGGTGATGACAAAGTCAGTGTCACTTCCTTTAAGGAGATGAAAGATATGTCTAGTTTTAGTTTCACTTCAGACCAATACAAAGCTTTGCTTGTATTGTTGCAACAGACTAACCTTCAATCTGTAAATCATATCACATCAAGTAGTTAGAATAAGAGTTTGAACTCATAGCCATCAGGTTTTGTTTGCACTTTAGCCAATTCTTCTTTTTCTAGTTCCTAGATCCTTGATATAGGAGCCACAATGCATGCTTGCAACAATTTACTTTTGTTCTACTCTAATAGAAAAATTAAACATGTTTTCTTAAGTTTACCTGATGGTAATAAGATAGTTACTATAATTTCAGGCACCATTTTTCTTACAAAACAACTATCTCTGACAGATGTTTTGTTTGTGCCTTCTTTCCATTTTAACTTGATTTTCGTTTCTAAACTCATAAATACTTTACCTTTCAAATTCATTTTCTCCTTGAATCACTGGCATATTCAAGATTCCAATACTTTGAGGATGATTGGAGTAGTTGACCTATAATCTGACCTGTATGTGATGAATCCCGCCCATTTCAAAATTCCAGACTTCTCTCAAAGTTAGGCTAATTCCTCCCTCTCATATGATTCCAACTCCTGGCGCCTCAGGTTTGGTCATCCTTCTTATGAAAAGCTTCAACAACTAAAGAAAATTTATCCTTTCATTTCTTGTAATAAGTCCAATAGACTTTGTGATCCTTGTTACTATGGAAAGTAGAAGAAATTACCTTTTTTTTCTCACTAATTTGTAACTGTTGACTTTTTTTAAATTGTCCATAGAGATATTTGGGAACCTTTGGTTGTACCTTCTCTTTTAGGTCACAGATACTTTCTTACTATTATAGATAATACTAGTAAATATACATGACTTTACCTCATGAAGTCCAAAGCTGAAGCTAGTGCTCTAATTCCTCAATTTACTTAATTAATTAAAACTCAATTTTAGAAAAAGATTAAAATAATTAGAAAAGATAATGATAATGAATTTCTCTTAAAACAATGGTATGCCTTAAAAGGAATTATACACCAAACTTCTTGTGTGGAAACCCCTCAACAAAATGGTATAGTGGAGAGAAAGAATCAACACATTTTAGGAATTGCTAGAGCCTTAATGTTTGAATCTCACATTCCTAAATTTTTTTTGGAACCATGTAGTAGCTCATGTTGTTTACTTAATTAGAAGACTACCCACAAAGTATTTGTGAAATCAATCACCATATGTTTTATATCAAGGCACCATACTAGATGTTTCAAATTTAAAAGTTTTTGGATGTTTAGCTTTTGCATTTACCCTTGTTTCTCATAGAACCAAGCTTGATCCAAGGTCAAGAAAGTGTGTTTTCCTTAGATTCAAGCCTGACACTAAAGGATTTCTTCTCTATGATATGAAAAATGGAGAGTTGTTTATTTCTAGAAATGTTTGGTTTCATGAAACTGTTTTTCCTATGTTCCCATCTATATTTTCCCCTCCTGATCCTAATCCACCCCATCCTCAACCTTTCTTTAACCATCTTATTTCTTATGATGATGAGCTTCCTTGTCAATTTCATGCACCTAACCATAAAACTCACATTCCAAATTACACTCTCACCAAATAAAAATCTATCTCATCATCACCTTTCACCTGACCATCAATAACTTGACCCTATACCTGCCCTTAAAAGGTTTAATAGCAAGAGGAAACCTTTTTTTATCTTCAGGATTATCATTACACACTGGCCATTTCAAGCAATCCACCAATCTGTTAGGTATCCTCTTTTTTCATCTTCTTCATAGCATTCATTGCATCCATCACATCAATTTTATTCTCTTGCATTATCCTCTATTTGTGAGCTTTACTCATATTCTGAAGCTATTAAGGAGGTCTGTTGGTAACATGCAATCAATGCTGAGTTGTAGGCTTTGGAGTCTAACCAAACCTGACAACACACTCATCTTCTAGCAGAACAGAAACTGATTCAATGTAAGTGTGTTTTTAAGACTAAACTTGAAGTAGATGGAACTATTGAAAGGCACAAGGCTAGGCTTGTTGCCAAGGGCTTTACACAGACTGAAGGTATTGATTTCTTGGAGACTTTTAGTCTTGTGGTTAAAATGACTACCATTCGGGTCCTTCTGTCTCTTGCATCTGCTCGAAATTGGCATCTACAGCAACTTGATATCAAAATTGTTTTCCTCCACGCTCTTTAAATGAGGAAGTGTATATGGAACCTCCACCAAGATTACCTTTACCTAATCCTAATTTGGTTTGCGAACTTAATAAATCAATATATGGCCTCAAACAAGCCAACAAACAATGAAATGCTAGGCTTACTGAAGTGTTGGTATCTTCTGGTTATACTTAGTCCAAGGCCGATTACTCATTGTTCACAAAGAGATCTCTTATAGGCTTTACTGTAATTCTAACTTATGTGGATGATCTAGTATTTGCAGGCTAGGATGTGGATGAAATCAATAACATGAAGAACCTTTTACATAGTCATTTTGGAATCAAGGATCTTGGCAAACTGAAATTTTTTCTAGGCTTTGAAGTTGCAAGATCCTCTTTTGGCATCCTGCTCTGTCAACGAAAATATGCTCTAGAATTGCTTCAGGAGGCAAGTCTACTTGCCTCTACACCAAACAATGTTCCCATGGATTCTACTTTAAAACTTAGCCTTCACTCAGGAACTCCTCTTCCTGATCCCACTTCTTACAGAAAACTCATTGGCACACTTGTTTACCTCACAAACACTTGACCTAACATTTCTTTCTCTGTGAGTAAGCTCAGTCAGAATCTTTCCCATCCCACTTCAGATCATTATATAAGTTACTCTCAAAGTGCTTAAGTACATTAAGCGATCCCTGCCAATAGTCATTTCTTTCCCTCCTCCTCTGATTTCAAGTTGACTAGATATTCTGACTCGAATTGCGCATATTGTTTAGATAGTCGCAGGTCTACGACTGGTTTTTGTTTCTTTTTGGGCAACTCTCTCATCTCCTAGAAAACTAAAAAACAACATACCATTTCAAGATCTAGCTCTGAGGCTGGATATAAAGCTCTTGCTCTAGCTACATGTGAAGCTCAATGGCTTCTCTCCCTGCTTCAGGATTTTGGTATACCTCATCCTTTTCCCATCACCTTATTTTGTGGCAATCAATCTGCCAGGCACATAACTACCAATCTTGTTTTCCATGAGCAAACCAAACGTATTGAATTGGATTGCCATATTGTCAAGGATCAAGTTCTTGTTGGCCGAGTTCATCTTCTTCCAATTCCATCTAAGGAACAATTGGCTAACATTCCAACAAAACCCCTTGCTGCTGGACCCTTTTATTTTCTCATTTTCAAGCTTGGAATGTTTGATATACATATTCTAGCTTGAGGGGCTGTTAATATGTATTTTTCTGGGTTTGTAACAGAGTTGTGTCAATGTTTCTTGAGAGAGTAATGCAGTGTGGTTCATTCCTTTCCTTTGAGAACTTTAACAATACTCAAACATTCAAAATTTACCTTTATTTGAATTTAAATTCTACTTTAATTTTAATACTGACATTTTCTAAAACAAAGATAAAAATAAAAAAACATTAAATATTTTTAGATAGACAAATTTTATCTTAAAAATAAAACTACTAAAACTCTTTCTTTTTTTCTTCTGCTAAACAGGAAGAAATGGCCTAAGAATTAATAGTATATCAAATGATAATGATAATATGCATTGCTTATTGCTTACAGCTTCAGACATAAAGGCTCTATCTGGATCATCTACTATTGGCGAAAGAGTGCCATCATAATCTAGAAACACTGCAACCTTCTTATTCTTTGCATGGTCAACAATTTTGTCAAAAGAGTCTAGTGCTGAAGGATACTCGAGCTGGCAAAAGGAAAATAGCACAATGTGGCGAATTCAAATTAACATTAGATTGAAACAAGAAATATCATGTACACTAGCATAATTGGTACTTAGGATGGAGTCATGTTTTAAAAATGAGATCAGTTTAAGTAAATTATTATTAAATTAAGAATTAAACTGTTAAAATAATAATTCAGACTAATCACTTAATCAGAACATAGTTTAATTTAAACAGTTATTTTGAGGTAAGCAACTCAAGTTTAATAACAAGTTGGACATAGTTGAGTACAGAAATTGAAGTCTACCGCTGTTTAATAAGAAAAATGAAAGAAGAATACGTACCATGAATGAGAGATAGTCTTCGATGTCAGAGTCAATTGAAACAACCTGAGTATTGGAACCTTTAAGTAACTTCTTCCTTGGAGGTGAAGATGCCATCATTGCATCCAACAAACCATTGGAGCGAACATCATCAAGACTCCCTGCACTTTTCCTTGACCCCGTTCTTGAATACTTGCCCGGGGAATCTGGTTGGGAATAAGTTAGAAGACTAGAATGGATTCCTAGTCTTGACTTATTATTTACAGTTGCAGGATCACTAAGAACATGTGGGGACTTTAACTCCATTGTCTATGTATCAACAACTGTGTTTGTTTCTGTATATTTGAGTCACAATGTCAGAAATAGAACCTGATATCTACGCAGATAGATATATTGAAAGAACTGTTAGAGATTTTAGTTTGTCTTTGAAAAACCACCGTTTTAATGTTTTCTTGTCACTGCTACTTGAGCAGTCCATCAACCACTGGTTTCCCTGAACCTTGAATTACCAACACCAAAACCAATTAAACAATGTCACAGGAAAATCAAATTAGTTTCCACAAAAACAGGTTAAGAATATGAAATTTAATACAAAATTAATCTTACAAGCTAGATAAATAAAAATACCTTGTCATATGAAATTAATGGACCGTGTCATGGAAGACAGTGGTGAGTACTAGCTGCTTCTACAAATCAACAACCAATTCGTGTCAAGAGAATAAATTTACATCCTCACATTATATAATAGATATCAAGTCTTCAAAATTTTAAGACAGAGTGCAAATAATAGCCTACAAGTGTTGGGAAAAATCTGCATAAATTGACTGATAATTTTTCCCGGCGCAGCAGAATATCGGACCGATAAAATAGGTGGTTATAGAATAAATTAAATACGAGCAAAGTAAATAAATAATTAAAATGGCACCAACAATTTAACGTGGTTCACCCTTTTGATTTGGGCTACGCCCACGGGACAAACTCCGAAATTACTTCCACTAATAAAATTAGTAGACATACAAGAGGGACTTCTCTAATAAAATATTAGAGGCATATACCCGAGATTAACCCAAAATAGTGGCACTCAAGTGTTTCCCAAACACCCCAATTAACCTCACTATTTTATCACTCACTAATTATTTTCCCTCACTCAACAACTCATCAAAGCAATTGGCTAATTGCTTTGGCTCACAAACACTACTCACTAGATTGTATTGTGTTTGCCTCTTCTGATGCCTTGCTGCAACACTTCATGGCCAATTTATAGGCCCAATGAGTTGATTTCAGCCACAAAGAAATTGTGGTGCTACTTCATCCACGCATGCTGAACTTTCATGACCATAAAAGACCATTAATAATTGCTAAGTGGCCATTATGGAGGAGGGACCCATAACAATCTCCCCCTCCCGATTACATGGATGGCTACACCATTCCTGTTACTTGTCGACAGTACTCCAGCTTCTCCTTTGGAAGAGTCTTTGTCATCATGTCTGATCCATTTTCATCTGTATGGATCTTCTCAAGTTGTAGCAACTTCTTCTCCAATACCTCCCTAATCCAGTGATATCTTACATCAATGTGTTTTGATCTAGAATGGAAGGAGGAATTCTTCCCAAGGTGAATTGCGCTCTGACTGTCACAAAACAGCACATACTTTTCCTGGTGCATGCCAAGTTCTTCCAAGAACTTCTTCATCCATATCAGCTCTTTGCAAGCTTCAGTGGCTGCAATAAATTCTGCTTCAGTTGTTGAGAGAGCAACACATTTCTGTAGTCTTGATTGCCATGACACAGCTCCCCCTGCAAAAGTGATCAGGTATCCTGATGTAGACTTTCTTGAGTCAACATCGCCAGCCATATCAGCATCTGTATAACCTACTAACATAGGTTTTTCATCTCCAAAATACAAACACATTTTGGAGGTACCACGGAGATACCTGAAAATCCACTTTACTGCAGCCCAATGTTCCTTTCCAGGATTTGAAAGGAAACGACTCACTACTCCCACAGAGTGAGCAATATCTGGCCGTGTACATACCATGGCATACATCAAACTCCCAACTGCTGAAGCATATGGAACTCTATTCATCTCATCCTTCTCATCCTCTGAGGAAGGGCACTGCTTGGTACTTAGTCTAAAGTGATTAGCAAGAGGACAACTAACCGCTTTAGCCTTGTCCATATTGAACCGGTGAAGCACCTTTTCTATGTACTTTTCCTGTGACAACCACAATTTCTTGGCGTTCCTGTCTCTGGTTATTTGCATGCCAAGAATTTGTCTTGCTGACCCTAGGTCTTTCATAGCAAAAGACTTGCTCAATTGCTTCTTTAACTTATTGATTCTGGAAATATTCTGGCCAGCGATCAACATGTCATCTACATAGAGCAGAAGAATAATAAAATCATCATCAGAGAATTTCTGTACAAACACACAATGGTCTGAAGTGGTCTTGTTGTAGCCTTGCTCCCCCATCACAAACTCAAACTTCTTGTACCATTGTCTTGGTGCCTGCTTTAAGCCATACAAGCTTTTATTAAGCTTACAAACATAGTCCTCTTTACCTTTTACTTTGAAACCCTCTGGCTGCTCCATGTATATCTCTTCCTCCAAGTCACCATGAAGGAAGGCCGTCTTCACATCCATCTGCTCGATTTCAAGGTCGAGACTTGCTGCTAACCCTAGCACTATTCTGATGGATGTCATCTTCACCACTGGTGAGAAAATCTCATCAAAGTCAATCCCCTTTCTCTGACTGAATCCTTTGACAACCAATCTAGCTTTAAATCGTGGCTGGGGACTGTGTTCTTCATGCTTGATCCTGAACACCCACTTGTTCTTGAAAGCCTTCTTGCCTTTTGGCAGCTTCACTAGCTCAAATGTTTTGTTCTTATGCAAGGAATTCATCTCATCTTGCATGGCTTCAATCCACCTTTTATAGTGTTCATCATTCATAGCTTCTTGGAAACTTTCCGGTTCTCCCCCGTCAGTCAGTAACACATACTGTTCTTCAGGATATCTTGTAGAGCGTTGTCTGACTCTATCAGATCTCCTTAGATTTGGAGAACCCGCTGGAGCTAGTGGTTGGTCATGAACGCTTTCATCATCAGAATTATCTGATGGTATCTCAAAAGGAGCAATCGGATCACCTGCCTCAGGTTGATCATTAAGAGCTTCATCTTCAATTTCTCTTGGCACCATCATTGAAGGAACTAGCTCTATGTTTGTTGAACCATCATTGTATTTGGAAGCATTTTCCTTGGCTTTTTCGATATCTTCAATGGTCTCATCTTCAACAAACACTGCATCACGGCTTCTGACAAGCTTCTTATGGATTGGATCGTAAAATCTATAGCCAAGCTGATCTTGACCATAGCCGACAAACACGCATTGTCGTGTCTTGACATCAAGTTTGGATCTTTCATCCTTCGGTACATGCACGAAGGCCTTACAGCCAAACACCCGCAAATGATCATAGGAAACATCTTTTCCTGACCATACCTTCTCTGGAGTGTCGTACTGGAGAGGAACACAAGGTGAACGGTTCAATACGTGAGCGACTGCTTGTATAGCCTCACCCCAAAACATCTTTGGCAACTTTGCATGTGAGAGTATACATCTGACTCTCTCCATCAAAGTCCTGTTCATCCTCTCAGCTAAACCATTCAATTGCGGCGTCTTTGGCGGTGTCGTTTGATGTCGAATACCATGCTCTTCACAGTAAGCATGAAATGGTCCTGTGTACTCTCCACCATTGTCTGTACGAATACACTTAAGCTTCTTGCCAGTTTCCCTCTCCACCATAGATAAGAACTGTTTAAAGACACCCAATACTTGGTCTTTAGTCTTTAAAAGATACACCCAAGTCTTTCGGGAATGATCATCAATGAAAGTCACAAAGTACTGAGCACCACCGAGTGACTTTGGCATTGGCCCACACAAATCTGAATGTATTAGGTCCAATACATTCTTCATTCTAGAAGGAGGGGAACTCTTGAAAGCAACTCTGTTTTGCTTTCCCGCCAGACAATCAGCACACTTCTTCAGATGGACCTGATCCAATCCAGGCAATATATTCTTCTTGGTTAGAATGGTCATACTTTTCTCACTCATATGACTAAGCCGCTTGTGCCATAATTCAACTGTACCATCATTCTCCACTGTATTCACAGCATCCTGCAAAATCTTTGCCTGCATCATGTACAGTCTTGAGCACTTGTCTCCTTTGGCCACCACCAATGATCCTTTGGTGAGCTTCCATTGGCCGTTGTAGAAGGTGTTGCAGTAACCTTCATCATCCAACCTTCCGGTTGAGATCAAGTTCAGACGCATGTCTGGAATATGCCTGACATCCTTCAGGACTAAGCGCGTACCATTCTGTGTCTCTAAACAAACATCTCCTTTTCCTGCAACTTTTGAATAATTTTCATTCCCCATTCTAACAACACCAAAATCACCTGGTGTGTAAGAGGAGAATAATTCCCTCTGAGATGTCACATGAATGGTAGCTCCACTGTCAACTACCCAACTGGTCTCATGGGTTGCAAGGTTGACAATGTCTTCTTCATAGATGATGTGGAACTCCTCGGCAGCATTGGTTTGTTCATCATCACTGCTGTCATCTTGGACCTTCTCCTTGCCTTTGTTCTTCTTTTGAGATCTCTTGAGCATCCGGCAGAACCTCTTTATGTGGCCCTTCTGCTTGCAGTGATGGCATTCCACATTTGCATATCTATTTGACTTTCCTCTACTTTTGCTTCTGGACTTTGAACCTTTGGTCTGATTCCTCCCCCTTGTCTCTGCAACAAGAACATCCTGCTGCGATGATGTGGATCCTTGTGCTTTTCTTCTCATTTCTTCATTTAGGACACCACTTTTGACATTTTCCATATTTACTACACCATTTGGTGCAGAATTTGTGATTGAAATCTTCAAAGTCTCCCAAGACTCTGGTAGGGAAGCCAGCACCAAAAGAGCAAGTACTTCATCGTCAAATTTAATGCCCATCCTTGACAGCTGCTCCACGATCCCCTGCATCTCATTCAAATGATCTGCCATCTGTGTACCCTCCCGGTACTTCATCTGGAGTAGCTTTGTCAGATAAAATAATTTATTGTTGCCGGTTTTGGAAGCGTACAGCTCCTCTAGCTTGTTCCACAATGTTCGAGCATGAGTCTCACTACAAATGTGATTGTACACATTGTCTTCGACAAATTGTCGGATAAAGCCACAGACTCGTTCATGCTCAAATTCCCATTCTTCATCTGTCTTGTCCTCAGGTTTAGTTGTACTAAACACTGGTAGATGCATCTTCGTCACAAATAGGAGATCCTTCATCTTGTTTCTCCATATGTGGTAATTCATGCCATTTAAATTAATCATTTTGCTCGTCTTCACCTCCATGGCCCCAACTAGACTTTTAAAGGGTAAATAATAATCTGACTTATTTTCTGATGTGGAGGGTCCACCTTAGTGGCAACCACAGAGCATACGATAAGTAGATATTAATTCCCCCTGGTACCGCTCTGATACCAGTTGTTGGGAAAAATCTGCATAAATTGACTGATAATTTTTCCCGGCGCAGCAGAATATCGGACCGATAAAATAGGTGGTTATAGAATAAATTAAATACGAGCAAAGTAAATAAATAATTAAAATGGCACCAACAATTTAACGTGGTTCACCCTTTTGATTTGGGCTACGCCCACGGGACAAACTCCGAAATTACTTCCACTAATAAAATTAGTAGACATACAAGAGGGACTTCTCTAATAAAATATTAGAGGCATATACCCGAGATTAACCCAAAATAGTGGCACTCAAGTGTTTCCCAAACACCCCAATTAACCTCACTATTTTATCACTCACTAATTATTTTCCCTCACTCAACAACTCATCAAAGCAATTGGCTAATTGCTTTGGCTCACAAACACTACTCACTAGATTGTATTGTGTTTGCCTCTTCTGATGCCTTGCTGCAACACTTCATGGCCAATTTATAGGCCCAATGAGTTGATTTCAGCCACAAAGAAATTGTGGTGCTACTTCATCCACGCATGCTGAACTTTCATGACCATAAAAGACCATTAATAATTGCTAAGTGGCCATTATGGAGGAGGGACCCATAACAACAAGTACATATGAAATTAAAATATAATGAGCTAAGAGAATGTACGGTGAAAATTAGGAATTGTTGAAGAAGGAATGGAGTACAGAGAATAAGAATGAAACACGTTATATTGAGCTAAAAGTAGAAATATATTGTTGTTTCAGAACCTACGAATAATTAACACGTGATGTTATTGTCCACTTGCACTCACACTGTATTAGAGTTAAGATGCTCAAATGAAATTTGAGTTCTGTCGAGACAATCCAGTCTGTTATGATTCTATTCTATTTTTTCAAAATATTGAGTCGAAATTCAGATCACATGTCAACACAATAAAATAAACAAAATGAAAGTGTTGATGTTATTGTACTCAGATAAAACTTATAACTTGCATTTAAGGAAAAAAAAGTACTCTGACAGAACCTGGAACTTTTATTAAAGAGAGAAAAAAAAGCAAGTAATCTAATCATTCCAAGATCTTGAAAACATAAAATTACGAAAATAGAAAGAATCTTACATCGAAACCAAACCACGAGTCTACCTAATTGTTGTGTTGTTTCACTCCCCTGTTTTTTTCCTTCCTTTCCATCAGGATGAAAAAAGATTTTAAAACCTATAAATAAAAGTAATGTACATTTTTTTAAAAAAATAAATAAATCCTCTAACTCGATTAATCTTGAAAAACAATAATTTTTTGACAAATACATATGAAATTACTTACTGTGAGTTCTACCATTAAAACCTGACATAATTCGTAGACAAATAAGTTCTTTAAGTAAATTATTAAGTGGTTGAATTCTGTTTCAGTAATCTTATATATATTAATCTTTGGTTTTTAGCTCGAAGATATATTAGATAATCATTTAATATTGTAAAAAAAAGATATTAATTAAAGATTCCTTATATTCGACCAGTACATGTTAAAATAAGTATTGTATAACTTCTTTTTTGTTTTACAAGAAAGTTGAAGTTTAAACTTAAGATTTTAATTAATGATGAATTGACGATAAAGCAGTTGATGAAATACCCTATACTGTACTCTTGTCATGTCAGTTATTCGAGCTTATCCATACATTACATAATTTTTTATGAGCCTATGATTGGCTAATAACTAATGAACTATGACAAAAATATATTATCAATTTATAATTTATCATTGTTAGGTTACTATTACAATTCTATAATACAAATGAAAACATAAAATACTACCACAAAATTATGTTATTCCAATTTTAACAATAATATTTATATTTTCAAAATGTAAAAATGAATTTAACTAAAATAATATTAAAATAAATTTACTTATCATATATGTCATTAATATAATTTACTGTAATATACCATACCTATATTTTAAATACATATTGTATTGAAGCTAAACTTTAAGGCCCTGTTTGGTTCTTTTAGTCAAACTGATCCCAAAAAAAGATCTAGAGTTTTTAGTGTCTCTAACAGTTAGAAGGATTAATATTTATCTTTAAATTTTTTCATTTGTATAACTTTGTTTCTCCAACTACATATCAAACAGAGACTAAATTATAATTTGATGCAAGATGACATCCGCGCGCGCATTTCTAGCCTCTATTTTTGTTTTGTAACCTATATGTATATTTTTTCACCTAAAAAATATGGATATAGATCTACCTGGGTTTATAATAGAATGAAAGGAAATAAAACAAAACAAAATTCTTCTCTTTAATAATTAACTGGGTTTATAATCTTCAATTAAAGCAGGCATATCCCAGAGCGTTACATTCGAAATTGGAACCATTTGAGGAATAAGGATAGGAGATAAGATATAAGAACAGACCTGTGTAAGACACGCGCAGAAGAACCTTGAAATCAACGTTGAATGTAATTGAATTGCAGGGAAATTTAAGAAAAGAAAATGAAAAACCAACCTTATAAAAATAGGAAAAGAAGAACATCCGATTAGGGACTTTGGGTATTTATATGTTTAGGTGGTGAGGGATACGTGCTTACCAAACTATCTCTTTATTATTTTTATTTGGAAGGACATGAGAAAAAAATTCTGTTTATTTAAAAGAAAAATAAAAAATAAGTGGAGCTGATGGAAATAATTTTTAAACATCTTTTGTTTGTTTAATAAAAATTATTTAAAATTATAAAATAAATTAAATAATCTTTTTATGTATTAAATTTATTATAATAAAAATCAATTTTAATATATAAAATTTAGTTTATTTTTAAATAATTATTTTAATATATAAATGATCCGTCCATCAGCTTGAATAGGGTATACGTATATAAAAAAAAGATCAACGTTGTATGTAAAATATTTTTCCCCTTTCCGTTTTTTACCTTGATGTGTGAAATAATAATTTTTATTGGATACTATAATTATATTTTTACGTAACGCTTTTATTTTTATTTCTTACTTGTAAACACCCAATTCTGTCCTTTTTTTTAAAATTATTAAATTTTAAAAATAATAATTTTGGCCCCCCACTCCGGGAATCCTGAAGCAGGATCCGGAGGTTGTCTCCTCCACTTTCTCTATCACCATCATCAATCACCCCCACTAACAGACTCCACTTCTTCATCCTCTAAAACACAACAGCACTACCATCAGAGGACACGGATCCCCTCTCCGATCTCCTTCTAAAACACCTTCATCTTCCTCAAACAACCATCATCTCCATCCCATCTCCTCACCACCAACAATCATATCATCTTCATCCTCCTCATTCACCATTAACAACCACAACAAACCAATCATTTTCTCTATCTTCAAAAAAAAAAAACAGCAGGAAGTCATCACCAGTAAAATCATCTTCATCCTCCTCATTCACCATTTAACAAACATAAACACCATCATCATCTTTTTTTTCATCAATCAACAACAAAAACAAAAAGAATACAAAAATAATAAACCCAACACCAAAGAAAGAAAAAACAGAGAGGTGAAGAGCCACCACTGGTCATCTTCTCCGTCGGAACCACCCCACCACCAGAACCACCATCCCGAGCCCACCGGCCACCGGTCTCCTCCATTCCCTCTCCCTCTCGCTGACGTCTCTCTCTCTCTCTCGGCTACCATACCTTCTTCTTCCTTTTCGCCGACCAACCGCGCCACCGACCCCCTCCGATCCGCTCTCCCTTTCTCGGTCTCTTCTCCTTCTTCTCTCTGTCGGTCCCTCTCTTTCTCTCTCACTCTCACTCACTCCCTTTCCCCCTCTCTCTTTTCCTCTGCTGCCGCCCCCCCTTTCCTTCTTTCTCTTTTCTTTTCTCTTTTACTTTGTTTTGTTTAGGTTTATTTTGGGCCTCAAATAGTGAGGCCCATTATCATATCCCTTCCTTTTTTTATTTTATAGTTCTGGGCCCTTAAGGCCCATTTCCATTTTCTTTCTTTTTTTTTTAAGATGAATAATAACAAATTGTTTTAAATGATAAAATAAATAATAAAATTCTAAAAAACAAAATATATTGGTCATGTTGTTATTTTGTGTTATTAGATTATGTTTTTAATAATAAAAATCCTTAAAGAAAAAAATCAAAAAACATATTTTCTAAAATAAAGGTACAACTAGTTTTAAAAATAAGGTTGTATTAGATCTAAATATATCTTTTATAAAAAATATAACCTTACTTGTTAAATCAAAATCTTATAGGTGATGTCGTGCAAATCACTTTGCCTACATTACTAGATCCCGGAGGTTTATGCACGTGCGATTTTCTTCGCCTTGTATTTCTCCTTCCTCGTTAATTTTCTTCCATTATCAATTAAAAATAATTTAAATATTTTTCTTTCAAAATTAATTTTCCTAGAACTACGTGACCCTGATTTCTCAATACACTTGAGAATACGTAGGAGCGGGAATCAATTCCTGTCGGGCCCACTTTTTCGTTACTAATTTCTCCGTCTCTGCTATTATTTCAATTAATTTTATACAGTCAATATTTTAAATTTTATTGTCGCAAGGAGGTTAATTTAGACGCGACGTCTTGTTAATCTCATATTTTTATTTAAAATAATATTTTCTTTGAAATGAGGTTTATTTAGACGCGACGTCTTGTTAATCTCATGTTTTAATATTTTTATTTTAAAATAATATTTTCTTTAAAATGAGGTTAATTTAGACGTGACGTCTTGTTAATCTCATGTTTTTTTTGTATTTTATGAAAAATAATATTTTTTTAATCAATTTTATTCTTTTTTTATTTATTTCATTGATTTTATTTTAATCTTTTAATTTATGTACAAATTAAGGTTAATTTGGATGAGATGTCCTGTTAACCTTTAATTTCACTTTGTTTTATTTTATTTTATTTTATTTTTTCTTATAATTGTTGTTTTGTCGAGTTTCTTACTGTCATAGTTTTGTCATTTCTTACTATTACTATCTTAACCTTCTATTGTCATTATTCGTTTTCTTACTGTCACTGTTTAGTTTTCTATCGTTGTTGTTTTCTTCTTTCTTACTGTCGCTGTTTGGTCAGATTTCTTACTGTTATTATTCAGTCTGTTTTTTTTGTTTGTGTCTGCTTGGTCATTTTGTATGTTTCTTTTCATAAAAGAAGTTAAAATAATTTCTAGATTATTTTGAAATAAGCGCTATCAATTTGAGGTAACCGTTTTATAACGGACAGTTGTGAGGTGCTAATACCTTCCTCACCTGTAACTCGACTCCCGAACTTAGAATTTCATTTTTTTTATAACCAGTGTTTTAAAAAAGGGGGTTTTTTCCTATATTTTTATCCTAAAAAATATTGGTGGCGACTCCCTGTTTTTCTTTTCGAAAGGATTTCGAAAAACCCGTTTTACTTTTAAGGGTCGGCCATCCCGTCACGATCCCGGTCGCGACAGATGGCGACTCCACTGGGGACATTTTTAGAGAGTCAAGCCAATCAAGTTGATAGCGCATATTTTTAAATAGTCTATTAATTATTTAACTTCTTCCTTTATTTTTTTTTATTTATTATTTTTTTTATCAATGTTTGTATGTGGTTTCTGTTTTATATGTATTTTGTCATTTATTTTCTGTTAAATTCTGTATGATTGTTGAACCCTAGGGTAGACGACTTTGTGTTATTGTTCTGTATTTGTTCTCTGTGCAGGATGGGATAAGGTACAGGTATTGAATGCCCTTTCACACACTACACTCACAATTCTCACACACTTATGAGTGGCGCCCTATACCCGGGCCCCAAATGAAGCTTAAGTTAGGGGAGGTTGGTAGCGGTGTCGTTTGGGATGTACTTCCCATCCGGCGATCATAAGAACCTCAACTAGAGTTCGACCTTTCATGATGTACGCACCTAGTAGATTCCCTACTGTTGTGGTTACATCATGAGTAGGATCTTGGCTCTAGTGACCTTTTAGAAGTCTAGTGCAAGCTACCCAATGTGAGGAGTCACTATTAGACAAACTATAGATCCCAGGAAAAGACTTTCAGAAATACCTGACTTAGGGCACAAAGGGGCAGGCTTTCCCTCTACCTTCTCTTATTCTCACTTTCCCTTTTAATCCAAATTGGTGGACCACTTGCCCGTTAAATGGATTACTGCTTTCCAAAAATGACACTTTTAAATTGGTGATCCTTTAATAGGCAAACAATCCTTTCCTTTTATGCATATTTACTTTAATCTTTGGGTCCTGAGTTATGAATTTTATGAGTCGTCAAAACAAAATAAAAAAAAAATAAAAAAAAGTGTTGAAGACGATTGGAAGGTTCGTAACTCATGTGGCTCTCGATTTGTCACAAGTTTTGTCAATCATTACTTCCCCGAATGTAAAGATGTTTTCCAAGATGTTACCAAGGGAGTAGCGATTTATAAAACACGTCAATTCTTGATGGCTCATTCTCTCTTTTCTTTCTGTTCTCACCGGAAGCTATTTAGGGCTTAACGAATATCCTTGAGCAAGGTATGGAAATTAACATGGGATCAAACTTTTAAGAGAAGGGTCATGGTTGCCCGAGCTAGAAATGGCTAAACTTAAGGCCCTTGTCGTATCTCAGAATGGAGGATTCTTCTGTCTTCACAACTATCCCATATTAATTTCCATGTTTATCCTACTTAGTACTTTTGAACAAGTCGTTCTAAAGAATAGTCAAAGGATGCTCGTTATGACCTGTGATTGCTTCACGCGTCATTGTATTTTGTTGTCCTACTGTTTTATTTCCTTTATTTCCACCTGACATTTTTGTCTTTTTCAAAAGATATCATGGGCAAACACCCTTACAGAACCCGACTTCAGGAGAGACTCATGGCTGAAATAGAACAAGAAAATGAAAACCTCAGGAATGAGGTCAACCAGTTAAAGGAGCAAATTGCGAAGATGGCCAAACTTTTAGAGAAGAGAATCACAGGAGGGGACTCTTCTGCAGTTATCGAGGATGCCCAACAACAACTGTTAACCCCACTGCATTCCTCGGGCCTTGGTCTGACACAGGCTCAAGTTACTCACCCCATGACCACCCCCCTCACTGTTAACACTGGGAAAGCAAAGGAAGTGATTGACCCCCGACTACCTCGTGGAATGCCCTATGGTTTTACATCACAACACACATTTGTTGGCCTAAATGGTAATCCTGTACCTTTCCCACCTTATGGGATACCCCCAGGATACTCTCCCATATTCCATAACCAATAAGATGGCCATGATTTTCAAACGATGGAACCCCATGTTTCAAACCCTGCCCATCTGATGATCCTTTTTGCTAATCCTCAGCCAAACCCACAAATCCCTGAACCACAATCCACCCAAGCTTAAGCTATCCAGATGGCCCAAGCAAGACCAATAGGCCCTACTACCTTTCAGCCTGCCAATCTTCGTGTACCTTATCCATATATGGCCACCACTAACCAAAACCCCTATCCTACCTCACTACAACCCCACTTCCATCCATCTATCGCTCGAACACCTACCCACTTCCATTTGCCTGTTTTCAAACCCCCTAATCCACAGCCCATGCCAACTATCCTCCACAACGACAGACTCGGCCTCCTAATCCCATCAGAAGCACATGAAAACACGTCAATAATCAAACACCAATTCAATTTGATCCCATTCCCATAACCTACACAGAAGTTTTACCTTGCCTTATCCGCAACTCCCTTGCGGTACCCTGTCCATTGAAACCGGTGGTTCCCCCTTACCCTAAATGGTATAATCCTAATGTCTAATGTGATTACCATGCTGGAGCCCCAGGACATTCTACTGAGGATTGTCAGGCCCTAAAATGCAAAGTGAGGGATCTAATCAAAGCCAAGTGGATAAGTTTCCAAGAAGGAAGACCCAATGTTACCATAAACCCCTTGCCTAACCATGGGAGTTCTGGGGTTACTACAATAAAAGAGGGTTAGGAGTATGGAAGAGATGTCGTCACCACTGAACATGGCCCCCGTGATGATGCATAATGCAAACTTTGTGATTGCCCGCTAGGCGGAGAGCTTTGTGACTAGGAGACTGTCAAACTCCATACGACTTTAAATTTTCAATCAAAGAGGTGTTTTCGTGACTTTTTAACCCAATAGCTATGCCTAAGGCTTTGGGATGTTTATGTACTAAGGGCAAAAATATGTTTTTATCATTTCAAGTTTCTCTTAACAAATGCGTGTTGAATTTCAAAATGCCTTTTCTTGCTTTCCTTATCGTTGCCTTGAATCCTTTTCCCTTTATTTGCTTTCTTTTTCTTTTTCTTTTTCTTTCATTCACCATGACAAACCAAATAAATACAGGTCTAAAAATGATTCTCCTGATAACAGTGAGGTCACAGTCTAATTTCACGACTTCAATTGCCCGATCAATCATGCTGACAAAGAGGGTAGGAAGATTATGGTCCCTTATCTGAATGGATCAAGATGTTTGAATAAGAAGGGTCTAAAGAGATTCAGCCATCAAGATTTAGGCGAAATCATCAAATGAAGCAGATAAATGGGTCAAGATGGGTATCCCCTGAGTCAAGAACAATCGAAAGAATCGATTAAGTTATTAATGTCCTTTAGTTTGAAAAACACAGGGGCAATCTATCAGAGGGCGTTAGTAACCTTGTTTCATGACGTGATAGGAGTCTATGTGAATGACAACACAAGTACTGAAAATGGATAGGGGCAGGCCAGTCGTTTAAGGAAGCTTCAACAGTCACCAACATGGATAGGGGTAAACTGCTTATGCCTATAGATACAGACACAATCGAGGGAAACTTTGTCGACAAAAAAAAAGAAGAAAAAAAAAAGAAGAAAAAATAATCAAATAAAAAAATAATAATAAAAAATGAATCAGGCTTGGTGTCCGATGCACATACCAAATGAGGCAAGCTGATTATGTCCAGATTATCAAGGAAGCTATCACCAGACTATATGGGGGCACAGATGTCATCAAGACAAGAATGCAACAAATGACAATATTTCATCCCTGGGGCATAATTACTTCTCATGCCAATGTAACCAAGGAAATGTTCTACCATGCTGAGTCATTGCGTTAGAAGCTGATTCAAAAAAAAAAAAATCAGGTTTGACGTCCTATGCACATGCCAAATAAGGCAAGTTGATTACGTCTGGATCATCAAGCAAGTTGTCATCTTTCTGTATGAGGGACACGGATGTCATTAGGCCAGGAATTTGATGAAAATAATATTTCATCCTTGTCGTCATCAATACCTTAGCCTTAAAGAGGGCTACTCCTCATGCCTATGTAATCAAGAAATAGTCTGTTAGATTGAGTCATTACATCATTGAGGGAATAAAAAAAAGAACAAAACAAAAAAAAGGCAAACAAAAGAAAAAAATGAAAAAACAAAAAAAATCCAAAAAAGAAAAAAAAAGAGAAAAAAGGAAATAAAGGCCAAAATGAGGACTCAGAGTAATTCCCTCTCATTGATGCCAAAAGGCTCACCCCTATTTCCTTGGGTACATGGAACATGAGTAGGGTCTGCTATTTGTAATGACATCAGTTCCCCAAAGGATCAAACTAAATCTGGAAAGGATGGGCAGACTCAACTGGAGTGTAATCAACTTCAACCTTTTACTGTAAAGCATGCAGTCAAAAATAAACAAGAAAAGAAAAAAAGACATTATAAAGAAAATGGAAAGCTCGCTAGGCTGAAAACCTGAAAGGGCGGCCTAGGCAAAAGTTAGAGCAACCCGGTGAGTCGAAAACCTGAAAAGGCGGCTCAGGCAAAAATTAGGGTCAAGATTTCGGCCAAGTAACTAAAGTTTCCCAATGCAAAACGTGTTAGTCCAAACTGGGGCACATGAATCATGGTTAAACTACCTTCTTAGAGGCAAAGACAAAAAGAAGATGTCGTTAGTGAGAAAAGCTCGCTAGGCTGAAAACTTGAAAGGGCGGCCTAGGCAAAAGTTAAAGAACTCGGTGAGTCAAAAAAAAATAAAAGGTGACTCAGGCAAGAAATTAGCGTCTAAATTCTGACAATATGACTGAAACCTCCAACACAAAATGTATAACTCCAAGCTGGGGCACGTGGACCATGGTCAAACTACCCTCTTAGAGGCGAGGTCAATTGGTGAACTTGAGGTCGTGAAGTGGGATTGAGATATGCATTGTTCTCAGAAATTCACTAGAAGATCTGTAAAACCCTCTTTGCTTCACCCAGTTATCAATCTTTCATATTTAACCATGCTTGTTTCTTTTTCTTTCTATACTTTCCTCCCTCTACACCTGCCCAACTTGTAAATACAATCTCACCTATTTTTGACACGTATTTATTGTGATTTTCCATGATTTGATAAGACATATGTTTTCCCTTAATATATAAAAATGAAAAGGTAATGAAAATTTAAAGTCGTGAGGACAAGATGTTCCTGTCACTTGATCTCGCCTCATACAATCATTATGAAGACTGGGCCTGACACGTTTCCAAAGCTAGAGTTGTTTAATCTGCTCTGTTTCAGTCATGAGTCACCTCGAATCTCTAAGGGTTGTGGTTTTACAGGAAGTCTTTAAGTTTCAATTTGTTTTGCACCACTAACCTTTCTTGCAGGATGTTGCGACAAGCAGATGTGTCAAGCTTCAACCGCTAAAACTGGCATTTTCCAGGTGGATGTCCATCAGTCTCCAAAGCTCACTCTCACCCTCACTCATTGGAGTCGGTTATCCTCGAGTCTCTTCTCATAACCCACCCAAATCATTGGACAAAACACCCTTCTATGGCCAAACACGACGCCTTTCTAAGTTTCCATTTTCCTTTGAGGTTTCCATGAAGTCCATCAATACCTTGTAGTCGAAGCCGGTATCTTCCCAAGGTTTTTGTCTCGTTCATGAGGCATCTTAGGGGTCACATCTCCAAGAAATCAACTTTGTACATTCTAACAGTTTAGTGTGTCCTGTTCCTCGGCAAAGACGCCAAACTCTAGAACCTGGTTAATTTGGACGGGACCTCCTGTTAACTCCCAGATCAATCTTTCAAACTGGGGCATCTCCCCAGATTTCTCTCCCGGCCTAGGGGTAGTACCCCTGAGAACTTCCAATTTTTCCAAAACTGGGCCATCACCCCGGATCCTTCTCTAAAATTGGGGCATCACCTCAAATCTTTTCAGTCAAAGGGCATCTCTCCACGACTCTATTCTCTTTCTGTCAAGGAGGAGCACCCCTAATTCCTTCAGGTAAATTTTCCAAACAGGGGCATCACCCCAGGTCTCCCCTCTTTCAGTCAAGGGGCAGTTCTCCAAAAAATCCTTTCGATGTTCCAAACTAGGGCATCCCCCAGATTTTTCTTCTCCGATGGACCCACTATTCATCCCCAAAAGGAACACAGACTGAGAACTCCTCCCGAGGAAAAACCACCAAATGGACTCAAAAAAAAAAACCTCCTAATACCCAACGGAATTACCTTTTCGACTGAACCACAGTGATCAAAGGTTATCCACGCCTTCCTTCCCCAATAGGAAAACACTTTCCCCAGTAGGGTTACCCCCCATTAAAATGTCCCAAACTGGGACATCCATCAGATTTTTCTCCTCCGACGGGCCTGCCATACATTCCCCAATGGAACCGTAATCGCCAAAGCTGGCACCTTTCAAGGTTTCTTCCTCCATCGCCCAAGCAGACACCTTTCAAGGTTTCTTCCTCCATCGCTAAAGCTGGCACCTTCAAAGTTTCCTCCATAATTGCTAAAATTGGCAATTCCTTGAAATCTCCTCCTTAATCACCAAAGATGGCAATTCTCAAAATTTCCTCCATAATTGCCAAAGTTGGCAATCCTCGAAGTCTCCTCCTTAATCGCCAAAGTCAGCATCTTCTTAATTTCTTTTCCCTAGTGGAACCGTAATCGCCAAAGCTAGCACCTTTCAAGGTTTATTCTTCCATCACTTAAGCAGGCACCTTCAAAGTCTCATCCTTAACTGTTAAAGTCGGTATCTGTCAATTTTCTCTTCCCCAGTGGAATCGGTCGCCAAAACAGGCACTTCTCAAGTTCTTTTCCCCTGGTGGACTCTAGATTTCTCTTCCAATCAAGGGGCAGTACTCCGAATCACCAAATCCTTCCCCAGTGGAACTACACTTCCCAGATAAATCAAACTGGGGCATCTCCCCAGATTCCTCTTGCAGTCAAGGGGCAGTTTCCCCCAAAGCTCTTTAGATCATGTCAAACTGGGGCATCTCCCCCGGGTCATTTTGTCAACCCAAGGGCAGTACCCCGTGCTCCTGGGAAGTTCGAGCTGGGACATCACCTCGGGTCTCTCTCCGTCAAAAGAGAACGTACCCCCAAGCTTCTTCAACCTCCCTAACTGGGGCACAACCCCATATCTTTCTCCCAGCCTTGGGGTAGTACCCCTAAATCTTTTAATCTTTCCAAAATTGGGGTATCGCTCCAAATCCTTCCTCCGTTCGAGGGGTAATATCCCTAGCTCTTTCAGCCAGATTTTCCTCGTTCCTTTTCTCTCCCAATCAAGGAGCAGTACCCCGAATCATCCAAGACAGTTTGAACTGGATCATCCCTAGATTTCTTTCCTCCAGTAAGCCCACCATACATCCCCAGTGGACTCCAGATTCTTCCTGCCAGTCAAGGAGCGGTTCCCTGAAATCCCTTCAATCTTCCTAATTGGGGCATCACCCCAGGCCCACTCTCTCAACCAAGAAGCGGCACCCCAGGGTTCTTTCAATCATCGCCCCAGATCCACTCTCTCAGTCAAGGGGCAGATCCCCGTGATTCTTTCAAATCATGTTAAACTGGTACATCTCTCCCAGGTCTTTACCTTCCAGTCAACTGAGAGGCAACATCCTCACCCTTTACTTTGTGTTCGCCTATTCAGGCACACTTTCCCTTCCGTTCGCCTATTCAGGCACCCTTTCCCTTCCGTTCGCCTATTCAGGCACCCTTTCCTTCCATTCGCCTATTCAGGCCCTTTACTTTCCATTCACCTATTCAAGCACCCTTTACTTTCCATTCGCCTATTCAGGCACCCTTTACTTTCCAATCGCCTATTCAGGCACCCTTTACTTTCCAATCGCCTATTCAGGCACCCTTTACTTTCCATTCGCCTATTCAGGCACCCTTTACTTTCCAATCGCCTATTCAGGCACCCTTTACTTTCCAATCGCCTATTCAGGCACCCTTTACTTTCCAATCGCCTATTCAGACACCTTTTACTTTCCAATCGCCTATTCAGGCACCCTTCACTTTCCATTCGCCTATTCAGGCCCCTTTTACTTTCCAATCGCCTATTCAGGCACCCTTTACTTCCAATCGCCTATTCAGGCACCCTTTACTTTCCAATCGCCTATTCAGGCACCCTTTACTTTCCATTCGCCTATTCAGGCACCCTTTACTTTCCAATCGCCTATTCAGGCACCCTTTACTTTCCAATCGCCTATTCAGGCACCCTTTACTTTCCATTCGCCTATTCAGGCACCCTTTACTTTCCAATCGCCTATTCAGGCACCCTTTACTTTCCAATCGCCTATTCAGGCACCCTTTACTTTCCAATCGCCTATTCAGACACCCTTTACTTTCCAATCGCCTATTCAGGCACCCTTCACTTTCCATTCGCCTATTCAGGCCCCTTTTACTTTCCAATCGCCTATTCAGGCACCCTTTACTTCCAATCGCCTATTCAGGCACCCTTTACTTTCCAATCGCCTATTCAGGCACCCTTTACTTTCCAATCGCCTATTCAGGCACCCTTCACTTTCCATTCGCCTATTCAGGCCCTTTTACTTTCCAATCGCCTATTCAGGCACCCTTTACTTCCAATCGCCTATTCAGGCCCTTTACTTTCCATTCGCCTATTCAGGCACCCTTTACTTTCCATTCGCCTATTCAGGCACCCTTTACTTTCCAATCGCCTATTCAGGCACCCTTTACTTTCCAATCGCCTATTCAGGCACCTTTTACTTTCCATTCGCCTATTCAGGCCCTTTACTTTCCAATCGCCTATTCAGGGACCCTTTACTTTCCATTCGCCTATTCAGGCCCTTTACTTTCCAATCGCCTATTCAGGCACCCTTTACTTTCCAATCGCCTATTCAGGCACCCTTTACTTTCCATTCGCCTATTCAGGCCCTTTACTTTCCAATCGCCTATTCAGGCACCCTTTACTTTCCAATCGCCTATTCAGGCACCCTTTACTTTCCAATCGCCTATTCAGGCACCCTTTACTTTCCATTCGCCTATTCAGGCCCTTTACTTTCCAATCGCCTATTCAGGCCCTTTACTTTCCAGTCGCCTATTCAGGCCCTTTATTTCCCAATCGCCTATTCAGGCACCCTTTATTTTCCAGTTGCCTATTCAGGCCCTTTCCTTTCCGCTCGCCTATTCAGGCACCCTTTCCTTTCCGCTCGCTTGTTCAGGCACCCTTTCCTTTCCGTTCGCCTATTCAGGCACCCTTTCCTTTCTGTTCGCCTATTCAGGCACCCTTTCATTTCCGTTCGCCTATTCAGGCACCCTTTCCTTTACTTTTGCCTATTCAGGCACCCTTTCCTTTACTTTTGCCTATTCAGGCACCCTTTACTTTCACTTATTCATTCACCCTTTCCTTTCCGTTCGCCTATGCAAACACCCTTTACTTTCCAGCCGCCAAACAAGGCGCCCTTAATTTCTGTCAACCAAGGGGCAGCACCCCCAATCCTTTCATTTCCTGTTGAACTAGGGGTATCGCCCCAAGTCTTTTATTTCCCAGCTAAAGCCTCGTGGACTCATGCCTAGGCTATCTCATATCTCCTTTAAACCAGGGGCATCCCCCCAAGTCATTTGTTTTCTGTCCAAAAGCTTCAGGAACCTACTCCTAGGCTATCTCATATCTCCTTTAAACCAGGGGAATTCCTCCCAAATCATTTGTTTTCTATCAAAGGCCTCCCAGGAACCCACTCCCTCATCCTTTGTTCAAAAAGCTTCAGGTACCCATTCCTAGGCTGTATCCTTTGATCCAAACACGTTAGGATAATTCCCTGTCATTCATTTTTTTTCTTTTTCTTCAAAGCTTTAAGTATTCCTCCTTAGGCTACTCCCTTTTTAATATCAAGGAAATATCCTCTGATTTGTTCCGGGATGGAGGTCAAACTTCAATCGTCAAACTTGGAACCTTGTTCAAAGTTGGCAACTCTTCAAACTTCTCTAAGACTTTTAGGATTCTCAATGTCAAAGTTGACACTTCAAATAGTTTCCATAATACATTTTAAGGTTTTCTTATTCCCAAAATTGACACCTCTTCAAGTTTTCATCACACCTCTTAAGCTTTCTATTTGCCGAAGTTGGCTCTTCTTTAAGTCATTATCGTCGAAGTTGGTACTTTTAAGTCTTTCTTACTGCCAAAACTGGTGTTATTTGAGTCCTTTATTTGTCAAGGTCACCACCTCATTGAGGATGTTAGTGTCAAGATGGTGTTTACGTCTTTACTTCCTTTTCACGATATGAATAAATCATTCATACTTTCGTGAAAAGAAAGTAAAGAGGGGCAGCTGTAAACACCCAATTCTGTCCTTTTTTTTAAAATTATTAAATTTTAAAAATAATAATTTTGGCCCCCCACTCCGGGAATCCTGAAGCAGGATCCGGAGGTTGTCTCCTCCACTTTCTCTATCACCATCATCAATCACCCCCACTAACAGACTCCACTTCTTCATCCTCTAAAACACAACAGCACTACCATCAGAGGACACGGATCCCCTCTCCGATCTCCTTCTAAAACACCTTCATCTTCCTCAAACAACCATCATCTCCATCCCATCTCCTCACCACCAACAATCATATCATCTTCATCCTCCTCATTCACCATTAACAACCACAACAAACCAATCATTTTCTCTATCTTCAAAAAAAAAAAACAGCAGGAAGTCATCACCAGTAAAATCATCTTCATCCTCCTCATTCACCATTTAACAAACATAAACACCATCATCATCTTTTTTTTCATCAATCAACAACAAAAACAAAAAGAATACAAAAATAATAAACCCAACACCAAAGAAAGAAAAAACAGAGAGGTGAAGAGCCACCACTGGTCATCTTCTCCGTCGGAACCACCCCACCACCAGAACCACCATCCCGAGCCCACCGGCCACCGGTCTCCTCCATTCCCTCTCCCTCTCGCTGACGTCTCTCTCTCTCTCTCGGCTACCATACCTTCTTCTTCCTTTTCGCCGACCAACCGCGCCACCGACCCCCTCCGATCCGCTCTCCCTTTCTCGGTCTCTTCTCCTTCTTCTCTCTGTCGGTCCCTCTCTTTCTCTCTCACTCTCACTCACTCCCTTTCCCCCTCTCTCTTTTCCTCTGCTGCCGCCCCCCCTTTCCTTCTTTCTCTTTTCTTTTCTCTTTTACTTTGTTTTGTTTAGGTTTATTTTGGGCCTCAAATAGTGAGGCCCATTATCATATCCCTTCCTTTTTTTATTTTATAGTTCTGGGCCCTTAAGGCCCATTTCCATTTTCTTTCTTTTTTTTTTAAGATGAATAATAACAAATTGTTTTAAATGATAAAATAAATAATAAAATTCTAAAAAACAAAATATATTGGTCATGTTGTTATTTTGTGTTATTAGATTATGTTTTTAATAATAAAAATCCTTAAAGAAAAAAATCAAAAAACATATTTTCTAAAATAAAGGTACAACTAGTTTTAAAAATAAGGTTGTATTAGATCTAAATATATCTTTTATAAAAAATATAACCTTACTTGTTAAATCAAAATCTTATAGGTGATGTTGTGCAAATCACTTTGCCTACATTACTAGATCCCGGAGGTTTATGCACGTGCGATTTTCTTCGCCTTGTATTTCTCCTTCCTCGTTAATTTTCTTCCATTATCAATTAAAAATAATTTAAATATTTTTCTTTCAAAATTAATTTTCCTAGAACTACGTGACCCTGATTTCTCAATACACTTGAGAATACGTAGGAGCGGGAATCAATTCCTGTCGGGCCCACTTTTTCGTTACTAATTTCTCCGTCTCTGCTATTATTTCAATTAATTTTATACAGTCAATATTTTAAATTTTATTGTCGCAAGGAGGTTAATTTAGACGCGACGTCTTGTTAATCTCATATTTTTATTTAAAATAATATTTTCTTTGAAATGAGGTTTATTTAGACGCGACGTCTTGTTAATCTCATGTTTTAATATTTTTATTTTAAAATAATATTTTCTTTAAAATGAGGTTAATTTAGACGTGACGTCTTGTTAATCTCATGTTTTTTTTGTATTTTATGAAAAATAATATTTTTTTAATCAATTTTATTCTTTTTTTATTTATTTCATTGATTTTATTTTAATCTTTTAATTTATGTACAAATTAAGGTTAATTTGGATGAGATGTCCTGTTAACCTTTAATTTCACTTTGTTTTATTTTATTTTATTTTATTTTTTCTTATAATTGTTGTTTTGTCGAGTTTCTTACTGTCATAGTTTTGTCATTTCTTACTATTACTATCTTAACCTTCTATTGTCATTATTCGTTTTCTTACTGTCACTGTTTAGTTTTCTATCGTTGTTGTTTTCTTCTTTCTTACTGTCGCTGTTTGGTCAGATTTCTTACTGTTATTATTCAGTCTGTTTTTTTTGTTTGTGTCTGCTTGGTCATTTTGTATGTTTCTTTTCATAAAAGAAGTTAAAATAATTTCTAGATTATTTTGAAATAAGCGCTATCAATTTGAGGTAACCGTTTTATAACGGACAGTTGTGAGGTGCTAATACCTTCCTCACCTGTAACTCGACTCCCGAACTTAGAATTTCATTTTTTTTATAACCAGTGTTTTAAAAAAGGGGGTTTTTTCCTATATTTTTATCCTAAAAAATATTGGTGGCGACTCCCTGTTTTTCTTTTCGAAAGGATTTCGAAAAACCCGTTTTACTTTTAAGGGTCGGCCATCCCGTCACGATCCCGGTCGCGACATTACTCTTTCATTAAAAAATATATATATTAAAGTCATTAGGGTTTAGGATAGTTTTGCTGCAGTGTTACTTTTTTACTAGAATCTAAATAGGGAAAACAAACAAGAAAAAAAAAAAAGAAGTTATTCATATGGTTCTCACAAATTCAGCTAGTATTTACTATGTGACATGTGGCTTTAAAATATAGTTTTTACTATAAAAATCTTCAATGATTTTATTTTGATAGTTTTAATAGCAACTTTAACTATAGAGTCTAATTTTTTGTCTCAAAATTATTGTTGTTTTAGTCTTTTTCATACAAATTAAGAAATTATTAAATGTGTAGTTATTTAAGCTAATATGGACTAAAATGCCCCCATTTAATTCTATTATTTTATAGATTTGTCTAACCTCTACAATTTTGTACAAAATAAAAGATCAAAAATAGAATTATTTTATAAAAAATTAAGTGTGAATTGCTTAGAAATTAGTGTGAACGAGTATTAATGATGTTTTTAAATAAAAAATATTTTATTTGTGATCTCTTAACCTATGGAAAGTTACGCATGTTAAATAATTTTGGGTAGTCCTTATGAAATTTATACCCTCTTTTTGTTGGATGGGTGCAGCTCATTTTCTCTCTAGCTAAGTATTGAATATGTAGTATAATTTATGTATGTGTATCAATGTCAATTAACGACTCTTATACTTTATGTTTGTTTTAAGCGGGAGAACATTATAAAATTTTGTGTTTTGGTTTGTCAATGGAAAATAGAGTCGATCACCCAATGAGTTATATGCCTAGGGATAAAGCATAACACATTAGTTTCTTAAGACTCACTCAGAGTAATGTGAAGACTTTTGTTAAATAGACAAGAGATTGATATTTAGGGAAAGTATCTAAATTAAAATTTATTTGTCAAGGAATCGGGTTTAATGAGATTAATGGCTCATTAACTTGAGAGGGAGGACAATACAATCTAATTCCAATGTTTTTATTTATATTTACTTTAATTTTTATGTTTTTATCATCACAACATCTTCTATCAACAACATTTATGATAATTATGAATATATTGTATATAATTTTATAAATATAAACTATTATTATATCAATTATCATATAGGTTCATATGAATACAATATTTAAATACTTTTATCGAAACTATACAACAATAAAGTCCCAATAGGACCTTTTGAAAAGTGGGGAATGAGGTTAATACAAATGTATAGAGTGATAAATGGGTGACAAGTGTTGTTGACTATATGATCCATGTTGCTAAGGGTTCTAATGCCCTTAGTTATGTGTCATGCCACATGTCAAGGTCGTGTGTGATTTGAACAATTGGAATAGATAGACATGATCGTGTTTGACAATCGGTCACTTGTAAATAGTCAACGCAATGAAACATTTTATATGCCAAAATTTGGATGTGGCAAGGCTTGATAACGCAACACATGTGAGATAAAAGAAGAGTCTCACCACTAAACTACTTAACACATTTAAAAAGTATGACGCAACTATATATAGTTATATTATATTTATCAAATTTATATTTGTTAATAAAATCTATCTATAAAATAATTTTTTTGTCTTTTTTCATTTAGTATAAAAATTAAAATTAAAATTTGATTCGGTCTTGATACCGACCTATGGGTAATGTGGTAATTTGACCGTCATCCATCATCCAAGACTGGTATCCAGCACAATTTAGTGTAACAACATTGATATGTCGGTATTGCATGAAAGGTTCAAGAATTGACCTCGGTATGAGTCATTCCCTCAATATTGGTTGATCAGAGTTGACCTATGTATCAGCGTGTTGAACAAGTAACCTACAAAGTGACTGACTGATAGGTAGAGCCGTTTGGACATGTCCCTTCCATATGTCAGCCTTTCTGCAAGGGGTTAGAAAAGTGCTGACTTGGAGAGTAAGAAGACCCTTCTACTACCTCCATGTATAAATACCCATGCATAAAGTAACAAAGGTAGAACATTCTCTTTCAAACTTACGCTTAAGACTGGTGGTTTGGTATGAGAAATCACTCCAAGACCTTTATTTCCCATTGAAATAGAGGATATAATACTGAATCTCCACTCAACCGGCGTAAAACACACACCTATAATAGAATATTAAGGACTGTCTCAAGGCCGGCTCTTGCACCCCGGTGCAGACCAATTCAAAATTAATGAACAAAAAAGACGGGAATAGAAAGAAGTGCACACTTCTCAATTTATTATTAAATTAATGTCAAATGATACATACACCTATTAAGTGTGAACGAGTATATTATTATATAATCATGAATTATCATCCATTCATTAATTTTTATAATAACTAATTAAAAGTCACATCTAATAATATTTTCATTATAATTATAAAGATAATACTACTAAAACAAGTGAATATTAAGATATAAAGATAATAATACTAAAATAAGTGGGTATTAAGATATAATAATATCATAAATTCATTAATTTATAATACACATTGTGAACACCTCTTTCGGTCCGGCCCAAATTGTTATGACACCGGACCCATCCTTGAAGTTGGAAACACCGGACAAGGCCTAAGTTAACACCGCACCTCAACTCCGCCCATGAATCTTCACCTCCACTCCGCCAACCGCCCTCATTTGCTCTCCGTCCTCATATACTTCACCAACGGTGTGGAAGTCCGCCTCTTCACACACCGTCCCATAAACGGAGTGGCACTCCGCCTTCTTCACACAACGTTCCACAGACGGTGTTAGCTAACATCAACGCCGCCCAAACGTTCCCACCTCGAGTCCGCCCAATCGTCCTCGACTCAACCCAACGTCCTCACCTCAGGAGTACCTTAAACGGCCGATGTCGCGGATCTGACAACAAAAGACGAAGCGAATCCGGCCTAAGTAAGACGATCTCATGGGCTGACCGAGGTCAAAATAAGCACACCGGACTGGTAGTAGATCCGGACCAGGAAGGAAAACACCGGCCCCTGTGATTACATCGAAAAATTCAGCCGGTGTGAAGACACAGGCAATGGTTCTTAAGGCTCCACATCGGATCAGTGGAGACCGTCCAACCAATGGTTTTGCTAACCGGTGTCACAAATTTGACAATGGAGAGGCGAGGTCGGAAGATTATGCGCGATGACCTGGAATCGCACTCCCTAGAAAATGGCAGACAGGGAGGCGGAAGTGGACAATTAAAAAATCCCCACTGAAAACCCTGCTCCCCACCAATGGTAATGGCCAGAGCTGCACACCACTACACGGATGGGTGAGTGGGAATTCTGGTTGTCCTAAAACCCTCAGCCCATGACTTGAAAGCCCTATAAATGCCCCAACCAAGGAAGCTCAAGGGGTTGGCCTTCAGATTCTCCCTCCACGCGAGAAAACCCAAGAAATTCTCTCTGATTCCTCAAATTCTCTCTGATTCCTCAAAGTCCTTAATTGACTCCCCCACCTGAAACCAGTGACTTGCCTTAGTCACTACAAAGGACCCCTTAGTTCGAAAGAAGGTTGGGAGTTTCTCTTTTTTCACCAATACAAAGTCACTGCTCTCACACCGTCTGTATCCCGAACATACCCCGTCATCACAGAACTGACTCCGTCCCAAGTCCCATACATTGTCAATCTTCGTTACTACTCAACAGCGTTCACCCCGGATCAACTTCCCATAACACCGGTCGTGTCATTCAGTTTTCCAGTGCGGGTCCTGCTCCGGTCCGTCGTCTGCCAACGTGCGAGTCCGAAATCAGACGTCGTCACTGCGCTCGACCTCCCACATCGGTTCATAGCTCGTCACACCGGTTCCACTCCTTTCCTTATTTCTTTGCTTTCAGTTTCCTTTTTTACTTTCCTGTGAGTTTGCTGTTTGTTGATTATAGTTGCCTGCGTACCATTAATTTGCGCTGTTAATACTTTTTATCCTTTTCCGTAATAAACAAACATAATAAAAGGGCAATTTTTTTTTGTAAAAAAAATAGTGTCGTATGGGAGTACTCCCGTCTACACAACCCTCTTAGGATTCGTGCACGTGCGAAGAACTTCGCTTTGCATGAATTCTCCTCTTTAATGATGTCCATCAAGACCTTTCAGATTCCTTCCAAAAAATAGCAACGTCCAGAACTACGTAACCCTGATTTCTTGATAACTCAAGAATACGTAGGAGCAGGACTTTAACTCCTGTCGGGCCCATCTTTCTTATTTCCTTTTTTTTGTTGTTATTGATTTATTGCTTTACTTTTTATATTTCTTTCATAAACGTTCTCTTTTTGGTTACTTCCGTGAAAATCAATTCAGACGTGACGTCTTGTTGGTTTCCCCATAGTTTTTGCCCAAGCCTCGCCATAATTTCATAGGGAAGGGATACTTAGGACAAGACGTCCCACTTATCCCTTTCTTGTCCCTATCCTTTTATCCTAGGATGTTTAATTTAGACGTGACGTCTTATTAGCATTCTCTCACCCCTTTGTCTCATATCAAAGTCGAGCTTAGTTCGGACAGAGCGTCCCCATTAACCTCGCTTTGAAGTTTTATGTTTGTACAGTTCTTTACTCCATTCTATCATTTTCAGAATAAAAGGGAATAAATCATGTTTTATTTAAGGCTATTTACGTTGTGCTTTCAATCTTGGTACTGTCTTTGACAGGCGTTGTAGGGTGCTAATACCTTCCCTACTCGTAACCGACTCCCGAACTTGGATTTCAATTTTTTATCAGTGCCTTCCTTAAACTTAGTTTTTTCCCAATGTTTTTCCTGTGGATAAAAACGTTGGTGGCGACTCCCTGTTTTATTCCATACATTACCCTCTCTCTCTCGTTCGCCGCGCCGTCGCGATCCAGGTTGCGACAGATGGCGACTCCACTGGGGACACTCAAGAGAGTCAGGCCAGTTTGATTGAAAGCGCACGTTCTTTTTCATATAACCTTTGTTAGCTTGGATTTCTTCCCATTGTCTTATTTTCTATTGATTGTTGTGAATGTTTGTTCTTGTTTTAATCGTCTTGTTATTTGTTTCGTTGTCTATATTTTGCATGTTTATTGAACCCTAGGATAGGAGACCATGTTACTTTTCCGCAAACATTGAACCCTAGGGTAGGCGACTTTGTATATTTGCTCTGTGTTTGTTCTTTGTGCAGAATGGGTAAGGTATAAGGTATGGACTGCCCTTCCACACACTACACTCACAATTATTTGCACACACTTATGAGTGGCGCCCTATACCCGGGCCCCAAATGAAGCTTAAGTTAGGAGGGGTTGGTAACGGAATCGTATGGGATGTACTTCCTATCCGGTATTCGTGAGAACCTCAACCAGAGTTCGACCTCTCATGATATACGCACTTAGTGAATTCCTCACTGTTTGCGTCCCTGTCATGATTAGGATCTTGGCTCTGGTGACCTTCTAGATGTCTAGCGGAAGCCACCCAATGTGAGAAATCCACTGTTAGATAAGCTATAGGTCCCAGAAAAGACTTTCAGAAAAAAAAAACCTGGCTTAAGGCACAAAAGGGCGGATTTTACTATACCTTATCTCATTCTCGCTTTCCCTTTAAATCCAAAATTGATGAACTGCTTACGTGTTCAAAAGTAGTTACTTTATTCCAAACAAAGGGTGAATCATTTTTTTTCTTTTTAAAAAAAAAATAGTAATCCTTTAACAAATAAGCAGTTCCCTCACTTTTTGTGTACTTATGAGTCCTGGGTTATAGATCTTCCCAATCGTCAAAATGAAAACGAAATTCTATTCAAGCAGATATTGATGACATTGGGAAGATCCATAACCCATGCGACTTTAGTTTCACATGAGTCTTGCCGACCGCTACTTCTCAAACTGAAAATGTTTTCTAATGAATTAATGAAGAAGTAGTGGTTCACAAAACATAGCAGTAACTGATATCTTTTTCTCTCTCTTTTCTCTTGCAGGAAGCTGTTTGGAATTTAGCGGGTACCTTTGAGCAATATGGAAATTAACATGAGATCTGATAGTTGTGACACAAATGTGACCGAATTAAGGAAAGTATTGCACCTTAAGGCCAAGAAGATTGACATGGGTAGTCTGCAAACAATGGGGAGAAAATTAAGCCTGACACAGAAAATGGCTTTTACAAGAAAGTATGGAAGGATTCTGAAGTTGTTAGAAGTAGAAGTGCAAATTGAGGTGATCACTGCCTTAGCACAATTCTATGACCCACCTCTCAGGTGTTTCACATTTAGAGACTTTCAGTTGGCCCCATCCATTGAAGAATTTGAACAAATCTTGGGGATGCCTTTGGAAGGACAGATACCTTATCGTCATCTTGACCATCACGCAACTATTGCTTCCATCGCCCGTGTCCTGAAAATCCGTCCCGACACCTTAAGGGATGCACAACTAAACAGAAATCAGATCCCCGGATTCACTCGAGAATTTCTCGAGAAACATATGCAGGTCCTGGCAGAAAGAGAAGATTGGGAGGCCTTTATGGATGCTTTAGCTATTACCATCTATGGTGTTGTTTTGTTCCCCAATATTGATAACTATGTGGATTATGATGCTATTGCCGTATTCCTAGCTCGCAAGCACAGGCTTGAGAATCCTGTCACGGCTGTGTTGGCAAATGTGTACTACACCATGGATTTCTGTCACACACAAGGTGGAAAAAGGGTTGTTTGTTGTCTACCTGTTTTGTATGTATGGCTCACATCACACATTTTCCACCAAGTTTGTAGGGCCGAATGTCCGGTTTCTGATCTGAAGCTATGTCAGTTAACAGTGAAAAGTGGGCGCGAGTGGGCCAATCACCTCATAGGGCTCACAGCAGAGAAAGTTAGGTGGTATCCCCAATGGTTGGAAGTTGAATCAATTGTTCATCACTGTGGAAATTACCCAAATGTTCCCCTTATTGGTACGCAAGGATGTATCAACTATAATCCCGTCATAGCCAAGCGTCAGCTAGCTTATCCTTTGCTTGGACCACCTGATGAAGAGTCTCTCATTCCTTTCATCTCATATTACTCGAAAGGAAGCTGTGTCCTTGTCATTCGGGATATAGCGAATGCATGGAAGAAAGTCCACCGAAAGGGAAGGGAACTGGGGGCCCGAAGCCATGATGTCAGAGGAGAATATTATGAATGGATCTTGAATAGGGTTTCTATTGTTAAATTACCCTTCAGGAGTCCCCCTCGTCTCCAGGAAAATCCTCCTGCTCCATCACCTGTTGCGGAGGATGAAGCAACCAAGGCGCTAAAGACCAAAATAGAAGAGTTAGCTGCCAGGAACAAGGAGCTAGAGGAAGACTTATTGAGATGTCAGCAAGAATACACCCTTCAGAAAAGGGAGAACCTGGAGAACAAGCAAGCTGTTGAAGAGATCAGGAAGAGACGAAAGATTGATGAGAGCTACATGATAAAACAAGACCAATGTCTTCAAGCGGCCAATTCTCAACTAAAAATGAAGAACAAGCAAAGTGATACCATCCTGGCTGAGAAACGTCTTCTGAAGGATATGCTGGCACAATCGAAAGAAAATGAGCAGAATATCATGGTACAAAAGGAGCTCCTACAGACACAAGTCCACAAATTGGAACAACAGCTCAATGAAATGAAAAAGGCTTGCGAACAAGAGATAAGTAGGGAACGACAACGCGCCATAAACATTGAGCAAGATTGTCAAGAGACTATACGCCTCTTAGAAGCTGAACAAAATGAAACTATTCACTTATGGATGGATCGTTTTGCTAAGCTGGCGTACCTGGCCAACGGAACTCTAGAAGATCTCCCGTTTTTACTCAAACAAGCGGAAGGAATTGCTAACCCTGTCAACACTCCTAGGGAAATTGCAACGTTCCTAGAATACTGCAGAGGACGTATTTGTAAAATGAGGGAAATGATTGCCCGAGCTAGAGATGGCTGATTTATTTTCCCACTTTGTAATTTGGCACTTTATGGCAATAATGTACTCTTTTCGAAATAATGGATTCCTTTGTCTTCACAACTATCTCATGTTAATTTCCATTCAATGCTTTACTTAGTACTCTTGAACGTGACGTTCTGAGGAACAGTCGAAGGATCCGTCAAGTTCCAACATTGCTTCCCGCGTAATCTCGTTTCACTTAATTTATTTTTTTTTCTAATTTGCTTATCTTTTCTAAATTTTCTTTTGTGTTTCTTTCTAAAGACATTACGGGTAAACATTCTTACGGGACCAGGCTCAGGAAGAAACTCATGGCTGACATAGAACAAGAAAATGAGAATTTGAAGGCTGAGCTCGCCCAGGTCAAGGAACAGATGGCCGAGATGGCCAAGCTCCTAGAAAGGAGAGTCACAGAAGGGGGATCTTCTGCAGGGGTTGAAGACGCCCGGCAACAACCACCCACCTCTCATCACGGTCAAGATCCGGCTACAGGATCTGACCCCAGGACCGCCGCGCCTCCTCTCGTTGTTCGCATAAGGAGGCCAAATCCTGCAAACACCCAACAACACACTTTTGTGGATGAGGAAGGAAATGTTATTCCCTTTCCTCCGTATGGTTTGCCACACGGATATTTTCCACCACTCCAGGAAGAACCTTGCCACCAAGACCAAGTTCCCATCACTGCCCAGCCTAACGCTAATCAACCAAACAACCCGCTTACCCAAGCACAAGCCGCCCAAGCACAGCCTGCTCATACCATTCATATACCCCAAACCACTGCCAAACCAGATACCTTCATACCAAACCCTGACATGTTTCATTCCTACCAGCAATACGGGAAGGTTAGTCAACATACTGCTGCCGGTCCAAATGCTGTGGCTACTACCCAGGAAGAGAGGTTGGAATTCTTGGAAAGGCGTTTAAGGGAGATGGAAGGAACAAGTAGATTTGGGACAGGCACTGCTGCTGAACTTTGTCTAATCCCTGATGTCGTCATACCTCCTAAATTCAAGACGCCTGATTTTGACAAATACAGAGGGTTGACATGCCCAAAGAATCATCTAACCATGTACTGCCGTAAGATGGCTTCGCATGCGTCAAATGACCCTCTGCTGATTCATTGTTTTCAGGACAGCCTGGTTGGGGCTCCCCTGACATGGTACAATCATCTAGAGCGCTCTCGTATACGCTGCTGGAAAGACCTAGCAGACTCGTTCATGCAACAATACAAATATAACCTGGACATGGCCCCGGATAGGGGACAATTGCAGAACATGACTAAGAAAGATAACGAGACGTTCAAGGAATACGCCCAAAGGTGGCGCGAAGTGACGGCACAGGTTGACCCACCTCTATCTGAAAAGGAGGTGATCACTATGTTCATAGATACACTTCAAACTCCTTTCTATGAGAAGATGATTGGAAGTGTCTCGTCCCATTTCTCTGATATTGTCACTATTGGAGAAAGAATAGAAAATGGACTTAGGACTGGCAGGATAGTCCGAAGTCCATCCGGGATGGGAGCTGCAAAGAGACCTACACTTGGTGAGAATAGGAGAAGAGAAGGGGAGACCAACTTGGTCTCTCACAACCAGAGAAGGAACCTGGCAGGGCCACCTGCCCCAGTTAGCCTTTCACCAGTATATCCCGGCGTGTCGCACCCGTATGTGGCAGCCATTCCAAACCTTAATCCACCACAATTCAGACCAACCATTGTACGGCCACCTGCGCCACCACAGATACCACACCAAGCACCACAAGCCAACCCACCGCCAAATATCCAAAGAAGGAACAATGACCGTGCTCCACCCCAGTTCGATCCCATCCCAATGTCCTATACCGAACTCTTGCCTCACCTCATTGAAAAAACTCTAGTAGTACCCTGTCCCTTGAGGCCACTACAGCCACCTTATCCTAGGGGGTATGACCCTAATGCCCGGTGCGATTATCATGCGGGTGCACCAGGCCATTCTACTGAAAATTGTCTGGCTTTGAAATATAAAGTAAGGGACCTGATTCAGGCAGATTGGATAAGCTTCCGAGAAGGAAGTCCAAATGTAACAACAAACCCTCTGCCTAATCATGAAGGGCCCGGGGTCAATGCTATCGGGGAAGATGTGGAGTATACGTCCAATGTTGAGGACATTCAGATGCCTCTAAAAGAAATTCACTCCCTTATGTTTGAGGTAGGGTTAGTAAAGGACAAATGGGATGAAGACTTCGATGATGCCCAATCGACAAAGCAGCAAGAGTTTCGAAAAACTCTCCAAAGGTTTATGGACAGTCACACTATACGAGTCTGCAAGCGCCATGGCGATGAGGTAAATATGATACAGGGACAGACTGGACTTCGGGCCCCAAAACCCCTGGTCATATTTTATAGTAAAAATGCGCCGCTAACGCAGACCCCTGCCAAAACTACTATTACGGCACGGCCACCTGCTCCATTCCCGTATGACAACTCCCACGCCGTGCCTTGGAAGTATAACACGGACATAGTTGTTTCCAACCCCGTAATAGTTGATCCGGCGCCTGCTTTGTTGGTTACCAACATCGCCGGTGTAGGCGGAATGACCCGAAGTGGGAGAGTGTATGCGCCTTCAGAGCCAAAGCCAGACAAGACTGCCGCGGAAGGCAAAACCGGGAAGGTTGGGATCACTGGCGAAGCAAAGAAGGTTGTGCCAGAAGAAGAGACTGGGGAGTTCTTAAAATTTATCCGCCACAGCGATTACCAGGTATTGGATCAGTTGAACTATACCCCCGCCAAGATCTCCTTATTATCTCTGCTGACAAGTTCTGAATCACATCGGAACGCGCTGATGAAGGTGCTAAGTGAGGCGCACGTGAAACATGACTTGCCTGTTGATAAGTTCCAAGGTATTGTTGGACATATAGTGGCCAGTAACTATCTGACATTCACGGATGACGAGGTGCCAGTGGAAGGGAAAAGACACAACAAAGCTCTCCACATCTCTGTGAAGTGTCAAGACCATATTATGGCAAAAGTGCTCGTCGATAATGGATCATCCTTGAATGTGATGCCTAAGTCTACATTAGCTAAACTACCCATAGATGGGGCATGCATGAGGCCGAGCTCCATGATAGTAAGAGCTTTTGATGGGACCCGACGGGAGGTCATAGGCGAAGTTGAGCTACCCATACAAGTTGGACCCCATATCTTTCAAGTTCTCTTCCAAGTAATGGATATCATGCCCGCCTATAGTTGCTTGTTAGGGAGGCCATGGATCCATTCAGCAGGGGTAGTTCCTTCCACTTTACACCAGAAACTAAAGTTCATCGTTGATAACAGACTGGTAATCGTTTCTGGAGAGGAGGATCTTCTGGTCAGTAAGCCAGTTACTACCCCCTATGTAGAGGCAGCCGAGGAAGCCCTCGAGACATCATTCCAGGCTTTGGAGATAGCCAACGCCACAAGTATGCCTTTCCCAAAGGTACCGCTAGCAGTAGCGAAGACCATGCTACGAGGAGGATATAAGCCGGGAAGAGGACTCGGAAGAGAACTGGAAGGAAGAATTCAACCTGTTTGTCTCCCTGAGAACAAAAATAGGTACGGCCTGGGATACCAACCTACCACTGAAGACCAAAAAGGGGTAGAAAAAGAGAGGAGAGGGAAGAGGATTACTCGTCATATCGGGCATGCACTCAACACTGCGAAAATCCCCATCTGTGACCTCTACCAGAGCTTCAGGAGCGCCGGAGTAATGTTTCCAGATCAAGTGGCCGTGATCCAAAGTGATCTTGATGAAGGCCCTGGATTTGTGTATGCTGGCTCACCTGGTCAGGAACTGAACAACTGGGAGGTCATAGAATTCCCCACGATTTGTACCATTTCATCAAAGTAATCATGTTTTCTGTTCGATCCTTTAGCTATGCTTCGGGATCTCATTTTGTAACAATAAAAACTTGTTCGTTTGTTTGAATAATAAATGCCGTCAGTTTCCAAATAGCTTGATCTGTTTAGTAACCTATTATTTAAACCTTTCTCTTGCTTGTTTTCCTTTTCATTTGCTATGATACACTGAAAATGCAGATCCGAAAGCGATTCATCTGAGAGTAGTGAGAATTCGGTCTTATTTCACGATTTTGACTGTCTAACTGATTGCGCCAATGAGGAATATGATGAAGACTGCGATCCCTCGCCTGAGTTAACCCGGTTATTGGAACAAGAGGATAGGGAAATTCTGCCCTACTTAGAGATAGCCGAGGTTATCGATTTGGGAATTGGAGGAGTTAAAAAGGAAGTCAAAATTGGTACCTCGTTAAGTAAAGAACAGAGGCGGGAACTGATTGGGTTGTTGAGAGAGTTCAGCGATGTTTTCGCCTGGTCTTACCAAGATATGCCGGGACTGGACAATAGCATTGTCGAACATAGGTTACCATTAAAACCCGAATGTCTGCCGGTAAAGCAGAAGCTGCGACGTATGAAACCTGAGATGCTTTTGAAAATCAAGGAAGAAGTCAAGAAGCAATTTGATGCCGGGTTCTTAGCCGTGGCAAAATACCCACAGTGGGTGGCAAATATCGTCCCGGTCCCGAAAAAGGATGGCAAAGTACGAATGTGCGTGGACTATCGCGATTTGAACAGGGCTAGCCCCAAGGATGATTTTCCCCTGCCTCAGATTGATGTTCTGGTCGACAATACCGCGCAACATACGATCTTTTCATTCATGGACGGTTTCTCCGGATACAATCAAATTAAGATGGCGCCCGAGGATATGGAAAAAACCACATTTGTCACCTTGTGGGGAACTTTCTGTTATAAGGTGATGTCTTTTGGTCTAAAGAATGCCGGAGCAACTTACCAGAGGGCCATGGTAACCCTTTTCCATGACATGATGCACAAGGAGGTAGAGGTTTACGTCGATGATATTATCGCCAAGTCTAAAACAGATGAAGGGCATATGGAAGACCTAAGGAAACTCTTCGAAAGGCTGAGGAAATTCAAGCTTAGGCTAAACCCAGCCAAGTGCACCTTCGGCGCAAGATCTGGGAAATTGCTGGGATTCATAGTAAGCAAGAGAGGCATAGAGGTCGACCCTGACAAAGTTAAAGCCATTCTTGAAATGCCTCCTCCCCATACAGAAAAAGAAGTTAGAGGTTTCCTAGGGAGATTAAATTACATCGCTCGCTTCATCTCACAGTTGACGGCAACATGCGAGCCAATTTTCAAATTGCTCCGTAAAAACCAACCAGTTCAATGGAACGAGGATTGTCAAAAGGCTTTTGAAAAGATAAAGCAGTACTTGCAGAACCCGCCAGTTTTGATCCCACCTACCCCGGGAAGACCACTCATTTTATACCTTACAGTGTTAGATGAATCCATGGGTTGTGTGTTGGGGCAACATGATGAGACTGGGAAGAAAGAGCATGCCATTTATTATCTAAGCAAGAAGTTCACTGACTGCGAGATGAGGTATTCTGCTCTGGAAAGGACCTGTTGTGCGTTAGCATGGACAGCCCGACGTTTGAGACAATACATGATAAACCACACTACTTGGCTAGTTTCCAAAATGGACCCTGTCAAATATATCTTTGAAAAACCTGCCTTAACCGGAAGGATTGCTCGATGGCAGGTCCTGCTAACCGAGTACGATATAGTCTATGTCACTCAGAAGGCTATAAAAGGAAGTATTCTGGCTGACTACCTAGCTCATCAACCCATAAGAGATTATCAGCCCATGCAGTTTGACTTCCCGGACGAAGATATCATGGCCCTGATTGATGAAGAAGGAGCCCAAAAGGGTAAATGGACCCTAAGGTTCGATGGTGCTTCTAACGCATTAGGACACGGAATCGGAGCAATCCTCATTTCACCTGACAGAGAACTTATCCCCGTTTGTGCTCGATTATGTTTTGATTGCACCAATAACATCGCTGAGTACGAGGCGTGTTCTCTGGGAATCCAAGCAGCGTTAGATGCCAAAGTGAAGAAATTGGAAGTATACGGGGATTCTGCCCTGGTCATTCACCAACTAAAAGGAGAGTGGGAGACTAGAGACAGCAAATTAATTCCCTATCAAACTCGCATCAAGGAGTTGATTAAGGAATTTGATGATGTTTCTTTTCACCATGTTCCCCGAGAGGACAACCAAATGGCTGATGCTTTGGCTACCCTAGCATCTATGTTCAAGGTGAGCAATGATTACGACATGCCTCTCATTGAAATAGTGCGGCACCACGAACCCGCATATTGCCAGATGATTGAAAGGGAGTCAGATGGGAAGCCTTGGTATTACGATATCAAGAGGTATGTCCGAAATCAAGAATATCCCGAAGGTGCTACAGAGAATGATAAGAGAACCCTGCGACGGCTCGCCATGGGTTTCTTCTTAAACGGTGATGTGCTTTATAAGAGAAACTACGACTCTGTCCTTCTTCGTTGCATCGACACCGACGAGGCAAGTAAAATCATGAGGGATGTCCACGAGGGATGTTTTGGAACTCACACCAACGGGCACGCCATGTCGAGAAAGATTTTGAGGGCTGGTTACTACTGGATGACCATGGAGTCAGACTGTTTTGCCTATGTTCGTAAGTGTCATAAATGTCAGATATACGCAGACCATATTCATGCTTCCCCGTCTTCTCTGAATGTCTTGTCAGCACCATGGCCCTTTTCAATGTGGGGTATGGACGTCATTGGACCCATCGAGCCGAAAGCCTCTAACGGTCATCGTTTCATTTTAGTCGCTATCGACTATTTCACAAAATGGGTAGAAGCTGCTTCGTACGCCAATGTGACAAGGAGTGTTGTGGTTAAATTTGTCAAGCGTGAACTGATATGCCGGTACGGTCTGCCGAGTCAGATCATCACTGATAATGGCATGAATTTGAATAACAAAATGATGAAGGAACTTTGTGAAGACTTCAAAATCCACCATCATAATTCCTCCCCGTATCGCCCTAAAATGAATGGGGCAGTCGAGGCAGCCAATAAAAACATCAAGAAGATTGTACAGAAAATGGTTGTGACCTACAGAGATTGGAGCAAAATGCTCCCCTTTGCTTTACATGGGTATCGTACCTCGGTCCGAACTTCAACTGGGGCAACTCCATTCTCCCTGGTTTATGGTATGGAGGCAGTCCTGCCTTTCGAAGTAGAGATCCCTTCTCTTCGAGTGATAATGGAGGCGGAATTAAAGGAAGCTGAGTGGGTCCAAGCTCGACATGACCAGTTAAATCTGATTGATGGAAAGAGATTAACCGCCCTTTGTCATGGTCAGCTGTATCAAAAGCGTATGAAACGAGCGTTTGAAAAGAAGGTACGACCTCGACAATTCCGAGAAGGAGACCTAGTCCTCAAGAAAATCTTGCCAATCCAAAAGGACGCCCGAGGGAAATGGACACCTAATTACGAAGGACCATACGTCGTGAAGAAGGCTTTCTCTGGAGGAGCTCTAATCCTTACCAACATGGATGGAGAGGATCTACCAATGCCTGTGAACGCCGACGCGGTGAAGAAATATTTTGCCTAAAAAAAAAAAAAAAAAAAAAAAAAAAAGGGGTGCTCGCTAGGCTGAAAACCCATGGGGCAGCCTAGGCAAAAATTAGAGCTGCTTGATGAGTCGAAAACCCGGAAGGGCGACTCAGGTAGAATAAGAAGCCACAAGTTCAGGCATAAGGATGAGAACTCTTCAGAGAAGGAAAACAGGTCAGGCAAGCGTATCTTTGTCAAAAGTCATTTCCCAGAAGTAAGATCAGAGGACAGTCTCGAAGTCGTGAGGAAAGATCCGGATTCTTATCACTCGCGGGGAGTCGCTGGAGGGTTCAAAAGGCCTTCTTTCTCTCCCACCTTTTAATTGTTTATACATATGTTTTTGTTACCTTTACCTTCATTACCAATGTACATACTTATATTCAATAATAAAATAAGCTTTCCCTTTCCTCCCCCTGAGTCTGCGGCTGAATCTTATAAACGAACAAGTTTTTCTTAAGAGGAAATTTTTGAAATGAAAAGTGATGAAATGAAAAGTCGTGGTGAAGCAAAATGTATCCTGGCGTCAGACCTGGCCCGTGAGAAAGCATAACCAATTCTGTTAATTATGTTCCTGGAAGATAGAAATTGTCTCTATCTCATCCATGAGTTATCCTGAAAGCCTATCTTTCGGGAGAGGTCGCTCGAAATGTCGATTCTTTTGATTACTCTTGCTTCTAACCATCTGTTTTGAAGGGTGACGGAACTACGTCACACAGAAACGAAGAACCTGACACCAAAGATTTAGATCAGAAGTTTTCCCCAAGAGAAACCAGTAGATTGGCATCCCCAGTGAAATCACAATCGCCAAAGCTGGCACTTCCCAAGTTCTCGTCCCCCAACGGAACCATAATCACCAAAAACTACACTTCCCCAAGTCCTTCCCCAGTAGGACTGCACTTCCCGGTCAACCCAAACTGGGGCATCTCCCTGAGTTCATTCTTTCATTCAAAGGGACAGTTCCCCAAGATTTCATCCAATCATGTCAAACTGGAAGCATTTTCCCAGGTTTATTTTTCATTCAAGGGGCAGTCCCCTAACAACCTTCAGTCATATCAAACTGGGGGATCTCCCCAGATTCCCTTTCAAAGGTTGGTTCCCTAACAGCATGCAGTCATACCAAAACTGGGGGCATCTCCCCAGATCTCATTCTCTTTCCTTAGAAGGACAGTTCCCCGATGACCCCCAGATTACTCTATCCCAACTCACCTAATACTTTCCCAGTGGTACCTTGAAGGTCACTAAGAAGAGTTATCCTTCCCCAGTGGAACTGTACTTCCTAAACAATTCCAACAGGAGCATCCCCCAGGCAGCTTCCCAAAAACTCGCAGTCAGGACAACCGAGGGGCAATTCCCCACCTTTACCTTTTGCAAACCAAGGGCCACACCCCACATTTGTTTTCCTGTCAGTCAAGGGGCAATCCCCCACCTTTACCTTTTGCAAACCAAGGGCCACACCCCACATTTGTTTTCCTGTCTGTCAAGGGGCAATCCCCCACCTTTACCTTTTGCAAACCAAGGGCCACACCCCACATTTATTTTCCTGTCAGTCAAGGGGCAATCCCCCACCTTTACTTTTTGCAAACCAAGGGCCACACCCCACATTTGTTTTCCTGTCAGTCAAGGGGCAATCCCCCACCTTTACCTTTTGCAAACCAAGGGCCACACCCCACATTTGTTTTCCTGTCAGTCAAGGGGCAATCCCCCACCTTTACTTTTTGCAAACCAAGGGCCACACCCCACATTTGTTTTCCTGTCAGTCAAGGGGCAATCCCCCACCTTTACCTTTTGCAAACCAAGGGCCACACCCCACATTTGTTTTCCTGTCTGTCAAAGGGCAATCCCCCGCCTTTACTTTTTGCAAACCAAGGGCCACACCCCACATTTGTTTTCCTGTCTGTCAAGGGGCAATCCCCCACCTTTTACTTTTTGCAAACCAAGGGCCACACCCCACATTTGTTTTCCTGTCAGTCAAGGGGCAATCCCCCACCTTTACCTTTTGCAAACCAAGGGCCACACCCCACATTTGTTTTCCTGTCTGTCAAGGGGCAATCCCCCACCTTTACTTTTTGCAAACCAAGGGCCACACCCCACATTTGTTTTCCTGTCTGTCAAGGGGCAATCCCCCACCTTTACCTTTTGCAAACCAAGGGCCACACCCCACATTTGTTTTCCTGTCAGTCAAGGGGCAATCCCCCACCTTTACCTTTTGCAAACCAAGGGCCACACCCCACATTTGTTTTCCTGTCTGTCAAGGGGCAATCCCCCACCTTTACTTTTTGCAAACCAAGGGCCACACCCCACATTTGTTTTCCTGTCTGTCAAGGGGCAATCCCCCACCTTTACCTTTTGCAAACCAAGGGCCACACCCCACATTTGTTTTCCTGTCAGTCAAGGGGCAATCCCCCACCTTTACCTTTTGCAAACCAAGGGCCACACCCCACATTTGTTTTCCTGTCTGTCAAGGGGCAATCCCCCACCTTTACTTTTTGCAAACCAAGGGCCACACCCCACATTTACTTTCCTGTCAGTCAAGGAGCAATCCCCCACCTTTATTTTTCTGCAAGGACAAGGGCCACACCCCACATTTATTTTCCTGGCAGCCAAGGGGCAATCCCCCACCTTCACCTTTCGGCAAACCCAGGGCCACACCCCATATTTATTTTCCTGTCAGCCAAAGGACAACCACAGCTTTCCACTCTTCCATAAATCAAAGGCCACACCCCGTATTTTATCTTCAGTCAAGGGGCAGCTCCCCACTCTTACCTTCCTACCGCCCACTGTATTAAAAAAAAAAAAAAAAAAAAAAAAAAGAGGAACGGTGTTAATCCGATATGAATACTAAGTGGAGGAGGTCCACTTTGTTCTAAGGCATGATCCAAAGGACGGTGTCAGGACCCTCAAGATCAAATGAAGTAGACCCTGTCAGGTTGCGAGAGACGGTGTCCCAATGGTTTCACTTCTTACTACTTCGAGGCGTAACAAACGGTGTCATAAAACCCACCTCGGATAGAATTGGGTTGCTGCCAAGACCGATGTCAGGTCAACTACAACGAAGGTTCAATAATCGAAGTTGTGGACGGGGTGGCCATGATACACCGATCCGATGTTCTATGCTTCGCAAAAGACCGAATTAAGTCCATGTCCCAAGTTGATGATTAGACGGTGTTACTTCAAGTCATACCGGTCACAAGAAAAGGATACTTAGAAATATTTTGAAAGAAAAGAGAAGACAAGCTGATGGATGAAAATTGCGTTGCATTAATAAAAGGCACTGAGGCCATTACAAAAGGTAAAACTCCGGAGCCCATCCCGGAACAAGGCAAAAAAAAAAACCCTAAGAGTTGGGTGCTGGAGAGTCCGGTCTAGCAGAGGCTGTCCTCTCAGATTCCTCCGACACCGTCCTCAGTTCCATGCTTTGGCCTTCAGGGAGGGGCATCAGTTCATAAGGAATATCCTCAGGCTCCGAAGCCTGACCCCGGTCCATAGCATATAGGTGGCCACCATGAAATTCATAGTAGACACCTATACCGTTCAGGTTAAGTTGAACAGCGGAATTCCGGTGTACAACCTGGCGAACGGCAGAACTGAAGGCAACATCGGCCAGTACAGAAAATTCAGCCATCTGCTCCTCGGCTTCCATCCGCTCCTTCGCCTGCTCTTCCTGTACATCGGCAAGCTTCCCAGATAGTTCTTTATTTTTCTTGTCCACCTCGGCCTTTGCAGCCTTGGCTTCATCCAGTTCGGTCCGGAGAGCTTTGAGAGCGTCCTCTGAAGCTTTAGCCTTAGCCTCAGCGGCATCTGCCCTCTTGGCAGCCGATGTATAGGCAGCAGTGAGTTCGGACAGATCCTCCTTGCTCTTAGTCAGCTCCTGCTCCTTCTGGGTCAAAGCAGTTTGAGCCTCGACTCTCAAGGCCTCAGCTTTTTTCATCCGGTCTAGGCATTCCTTAGCCTCGATACCGGAGTAGTAAGAGCGGCCTAAAGAGCTGAGGACCCCGGCTGCCTCAACCAAATTAAAAATAGCAGCTTCAGCAGCAGTCTGAGCTTCAGAAGTAGGGAGATCGGCCTTGAGCTTGAAGGGGATATGGACCCTAGCCGGTGTCCCTCCAACGTACTCTAGAAAGTCCGAGAGGCGGGAGTTGACGACGATGTCCTCGGGTTGAGACCGGGCTGGAGAAACATTTATTGGACCGGCCTCCTCCTCCCTTGGCACCTCTACTTCGGCCACAACCTTTCGAGCCTTCTGCTTTTTCGGCTTGGAGGTTGAGCCGATGTTGGACTTCCTTTTAGCTGGGGCCCTTTCAGCCGGTCCCAGAGTCATTGCCTCAATATTTTCTGCCGGTATGCTCACCGCCTTGGCCGGTGTGCGACGGGGAGTCACCCTGTTCTCCTGTGCGGCAGCAGCAGCGTTCCGGGCTTCGGCAGCCTCCCTCAGTTTTCTGAGGATGTCTATCCGAGCCATCTCGCCTGGAAAGAAAAAAGGGGAAACGATGTTAGAACCGGTGTAAATATATAATAGAAGGGGTAAAGTTAAGCAATATATACCAAGGTAAACATCCCGGCCCGACTCCGTCCCCAGAAGCCTCTTGCAGGAGAATTTGGCAATGGCCGAGTAACCCTTCAGAGCGTCCAGGACTTTCTTGGACTCAGTGGACAAAGTACTCTCACTGACGATGTAGGCATTGCTTGTCAGGAGAAAGTGTTCATGAGTCCAACCGGTGTAAAACTTTCTGGAAAAATCAGAATTCTCCCAGAACACCGGTCTACCGGCATTGACCTCGACCTTGACATAGGAGTGTTTGAAGCTGACCCCGTCCGTCTTGGCCGATTCGGTGTAACTTTCGAAGTTTACCACCTTTGAGTCGCAGCGGAGGTTGATGAAGCCTAGACCCCCTCCAGAGCTACCCCGGCGCATCACCCTGCAATAAGTAAAAAAGAGGGCCACTGTGGGGACGAAGTGGAAGTACTCCCCGAGCACTTCCAAGGACCTTACCAAGCCCCAGCCATTGGGATGAAGTTGGCTAGGAGCGCAGTCGAGAAACCGGAGTACCCCCATCTCAAACTCCGTCAATGGGAAGCGGACACCGATCTTAGAAAAGACCATCTCGTACATAAAGAGGTCCCTTGACCCCGGTTGGTGGCAGATCCTGTCCGAGGTTTGGGGGCAGAATACAGTAAAGTCGTTTTCATGCTCAACATCGGCATGAACAACGACATCTTCAATGGTGACGTCGGCAGCATCTTCAGCATACCGGGAGACGATGGTCTTTGGGTCTTCATGAACCCAGAAATAGGGGTCCCTGGCCTTCTCAGCTAGCCAGTTGATCCGGTGTGCCAAAACATTTGTCTCAATAGGGTCAGTTATCACAGCAACACCGGTGGAGGAATTTTCAGAAGCCATTCGGACGGTATGGCGAAGAAAGGGAATACAACTGTAAAAGGCCACATCGTCAGTAAGATATAAATCGGCACTACTTGCCCCTTCACTAGCAGTGCCAAAGTTAAATGAGGAGCCTGACGATGTGTCAAACCCCTCTGTTTCCCACAAAGGTAATTCGGAGAAACGGTGCCCTGATGAGACGAACTGATGTGAAGCTCCCGAAGTTGCCCCACTTTGGTGACTCGGACCTCGGCTCGAAACTCCACCCGGCTGACGCCGGGATGTAATTGAAGGAGGACCGGACAGGACCTCAATGGAGTCATTACTCGAACCGGTGTCCCCCATGACCTATCTACGAAATTAAAGTGAAGTTTGGGATGGCTACCTGCTGAGGCGATGCGTGCAGTTCTTTTAGTGCGAGCCAGGTCGTAACACCGGAGGAAAAGCTTTAACGTCGGAAGAGAACTTTGAACACCGGAGGGGTTGAACGTCAGAGAGACAGCACTTCAATATCAAGAAAGGAGTGAAAATGATGGATCCCCGAAGTTGCTTTTATAGAGGGAGGAGGAGATCCAGAACCTTCCGCATTCCGGCCCATGGCCCATTAAAAAAGGGGGCCGACTTTTGGCATTCCGGCCCAATGGCGCGAATTTTAAATTTTGAAAGAGCCAGTTAGCTGGTGACACATGGAATGACCAATCACCCAGTGACGTGGACCACATTTGAGACACGTCAGCTGTTTAAAATGCCACATCATTAAGCCCCACACCGGATTTTGGTCTTGCTTAACCCCTACATCGGTGTTCATATCTTTACTCCCCTTTCACTTCGGAAATTTACATTTCTCTTGTGAAAGAGAGTAAAGAGGGGCATCTGTGAACACCTCTTTCGGTCCGGCCCAAATTGTTATGACACCGGACCCATCCTTGAAGTTGGAAACACCGGACAAGGCCTAAGTTAACACCGCACCTCAACTCCGCCCATGAATCTTCACCTCCACTCCGCCAACCGCCCTCATTTGCTCTCCGTCCTCATATACTTCACCAACGGTGTGGAAGTCCGCCTCTTCACACACCGTCCCATAAACGGAGTGGCACTCCACCTTCTTCACACAACGTTCCACAGACGGTGTTAGCTAACATCAACGCCGCCCAAACGTTCCCACCTCGAGTCCGCCCAATCGTCCTCGACTCAACCCAACGTCCTCACCTCAGGAGTACCTTAAACGGCCGATGTCGCGGATCTGACAACAAAAGACGAAGCGAATCCGGCCTAAGTAAGACGATCTCATGGGCTGACCGAGGTCAAAATAGGCACACCGGACTGGTAGTAGATCCGGACCAGGAAGGAAAACACCGGCCCCTGTGATTACATCGAAAAATTCAGCCGGTGTGAAGACACAAGCAATGGTTCTTAAGGCTCCACATCGGATCAGTGGAGACCGTCCAACCAATGGTTTTGCTAACCGGTGTCACAAATTTGACAATGGAGAGGCGAGGTCGGAAGATTATGCGCGATGACCTGGAATCGCACTCCCTAGAAAATGGCAGACAGGGAGGCGGAAGTGGACAATTAAAAAATCCCCACTGAAAACCCTGCTCCCCACCAATGGTAATGGCCAGAGCTGCACACCACTACACGGATGGGTGAGTGGGAATTCTGGTTGTCCCAAAACCCTCAGCCCATGACTTGAAAGCCCTATAAATGCCCCAACCAAGGAAGCTCAAGGGGTTGGCCTTCAGATTCTCCCTCCACGCGAGAAAACCCAAGAAATTCTCTCTGATTCCTCAAATTCTCTCTGATTCCTCAAAGTCCTTAATTGACTCCCCCACCTGAAACCAGTGACTTGCCTTAGTCACTACAAAGGACCCCTTAGTTCGAAAGAAGGTTGGGAGTTTCTCTTTTTTCACCAATACAAAGTCACTGCTCTCACACCGTCTGTATCCCGAACATACCCCGTCATCACAGAACTGACTCCGTCCCAAGTCCCATACATTGTCAATCTTCGTTACTACTCAACAGCGTTCACCCCGGATCAACTTCCCATAACACCGGTCGTGTCATTCAGTTTTCCAGTGCGGGTCCTGCTCCGGTCCGTCGTCTGCCAACGTGCGAGTCCGAAATCAGACGTCGTCACTGCGCTCGACCTCCCACATCGGTTCATAGCTCGTCACACCGGTTCCACTCCTTTCCTTATTTCTTTGCTTTCAGTTTCCTTTTTTACTTTCCTGTGAGTTTGCTGTTTGTTGATTATAGTTGCCTGCGTACCATTAATTTGCGCTGTTAATACTTTTTATCCTTTTCCGTAATAAACAAACATAATAAAAGGGCAATTTTTTTTTGTAAAAAAAATAGTGTCGTATGGGAGTACTCCCGTCTACACAACCCTCTTAGGATTCGTGCACGTGCGAAGAACTTCGCTTTGCATGAATTCTCCTCTTTAATGATGTCCATCAAGACCTTTCAGATTCCTTCCAAAAAATAGCAACGTCCAGAACTACGTAACCCTGATTTCTTGATAACTCAAGAATACGTAGGAGCAGGACTTTAACTCCTGTCGGGCCCATCTTTCTTATTTCCTTTTTTTTGTTGTTATTGATTTATTGCTTTACTTTTTATATTTCTTTCATAAACGTTCTCTTTTTGGTTACTTCCGTGAAAATCAATTCAGACGTGACGTCTTGTTGGTTTCCCCATAGTTTTTGCCCAAGCCTCGCCATAATTTCATAGGGAAGGGATACTTAGGACAAGACGTCCCACTTATCCCTTTCTTGTCCCTATCCTTTTATCCTAGGATGTTTAATTTAGACGTGACGTCTTATTAGCATTCTCTCACCCCTTTGTCTCATATCAAAGTCGAGCTTAGTTCGGACAAAGCGTCCCCATTAACCTCGCTTTGAAGTTTTATGTTTGTACAGTTCTTTACTCCATTCTATCATTTTCAGAATAAAAGGGAATAAATCATGTTTTATTTAAGGCTATTTACGTTGTGCTTTCAATCTTGGTACTGTCTTTGACAGGCGCTGTAGGGTGCTAATACCTTCCCTACTCGTAACCGACTCCCGAACTTGGATTTCAATTTTTTATCAGTGCCTTCCTTAAACTTAGTTTTTTCCCAATGTTTTTCCTGTGGATAAAAACGTTGGTGGCGACTCCCTGTTTTATTCCATACATTACCCTCTCTCTCTCGTTCGCCGCGCCGTCGCGATCCAGGTTGCGACACACATTCTTAAATATTTCAAAGGTTTATAATAATCTTAATTGTAAATATAAAATTATAACTTTTGTTAGGCAGAGTGAGTATTGAGATATATAAGATAAAATAGAACAAGAAAAAGTTCATTTAGAAATATTGAAAATAAGTTAATACTAATTTTTTATAAAGTTATAAATAGTGTTAGTGTGTGGGTGTGTGATTTTATCAAGTTAACATGTCTATGTATTTTTCTGAATGCATATTTAATGGAAATTAAAGTGTGTTGCTAGTGGTTGTTTTGTCTAGTGCTAGTTGCTAATTCTTGTCGATGGGATGAGGAAGCATGTGTGGTTGGTTATAAGGGTACAAGATAATTACAAAATTTTTAAATTATCGTCATATTAGAAATATTATTAAATATGACTTTTAAATAGATATTATAAAAATTAATGATTTTAAGATAATTCATGATTAGATAATAATATATAAACTTTTTTGGTTTATATGATAATAATATATATACAAATGAGTATATTTTATTAATGTGGTTTCAGGTGAAATGAAACTGTACTAATAGATATTGGTGTCATATTAGACATTAATTTAAAAGCAAACTAACAAGAGAAAAGTAACTTACTGTTACTAAAGTTATAATTTATTGAGGATGAAATTGATATATTAAAATATAAATGTGCCATGTTAAAAATATCGAGTGCTTTTTTATAGGAAATATCGGGTGCTTATATATACCTTAAATGGAATACAATTGGGCTCAAAGCCCAAATGTTTCTCCTAATGAAATTTTTTGTAATTAAGGTTTAGGGTCTAGAAGCATCATGGCGAGGTATGGTGAATTTCAGCTTACAGAAATAGGTAAAAACATTGTAATGATACAATGGAGGTAGCTTGGGATAGCAGCTGAAGTTTTAAACAAGAGTCCTTGGCATGTTATGGGATTCTTGTTAAGCCTTCAGGAGTGTAAACCTCACCAAGCTTTAAGTGAAGTTGATTTTACCAAGGTCCCATACTGGGTATAAATGCATAATTTCCCTTTAGAGTTTCTGACCAGTGAGAATGCTCTAAAGATAAGTAGGAGAATTGGTGAGCCCTTGGAGATTAAAAACCTAGCTGTTAGGGGAAAGGTTTTAAGAAGTTTTTGAGTTAAGATCAAGATTAATATCCTTAACCCTCTGATCACAAGTCTATTTTTTCCTACAAAAAATAACCAATTAATCCTAATCAGATTCAGATTTGAAAAAACTACAAGGGTTATGTTATAATTGTGTTGTTATTGGTCATGACTTCAAAGTTTGCAAAGGAATCAAAGAAAAATTCAAATTTGAGGAAGGAAAGTTTCACTTTGGTCCTCATCTTTCTACTCCTCCTGTAAAGGCCTTGGCCTTCATTGCTTTAGATGGATGGGGAACCGCTACTTCAGAATAGGATACTGTTAAAGAGATACTACCAGAAACTTCAAAAGTTGAGGAATGAGAGAGTCATAGTCCCAGCAATAAATCTGGTGGGCCATCCACTAAGGAAGTCAGGAACTATGAGGGAGACGGTCAATTGCTTAAGGAGAAAGTTGTCTCTGTTTCCCAAAACCACAGCCCTGAATGCCCTAACCCTTAACCCAAAACTGTGTTAGCCATCAATTTATCACCTCCTTATCCTGTCATTTTAGTACATTAGTCTACCAAACCTGCTTCTCAGCCTGACAGACAAGACAACATTTCAACCAAACCCTCTATAAATCAGAAAGTGATATCCGCCCCCTTCGAAAATGATTCACCTAAGACAACTATTAAAATTAGTCCCGGGCATTTACCAAAACCAAATCCAATAAAATCTCTTCACTTTGATTACTTTGTTGAGTTACCTGAGGACTCTCCCCCTAATAAACACATCCTGATTCCCTCCTTATATGAAACAATGTCGAGTACAGGTATAAGACAGGTCCTGAACCTTAAGAGAGAGAGAGAGATAAAGATAATTTATTTACTGTGCAAAAAGAGGAGACAACTCAATTAATTAATGTGGAGTTCCAGACTTTGGCTATTGATTAATATGGATCTAACATCCCCTAAAGTCTCTTAAAGGCTGAGAAGGCGGGCCATATCAAGTCCCCAACCCAGCCATGAAGCTTGTTAGCTGGAACTGTCATGGGATTACTTCTCCCACGACAGTGAGGGAGTTGAAATCCCTCAAGAAGCGCCTGAAGTTATCCCTAGTCTTTCTTATGGAGACTAAAGCTAATTCTGAAAAGGTTGAGGCCTTATGTAGGAGGATAGGATTTAATTATTGGCATGTTGTAAATGTTGTTGGTTTATCTGAGGGGCTTGCTCTATTTTGGGATTCTTCATTAGCTGTTGATGTTTTATTGGCAGATCAAAATATAATCCATACTATTATTTCTTTTGCTTCTACTAATATGAAAGTGTACTTTTCTTTTGTGTATGCTCCCCCTCTTTTTAATTATAGAAAAATATTTTGGGAATCTCTTAAAAGGATTCCTGTTACTGTTGGGATTGGTTGGTTTTTAATGGGGAATTTTAATGAATGCCTATATAGTCATGATAAAGCTAGCCATATTCTTCTGAAAGAAGAATGGCTTTGTTCTGGGGGTTATCAATTCTCTTAATCTTTTGAATCTTCTGGTTAAGGGTTGTAGTTTTACTTGGTGCAGTAATCCTATAAACGGCGGAATTACTAGGGAGGGTATTGATAAAGTGTTTGTGAATGAGGAGGCTATTCAAACTTTCCCTCATAGTATGGTCACTACTTTCCCTCATATCTCTTCGGATCATGCACCTATTTTTCTTGATTTGAGCCCTGAAAGCCATAAAAAATAGTACTTCATATTTGAAGCCTTTTGGGATGAAAGTCTAGAATATCCTAAGGTGGTTAATGAAGGATGGAAGAATTTTGATCTTAATAAAGATCCTTGACAACAAATCCTTGATCGCACTAATTATTATAAACAAAGATTGCTGAAATGGCACAAAGATACCTTCAAGAGAAATGATAGAGAAGTAACTGATCTTCCAGACCAACTTCAAAGGCTTATCAATGAGGGTCAATCTAAAAGTGATAAAACTCTGATGGTGGCACTACAACACCAAATAGACATGGCCAAGGAGAGAGAGGAGATATATTGGAATCAAAGGTCAAGAATTCAATGGTTAAAGTGGGGAGAAGCCAACACCAGAATTTTTCATGCTTCAACCATTCCAAGGAAGGCTAGGAATGGGATTACAAGGCTACAAAATGAATCTAATATATGGATAGAGGGGCATAAGGAAGTTATGGACATGGTTACTAATTATTTCCAGAATGTATATATGGCTGAACCTTCTTTTGACTTGCAGGAATGTCTGTGTTTTATTCCTAGGAAAGTCACTCTCCCAATTAATGAGGCTCTTTTAGCCCCGGTTCTAGATGGGGAAATTGAGAAAGCGGTGAAGTCTCTTCTTCTTTCAAAAGCTCCTAGACTTAATGGCTTAAATGGTCTGTTCTACCATAAGTTTTGGGAGATGGTTAAAGGTCAAGTCTATTAAAACTGTTAAGTTCTTTTTTATGACTGGTAACATGTCTTCTGAAGCTAATCTTACTTTTATTTCTTTGGTGCCAAAAGTCCCTAATCCTTAAAGAGTTTCCCAATTTCACCCCATTAGTTGTTATAATTTCATTCCTAAGGTTATTTCCAAGATTATCCAACTTAGAATTAAACTGTTTTTGTAACATCCTATTTTCTACTTAAAAAGAAAGTAGATATTAATATCTATTTAATGAGAAAACACTTACTATTAGTTAGTTGATTATTAACTAATTAATATTTTTATGAAATTTTGGTACTTATATTTAATAATTTTATTTTTAAATAATAATAATAATAAAATAAAAATATATATGTCTTTGAATGAGAATTTTAAAATGACCTAATTAGTAGTTATTGATTAATGAAATCATATTAAGAATTTTGAATATCTTTATTACTCACAACTTTTATTTTATGTTTTTATATTTATGTTTTTACATATTTATGATTTAACTCTTATTAGAATTTTAAAATAAAATTTTGTAGGAATTAGACTATGGTTCTCTAGAACTTTTTGATCTACATAATATTTATAATTTTATGGAATTTTTGAAAATTTTGAAATATTTTAATAAAATAATATATTTTAAATAATTTTAAATTCATATAAACTTACTTAAAATTAAAAATATTTATGAGAAAGTAAATTTAAATTATAAGAAAATTTTCTAAAATCCATTTTAAGTAGACTTATCTAAAAATTATCGGTTTGAGTAAAATCTTAATTTTTACCAATCGTAAAAAAAATCAAAAACGTACCAATAAATTTTTATTAATAGAAAATTTTAGATTTTAAAATTTAAACTTTATATTACTTATCATAAAATTAGTGAGAACTGATATAATATCGCTAAATTTTAAAAAGGATTGATTTTGAATATTTAAAATATACCAAGTTAATAGTTACTATTTGGCTTAATAATTCAGCCGACATTTACTATGCAAAACACTATACATGAACAAAAATTTCAAACTTGTACAATAACCAGAAACGAAAATTTCAAAAATTGTACAATACTTTTATAATAAAATATTCAAATGCATAGTGAATTTTTCTGCTATAAATATCGAAGGAATTCTGAAGGAAAAATTACAATTTCAGATTAAATTTTCTTAATATAGTAGTGCTAGAGAGATAGTAGTGGGAGTAAGAGAGAGAAATAATTTTAATGGAAGGAAGTTTTGTCAAAATCATAAGGTAAGAATAACTCTCTTTTATACTTTTTAGGTTTATTTTCATATCGTTTTAGAAATCTATTATTATACTAGATATAATATATTTTAAGTTACTATTCTGAATAGTAAATTACTATATCAATAGTAAATTACTATTGAGAATAGTGAATTACTATTTAAATAGTAAATTACTATTATAAATAGTAAATTTATTCAAACAGTGAATTACTATTTACTATTATTATTTACGATTTACTATTTACTATTACTATTTATGTTTACTATTTATGGTAACTATTTACATTTTACTATTTACTATTACTATTCACATTTTACTATTTACTATTTACTATTCACTATTCACTATTCAAAATTTACCATTTTTATTTTATGTAGTAATCTTTATTCTTATCTTATGCCTATATTGAGATAAGTTGGTATTAATATTTCTAGAACTCGGAGGTGCATAGCAAACTCACTTTTGATAGAAATTCAAGGTAAGGGGGAGTGAGATAGGAATATAATATGAAAAGGCATAAGAATAATGGGAGGAGTCTCCTACTCCTTTTAAATTTAATAATAATATTATTATTTTAAAATAATAACTATTTAACTTAAAATTTATATAAATTTTAAATTGTGTATCTTGTGTAACTTGAACTGAAATACCTATGCAAAGACTTGGATAACCTATGGGAACTGGACTAAACCTGTGCAAGGACTTGGACTATTATGACCTGTATGGACTGACCTATACCTATGCGAAAAATGGATTATATATATGGACTTATATAGACCTGTGTGAGGAATGGACTATAAGGACTCAAAATCAACTCTACTAATTTAAATAACCATTAAAATTTGAATTATATTTATGAGTGATATTTAGTTGATTTGATTTGATTATAATTAACTATATTTGATTTTGATTAATGATATTGTGATTTATAATATTAGACTGTGATTGATGATATGTAATTATGATTGATAATATTTGTGATTGGTGATATTTGATTGTGATTGATGACATTACAATACTTGATTGTGGTTGATGAATGATTAATGACCTTGTGATATGAAGTTTGAGCATATAGCAAGCATGACGAAAAGTTAAAACTCAGTAAGAATTTTCTTACCTTACTATTTAAATATTTATTCTAAGAGAAAGTATTTTATAATTATTTTAGTCTTTTATTTCTTCTTAGAAATAATTTTTACTAACTTTATTTTTAATCTCTAGAATAAAATCTAGCATTAGAAAGAAGCTATTTTATGAAAATCAGAGGTTGAAATAATTAATTCTTGAATTAAAGAAAATTTTTATAGTTTTAAGTATTCTTAGTTAATGATTTTAAAAATTATTTTCTTTTAGAAATTAGAAGTTTAAAGTAAATTATTTTGGTTTTCCCCAACGAAATAACTAAAGGATATTTTGTCAAGATTTCTAAACTCAATCTAGTTAAGATTCAAATTGAGAAAAATTATGTAAATATGTGAAGTTTTTTAAGAGAAAGTTTTGAGATATTTAAGGCTTGGAAACTCAATTTTGGTGAGATCTGAATTCGAAAACTGTACTAAATTTATTTTTGTATAACAGAAGTTTAAAGAAGAACTTATGGGAATGTACAGTTTATTGATATGATTTGTGAACCTTTATGGTATTTTTAATAATTGAGTTTCTAAAAGTCTTAACCAACTAAATATGCAAGTAGTTCATGCATCATGAATCATTAAAGAGAAATGAGATGTGATGTTGCCTGGGGACGGATTATAGAAACCGAGGATACATTAAAGGAGATTCAAATGCGAACCTTGGGATGAGAAGGTGTGAAAGGGTGCTTTAGGGGACCTGGGGTCGCTCCCTAGTGTCGGGTACTTTCACAATAAAAACCTTCTCAATCTGACTAGTCTCTAAGTGTTTCCATGCCAGTTAATGTGACATCCCGGCGCTGTTGAGGGCGGGGAATGATCGCCGGTGCATGGACACAGACAAGAAGCGGCTCCTGGCAGCCTTCCAGCGGGGAATGTGACATCCCGGGCACTGTTGAGGGCGGGGAGTGATCGTCGGTGCATGGGCACGGACAAGGAGCGGCTCCTGGCAGGCTTCCAATAGGAGGGACACATGAACGAATCGAATACATACCGGAATGACAGGGATCCAAAGACTATATAGGTATGGGACTATACAGTCAAAAATAGCTTAAAGAAATGAATTCGTACTACCTATACCAACAAATGCATTCGCCTTTTCGGTGGCCTATCACTTAAGAACTCCAAAGTTAAGCGTGCTTAACTTGGAGTAATTCTGGGATGGGTGACCTCCTGGGAAGTTCTCAGGAAATGTGTGAGTGAGGACAGAGGCACATTGGAAAGGTCTCGTATTGGTCTATGGGGCCAGTCGTTCATTCCTGAAAAGCGGCAAGGGCGTTACAGTTAAGCTGTTCATATGCCATGTGTAACATCCTAAAAATTTTATTCTCATGTATAATCATTTTGATTTAGACCATCAATGATATTATCTATTTTATCTCAACTTTCTACATAAATTTTTGGTTAGGACAACATCTTCAATTTAACCTTTTACCATGATAAATAATTTTAACTTTATACCTTTGGTAAAAGTTAATCAAATAATTTATTACCTATTTCCTTAGTTATTAATTTCCTTGGCTTTTCCAATTACTCTCATCAAATTGCCACATACTCCACTCAAAATGCGTCATCTTGTACACATTCTAATTGTTAGTTAGATTCCGAATTTGGAAATGTGGTTAACAACAAAGTTGTTCCTCTTTTTCTTATCTTTCCAACAAGACCAAATTTGTTAAATTCCATTAAGATATGAGAGAGATATGCCCAAAATACCGAAACAGTGTCAGAATTGATATTTTACTTCAATCATATCATCTTGTACATATTTTAATACCTTATTAGAGTCCGAATTTGAAAAAGTGGTAAACTACAAAGTTGTTCCTCGTTGTCTTAGCTTTCCAACAAGACCAAATTTGTTAAAATACATTAAGATATGAGACAGATATGCCTAAAATACCAAAACAGTGTCAGAATTGATATTTACTTCAATCAAACAAACTACATTCTGTAGGCTGCGGAAATGGTCAACAATCCAGCTCATTTTTCTCACCTAAAACCTTCATTATCACCATAATTCATGCACCTAACATCCCACTACAATCCCATTATGAAAATCTTGTCCCCCACTTGTCATTTGCATCATTAAATCAACACTACATCTTGTTCCCAAGTCTGAATTCTTAGAACAAGCTAAAGTTAGTGAAGTCTCTCTCTTATTTTCTTTCACTTTCTTCATCAATTTTACTCTTGATCTGAAGCTAGGACAATAATACAACACTTTCAACTACTTTAGGAACCTCCATTAAGGTAAGAGGGGACAGGGTTGTGAATAACTATGAAATGGGTAGAATTGTATGCTGTTCTAGGATTCCAGTTTTATTTTCGTATATTGTTACTCGGTTTTGAGATTGAAAACGTGTGATTTTGATTCTGACTTCTTCATAAAAGTTGTAGATATTTTTGTTATCTGAATTTTGAGACCTGAATCAATTAATTTTATTATGTATAGCAAAAGTTATAGCCAAAATACTACAACATGTCCGAGTGGAATATTTGTTCTATGTTCTGTGAATATATTGATATTCTGTGAATTTTACAAGCATAATCAGCCTTTGATGTCTTCATTAAAGTTGTAGATATTTGTGTTATGGATCTGTAGAAAGTGGTTTCAAGTCAAAATGATTTTTGTAGCTCGATTTATGCCTAAAATACTGAAGTATGTCCAAGCTATAAATCTGTTAACTTGAGATACGTATTTTATTTTTTAAAACTGGGAACTTTGTGGTGAGAATTAGTGATTGGTGTCTTCATCAAAGTTGTAGATCTTCTTGTTATGGGAATTTTGAGACCTGAACCGACTGAATTGGATATGTATAGCATACGTTATGATCAAAATACTACAGCATGTCCGATTGAAATACTTATCTTGTGTTTTGTGCATATATGAATATTCTGGGAATTATACATATGTTTTTAGACCTTGATGTCTTCATGAAAGTTGTATATATTTATGTTATGGATCTATAGAAAGTAGTTTCAAGTTAAAAGGATGTTTGTAGCTCTAGTTATGCCTAAAATACTGAAGTATGCTCAAACTAAAAATCTGTTAACAATGAAATGATATGTATAGCATGAGTTATAGCCAAAATACTACAACATGTCCGATTGAAATACTTGTCTTATGTTTTGTGCATATATTAATATTCTGGGAATTATACATACATTTTTAGACTATGATGTCTTCATGAAAGTTGTAGATATTTATGTTATGGATCTATAGAAAGTGGTTTCAAGTTAAAAGGATGTCTTTAGCTCTCGTTATACCTAAAATACTAAAGTATGCTCAAACTGAGAATCTGTTAACTATGAAATCCGAATCTTATTTTTAAAACTGGGAATTTTATGGTGAGAATTAGTGGTTGGTGCCTTCATGAAAGTTGTAGATATTTGTGTTAAGAATAATTTAGAACTGGTTTCATGCTAAAACTGTTTTTGTAGCTCCAGAAACGTTGAAAAAACTAACCTGTGTACGTTTTAAAAATCCTCTTTGAGGCAGTTTTGTATTCGGTGAATAAGTGATGTTTCTGTTTAGAATTTGAATTTATGGTCTTCATTAAAGTTGTATATATTTATGTTATTGAGCTATAGAAAGTGGAATCACATGAAAAGGATTTTATTTGCTCATGTTATGACTGTTTTACTAACGTATGTTGTTGTTGGAAATGCTGAAATTTGCTTATAATGGTTATTATGGATAAAAATGATATTTTCCCTATGGGTAACAAATTATTATTGAATTGTTGAGTGATTATGAAGTATTATGAATGTTTATGAGTGTCTAATGAGCATCATTCAGTTTGTGTATTTTGGTGGTGAATAATTATGAATGACTAAATTAATATATATACATGAATACCTTACGGTTATTGATATATGTGGTTGAAACAGTAAATCCATGATTCTGAAAATTATTATATATGATGTGTCCTTTGAGGACTTGTGGTTTTCCAAGTGGTTTTGGAAATTGATATATCATGGTATGTTAAATGATAAAGAGAATTAAAGGCATTCATGCATCATAAGCATTTGGACGCACCATGGAATTTAGGGGTTCCATGATTGCCTACCCTGGTGGGGGGTTACTCTATGATGAGTTTAAGCCCTATTTTCACAAGAACCATGGAAGTGTAGGGATCCATGGTTGTGCAAATTCCTACTGGTATACTTATTTCTGCAGGAGCCATGAAAGTGTAGGGATTCATGGTTATGCTAATTCTTACTTGTGCACTTATTTTCGCAGGAGCCATGAAGGTGTAGGGATTCATGGTTATGCTAATTCCTACTGGAGTCTTTATGAGACTTTTTACTGTAGTATTCCCACCAAACCAAATGGATCCAGCATGACATCATGTGACTAATTAAAGATTTATAAATGAACTTGTTTGGCATATTCATCATATCATTATGCCTTGTTGGTTGTGTTTTTATGCAATTTTATTTATTTTATATTTATTCTATATTCTGTCTCACTCTTACATTAATTTTTACAGTGAATGCTACACAGAATGAAGAGTGATGCCATGAATGGAGTTTACATGAATTATTGCTTGGAATTTGACTATTTTAATCTTGATGGGTTGTAATAATATAATGTTTCATGTACTGTATTTTTCTAAATCGTTTCCGCTATATAAATATTTCATGACTTTGATTATCCACGACTAGTATGTATGATAATAATCCGCGTTTATCAACTTTTACATGACTTATTACAAATTTAAAAAAATGATTTTTAAAACGCAAAAAAATTTATTCGGAAAATTACTACACGGGACGTCACATTGGTGGTATCAGAGCGTTTTCAAAAATTCAGGACCAATTGATGTAACATGTATTGTTCTTAATATATTACGTAAATTGTTTGATTACTTGTTTGATAATATGTTAAGTGTGTACTATATGACTTGTGGCTGACTGATAAATTGCAAAATGACTTGTTTGATTACTTACTTGATAATATGATAAATGTATATTATATGACTTATTACTTATCTGATAAATTGTAGAATACTTATAGTTACGTTATAATATTTGATCTGTCCTGAACCGGGGTCTAGAGATCCGGACTCAGACCAGTCACAAATAGTATGTAAATACTGTATAGAAGACCGGATGTATATGTATCCGGTGTAGGTATCCGTTGTCCCTAAGTGAGGAGAGCGGATTGGGCGTTCTGGAGATCCTTCACACCGGCCTAACGCGTTGAAGTGGGCGAAAGGTGGTGTCACCTGTAAAGATTCTCCGACGCTCAAGTCAGTGATTATATTCCAAGTAAGGAATGTATTCAGAGAGTAATCAGTCGTAAAAATGAGCTGAAGATCCCCAACTTCAATCATGAAGTGAGTTCATATACCTGATTGGCTCGATTAACGAGGATTCGTTGGTGGGGAACCACCAACTCCCATTAGCATTATTATATTGCGCACTTACCTGCATGATTGGGTCAAGTGGCTATTTTATATTGAGCATAGAGAATGTAGACTAGGATTAGGGAACAAGTTGACCATTCCCGTGAGCAGAATTTGGCTCGTAGTGCAAGGAATTATTGATCGATCCCTGTAGCAACAATCCTTGTCTTTTGCACAGTGACGTGTGTATTATCCGATGTCATGGTGTTATCCTGAACAACCGGTATAGCGAGAACGCCTGATACGGAATTACAGTCCGGATGTATACCGATGACACCGGTTACACGTAGATGTCTTATCAAAGACGTTGAAATATGTATAGCAGATCGGATACCGGTATTGAGACCGGATCAATATTATATATATATGACATATTTTCCCTTAGAATTAGTATAAACCAAACTACAAATGTAGGATGGCAAGAAACAACAACAACAACGATATGGCAGCTGCTTTCAACCGTTTGGCTGAAGCCATTGAAAGACAAAATCAACCGAGAAGTGCTGGTGGACTTCACGGGCTAGATCATTTCCTAAAAAGGAAGCCATCACAATTCAAAGGAGGCTACAATCCAGAGGTAGCGTACCTATGGGTTAAGGAAATGGAGCACATTTTCCGAGCCTTGCCCTACACAGAATTTGAAAAGGTGGAGTGTGCCACTTACATGATGGTTGAGGAAGCAGAAAACTAGTGGATACATGCCAGAACTCGTATGATTGAAACTGATAGACCATTGAACTGGGTCAACTTCAAAGACTGTTTCCTAGAGAAATATTTTCCAGCAAGTGTGAAAAGCCGTAAAGAGCTGGAATTTATGGAGCTGAAACAAGGCTCAATGTCTGTTGGAGAATATGCTGCAAAGTTTGAAGAACTATCTCTCTTTTACCCTCCTTTTCAACAGGCTGGTGCCGAATAATCAAAATGTGTTAAATTTGAGAACGGGCTGAATCTGGAAATCAAAGAGGCGATAGGGTACCAAGAAATTCAGAGTTTTCCTATTCTAATCAACAAATACAGAATTTTTGAAGAAAATCACCAAGCCAGACTGGCACATGAAAAGGCCAATAGACAACTAAAACCTCATTCAGTTGATTTCAAAAGAAGAGGATCGTTCTATCCAAGACGTTTCAAGGGAGGATCATCATCATCATCTTCAGAGAGACGCAACAATATGAGGTGTCTTAAGTGCGGAGGTAATCATCATGTACGTGATTGTAACAGACGTCTTGAAGATGTCACTTGCTTTCGATGTAATCAGAAAGGACACATCAGTCCAAATTGCCCTCAGAACCGTCAAAACGACAACAACACTATGAATAATCAAAGAGGCTCTAACTATCAAGGAGGTCGTGGAGAAAATACGCGAGCTGCTCAACCTCAAAGACTGAAAAGGGAGTCAACAGACCAGAGGTTACAGCCAACAACTGGGAGAGTCTTTGCCATCAGCGGTTCAGAGGCAGACCAAGCTGATGACCTCATACAAAGTAAGTGTGAGATCAATGGTACAATTTTATCTGTGTTATTTGATTCTGGTGCTACATATTCTTTCATTTCTGATGAGTGTGTTAGACGCCTTCAATTACCTGTGAAGCCTATGACATATGATCTGATTGTTTCCACTCCCACCGGTACACAACTTAGGACTACTAAGGTGTGTAACGAATGTTCTATGCTCATAGAAGGTAAAAACTTTCTAGTAGATCTTGTTTGTTTACCTTTGAAGGATCTGGAAGTAATCCTAGGGATGGACTGGTTATCGGCAAATCGAGTCTTGGTGGACTGTCATAACAAAACTGTGATATTTCCATCAGAAGAAAATCTTACTTCCGACAATCTCAAACTCTTTGCCTTACAATGTGAAAGCCAATTATTTGCCTTGTTTACTTTTCCACAAGGAGATGGAGAATCTAAAGAGATCGAGATACCAGTTGTTTCTGAATTCCCTGAAGTATTTCTTGAGGATGTCTCGAGTTTACCTCCAGAACATGAGATAAAATTCTCAATTGATTTAATTCCAGGAGCAGAACCAGTATCTAAGGCTCCATATCGCATGTCACCTATTGAACTGGCAGAACTAAAGAAGCAAATTGAAAAGTTATTGGAGAAGCATTTCATCAGGCCCAGTGTGTCGCCATGGGGAGCGCCAGTATTACTGGTCAAGAAGAAAGATGGAAGCATGAGATTATGTGTAGATTATCGTCAGTTGAACAAATTGACGGTGAAGAATAGATATCCTTTGCCCAGAATTGATGATTTGATAGATCAATTGAGAGGTGCTACTGTATTTTCCAAGATTGATTTGCGATCGGGTTATCATCAGATTCGTGTCAAGTCTGAGGATATTCCAAAGACAGCTTTTAGAACACGCTATGGCCATTACGAGTATCTTGTGATGCCCTTCGGAGTAACCAATGCCCCAGCTGTATTCATGGATTACATGAATCGAGTGTTTCATTCATACTTGGATCAGTTTGTTATTATCTTCATTGATGACATTCTGATTTATTCCAAGACATGGGAGGAGCATGAAAAGCATCTTCGAGTGGTATTGCAAATTCTGAAAGAGAAGCAATTATATGCTAAGTTGTCTAAATGTGAATTCTGGTTGAAAGAGGTAAAGTTTCTAGGCCATGTAATCTCAAGCGAAGGAGTGTCTATGGACCTTTCTAAAGTTGAAGCTGTAACGAACTGGGAGAAACCTACTTCAGTCACTGAGATACGAAGCTTCCTGGGATTAGCTGGTTATTATCGGAGATTCATTAAGGGGTTTTCTCAAATTGCCCTACCAATGACTCGTCTAACCCGGAAGAATCAACCTTTTGATTGGACGCCAGAATGTGAGAGAAGTTTCCAGGAACTAAAAATGAAGCTTACATCTGCTCCAGTCTTAACCTTGCCTAATCCACAGGAAGACTTTGTGGTTTATTACGATGCTTCTAAAATGGGCTTAGGTTGTGTTTTGATGCAGCAACGGAAGGTGGTTGCCTATGCTTCTAGACAGTTGAGACCACATGAAATGAACTACCTGACACATGATCTAGAATTGGCAGCGGTGGTATTTGCTTTGAAAATCTGGAGACACCATTTGTATGGAGTCAAGTTTGAAGTGTTCAGTGACCACAAGAGCTTGAAGTATCTGTTCGATCAAAATGAATTGAACATGAGGCAGCGAAGATGGATGGAGTTTCTTAAAGATTATGATTTTGATTTGAAGTACCATCCAGGAAAAGCAAATGTGGTGGCAGATGCACTTAGCCGAAAGTCCATTCATATGGCATCTTTGATGATAAAAGAGATGGAGATGATAGAACAATTCAGAGACATGAACTTGGGTGTGGAGATGAAATCTTCAAAAAGTATGACTTTGGGAACTTTGAAAATAACCAATGATTTTCTGAAGCTGATAGGTGAAATGCAGACAGAGGACTTGCAACTATAGGAGTTGAGAGAGTTGCAGGCGAATGGAAAGGATATGGGATTACAAGAAAGATCAGATGGAATTTGGAGAATCAAAAGTAGAATTTGTGTACCAGATGATGTTGATCTGAGAAGGACAATCCTAGAAGAAGCGCATAAAAGTATGTTGAGCATTCATCCTGGATCAACTAAGATGTATCAAGATCTGAAGAAAAGCTTTTGGTGGCCAAGGATGAAGAAAGAAATAGCTGAATATGTGTCTTCATGTCTGGTGTGTCAAAAAGCCAAAGTGGAACATCAGAAGCCATCTGGTGAACTACAACCATTGGAGATTCCTGTCTGGAAATGGGATGACATTTCAATAGACTTTGTGTCAGGATTACCAAGAACACGTTCAGGAAATGATGCAATCTGGGTTATTGTAGACAGATTGACTAAGTCTGTTCACTTCCTTCCAATGAATATGAAGAATTCTCTACAAAAGTTGGCACAATTATATGTGAAAGAGATCGTGAGACTTCATGGTGTACCATCCAGTATTGTGTCAGATAGAGATCCGAGGTTCACATCCCGATTCTGGGGAAGCTTGCATCAGGAGTTGGGTTCAAGACTCCGATTAAGTTCAGCTTATCATCCTCAAACAGATGGACAGTCAGAGCGTACCATACAAAGTTTGGAAGACTTACTACGATCTTGTGTACTTGAGCATAGTGGTAGTTGGGAGCAATTTCTTCCACTGATTGAATTCACGTATAACAACAGTTACCATAGCAGTATTGGTATGGCTCCATTTGAAGCATTGTATGGTAGAAAGTGTCGAACGCCCCTTTGTTGGTTAGAAACTGGTGAAAGTTTGGCGTTAGGACCTGAAATTTTGCAGCAGACTACTGAACAAATAGAAGTAATCAGAGAGAAGATGAAGGCATCCCAAGATAGACAGAAGCACTATTATGATAAAAGGAGGAAACCACTTGAATTCCAAGTTGGTGATCATGTATTTTTGAAGGTTTCACCTCACAAGGGGATTGGCCGAGCATTGAAGAGTAAGAAGTTGAGTCCAAGGTTTATTGGACCATATGAAATTCTAAAGAGGATTGGTACAGTGGCGTATCAGATTGCACTTCCTCCTCATCTTGCAAATTTGCACAATGTGTTTCATGTATCACAATTGAGGAAGTATGTACAAGACCCCACTCATGTGATTGCTAATGATAATGTTGAAGTTAGAGAAAATTTGACCATCCCTACAGAACCCACACAGATCATAGAAAGGTCGATTAAACACCTGAGAAACAAGAACGTACCATTAGTGAAGGTTGCATGGAAACAAGGGAATGATGTAACTCTGACTTGGGAGCGTGAGGATGCTATGAAGACGCAATACCCAGAATTGTTTCACTGAGGAGTGCGTTATGTTAAATTTCGAGGACGAAATTTTTATTAGGGTGGGAGAATTGTAACATCCTAAAAATTTTATTCTCATGTATAATCATTTTGATTTAGACCATCAATGATATTATCCATTTTATCTCAACTTTCTACATAAATTTTTGGTTAGGACAACATCTTTAATTTAACCTTTTACCATGGTAAATAATTTTAACTTTATACCTTTGGTAAAAGTTAATCAAATAATTTATTACCTATTTCCTTAGTTATTAATTTCCTTGGCTTTTCCAATTACTCTCATCAAATTGCCACATACTCCACTCAAAATGCGTCATCTTGTACACATTCTAATTGTTAGTTAGAGTCCGAATTTGGAAATGTGGTTAACAACAAAGTTGTTCCTCTTTTTCTTATCTTTCCAACAAGACCAAATTTGTTAAATTCCATTAAGATATGAGAGAGATATGCCCAAAATACCGAAACAGTGTCAGAATTGATATTTTACTTCAATCATATCATCTTGTACATATTTTAATACCTTATTAGAGTCCAAATTTGAAAACATGGTAAACTACAAAGTTGTTCCTCGTTGTCTTAGATTTCCAACAAGACCAAATTTGTTAAAATACATTAAGATATGAGAGAGATATGCCTAAAATACCAAAACAGTGTCAGAATTGATATTTACTTCAATCAAACAAACTACATTATGTAGGCTACGGAAATGGACAACAATCCAGCTCATTTTTCTCACCTAAAACCTTCATTATCACCATAATTCATGCACCTAACATCCCACTACAATCCCATTATGAAAATCTTGTCCCCCACTTGTCATTTGCATCATTAAATCAACACTACATCTTGTTCCCAAGTCTGAATTCTTAGAACAAGCTAAAGTTAGTGAAGTCTCTCTCTTATTTTCTTTCACTTTCTCCATCAATTTTACTCTTGATCTGAAGCTAGGACAATAATACAACACTTTCAACCACTTTAGGAACCTCCATTAAGGTAAGAGGGGACAGGGTTGTGAATAACTATGAAATGGGTAGAATTGTATGCTGTTCTAGGATTCCAGTTTTATTTTTGTATCTTGTTACTTGGTTTTGAGATTGAAAACGTGTGATTTTGATTCTGACTTCTTCATAAAAGTTGTAGATATTTTTGTTATCTGAATTTTGAGACCTGAATCAATTAATTTTATTATGTATAGTAAAAGTTATAGCCAAAATACTACAGCATGTCCGAGTGGAATATTTGTTCTATGTTCTGTGAATATATTGATATTCTGTGAATTTTACAAGCATAATCAGCCTTTGATGTCTTCATGAAAGTTGTAGATATTTGTGTTATGGATCTGTAGAAAGTGGTTTCAAGTTAAAAGGATGTTTGTAGCTCTAGTTATGCCTAAAATACTGAAGTATGCTCAAACTAAAAATCTGTTAACAATGAAATGATATGTATAGCATGAGTTATAGCCAAAATACTACAACATGTCCGATTGAAATACTTGTCTTATGTTTTGTGCATATATTAATATTCTGGGAATTATACATACATTTTTAGACTATGATGTCTTCATAAAAGTTGTAGATATTTATGTTATGGATCTATAGAAAGTGGTTTCAAGTTAAAAGGATGTCTTTAGCTCTCGTTATACCTAAAATACTAAAGTATGCTCAAACTGAGAATCTGTTAACTATGAAATCCGAATCTTATTTTTAAAACTGGGAATTTTATGGTGAGAATTAGTGGTTGGTGCCTTCATGAAAGTTGTAGATATTTGTGTTAAGAATAATTTAGAACTGGTTTCATGCCAAAACTGTTTTTGTAGCTCCAGAAATGTTGAAAATACTAACCTGTGTACGTTTTAAAAATCCTCTTTGAGGCAGTTTTGTATTCGGTGAATAAGTAATGTTTCTATTTAGAATTTGAATTTATGGTCTTCATGAAAGTTGTAGATATTTATGTTATTGAGCTATAGAAAGTGGAATCACATGAAAAGGATTTGATTTGCTCATGTTATGACTGTTTTACTAATATATGTTGTTGTTGGAAATGCTGAAATTTGCTTATAATGGTTATTATGGATAAAAATGATATTTTCCCTATGGGTAACAAATTATTATTGAATTGTTGAGTGATTATGAAGTATTATGAATGTTTATGAGTGTCTAATGAGCATCATTCAGTTTGTGTATTTTGGTGGTGAATAATTATGAATGACTAAATTAATATATATACATGAATGCCTTACGGTTATTGATATATGTGGTTGAAACAGTAAATCCATGATTCTGAAAATTATTATATATGATGTGTCCTTTGAGGACTTGTGGTTTTCCAAGTGGTTTTGGAAATTGATATATCATGGTATGTTAAATGATAAAGAGAATTAAAGGCATTCATGCATCATAAGCATTTGGACGCACCATGGAATTTAGGGGTTCCATGATTGCCTACCCTGGTGGGGGTTACTCTATGATGAGTTTAAGCCCTATTTTCACAAGAACCATGGAAGTGTAGGGATCCATGGTTGTGCAAATTCCTACTGGTATACTTATTTCTGCAGGAGCCATGAAAGTGTAGGGATTCATGGTTATGCTAATTCCTACTTGTGCACTTATTTTCGCAGGAGCCATGAAGGTGTAGGGATTCATGGTTATGCTAATTCCTACTGGAGTCTTTATGAGACTTTTTACTGCAGTATTCCCACCAAACCAAATGGATCCAGCATGACATCATGTGACTAATTAAAGATTTATAAATGAACTTGTTTGGCATATTCATCATATCATTATGCCTTGTTGGTTGTGTTTTTGTGCAATTTTATTTATTTTATATTTATTCTATATTCTGTCTCACTCTTACATTAATTTTTACAGTGAATGCTACACAGAATGAAGAGTGATGCCATGAATGGAGTTTACATGAATTATTGCTTGGAATTTGACTTTATTTTAATCTTGATGGGTTGTAATAATATAATGTTTCATGTACTGTATTTTTCTAAATCGTTTCCGCTATATAAATATTTCATGACTTTGATTATCCACGACTAGTATGTATGATAATAATCCGCGTTTATCAACTTTTACATGACTTATTACAAATTTAAAAAAATGATTTTTAAAACGCAAAAAAAATTATTCGGAAAATTACTACACGGGACGTCACACCATGAAGGCATTTATGTTATTATTATCCAGAATTATGGAACAGTGTAAACTCTTGGTTGGCCCAGTGCAAACTAAAACTTTAAAGGCCCACATGCATAAACTGAATGAGATAGTATTAAAAGCATCACATGCCATACATGTAATTGTGATATTCTGTGTGAATGGTTGTGAATGAAAGTATAATTGTTATGCGTATGAAAACCCTACAATTTTAATTAATTGTGTATGAAATTATGAATGATATTATTTTATTAGTTTGTGAAAACCCTTATGCTTATGTCTTATCTGTAAAGTATTATATTCTGTTTCTTACTCCTCTTTGTTTGAATTTGTGTTCAAAATATATGTGATGTATAGCTAGCACCTCACGATGAAAGGATGTAATTACAAAAGGGTAAAAGGGTCTCATCAGGTGAAGAGATATGACAAGAGTAGGATTCTAAAACCCTATGGTTCAAGAACTAGGAAATGATTGGTCACGATCATACTAGAGGTATAATTTAGTTTTAGTTTACCTTATTACAATATCAAGTTGGATAATTGTAAAAAGGTGAATGTTAAACTTTGATAAACCTTATCATTCGGATATAATATTGTAAATCTTTTATCACTTATGATTTCTATAAATTATTTTCGTCATTATGGATAAATATTGAAAGACGATATTTTTTTTACTTTCAATATTCAAAGGAAATCAGATGTATATACGTCCTTGTATACGCGAGATAAAGAGTGATAAATATGTATATCTTTCTAAAAGTTTTTTAAAAAAAGCAAGAAGAATACATATATATCTCGTGTATATAAGGGGGTGTTACAGTTTCTGTCCACCTTGATTTCTCCTTACCAATCTGCTTTCATTAAAGGGAGACAGATTCAGAATAATGTTACTGTTGAACAGGAGGTTTTTCATTCCCTTAAGAGTAGATCATCATTCTCTAAGACTCACATGGCTATTAAACTAGACATGAGTAAGGCTTACGATAAGCTTAGTTGGGACTTTCTGCGTCATGTCCTGTTAGCTTTCGGGTTTGACTCATATGGGGTTTCCATTGTCATGAATCTTGTCACCTCGGTAACGTACTGTATTAATCTTAATGGTGCTAGGAGTCCTTCTTTTATGCCTTAGAGAGGTCTTCGCCAGGGAGATCCTTTTTCCCCATATTTGTTTATTTTTACAGCTGAGGCGCTTTCCTCTTTCCTCTCTAAATCAAAGGATGAAGGGTCCTTATCTGGTATGTCTCTTTCCCCTCAAGGTCCTCAACTCACCCATTTAATGTATGCAGATGATGTGATTATGGAGCAAAAGCTTATTCTATTATACGTGTCCTGAAATTTTACTCTAATGCGTTTGGTCAAAGGGTCAATGTTACTAAATCAGGTATCGTATTTGGTAGCAGAGTTCCTTATCCATCTAGAACATGCATCTCTTTAATTTTGAATAAGGAGCACAGGGTCAATTCAAGGAATTATTTAGGTTTACCATCAGAATGGGGAAGGTCTAAAACCAGGATTTTAAATTGGATTAAGCAGAAGATTATTCATTAAGTAGAAGGGTGGAAGCATAATATGCTTAACCAAGCAGGTAAGGAAATTCTAATCAAAGTTGTCCTACAAGCAATACCATCTTATGCCACGTCCTTAATTAGTAAATGAGATTAATTCCATCATTTCTAAATTCTGGTGGTCTAAAAGTAATGGCAACAAAGGGGTTTACTGGAAGAAGTAGAGGTTCGTTACTATTAGTAAATTTTCTGGATGATTAGATTTAAGGACATGGAGGAGTTGAATCTAGCATATCTTACTAAACAGGCTTGGAGGTTACAGAAAAATCAGAATGTTGTGTGGGTCCAAGTTCTTAAAGGAAAACATTTTCCTAACTCTTCCTTCATGCTTTAAACTAGGAGAACTAATTCTTCTAGGGCATGGAAAAGCCTCCCCAAGGAAGGGATGTTCTTATTAATTTGAGGCAATAGGTGGTTGGGGATAGTCAACAGATTTCAGTGTTTAACCATAGATGGCTAAGGAATATTGGAAAATGTTATCCTAATCAAAAAAGCTAGGTAAATTATGATATGATGCTCTTATCCCTTATTAATCAGGCAACTCGTTCATGGGACTGGGGGAAAATATGCCAAATGTTGGCTCCAGAATGTTTGCTACTAGCTATTCAAACTCCTATTAGGATAACTGGAGGTAGTGATGACATTCTATGGCCCTATTCTAAGAATGGTATTTACACCATCAAATCTGGGTATAGAGCAATCAAGCAATATAAAGATTCCCTTGTTTCTCATCCTTCAACATCAATTCAGCCTAGCAGAAAGTTGTGGGAAACTATATGGAAAGCAAAGGTCCCAAGGAAAATTCAGATATTCACCTAGAAAGTTTTTCATAATCTCATCCCAGTTTGAGAAAGATTAGCCAGAAGGAAAGTTATTACAGACTCTAGCTGTCCTATTTGTTTTCAGGGAGAGGAGACACTGGAACATGCCCTGTTTTAGTGCCATTGGACTTTACCAGTTTGGTTCGGAGCTAACATTCAATATCTACCCCACATGGAGCAACTTACTTCTGTTTCTCAATGGATTCAAGCTAAATTTAACTTATATTCTACAAAGAAACAGGATTTTGATTTTTTGGCCTCAAAACTGTTATTCACTATATGGTATATATGGAAGAATAGAAATAATTATGCATTAGGGAATGAAAAGCCAGATCCTCTACAAGTTACACACAATATACAACAACCAGTTAATGAATTATATTCTGCTAATATCTCTGTATAGGGAATATTAGATAAGAAAGTATCTATGGTTTTGAAAGAAAAACCCAAGTGGAGGCAACCACCTCCAAGGAAGATAAAGATAAATATCGATGCTTCTTGGAAGAACTCCATTCAGAATGCATCTACGGGAATTGTTGTAAGGAACCATGATGGTGAGATTATTTTTAAGAAAACTTCTCTGATCTGGGCCTCATCAATGATCCAATCCGAAGCTTGGGCTATGAGGGAAGCTTTAATTCTGACTCGCAATTTGCAAAGTACAAAGATCCTATTGGAATCAGACAATTTAGAACTAATCAAGACATGCAAGGGTGAAATGACTAACAAGGAAATTGAAGCCTTAGTGAGGGATATTACCTCTCTTTGTGGATCCTTTTCCTCTTGGTGGCTCTCTCCTCCAGATAGCTTGTGTAGAATCTTGATTCAAGATAAAAGGGGTGTTTCTCCCCACCTTTAATTCCTGCTGATCTTGTAATCCTGTTGCTTGGAGGTTTATTGATGGTTCTTGTTTCCTTCTTCTTGCGCTATGCGTGAATGTCCCAATTCTCCATCATTTTGCTCTCTGTGTTAGAGTCCCTTCCGTGATTGTCATCCCTTGACAATTAGGAATTTTGAAGTTGGAGTGATTCGGGCTCTATCCCGTGTTGGAGATTGGGTTTCTCCATTAAAAGTCGTTTTTGTTGGCTTCCTTGGTGCCCTTAAAGACCGGTTCCACTTTGGTGTATCCTTTTACGTTTGTGCTTCGTCATCTTCGCTCCATCACTTTGCGTGGCTCTCTTATGCGTGACATCCCTATCCAATTTGGGTTTGTGGAGTAGGAGCAGTGTTTTCCCTGTTTGCCAGTTTTCTGGTTGTTTATTCAACTTGGAAATTGTTTGTTTGTTTTGGGCCTTAGGCCCTTGTATTGTCCAAAAAAAACAATAAATAAAATAGAATATTTAGATAGTTAAAAATCATAAATTACATTAAACACCTTTAAAATTTGTTTAAATTATATAGAGCCAAATTCTTGGATTATTATTACAATTCACCTCGTTTTGAACCAGATATTACAATAATCCACCTTTTTTATAAAACAACAATCAATATTGTTCTAGAATACTCTTAAAAGTAAACATGCTAAGTTGGAAACCTTTTGTTTATTTTTTTCGAAGTCTCATTTTTCTTTTAAAATCATCATCATCATCATCATCATCATTTTGATCTACTTAAAATTCATATAAAAACCCAATGACATCACATTAAAAAAATTACACGAATCACTTTCATATATTTTCAACTTGTTGCTCATCTTCTTTTTTTTCTTTTCTTTATTTCTTTCTTTTGCAACTCAGACTCTAAAGTACTCGCAAGACATTCTATATATACAAATCAACAGTAGCTTAGTGTTTGTTTGGTTTGTAGTTGGGGAAACAAAATTATGAAAATGGAAAAATCTCTGGTTAATATTGATCCTTCACACTATTCGAAACAATCAAAACTCTGTTTAACCGTAGGATTTTTCTTTTTTGAAGTTGGACAAACCTGATTTGACCAACCCAACAAAAACTAAACAAACCCTTAAACAATCCTTGGTAGGCCACACGAGTTGAGTCGAAGCCCAGCAGCTCCTTTCATGGCAATGTTTTAACTATTCTCATTGATCCCCCCTTATAGCTCAAGTGGTTAAAAGTATTTTGGGGTCACCTAGAGCAGCAGGGTTCAAGCCCCTGCCACCCCACCCCCCTCCCCATACAAAAAAAAACCACTCTCACTGTAACATCCAATTTTCTACTCAAATAAAAGAGAAAACACATACTATTAGTTAGTTGATTATTAACTAATTAATATTTTTATAAAATTTTGGTAATTAACTTTTTAATCTACGTATTATTTTTTATTTTTTTGAATTTTTTGAAAATTTGGAAATATTTTAATAAAAAATATATTTTAAATAATTTTATATTTATATAAAGTACTTAAAATTAAAAATATTTACAAAGAAAGTAAAGTTAAATTATAAAAAAAATTCTAAAATCCATTTCAAGTAAACCTATCTAAAAATGATCTGTTTGAGTAAAATCTTGATTTTTACTAATCATAAAAAAATCAGAAACGTACCAATAAATTTTTATTAATAGAAAGTTTTAGATTTTTAAAATTTAAACTTTATATTACTTATTATAAAATTAGTGAGGTTTGATATAATATCTCTAAATTTCAAAAATGACTGATTTTGAATATTTAAAAGATACCGAGTGAATAATTACTATTTGGCTTAATAATTCAGCCGACATTTACTATGCAAAACACTGTGCATGTATAAAAATTTCAAACTTGCACAGTAACCATAAACGAAAATTTCAGAAATTACACAGTACTTTTATATTAAAATAATGAAATGCATAGTAAAAATTTTCTTATAAATACCGAAGGATTTCAGCGAAGGAAGTCACAATTCAGTTTAAATTTTCTTAATATATTAGTGTTAGAGAGATAGTGATGAGAGTAAGAGAGAGAAATAATTTTTTGAAAGAAGGTTCTGCCAAAATTATAAGGTGAGAATAACCATCTTTTATTTTTTTATGTTTATTTTTATATCGTTTTAGAAATCTATTATTATATTGGATATAATATTATTTTAAGTTACTATTATAAATAGTAAATTACTATGTCAATAATAAATCACTATTATGAACAGTAAATTACTATTAAATAGTAAATCACTATTAAGAATAGTAAATTACTATTCAAATAATAAATCACTATTTACTATTAATATTTACTTTTACTATTCACGTTTTACTATTTACTGTTACTATTCATATTTTACTATTACTGTTACTATTCACATTTTACTATTTACCATTACTATTTATATTTTACTATTTATTGATACTATTCATGGTAACTATTTAAAATTTACTATTTACTACTATTATGGATAATTACTACTTACCCTTCCTGTTTCAAATAGTAATCTAAATTTTCATCTTATAACTATATTAAAATGAAATTACTATGTTTTAGAACTCGAAGACGAGGTGCGTACAAGCTTTCAATAACGAATAAAGATACAAGAGGTAAGGGGGAGTGAGATAGAAATATAATATGAAAAGACATAAGAATAATGGGGGAGTTCTCTACTTCTTTTAAATTTAATAATATTATTATTTTAAAATAATAACTTTTCAACTTAAAATTAATAATAAATTTAGTATCTTGTGTAACTTATTTTGAAATACTTAAGCATGGATCTGGAGTATTATAACATATATGGACTGGACTAAACCTATGCAAGGATCTAGACTATTATAACCTATATGGACTGGATTACCTATGCAAGGATCTGGACTTTTATAACTTATACGGACTGGACTAAACTTATGTAAGGACTTGGAGTATTATGACCTATATGGACTTACATAGACCTGTGCGAGGAATGAACTATAAGGACTTGAAATTAAGTTTATTAAATTAAATAACTATTAAACTTTAAATTATGATATTTATGAATGATATTTATTTAATTTGATTATGATTGATAATATTTGTAATTGATGATATTTGATTGTGATTGATAATATTACAATACTTGATTGTGATTGATGATATTGTGATGTGGAGTTTGAGCATATAGCAAGCATAACGGGAAGCTAAAACTTAGTAAGAATATACTTATCCTTTACTCTTTAAAGTATTAATTTAAAAGAAATTATTTATAATAATTTCTCAATGTTTATTCAAATTATTGTTAAGAAATTTTTCTTAATTTTCAATAAAAGTATATAATTTCTACAACTTAGTTTTATCTTTCAAAATAAATTATTTAATTAATTTTAGAATAATTTTTAGTTATAAAAAAAAGAAAAAGAAATTGTTTTATGAAAATAATATATTCATATATGTATATATATGAAAATATTTGATTCTCAAATGGAAATGAGATACTTTAATAATATTTCATTTTAAACTTTTAAAAATAAGAGTTTTAATTTCAAAAGTGTTTTATTATATATTTTTCAAGTATTATAATTAAAGATGAAAAAAGATCGATAATTCAAACTTGTGTCTAAAGTAAATTAATTTCCTATAAATGATCTAAAGAATGTTTGGAATATATATTAAGACTTTGAAACTCAAATCATAATAATATTGATCTGTGAATGATAAAAAAAACTGTACTGAAATTCTTTTGCGTGTGGCAGAACTTATTTAAGAGTTTAGAGATGTGCAGTTTATCGGGGTGGCTATGTTGTGATTTGTAGGCTCCAAAGATATAATTTATACTTGAGTTTCTAAAAGTCTTAACCAACTCAATACGTGAGTAGTTCATGCATCATAAATCATTAAAGAGAAATGAGATGTGATATTGTCTGGGGACGAATTATAGAAACCGAGGATACATTAGAGGAGACTTAATTGCGAGCCTTGGGATGAGAAGGTGTGAAAGGGTGCTTCAGGGGACCTGGGGTCGCTCCCTAGTATCGGGTACTTTCACAATAAAAACGTTCTCAATCTGACTAGTCTCTAAGTGTTTCCATGCCAGTTGAACTGTTCATATGCAATGAAGGCATTTATGTTTTTATTATGCGGAATTATGGAACAGTGTAAACTTCTGGTTGGCCCGGTGCAAATTTGCACATGCATAAATTAAAGGAAATAGTAGCATGAAAAGCATTACATGACATTCATGTGATTATGATAATCTATGTGTGTGGTTGTGAGTGAAAGTATAATTATTATGTTTGTGAAAACCCTACATTCATAATTAATTATGTATATAATTATGATTGATATTCTTATAATTATGTATATAATTATGCTTATGTCTTATCTGTAAAGTATTAGCTAGCAGTCCAAGATGAAAGAACATAATTGCAAGAGTGTAAATTGGTTTCATCCTCAATCTGATAGGAGAAGAGATGTTACAAGAGTAGGATTCAAAACCACATGGTTCGGAGACTAGGAAATGATTGGTTACAGTCATAGTAGAGTTATTAAATCTTTAGTTTTAGTTTACCTTATTACAATATTAAATTGGATGATTGTAATTTAAGGTAAAGGTTAAAATTTGATAAACCTTATCATTTGGATATGATACTGTAATCTTTGATCATTTATGATTTTCTAAAAGTTTATTTTAACATTTTTTTATTTTCAATATTCAAAGGAAATTATATGTATATATGTCCTTATATACGTGAGATAAGGAGTGATAAATATGTATATCTTTCTAAAGTTTTTAAAAACAAGAAGAATATATATATATGTATTTCGTGTATATTACATTATTAGTCTTTATCAACATTTTAGTTAACTATTTTATATTTTATTTATTCATTAAATATACACCAATTTAAATTGATGACTCACTAATTCCACTACTAATTCAATATTTCAACCGAGTTAATCACCGGTTTAAACTTTACAACACTGGGTATATTTGTCCTTTATTTAACTGTAGAAAAGTATATCAATGCTATATTTAAAATTCAAGACTTTTATATCTTAAAATGCACATATTTTAACATATTTGAAAAATATAAGACAATTATTCAATCAAGAAAATTATTACTATAACAATGTTATTATTTTAAAATAATTAAATTTGTTTACTTTTTGTATTGTTATTCTTGAAGATTAAATTAATTTTTTATTGTTACTCAAAATAAAAGTTGAATGGTTAAAAATATAAATGGAAAGTTTAAAACAACCCGACTTAAATAAAAGTAAATCCGAGACAGGGAAATTTTTTTTTCCAAAACTCAAACGTTCCAAATGTTCACAAAGCAGTCCAGAATAGGAGTCGGGATAAAATAAAACAAACCCGAAGTCAAGAGGAGCAGAAAACTGGGTCAGGGTGCCACTCGCTTAACGAGATCCCGGTCGGTTAAGCGAAACCAGCGTAAAGAGCTTAAGCGAGCCCTTACTCACTAGAGCGAGTCTCTCACTCGGTATTTTCATATCGTCACTCGGAATTGGGACCTCTGCTCACTCGGAAGCGGTCCCCACGGATCATACATCACTCGGTAATTTCTTACTTAGCCAGATCCTTATTCTGGGAGGTCTCATCACAAACATGCTTCACTCGGGAAATGATTCTCTTGGCTATTTCCACTCGGAGACAATGAACCTTTCCTCAGAAACTATTCACAGAAACATACTCACTCGGGGTTAGAGTCTTTCTCAGTACAGGTACTCTCCCAGGAGCAGAGTCACTCGGTATATTCCAGTCGGTACCGTACCACACGTAACTCGGTATCATCTCTCGGTACCTTCCCACTCGGGAATTTCCCACTCGGGTATTCACTACTCAGTCAAGATGTGTCCTAAGCTAAAGCTTTTCACTTCTGAGACACTTCTCTCGGAAACGTTCCACCCGGAGACGTTTCACTCGGATTTGCCTCACCCGGAGTTACCTTGTCCCTTCATCACTCGGAAGCGTTCTACCCATTCTTCACTCGGGAATATTTTAATCTTCCTCACTCAGAGGACACTCTACCAGGTCAAGTCTCACTTAAAAGTGTTATATCCTCATCCACTCGGGAAAGATTCTATATAGTATGCCTCACTTGGAAGAGTTCTATCAGCTAAGCTCCACTCGGCAAATACCTTGACCTCCCTTCCTCGGAAATGATCTCCTTAATCAAGTTCCACTCGGAAATACACTAACCTCTCTTCACTCGGAAGAACTCACAACCTTATTCACTCGGAATATACCACCTTATTCACTCGGAATAGGTTTACTACGATGGGTTTCACTCAGAAACGTTTTGACCGCTCTTTCCTCGGAAGAAATTCTCTCGGTCAGTTCTCACTCGGGAGTGTTAAACCTTGTTTCCCTCGGAAGAGGTTCTCCCAGTTACTTTCCACTCGGCATCATGACTATTCTTCCTCCGGAAGAAGTCCCTTCGAACACATTTCTCTCGAAACCATTTTAAGCATTCACCACTCGGAAAAAGGCCCACTCGCTATAGCCTCACTCGGAAACGTTGTGACCCTTGACATTTCTCATACAATAACGTTCACTAGTAATTCAAGCAACATCTTAGCATTATATATATATGTTCTCAATCCGAGAGAATTCAAATTCATAATTATATTCAAAACAAAACAGTGTACTTAGGAGCCGGCCAAGGCTACATCAAAACTATACACATTATGTACACAACATCTATATATATATACAAGTGCACTTCACACGGTTTGAAGTCCCCCCGTCATTCACCATCCCGACCTATATCCACTGAAAAATATAGCCACAAGTAGGGGTGAGCATTTTGCATATTAAATGACAGTTATTGACTCGGATCAGCCATTACATTATCAACCACGCACTCGGATATCACAACCAACATCAACAACACACTGTCATTCAATCAGAATTCACCCATACAACATCATTCAGTCGGAATTCACTCTAATCATTCAAGGCTATATTAATCATGTTATTCTCAATAACAATGCACCAATACACATGCATGCGGATCCGACTTAAACAATAATTTCAGTTACAGATTCCTTCCCGGTCTCACATCCATTAGCCCTTCCCGCGTGATACCGGTCATCTCGTGACGTCTCGAGACTTAACTCTAGCTCCATCGGTTATCACGGGCTCTCACAGGATCTAGCCCAAGAATCTGTAACTAAAAATCATCACATAGGGTTCCTGACCTTCCACGGGCCACCCTTTTTCTATACATGCAACCTTATGCATTTCACAACAAGCATCCCATGCTTATTCAGATAATATCCCACACGGGAATCGACAAACAGTCCACACATATGCACTCGACATTCAGAATGTCATTAACATGCATCTCATGCATTTAAATATAAAATCACAACAGAACCAGCACAGCATTTTCACACCACATGCATTCGGTATTTACACTGTTTCACAGCACATGCACTAGGCATTCACAATAATATCCACATACATCACATGCAAGTGAACATGCATTCATGGACGGAAATCAACACAAACAGATCACAGTTATCACAAATCCGGGCGTTTCATAAACTGTTACTCAACAACAACACATCAATCAACACATTTCAAGTATAACACAACACAGTAAAGCAATTTCACTCGGAACCCGTCCATAAACCATGCATTTGAGATGTAAATCAGCCCCCTACCTACAAGACGTTCCTCGGACTTTTAACGTTGATCGGTTGCTCCGATCGTTCCTTCAATCACTCTCCCTTGCTCAACGACTTTCGAACCCAGTCAAACTCTGCACTCAGCTTGGAGAAACTAAAAGCTGGTTCCACACTCTCGAATAGTCCGACCCTCGCTAACAGTGGAGGACTTTGAGTTTCCCAGACACTACAACGTCGCTGATGAAGAAGAAGAAAAAGAAGAAACAGAGGCTTGAGGGGATTCTAGAGAGAACGGAGAAGTGGTTCAGCATGTACGAAAGAGAAAATGAGCAGAGAGTGGGTAGAAACGTGAAACTGAAGCTATTGTACTGCCAAGTGGGTACATGCGTCATCCCATGCCTCTTTTACTTAGTCAGCACTCAATCTCAATCAGCAATTAATCTTAATCTGCCCATTAATTCAATAATCAGGATGTTACAAAGTTAATATAAAGAAAACTTAGCTAACTAATTATATAGAAATAAATTAAAATAAATTAAAATTGCTTTGGAAAGTAAAATATGGATGGCGTTAATACACGTTCTCAATCGATACATATATTATGCAAATTAAATCTTTATATATGATCTAGTTAATAATAATAATAATAATAATAATAATAATAATAATAATAATAATAATAATAATAATAATAATAATAATAATAATTTTTTATGTGTCTCATTTGTTTCGGTTTGATCTAAATCTAAATTGTCAATTTTTGCTATTTATATCTTTGCTGGCATGTTTTGAATATGTCTCTTCGTGTAAAAAAAATAATAATAATCAAAAAAATTTTAAAATATTAACCATGGTTACAGGTAAAAATATTCTACAGAAGTCCCCCCTTAAAGTTAAATAATAATAATAATTTAAGTAAACTTCAGAGTTACCTAATGTAATTCATCCTTAAAGAAGTTTTAAGATTGATAATTAAAAATATTGATATATATATATATATATATATATATATATATATATATATATTATAAAGTTAATTAAAATTAGTTTGGTGGTGGAGTTTGATAGTTATATTGAGATGATAACGTATACAAACGTTATATTCGCTTTCTTTCGAAATCCAAACATGCCAGATAATTCTAGCCTCCAGAATTTATCCAAATTCTTCTCAAAAGTTAAACTATAACACTGTGATGATGGGACAATTTACTCATAACCAGTCAACTATAATGATTTGATTTGATTCTAAGTGGCCAAGATTAATGGAACCATTGAGCTGGCTAATCATCATCAGCATTTTGAAGCATGGCCATCGAATATATTCAATCAAATCAAAAAGGATTTGAATCAAACTGGTCAAGGTAAATATTTTGGAAAAAAAAAAACACCTAAGCTTTTTAACGTTTCTATATAAATAATCATTTATAGATCATACATTAAATTTAATAGTTAATATTAATTTTTTACATCATTTAAAATATTAAAATTTATTCAATCAATATATTTTTTCTTTTTCTATTAATCAAACTTCGACCAAACCAACCAAACAACCTCTGTAAGATACAATAAAACTTACATCATTCGACTTAGATATCACGTTTAACATTATAAGACTATTTCATTGGAAATTTAAGTTATTATAAATCTAATAAACAAATAATAGTATCACAGCCATATCCGTCAAAACTTAAAATCCAAAGATCTTTCAAATTTCGAGAGATTGAGAAGTATTGGGTTTGAAGACAAGGAAATATTCATAATTAAGAAAAATATTACTTTTTTGTGCTGAAATAAATAAATACATAATATATATGGAGTACTTCATTTCTAGGAATATTTATGTATTGATTTAATCTAGAGTGGAAAGACTGAACTGCATACATTTTTTTTACGGAATACATAATTGAAAATTTAAAAAGTCAAAATGTTAATCCATTCAAGTAGTTTCTATAATATTTTAAGAAATAATTCATTCCAAATTAAACCAAACTTATACATGTGTATGAATTTGTGAATTACCATATGCATATCATTTATACACATAAACAAATATTTAGAAAAATATCACCCCAGTTTAATTTCTATATATATTTATGGCCTTGCAATCTAAGATATATTTTGGTAATTAGGTTAATAGTTTGTATGAAATATATTTGCTTTGGATCAACTTCAAAATTATTCTTGCGTGTTATATTTTCATTGACCGGTATATTTTTTATATTTAGAAATATATATTAGTAAATAACGTTTTTATCCAGTCTTTTCGGAAACCAAAAAATTTATTAAAGAAGGTTAAAAATGCTTCCTTGTGTATTACATTAGGTTTAATTAAAGTTTAATTTCCTCATAAATATCCTCTCTTATGTTTGTTTTGAAGGAAAATGTGGGAGAGAAATGACGAGGGAGGGAAAAAAAATAAGATTCTTATTTATTTGAAAGGGAAAGAAGAGAGAAAAAATATTGGGACTAGTAGAAATTAATTTCTCCCTAAGATGGGTGGAAATAGAAATAAATATGTGGAATTATTGTTTAATAGTAATAAATTCTAATGATTTAATAAACATTATTAAAAATTTTAAAAAATATATGTATTGAAATTTATTATAATAAAAAATAAATTTTTTAATATAAAATTAAATTTATTTGTTATGTAATTAATTTATTTCCATTCATATTTTTTCTTAAAAAAAATCTTTTTCCTATTTATTTCCCTTCTTTTTCTATCCATCATACTTTTCCATTTTATTTCCTTTCTATTTCTTTCATTCTTGTTTATTTCCTTTTAATTCTTTCCCTCGTATTTCATCTCTCCTTCTAAACAAAGCAGGGTACGTAAATTATATAAATTATCCTTAAGTTTATCAAATTACAACTTACCCTAAATATAAGGAAAAATTAATCATGCTTAATTTTTAAAACTTTGTGTTACATCCCGACGTTGTTGAGGGGGAAGAGTAATCGCCAGGGGACAAAGATGAATAAATATTAGATATTTAATTAGTAAAGTCTACTCTTATATTAAATAAAATAAATTGTGTCATAGGACCCGATTAGATATTGTGACAAAAGGAATAAATATATAAAATAATTATCATTAATAGGTTATGTCGATGATAAATAATATTCAGACATAATGATTTATTGTTAGGTGTCGCTCTTATTTTATATTAATAATAAAATAGTTTATTATTAATATGACTGAATATTTTACCAATAGGGTCACACGTATAGAGTAAGCCTACCAGAGAATAGTTTTATTTTAATTGGACTAAAATAAAACTATTGGACTCACTTATTTAGAATGAGTCATGAGCACAATGTTTATTGAGAGCTCTTCAATTTAAGACCTAAGCATGTATATAGAGCATGAGATATTCATAAGTAGTTGCTTATAAAATTAGGATTACGGAACAAAACCTTTTTCTCTTCCCTCGGAAACTTCTAGTGCATACTTTCGTAATTTTATTTTATTTTTTTGTATATTATAGTATTTATATGTCATATCATAAAAATTATTAGTAGTATTTTTAATGTTTTATTAAACTATCCCTTCTAATTCAAGGTCTTAAATCCATCGTTAGTAGTGGTAGTAGTGGCAGACTATAGTAATGTTGGTGTTAATGCTTTAGTAGTGACAATAATATATGTAGATGATAGTAATGACAATATCAATATTAAAAAAGATATATTACATTGAATATGTAGATGAAGATGAGAAATTTATATATAAAAAAAGAAACCATATTTTTCTTATGTTAAAATATAACTATAAAATAATTTTTAAAATAAAATATTTAACCATTTTAAACTATATGATTCACATACTTTTTATGTGGTTTACATAACTGATGTCATGTGCATGAGGATTTGTGATATGTTAATACTAAGGCCATTAATGTAAATATGGAGTTGGAGATATATCGGGTACCTAGCTACACTACCTCAGCAGCCGTCTTTTCCTATAATTCAACCTTTGTCGACACTCTTCTGTTGCAAATTGCAACAATTTATTACACACAAAAAGCGCAATTTTTGGACCCTGTCAGACACCGAAAGCAGGGGGCCGCATAAGCTACACATCATTTTTGTTATGTTTTCCGATTTAAAGTGTGTTTAATATGTAATTAAAAAAATAAAGTTATAAAAGTAAAAAAAATTAAAAATTAATATTAATTTGTCTTATCATTTGAAATAGTTAACTGTAAAAAAATTTTATTTGGTAAAACTAACTAAGGTTTGACCAATCTTAACGAAAAACTAAACCACCCCTTATTTACTTACGATAAAACCCAAAAATTTAATAACTCCATTTAAATAAAAAATGATTATAATAAAAAATATAAGATATTGAAACTACATAATTAAAATTTAATTTATAATTAAATTAAATGAATGGTTTATAAATAATTAAACAAACATTACAAACTATGTGTTATTATGTCAATCAAATTAAGATTGGGCCAATAAAATTACTTGATTCAACCTAAATTTAATTTTTTTGAATTACGTAATTAAATTTTTTATTTTTATAATTAATTACAAGACGGATATATATGCTCAAAGTCAACAAATTCTTTTTTGAAATATCAGAAAATATTCAAAAGCACACGACTAGTAGCAAGCGCCCTACCACGTATAACTGGCAAGGCACGGTTATGTTCAACGCGTTGGCACTGCCATTTTGCACATAATTAACATTCCACACGGCACTAGTCCTCTATGGTCCAAAATTGCGGAAAGTTTTATGTCTTATTTCGTTATCCTGCACTGGAAGAAGCGAACACATATAGCATAGGCTCCTCGTTTAACCGTTCTCTTTGTTCTTTTGGCCCAAAAAACAGTATCAGTATCACCCCTTTTATATCTGAATTTGATTTTGTTAGAGTGACTCCAAAAGACAAGATACATCTATAAAATCACTAATTGAAATCCTGATGAAACACAATCACATGCATAACAGATTTTAAAGTTAAGCTTATTCTAATTTTTCAAATCAACAACTATAACTACATTTTTGTCCTTGTCTCGCATGCTTTTAGAAAAAGCTAAATCCTATATATACATTCAAAGCTCTAACCCCTCTCCCTCTTTCTTATATTCTTCTCTGGTTCTCATGAGGCATCATGTCTGACCTTAATTCCTCTGTCTTCTCAACAACAACTTAATAACATGGTAAAGTCTTTTTTTGTCTAGTAGAATTTATGATCAATGATATCATTGCTATATTAATAACCAATAGTTTGGTCCTCAGGTTGGCCTAAACTCCATCAGCCTAGTCCCTAATTGGCTTCTAATTCTTAAAGAAGAGAAGTTTTTCACTCGTTGTTTGGTTCATGATTCTGCAAAGAAAAACGAGAAGAACATTTTTTGCTTAGATTGCTGCATGAGCATTTGCCTCAACTGCTTGCCCCTTCACCACTCTCATGTCCTTTTACAGGTGAAGAAATTATTTGCTTACACTTCAAATATAAAGTTCAATGATTTTCTTAACCCACTTAGACTCTCACACCGTAGTATTTCAATTTAAAGTATTTGATTGTGTTTCCTCTTCTGCATCAGATACGAAGGTACATGTACAATGAAGTGTTACGGCTTGATGATGCTCAGACATTGCTGAATTGTTCCCTTGTTCAAGTAAGTAAAACTTTCTCATTAGAACTGGTTTAACTAAATGATTTATTCGGATTAATGTTTTATTGTTATTAGATTAATTATGGTTGAATATCTAATTTAATCATAAACATTTGAACTGCTATATTCATTAATTCAATCACCAATTCAATTTTAAACATGAAGGGAAAAGATCAATGGTAATTAAAACGTAAACAAAAGTTGATACATAAATTGTGAGTTGTTAAAGTCTAATTCTTTCTGAACTGTGACGAATGAACAGCCCTACACAACAAATAAAGCAAAGGTTATATATTTGAAACAAAGGCCACCTTCCCGCTCTCTAAGAGGTTCTGGCGACCTTTGCATCACGTGTGGCCGTAGCCTCCAAGAGTCATACATCTTCTGCTCTCTATCATGCAAGGTTCAAATTTTTCTGTCACTCAAATCACCAATTGTTGCTTACTTTTGAGTTTCCATTTTTATTGAAAACTGAATTTATCAATTTAGCAGGTGCATCACCTTCTACTAATTAGCAAAAGGGAAAGTATAAAGGGCACTTCGAGCAAGTGTGATGAATTTTGCGTTGTGCAAGACCAAGAAATTGAAGATAGCCAAGTTACAATTGATTCGGTCCTAGACTCACCCACCACGTCAACTTCATTATGCACTATGTCAGGGTCAACAAGTTCAACTAGTGGCACTGCTGAATCGCTGAAAAAGAAACGTGGGAGCGTTCACCTGGTGCCAGGGGTTTGGTACACTCCTCCAACGGAACTAGCAACTGCGATGAACCGTCGAAAACGTGTGCCTCATCGGTCACCGTTGTACTGATAACAGATCCCTAGCTCGCAGTCAACCATTTTGTTTTGTGTTGAATAATGGGTCCAGATTATAGTCCTCTAAACCCCCAAAACCGACTTTGTGGATCCATAATTCATTGTTCTGAGATTTCACATATAATTCCAATATTGGCGGTATAACAAGTGAGTCGAATTTGTATAATGTTGTCAATTCATGTGCCATTTTTTATTACTTGGTCTCTGTTCTTGCCTTGCTTTTACACATGGAAAGAGAAAGAAATAAAAAAAGTAAAAATGAATTACAGGAAAAGAAAAAGAGAAATAAAGAATAAGTGTCGGTTGAGCCATTCCCAGTTAACGGAGCCATCTACAATTCATTCGCGCATAGGATGAAAACAAAGGTTGGTTTTATAGCTTAGAAAAGGGGCTACGAATTTTACAAGAAACTTACATAACTTTATCATTAGAAGCATATTATAGGCTCCACCATTCAATTAGATCAGCAGGTATATATTCTTCTCGCTCTATATATTTTTTTTTTTGGGATAAAACCAATTGAATTATATCATTTCTTGCTTGTTTTTAAGGCTTTTTTTTTACCAACTATCTACCACGCACATGAAGTGATTGATATAAGTTATCATCCGAAATTTTATCTATTAGCATTAAAAATTGGGTTTTTTCAATCATACAACATGTGAAATGAGTACATGATGTATAATAATTCATGAATACATTTCTATTGTTTTGATGGGTTCATTTGATCATTCACGAATGTGAGGTGTGGGGTATTATAATTTGTGTGCTGCAGAATTTTGCAGGTTCTATTGAGGTGAAAATTTGGAGCCCATAATGGTATGAGAAAGGTTTATCACCATGGATAAACCTATAAGATGCATGTGGTTGGACTTGGCAATTAATTTGTTAAGGATATCAGTGTAGCTGAGACAGACAATTGAGTTGGATCAAAGTTAATGTTAAGCCGTTTCTTCCAGGAACCAAAATCACTGGAACTATGAGAAGTTTTGCTGGTTGCAGCAAAAAATGTTTATAATTCCTTAGACAAGCTTGGTTTAGCAAAAGATATTCAGGTGTAGTCCACATTTAGAGGCTGTTTCCGCCAACTCCTTTCCTCCATTCTCATGCACTTTTAAATATGTACTCCCTATAATGAAGCCTCTCTTACAGTTCTTCTCACAGATTGGCACCCGTGTTTCATAAATGCATATCCTTTCCTTTCCTACAAGAATGATCCTGAGCATGTTGACATTAACTATGCAATCTTCCAAAAAAAAGTCCTGGCATTTATGATGCAAAGACTAAGCTACACTACAGTAACATGTTTGATGCTCAGGTCGATGCAAAAATTCGGAACAAAAATTCCTTCGAAGCAAACTGTCTCCCATTGTATCATGCTAGATCTCTGGTTTTGTATCAGAATGATACTGATCATCATGGCTTATGTGATAAATATTTGTTGTTATTTACCTATTTCTGATTTGAATCTATCACTATATATCAATTAAAATCATGCTAATTGTACAGGTTGATCATAACCACTTCATTAATTTTCTTTTTATGCATCACTTTTTTTTTTCATTTTCTTTCCCTACAGAGAATTTCAAAGCCAAAACATTCATTACAGGGGTTGTTTTAAGAACGAAAACAGGGGTTGTTTCTTATGTTAAGAAACTGAAACAAATCTGAGCTAGAACCAAATCTGAACTAAAACCATTGGACTAAAACAAAATTTAATTTGGAGAATTGTATTTATCATATAATAATTTAAAATGCACAAATTATAAAACAGAGCAGTGTATTGCAGTAAATAAAATGTAAAATTACCCTGTATTAACCTGTATAGCCTGTATAGGAAAAAGCTATTTGTGATTAGAATTGAAAGAATCGTAAATGTCGATGGGCGAAACAATATATATGATCAAGAAAGCATTAGAATTTTGTTGATGATCAAACAAAGTGTGAAGGTTGAGCCGTAACAGTCTGCTGATAATGTTAAGGGTTCAATCGCAACAAGAGCAACAGTGCCTTTTGCTGATAAACTCCGTTAACTGGAACGGAAGTAAAATAGATGACGTGGATCATTAAATGAGGTGGCATAATTTTATTGTTGGGAGAGGCTTATGTGACAGAAAAGTTGGTACAAATTATTTAAAATCCCTATATTTAAGTTTAAGATATTTTGAGTTTGATTCAAGAATAAAAAATTTTACTAAGAAATGATTGGATGATCTGATATATATTTAATTCGTTTTAAATAGAGTTTTGATAGAAAAAAAATTTAGTGTGAAAATTAATTCCATTAAAATATTTTATATGCTAAAATTTGAATTTAACAAGGTTTGATCCCGCAACACATTAAAGAGAAATAAGAACCTTACCACTAAACTATCTGACACATTTAAAAATTATGATGCAACTCTATATAGTTATATTATATCTGTAGAATGTATATCCGTTAATAAAATCTATCTATGAAATAAACATTTGTCTTTTTTTCATTTTGCATAAAAAGTAAAATTAATGAACGAAAAAAGGACGAGAATATTTATTTTGCAAATAAATATTATTAATATATATACATTCTACAAATATAATATAACAATATATGGTTATATTACATCTCTTAAATGTAACCTAGTGGTGAGACTTTTCTTCTATCTCCTACTCAAATCAAACACTTCAAATGTTATCTTAGAATCTAAACAAAAATGATGATTTTGAAAAATACGTGGCATAGACAGAGTTGACATGTGGCTAGAGACTAATACATGTGGTATAAATTTAGTTGACACGTGGCTAGAGGCATCCATTCCAGTTGCTTCACACATGTGGTTGTAGGCATTTATTCCTAAAAAAACTAATGATATATGCCTTTAATTTGCTAAGGCTCATCTTCCATATCTTATATATACGTTAGGGGATCAAACCTTGTTATACTTCAATTTTGAAATATAAATATTTTAAAATGTTGACTATTTGAGTGACTAGCTTGACTGGTTGCTAAGCGCATTAATTGAGGGCTCTAATGCTCCTAGCCCCTAGTCATGTGTCAATTGAATTTATGCCACATGTATTAGTCTCTAGCCATGTGTCAACTCAATCTATGTCACATATTTTTCCAAGTCATCATTTTTGTATGGATTCTAAGATAGTATTTAAAGTGTTCGGTTTGAGCAGGAGATGGAATAGTAGCCTCACCACTAGGTTACATTTAAGATATGTAATATAATCATATATCGTTATATTATATTCGTAAAATGTATATCTGTTAATAAAATTTATATGCAAAGTAAATATTCCTACATTTTTTCGTTTATTAATTTTAATTTTAATTGTTATACTAAATGAAAAAAGACAAAAATGTTTATTTTGTTAATAAATTTTATTAACAGATATACATTCTACAAATATAATATAACTATATAGTTGCGTCATAATTTTTAAATATGTTAAGTAGCTTAGTGGTAAGACTCTTTGTTTCTTTCCCATGTGTTGCGGGATTAAGTCTTGACATTATTAAATTTTGGCATTTTAAATATTTTAATGCGTACCATTTATTTTGACATGTGGCTAAGGGCATCAATTCTAGTTACTTAAATTACACACAATTTTCACACATGGCGTGACATGTGGCTAGGGGTATTGAAACCCTCAATTCAGAGAGGGTACCCAAGTAAAACCCCTATTTTTATACATATTAAAAATGGTGGTTGGAGGTAGTTACCTGTATTAATATTACTATATATTTGATTTAATTTTCTAAAATACCTTTATTAACATTTATTATATAAAGAACTAATGACCTTGGAAATTGATCCGGTCCCAACACCGGCCCCCAAGAGCATGGCTTTAATGCTTTGCCAGATCAGTATTTTGAACAAGAGAAGTACGCTTCAAATACATTATAATTATTTCTATACGGAGTGCATACAGCCAGGGCAAGTAACTCCGCCAAGGCATGTTACTCCGCCAAGGTATGTTACTCCGCCAAGGCTTATTACCTCGCCAAGGAGGAAAATATTGAATACCTTATACACATGCATGAAATATCCCTAATACATATTACTCCGCCAAGCCATAGGCTCAACACAGGCGGAATATTGAATTTCCCATACTGCGTAGCGAGCCCATACTCATAACCCCGGCACGAGATTGACTCTGTCTTGAGAGGTTGAAAATGGGAATCACGCTGTCACGCATAAAAGGGAATAACAAATATAATAATAAAGCATTAACGCTTTCCAAGTAAGTGGAAACACCCACTACAATAACAGTGCTTGCAAACGACGCAGGGACCCACTACCTTTCCAGCATAATGCCTGAAAACAAGGAACGGGTCCTACCAATAATGAAGCACCAGCAACAGGTATATAAACCTCAGCAAAAAGGTATATGGGGGATCCCCAATTCAAAACCTTACACTCTCTTACTTGCATAATTCTCTCAGATTTGCTTTCTAAGTCTAAGAGTATTCTGAAATACTGACTTGAGCGTCGGAGAATAATTGCAGGTACCACCACCAATTGTGTCAAGGCAAAGAAAACAACTTCAGGCGGACTACTATACCGCCACAGAGTGAGTTACACTCCGCCCCAGTGTGGATTATACTCCGCCCAATACACAAGGACACTCCGTATTTGCATCTGTATAACATATCCTTGTATCAGATTGACATTACATGTACATTTTGAGCTGTTTTAGAATCATAACTTTGCACCCCTTGTAAAGGACAGTTCAGAAATATATATAATGAGGACATATTTCGTAAACAAATATTTAATAACATTGAGAAAGTCTAATTTTGTTTATATTAAATGATTAAAAAATTTCACTAAAATTTGTTTATATTTAGAACCGGAGGTAGTATGTTAGAAACTAAATGTGACCACATATTAGTTAATGTCATCAACGGTCCTTGTAAGCCTTCCTCTTCTTATAAATATTTGTAATCTTTATCATCGTAATATGTTTTTCAATATTTTCTCAAATACAATGAATGATTACTCTTGTGCAGGGTTTGCATTAGTGATTCCATAATCACCTTTTTCCATCCTCCTTTATTCAATTTCAAACAATGTGTTCCTCTATGGTCCCATCATCATCCACCTAACACCTATTACAGCTTGCGGTGAGGAAGATAATGTTGCTAAGGATAAAGATCCCAGTTCTATGGTGACTTATCGCAAGACGACTATGCAGGATCTCATGTCTGGAACCTTTGACAATAGGAGAGTAAGGGTATGTTTAGTTAGCATGTTTTCTATGGAAAGTATATAAATATTCTAAGAATACACTGAAAAATGAAAAATATGTTTATACACTCAATTTTTTTTTTAAAAATGCTTGGAAAATTAAAAACGTGGTATTATAATTTTTTCAAGAAAACAACCACTGTTTGGAACTACCCAAAATAGTTTTCCAAAAATTTCTATTGTAAAAAGAGACAAATATTCCAAAATTTTACAAGACAAGAATAATGAAAAAGACGGTAATCCGGTCTCGATACTGGTACCCGGGGCAGTGATGTAATTTCATTCGACCTCACTGTGCTACCGGTCTCACAGGTACATCTCTGGACTGTAAACCCGCGTGAGACGCTCTCCATATCGATATGCCCAGGTTCCCATTTTGCACACCGAAAAACATCCACGTTATCCGACAGAAGGTACAAGGTACAACCACAAGGGGGATTCGCGGGAGACGTGGCTCGCCTATAAATAGGCAAATCTCATACGCAGGAAAGGTTACGTTATTCTTACTCTCTATTTACTGTTACATTGCTCAAATTTCTTGGAATTCTGATTCTGTTTCACTAACTTGAGCGTCGGAGAATCTTCACAGGTGACACCTCCTTTCGCCCCTTTTCAGCGTGAAAGCTTGGTGCGAAGGATCTTCAGGACATCAACACCGGATTCTCACACTGAGAGTTCGGACCATAATACCAGATACCCACTGTACCGGTGTATAAACATTTCTATCCTTGACTTTTCAGGCTGGTCCTCACTCTAGATCTTTGACCCCAGATAAGACCAGTTCAGACGGTATTTCAATTTTTCCCAAAATGTGAAAGAAAAATAAAAAATAAAATGAAAATTAGTTGTATTTGAATACGTTGTTTAATTTTTCAAATTGGAAAATCAATAGTGTTTGAACACTTTTTCACAATTTTCATACTTTTCTAGAAAAGGAAAATTTAGAAAAACTTCTTGAAAATTAGAAAATGAAAACTAAAAAAATAATGTTCTAACTAAACTCATCCTAAGGTATTGTGATGGAAGCTCTTCCTTCCTTTTATCTTTCTTTCTCTGATTCACTTTGTTCCATTCCACTTCGCCTCAAGCTAGCCTTTGTCTAGCACCATGATAACAAGAACAACAGTAACTTTCACTCTCACCTTGCTTTAAAGAGCGATAAACTCTATACCATACATTGAAATCATTCCTTTTAATGGGATGACCAAAAGTTACAAGAAGACAAAGCAGGACAATTTTGCTAATTTTGATTGCATACATTGGGAAATGTATGATTTAGGGTTCATTTTGACATTAGGAGTTGTTATCAATAGTTAGCTTTCATGTTAGAAAATAAATGTGACCCTAAATTAGTTAGTGTATAACCATTGTTAGTTGAGTTAGTTAGGGTCATTAGTTTCTCTTGTAAGATTCTCTATTCCTATAAATACTTATAATATATATCATTGTAAGTAAGTTCTTGTGCATCTTTTCTCTTTTGGGAGTTGTGTGATAGATAAGGTGAATTTGCTAAGAATCCTAAGAAATATCAAAAAGCTTATGAATCTTAATTTTTAAATTCTACACATTAACAAAGAAGTTAACGGGTTATAATATTATATATACACACACACACTTTTAGTTATAAAGTTATCCTTTTAGTTTTTGTTTCAAAAAGTTTATATAGTAACAACAAAATTATTTTTATTTTTATTCATACAAACTTTGAAAACAAAAAAAATGGACGACAAAGTTAAGGATTTTTTAGGACAGATTTTTTTAAAAAGAAATAAATAGGTAAAGGACACATGAGTTTTTTTAATCATAGAAATATAATATTTTAAGACCAGACTGGCCATTTTACAGGTCAAGCTAGCGGTTTACGGTTCAATGATTGAACCGTGGTTGAATTGATATCAATAAAATAATATTTTTTAATAAAAATATATTGTATTTAAAATAATATTAATAAAACAATATTTTATCATAAAAGTTATATCTTATATGAAACAATATTAATGAAAAATATAATATAATTGCTTCATAATACAAAAAATAAAACATAGTATATTATTTATAGGTTTTTAATATTTAAAACTACATAGAAAAGCCTAAAATATTATCCAAACACAACAAAAAGCTTAAAATACTACCCAAAAACAATTAAAAAAACCCAAAAATATTTTTTTTACCGAATTGCTTAAAACCAGTTCACCGATTTGACCGCTCAATACTAGTTTCATCATATATAGGTCCAGTGGTTTAAATAAACCAAATTGGTAATCGGTTTTTTGGTTGAACCGGCCAATTCGGTCCCTTTTTAACAACTATATGGAAATATGATTCTTCAAACAAGGAATTCTATTCGAATGGGAAATTAATGGTATGTATTTTAAAGGACATCATCGAGAGTTTTTTTAAAGTTTTGCATACCTAGAATGTTATTTATAATTAAGAGAACACCCAAATTGATACTTATGCAATTCATGATTCATGAAGTTGGTCCCTACCGTAAGAAGAACTCATTATAACGTATATCATATTGAGAAGTTCATCAAATTAGTCCGTTTGGTACCCTTGTCACTATTTAATTAAGTAGATGTGTCACATGACACGTTAAACTCCACGTAGAGGTACCACATGCACATTTTAGACCACTTGACTCTATATAATAAATACATTAATTTGGTCCTTCTAATTGGTATCAAATTGGCCCATGCAGAAAAATCAAATCAATCCTTAATTATTAAAGAATGTTTATCGGTTGCAATATTTAAAAACTAGCATATGTAGCTTTTATATTGTTATCTAACTTAGTTTAGACATGTTTGAAACAATTGCAGGTATCAAATTTGAAATCAAACACAAGACATAACCCAGATGATCCTATTTTTTTGAGTGGGCTTCCTTATAAACTTGTTTTGGTGTCTAAAATATCGTTTACACTCAACTATATTTGCAACTTATACCATAACAGAACCTCAACATCATCATTATAGTACCAATAACATACTAGAGTACCATGTGTTCATTGCACTAAGAATTGATTAAAGTTTAAATCCATAAGAATTCATATAGCCCAATTACCTTATTATATTGATTAATTAGACTTACTAAAATTAAAAATAATTTATCAATAAAGAAAAAGAAATGGTGAACAAAATTTAATTCCTCCGTTGTTATATAAATGGTAATGTATATGTACTTATCATACTTACAAGTCATGACTACATATGTACCATTGTGTGAAAGACCATAAATGTAATTCAAACATTGTTTGAGACTATGAAAGAATTGAGTCAACCTTTTTTATAGAAAAATAAAAGGAAGTGGATAGATACCTTAGTGTTAGAAACTCAAAATCTACAGATCGCTCTAAGTAAATAAAATTCAAACTATACTCTAGCCCGGATGGAGGTACAAAAAGCAATCTTGCCCATGCTTTCAAAGTACCTAGCTTGGGTGGGTTTTAACCATACTTCTTTAAGAAATACTAGCATATTATGGTAAAGGATGTTTAAAGGGCGCTGAGTGACACCTTTGTGAGATGACATGCAAATCAGATTATCGTGGATACCCACAAAGTTCTTATTCCTAAGATGGAGGACCCAACATGTCACACCCTGATTTTCCATAACCCGGATCTGATGTAATTAAGTTAAATAGTTCAAAAAAATGTGAGTAAATTCTTCATGTTTTAAAAGAGGTTCAACACTTCAATAATTACATCAAGACCCAAACCATAGAAAAACAAAGAGTGATGTTTAAAGTATTTAGTAGACTGGATCGATAATAAATAGCCCCAAAGAGTATACGATATTAGAGTTTACAGCGGAAAAGTTTTGTATACAGGGTATACGCCTCGTCCCATATATGAAGATATAAGAGAAGGCCCTTAAATTATGAAGGAAGTAAAGAAATCAAAATTTAATTAATTCCCTTAAGCGAATTAAATGGGTAAATGATACTGGACAAATTTCACTTAGGCGAATGTGGTCCGCTCGAGCGAAATTATGGGTCTGATTCTAATATGCAATTCGCTCAGACGAATCCTGATGCGCTCAAGCGAGTTTGAACGTTTTCGCTTAAGCAAGTTGTACTTCGCTTGAGCGAATTAATTAAATTTTGATTTCTTCACTTCCTTCATAATTTAAAGGCATTTTCTCATATCTTCATATATGGGACGAGGCGTATGCTCTGTATACGAAACTTTTTCACTGTAAACTCTGTAATATCGTATACTCTTTGGGGCTATTTATTATCGATCCAGTCTACTAAAAACTTTAAACTCTCACTCTTCGTTTTTGTGGTTCAAGTTTTGATGTAATTGTTGAAGTGTTGAACCTCTTTTAAAACATGAAAAATTTACTCACCTTTTTATTGAACTATTTAACTTAAAAACATCAGACCCGGTTATGGAAAATCGGGGTTTGACACAACAGTCTGGAGAACTTCCACCATATTAGCTTATGCAATGTCATCTATAAGGTATTAACGAAAGTAATTGTTAATCGGCTTCACCCGTTTCTTGATGATATTCTTAACCCCATCAAAGTAGTTTCATTGCCAAATAAGGTATAGTGGATAACATCATTATTGTTCAAGAAGCTATGCATATGATGCATACATCTAAATTCAAAAAAAGTATTATAGCCTTCAAAATACACTTGGAGAAATTCTATGATATGGTGAACTATAACTTTTTAAAAGAGACATTAAAGCTTTTTAGGTTTCCCAACAAAATGGTTTTGCTTATTATGTGGTGTGTTTATTCATCCCGTTCATCTCTTTTATGGAATGGGATAAGGTTGGAGGGGTTTGATTCAAGCGGTGGACTTCGACAAGGGGACCCTATGTTGCCCTATCTTTTGTTCTTTGTATGGGAAAATTGTGCTTCACTTTCAAAGCCTAGTCGATAATGGTACTTTGAAGCCTATTCATATTGCAAGAGGGGGCCCTCCTGTAACATCCCTGTTTTTAGTAGCAGTCTTAATCTTGTAAATTTTGAAGTATGGAAGTTCTGTAAGTGGTAATAAGTAAATAAAATACCCTGCGGGTAGTCTGTAATATCCCAGAAATTTCATTCTCGTGTAAAATCATGGAATTTATCTAGACCATTAATGATATTATCCATTTTCCAAGTGAAACATGTCTTAGATAAAACTGTCCGAGTGAAGAAAGGGATCTGTTCCGAGTGACCGAGAGAAAATCTGAGTGAAGGAATCGGTTTCCGAGTGAGGTATGACCGGGAGAACCAATTCCGAGTGGAGTCCTGCCTTGAAGACATTTCTGAGTGAAGTGTGTCTGAGAGAACCACTTCTGGGTGAAAGGTCTGAGTGACTCATCTTCGAGTGACTTGTTTCCAAGTCAAACGTCTTCGAGTGACTCGTTTCCGAGTCAAACGTCTTCGAGTGACTCGTTTCCGAGTCAAACGTCTTCGAGTGACTCGTTTCCGAGTCAAACGTCTTCGAGTGACTCGTTTCCGAGTCAAACGTCTTCGAGTGACTCATTTCCGAGTCAAACATGTTCGAGTGACTCGTTTCTGAGTCAAACGTCTTCGAGTGACTCTTTCCTGAATGAAACATCTCCGAGTGAAACGTTTCCGAGAGAAGTACTTCCGAACGAAGAACAATTGATTTCGAATGAGTACTTCTCGGACCGAGATATTTCTGAGTAGTAAATATCCGAGTGGGTTATCTCCGAGTTGAGTGTAACGTTTATGGCACTGATTGAAATATACCGAGTGAGTCATTTTTAAGGGAAATACTTCTGAACAAAGAAAGGTTGACTCCGAATGAATACGTTTCTGAGTGAAAAGTTTTTGGGGGAAATAAGTATCCGAGTGATGAACCCTTTCATTATATTCGCACTCGGATGTCTTAAAGTTACCGAGAGCATTGTGCTCGGTTCTTCTTTGAAATTTCCTTTGACTCCGAGTGATATTCCCAAGTGGAACGATTTCCGAGAAAGGACTAAACTTCAATTTCGAATGACCTTTCAGTTGTAAGATTTCCGAGTGACACAACTCCGAATGACCTCTCAGTTGTAACATTTTCGAGTGACACAACTCTGAATGACCTCTTAGTTGTAAGATTTCTGAGTGACACAACTCCGAATGACCTTTCGGTTATATGATTTCCGAGTTATGCACTTCCGAGAGAAGTATTTTCGGGTGAAGAAATTCAGTCAAAGATATATCCGAGTGGATAATTCCGAGTGGATCCATTCGGAAAGAAAAGTGGCTTTGAAAGAACACTTCAGGTAGATATATATATCCGAGTGTGATATTTATGAATGAGTCCGGGTGATACATTTCTGAGTGAGTCACTCCCAAGGAAGGAAAAGCCGACCGAGTGTTTCAAGCAGAAACAGTTCCGAGCGAAATCCCTCCCGAGTAAAGCTATTCTGAATGGAAAGAGACTGCTGGAACTTCTTGGAAACAGATAAGCCGAACCAGTGTCAGAATTGATAGGGGACATGATCAATAGAAACCGACTGGAACAGGGCTGGGACCGAGACGTCATTCCTAACCAAAAGGTTCGCTCATGCTAGTGACCGGTCCACTAGTTCACATAAATCCAAAAAGGTTATCACAGACGCGCCACATGCAGGGGAAACTTGCACATTTTTACTCCAATCATATCATCTGTTGCATATTTTAATATATCTACTCCAACCATGCAAGCTGGCGGCGAAAATGGTCAAAATACAGCTCACTTCTTATCTAAAACCTTTATTATCGCTGTAATCAATGCACCTAACATCCGATTATGGAAAAGCTTGTCCCCCACTTGTCTTTTGCATTATTAAATCGATACGACAACTCATTCCCAAGTCTGAATTCTCAAAACAACTAAAATTAGTAAAGTCTCTCTTTCTCACTTCCTTTTCTACGTACAAGTCACTCTTGGTCTGAAGCAAGAACAATAAGGGAACGTCTTCAACCAATCTAAGATCCTTCATTAAGGTCAGGGGGGGTATATTCTCTGGTATTCTGGGGGGAACCGAGTGTTTGGAAAGGGCTAAGGTACTTCTGGTCCTCACCTTTCCAGGGCAGGTTCAGGAATTGTTGTTAAATTAAGATGCTTTAATGTTTATATATTTGTTTTATATATTTATTGATATGTATATGATTGATTGGCTGTATTGATTATTATTAATCTTGATGATTAAATGGATATGATCGGTATTGAATTATGAAAATATTAAGAATCATGGGTGTCTATGTGGATTCCAGTAAGGAAGTATTGAAAGAGGAGATAAATGAGGAAATAAGGATGAAGGGTCACCATTTATATCACTGATGCTATTATTATGATTATGATTACAATTATAATTATAATTATGAATATGAATATTATTATTATTATCATTATTATGATTATTATTATTATTATTATTAGTATTATTGTTACTATTATTATTATTATTATTATTATTATTATTATTTTTGTTACTAATATTATTATTGTTTAATTATGAATAATGAAATAAGGAACATACTATTTACTCTTTAAACGAAACATTATTTTAGCCAAGATATAACCGATATATTTTCTAGAATAAGAATAAATAAAATAATAAAAATTACCTACAACGTCTGAAAAACTGATGGGACCCAAGAACTTGTGAATAAATATTATGAGACTGGAAACACATAGATACCCAAGGATCAAATGATAAAAATAATGCATTTCGCATCATGAAAATATTTTTGAAGGAGTAAAACTAGAGCATACACCTGGTACGCTGGAGGACATTCACGTTCGATCTCTGAGGAGAATCTTGGGAGTACAATCGGAACAGAAACCCAATGGCATCAGAGTCGCGCCTGGAGTCGGGTTAGACGATGCAATTTTGGTGTACTTTGACTAAATGACGGAATGTAACTATGATCGTGTAGAGCCAAGTCCCAAGATAATATAATGATGAGAACCTGTGAGTTCATTCGTACCTTATGATGATTGAATAATGAATAGGGGACTTGGTGAGCTCCGATCGCTCTAGAATGGAAACGTTGTGCGAAAGAGGCAACTTGAGGAGGACGAATGCAAAAGAATGAGATAATGGTGATGGTGGATTGATTTATCGGGCCCACATGCATCATGAGACTTAACTAAAGATAAATCATAATAAACCAAACTCATGCATTCCATGACAACATTCTTGATTGTTATAGTTGTAAATATGTTAATTGTATGATTTATGTGATATTATCTGTTGACTGGATATGTCCACACCGGGAACCTTCAGGGTCTGGGGTTTATACTCACCCTTTCTATTGATTAATAATAGAGGAGCTAGGGAGCCAAGAACCGGAGTACGACGAACAGCAATACGTTAAACCAACTAGGAGCACTCATTAAAAGTAGAATATATGTAGTGGAATATTTATTAATGAATAATAAGACAATGGATGACTGTATCTATTTAAGGGTGCCTGCGTGCCCCATTCTGTTAAGAGTACAATTACTTATAGTTTGAGAATGACTATGTGAATTACCTACTATTTGCTTCCACTGATCTGCCATTATTTTATTTTTAAAAAAATTTCACTTTTTCTGAAAACTTTTAACACTCTTAGTTAAATAGGATGATCCTATAGAAGGGTCTATCTTGTTCAACCGAGGGTGTTACAGTGGTGGTATCAGAGCATAGTCAATTCATTAAGCTTGGGAAGTGGACCACTAGGTTTCCACGTACTCTGATAGAAATATTGAACAATCCATAAAACACCTAAGACTAAATTTTCTATGTGGAATTCTCCACATAACATATACCCTGAATCCTTTTGTTGATATTCTTTCAGCAACTTCCTAATGGCTCGCCGAAACAATGATCATGTCATGGAGGAACTTCTTACTCGAATCGTAGAGGTAATAGAACGACAAGAATTACCTCATGCCTTTACTAGGCAGAACCAAGGACTAGTTGACTTTCAGAGAAACAACCCTACATAATTCAAAGGAGGCTTCAATCTAGAAGGAGCACAATTATGGATTGAGCACCTCGAAAAGATTTTTGCCGCTATGCGATGCCCTGATGAGGACAAGATAACCTTTGCCGTCTTCATGTTGGTTGGGGAAGCAGAGCACTGGTGGACCCATGCTAGAATCAGGTTAACAACTGATGGACACGCCATCACTTGGGGACGATTCAAGGCAGAATTTCTCGCCAAATACTTCCCTGAAGACATAAGGAGGCAGAAGGAGCAGGAATTCTTTAATTTGAAACAAGGTAATATGATAGTTGGGGAATACGCTTCTAAGTTTGATGAATTGGCCAAATGTTGTCCCCACTACACCCAAATGGGAGAAGCGTCGAGATGCGCAAAATTTGAAGGAGGGCTACGACAGGAAATCCGTCAAGCTATATGTTGTCAGCAAATCACTCAACTCTCTAACATGGTTGACCGGTGCCGTATCTTTGAGAATATCTCTAATCTTCGATGACCTAGAACGTCTAATTATGGTCCAGAACGACGTATGCCAGACCGACAACAAAGAAGAGATTTTTGAGTAGATCGACCATATTTCTGACCATCTTACTCAGCCACCCGAATTCCTTCAAGGGATCAAGGGAACAGTCAGAACTTGAAATGCTATATCTGCAGAGGACCACATATGGCAGTAGATTGTAATAAAAGAGGTAAAATCTGCATAATTTATGGACGGGCTAGACATCGCGATGTTAATGCTGGCACAGAAATACGAACAGCCAGCAGCAGATGACTCAGAGGCAGATAGTACGACCAACAGGCCAAGGGAATAGAGGACCTGCTGCAAATACCTCTGTAAATAATGCCCTGAGGACAGTGAATGTTCACTGCAACAATAACTCCAATCAAAACAATAATCCTAGAAGACCCGGAAATGGCTCGGCTGGAAGACAGGGAGGAAATGCTAGAGTATTCACCATGAATGGTGCGGAGATATCACAAGGGAACGATCTTGTGTGAGGTACATGCTTTATAGGAAGTACTCTGTTAACTGTATTATATGATTCTGGAGCCACTCACTCTTTCATATCTGAGAATTGTGTAAAATATTTAAAGCTACCTATAACCTCTTTGCCCAATAAGATGATTGTCACGACTGCTGCCAATAAGCCCATTTGCCCTTCCTGCATGTGTTTAAAATGCCCTCTCAACATCGAAGGGAAAACTTACCAAGTGGATCTAATATGTTTACCTTTGATTGATCTAGATATTGTTCTAGGGATGAATTGGCTTGCTGCCAACCATATCCTTATTGACTGTCATAATAGATCCATCTCTCTCGGGTCTACTATATCTGAATGTGATCAAGTCACTGATTCTTGTCCTGTTAGCTCAGAAAAGGTAATCCCAACAAAAGAAGTCCACATATACATGATCCTTACTGATACTGAAAGCAAGGACACTCCCCAAATTGATGAGATTCCTGTTGTTCAGGAATTTCCAGAAGTCTTTCCTGATGATATACGAGAGCTACTTCTAGAGCGAGAAATTGAATTCAGTATTGACATTATACCGGGCGCGGGACCAATCTCTATTGCTCCTTATCGAATGTCACCCAAGGAACTCAGTGAGCTCCAAAAGCAAATAGAAGAACTTTTAGAGAGAGGAATGATTAGACCCAGTGTCTCACCTTGGGGAGCACCAGTTCTACTAGTCACAAAGAAGGATGGCAGTATACGTTTGTGCGTTGACTATCGTCAGTTGAATAAAGCTACGATTAAAAACCGATACCCTCTTCCAAGGATTGATGATTTGATGGACCAACTACGAGGAGCCACTATCTTCTCAAAGATTGATCTGCGATCAGGCTATCATCAAATAAGGGTGAAGAAAGATGATATACCCAAGACAACACTCAGGACACGATATGGGCACTATGAGTATCTTGTCATGCCCTTTAGAGTTACCAATTCACCTGTAGTCTTTATGGGATACATGAATCGGATCTTCCATGAATACTTGGACAAATTTGTAGTGGTATTGATTGACGATATTCTCGTCTACTCCAAGAGCCATAAAGAACATGAAGAACATCTTTGAATTGTTCTAAATACGTTACGAGTAAGACAATTATATGTCAAGTTATCAAAATGTGAATTCTAGTTTACTGAAGTAAAATTTTTGGGATATGTCATCTCTAAAGAGGGAATTGCTGTGGATCCTACAAAGGTAGAAGCTGTACTAAAGTGGGAGCAACCCAAGAATGTGACAGAAATTCGTAGTTTCCTTGAACTTGTTGGATATTATCGTCGATTCATCAAGAATTTCTCTCGAATTGCAGCACCTCTAACTAGGTTGACACGTAAGGATCAACCATTTGAATGGACCGACAAATGTGAAAGTAGTTTTACGGAGTTACGCCAACGACTCACTAGTGTACCTGTCTTGATTTTGCCAGATCCTGCCAAGCCATATGAAGTATATTGTGATGCGTCAAGACAAGGACTAGGATGTGTTCTAATGCAAGAAAGAAAGGTTGTTGCTTATGCCTCACGACAGCTAAGACCACATGAAGTCAATTATCCTACACATAACTTGGAACTCGCTGCAGTTGTGTTTGCCTTAAAAATTTGGAGACACTATTTGTATGGCACATGCTTTGAAGTCTTCAGTGATCATAAGAGCTTAAAGTATCTATTCGACCAGAAAGAACTGAATATGTGACAACGTAGGTGGATGGAATTCATCAAAGATTATGATTTTAAACTCCGATACCATCCTGGAAAGGCAAATGTTGTAGCTGATGCACTCAGCAGGAAGGCTCTACGCCTATCATATACGATGACAAAAGAGTTGGAATTGATTGAACAATTTCGCGATCTGAATCTGGCAGTAATACCAAAAAGGGGAAGCCTTATGGTTGGAATGCTAAGAATTTCAAATGACTTCCTGGAACAAGTCAAGGAAGCTCAAGCCAATGACTAGGAATTACAAGGTCTAGCAGGAAAGACAAAAGAAGAAGACTAAGAATTTAGCAAAGATGAACATGGGGTGATCAGGTATCAACAAAGGCTTTGTATTCCAGCCAACACAGATCTTAAAAGATCCATCCTAGATGAAGCACATAAAAGTAAATACAGTATCCACCCAGGATCAACCAAGATGTATCAGGACTTGAAGAAAATATTCTGGTGGCAAGGAATGAAAAGGGATATCGCTGAGTATGTAACAACTTGCCTGATGTGTCAGAAGGTAAAGGCGGAACAACAACGACCGAGTGGGATCCTTCGACCTTTGGAGATACCGGAATGGAAATAGGATGAGATTGCTATGGACTTCGTGACTGGACTTCCCAGAACATCAACTGGATATGATGCTATTTGGGTAATCATGGATCGATTAACAAAGACCGCTCATTTTATCCCTGTCAATATGAAGTATTCTCTAGAGAAACTCACCTAGTTCTATATCAGGGAAATCGTATGATTACATGGAACACCCACTGCGATTGTGTCTGACCGAGATCCTCGTTTCACATCACAATTTTGGAAAAGCCTACAACAAGCCCTAGGAACTCGTCTAAAGTTAAGTTCAGCATGTCACCCACAGACAGACAGACAATCAGAACGAACAATCAAAACTCTTGAAGATCTGTTACGTCTTTGTGTCTTAGAACATGGGGGAAGTTGGCAAGAATATCTTCCACTTGTTGAGTTCACTTACAACAACAGCTACCATGCTAGCATCGAAATGGCCCCTTATGAAGCTCTATATAGAAGAAAATGTCATACACCTTTGTGTTGGTATGAGACCAGTAAAAAGGCAATAATTGGACCAGAGATTGTTCAGAAGACTACAGAGCAAGTCCAAAATATCCAAATGGCAATGAAAGCTTCACAAGATAGACAAAAGAGTTACTACGACAAACGTCGGAAGCCATTAGAATTTGAGGAAGGGAACCATGTATTCCTCAAAGTTACCCCTACCACTAGTGTAGGAAGAGCTCTAAAGGCCAAGAAGTTAAGTCCTAGATACGTAGGACCCTATCAGATTCTGCAAAAGATAGGAACCAATGCGTACCGTATTGCCCTGCCACCCGAGCTAACAAACCTTCATAATGTCTTTCATGTTTCCCAACTCCGCAAATATGTACCAAGCTCTGATCATGTGCTGAGTCCTGATTAGTTTGTTCTGAAAGAAAACCTTACCTTTGAAGCATCACCGGTTAAAATTGTTGACCAACGTCTAAAACAGCTAAGAGGCAAGGAAATCTCTTTGGATAAAGTAGTTTGGAGTCAGTCAGATGATGGGGACGCTACTTGGGAAATTGACGAAAAGATTAGAGAATTATACCCTCAATTATTTCAACTTTGAATTTCGGGACGAAATTCCCAAAAGGGGAGGAGAGTGTAACATCCCTGTTTTTAGTAGCAGTCTTAATCTTGTAAATTTTGAAGTATGGAAGTTCTGTAAGTGGTAATAAGTAAATAAAATACCCTGCAAGTAGTCTGTAATATCCCAGAAATTTCATTCTCGTGTAAAATCATGGAATTTATCTAGACCATTAATGATATTATCCATTTTCCGAGTGAAACATGTCTTAGATAAAACTGTCCGAGTGAAGAAAGGGATCTGTTCCGAGTGACCGAGAGAAAATCTGAGTGAAGGAATCAGTTTCTGAGTGAGGTATGACCGAGAGAACCAATTCCGAGTGGAGTCCTGCCTCGAAGACATTTCTGAGTGAAGTGTGTCCGAGAGAACCACTTCTGGGTGAAAAGTCCGAGTGACTCATCTTCGAGTGACTCGTTTCCGAGTCAAACGTCTTCGAGTGACTCGTTTCCGAGTCAAACGTCTTCGAGTGACTCGTTTCCGAGTCAAACATCTTCGAGTGACTCGTTTCCGAGTCAAACATCTTTGAGTGACTCGTTTCCAAGTCAAATGTCTTCGAGTGACTCGTTTCTGAGTCAAACGTCTTCGAGTGACTCTTTCCCGAATGAAACGTCTCCGAGTGAAACGTTTCCGAGAGAAGTACTTCCGAACGAAGAACAACTGATTTCGAATGAGTACTTCTCAGACCGAGATATTTCCGAGTAGTAAATATCCAAGTGGGTTATCTCCGAGTTGAGTGTAACTTTCATGGCACCGATTGAAATATACCGAGTGAGTCATTTTCAAGGGAAATACTTCTGAACAGAGAAAGGTTGACTCCGAATGAATATGTTTCTGAGTGAAAATTTTTTGGGGGAAATAAGTATCCGAGTGATGAACCCTTTCATTCTATTCGTACTCGGATGTCTTAAAGTTGCCGAGAGCATTGTGCTCGGTTCTTCTTCGTAATTTCCTTCGACTCCGAGTGATATTTCCAAGTGGAACGATTTCTGAGAAAGGACTAAACTTCAATTTCGAATGACCTCTTAGTTGTAAGATTTCCGAGTGACACAACTCCGAATGACCTTTCGGTTATATGATTTCCGAGTTATGCACTTCTGAGAGAAGTATTTTCAGGTGAAGAAATTCAGTCAAAGATATATCCGAGTGGACAATTCCGAGTGGATCCATTCGGAAAGAAAAATGGCTTTGATAGAAAACCTTTCAGGTAGATATATATATCCGAGTGTGATATTTATGAATGAGTCCGGGTGAGACATTTCCGAGTGAGTCACTCCCAAGGAAGGAAAAGTCGACTGAGTGTTTCAAGCAGAAACAGTTCCGAGTGAAATCCTTCCCGAGTAAAGCTATTCTGAATGGAAAGAGACTGCTGGAACTTCTCGGAAACAGATAAGCCGAACCAGTGTCAGAATTAATAAGGGACATGATCAATAGAAACCGACTGGAACAGGGCTGGGACCGAGACACCATTCCTAACCAAAAGGTTCGCTCATGCTAGTGACCGGTCCACTAGTTCACATAAATCCAAAAAGGTTATCACGGACGCGCCACATGTAGGGGAAACTTGCACCTTTTTACTCCAATCATATCATCTATTGCATATTTTAATATATCTACTCCAATCATGCAAGCTGGCGGCGGAAATGGTCAAAATACAGCTTACTTCTTATCTAAAACCTCTATTATCACCGTAATCAACGCACCTAACATCCCATTATGGAAAAGCTTGTCCCCCCACTTGTCTTTTGCATTATTAAATCGATACGACAACTCATTCCCAAGTCTGAATTCTCAGAACAACTAAAATTAGTAAAGTCTCTCTTTCTCACTTCCTTCTCTACGTACAAGTCACTCTTGGTTTGAAGCAAGAACAATAAGGGAATGTCTTCAACCAATCTAAGATCCTTCATTAAGGTCAGGGGGGTATATTCTCTGGTATTCTGGGGGGAAACCGAGTGTTTGGAAAGGGCTAAGGTACTTCTCGTCCTCACCTTTCCAGGGCAGGTTCGGGAATTGTTATTAAATTAAGATGCTTTAATGTTTATATATTTGTTTTATATATTTATTGATATGTATATGATTAATTGGCTGTATTGATTATTATTAATCTTGATGATTAAATGGATATGATCGGTATTGAATTATGAAAATATTAAGAACCATGGGTGTCTATATGGATTCCAGTAAGGAAGTATTGAAAGAGGAGATAAATAAGGAAATAAGGATGAAGGGTCACCATTTATATCACTGATGCTATTATTATGATTATGATTATAATTATAATTATAATTATGAATATGATTATTATTATTATCATTATTATGATTTTTATTATTATTATTATTATTAGTATTATTGTTATTATTATTATTATTATTATTGTTACTAATATTATTATTGTTTAATTATGAATAATGAAATAAGGAACATACTACTTACTCTTTAAACGAAACATTATTTTAGCCAAGATATAACCGATATATTTTCTAGAATAAGAATAAATAAAATAATAAAAATAACCTACAATGTCTGAAAAACTGATGGGACCCAAGAACTTGTGAATAAATATTATGAGACTGGAAACACATAGATACCCAAGGATCAAATGATAAAAATAATGCATTTCGCATCATGAAAATATTTTTGAAGGAGTAAAACTAGAGCATACACCTGGTACGCTGGAGGACATTCACGTTCGATCTCTGAGGAGAATCTTGGGAGTACAACCGGAACGGAAACCCAATGGCATCAGATTCGCGCCTGGAGCCGGGTTAGACAATGCAATTCTGGTGTACTTTGACTAAATGACGGAATGTAACTATGATCGTGTAGAGCCAAGTCCCAAGATAATATAATGATGAGAACCTGTGAGTTCATTCGTACCTTATGATGATTGAATAATGAATGGGGGACTTGGTGAGCTCCGATCGCTCTAGAATGGAAACGTTGTGCCCAAGAGGCAACTTGAGCAAGACGAATGCAAAAGAATGAGATAATGGTGATGGTGGATTGATTTATCGGGCCCACATACATCATGAGACTTAACTAAAGATAAATCATAATAAACCAAACTCATGCATTCCATGACAACATTCTTGATTGTTATAGTTGTAAATATGTTAATTGTATGATTTATGTGATATTATCTGTTTACTGGATATGTCCACACCGGAACCTTCAGGGTCTGGGGTTTATACTCACCCTTTCTGTTGATTAATAACAGAGGAGCTATGGAACTAAGAACCGGAGTACGACGAATAGCAATACGTTGAACCAACTAGGAGCACTCATTAAAAGTAGAATATATGTAGTGGAATATTTATTAATGAATAATAAGACAATGGATGACTGTATCTATTTAAGGGTTTCTGCGTGCCCCATTCTGTTAAGAGTACAATTACTTATAGTTTGAGAATGACTATGTGAATTACCTACTATTTGCTTCCACTGATCTGCCATTATTTTATTTTTAAAAAAAAATATTCACTTTTTCTGAAAACTTTTAACACTCTTAGTTAAATAGGATGATCCTATAGAAGGATCTATCTTGTTTAACCGAGGGTGTTACACCTCCTATCACCCAATTATTTTTTATGGGTGATATCATCATTTTTTAAGCTTCAAAGCCCTAAGTGGAAAGTCTCATGCAAACCCTCAACAAATTTAGAAATTCTTCAGGTTTTAACTATGAAAAATCTTGTGCAATATGTTTGAGAGGGGTACCTAATCAACAAAGGAACTTACTGATGAGAGTTTCATCAATAAAGTTGGTGAACAATATCGAGGGTTATCTTAGCTTCCCCTGTTAGGGAATCCCATCAGGGTCAGGCAGTGGAAACACAAAGGATTCCCAAAAAGGATTGCAAATACAAATGTCTCAAGGCATTATGCAAAATTAAATTTTTGATTTAGGGATTACCTCTTGTAGATGCAAAACAAGTTCCTCGATCAAAGCAATTGTAGCATCGCCCTTAGGAGTCCACACGAGCACTCCACCAGAAAAACAAAGTTCCAAATGTTAGTACAGAAATTTGATTGTAGTCTAATTTCTGAGCAGCAGCCTATGAGCATCTCATGCTCTATATATAGGCTTAGGTCTTGACCTGAGATCTCATTAAACATTGGGCTCCTGACTCATTCTAAATGAGTTAGGCCTAAATAGTTTTATTTTCAGTCCAACTAAAATAAAACTATCCTCTGGTGGGCTTACTCTATGTGTGTGACCCTATACATAAAATATTCGGTTATATTAATAATAAACTATTTTATTATTAATATAAAATAAGAGTGATATCTAGCAATACATCATTATGTCCAAATATTATTTATCATTGACATGACCTATAAGTGATAATTATTATATATATTTATTCCTTTTGTCACGATATCTAATTGGGCCCAAGGCATGGTCGTCGTCATCCTTGTATGACCCAATTCATTTTACTTAATACCAGAGTAGACTTTACAGAATAAATATCTAATATTTATTCGTCCTAGCATGGCCATGCATTTCGTTAGTCTCACTCTATCAAGTGGCCCATAGATATCACTCCTGCCACATAGGAGAGACAAATTCCATCTACATCACTCATATCCCTCTACATAATTTGTCTATTGCCTAATCACAATCTTTATGGTCATCTTATTATAGATAACATTTGATTGTATTAAAACAATAAACTCCTTATGTAGGAATCGTAATGACTTCAGGTCGAAGGACTATATACCATTATCACATTGAGAACCGTTTATGACACTCATGTAACGATCCATGCAACGTTCTCATGGTGGGTCTGTCTAGTACAACATTACTCTTAATGTGTACCCATGTAAAGACTTAATATCATATATCTATGATTTGTGAGATCAAATCATTAGTACATTCACACACTAATCTTAATGTATTTACATGTCCCCATGTAAATACTTGATTAGGGACGTTTTAGGAATAATTCTCATATGACCTACTAATCCAGGATAAATAGCATTAAAATTAGTCTAAAAACTGAAAATACTAATTTTATTGATAAGTTAAAATTGATACATTAATAGCTCGTAGTGCATACACCAACATCCTCATGGTCAAAGGTAGAGTTACTCATTCCCTTTTTGAATCTTACATTGAAAAGGTTAAATCGTGAATAATGGCTTGAAAAACAAAGTTGTTGAACAAGGCTGGTTGTATACGACTAGCTAAGTCGGTGGCTTCCTTTATTCCATTGTGCTTGATGCAAGTGCTTTGGCTTCCACAATCTGTGTGTGACTAGATTGACAAATGTATGTAGCAGTAATTGTATGAATGAAGAGTAATAGCGATAGGCCTACATTTAATGTGTTGGGAGAGGGCCACTCAACCTAAAGAGGCTAGAGGGCTTGTGTAACACCCCTATTTTTATTTTTATATTGAAATTTTGAAGGAATTAAATTATGGTTCTTTAGAACTTTTTAACCTACGTATTATTTATGATTTTTTGGAATTTTTTGGAATTTTGGAATTTTTTAATAAAATAATATTTTAAATAATTTTAAATTCATATAAGTGACTTAAATTAAAAATATTTACAAGAAAGTGAATTGAAATTATAAGAAAATTTTCTAAAATCCGTTTCAAGTAGACTTATCTAAAAATTATCGGTTTGAGAAAAATCTTGATTTTTTCCAATCGTTAAAAAATTTGAAACGTATCAATAAATTTTTATTAACAGAAAATTTTAGATTTTTAAAATTTCAGCTTTATATTACTTATTATAAAATTAGTAGGGACTGATATAATATCGCTAAATTTCAAAAAGGACTCATTTCGAATATTTAAAATATACCGAGTGAAGGGTTACTATTTGACTTAATAATTTTGTCGACAATTACTATGCAAATCACTGTGCATGTATGAAATTTTCAAAAGATGCACAGTAACCTGGAATAAAAAATTCAAAAATGCATAGTACTTTTATATTAAAATAATGGAATGCATAGTAAATTTTTTTCCTATAAATACCGAAGGATTTCTTCTTTAGAATTCACAATTTCAGATTAAGTTTTCTTAATATAGTAGTGCTAGTGAGATAGTGGTGGAAGTGAGAGAGAGAAGAAAAGTTTTTGGAGAGAAGGTTCTGCCAAAATCCTAAGGTAAGAATACTTCTCTTTTATATTTTTTTGGGTTATTTTCATATCGTTTTTAGAAATCTGTTATTATACTGAAAATAATATTATTTTAAGTTACTATTCTGCATAGTAAACACTATTTTAATAATAAATTACTATTTCAATAGTAAATTACTATTCAAATAGTAAATTACTATTTACTGTTACTATTTACTGTTACTATTCACGATTTACTATTTATCGTTACTATTCACGTTTTACTATTTACTGTTACTATTCACGTTTTACTATTTACTGTTACTATTCACGATTCACTATTCACTATTCACTATTCAAAATTTACCATTTCTGTTTTAAGTAGTAATCTTAATCTTCGTCTTATGCTTATACTGAAATAAGATTGGTATTAATATTTTTAGAAATCGGAGGCGCAAAGCAAATCCATTTTGGGTAACAATTCAAGGTAAGGGGGAGTGAGATAAGAAGTATAATATGAAAAGACATAAGAATAATGGGAGGAGTCCCCTACTCCTTTTAAATTTAATAATATTATTATTTTAAAATATTAACTTTTTAACTTAACATTTTTAATAAATTTTAAATTAAATATCCGGTTTAACTAACTCTAACATACCTATGCAAAGACTTGGACCATTATGACCCATATGGACTGAACTATACCTATGCAAGGACTGGATTATATGGACTTACATATACCTATGCGAGGAATTGACCAAAAGGACTAAAATTGACTATATTAATAATCATTAAATTTTGTATTATGATATGTATTAATGATATTTAATTGATTTGATTATGATTTGATTATGATTGATTGATTGATGATATTTAGTTATGATTGATATTGTTTGATTTTGATTGATGATATTGTAATGTGGAGTTTGAGCATATAGCGAGCATGACGAAAAGCTAAAATTCAGTAAGAATTTCTTACCTTACTCTTTAAATTTTATTATCTTTTATTTCTTCTTAGAAATTATTTTTAACTTTATTTTCAATATTTAGAATAAAAAAAATTAGTATTTATTTTAGAAAGAAAACATTTTATGAGAATTTATTTAATTAAATCTTGAGTTAAAGAAAAATTTTGTAATTTTAAGTATTTTTGGTTAATAATTATTCTCTTTCAATAAAAAAAAATTTAAAAGAAAATTATTTTATTTTTTTCCAACTTTATAACTAAATATATTTGGAAATAATTGAGATTCCTAAATTTAATTTTGTTAAGATTTAATTTGAGAAAGATTAGGTAAAGTTTTATATGATAAAGTTTTTAGATATTTAAGGCTTAGAAACTCAATTTCCGTGAGATTTGAAAACTGTACCAAATTTATTTCTGTGGGACAGAAATTCAGAGAACTGAGAAAATGTACAGTTTATTGAAATGATATTGTAAACCTTTAAGGGATTTAATAATTGAGTTTCTAAAAGCCTTAACCAACTCAATACGCGAGTAGTTCATGCATCATGGATAATGAAAGTGAAATGAAATAATATTGTCTGGGGACGGATTATAGAAACCGAGGATACATTAGAGGAGGCTTAATTACGAGCCTTGGGATGAGAGAGTGTGAAAGGGTGCTTCAGGGGACCTGGGGTAGCTCCCTAGTGTCGGGTACTTTCACAATAAAAACTTTCTCAATCTGACTAGTCTCTAAGTGTTTCCATGCCAGTTGAGCTGTTCATATTATTATTATCCGGACTTATGGAACAGTGTAAACTCCTGGTTGGCCCAGTGCAAATTAAAATTTAAGGGCCCACATATATAGGTAAGTTATGATGAAGATATTGCATAACATTCATGCATTCATAATTGATTGTGTATGTGATTGTGATTTATATTATTATGTATTGGTTGTGAAAACCCTTTGTTGCTTATGTCTTATTCGGAAATATTATATTCTGTTTCTCACTCCTTTCTCCGTGTTTTTGTTTCATATATTCTAAATTGATGATTCAGAGGGAAGGATCGAAGAATTTCAGCAGTAAATATAGCACGTTCTAGAAAGGGAGCTCGGTATGAATACCGTGGTCCAATGAATAAATAATGTTAATAAGTAACTGCTTCTGGGCCATGGAGTTTCCTCTCTTTCTTATAATGTTTAATGTTTATTTTCTTCGGATGAATGTACAAATACTTTATAAAGTTTTAATAATATTTGTGAGGTATTTCAGAAATAATGTATATAATTTATTCCGATAGTTTCTTTTTAACAATCATATCTTTTAAAAAAAAAATTACGAATTTTTCTAAAATTTATTAAGGTGTAACAGAGGGTGTTACAAAGTGGTATCAGAGCAGTTAATCCAATAGGCCTGGGGAAAAGGTCTATCTTGCTTTGTTTGTAAACTCTGTATAGGTAATAGAAAATAGAATATCTGACTTGGTAGTAACTGTGATTGATGTGACAAATCTCAGTTACTGTGAAACAGGAAACTAATGGCTGGAAACGATCTTGCTGGAGTTGTAGAACGCTTAATCAATGCAATGGGAGCACGTGAAGGTCAAGGTAACGATGCCTTGAGAAGACTGGACCTATTCGAAAGGCGCAATCCACCTCGTTTCAAGGGAGGATATAACCCTGATGGAGCACAAATCTGGATTCGAGAGATAGAGAAGATCTTTCGAGCATTACAATGTAATGAAGCTGATAAGGTAGTCTTCGCTACTTATGCCTTATCTGAGGATGCCGAACATTGGTGGGATAGCACGCGTAGACAATTCGAAGTCAACGACGTGGAGATCACTTGGGATTATTTCAAGGATATGTTTCTGGAGAAATACTTTCCAGCTGATGTTAAAGAGAAAAGACAACTCGAATTCCTGTCGCTGACCCAAGGAAATATGACCGTTGGAGAGTACGCATCCAGGTTTGAAGAGCTATCTCGTTTTCATTCTCATTATAATGATGCTACTAATGAAAGAGATCGGTGTGCAAAGTTTGTAAATGGACTACGGCCAGAAATTAAGGAAGCTATACGAATGCAGGAAATCCGTGAATTTTCTGTATTGGTAAATCGCTGCAGGATCTTTGAAGAAGACCATAAGGATAGAATGACCAAAAGTCGTGAGCCCATTCACAAGGCAGGAGAAATAAGAAGTGGAGGACCTCACCATCACCAAAGAAGAGATTTCAGAAGGAATAAGCCTTACCAAGCACCATTTCGCCGGTTTGGAGCAGCATCTGTTCCTAACAGACCCCAAGCTTCAACTGGAAGCTATTACCCAACATCTGCACCAAATTTTAAATGTTTTATCTATGGAGGACCCCATTTGAAAAGGGATTGTCCTAAAAACACTTATGTTTGCTTTAAGTGTAACAAACCAGGTCATCACATCAAGGATTGCCCAGAGATGAAGAGAGAAAACCCTGAAGGTGCAAGTACAAGCATAAATACTCAAGGAGGCGCGCACAGTGCAGTCGGAAGGCCGAAAGCAAAAGGAAAGGTTTTTGCAATCACTGGAGAAGAAGCATCTCATGCTGATTCCATGGTAGAAGGTAAGTGTATCATTAATAAGATTTCTTTAACTGTTATGTATGACTCAGGTGCATCACATTCCTTTATTGCCAATGACTGTGTAGAAAAACTAAAATTACCTGTGATAGAACTGCCATTTGACTTATCTGTACATACTCCTGGAAACAATCCCATTGTCACTTCTAAAGCCTGTTGGAAATGCCCTATTGTCATAAATGGTAGGGACTTTAAGGCCAATCTTTTCTGTTTACCCCTTTCTGGCTTAGAAGTTATTATTGGGCTAGATTGGTTGTCTGACAATCATGTTCTAATAGATTGTCATAATAAAACCATAATGTTTAAAGAACCAATGAATTTGAATCCTGAGGATTCGAGATTTCTAACCGCCAACCAAGTGAGTGCCTCTTTAAAAGGAGGGGCTCAAGGATTCATGCTATTGCTTTCAAAGAAAGGAGAGCAAGAATCAAAAATCAAAAATCTGCTGGTTGTGTGTGAATTTCCTGACGTTTTTCCTGAAGATATCCCTGGTTTACCCCTAGAAAGAGATGTGGAATTTTCCATTGATCTAGTACCTGGAGTTGGACCCATTTCAATTACACCATACCGAATGTCACCTCTAGAATTAGCAGAGTTGAAGAAACAACTTGAAGAGATGATAGAGAAGCAGTTTATACGACCCAGTGTATCCCCCTGGGGTGCACCAGTGTTGTTGGTTAAGAAGAAGGATGGTAGCATGAGGTTGTGTGTAGATTATCGACAACTGAACAAGGTGACAATCAAGAACAGATATCCTCTACCAAGGATTGACGACTTGATGGATCAGCTGCGTGGTGCCACGGTGTTCTCCAAAATTGATTTGAGGTCTGGATACCATCAAATAAGGGTGAAGAAAGAAGATGTATCAAAAACTGCTTTTAGAACACGCTATGGCCATTACGAATATCTAGTAATGCCTTTTGGTGTAACTAATGCACCAGCCGTATTCATGGATTATATGAATAGGATTTTTCATCCATATCTAGATAAATTTGTAGTGGTGTTCATTGATGATATATTAGTGTACTCTAAAAGCAGAGAAGAACATGTTGAACATTTGAAGGTCGTGTTGGAAATCCTGAAAAAGAAACAACTATATGCAAAGCTGTCGAAGTGTGAATTCTGGTTGGAAGAAGTGAACTTTTTAGGACATGTAATTAGTCAAGGAGGAATAGCTGTAGACCCTTCCAAGGTGGAGGCGGTTTTAAAATGGGAAAGACCAACCACGATCACTGAGATTAGAAGTTTCTTGGGCTTGGCTGGATACTATAGGAGATTCATTGAAAGATTTTCAAAGCTAGGATACCCATTGACCAAGCTAACACGGAAAGGACAACCTTTTGTGTGGACGACACAATGCGAGAATAGTTTTCAAGAGCTGAAAGATCGACTTACTTCTGCGCCGGTGTTAGTACTCCCCGATCCACATCGAAGTTTTGAAGTTTACTGTGATGCGTCTAAACAAGGACTAGGAAGTGTACTCATGCAATACAAGAAGGTTGTAGCCTATGCGTCACGACAATTAAGGCAACATGAGATCAACTACCCTACCCATGACTTAGAGTTAGCCGCTGTAGTTTTTGCCTTAAAGATTTGGAGGCACTATCTATACGGTGCAACATTCGATGTGTTTAGCGATCATAAAAGTCTCAAGTATTTATTCGACCAAAAGGAGTTAAACATGAGGCAACGGAGATGGATGAAGTTCTTAAAGGACTACGATTTTGAGTTGCAATACCATCCTGGAAAAGCGAACGTAGTAGCTGATGCTTTAAGTCAAAAGTCTCTACATGCGTCCACGATGATGATAAAAGAGCTGGAATTGATAGAGAACTTCAGAGATCTTAACCTAGCAGTAAAGGTTAATGCTAACAGCTACAGATTAGGAGCGTTGCAAGTGACAAATGAATTCCTGAGGCAAGTTTTAGAGGCTCAACGAGAGGATGAATTCCTGCAAGAGAAGAAAGAACTCTTGAAACAAGGAAAAGAAGTCGAGTTCAATGTGGGAAACGACCAATTATTGAGATATAAGGATCGAGTATGTATCCCTGACAAAGAGGAGTTGAGGAAAGCAATTCTAGAAGAAGGCCATAAAAGTTATATGAGCATTCATCCCGGAGCTACTAAAATGTATCAAGATTTGAAGAAGTTATTTTGGTGGCCTGGAATGAAGAAAGCGGTGGCAGAGTATGTGGCTGCATGTCTAATTTGCCAGAAGGTTAAAGTGGAACATCAAAAACCCCCTAGAATGCTACAATCAATGGAAATACCAGAATGGAAATGGGATAGCATTACCATGGATTTTGTGACTTCTTTACCTAAAACTTCATTAGGACATGATTCAATATGGGTAATAGTTGATAGATTAACCAAATCTGCCCACTTTATTCCCATCAACATTCGTTACTCTATGGAGAAGCTGGCAAAATTATACATCGAGGAGATTGTGAGATTGCATGGAATTCCTTCAAGTATCATTTCTGATCGGGACCCTCGTTTTACATCACAATTCTGGAAGAGCTTGCACAAGGCTTTGGGAACAAGACTGCGTCTGAGTTCAGCATATCATCCTCAGACGGATGGACAATCAGAAAGAACAATCCAATCTCTAGAAGACTTGTTACGAGCTTGTGTGTTAGAGCATAAAGGAAGTTGGAATCAATTCTTACCATATGTGGAGTTTACCTACAACAACAGTTTCCATGCTAGCATTGGCATGGCACCTTTTGAAGCATTATATGGAAGAAAATGTAGGACCCCGCTATGTTGGTTTGAGACTGGTGAAAACTTGATGCTAGGACCAGAGTTGGTACAACAAACCACGGATAAAATCAAAATAGTTCAGGAAAAGATGAAGGCAACACAGAGCAGGCAGAAAAGTTACTATGACAAAAGAAGAAAGCCGCTCGAATTTCAAGAAGGCGATCATGTATTCTTGAAAGTCACACCTATGACTGGGGTCGGTCGGGCAATGAAATCTCGAAAACTAACTCCTAGATTTATTGGTCCATATCAAATAATTTATAAAGTTAGTTCCCTTGCCTACCAAATAGCATTACCACCTTTTCTTTCTAATATCCATAATGTTTTTCATGTGTCAAACTTACGAAAGTATATATCTGATCCTACACATGTTATTGAACCTGATGTCATACAAGTTAAAGATAATCTTACATATGATGCACCACCTGTTAGAATAGGTGACAGAAGAATAAAAAAATTAAGAGACAAGACAATTCCGCTTGTAAAGGTCATTTGGAGTGAAACGAGAGGAGAAGATGCTACATGGGAACTAGAAACTGAGATGAAAGAGTCTCATCCTCATTTGTTTTACTGATTAATGTAAATTTCGAGGACGAAATTTTCTAAGGGGAGTAGAGTTGTAACACCCCTATTTTTATTTTTATATTGAAATTTTGAAAGAATTAAATTATGGTTCTTTAGAACTTTTTAACCTACGTATTATTTATGATTTTTTGGAATTTTTTGGAATTTTTTTAATAAAATAATATTTTAAATAATTTTAAATTCATATAAGTGACTTAAATTAAAAATATTTACAAGAAAGTGAATTGAAATTATAAGAAAATTTTCTAAAATCCGTTTCAAGTAGACTTATCTAAAAATTATCGGTTTGAGAAAAATCTTGATTTTTTCCAATCGTTAAAAAATTTGAAACGTATCAATAAATTTTTATTAACAGAAAATTTTAGATTTTTAAAATTTCAGCTTTATATTACTTATTATAAAATTAGTAGGGACTGATATAATATCGCTAAATTTCAAAAAGGACTCATTTCGAATATTTAAAATATACCGAGTGAAGGGTTACTATTTGACTTAATAATTTTGTCGACAATTACTATGCAAATCACTGTGCATGTATGAAATTTTCAAAAGATGCACAGTAACCTGGAATAAAAAATTCAAAAATGCATAGTACTTTTATATTAAAATAATGGAATGCATAGTAAATTTTTTTCCTATAAATACCGAAGGATTTCTTCTTTAGAATTCACAATTTCAGATTAAGTTTTCTTAATATAGTAGTGCTAGTGAGATAGTGGTGGAAGTGAGAGAGAGAAGAAAAGTTTTTGGAGAGAAGGTTCTGCCAAAATCCTAAGGTAAGAATACTTCTCTTTTATATTTTTTTGGGTTATTTTCATATCGTTTTTAGAAATCTGTTATTATACTGAAAATAATATTATTTTAAGTTACTATTCTGTATAGTAAACACTATTTTAATAGTAAATTACTATTTCAATAGTAAATTACTATTCAAATAGTAAATTACTATTTACTGTTACTATTTACCGTTACTATTCACGATTTACTATTTACCGTTACTATTCACGTTTTACTATTTATTGTTACTATTCACGTTTTACTATTTACTGTTACTATTCACGATTCACTATTCACTATTTACTATTCACTATTCACTATTCAAAATTTACCATTTCTGTTTTAAGTAGTAATCTTAATCTTCGTCTTATGCTTATACTGAAATAAGATTGGTATTAATATTTTTAGAAATCGGAGGCGCAAAGCAAATCCATTTTAGGTAACAATTCAAGGTAAGGGGGAGTGAGATAAGAAGTATAATATGAAAAGACATAAGAATAATGGGAGGAGTCCCCTACTCCTTTTAAATTTAATAATATTATTATTTTAAAATATTAACTTTTTAACTTAACATTTTTAATAAATTTTAAATTAAATATCCGGTTTAACTAACTCTAACATACCTATGCAAAGACTTGGACCATTATGACCCATATGGACTGAACTATACCTATGCAAGGACTGGATTATATGGACTTACATATACCTATGCGAGGAATTGACCAAAAGGACTAAAATTGACTATATTAATAATCATTAAATTTTGTATTATGATATGTATTAATGATATTTAATTGATTTGATTATGATTTGATTATGATTGATTGATTGATGATATTTAGTTATGATTGATATTGTTTGATTTTGATTGATGATATTGTAATGTGGAGTTTGAGCATATAGCGAGCATGACAGAAAGCTAAAATTCAGTAAGAATTTCTTACCTTACTCTTTAAATTTTATTATCTTTTATTTCTTCTTAGAAATTATTTTTAACTTTATTTTCAATATTTAGAATAAAAAAAATTAGTATTTATTTTAGAAAGAAAACATTTTATGAGAATTTATTTAATTAAATCTTGAGTTAAAGAAAAATTTTGTAATTTTAAGTATTTTTGGTTAATAATTATTCTCTTTCAATAAAAAAAAAATTTAAAAGAAAATTATTTTATTTTTTTCCAACTTAATAACTAAATATATTTGGAAATAATTGAGATTCCTAAATTTAATTTTGTTAAGATTTAATTTGAGAAAGATTAGGTAAAGTTTTATATGATAAAGTTTTTAGATATTTAAGGCTTAGAAACTCAATTTCCGTGAGATTTGAAAACTGTACCAAATTTATTTCTGTGGGACAGAAATTCAGAGAACTGAGAAAATGTACAGTTTATTGAAATGATATTGTAAACCTTTAAGGGATTTAATAATTGAGTTTCTAAAAGCCTTAACCAACTCAATACGCGAGTAGTTCATGCATCATGGATAATGAAAGTGAAATGAAATAATATTGTCTGGGGACGGATTATAGAAACCGAGGATACATTAGAGGAGGCTTAATTACGAGCCTTGGGATGAGAGAGTGTGAAAGGGTGCTTCAGGGGACCTGGGGTAGCTCCCTAGTGTCGGGTACTTTCACAATAAAAACTTTCTCAATCTGACTAGTCTCTAAGTGTTTCCATGCCAGTTGAGCTGTTCATATTATTATTATCCGGACTTATGGAACAGTGTAAACTCCTGGTTGGCCCAGTGCAAATTAAAATTTAAGGGCCCACATATATAGGTAAGTTATGATGAAGATATTGCATAACATTCATGCATTCATAATTGATTGTGTATGTGATTGTGATTTATATTATTATGTATTGGTTGTGAAAACCCTTTGTTGCTTATGTCTTATTCGGAAATATTATATTCTGTTTCTCACTCCTTTCTCCGTGTTTTTGTTTCATATATTCTAAATTGATGATTCAGAGGGAAGGATCGAAGAATTTCAGCAGTAAATATAGCACGTTCTAGAAAGGGAGCTCGGTATGAATACCGTGGTCCAATGAATAAATAATGTTAATAAGTAACTGCTTCTGGGCCATGGAGTTTCCTCTCTTTCTTATAATGTTTAATGTTTATTTTCTTCGGATGAATGTACAAATACTTTATAAAGTTTTAATAATATTTGTGAGGTATTTCAGAAATAATGTATATAATTTATTCCGATAGTTTCTTTTTAACAATCATATCTTTAAAAAAAAAAATTACGAATTTTTCTAAAATTTATTAAGGTGTAACAGAGGGTGTTACAGCTTGGTCTTTATGGGGCAAGAGACATGAACATAGTTCTTCTTGGCAAACTTGGTGGCAACTTGCTAAATGGAAAAGACAAGCTATGGGTAAAGATGTTATCACATAAATACTTAAAAGATAGTTGTCTTTTCATGCACAACCCACAACTAGACTATTCATGTGTATGGAAAAGGATTTATAAGGCATTCTGCACTCAAAACCTGGTTTTGGACTATGATTGGACGTGTGTGGGGTTGTTAGAAGCGTAGGTGCTCAATACCGTATTTTAAATTTAGATTTTTGTATTTAAGATTTGATTAAGGATTCAACATGGAAGTTAAACATGTTGACAACCCACCTAACAAAAGCCATGACAATATGTATCGAAGGAATCCCACCTATCTTCATTGGTGGTAATAGAGAGTATAGTGTAAGTCTGGCCTAGCGATAAAGCATAATCACAATTAGGATTTATCTAATGAGTGTAAATGGACTTGGCGGTTGCCTTGCAATGAGAAAGCTAGGTTGTTGGTATGGCTCATAGGTCACAAGATTCTCCCTATCAACATAATGAGATGAGAGTGACACCTTGTGAACCCATCTTCATGCCCTAGATGTTTGAGTTCATGTAGGGATGTTTTGAATATCGTACATGAATGCTCGCATTCTCATGAAATTTGGCAGCAATTGGGTGTTTTTACTTCGCCTCAGTTTTAAAGTTTAGACATTCTAAATTGGATTCGACTGGGGTCTAGGGGTGCTATAAGGTCTCGTTTCTTGGTTGGCCTTTGGTGGGTGTGGTGCTTCAATAATAATATGTGCTTTAATGATGCCCTATGGCATATTAGTTACGTGGTTTCCAATATTCTGGCATTGGAATGTGACTATGTAAAGGGTGTGACACCAACTCTTCCAAAAGAATATGAAACTTTTATGTTGACTTCTCTGTTACCTTTTCTATTGAGTATGGTGAAGATTAACATAGATGGCAGCATACGAGATCAATAGGCATGTGCTGGTTTAGGGGGTGTTTGTCAGGATGCTAAATGGATGTGGAAGTTTGGTTTTGCTCAAAAATTTTCACCTATAGCAATGTAAGGGCTGAATGTGATTGGGAAAAAGGGTTCAAAGAAATCATTTGTGAATGTGATTGTAATGAAGCAGTTGAGGAACATGTTTTACGTGATGTATCACTTTGGGACCTCTTGCATTGGATTCAGGCTTTTCTCCATAAGCCTTGTAAGGTTTTTATTTGTTGACCATTGAGCTAAGATAAAGGCTATTTTGGTTCATTCTTCTTATGTTTGGGACTATCTGTTAGGGAATCCCATAAGGTCAGACAACGAAAACACATAAGATTCCCATTCAAATTTAGAAAATAAAGTGTTTCAAAGCATTATATACAAACAAAATAAAATTGCGTTTAGAATTACCTCTTGTAGATGTGACATCAATTCCTCTATCGAAACAGTCTTAGCTTCTTCCTTTAGGAGTCCACACGAACACTCCTACCAGAATCTGAACCTCCTAATGTTAGTTTGAAATTTCACCCCACACTAAGTTATAAGACTGTGAGTAATCCTTTTCTAATGAGCAGGTGCCTATGAGCATCTTATGCTTTATATATAAGTTCAGATCTGACTTGATGAGCTCTTCATAAATATTGGGCTCCTAACTCATTCAGAATAAGTTATGCCCAATAGCTTTATTTTAATCTAACTAAAATAAAACCCTCTTCTGGTGAACTTATTTTATGCATGTGACCCTATAAGTAAAATATCATGTCATATTAATAATAAATTATTTTATTATTAATATAAAATAAGAACGATATATAGTAATACATCATTATGTTCGAATATGATTTATCATCGATATAACTTATAAATGATAATTATTTTATACATTTATTCCTTTTGTCACGATATCTAATTGAGCCTAAAGCATGATTGTCGTCGTACCTATATGGCCTAATTCATTTTACTTGATACCATAGTAGACTTTGTTGAATAAATATCTAATATTTATTCTTCTTAGCATGATCATGCATTTCTTTAGTCTTACTCCATCAAGCGGCCTATAAATATTACTCTTGTCATATAAAAGAGACAAATCTCATCTACATCACTTACATCCCTCTACATGATTTGTTCATTGCCTAACCATAACCTTTATGGTCATCTTATTATAGACGATGTTTGATAGTATTAAAATAATGAACTCCTCATGTAGGAATCATAGTGACTTCAGGTTGAAAGACTACATATACAATTATTGCATTAAGAATCGTTTGACACTCGTGTAATGATCCATGCAATGTTCTCATGGTGGGTATGTTCAGTACAAAATTACTCTTAATGTGTACCCATGTGAAGACTTGATATCTTTTATATCTATGGTCTGTGAGATTAGATCATCAGTACATTCGTACACTAGTCTTGATGTATTTACATATCGTCATGTAAATACTTGATTAAGAATATTTTAGGAATAATTCTTATATGACATATTATTCTAAGGATAAGTAAATTCAAAACAATTTTAATATTGAAAAGACTTATGTTATTAATAACTTCAAAATGGTACATTAATAACTCGTAATACATACACCAACATTATCCCTTAAACCTTTCTTGTTTAGCTTTTTTTTTGCCAAAAAAAAATCGAGACAATATTAATATTAATTTTAAATGAAATTTTTATTTAATTTCTTTTATTTTGGTATATTTCACATTAGAAAATTCATTTTTTTGTGTTGACATTACGATGGGATTTATTTTATTTATTTAATATTTTTGTACATATATTTTTTGGGTCAATATTGTAGACTCAAAACTAGAGGCCCACAGAAAAAAGTAAGTTGTGATGGCCCAAACAGTTCTTGGGCCCAGTGCAGAGAGAAACGAAGAAGAGAGATAGGAGGAGAAAAAGGAAAACAAGAGGCGGCTCGAGCTCCGATCGAGGAAGACGAGAAGCAACCGTCACCGTCACCGTCAACCGCCATGTGGAGGTGGAGGTCACCTCAAGTCTCTTATCTCGTGAGTCTCTCTCTCTCTCGTCACCTCCAATTTCCTTAGAATATTATTTAACGCTGTTGGTTAGGTTGGTAGATTGAGTCAAATCAAAGCAAGAGATTTCCAGGTTAAGCATACTCGTTACTGTTCCCAAGTGTCGCCTCCTTCATCCAATTTGCAACAGGTATATTTCTATCGTTAGTTGTTTTGTTTCATTGCACTACCATGCATAATTACTGAATTAATTCGCCTCGCAGACAGAATCTCATGTTCCTGATCACATACCTCCAGTCAATTATATTGGGGAAAATGTATCTAGAAAAGACAAGGCCAAGTATCTTTACACCACAGTAAGTATAGTAACATTATTAAGGGTTTATCTAACTATTTGTACGAGATAAAAAATTAAAAATAGAATAGTTTTATTGAAAATTGTGTGAAGATGACTTAAAAGTTAGGATGAGTGGACATTAATGATAACTTTAAATAAAAAGTTCCCTCTTTTGATTTCTTATCGTGTGTAGAATTGTACATGGTACATAAATTCTAACATTAATATGTGTCATGTACTCTTGGCCAATTAATGTATTGGCGCTTGAAGGTTTAAGCCTGAATTTGTTGTTTTAAAACAAACAATGCAGCTTCTTGAGGTCAACAACAGTAAGGAGGCTATCTATGGTGCTCTTGATGCCTGGGTTGCCTGGGAGCAAAACTTTCCTATTGCCTCATTGAAAAGTATATTGAATTCTCTTGAGAAGGAACAGCAGTGGCATAGGGTTGTTCAGGTATCACACTAGTGCTTCCTTTCTCTTCTTTCTCTTTTGCATTAGCTTTGTATGTCTAATAGGGGTTCAGGTATCAAATTCATAAAGCTTAATTTATATCAGGGTTTATCTATCACGTGCAACATTACACATAATAAGAAATAAAACAGTGGGAAGTCCTGATTTAAAATTAGCTTTAATGTGGTATCCTATGATTTCCTAGGCAGGTCCAACACAATTTCCAATATAAATTTTTTCTTTTTGATTTCTTATCATATGTAAGGCCATACAAGTTAGACAAACCTTTATATTATACCCAGTGATGTGTTTTTATTCATATATTGCTTTCTTTCTTTCTTTCTTTTTGACAATGTTATAATTTTAGTCTTTCTTTGCCCTGTCGTGATTTTATCCTATCTGTTGGCATGTTAGCTTGGGGAGGCTTTGTGTTTTAAGTAAATAAAGATGTTTGGGAATAGTTTTAATATTTTTGGGGGAAAAGGAAGTCCAGGGTGGGATTTTAATTGATTTCAGTATTATTCAGTTAATTACACTGTTGCTTTAATGTCCTATCTTAAGGTAATCAAATGGATGCTGAGTAAAGGGCAGGGGACAACAATGGGAACGTATGGTCAATTGATACGAGCTTTAGATATGGACCATAGAGTGGAAGAAGCTCAAAAATTCTGGGAAATGAAAATCGGTGCTGATTTGCATTCAGTTCCTTGGCAGTTGTGTCATCTCATGATATCAGTGTATTATAGAAACAACATGCTGGAAGATCTTGTTAAGGTAACCTTTCCATTATGGCTTTTCTTATATATTTCTGGTGAATGATTATGATATACCACTTATACAAGTTTTCTATGTGTTTGATTGTTATGTACATACTTCCCTAATAGTGGAATGAAGAAATATTTAGTTTTTGATAGATTCGATTGCAAACGATGTTGATTAATCCTTGTAGCTGACTGCAGAACCCGCTCAGTAGAATAAAACTTGGCTATTATTGTTGTTGCATGCTAATATAAATCTGCAGTATGTATAACCTTATTTCTAAAATGTCCCAGATTTGTTTCTTTTGTTTATGCTATACTTGATTGGTTGATGAGAAAAGTGATAAACCTCTTTTGGTAGCAACAGGATTACATGAATAAATTTCATTCATGTAAAATGTTCATATTAAACATAGAAGCTAGAATTGTAGTTGATGACAACTTTTTTTTTGGTCGATAGTTGATGACAACTTAAAAAACAAAGAATATTATTTACAGTGCCCCTTCAGGCTGCACACTTGGTTGCTGTTAACCTTCATTTGAAGTTTCATTATATGAACTGTACTGCTCATCTCTACCCAGCATTCTAGTAATTAGCAAAATCTTGACTAAAATGAAATTGTAACAGTTAAAAAGTAGAACAGCTATCACTGAAGCAATATATGATGGCCATAATTTTGTTCCTTTGATCAATGTCAGAGGATAATAAAAAATGTTTATCATTGATGAATAATTATTCTTATTTGTTTATTTATAGAAGAAATAGTGTTGTGAAGGAGAATGTGTATATTTTTATTAAATCATCAAAAGAGGAATTACATGGGTATATATATAACAGAGTATTGGATGGAATAATAAAAATAATGGGTGTGTACAAACACACCACCAGCCAATACTGCAAAACAGAAACAGGACAGAGAATAATGGGTGTGTACAACTACACCACCAACCAGCTCAGCAAAAGAAAACAAAAAAAGTATATTTGAATAACTAACTATTAAATATTAGTGGGTAATACACCCCCCCCCCCCCCACAAGTGGGACTATGGATATCTAATAGTCCGAACTTGCTGATGCATTGTTGAAAAGCTTGAGGAGAAAGGGGCTTAGTGAAGACATCAGCCAACTGAGCATGAGAGGGAACAGGAAGGAGATGAAGAAGACCCTGTTGTATTCTTTCTCGGATAACATGGCAATCAATCTCAATATGTTTGCTCCGTTCATGGAATGCTGGATTGTGAGCCAGATAGATGGCGGATTGATTATCACAATAGACAGAAATTGGAGCATGAAGGGGAACATGTAAATCTGTTAAGAGGAATTGTAACCACTGGACTTCACAACTCAGCGATGCAAGGGCGCGATATTCTGCTTCAGAGGAGGATCGGGACACTGTATTTTGTTTCTTAGTCTTCCAAGAAACCAAAGATGAACCAATGAAGACGCAAAACCCTGTAACAGATTTGCGAGAATCCAAACAGGAGGCCCAATCTGAGTCTGCATATGCAGTAGGAGTCAAGGATGAAGTGGCAGAAAAATATAATCCTTTGGTAGGAGAACCTTTAAGGTATTTCAGCACCCTCAAAGCAGCCTGATGATGAGAGGCCATAGGATTCGAAACAAATTGACTTAATTGTTGTGCAGCAAAAGTGATATCAGGCCTAGTGGTGGTGAGGTACATGAGTTTCCCAACTAATCTCCTGTAACCTGTAGGGTCTGTGTAAGACTCTCCTTGGGAGCCAACAAGTTTAGTGGAAGTATCCATGGGAGTAGAGACAGGTTTAGAAGCAAGAACACCACATTCTTCTAGCAATTCAAGGGCATATTTTCTTTGATTAATGAATAAACCAGCGTTGGATCTACAGATTTCAAGACCAAGAAAGTATCTTAACGGTCCTAAATCCTTAATGCTGAATTGATGATTCAAATAAGCTTTGACAGATGCTATTTCAGTTTGATCATTTCCAGCCAAAACTATGTCATCAACATATACTAAAAGAACGGTGAAGCTGGTACCAGAATAAACCAGCCTTGGATCTACAGATTTCAAGACCAAGAAAGTATCTTAACGGTCCTAAATCCTTAATGCTGAATTGATGATTCAAATAAGCTTTGACAGATGCTATTTCAGTTTGATCATTTCCAGCCAAAACTATGTCATCAACATATACTAAAAGAACAGTGAAGCTGGTACCAGAATGTTTGGTGAATAGTGAGTGATCAGCATTTGAGTGGTTATAACCAAGGGCTAATAAGGATGTGGTCAGTTTGGCATACCATTGTCGGCTGGCCTGCTTTAAGCCATATAACGATTTTTGCAGCTTGCAAACTTGGTTAGGAAGGTTGGAATGCATCCCTGGTGGCAAGGTCATGTAAACCTCCTCATTTAATTCTCCATGCAAAAAAGCATTATTCACATCAAGTTGTTCTAGGAACCAGTCTTGCGCAGCAGCAATGGCAAGAACAACCCTTACTGTAGTCAATTTAGCTACAGGAGAAAAGGTATCAAAGTAGTCAACTCCTTCAAGTTGAGTGTAACCTTTGGCCACCAATCGGGCTTTATACCTCTCAATGCTACCATCTGCCCGGAACTTAATCTTATATACCCATCTACAACCAATGGGAGTTTTGCCGGGTGGAAGATCAACCAATGTCCAAGTGTTGTTTTGCTCCAAGGCATGTATTTCAGCAGCCATGGCCTGCTTCCAACAGTCTAATTGACAGGCTTGAGGTTGAGGCTCAATTAAGGAAGAAACATTTAGACAAAAAGATTTATATGAGGGTGAACATTTGTCATAAGTAAGGAAAGAAGATAAAGGATATAACACAGAAGAGGACTTACCTTGAGGATGATTGGCACAGTAAACAGCAGATAAAGAGCAGTGATAGTCCCTCAAATATTGTGGTCTTTGTCTTTGTCTGGTGGACTGCCGGATGGGTTGAACAGTGGGCTGAACAGATAAAGGGTGAATAGAATCATGGACAGAAGGGTCTACAACAGTGGGTTCTGTTTGTTGGTCTGATTCTCTATCAAGAAGAGGACATTCTGGTGGATCTAAGGGAGTATCATTGTAGCAAGGCCGAGGGAGAGTAAAGTCATCCAAAGAAAAAGGAGTATCATTCTTGAAAGGGAAGGTGTTTTCAGAGAATACCACATTTCTGGAAACAAATAAATTTTTGAATTGAAGATCATATAGTAAGTAGCCTTTTGTTCCATCTTTGTATCCAATAAAGGCTACCTTCCTAGCCCTTGGGGAAAGTTTATGTCGGCCTCCTTCTAGAGTACTAGCATATGCCAGGCATCCAAAAACTTTCAAATGTACAAGAACAGGGGCTTGCTTATAAAGAAGCTCATATGGACATTTATTATTCAATAAAGGTGTTGGCAATCTATTAATTATATGGACAGCATGTGTGACAACAAATGGCCATAATTGTTTGGGCAAATATGATTGAAAAATAAGAGCTCTTGTTACATTCATGATATGCTGATGTTTCCTTTCTACCACCCCATTTTGTTGGGGAGTTTCCACACATGTGGTTTGGTGACAAATGCCATTTTTGAGATAAAATTCTTTCATAAGAAATTCAGGTCCATTGTCACTTCTTACAGTTTTAACCTTGTTATCAAATTGTGTTTTAACAAATTGAAAGAAATTTTGTAAGTGATCTCTAGTTTCCCATTTATGTTTCATAAGTATGATCAAAGTGAATCGAGAAAAGTCATCTACTATTGTTAAAAAATACTTATGACCTGAGATGCTAGGAATGGAACAAGGACCCCAGATATCAACATGGATTAAGTCAAAACTTTTCATTGATTTTGTGGAACTTGTACAATATGGAAGTTTTCTTTGTCTAGCATATTGGCAGACATCACAAGGAAAAGAACTTTGGTAAGGAATAAAAGGTAACTGCTTACATATGATCTTCAATTTTGAATCAGAAATGTGTCCTAATCTAAGGTGCCAGAGGGTATTATCTTGTTGATTTGTTGCAGTATGAACAGTAGAAGTAAAAGGGAAGATTGATTTTGTTGCAATGACAGTTTGAGAGCCTATCACGTAGAGACCATGTTGCTGTTTAGCTATACCAATCGTCCTCTTGTTGGAAGCCTGCTTAATAAGACAAGAATTGGAATCAAAAATCAAATAGAATTCAGAATTTTGAACTAATTTTGTTACTGAAATTAAATTGACCTTAAATTCTGGTATATACAGGACATTAAAGAGAGTCAAGGAAGGTGTTAGGTGAACTGTACCAGACACAGTTGCAAGAATTTTTGTGCCATCGGGCAAAGAAATAGGAATAGGAGTTATATTTCGCAAAGAAACAAATTGTGAAAGATTAAAAGACATGTGATCTGTGGCACCAGTGTCTAGAAGCCACTGATCACAATTGTTACCTAAATTGGAAGCTGATCACAATTGTTACCTAAATTGGAAGGAGATGAGACGGTATTTGTATTAGGACTATGAACAGAGTTAGATTGGGGCCCTGGATTAGAGTGTTGTAACAGGTTGAGGATGCTTTGATACTGCTCTGGAGTGAAAGAAACATTTGAACAGAGGTTAAGATTCTGGACTCCTTTCTCATAAGAGTCTTCAATGGTCACTGCATTGGCATTCTTAGGCTTGGGTTTGTAACCTTGAGGGAAACCGTGTTTGAAATAGCATGTCTCCACTGTGTGGTTATTTCTGCCACAATGCGTGCATAATTTGTTAGTTGGAGCTTGTCCACGTCCTCCATTTCCATGACCTCTTCCTCTACTTAAAGAACCTCTGCCTCTTCCAAAGGGATTAGCAAAATCAGTATTTGTGGAGAAAGCTTTCATGTCTGTAGTAGATGAGGTAACTCCTGTATGTAACATTTGTCTTTCTTGTTGAACAACCAGAGAAAAAACTTTGTTAATGGAGGGAAGTGGATCTAAGAGCATGATTTGGGATCTGACATGAGTGAATTGATCATTAAGTCCTTTAAGGAATCGAATAACATGATCTTGGTCTCTATAAAGCTTAAAAGATTCAGCTGCTCCACATGAGCAAGGAATAGAACACTTACAAGAGATGATGGGTCTATAATTATCAAATTCATCCCAGAGACCTTTAAGCTGAGTGAAATATTCACTTACAGACAGTGTTCCTTGCTGCATTCGGTAGATTTCCTCCTGAAGATCAGAAACCCTAAACATATCAGCTTGAGAAAACCTGTCTTTGAGATCTTGCCAAACCTCAGAAGCTTGATCAATCCATAAAATGGACTGCAAGATTGACTCATCAATGGATCTGTGAATCCATGCCAGAACCATATTATTGCAACGCTCCCAAGCTCCATGAATGGGATCAGTCACCAGCGGAGGCTTAATGCTTCCATCAACGAGCTTCAATTTGTTTTTGGAGAGAAGGGCGAGTTTCATGGCTCTTGCCCATGCATGGTAATTTCGACCATTTAGAGGAGGTTGAACGAGGGCTTGAGAAGGGGTTTCATTGGCATGAAGGTAAAGAGGATTAGAGGGGTTTGTAAGAAAATCTGAATAGGCTTGATTGGCCATAGAAAAGGAAAGGAATATGAGAAAATGACGTTTCAATGAAGGACAAAGCAGTGAGAAAACATGGAGAAGGTGTTTTCCAACCAGAGCCCCTTTTGGAGCTTTGATACCAACTTGTGAAGGAGAATGTGTATATTTTTATTAAATCATCAAAAGAGGAATTACATGGGTATATATATAACAGAGTATTGGATGGAAAAATAAAAATAATGGGTGTGTACAAACACACCACCAGCCAATACTGCAAAACAGAAACAGGACAGAGAATAATGGGTGTGTACAACCACACCACCAACCAGCTCAGCAAAAGAAAACAAAAAAAGTATATTTGAATAACTAACTATTAAATATTAGTGGGTAATAAATACCTTTGCCAGTCATCCTATTTAGAAGAAATCAAGTAATTTGCTTATCCCAGTTGATGTGGACTGTGAAGGTTGTCAGCTTGTATGCTGTTGTAATTCTGTGTAGCTCTTTGTTTGACTGTTACATACGCTTAGTTAAATTTGCACACAGTTAACCTTCTCTTCTGTTCTGCTTTTGATAAAAAGCTTTTCAAGGGACTGGAAGCTTTCCATCGTAAACCTCGGGATAAATCTATCATTCAGAAAGTATTGAATGCTTACGAGATGTTAGGCCTAGTTAAAGAGAAAGAGAGGGTACTGGAAAAATATAGCTATCTATACACAGAGGAAGGGCCAAAGAAGAAACGTGGAGGGAAACATACCTATCTCTCCTCAGAGAAAGGACAACAACGGCAATCTAGAAAGGCCTCATCTCAGGAAAAGTAGAAGTCGGGTAAGTTTCATTTATTCTTTATACCAATAATTTTTTCTGGGTTATTGGGTTTGATCTTGAACTGATATGGTTACAAAATAGTGCAAAAGTAAAATTTTTAGGGCTGAGCTCCACTCCTAGTTAAATTTTCGTTTCAAAAGAAATGTATTGTTATATTTGAAATGTGAACTGGTTTTAGTCATTCCTACCCTCCTGTTGATTTACTGAAGAGAGAACCTGAGGTGGTTTATGTGTTTATCTTCGACTGATGCTATTGTGCTACTTGTATGATGGGCAGAGCAGAAGGATCCACAACTGGATACCACACATCAACTCATCAAGTGTATTCTTCATTGATAACATGACGGTATGTAAAGGATAGAACATCTTGAGGAAACAGAACCAAACCTATTATCCCAAACAAATTCAGAGGCTCTTGCAACCCCGAGTTTGCTACACGGTTTGTAGTTATTGGACTAAAGTCCAGAGGTTATCATGTGTGAACATTAATTGAAATGAATATTTGGGGTCTTTTTTAAGCTACTAATCTATACAGTGCCAATTAATTTAAAGGGATAAATTTAAAAAATAAAGTGTTCACATGATTAACAGTCCATCACATGCTTATTAATGCGTTCTGAACATGTAATTACATTAACTACTTTTAAATATCAATTTTTTCCTTTGAAACAGCGTTGTAAATCTGACTTTTTGATCATTATTCTTAACACTGATTTGGTAGGGGAGTGTCTTATTAAGCATTAACTTGGCTTGAACTTGACACATCAGATCCGAGAATTAGCAAAATCCTGTTGAGCTTGTAGAACCAAGTCATCATCCTCCCACTCATCACGGTAAGACTCGGGTCGCAGACGCTTGTTCTTAGATACAGCCATGTACATTTGCTTTCTCCATTCCTCAATATAAGGAAATCCACACTGATCCGCAATCCAATTATTGTAGTCCCACTGTAATATGACACATCACAAACATATCAGGTGTGCAATGTAATATAAGTCTCGATGATCAATAATTTAGATAGGCTTAGACACCAAAACACAATCTAACATAAGGTTGAAGGGAAAAAAAACACCTGAAGAATACCCATATTGTGAGTATAACGCTTAGGAGTGCCAGAGGCTTCAAGTGACGAGTAAAAGGCTTCAATGTTTTTAGCCATATCCTCTTTTGAGGGAAGTGCTACGCGACTAGACAAAATTCTAGCTATCCACTTGCTTTGCAGTTCAAACATGGGGAAGGGAAGAACCTGCCATCAAGTTAATGCATGTGTTAATCTAAAAGCCACTTGTGACAATGAACAGATTCAAGGTTGTGTCAATGAAAAGGACGATAAAGAACTAAGACATGGGAATAACCTTCCAAGGCAACCCAACAAATGAAAGCCATGGAGCTAGGGCTGGTGGAAAAACATGCTTGTAAAGTGGCCCTACACGGTTGTCATCTACAGTCACCTCACCTTTGGTTTCAAGGAAAGGGAAATCATACTTATACCTGGAAAATAAATAAATGAGTTTGTATCTCAATTGCAAGTTATTTAAGCCAAAAACAATAAATTGGGGTCTTTAAAAGAAACTGATACAAAACTAATGGAGAATGGTCAGAATACCCTGTGCAGTGCATAATGATGTCTGCATGAACTGCATTTCCATCCTGAAAAACGACTGTACCATCTTCATGGACACTGTCAATCTGCATTGTTTAAGAAGTACTAGCTTCAGATCAACCATTCTTGGCAACCGTTTTAAAACAAATTTGTGGATGGATACTAATGAATTGCAGACATCCAATTCTCACCATGGATGATGAGTTTTACCATAGAATGAAGCCAAATTTTTTCATGGCCAGGGACCTTCCCTAGTTTGTCTTCTTCAATTGACCTAGCTGCAATGTGGACTTCTTTAGCAACTGTTTCAACTTCTCGAGAGATATCAGCCCCACTATTAGAATTTCCTATTAGAACCACAACCTGCCACGGAAGAAACAGTAAAACGTCAAATGAAAAACATCATTGCCGTATTGTATTGCACATGAATCTTTTAAAACTTCAACAAAATGTCAAATGAAAAACAATAAAATTTCCACAACCCAAAATTTAAGCATTCAAACACATTCAATTTATATAGGAAATATCCGAAGTGAATTAAGAAAAAATAGTAGCAAACTAATGCAGCTAGAAAGTATTAAAAGGACATTGAAGATAAAAACTGCTTCAGCAATACTTGAACACACAGACATGTAGAATAGAAGATGGAACCTAGTACATACTTGATCTTGAAAGGGTTCAGGTGTTCTATAATTATGGCTATGCATCTGCTTCCCTGACCATGCGTTCATGCCTGGAAAGAATCAAATTGTAAAATGCAACATAACAATAACGGTAAAAAGTATAAATATTTTATGAGATTATTCTTTCTGCTGCTTGGATGTATGTGTATAGCATGTATCTACCGTTGACTACGGTGATTAATTCTTTCACTAATTTATAGACACCTTAATGATTGGTACAACTAATCTAAGATTTTAATAGCATTTCATATCTAAGACGAGAATCAAACCCTCCACCACACTGTTGATCAAACATCTCATGAAGCTGTTTTTTAAATAATAAATAATTAATAGTAATTTCTTCTGAATATATAAATGACACAAATGGATCAAGCCAATCCAAAATTGTTATAACCTGAATGGGCAGTCCAGTATTGCAATGTGTAGATATGAACTTTTTTTCTTTTAGGTGTTGCAATTTAATTTACCATTGGGTCAATAAAATCATTTACCAGTTGTGTTTTCACCAGTCCTATTTTCATACGGTTGGTCGAGACAACTTTAATCGTTAGTAAAGTACTTATATTGAAAAATCACAAAAAAATGAAAAAAAATTACTAACATGTAAATTTAAAAAACAATATCATTAATCATTTCTGAAATACATTAAAAAAAAAACTCAAACTAATTAATGGTCTCAAGCAGCACATAAATAAGAAAAGGGAGAGAAAGAAAGAAAATATCCGAACCAGGGAAATCAGCGAGACGAGGCTTAACGTAATGTCCATTGCAAACGACAACGGCGTCGTAAATCTCATCCACAGAATCACTATCGTTTTCGTATGATTTCGAAGTGATTCTCCATTTTCCACACTCACCAAAACCAGCAGCCACCACCTCCGTCCGAAACCTCACCAATTCACAGATTTCAAATTCAGAAGCGAAGTCTTGCAAGTACATCAACACCTCTCTGTGACACGGGAACCTTCTCGAATCCCTACCCTTTCCTTCTATCTCCCTGAAGGGGTAATCTCGGAAACCCATGGTCTCCCGAGGCAGATTGGTTCGGAGCGAATTGTACATGCTAGAGTGGACTACCCTTCGGCTCGGGTCCAAACCTAGAGGGTCCGATTCCACCTCTGGAGTGTACACCCAAGTGCCACCCACTTGGTCCCCTCGCTCGAACACCACCACACGATGACCTTCTCGTCGGAGCTCGCGCGCCGCCACTAGTCCAGCGGCGCCGGCGCCGATCACTGCGACATGGCGCGGCGTGAGGATTGGGACTGCGGTGGACATGGTGGATTTGATTGGCATGGTTACGTGGTAAGCCAGTTTTTGCTTCTTTTTGGGTCAAAGAAAGCCAGTTTCTGCTGTTGTAATGACTGAATGAATCATTGGATTAAGTTCTTACGTTATTCTATCATATAAAAATTAAATATTTAGTAAAACTAGATTTTCAACCAGTGCATTATTTGGGTATTTTTGTCTTTTTACACTATACATTTTTTAAAGACTTTTTTTAGCTACTTTTATAAGACTTCCAACTTATAACAGAGTTAATTTAAGTGGTATATATTTAACTAAGAGAGAAAGTTTGATGGTGTTTGGTGTCTTTAGAATAACCGTTTGTTTTGAATTTTAACATAATCGTTAAAACCAAAATAATTAATAATCTAAATTAGTATTTTAATTTAGCTATTGGAAATTAGCATTACGTCTATTCACTTCAACTTCTTTTTGTATACTTCTACTATGCCGATAGCAAGGTCACCCATGACCATGTTGTCTCACTCTCGGGAACAAGATGCCAGAATCCTTTACTATCGTGTTGACGACACCATTTTTTAGTGGTGTTCCTTTCTTAAAACATGTAGTGCAAATAATGGCCACTGAAGATACACAATCTGAAATGGAGAGTCACTATGTTATGACTGATTCGGTGGACTCAAATGTGATAGCAGACCAGATCAACTAGCTGGCCCGGAAGGCAAAGCATCCCTACTTTTGGGTGCACCGAAATCCTTTCATTTTGTAGCCACCATGCAAAAGTATATGACGGGGTCTAGCTTGACGTCGAGAGGATCTAGACCTCAAATAAATACAAAGGTTATTTTGCCCTAGTGGCACCTCTAAAAAAAGATTGGATCTGCCACACCCTGGAGAGTCGATATTTGTACATGTATGAAATTTTATTAAGGAAAATGGGAGTGCAGTTCCCATTAAACATATTTGAGATGGGGGGTACTGTGCTTTTTGAACATCGCTTCCAACCAGCTTCATCCTTGAAGTTTTACACCGGGTGAATCCACCAACACTTCCTACTAGAAAGTGAGGCATATGTGATGGATGACGACAAGCTAAGCGAGGGATCACGTTTAGTGGTTGACGTTCTACACGAAATATCATGGGTCGGTCCCTTGAAATGTGAGGCTCTTCTTGGTCCTGTTGAAAAAAGGATAGAATATTTGGCCACTTTGGGTAATGTGCTTATGTTTTGGTCTATTTTGAAGAAGTTAGAAATTTTATGGGTGGTATCTAATTTTCTATGTTGTTATTTTTGACAGGGAGCATGGGTAAAAGTGCGTTAGACTATTTTCGAGAAATAATGGGGGTGGTTAACACCAACCCTTATGTGGAAAAGCAGATCCCACCCCAACTGAAGAAGGTGGAGAAGATCTTCATCCTCTCTGACAACACCACCCTGGTCCCGGAGAAGAAGAAACGATCCTGGAAAAAGGGAAACCGAAACAGCCCACCTAGCAAAACAAGGGCAAAGGCTTGGTGACCCCTGCTGCAAAAAAGGACAACGCAAGTTGGGTTGAGCCAATGACTGTTATCATCCCCTCCGACATAGAGAGTGGTGAATACTATCTTCACTTGCTTGAACCCAACATAGGGGCTCAAAAAGAATTCACTATCCTCTTCCACCTTAAGGATGAATTGAGCACTAAAGATCTAGACTATACCTTAAATGGAGCTATGTGGTCCGCTTTGAAAAGCCTTTTTATCATCCACTCCTTTGTTGTCGATGGACCATGGTGGAGATTGATCACCTCTGTCAAAAGAATGCCCGAGTGTTGGAAGTCCAGGGCAAGATCCATCGTCTCCTCAAGGAGTTGAATGAGAAGAATATCGGTTTAGAGACGACAATGTCTAAATTGAAGACTAAGGAGGAAGAGGCGAAGGATGAAGTGGAACGACTGACAAAGGAGAAAGCAGACCTCAAATATGAGAAAGCGAGGCTGCAGAAGGATCTAAAAGATAAGGACTCCACCTACCAGACTTACATGCATTTGTTTGGGCATGTTGTAGTGGAGTCCTTTAGCCACGCCGTCCTTCAAGTAGTGCATCGGAACAGTGTCTTCTTGCTTAACCTTAATAGAATTGGTTTTTGCAATAAATCTCGCGGGGGTGAATTAGTGATTGAGGTTAACAACGAAGAGTATAGATCGACGGATGAGCCATTTCACTTCATCTCACTACCAGATGATGAAAAACAAATTTTTGAGTAGTGTAAGTCCCTTGGTCGTACCGAGGTGAATGATGATTAGAAATTTGATCAGGGTGACTGCCCCTCTACTCTTTCTACCATGTAAAGAAATTTGTTATTTTTTATAGCGTGCTGGGTAAGCTTCGTGCTTAGCTTTTTTGTTATTACTTATAGGAATCTTGTGAGGTCGTAGTGCCTTTTTTTTTTTTGTTTTTGTTTACAACCTTCTTGTATTTTAGGTAATAAACCTATGATTCCTATGAGAACAATGGAGTTTTCTTCTGAAAAAATATCTAAGTTCTAGTTACTTACTTGAATTGAAATGTATATAAGGAAAATTGGATTAATTAATTTGTTGAGAACTGTATGATTCCGGTAGTGTAAAACAAATCATGTGTGACTAAGTAAACTTTGTATATCAGTTTTGTGAGCAGTATATGAATTTCTACGAACTTTGCCTAAGTGTTTATGGGGTGCCACATCGGTTGGCAATGTAAAGTCGTGAGTTTCTTGGGCAAGTCATCCCTCACATCGGGTTGGTTGCTTTGTGTTTTATAGAGGTTAGTTTGCCACTCATTGGGGTCTGATGATCACGTTCATAATAAGTTATTTACCTTTACACTTGTTAGGGTGATGTTGCCTTTTATTGGGGTCCGATCAATCACTTTCATGGCAGGAGATTGACTTTTCCACTCATTTGGGTGAGCTGCCTCTTGTTGGGGTTTGGTCAATTACTCTCATGAAGTGTCGAAGTTGGACCTTCTTGTTATATTAAAAAGCTGCTTTGGCCATAATAGTTTGATCCCAAATAACGTCATTCTACGTAACTTATGAAGCCCATCAAGTTCGTTTCTTAATCATGCCTCATTGCTGGGTTGTGAAAATTGTTGAACCCAAATGGATAGTTGACTAACCTCTACAGGAATGACTGCTTCTACTCCATACGTTAGCTGAAATAGTGATTCCTTCGTAGGAGAATGCAGAGTAGTCTGGTATGCCCATAAAATATGGCATAACTGGTTGGTCCATTCCTCTTTTACCTCTCTTAATATTTTCGTAAGTCCTTCAAGGATTTCCTAGTTTCCCACCTTGACCTGTCTGATGGTACGAGGGTGCTCGATGGAAGAAAATATTGGCTTAATGTTGAGACATTAGAAAAATTAAACAAATTTATTATCAGTGAATTTGGTGTCATTATTAGTTATAATACGCTCAGGGACTCTGAATCTAGTGATGATGCTCTCATATAAGGATCCCCATGCTCTCGTGGAGGCGATATGGACAATGACTTCAGCCTCTATCGACTTGGTAAAGTTATCCATACCTACAATAAGGTATTTGATCCCACCTAGAGCCATTGGGAATGGACCAAGGATATCTGAACTGGTCTTACCCGGGGTCAAAGATCCGGAGTGAGTACCAGCCTCAAAAGTCAAGGATAGAAATGTTTATACACCGGTACAATGGGTATCTGGTATTATGGTCTGAACTCTCAGAGGGAGAATCCGGTCTTGTTATCTTGGAGATCCTTCGCACCAACTTTCGCGCTGAAGAGGGGCGAAAGGTTGTGTCACCTGCGAAGATTCCCTGACGCTCAAGTTAGTGAAACAAAATCAGAATTCCCAGGAATTTGAGCAATAGTAAATAGAGAGTAAGAATAGCGTAACCTTTCCTGCGTATGAGATTTTTCTATTTATAGGCGAGCATGGAGAATGAATCGTCAGGTTTAGCCAGGGGACAAATACACTGCCCAGTGTACAATTCTGACACACGACACGGGGAGAGTCGCGTCTCCCGTGAATCCCCTTGTGGTTGTACCTTGTACCTTCTGTCGGGTGACGTGGATGTTTTCCGGTGTGCAAAATGCGAACCTGGGCATTACCGATATGGAGAGCGTCTTACGCAGGCTTACATTTCAAAGATGTACTTGTGAGACCGGTAGCACAGTGAGGTCGAATGAAATGACATCACTACCCTGGGTACCGGTATCGAGACCGGATCATCTGTCCCATAGCTTGTGTGAGGGACTGACAAAGTTGCTCATATAAGCTAAGCCTGTTCTCTAGTGGGTGCTGATACCGGACTAAGGCAACTATCCCTTACGTCGTTCTGACGGTGTGATGAACGGATTCAGACAATGATTTACCTTGTGAAGGAATCCCAAGAGTTTTTGGAACTTATAACTCCTCATTTTTGAGTTTTGCAACGTCCATGTATTAAAACACTTCCAATGATGAGCATTAAAGACTATTAACATGCGAGTAATGATGATTTCTAGTTGCGTGGTTTATCAACAATCACAAGCAATAATGGGCCTGGAATTTTAAATTTTAGGCCCATTCGATTTCACCTTTGTGCCAAGCGACACAACTTTTACACTTTGAGGCCTCGAAATGACGGTGTCGTTTGATCCTTGAAGAGTCATGTTCCATGGTGACCGACATCCTCTTCTGATTGGTAGCCACATCCCTTCAGTACTATAAATAGAGGACTTAGCATTTTCTAGGAGTACACTTGCTTTCGCCTTAAGAAAACTCTGCTCGAATTTTCAGAGAAGACTGTAGCTGTGATTTCGTGAAGTTTGCCTCATAAACCTCTTTAGGTAACCATATTTCTCCCTTTTCTTAGTTTCTTCTTCATTTTCTATAAAACCTCAAGCATGCGTTCTAGGCAGAGTCATATTGGTCCCTCGCACAAGGGGGCGTAACCCTCAGAGACCAACTGACTATTGCGGCGGAAGGATCTCTGTGGGTCCTTTCAGTGCCAGGTCTCGCTGTTCAGGAAGGGAGGAAGGTTCTTCCTCAAGGCGGCCAGTGGCTAGGCCTTGTCCTGTACCTTCCTCTGGCTCAGAGGCTAACAACCCTTCAGATAGCGAGTCGAGTTCAGACTGGTTCCTTTCTGACGACATCGCTTTTTATCACAGTACCGACGCCTTTCACCACGCTCTAGACGAGATCACTATCGAAAGGCATGGAAAATTTCCTATTCTTAGGACCATAGATGGGTGTGTGAACGTCGTAGCACACCGCCTGAATTGGGAGAAACTAAACGAGACACACCTTTACTGCCGGGTCGAAGACGAGTTCAAGGAAATAGCCTCCATTCACACTAAGGCGGACAGAGGGCGGATGTACCCGCGGTTCAGGGTATAGGCAGAAGAGAAGCTGAAAGAGAGATTCATGGTTATGGCACCCCGTCCCGAGGAAAGAATCTGCCATCGTGTGCCAGACGAAAGATCCGTGTACATGCACGACTTTGTATTCCAGCATCTCGGAGTCCGCTTCCCCCTCAATGACTTCGAAATGGGCGTGCTCAAATTCCTGGAGTGTGCTTCTTCCCAAGTACACCCTAACAGATAGAGCCTCATTCGTGCTCTCGAGGTTTTGGGGAATCATTTTAACTTCAAACCCACCGTGGCGATGCTCTTCTACTACTTCCAGGTGGTCCGCCGTTCCAACAAGAAAGGCAGTATTGGGTTCATCACACTCCGTTGTGACTTAAAAATAATAAACTTCAAGTCCTTCACCGACTCTACGAAGATCGACGGGAAGTCGTTCAAACATTTTTATACGAGGATCAGAATACAGCCCAACAAGTTAGTATTCTGGCGAAATAAATAAGGGAACCTCCAATTCCCAACCAGCTGACACACGAGCACTTCTTGCTTGCTAGCAGGGCTTACTACACGAAAGAGGGTGAACTCTCTCTGCACTCCATCGAGGTCCTGGGCGCCTTAAAGGCTTATACTGCCGATGTCGGGGAGTTCTCCTGCAAACGTCTCTTAGGGTCCAATTTCCTAAGGGACAAATATTTAAGTAATAATCCACCCTTACAATTTTTTTCTTTTTTGCTAGTATCTGATATATGTTACTTTAATACGGATACTCTTTTCCTTTCCTATACAGAAGGAATAGAAAAATCCTGCAAAGCCATAAATGACCTAAAATCCATGCTGATAGAGGATGACTGCTCCTCTGAAGAAAATAACATTCAGGCTAAGAGGAACTCGTTCAAGTCCGTTCCCTAGACCATTACTCTCACCTCAGACGCAGGTGAGGACGTCCCGTTGAAGGATGTCCCCGAGGAAGATAAAACTCAACAATCAAAGCAGCAGGAGCAGCCAGCAAAAAAGAGGAAGGAGAAGAGTAAAAGGAAACTGGTGAAAGCTGTTGATGCCAAAAAACCTCCCACTACTGAGCCAACCAAGAAAAAACAAAGAACCTAGGAAGGAACCGGCATGCAGGGCGTTTCAAAGGGTAAGGCGGTGATCACCCAAACCGATGCCTCTACAGACTCCGAACCCATAACAAATTCAGATTCATTTCCTGCTCCTGTTCATACTCCCCCTAACTCATCCTTCCTGACCCATACCTCTGGTATGAAGGCTCTATGCCCGCAACCCTCCCTAAGCCAGATTACCACCTCAAGCCTACACTTGAACCGTTAGGAATCAGAAATGTCTGTCGGGCTGGCAGGTGGCAGTTGTCCGAGCTATCGGGTCTCCTGGAATCTCTAAGCGCTACAACGGATAATGTTGAAGAAATTGAAAAACTTAATGCTGAGATTGATAAACAAGAGGCTTGGGTTGTTAAGGAGAGGACTGCCTTAAGGGCAGCTGAGAACGAGCTGAAGAAGGCAGAGGACAAGGTCAAGGAGCAAGCCGCTAAAATTAGTGACTTGAACATCTCAATGAAATCCATGGAGCAGCTTGTTTCCGAGCTCAGGGCGGAGAATAAAGAAGTCGCCCAGCTGAAGGAGGAACTCAAGCTTGAAAAGGAAAAATCAGCCAAGCTGAGTGACGACCTCGCAACTGCTGAGGTCGGGCGAACAAAGATCAATGAAGAATGGGCCAACGGGGAGAAGGAGCTGCTTGCCCAAGTTGAAGAGCTCAAACAGGGGAGTGCCACAACCGGGTCGCTGGAGGCGGAAAACATGAAACTGCGGAAGAACCTTGCCTCTGCGAAGGCCAAGGCAGCTAAAGCTGTGCAAATCTACACCAACGTAGCGCACGATTGGGATCTTCCGTCCTGAGGGCTCTTGTGCATACCGCTCATAAAGCTATAAATCACAAACACGAGAAAAAAGTGAAGATATTGTAGTCATAAATGGATTTCTTATTGAATCGAATGTGAATTACAAAAGGAGCGTAGTTGGGGTCGTGCCTCGTTAAAACCATCTTGAGAAAACCCAATGGGAAAAAACTAAGTAAGGAGAAAGAGTGCACGTTGTCTTACCAACTAGCTGTAATAAATGCGTAAATTCTAAGTGTTCCATTTATTACGGATTGGTGTACCATCGAGGTTCTCCAATATGAATTACATTCGACCAGTGTAGCCGGGTCGATACTGGTACCCAGGGCAGTAATGTAATTTCATTCGACCTCACTGTGCTACCAGTCTCACAGGTACATCTCCCGACTGTAAGCCCACGTGAGACGCTCTCCATATCGGTATGCCCAGGTTCGCATTTCGCACACCGGAAAATATCCACGTCACCCAACAGAAGGTACAAGGTACAGCCACAAGGGGGATTCACGGGAGACGCGTCTTTCCCCGCGTCGTGTGTCAGAATCGTACACTTAGTAGTATACTATTTGTCCCCTGGCTAAACCTGACGATTCATTCTCCATGCTCACCTATAAATAGGCAAATCTCATACGCAGGAAAGGTTATGTTATTCTTACTCTCTATTTACTATTACATTGCTCAAATTCCTGGGAATTCTGATTCTGTTTCACTGACTTGAGCGTCAGAGAATCTTCATAGATGACACCATATTTCACCGTTCTTCAGCGCGAAAGCTTAATGCGAAGGATCTCCAGGACAACAAGATCAAATTCTCCCACTGAGAGTTCGGACCATAATTCCAGATACCTACTGTAACAATGTACAAACATTTCTATCCTTGACTTTTGAGGCTGGTCCCCACTCTGGATCTTTGACCCCAGATTAGACCAGTTCAGTTTGTAACTTGTTTCTAATGCTAGCAATAATTATATTAAATGTTAAGTTTATTTATGTGCTTGCTCCTCATACTAGTATAGTTCTTGTTGAAGTATTGGTTGATTGTTTGATGGGTTGGAATTTAGATAGAAAGTTTTCCATTTGGATTATTGACAATTGCACTATAAATGATGCTATGATTGAGCATATTTTAGAAAATCTTAAACCTATAGATCTTCTTTTGGGTGGTTAATTATTTCATATGTGTTGTTGTGCTCATATCTTGAATATATTGTGAAGGGTGGATTGTGTTTAATTTCTAATGCTTTAGAAAAAGTTAGAGAAAGTGTCATTTTTTTGTCAGTAACCCCTAAAAGGGAAGAGAAATTTAGTAAGACATGTGAACAATTGAGCATACCCTATGTTAAGAAACTTGCTTTAGATTGTAAAACTAGATAGAATTCTACATTCTTGATGCTTCAAGTCGTGATAAAATACAAAGATATGTTTGATTGATTTTCAAAGTAGGAAAGTCAATATAAAATCATACTTAATGAAAATGATTGGATGATGACAAAAGAAATGTATAATAACTTGGAATTATTTTATGATGTGACTTCATTATTTTCTGACACTTTATTTCTAACTGTAAAATTTCTTTTTTAAAAAATTTATGAAATTAAGTTAACTTTGAATATTTGGCTTGGTTGTCCTAATAGTGTTATCTTTCAAATGGTTGCATCCATGATTAGGGGTGTAATTAATAAGGTGATGGCTATAGGGACTCTATTAGATCTAAGGTATAAGTTGGAGATGTTAGTTTGGTTTTTCCTTTTATTTATGGAGAGGGATATGAAGCTGAAATGGAAAGGGTTAAAAATACTAGTCAAGATTCGATAAAAGAGTATGCTTTGAAAAATAAAGGAAAAAAGAATCACTCATCTTCAATTAGGTTACCACCTTTTGATTATACACATATTAGGGTGGAAAAAAACAGGTTTGGAAGACAATTTGGGATAAAAATATAAGTGGAAAGAACATTGCTCAGCTATTTGTAAAATAGAATTGGACTGATATTTAGATAAGTTAGTATTGTCTACAGTTGAAGAACCATTTGACATCTTAAACTGGTGGAAGGAAAATGGGTTAAAGTACCAAACCTTACACAGGATTACAAGAGATTTGTTCACAATTCCTATCTCCATTGTTGCTTCAAAGTTTATTTTAGTGCTAATGGTAGATTCATCACTCCTCATCGCAGTATATTGCTTCTAGATACTAAAGAGAAATTGATGTGTGTCCAAGATTGGTTCTAGAGTGTTGTGAAAGGTAATAAAATTAATTGTTTTTATATTCTTATTTAGGTGATGTATTTACATATTTTTCTTTCTTTTGCAAGTGATTAAAAAACTTTAAATCATTGAAACTTTCAAAGTAATGGAAGAAATCAAAGAAGTTAGTGGATTTTTTTATAAAATTTAATTTAAAATTTATAATATTATGTATTGTTTGGATTTGGATACTAATTTTAGATATTTGTTATTTTCTATTATGGAGACGTTGATGATCCAACACATGTCAATAGTTAAATAATTGTTTTGTTATTATATATTATATTTTGGATGTAGAAGGATCTGAATTGTGGATTTAAAACATATGTTTTGGTTTGGATTTTATTGATGGATTATGTTTAATATTGTGTTTTGTGTGACAATTTACAATTAGGAATTTATAATTACTATTGTGTGGCATTTGGCAATTTGCAATTGGGATTTGTTTTGTTACAAAATGTTCCACCCAAGATTGTGGTTCCAATTTGGTATTATGATTTCAATTGTATGCTTTTTCTTTTAAAAAATTATATTTTGTTGTGTATGTAACCATCCATGGGTACCCAAAATATTCGTGGGTACCTGTCAAACCCGTTAAAACTTGTTTAGGTGGGTACCTGTGTGGGTACGAGGCAAAGGTGGGCACGAGTAACCTATCACAAGGCGGGTAGCGGGTGAGTACTATCAGTGTTCGTCCTGACCCATTGTCATCCCTATAGTCGCTAGTCATAATGACAAGCTACAAAGAGTCACGAGCTGTTGAATTTGAAATTCCAAATTGTAAAATTGAAGATGATTATTACATTAAGCCATTGAAGACAACATATGCAACTTGACGTCGGTTGCCTCAGGTTGAACGTTGGATTAAGGAGCCTATGATTTGGACCTAGTGTATTGGTGCACCCCCAACTAGCTTGGTACACCATACATCGGATTTAAGTCTCCATTTCCAAACATGATGTAGAGTCTACGTCGCTCTTTACCCTTAGAATTGGGGTGCATTTCTTTCTAGGCTTCAAGCCTACATCGACCCCATATGTTACGTCACTGACAATATCATTGTCCACACTAAAAAATTGCTAATAAGATTATGATTGTTTCTGACAACCCCTCGACTATAAATACCTTTACAATTTATTAGTAAGGTACGTTTATTACGTTTATTACTCCCTTAACGTATAACCCATTGATTGCTTTGACATTTATCATTGTTGTCTAACATAGACAAAAAAGAAAGTCTTAAGAGACATACCCTCTTTTAATCTATAGGTACCGACTTACATACCTCTAACTTTACACATGGGGTCTTGAGGAGGTAAACGTAAGCCACAACTAGCCATCAACACCAGTATAAATCAACAATGTTCATTTCTTTGGACCTAAAATTGTTAAGGGGGTGCTCTTTTCAACCTTAAAAATTGTTAAATATGGATATAAAATAGTCACTAGGATATATAATGGGTTTAATTCAAAGTAAAAATAAGATAAGAATAACTTTTTTAAAAAGAAAAAAAAAACATATATCAAAAGTAAGATGAAAAAATGGCTTAAAAATCTCCTAACCAATGATCTAAATTTTGCTTGATGATACAAGATATAAAGTGAACCCTTAAATATTCTAGATTGACAAGGCCTAAGCCTATGCCTCCAATATCTTAAGGATGAGTTTGTTTGAACATATTTAAAGAAAATAGTGTTTTTAGTAAAAAAAAATATTTAATATATTTTTTTAGATATTTGTGTAAATACTTTTAAAAAATTGAAAGTTGAAAAAAAGTTAAAAATAACTTATTTAAATAAACTATTTTAAATGGTCTGAACCGAGGTCAACAATCCGGTATGGGACCAGCCACAAAAGTCAACTGTTTGGAGTGAGTGTACACCGGTACAGTGGATATCCGGTATTATATCCTTTATCTCAGTGGGAGTATAAAGGTCTTGAAGTCCTGGAGATCCTTCACATCAAGCTTTCGTGTTGATGAGGGGCGAAAGGTGATGTCACCTGCGAAGATTTTTTGATGCTCAAGTCAATAACCAGAAAAAGATTCAAGGTTATCGAGCGTAAGTTTGAGAATGAGTCTAACGTACTATAGTAGTGAAATCGTTGGTATTTATATACGTGCATGGAGAATGAAGAGTCTCTAGGGTTAGGGGGCCAATAGTACACTATGCAGTGTACGATTCTGACACACGACGCGGGTGGCTCCGCGTCTTTTGCGAACGTCCCCTATATCTGTACCCTGTACTTTCTGTTGGGTGACATGGAAGCCTTTCGGTGTGCGAGGTGCTTACCTGGACAATCCGGTGTGCGAGGCGTTTGATACGGATAACATTTCAAAGGTTTTTACCTACAACACCGGTGAGCTGGCAAGAACGGATGAAATGAGGCCCTTGTCTAAGTGCCAGTATCGAGACCGGATCATTAAATAATCTCTCCAAATAGATTGTTAAAAAATTGAAATAAAATACCAACTTATTTTAAAATATTCTTTATAACCATAACCAAACAAACCAATTTTTATATTAATCACTTTTTTTAAATCACTAAAACTAAAACAAACATGTTCATAAATAATGTGGATTGATTTAATTTATGCAACTTGAAGATCTTGCAATGTGCAATATGGAGTAGTTTTCCATTTGTCTTATTTAGCAGTTGGTAATGGTCGACCATGTTAGTGTATGTTTGGTATGTAGTTGGGGAAATGGAGTTATGAAAATGAAAAAACTAATGGTTAATATTGATCTTTCATATCGTTCGAGGCAATCAACATTGCCTTTGACCATAAGATTTTTTTTAGAGTTGGTCAAACCAAGATTTGACAAACCCCCACTTTTATCCAAACACCCTCTTATTCTTTTCTTCTTCAAGTAGTACCTGAGAATATCCAAAGCAACGTACGAGCCCAACTTACCATTCATATTGAACTGGTCTGAACCGGGATCAACAATCCGGTATAGGACCAGCCACAAAAGTCAACTGTTTGGAGTGAGTGTACACCGGTACAATGGGTATCTGGTATTATATCCTTTATTTCAATGGGAGTATAAAGGTCTTGAAGTCCTGGAGATCCTTCACACCGGGCTTTCGCGTTGATGAGGGGTGAAAAGTGGTGTCACCTGCGAAGATTCTCTAACGCTCAAGTCAGTAACCAGAAAAGGATTCAAGGTTCTCGAGCGTAAGTTTGAGAATGAGTCTAACGTACTAGAGTAGTGAAATCGTTAGTATTTATATACGTGCATGGAGAATGAAGAGTCTCTAGGGTTAGGGGGCCAATAGTACACTGTGCAGTGTACGATTCTGACACACGACGAGGGTGGCTCCGCGTCTCTTGCGAACGTCCCCTATATCTGTACCTTGTACTTTCTGTTGGGTGACATGGAAGCCTTTCGGTGTGCGAGGTGCTTACCTGGACAATCCAGTGTGTGAGGCTTTTGATACGGATAACATTTCAAAGGTTTTTACCTACAACACCGGTGAGCTGGCAAGAACGGATGAAATGACACCCTTGTCCAAGTGCTGGTATCAAGACCGGATCACATATATATATATATATATATATATATATGAATGGTTTGTTTACATTAAATCGTCAAATTTACTACGATTTGTAATTTGTTACATAAATGAAATTGATGATTGATGATTGATGATTGATGATTGATGTCACGTTTAAATTGACTTAATCAGCTGGATATTTACATAAGTTTTAAAATCATAGGGGCATGTTTAGATTAGGGATTTCAAAATGGGTTGAATTTGGTAGGGCGACCTGTCAATTCATCTAAAATGAAGCGGGGCAAGTTAGAAATTTTCATTTTATGATGGTTTCGAAATTGACCCATTCCGCCCCATATTTTGATGTCTTTTTGGCAAGGCAGGGCGGGTTAACTTGGCGAATTGAAGGCTTAATTTTTTAAAAACTTTTCTCTCTTATGATATTTCTTCATAATTCACAATTCACATCGCACTTTCTTTTTTTCTTAATTTTAATGATTTTATATATATTTTTAAGCGAACCAATCATCAATCAACCCTTAATTAATTTTTTTTGCAAATACTAAAATATTTTAAAAAAGGAATTTTTAAATTTTTTTAAAGATTAGCAGGTCACTTGCCCTACCTCATCATCAAAACGGGGTAAGCCAAAAAATTCTAACCCGCCTCGCCCTGCATTTGGCGAGTTGACCCACATTGACATCCCTAGTTTAGATATTCTTTTTGGAAGATGATACTTTTCTCAAAATAAATTAATGGAAACATATATTATTCACTAAATCCAAATATATTGGTCAACTTTATGTCGGCCTAGACTAATATACTTGTGTCTCATGTCCCGTGACACATGAAACGTATTCATCCAGACATCTTAGTCAAACCTATGTTGACTTATATCCTAACCTACACAAGACACTTTCTAGGAGGATTGCATCCTAAGACGATACCCCTAAACCTATGTCAAGACACCTAGAGGATACGAGTCATTTATGTTATGTCATCAACAATATCTGAAAAGACATCTGACACACTTGTCATTACTTCCCTATTCTTCCACCTCTAAATTGATATTTACTCATAACAATTATTTAGCCTTGATATGTATTGACGTCAGCATCAGGGATACCTTAATGGACATACTCTTTGGTCCATTTTAAACATATTTACAAGTACCTCAACTGGAGTTGACATACGACCCTAGTGCACATACTTGTGACGGATCATTCATCGTAAAATTAAATAGGGTGTTTGTGAATATTCAAGTTTGTCTATGATTTTAGTTTTATTTTATTTTCCTAAACATATTTCTATTCTTAAAAAATCAAGAATGAAAAGAAATGAGAAAAATAAAAAGAATTTTTGTAAAATAAAACTGAAGCAGCTCCGGAATCCATTAACCCAATTTCATATCTTACAAACCCACCTCATTCAGCCCATAACGCATTCCACCCAGAATTCAATAATTCGTGGCCCATAACCATACTTACCCCCCAATAATCCAGTTACTCTGCTGCGGGTTTCCGTGTTGAGTGTCTACTGTTTTTAATGTATCTACTGCTTGTTTTTAAAACTAGTATAAAAAGTAATTATTTATTTATTTATTTCATGATTCGTATACATTAAGTTTGATTTTAAATGTTCATTGTACTTTATTATTAATTTCAATTATAATATTTCTATTGATAATTCTAATATATAATAAAATAAAGTTTTGTTACACTTATTATAATAAAAGTAAATGTGAAGTTTAAAAAATTAAAAATATATTTGCATTAAAGTTTGTTATCGATACACTTATATAGTTTTATTATAATTTTCAATGCCTTAATGATGTTATTTGCGAATAAAGTGGTGAATGGAAATAAGAAAATGAAGTGAGGTCAATTTTTCCTTTAGATATTTTTTGAGTTATAAGCTTAGAGACTAATCTTTAATCCTAACAAATAAGGTGTCAAGTGATAAGACATTGATCATATGATTTATTCTATTTATATGAGTTGAGAATTTAACTCATGACTATATTCTTAAAGGATGATGTGATGAACCACTACATCCACCATATTAGTTTAATTCTCTCATTAGATATAATAAAATAATATGAATATTTTTTTTATTAAATATTAATAGTTGAATAAATACAATTTAAATTGATAAAAGTAACTTTTTATATAATAAAATTTATTATAATAAAATATTAAAATTATATATAATTTAATTTAATTATTATATTATTAATTTATTTTCATTCATCTTCTTTATATCCTTATTTTTTCACTTCTTTCTATTTTATTTCTCTACATCCAATTAACGTACTTTTTTTTTAGCTTATTTCTATGAATTTTTTTCTCTATAGGTATTCAAAATAAAATCGATGATAATGCATTCATGCGAAGCGAGGACTGTGCAACTCGCAGCAAAGGGAAAGACAATTGGGTGATGGGTAAAGGGTTTGGCGAAACAGAGTTTAGTTTAAATGCAAAATTTAAAAGTTAATATTAATATTTTACGCTGTTCGAAACAATTAAAATTCTCTTAAACCGTAAGATAAAAAAACTCTTTCTAATCAACGGAGGTTTTCTAAATAGGTGACGAAGTAAACAGAGTTCGGATTCTCTACCTTCCATCTATTTTAAGATTTTTTGTATTAATTATTTTAATAATTAGTATAAAAATATTTTATATTTTAATATAAAAAATAATTAAGATAACAAATTATTAAAAATATTAAAGTTATGAATTTTTCCCGCCTCCAAATTTAAGAATCGAATTGGAAAAGAAAGCGAAAGGGTGGAAGGTGGGGACAAGAAAATCTGTGGGCAATATTCCAAGAAAGATAGTGCGTACCATGATCAACTGTTCACTGTGCCCTCTCTCTAATATCAGCCAAATTTTTTGTTTCTGTCTTCTACTGTTATTTTTTGTATTTTTCATTTATAATAAAACCCGCTGTTTATATTTTAATTTAATTCGATCCTCAATGTTGCTAAGGGTTTACAGAACTTTTAAAATTATAATTTTTTAAACTCATTTATTGATAGATTTATTTAGATCAACCAAACTTATAATGTAGGAAAATCATACCAAGAAGAGACGTGAAGGAAAGAAAGATAAATAAGTAAATATAACATGTGAAGTGATAGAAAAAATACAAAAAGATATAAAAATCAGAAAGATGTATAAATAATAAATGGTTAAATATATATTTTCTCAACATAAGTAAATTTTAATTTTTGTTACTATAAAATTTTTGCTATATTTATCATACTATTAAATTATAATATTTAAAAAATAGTCCCCGTTATTATAGAGTCATTGTTAATAATTAATTTGTTTAACAAATTTTCACATAATCCACTAATATGTCATTTAATTATCTTAAGCATAAATATAAGAAGTTTTTGAAATGAAAACAATAAAGTTTACATCATATTTTATGTTTCCTCCATATTAGTTAAGGTCTTCCTTATCCTCATCTCTATCTCTTCAATCATAGGAAATTATCACTATCTAATAGACATTTGGCCGAAATCATGACCCTTTGATGTATAAATACAGTCTCAGAGCTCCTCTGTAATAAGTAACATTTTGAGTAAAGAACCTTATTTTCCTAAAGTAATTCCCCAAGGTTTTGACATTTACACACTCAAAGTGAACATTTTGGTGCCCACTATGGGGCCCAATTAAATGGTTCCCATATCATAGAGAGAAGAACTACCTCAAAGGAAGAAGATGGTGACCACGCATAAATTTCTCAGCCACAGAGATGACGGAGACCCCAGGAGAACCAAGGAGGACACCAAGACAAGGACAATCAATTATAAGAGGTTTTAGCCCTCGTCAACGCACTACGACATATCATTAAGAAGTTGAGAAAAGAAAACGAAAACATGAGAAATCATCGATCGGAGGAACGAGACGCCTCCAATTATCATAATACGCAAGCTACAAAACCAAAGGAAGATAAACTAGAACCTTTAGACCCCTATTCGACACGCCTATTCACAGAAGCCGTAATGACAACTCCCACACCACTACTTATAGGCCACCTACGATGGAAAAGTGTGATGGAATAGGCGACCTAAAAAAATACCTCATCATGTTCACAACTAACCTTTTCATCTCTAGGGCGTCCAATGCCCTTTATGCAGAACCTTTCTTGCCACCCTCACCAAATCCGCTCTGCTCTGGTTCTCACATATTCCCTCACAAAGCGTATCATGTTTTGTAGAGTTCACAGAAGTTCCTCACCCAATTCACCTCTAGTCGAGCAGCTTAGCAGACTTCCCATAGGGTCAACCTCAAGCAGAGACAAAAGGGGACACTCAAGCAATTCATGCACGCTTCAATGAGCAGACCATACAGATCTGAGACCTAAGCTTGGAGGTGGCCATATATGCAATACAGATGAGAGTGCGCCCAGGTAAGTTTTCCAAATCTTTGACCAAAAAGCCCCCGACTAATATGGATGATTTCAGAAAGAAGGAAACACGTTATGTGAGTATGGAAGAATGTGAAGTTGATCAGGTTGGGAGCTCCGAAAATAGTGGGGCAAGAGCAGAACCGCTAAGTAACATCATGTGATTCATGGAGGCATTTTTTTCCTACTCGAAAGGGTTTTTTTCCACTAGATTTCCCCCTGAAAGGTTTTAACAAGGCCCAACAAAACATCAATAGCACAAGAATGATTCAGCTCAATAATTTTCTTCAAAATACTATTATGCTCAAGTTTGAAAACCTGGAGTGACAGCTAGGGGGTAACAGTAAATTATTATTACGTTTAAGTCCTAAAACCTTGGGTAATAGCTTGGGGGTAATGGTAAATTATTATTACGTTTAAGTCTTAAAACCTCGAGTGACGGCTCGAGGTAACGACAAATTATTATTACAGTTAAGTCCTAAAACCCTAATGATCCGGTCTTGGTATCGGCACATGGGCAAGGTGGTAATTTCATCCGTTCTCACTAGCTTACCGGTGTCGCAGGTAAACATCCGGACTGTAAACCCATATTAGACGTTCTTCTATACCGATATATCCAAGTCAGCACTTCACACACCAGAAAACGTCTATGTCACCCGACAGAAAGTACAAGGTACAGGTGCAGGGGAACGTTCGCAAGAGACGCGGAGACACCCGCGTCGTGTGTCAGAATCGTACATTGCATAGTGTACGATTGGTCTCCTAGTCCTAATAGACTCTTCATTCTCCGCATGCATGCATATAAATACTAACATTTTCACTACTATGGTACGTTAGACTCATTCACAAACTTACGTTTCAGAAACCTCAAATTCCTTTTCTGGTTGCTAACTTGAGCGTCGGATAATTTTCACAGGTGACACTACCTTTCACCCCTCATCAACGTGAAAGCTTGGTGTGAAGGATCTCCAGGACTACAAGACCTTTATTCTCCATTGAGATAAAGGGCACAATACCGGATACCCATTATACCAGTGTATAAATCACTTTGCACAGTTAACATTTGTGGCTGGTTCCACACCGGATTATTGACCCCGGTTCAGACCAGTTCACCTAAGTGATGGCTTAAGGGTACAACAAATTATTGTTATAGTTAAGTTCTAAAACCCCGAGTGATGACTCGTGGGTAACAAAAATCATGATTAAGTTTAAGTACTAAAATCCCGAGTGATGGCTTGGGGGTAACAACAAATTATGATTACGTTTAAGTACTAAAATCCTGAGTGACGGATCGAGGGTAACGGCAAATTATTATTACAGTTAACTCCTAAATTCTTGAGTGATAGCTCAAGGGTAACGGTAAATTATTAGTACAATTCAATCCTAAAACCCCGAGTGACGGGTCGGGAGTAACGGTAAATTATTAGTACGGTTAAGTCCTCAAACCCCAAATAACGGCTCGGGGGCAACGACAAATTATTCTTATGGTTAAGTCCTAAAACCCTGAGTGACTGCTTGGGGCAATGACAAATTATTATTATGGTTAAGTCCTAAAACCCCGAGCAATGGCTTAGGGGTAACGACAAATTATTATTACGTTTAAGTCTTAAAATCTTGGCAAAAACCTAATCACGTCAAGTCCCAAAACAACAAATTTCTAAGTTTCCAATTCTATAGAAAAAAATTCCAATTACGTCCTAAAACGACAAATTTCCAAGTGCCAACTACGAAACACTACTAGAGCAGATGCAAGGATTCCTATGGAACTAGGAGAGCCCTCTCTCAAAAGAACATCCTACAACGAGGAAGAAAATAATGCAAGGAAACAAGAAGACTTGGACCTTAATATGGAAGAACAAGACATGACCTACATCAAGATACAAGCCCCCAAACAAAAATCTGCTCAAAAATGGAATACACTACTCAGGCCACGACCTTTTCAAAAATGAGATCACATCCAAAAGTAGCTGACAACAATAGAAGAATCAAAGAAGATGGGGAGTTAACAGCCAACTGGGAAGGACCACATTGGGTAGGATAAGTCATCGACAAAGGAACATACCGACTTGAAGAATTAAAACGAAGAAGCTTACCATTGGCGTGGAACACTACACATTTAAAGATGTATTACAACTGAATGTAACAAGGGCATTCTTTTTCCTACTCGAAGGGTTTTTTTCCTAATGGGTTTTTCTCCTGAAGGGTTTTAACAAGGCCCATCAGAATAGCAACAAGACAATTATGACTTAGCTCATCAAAATAGTTAAATCCTAGAATTCCGATTGGAGGAACAACAAGGCTCGTGACGAGAAATCACATGGCATACAAACCGCTCGGTGTACGGACGCCCGACATATAACCACTTGGTACATAGTCGTTCAGCTTGCCCGATGACCGAGAGCTCATGCCTGAGGGCTCCTGTTCCCTCTGGATTAGTTAAGGTCCCCCTTATCCCCTTGTTTTAGGATATTATGTCTATTTTTTCAGTTATAGAAAGTTATCTTTATCTCTTATATTAAGAAATTATCCTTATCTATTAGATATTGGGTCGAGATCATGACCCTTCTTTGATGTATAAATATGGTCACAAAGCCTTCTTTGTTATTCAAGTGATATTTTGAGTAAAGAACCTTATTTTCCTATAGTAATTCTCTAGATTTTGACATTTACACGCTTAGGGTGAACATCTTATATTAAGGCAAATGATACATTTAAGTTACATGTTATCATATTTATTTTAATTTTTTTATCAATAACTTGTAAATTAAATGATGATTAGACGTCATGTTGGATGATAATATGAAAGTTTGTTAGAAAAAAATTACAACTAACATAAAAAAAGTGAGAGACTAAAACAAAATAATTAAATTAATAAAAAAGTAATTTTAAATAGTTTATATTAATAAAAAATAGAAAAAAATATTAATAAGAAATAAAAATAAATTTTTTTACAAGAACGAAAATAAAAATTTAATAATTTTTAAATGAAAAATGTATAGGTGAAATTTAAAATTGTAACCGGGTAAAATAAACAGGCCTGTTGGCTCCAGTCAGAGTTGTCGAGTGTTGGACAGGCGAGAAGATCTGAGCCGTACGAAAAAGCAAAAGTGGACCAAACAATGCCACGTCAGAACCTGACACTGACCAGGTGGAACCAAGCGTGCCAACAACACGTGCGCAGTTCCCTCTATTTCTCTTTCTAGGATTTTGACAAAGACAATTATCGAATTATATTTTTATTTCTTTTACATGTTAACACAAATTTTAATATATATTTATAAAATATCCAAATTATAGTATGTGTACATGAATAATTCAACCAATTGGTTGAGATTTAATTGATCATGCAAGCTGAGATTAGATTGTTGGAAGACTCATAAATTTAATATACATTAAATACACTTATAAATCTTCACTATTATTAAATCTCGAATTTGATATGTGATATATATATATATGATTCTAATATTTTTATTGATGACGGCTAGTTCATTGTATAAATGTCATAGGCAAAATGGTTTTACCTTTAAAGTTGATTTCACTAATTCCTCTAATGATCTATTTTCTTTCTTTAAATCTTTAAAATATTTTATTTTAATTTTTTGATATGTTAAATTTTACCATTTTATTTATTAAAATTTGATGAGATTTAACGTTAAAAAAGATAACACAAAATACAAAATGAGATTTAACGTTAAAAAATAGCTAAAATAAAACATTGCACAAAATGTTTAAAGTACAAAATTTCTGAAATATGAGACTAAATTAGATTAAACTCGAATTACAGGACGAAAGGGAAAATTAATCTAACCATAAACTTATAGAACCAAAATCAATTTTTATCATGTACATTGATGACACATCCTAGAAAATGTATTTAGAGGAAATATTATATATTTCATTTAAATGTCTAAGACAAAAGTTTTGTTTTTATTTGACTCTGCACTTAAAATTTAGAGTATTAATTATCTATTTAGAATTTTAAAAAACATTAACTATTGTTGTTTTAATAATATTGTTAATATTAAAACAAAAGAGAATTTTAAGAGCAATAATGAAGATATAGAGATAAAATAAAAAAATAATTAATCATTTTATAAAAATTAATAACATTAATTGCATTTCTTAATACTAACTTAAAATTCAAATATAAGTAACATTTTTACACATATTAAGAATAATAGTTGAAAGTAATTATTTGTATTAATGTTATCAAATATTTGATGTAATATCTTAAAATGAAACATCCTAATGTATAAATAATGAATTAAGAAAGGGAGAAAATTTTTCACGCGTACCTACGATGACCCCAACACGTAAAATAACTCTTAGAATGTGCGACAATAGGCTCAAGATCCCATCCCAAAAGTAAACCAGCCATAAATCAAATTAGTGCAAACTCGCTTAAGGGAAATTCAGCTCGCTTGGGCAAATGGCCATTTTCGCTTGAGCGAGACCCATTCGCTTAAGCAAACACAAGATGATAGCTTTTGCAAGTCTGTTCGCTCAAGTAGGACACTCTCGCCTAAGCGAAACCAAGCCAGTAACACAACATGCTCATTTCGCTCAAGCAGGACTCTCCTCGTTTAAGCGAAAATTGAACAGTGGCTGCACAACATTCTCTCGCTTAAGTGAGTCTATCTCGCTCAAGAGAGCCTATCTCTCTTGAGCGAAACAGAGATAATAACCAACCCATGACTCTTGCTTGAATAGAACATCTCTTGCTCAAGCAAAAATGTGACAGAACCCAAACTTACCATACTCACTCAAACGGCTTCATCTTGCTTGAGCGGAATCCTCACAGAATCAAAATTGTCCCATCTCGCTCAAGCAAAATCTATCTCGCTCAAGCAAGAAATCAACAAAATGCACCCTGACCATATAGCAGGCATTTGCTCAAGCAAGACAGGTACTTGCTTGAGCAAAAATGACAATAAATGCCCTAAAACCAATTTCCGCATCCCAAAACTTATCCAAACGATGTCTAATCACCACCAAACCTTGACATGACCTAAAATGCACCATTTTTGACATGTAGCCATTGGCCACATTCAAAAATACCCAAAAACGAAAGACTTGTACGCAAGAATGCGTTTTAACCATTTAAAAGCAAAAACATACGACTCAAGGGCAAATTTCATTAGCTTTGAACCATTCCAATTGCTATACACCATAGTTCACTCATACATGCCATTGGAACCGCCCCATGGCATCCAAACGCTACAGACACAATTTTAGCCTATCCAGCTCCATGCTTATGCATAAACTCACTTAAACCTTCACCTCTCAAATGCACATCATCGATCTATAGTTCAAAGGCATATTTCAAGTAAATGCCATGCAATACAATTCCTGCCCATCATATTTATGTAAAGCATTAAAGGTTTTCAACCATAATCCTGTATATAATGCATCTCATGCATAACGTAGATCCATCCATGGTCGCCACAACTAGGTGTCACATAATCATATCATCATCAATGTCATCATCTCACATAGGTAAGCAAAATACAATCTAGGCTTCCAGTGAAGCCGTCAGCTACCTATGGTCCACTAAACAGATATATACATCATCCAAAATAACTATGCACAAGAGCCGACCAAGGCTACAACAGCAAGACACTATACAAGATATATACAATATATACGACGATCCTCTTACCCAAATATGGTGATATCTCACCAATCACCATTGTGATCTAGTGTCACAGCCCAATTTTTAATTAAATTTAAACTGGTAATTAAATAGTGAAAAATTAAAGTTTTTCAGAAAAATAAGAAATAAATTTTAGAAAATAGAAAATTTTATTTCAATTATAGGGATATTTTTATTTAAAATAAGACTAAACGGAAATAAAATGCGACAATAAAACGGGGAATTATTAAGGAACCCATTATTATAATAATAATAAGGGAAAATATCTCTATTTCTCTTTCTCTCCCAAAAACTCTCTTGCTTTCTTCTCTTTTCCTCCACTGCCATTTTCCACCGCCATAAAAAGTTTATATATATTACCATAAAAGTTTAAATTCCATTCAATTCCTCTCCCCATACTCTTCCTTCCCCCATTTCTATTCTCATCAAGCTCTCTCTTTCTCCATTCTTACTCTAAATTCTTCCAATTTTCTTCTTGAAGATTCACACCCATTTGGAGATACAAGGGAGTTTAGCTCAAGGAAAGCTTAGGGATCTTCAATTGAGGTAAGAAAGAGGGGATAGGATATTAAATACTTAGAAATTAAGTTAGAATTGTTTGTTTAATTGTTAGTTATTTAGAAACCCATATAGTTAAATTTTGATTTAATTTGAATTATGTTATGAAATTTGATGTTAATTGGTTTGGAATATGGTATATGATATGTTGCTGCTATTGTATGATGAATTGGAATCAATTGGTATGTTATTTTTGCATTTAAAATCAATTAAACAGCAAAAACAGCAAGAACAGAGTGCTGTTTTTCGTTTCTGCATAATCAGACCTTTTAACAACAGACTATTTCAACTGGTGTTAAAAACTGGAAGCGGTGACATTTTCGTAAATAAAAACATGCGGTGACATTTTTGTAAATATATCAGAAGCGGTGACGTTTTTGTAAATAAATTAGAACGGTGGCATTTTTGTAAATAAGACCAGTGACATTTTTGTAAATATGATTAAAACTTAAAATAATATTTTTTTAAAAAAAATCAGAACTATTATTATTATTGGGTTTTTATTATCCTTGAGACTTTATCTTGAAATAAATAAATATAATTAATTAAATTAAATTTAGAAGTTTAATTAAACATATTTAAATGAAGTAAACTCTTGTTTTTAAACTATTTTAGTATAATTTTATATTATAGAAAATGTGTTTTCCATATTATTTGAAGTATGATATTAAATGAATACTGTAATATGGAAAATGTGTTTCCATATTCTTTGGATTATTAATAAACATATGGAAAATGTGTTTCTATATTCTTAGGATTATAAAATATGGAGTATGTTTATAAGTGTGAGAAAATAATATAGTGTTTGATTATTATGAAAATTTTATTGTTAAAAATACTAAGGAAATTGATTTAGATCTAATGTATTCATGCATCATATGTATTGGCCGTTCAAAGAATCCGCAGAGGGTGCTTTGAGGGGGTTCCCGGTGGGGGAACGTGTTCTGTTGAGCAACAGACCTCTACGGTGGTTTTATACCACGGTCATCTTAAGGGCTGGGAAGTGTGTCCTTAAGGGGGTCCCGCAGCACCTGTTATTGATGTTATGGTATTATTATCCGATGTTGGTGTTACATTATGGGACGCGGTATTGGTTGGATATCCGTAAAAATATTATTATTGGAAATCACTGCCTTTGTTCCCACCAAAATGGATCCCTCATGCATTTTTATTTATATGAAAGAATATAATATAATAACATATGTATATTACAAAATAGTTGTTTGACATTTGCATCGCATAACATCCTACATGTGTTTGTGTATGGTCTAATTTAATTTCTATTTATTTGATATTTTATCCCACTCTTTCTGTTACTTGTGGCAACCCTTTAGTGCTTAATCAGGAAAATATGTGACAAACTGGATGATGCTTGATGTGGATGAACCATGAAGACTTTCGATGCTGATGTCTGCTTGTGTGACTACTTTGGTTGTATTATGTGTATGCTATGTTTTGGTGCTTTATATTTTTATATTTTATAAGATTTAGGTGCCTGTTATAAAATATAATATGTATGGAATTCTGATATTATGTATAACAATATGAAGTTAATTATGTAAAAGGTTGCGTACTCTGATATTATATCAGTAACCTCTGGAATCAAGTTATGAATCACTTGATAATTACCAGAAAAAAATAAGTTATCCAAGAGATTTTATATGGTGATGGTAATTATCTTGGGATTTGTAAGTTGGCTCCAGGGGGTTACATCTAGTCCCACTGAAAAATAGCCACGAAATAGGGGTGAGCATCATATATGTTAAATGACAGTTACTGAATCTGATCAACCTATCCAATTCTATAGCATACATCACTATATCACTATCCATCAACAATAATCCCCGCCATTTAACTTAATTCACAATTCATCTGATACTCTCAATAACGCATAATAGTGCATCCACATATATATTCACACGGATCCGATGACACATAATATAATATAGTGTTGCAACATAAAGCCTCTCAGCCATATCATATTCAACTCCCAGCTAATCCGACCGTTTTACTGGTACCAAACTATTTTTCCACATGCGCAACATAATCACTTTCAGCGACAAGAGTAGTGTTGCGGGATAACCTTGAGTCCCACACAAGGTCTTTTGTGGAATCCTCGAAACCACTAATATAGGAATCTCATATCATATGTAATCATCAAAAATAAGCATATCATGTTATAGATCATCATTCATTTAATCATCCACTTGCATCTCATGCATTATCTCAATATAACAATTATTTCATTGCATCCATAATAACACCAACTCAATTATTCTACCGCATCTTACGTAGTATAACAATGACACAATGGACGACATTTATCATAATCAACGATAATCCTTAATTATCATACAACAAGGGGTATATTACTAGCATTTCACAGACTAACTGGTTTCATTCATCATATTTCATAAATTTATAATTCATAAACATATCCATACATCCCTAACCCGTCTATAAACCATGCATTTAAAATATAATTACTTCCTCTACCTAGAATAGATGATCCTAGATACTCGGAAAGCCTCTCAACACTCTCAGATCGCTACCCCATAGCCTCAAAAATTCTGAATAATGTCGTCGCTCACTAATCCTTGAACCTTATAATCTCAAAGCTGCCAAGCACTTCAACTATTTCAAAATCATCTAGAATTCATAGAAATGGCTATCGTTAAGCCCATTTTCATGGAATTGGAATAAAGGAACAAGGGGTATCGTCAATGCTTACCAAAATAAAGGAAATCAAGAACCCCGACGCCACAAACGCTATCCCACTCAAGAACAACTTCACAATAGCTCCAAAATGCCTCTAAATTTAATGTAAGAAATTGAAGGTAAAGTTCATGCATTACCCAAACCGAAAATGGGTGCTTGGTTTTTACCTTTAAATTAGAAAGCTAAAGCTCATTTGTCGGCAATAATGGCTACCGAAGGTGAAGAAGAAGAAGATAGAGTGAAGCTTAGCCTTTAGTTGAAGGAATTGAAAGAAGAAGAGAATGGTAGTGATGGAGCCGCGGAAGAGAAATGGAACACCAAGCTTTTCTTTCCTCTATTTGCATGCGTAACAAAGATGGGAGAAAAGAATTGGACTTGTGAATTAGAGAATGAAATGGAACATCTGTCATTAAGGGTAATTGAGTAATTTAACGCGTTCAGTAAATTTTTAAAACTAACCGGTAACTAACGGTTACCCGAAACTTACCCCGGTAATGTCTAAAAATTTAACTTAACCGCCTGGGGACAATTTAATCCATTAAATTTAATTATCTGATCAATATAATACACCCAAAATTAAATTGGGATGTTACATAAAATACCCTTAAAAATCATTTAATACTCAAAACATTAGTTGTCTTGGGGATACATATAAGGATGATATACTTAGTTGACAAACATGGAATGGTATTAAAAAAGTATAATTTTAGTTATATTAAAAAAATCTATTAAAATTTTTTTATATTTAAAACTAGAGATAATATTAATATGTTTGTTTCTTTTATCTCTGTACAATTAAATAGAAAAGAAGTAATACATAGGATAGATATAATTAATTTTGTAAAATATTTAAAACTAGATAAATATTAGTAAGTAATTATAATCAATTAATAAAAAATAATTAATACATAATTTCTGCATTAAGACAATGTCCAAACGTGAATGAACGAAGCACTTAGTTTTATTTTTTTTATCTCTCTTCTTTATTCACCGTATTCATGATTTCATTTTTTTATTAGATCGTTTTAAAAAAAATTAAAATTGTGAATTTAAATCCTCTAAGTACAGATTTAAATATTAAGATAGTTCTTACATATTTAATTCACTAGTAACACATTTGCTTATACAATTTTTAATAGCTAAGTATTTCAACGATTTATTTTTTTACAGTTTTCAAAATAACTTTAACTATTAAAATTATATTTTAACCTTTTAAGCTATGTGTCAGTAAATAGTTAGACATATTAAAACTATTTGAACATGTTTATATATAATATTAGTCATACTAATACATAACAAATTCAACATTATAGTAGAGAGTGAAAACAAAATATTCAATATAAATCTGAGATAAAAAAATAAAATATATGTAGAGACTAAAACTATAAGACTCATATTTTATAAGAGCACAAAACATATTTAAAATTTAAATATATTTTCTCTCTTCATCGTGATGAAGTATGAAAAATTTGTTTTTCTCTCTTATTAACATTAATGATAATTTCAAAAGTATAAAATAAACAATAAACAAATCTAATGTACTTAACTAAAATAATTACTTTTTTTAATTTTTGAATTTCAAAAGAACTAAAAATAATATTATTAAAATCTTTGATTCCTCTCTTTAAATTTGATTTTTCATTTGACAACATTTTAATATTGTTTTCAAAATCATTTACCACACCAAAATTGACAAAAACTATGGATATGGTAATATGGTATTGACAAAAACTATGAATATAATATATGGTAGTTTGACATTGTATAAGTTTACATTAATATTCGTATTGTTATCAAATAAGTTTATAGATTTAATACTCTTATTTTTAAAACTAAGACAATAATTGTTATGTCTGCCAACACATCAGTTTAAATTTATAGTAATAGAAAATAATATGAAAGCTTTATAATTAAAAATAAAAACAGAACATAAAAATATAAAACACTTCCTCAAACCAAACTATCCATATATAACTTCTGTAGGCAACAGCATAGCAATATAAGTTGATTTTGGAACAAATTAGTAATTGATCAAGTTTCGGGTTAAACTAATATAAAGGGATAAATTGAAATTCACCAATATTAGAAGTTAAAAAAGATAACTTTAATGAATATCACAATAGTATTAACTAAAAAAAGAAAAAAGAAAAAAGAAAAAAGAAAAAGCCAAGAAGGGTGATAAAAGGAATAGAAGTTGGCTAAAAAACTAAGAGAGAGAGAGAGAAAAAAATGGGTAATCCAAAAATTAAAAGAAATTAAGATTTTGATATAGAGAGAAAGGGAAAGGGGTAATTGAAGAGTTACAAAAAATTAATATTTTAATATAGATAGAGTATTTTGACTTTTTTTTACCACCCAATAACTAAAAGGAATTTATAGGTGGGGCCTTCTCAAAATGAGAATAATTAAAAAATTAGAAGAAATTAAGATCGTGTTTAATTTGCAAGCTTTTTAAAAAAAATGAAAAACTATTCTTGAAAAAGTTGAAAAAATAGAAAATGTGTTTGTTTACAAAATATTTAAAGAAAACTTACACAAATGCCCCCAAGCATAATTCTATGAGATATTCTTGTAAATTTACTGAAATTCAAGGCTCTTAGTTGAATTAAGTGAGCAAACAATCTCACAAACTTTTGGTTGTGTCATGTGATTATATACATAAATTTAAACACTAAAACGCCTAAGTAATTCACATAGTGGGTACATTCGCCTACAAATATTTCCTTGTAACATGATGTGAGGGATTTATTTTCAACCTATTAGTGAAAATATAATAATTAACTTCTTAAGGAACTAGCATCATATGAGAATCTATAAAAGTTGAAGAATCTTTTAGTTTTTTGATGAAGTTTATATGAATTTTAAATTATATTTTTACATTAGATTGACCCAGGATGCTCTAATTAGTGGCGCCAAATAATAAAATTATCATTTGTAAACTTCTAGTTTATAGTAGTTTGTAATTCAATTGTACTATTTTGCATATGGTACAAATAATAAGAATATGCAAATAATCTTTCCTATATATAACTTTTGTTTGAGATAAGTCTCATAAGATTCAACATTCCTTTAAAAAACATGTTTGAAAACTTTCACAAGTTGAGTATTATAAATTTATAATTTTTTTTTGCATTCCTATTGATAAGAATGCAAAAGCTCTGCAAGAGCTTTTAGTTATTTCTATACAAACAAGTAAAATAACATTGTTGATATCAATATAGAAAATAATATGAGAGAATATAACCTTTTAATAGTTATATTAGTGATTTTTAAGATGTCTCTATCTATAAATTAGATTTATATATTCATTATGAAATTATTAATTTAGTAATGGTAAGTTAGTAATATATCAAGTAATAGTAAACTTTTGGTTTACATCAAAAGAAGTAAAATTTTTGGCTTATAACATTGCACTAATAGTCCAGTAATATATGTGTAGAGTCGTTATGCACTTTTCTTGAGTCATTTGACAAATGTTTTTGCTATGGTTCTTATAGTCTCAATTAACCAAACATAACATTTACTTAACTTTTTATCAAATAAGAATATTTGAGATAACTTTAAGATTTTTTGTTTATATATAGTTCATTCTATGTATATTTTAAGCGATAAAAGTATTGTTTGTTTACATAAGACATGGTATAGTAATTTACTGTCTTATATAATCATCTTTTATAATGTAAGATACCACGCTTCAATATAAAGAAATAATAGTAATCAAATATCTACTTTCCATTATGCTTTAAAATGTGGTTTGAAAAATTATAAATAGATTAAATTTATTTCAAACAATCAAATGAAATAAAAACATTTCAAACACCGAGTTCTTTGAAACTTAGAGCTTTAAACTTTATTGAAATTTTAGTTGTATAGTCTTTTAAAACTATATATATATATAACTTTTAAATATCTAATTATATAAATAATAATAATAATATCTATTTGATTGCATATAATATGACACTATGTACATATATTTAAATTCTAAAATACTGAAACAGTTAACTAATCATATGTTAAATCAAATAAAGATTTAAACTATAATTATATTATCAAACTTTATAATCATTACTTATTTTTTATATTATCATTTTTTTGCTAAAGTACTTCTGATCAATAATTCTCATTTAATCAGAAAAATTCTTATGTATAAATATATAATAATGGTATAATAAATAAATATTTAATATTGTCGTCTATTATATTTTAAAATGACATAAAAATGTCAATATTTTATATATAAAACTATACGTCATGCTTTCACGATATGGAAAAAATAAAAATAATCCAACATATATAATTGTTGTCATGTTTTAAGATATGACGAGATAAATTATTTCATCACCAGTAGTATCTTATATACCATAAACAAATATTACAAAAAAAGCATAATTTAAACTTTATAGTTTTTCAATAACTAATAATATATATTTTTCTATAATAGCAACAATCATATAGTTTTTCAGGAACTATACCATAATTTACCAAATATATCTAATTTGGGCCTTATACCAGCCCGAACGATATGGACACCGGAATGGTATCCATGATGCGTGGACGCCTCCAACAAGCGCTCTATGACATCGATCGGACCCAACATGATCCTCATCCCTTGACTAGAGTCCTTAAGGATCAGAGTCAAGAAGAGTCTGACAGATCCGCTTGGGGCACACCGGAAACCAACCTAAAGAGGGTGTTAGGAACGTCTGCGACTAAGACAGCTTTACCCGCTTTTATGGATTACTAACACACGCCATGTAGGACGTCCTCGGAACCCAAATCTATAAATACCACTCATTTACTCCTCATTAGGTGTGTTCACCAACCCTTGCTTGAGCTTCTATCTTGGTTGACTCGATCACTAACTTGACCGTCAAAGTGTCTTTGTAGGCAACACTTTCTTTTGCCTTTCAACATGATAGCCCAGTGTGTTGGTTGGATGGACTGACTGTAGGACTCTTTGTTCCCTACTAGACTAAGAGACATAATACTAGATTTCCATGGACTGATGTAACAGGTGAGAGAGATACTACAATATCAGTGTCGATTACTATCCTTGTAACATCCCTTATTTTTAGGAAAAACCTTTGAGATCCATTATATTGATTAAATTTATCAATCAATAAATTATTCAAATCTATTTCTATTTTACAACAATTGTTGTTGGAAACATCGTAAACCTCAACACTTATACCTTTCCACACCGATTGAACCCGAAACTTTTTAATTTTCCAGAGGGACCCATGGCCCATAATTTTCATCCTATACCCTATTCCATCCAAGTTTTCCATAGACTAAGAGACATAATACTAGATTTCCACTGGACTGGTGTAACACATGAGAGAGATCAACTACAGTATCGATACCGGTTACTCTGTCCCTGTAACATCCCTAATTTTTAGGGCAAACCTTTGAGACCCATTATATTGATTAAATTTATCAATCAATAAATTATTCGAATCTATTTCTGTTTTTGACAAATGTTGTTGGAAACATCATAAACTTCGTCGCTTGTACTTTTTCATACCGATTAAACCTGAAACTTTTTAGTTTTTCCAAAGGGACCCATAACCCAAAATTATCATCTTATACCCTATTCCATCCAAGTTTCCATGTGATATGATTAGTTCCGCGTTATTCAAAAATATGCCCCGACACTTCTACCCTTGTCATGTTTGATTTTTCCTTATCACAACCACATTTATATATCATTTCATTTCGACCACCACCTATTTTTCATGTCTTTATTTCTCCTTCCCTCCACCACTTCACCAACACCTTATGGCCTTTTCCACCACCCTTAAGCCATCAACCTTCCATTCTCTTCCTCTCCATCATAATGCCATCTCTATCACTATGTATCTCCCTCTAGCCGTGTATGTGTGCCAACTTCAAAAGCTATCTCCACTATTTATTTTCTTCCAAGCTGAGGCCCCATCACCACCATCGTCTTCTCCTTTAAGCCACTATCATCGTGCCTCTTCCTCTCTCTCTCTTTCTCTCTCACACACACACAAGCTCCCTCTCTTCCCCTCGGATCCCGTTACATGTAAGCCGAGTATTAGTCATCGATCAGTCTGGGATTGATACCAGTAAGTTAAACTCCTTATTTTTCCCCTTGAATGCATGATCACTTCACATGCATGACTTTTCCCTTCCATTTTCTACACGATAATCATGTTACATGTCACTGGCATTTTGATCTCTTTACATGAGGGGCTTTTTGCTCTGTTTTTGAGAAAATTATGAACACAAAAATTGTTTCTCTTTCTTTCCTCTTTCTAACGAACCAAAGAACACCAAAATTTGATGTCTAGAGCAAAAGTTATGCCCTAAACATTAAACGATGTCTTGGCTGGATTTTCAGTATGGGAAGAGAGCTTCTTCTGAAAAATGGGACTGTTTTGCTTAGAAGTGGCTTTTAGTGTCTTTATAAAAGTTTTAGTAAATTTTGTTATGAGAATTTTGAGATCAAGATCACTAAAATCGTATACCCATAGCTTATGTTGTGATTAAAATACGAAAGCATACGCATGTTATCCTTTTCGACCGCATGCATGTTTTTCTTTTACATTGCATGCAAAGTTTTTGACGTACCCTTTTCTTTTCCGTGGCTTGGTTGCGTACGATCAGAAAGGCATCGGTAGAATTTCGAAAGCCCAGGTTAGTTTCGGCACTTTGTTGATTAGTTTCATAAGCCTTGGTAAGTTAGATTCTTATCGAAACTTCATCGATTTTGTGTCTGAGTCTTGATTTTAGTATTTTGGCGATTTATGGGTTATGAGTATATTTTGTGAAATTTTTAGAATATTTTAAATATAGGATATTGACGTTTGGAGCTAGGCCAAAAGTCAACATTCTATATTGGGAAAGCTGGATAACGCCTCGAGGTACGTGTAATGTACGATGGGGTTTATTACTCGAGTAACGAGTAGTGATATTAATGTTGGGGCAGGTTTTATAATTAAAGAGCTTATTTTAAATATCAACGCCTAAAAATATTGATTTTTCTAAAATAAAAATATAAATCTTATTGTGATATGAATTATTGTTCCATTAAATATATTGTTTGATATGTGTTGTTGAAAATGGTCATGATGTGTTGATGATATCCTGGAAATGAAACTAATGTTGTGAAATAATATTTATAAAGTAAAAATTTAGAGCTTGGTATGTTGATGATTAATTGGTAATGGTTTTATTGGAATGTTGTTGACTATGCCCTGTGGTGGCACTTAATGAATGTTAAATCTTGCTTGATGGCTGTGTGTTGTTGGAAATTTATTGTTCGATGACGATATTAATATTATAAGTTTTAAATCATGAAATGCCATTGAATATATAACTAGGTATATGTGGCTAGACATAGTATTGAGGATATGGTGAAAATTGGATTTTTAATGGTATAATTCTTTTGGACATTATAAATATTTACGTTATGGTTCTTATAAACTCAACAATTCCTTCTCTTGCTATAGTTCTCCTAAACTCATAGCTAATTTAGAAATTGAGATATTTCAAAACTAATGATATATAAAACATAGAAAGTAAAAGGATTACTTAGAAAAAGAAGATCAAGCTACAAATAAGAGAAAAGATGAATCCTCAATTACTAGATACTAAGAGTGTGATGCTAATAACATGTTATGAACAGAACGTTAAAAGAGAATGAAAGTAAAGAGAATGGAACGAGAGAATAATAAGAATATAGGAAATCAATATTATTCATGTATTCAACATTATAAGTATCCATATCTATAGATATGAGATGAGCATAAAATTGGGCTTATGTTATAATCCTTCTAAAATGTTTTAGATTAACATCTACATATGTTATTCATAACATTATTTTATCTTTTTGAGGGAAGACGGAGGATGTGGGATTTGAACCCTATTATATAAGTGTATAGCATATTGTAATATTCATTTGTAGTTTATCCTACTTTTTCTCTATTACTCACTAGTGCAGAAAAGGTCTATGAATTCGTTTAAAATGGGGCTACAAACTTGGTTGCGAGAACGAGTTTGTTCCTGTCATGTTCGTAGGGTGAATCTATGAACTTGATTTAAGATGATCCTTGCATATAGAGAGATAGGTTATTTAATAGAAACATGCACATATTCACCCTACGAACTCGATTCATGTCATAACCGTGTTCATATTTATTTCTGGGTCAATCTAGGAACTCAGTTATTGCTTAAATCGAGTTCATAGACATATTACGAACTCGGTTAAAGATAGAACTGAGTTTGTAGGTAGGATTTTTTTAATATCTGTTTTAGTTTTCTATTACCTTAAACTTGCAAACACTAAAAATAACCCACACATTGTTTTTGTTTACAATCGTCTTTCTTCTTATACCGTGACAACCCACACGTTGGACATTCATGCATCATTTCATACTCACCTTCGTATAACACATAATCATTTGGACATGCCTGTATCTTCTTGTATTCCAACCCCATACAAAACAAAAAAAATTTAGCCTCATAGTTATCACTTAGCAAGGTATTACTAGTTGGAAGCATGTCTTTCAATAGTTGTAGCAATTCAATGAAACTTTTATTCGTCTACCCATTTTTCACCTTCAAGTTAAACAATCGTAAAACCGTTGATAGCCGTGTGGAATTAGTGCAGTTTCTTTGAATCCTCATGGAGAGTTTCATACACATGTGCTCTCTAAAAATTTTCTTCACTCACATCATGAATCATTTCTTCAAGTCAATCATCCATATCATAATCAACATCACATGTAGAACCTTCATTTTGACTACATTCGTCACATTCGATGTGACATGTTCACCATGCCATGTCCAACGTGTATATTTCTTGAAAAGACCATCATATAACAGATGTTCCCTAATCATTTCTAGGCCTAGTAGACGTATATTCCCACATTTAACACAACGGAAAAAGTATCTTTCATTTCTATCTTCGTCATTTCAAAATACAAACTCTATAAACGTTTCAACTCCATGCTCATACTCATCAGTTAACCATGATGCATTAATCCAACTTTTATCCATGAATTTAACCCTAAAATACAACACTTAAGATGTGACACTGTTCAACAAAGAGTACACTTGGTCAATTAGAATTAAGAAAATCATTCTAAAGTTATGATTCTTAACTCATGAAATAAACGTAACGTACTACATCAAACATTGTTTAATTTAATGTAGTAGAATATACCTATGAAAAAACAATAATTATACTAGTCTAGTCACGTCATACATTACACTTAACAGAGTAAAAAAAGCAAATTAGGCTAATCACGCCATATATTAGGGTTTAAGGTTTACGGTCATTCAAAAAAAAAGAACTACAATTTATAAAGAAAAACATAGCAAATTATATATATATATATATATATATAGTCTACTCACAAATGTACAAAAACTATTAAGTTGTTTAAAACAATAAACTTATAATGTGTTAAACCAAACATTCACTTAAGTTGTTTAAAATAATAAGTCAGCCCGTAACTAATTTCCCCTTATTTCTCACATCAAATATTGACTGGAAATTACATTAATTAAACTTGTAAGATGTTTTTGTAATATCGATTTCGCAAATTGGAAAATAGAATTGTGTTTCATTTTGTTAGAGAAAAATTATTCGACTTATGTTTGAATAAAATATGTAAAAACGTTTTTAGCAAAAAAATAAATAAATAAGTTATGAGTTAGTTCAACAAGTCATTTCTATAATTAGTCTCTTATATTTTTTTTCACCCAAATAAATCTCTAATGTATAAAAAGTTAGTTCAACAAGTCATTTCTATCAATTTTTTTAGCCTAATTAACATAACTTGCTTAGGTGGTATGAGCAAAAACACAATTTAATTTGTGACAATTAAAAATTTAGTTTTTTCCTATGTTGTTTAAAGAAAACATAGAGAGTTCACAAATTTGGCACATGCATCATTGAAACAAAATAAGAAACTAAGACAATATACTATATAGCAGTTTCACTATATTATATTTCATTCTCAGCAACCAACCCTCTATAAACTCTTGTCCAATTCAGTTCTTATTTCATCACCCACTCTCCAAAACAAAACCAAAACCAAAAACCAAATCGATGCAGTTACAGGATGTATTCCAGTATTCATCAAACTCAATCCATTTACTAGTTACATTCACAACCTTCCTCATTAGAGGATTATAATTACCTTTCTCACTTTATATGTCACTCTACATGTTGATGATTATGGGTAAAGATTAGAAGTAGTAATGTACTACTAGAATATGTGACAATGTATATGCGCAACAAGTCCTATATTCATAACATTGTATGTTGGTCCTAGAAGTAGTAATGTATTACTAGAACAATACCACGGACAATGGGAAAAACAACGAGTATACAATGGCAAACACAACGTAGTAACAGTCAGCAATGGAAACATTCACGCATGAAGAACACAACGCAATAACAGTCAGCAAACACACATAGAACTAACCTTTATAAACGAGCAATGGAGGAAGAAGACACCTGCGCAATGGAAGAAAGAAAGTGGAAGACAACGAGCAAGTAACGTAAAGGATTAAGAGGGAGAAACAAGGGGGAAACATTCGAAACAACGTTCGGGTTACAAAGGGTTTTAGGTTTAAGTGTGTGTTTTTTAAGGTATAAACTTGGTTTAGGCCATAACTGAGTGTTTAGATACAAAAAATTTGACCTATGAAGTCGATTCTTCTGTAAACTGAGTTCATTGGTCTCCTAAAAAATTAAAAATATAAAAGCTCACCCTAAGAACTCGGTTGCACGAGAACCGAGTTCTTAGTTCAGTTAAAAAATTTTAAAAAAATTATCACCGCCTCTTTTTCAAATATGTTTTCCGATTAAACCGAGTTCATACCCTATGTTTGTAGCCACTTTTTACACTAGTGACGCTTACACCATTTATTTGCTTCACATTTTTTTTTATATGTGTTTCTTATAGAAAAAATTAAAAAATATAAATAGAAAAACTTTATCTATTAATTGCAAATCCATAAACAATGTGCGGATCAATCTGGTAAAGTATATTTCCCCGTGTATATATATTACTAGATCTATTTCATATACTCATGAAGGAGTGAAAGGTCCATTAAGTAAAACCTTCTGCATTAGGGGTTTGTAGAGGACAGATTCCTCCTAGCTTCCCCTACTTTTAATGACACGTGCCACCTCCGACAATCAGCAAAGGGGTTTTTTTTTAAAGAGTGATGAGGTTATTTAATGTTTAAGGTTTCGTAAAGGAAAAAAAAACATAATGAGTTTGAAACTTATACTTACATAAATTAATATTTACTAGTAACTAACTTTGACTCTTTTAAAAAAAGCCAAGAGTGTTTGTTATTTCATTTCTTCAATGCAATGACTTTTATTTTGATACATCAGAAATTAAATAATCATTTATTACATTAAAAATTGTTACTGCTTCTATATTTTAAAACAAAATATTTCAATTTTTTTTACCTTATATCATGACCGTAGGGTTAATTATATTGTTTTACTTTGAAATTATTTAGATTATATTTGACAAGGCCATTGATAGTAATTTAAGTTATAACTTATTTTACTAACTTAAAGATTTATTGGACAAAATACAGTCTAGTTTGTAACTTTTAAATTTATAATCTTCAAACTTATTTTATAATTACAAATTTATCATCATTGATATATTTTAAAAAATAATCACACATATCTATATTTAAAAAATATATTTTTTATGTTATTTTATATTTAAATTTTAATAGTTAGTTTTATTAAACATATTTTAATTTAATCAATTAGGTGAGTATGAACTTTGAATTTTCACTAACTTAATTTTATGAAACAGAGTCTTAATAAATAAAGAATAAGTAATGAGTGGTTTTGCAGGTTACAAGACGATGTTAGTAAAGTTGCACAATAGCCAACAACCGAGGGAGTCGAATGTCGCTCTCAAAAAATTAAGGAAGGCAATGCAAAAGGTTCCAATTAATTATATATCTTTGTCATTAGTCACAGCTTTATGAGTTGTTGTAATTAGGCGTATGCAATTAATAAAATGAATACTGAATACACAATTAAGTAAAGAGAAAGGGATATTTGGGTTAATGGGAAAGGGATGGGAGATGCCCACAGAATATTACTATTCAGATTTGAAAGCAACCCTTGATACACAAATATTGAGATGGGTGCAGATTGAAATTTTACTGGATTTCGTTTCCTTGGCTTTGTTACTAATTACTTAGGACCGTTTAGTTTTCAGTTACATTTTTTAATCATGGTTGGCAGAGGTGACAATTTAATTTGTTAATTAAATAAATTTTAATTAATTTTAAATAGTGTGTGGTTCAATATTAATTATTAAATAATTATTCTTTTATAATTTTATTTTCATAATTAATTATTCATAAGAATTTACAAGTAGCTGGATTTGGTATTAATGAAAATATTTGTTTGTTGCATATATATCAAGAGGAAAATATTCATTAAGTTTCTAGTTTTATCCGTTTATCTTTAAGTTACTCAAAATAAAGATCTCATCCGCCCAAGTTTACCTAAGGTATTATATTATCTGTATCTATATCTGTTAATCTTTTTAAAATCAGACCGGTCATTAAATTGATGAAGATACTGGTTCACAGTCGGTCGGATCGGTCAAACCAATTCAGTTTTTGATAACAATTGTACCCATTTTTTAAAAGGTCATTTATACTTAACTTCATATCCATATATGTAACATTTTCAATCCTCATCTTTGTACTATCCAGATACCTAAATATCCGTACTCAAATTGTTACCGTATTTTAACTAAACAAAATTACTTCATATCATTATTGTAATGCAACTAAAATAATTTTGTAAAAAAGGTATAACTAAATCTAACCATAACTAAATTCAAATAAATCCAAACATTGTCTTAAAACAAGATAACCAAATCTAAATACTTAAAACTATTATTTACTAAATCCAAACTTAGCTATTTCCTAATAAACATAACATAGTAACGCTAATATTATTAAGTGAAACCTATCATGCACGTTAATTACATAATAAACCTAAGATATGCACTAAGGCTAATATAAAGTGATAAATATAGTAATATTAAAATACCAAAAAATTGTAATATTAATATATAGAATATCTATAACTACCGGAAAAAATATTGAATAATATATTGTATTATCATATAGATTATACAGATATTAGATTATGAAACTGAAACCTCATTATCCCATGTTCATATAGTATTAATATAATATATTAGATTTAGATTTAGATTTATACATTAATTTTAGATTTAAGTTTTCAAAATAAAAAATATATTATTATAAAAAGTTTAAAGGTATTTAAAAAAAAGAAAGTAACAAAATATTAAAATGGTACAGGGACCGGAAGAGATAGGTAGTATAGTATTTGTCCCTGCACCCATACCGATAAAATTTTTTGGGTAATTTCTTATCCTCCTCTTCGTCCTATTAAATAGGTAAACTCTCTCTTCATCATAGGTAATTTTTACAAATATCCTATTGATGCATATGAATCTAATTGTCATCCATGATTCAAAATAGTAATTTTTTTATTGAAATGAATATAATTTTTTATTGTAAAAATAAATATATAATAAATTAATTTATTTTTAATAAATATTTACTATTTTGAATGACTTAAACTCCATCATTAGAGCTGGATTTAACAAAACCAAAAGAAATTACAGGTAATTTTTAAAGTATATATTAAGGATTTTTTTCTTGAAAAATTAAGATTAATCTTTCTTTTTGTTGCAAGAAAAAAAAGGACTAATTTTTTCAAAATGTATTATTAAAATATCCTGAAAAATATTTTCTAACAAAAAATTCATCAGAATTCTATTTTACATGAAAAGTATATCTTCTTTGGTTTTTAATATAAGTCAATATTAATTTATTAGTTTTTATTAAAAATGTTAATTATAGAATTCGAATCGGCAACTTCTCACAGCTTGCCCTTTTGTTATTTCTCAACCACTAAATACTTTATATATATCCCATGTAATCCCCTTTGTTTATATCAATTATAAATACTTGAAAATTTAAATACGCAGTTTTATAAAAACATGCAACAGTAATTTGCAATCCACCAAGAAGTTTTTTTTAAAAAAACAATTATTTTGTTAGAAAATATAAAATTTATAATATAATGCTTACAAAAAATGCACAAGAAAGAAATGACCCGGTATATCTCATAACACTTATTATTATTATTATTTGCATTTTCGGCAGAATAATTGTCCCATGCATGAAATTGGTAATGCTGGTTATGTAGCGTACAAGGGGGACAACGTTACATCAGTACCTTGGTTTGGGTAATTTTGTTAACTTACAATAAAAAAACAATTACTATCATTTGTTGATTTATTAAAAAATATGTCAAACATTGAAATAATCTTTTGTAATATTCTTTTTATTGTAAAAAAATAGAATATTAATTTTTAGTTTATTTACATCTATTATGTTCGCATAGAAAATATATCGTGATTCGTGATGGTGTGACTATAATTCTTTTAGCAAGAATATTTTCTATCTATGATATTTGAATATAAGATGTTAAACATATATCATTTAACTTAATCATTTATTAGTTAAAGTTAATTTATATAATTAAAATAATAACATAAACATTATAATTCTATACTAATATTATATAATATATAATATATAACGCTGTTAATAAAAATTCATGATTTTTGTGTTAACGGAGTTTTTTCTGTATAACCTCGTACATGTTAATAAATTAAAAAATGAAAAATTTATCCTAGAATGTTGAAGTTGTCTTGTGAATTAGAATAATTACGTTAATGTTAATCTTAAATAAAACATTTTACTATGGAGACCGTGAAACATTTTTCATGGTGGACATAATTGTCGCGCAGGTTAAAAGGTTTTAAGGTTCTTTTTTAGATAGAGACTACAATATGTGTTTAAATGTGTGAATATGCGAGGGTATTTCCCTTACCTTATATAATTTTAGGGTTAAATATGTTATTAATTTTTATATTTTCATTATTTTTTTTTCTAAGTTACTTTTTATTGATTTTGATTCTTATATTATTAAATATATTAAAATGAGTCTTTGTAATAATGATTCCTTTGTTTGATATTTGTCTGAAATCTGGGATATGATTAGTTGGGAGTCGTTACACAATGTGGTCATTGTAGCCCCAACATCTATAGCAGCCTTATCACTAAGTATTCCTCTATTCGGTTTAGTTATTTGAGGTTTTGAAATAGAATCTTAAGGAGATCTCTAAGTGAACACCGTTTTCACTTTCCATAACGATCCCGGCTCCACACCCCTTAATATTGGAAGAGCCATTAACATATATCATCCAATGGGTCCGAGGTTGCTTGGGTTTTTTTCGGTCATTTCAACCACAAAATCGGCTAGCATTTAGGCTTTAATGGTGGCCCTAGGCCCATAAGTGATACCAAATTCTAATAACTCTATGGCCCATTTTATTATTCTTCTTGCCTAGTCGAGCTTATGCAATACCATCCATAAAGGGAGGTCAGTGCGCACCGTGATTGGGTGTTATGAAAGTATTGCCTTAGATGTCAGGATGCCCAGAGAACCGCCATAGCCACCTCCTCGATTTTTTAATACCAGCGTTTATCCCCTTGGAGGGTCTTTCTTGTAAAGTACATTGATTTTTGTTCCCCAGGGGTTTCCTTCACCAAGACCATCTCCGGTGCTTCATTTGAGACGAATAGATGAAGGAACAGTTTCTCACCGGGGTCAGGCTTCACCAATATTGGTGATCGATCCAATACTTCTTTCAAACTTCGAAACGCTTTTTCTTGTTCCTCTCCCCATTTGTACTTATGATTCTTCTTTAGTATCTTATAAAATGGAAGAGACAGATGTGCCATTTTAGGCATAGACTCAGATAATGTTGTTGTTTTCCTATTCAATGATTGCACTTCTTTCAAATTCTTTGAACTTGAGATTTCTCTTATGACCTTACATTTGTCTGAATCCACTCCTATTCCTCTCTAAGTCAGCATGAAGCGTAAGAATCTTCCAACTGGCACAACAAAAATGTATTTGAGTGGATTGAGTCATATGTTATACATCTTAAGTCTCTTAAATATTGTTCAGAGATCGTCCACATGATCCCCCCAAGTGGGGTCTTCACAATGATATTATCCACATGGACTTTCATAAACTAAGTGTGCACCCTTTCAAATACCTTGTTCATCATTCGTTGGTAAGTAGCCCCAGATTCTTAAACCCAAAGTGTATAACGGTGTAACAAAACACTTTTTTTATCATTCATAAAGGCAGTCTCTTCCTAATCCTCTGTCCACATCGGTATTTGGTTATAATCGGAATGGCATCCATAAACAAGAGAAATTCATATATTAAGGAATCATCGACTATCCGGTCTATGTTGGGCAAGGGATAAGGGTCCTTCGGGCAACGCTGCTCGAGATCTGTATAGTTTATACACATACGCCACTTGTCATTCACCTTCCTGACCAAGATAACGTTAGACACCCATGATGAATACTCGATTTCCCTGATGAATCCAGCCTTCAAAAATTCTTTAGTATGTTCATAGATAGCTTGTTGCTTTTCTGGTCCTAACCGCTTATTCTCTTGGGCAACCGGCCTCTTTTTAGATATACTACCAATTTATGGCAGCAAAAGTTTGGATTAGTTCCCGGTATATCAGTTGTTGCTATTAACTATTTTTCGCAATTGGATTCTTAGTGTGGCAAGTTTAACCACATCAGTTGTAATATAATCGAGTGTCGTTCCACAGGGAGACAATAAACTTGAATACTCAGTTCAAATAAACATAGCAAAACTTAGATTCATTTTCATATTGATTGTATGCACAAAGCTCAAGTAAAACATATAAAAATAGTACTAATGTTAAAAGAGAGTTTAGATTTAAAAAGGATGGGATCTGATTTCGTTTGTCTTACCTTTCAGACATTAGATACAATGATACAAATGGTTTCTATTCTATTGGTTTTCACATAACAAATCATAGATCATCCGGTTCGATTCCTCGACTCCGAAATCCTAAGAAAACCTTTAAAACCTTGATTCCTCAACCGTTTTAAGAAGTGTTCCACCTTTACTTATATTGTTTTCAATGTTCAATATGTCAGAAGTTATTCCTAATCATCGGATCATACTGAGTATTTCATTCAGATCAGTTTCTAAAACCATGTGCCCATAATCTTAAGAAAACTAGGTTGAGATACCATTTATCCAATAGAATCTCACAAATATAATGGAATGAAATACCAAAGCCAATAGAATAGTTACCATATATATCAAAGTAGAGCCAATGTATGGAAGAATAGATTCACTATATCTAATCCCAAATGAAAGGATTAGCCACTCATGTTGGCCATTACAATTATCTTCCAAGAGAAAGAGGAGAAAAAGCTATAAACTTATCAAGAATTAGTTCTAGGATCTAGGGTTTCTATCTCTCTTTCTTTTCTTTCTTTTTATCTCTGCCCTCCTCGTCTTTCAGCGAGCTTAGTCCCTTTATATTAGTGTGCTCGCTTAAGCGAGTGTTATCTCGCTCAAGCGAGTACAACTTGCCTTTGCCCTTTGCTTCAACTCCTCGCTCAAGCGAACTAACATCGCTTAAGTGAGCTCAAATCTGATCCTTCATAATCCTATTTTCGCTTGAGCGCCAATGGTCTCGCTCAAGGGAATTATCTTATTTTCTTCTCTGTAGAATTTTCGCTCAAGCCAAAGCTTCGTCACTTGAGCGAATGCTGCTTCTGGCTTTCTGTACAATTTTCACTTGAGTGCCAAGGGTCTCACTCAAGCGAATTTCTTCACTGACTTTTCATGTACTTCCTCGCTCAAGCGATGTATCCTGCGCTTGATCGCTTGAACGAGTCTCTCGCTTAAGCGTGTGTGGATGTTACTCAAGCGAGATTCTTCAAAATTGCTTGTTTTTGGTTCCAAATGGTAATCCTTCACCTATTTCTTTAAAATTCCTTCCTGTAAATATAAAATATACATCTATAAAGCTCTTAATCCAAAACAAAACAAGGTAGAGAGATATTTTTAATTCCTTAGCATATCTACAACTAATTAACATCAGATATTCAAAAAGTATCCATATTTTTGCCTAATTCTCAAAGAAATTTATACATCATTAGATAGTTATCAGTTGCCGAAGTGAATAATTATTTGTATTCTTGAAGAAGTTCTATCAACTACTTTTCTACGTCTATTGCCAGCTTGTCATTGATGTGTATCACCTTCTCAATAACATCCCTAAGAACTATGGTTTTTGTCCATTTTCGGTGTTGGCTTTGAAAGGTTGATGAGATTAATCCTTAGAATCTCTCTCAAACTGAGGTTTATTAAGCTAACAGATCCGGCTGATATGCCCCCATTGTTTAGCTTCCTCTTCTTCATGGTGAGATCTTCCTTCACCATTTGTAGACTTAAGTTATAGCAACACCGGACCATTTGTTGATCACCTCGGACTGAGGACACCTGATTCCTTTTGTCAATGAACTTGATCAACAAGGAAGGGGTTAAAACTATGACTTACATTATGTTTAAGGATGGTATTCCCAAAATCACATTGAAAGGGGTTTTGACATTGATTACTAGAATTTTCGTCTTCATAGTTCTGGCTTCGAAATCTTCTTTAAACATAAGTCTGGTGTCTAAGTACCTCTTCGTGGGTTGTTTGGCTCCATTAAATACGGTAAGGCCCTATGTGTAAGGTTGTAAATCCATATCAGTCAAGCTTATTTTCTTAAAGCATTTATAAAATATTACGTAACAAGAACTCTCATAATCAACTAACAGACGTCGGGCAGTCTTATTAGTTATAACAGCCTCTATGACTTCTACATCGTCACCTCCTGGGATGGTAGGGCCAAAGTCATCATCTGAGAAAGTGATTAGTGAGGTTTGTATGTCATTTCAAAATGGTTTGTTATTAACTTTCATCTGAACTGACATTATCATGTGCAGATGATTCTTCCTGGATGTATTAGATACATCACCCACTACAAACCCCTTGTGATCATATCGATAACTTCTTTCTTCTCTTTAAATGATGACATCTCTATCCCCTCTTCTTTGTTGATGGCTTCTACCTTGGACTTTATTTGTTCACCTGTGGTGGCCTTTCTGGGATCTTATCCCTTATTACTATCTAGGGATATATCTCGTCTTCTCTTGTCATCACGGTTTGGCTCATCATAGGATTTATCCTTAAATAACTTCAGCTTTAACTTGCCTTCTCCAATGAGAACTTCTATGGCTTCCTTCAACTATCGACATTCATTGATTGTATGGCCAATTTGTTCATGGAACTCATGTTACTTATGTGGGTTACTAAGCTTCTTAACCGATGTAGGCTTTCTTATCTCGTAAACCATGAACCCCAAAGGCCTACCTCCTAGAGAACTTGACTTGGTCCCGCATTGAATTAGTGTAATAACCGAAGTTAAACATTTTTTTGCTTAGGTCGAGGTATGAAATTCATGTCTTTCTCCTTTTAAAGGGGTTTCTTCGTTTTAGGCTTGTCCTTTTGGACCAGTGTTGAAACCAATGGTGTTGCTAATACTCTTGTTTTAGTAGCTGTGAGAAGTATTTCTCGCTCAACGTAGTTCACAGCCTTTTTCCTGAATTCTTTAAAGGTGTACGGTGCCCTTTTTTGCTAGGGACAATGCAAAAGGCGACTTTGGTTAAAATGCCTCATAGGTGACATACAACTAGATTTATTTTGTCAACCTGGGCATTAAGGTAGCCTTCTTATAGAACCGTTTTAGGAAGTCCCTCAAAGCTTCATTTTCTCCCTGCTTTATCTAAGCCAGAGTATGGGATATCTTTGGAACATCCCTTGTTATGATGAAATGGTCTTGAAAGGCTTGGGCTAGCTCTTCCCAAAAATCAATGGTTCCTGATGGTAATCTTTTAATCCAACCTAGGGCTTCAACTATTAAGGTTTTGGGGAACATTCTACACATAATGTCCCCTTCAGGTCCCAAAAACAAAGACTTATTTATGTAGGCATCCAGATGTTTATTGGGATTAACCTCTCTGTATACTTCCCTATTGACAGCGGATAAGGATTTTGTAGGTGCCTAGGAATGGTGATGTCCATTAAGTGTTGCGTGAATGATACATTGAACTTGTACCCTTGGGAACTTCCCAAGGCTTGCAGATTTCAATACCGAGGAAAGTACCACTCCACTTAGTATATAGATTCTTGATAATCCCTATCGTAAGTAAGAACTTTTAAACATTCTAATGAAGTTAAAACATCATGTTGGGAATACTACTGCCGGGTCTTCCCTAAAGAAGCCTTAGTGTGGGGTCGTCATCTTTCCCTCAACTTTCTCTTCTCTAAGTTCTTACAACTCTTCTTAGACTTTCTTGATTAACTCATCCTAGGAATCAGGTTGATTGCTAACCATAACTCTTCCCGTCATTAGGGGACCAATCCCGACGTCTCTATGATGTTAATATTGTAATACAAGAGGCGAGCCTCCAAGTGGGTCGCATCTGAACATGCTCATCCAGAGTGCTAGGGCATTAGCTAGTGTCCATGATATAGTTATGATTGCAATAGTGGGAATAAATTTATCAAGTCCCACTTGGTGTGCCAATGAACTGTCCCGTGCAGGGGATAGGATCTTCGGTTTTAGACCGATATGTACTCTCTCCCAAATATCACTCTGGTCTAGTGGGGATCCGATGTCGTATTTTAGAGTTCATCGGGAACTATGAGTATTTAGGTCTTCATCTGATGTCCATAAATGTTTTCTACATTGATGGGTGGAATAAGGTGTCAACTGTTGATTTTGGTCTTGTTGGAACGATAAGAAGAAGAGGAATAACTTTGTAGTTAACCATATTTTCAAATTCGGACTCTAACTAGGCATTAAAATGTGTACAAGATAACGCATTTTGAGTGGAGTATGTGGTAATTTGATGAGAGTAAATGGAAAAGAAAAAGAAATTGATAACTAAGGAAATAGGTAATAAGTTATTTGGTTAACTTTTACTTAAGGTATAAGGTTAAAATTATTTATGACGGTAAAGATTAAATTGAAGATATTGTCCTAGCCAAAATTTGCATAGAAAGTCGAGATAAAATAGATAATATCATTAATGATCTTAATCAGAATAATTATAGTGAGAATGAATTTTTTTGGGATGTTACAAGGATAATATCTTCAATTTAACCTTTTATCGCTGTAAATAATTTTAACCTTATACCTTAGGTAAATGTTAACCAAATAACTTATTACCTATTTTCTTAGTTATTAATTTATTTTCCATTTCCATTAACTCCCATCAAATTACCATATACTCTATTCAAAATCCGTTATCTTGTACACATTTTAATGCCTAGTTAGAGTCTGGATTTAAAAATATGGTTAACTACAAAGTTGTTTCTCTTCTTCTTGTATTTCCAACAAGACCAAAATCAACAAAATCCATTAAGATTAGAGAAAGATATACCCAAAATACCATAACTATTTCAGAATTGGTATTTTACTTCAATCATACAAGTTATATTATTTAGGTTGTGGGAATGGCCACCAATGTAGCCCACTTTTCCCACTTCAAACCTACATTATAACCACACATAATTCACCTAACATCCCACTACAATTTCATTATGAAAATTTTATCTCCCACTTGTCATTTGCATGATTAAACCAACACTTCATCTTGTTCCCAAGTCTGAATCCTTAGAAAAAGCTGAAGATAGTGAAGACATCTCTCTTATTTTCTTCATCAAATTCACTCTTGATTTGAAGTTAGGACAATAAGAGGACACTTCAAACCACTCTAAGATCCTTCATTAGGGTAATAGGGGAAATGGTTGTAAATAGTTATGGAATAGGTAGAGTTGTATCTATGTGCTAGGAATTCAGAAATTATGTTCATACTTGTGTTTTGATTTTGTTGATTAAAAAGTGTGAATTAGTATTTAGTGTCTTCATAAACATTGTATATATACATGTGTGTGTGTGTGTGTGTGTGTGTGTGTTATGAATTTTGAGCTTTGAATCACATGATTTGGATGTCTGTAGCTTGAGTTATAGCTAAAATGCTAAAGTATGTCTTTTCTGGAATATGTACCTTCTATTTTGTGTAAATATTGAATTTCTGGGACTTACGTGTGCACATTTAGACTTTGATGTTTTTATAAAGGTTATATATATTTATGTTGTGGATTTATACAAAGTGGTTTCATGTTAAAAGGATATTTGTAGCTCCAATTATACCTTAAATACCGAGGTATGTTCATGCTGAAAAACTGTTGACGTGAATCAGTGTTTTAATTTTTAAAATTGGGAATTTTGTGATGAGAATCAGTGTTTGGTAGCTTCACAAAAGTTTTAGATATTTATGTTGAGTAATTTAGAACTGGTCTCATGTCAAAATTATTTTTGTAGATTAAGAAACATTTATTTTACTAATATATGTACTTTCTGTTACTTTCTTTAAGATAGTTTAGTATACTGTGAATTTATGATATTTCTATTTGGATTTGGAATTTTTGGTCTTCATTAAAATTATAGATAATGAAATTATTGAAACATAAAACTTGGTTTCATTTAAAAATTATTTTTATATCACAAGTTATAGCTAATTTACTAAAGATTGTCAAAACAGAAAATTTTCCAGAAACTGGTGATAATGATAACTGTTAATCTATTGGCTATTCTATGATCATATGATGTTTTTGTTTGGAATTTAAAATCACGGCCTTCATGAAGAATGTAGATAACTGATTTATGAAAACATGAAACTTAGTTTCAATTAAAAATGAATTGTGTAGCTCAAGTTATTAATTATTTGTTAAAGGGTGATAATGTTGAAATCGCCCAGAAAATTTGTTTTATTAGTAACTAATGATTCTAATGGTCATAATTATGTGAATAATATCTTGTACATGTCTACGTGATACTTAGATGAATTATTCTTGGTTATGAATGTTATTGAGTATTTCTTGTGTGACGTACATCCTATGAGAATTGAATGAATGCATATGACTTGTTTGAAATTAATGGTAAATATACATAAATGCCTTATGGAGTATTGAGATATGATGATGAACTGTAAATTCATGATTTGAGAACGTGTTTGGGTTATTATATCATTTGGGGATTTAAGGTTATTATTGAGATTATGGAACTGTAAGATTGTAACACCCTCAGTTACACCATAATATATTCTAGAAAAATTCGTAAACTTTTTTTACTAAAGATATGATTGTTAACAAAAAACTATCAGAATAAATTACATACATCATTTCTGAAATACCTCATAAATATTATTAAAACTTTATAAAGTAATTTTACATTCATCCAAAGAAAATAAATATTAAATATTATAAGAAAGAGAGGAAACTTTATGGCCCAGAAGCAGTTACTTAATAACATTATTTATTCATTAGACCATGGTATTCATACCGAGCTCCATTTCTAGAACGTGCTATATTTACTGCCGAGATTCTTTGATCCCTCTCTCTCTGAACCATCAATTTAAAATATATAAAACAAAAACACGGAGAAATGAGTGAGAAACAGAATATAATATTCCCGAATGAGACAAAAGCAACAAAGGGTTTTTACAAACTAATATATAATAATATCAGTCACAATCACATACACAATCAATTATGAATGTTATGCAATATATTCATCATAACTTACCTACATATGTGGGCCCTTAAATTTTAATTTGCACTGGGCCAACCAGGAGTTTACACTATTCCATAATTTTGAAAAATAATTACATGAACAGCTCAACTGGCATGGAAACACTTAGAGACTAGTTAGATTGAGAAGGTTTTTATTGTGAAAGTACCTAACACTAGGGAGCTACCCCAGGTCCCCTGAAGCACCTTTTCACACCCTCCCATCCCAAGGCTCGCAATTAAGCCTCCTTTAATGTATCCTCAGTTTCTATAATCCGTCCCCAGACAATATCATTTTATTTCACTTTAATGATTCATGATGCATGAACTACTCGCGTATTTAGTTGGTTAAGGCTTTTAAAAACTCAATTATTAAATACCATAAAGGTTTACAATATCATCTCAATAAACTGTATATTTTCTCAATTTTTTCTCTAAATTTCTGTCATACATAAATAAATTTGGTACAATTTTCAAATTCAAATCTCACCAAAATTGAGTTTCCGAGCCTTAAATATCTCAAAACTTTCTCATATAAAACTTTACATAATCTTTCTCAAATTAAATCTTAGTAAGATCGAATTTAGAAATTTCAATTATTTCCAAATATCTTTAGTTATTAGGTTGGGAAAAAATAATTTACTTTAGAAAAGTTTATTTTACTAAAAGAGAATAATTCTTAATTCATTAACTAAAAATACTCAAAACTATAAAATTTTTCTGTAATTCAAGAATTAATCATTTTAATCTTTTTATAAATTAATTTTCATAAAATGTCTTTTTCTAAAATAAATAATAGATTTTTATTCTAAAGATTAAAAGTGAAGTTAATGAAAATAATTTCTAAGAAGGAATAAAAGATTAATATAATTATAAAATATTTTCTCTTAGAATAAAAATTTAAAGAGTAAGGTAAGAAAATTCTTACTGAGTTTTAGCTTTCCGTCATGTTTGCTATATGCTCAACTCCATATCACAAGATCATCAATTACAATCAAATATTATCAATCATAATCAAACATCATCAATCACAAATATAATCAATCATAATCAAATCAGTTAAATTAAATATCATTAATACATTTCATAATTTAAAATTTAATGGTTATTAATATATTTAACTTTGAGTCCTTTTTGTCCATTCCTTGCACAGGTCTATGTAAGTCCATATAATCCAGTCCTCGCATTGGTATAGTTCAGTCTATACAAGTCATAATAATCTAAGTTCTTGCATAGGTTCAGTCCAGTTCGCATAGGTTATAAAATTTCAAGTCCTTGCATGGGTATTTCAGAATAAGTTACACAAGATACTTAATTTAAAATTTATAAGTTAAAAGTTATTATTTTAAAAATAATATTATTATTAAATTTAGAAAGAGTAGGGGACTCCTCCCATTATTCTTATGTCTTTTCATATTATATTCTTATCTCATTCTCCCTTACCTCTTGTATCCTGATTCGTTATTGAAAATCCGTGCACGCCTCGCCTTCAATTTCTAAAATATACCAATTTCATTTTAATATAATTACAAGATGAAAATTTAGATTACTATCTGAAACAAGAAGGATAAATAGTAATTATGCATATTAACAATAAATAGTAAATTTTAAATAGTTATTGTGAATAGTAACAGTAAATAGTAAAATATGAATAGTAACGCTAAATAGTAAAACATAAATAGTAATGATAAATAGTAAAACATAAATAGTGACGGTAAATAATAAAATATGAATAGTAATACATGAATAGTAATAATAAATCTTACTATTGAAATAGTATTTTACTATTCAGAATAGTAACTTAAAATAATATTATATCCAGTATAATAATAGATTTCTAAAACGATATGAAAATAACCCTAAAAAATATAAAAGAGGGGTATTCTTACCTTGTTATTTTAGAAGAACCTCCTTCCAAAAAAATTATTTCTCTCTCTTACTTCCACCACTATCTCTCTAGTACTACTATATTAAGAAAATTTAATCTGAAATTGTGAATTCTAACGAAGAATTCCTTCGGTATTTATAGGCAGAAAGGTTACTGTGTATTTCATTATTTTATTATAAAAGTACTGTGCAATTTCTGAAATTTTCGTTTCCGGTTACTGTGCAAGTTTGAAAATTTTATACATGTACAGTGTTTTGCATAGTAAATGTCGGCTGAATTATCAAGCCAAATAGTAACCTTTCACTCGGTATATTTTAAATATTCAAAATCAGTTCTTTTCGAAATTTAGCGATATTACATCAGTCCTCACTAATTTTATAATAAGTAATATAAAGTTTAAATTTTAAAAATCTAAAATTTTCTGTTAATAAAAATTTATTGGTACGTTTTTTTTATGATTGGGAAAAAATAAGATTTTACTCAAATCGATCATTTTTAGATAACTTTACTTGAAATGAATTTTAGAAATTTTTTTTATAATTTAACTTCACTTTCTTATAAATATTTTTAATTTTTAGTCACTTTGAATGAATTTAAAATTATTTAAAATATATTATTTTATTAAAATATTTCCAAAATATCAAAAAATTCCAAAAAATCATAAATAATACGTAGCTTAAAAAGTTCTAAAGAACCATAATCTAATTCCTTCAAAATTTTAATATAAAAATAAAAATAGGGGTGTTACAAAGATCATGGTATGTTGATTAATAAAGAGAATTAAAGACATTCATGCATCATACGTATTTTGAGACACATCTTGGGAATGTAGAGGTCCCTTGATTGCCTGCTCGGTGGGGGCTGCTTTATGATGAGCCCAGACTCTACTTGTTCTATGTTGTGATGCAACATGGATCGTAGGGGTCTATGTTTGCCTGCCAATTGTGGTTGCTATATTTGTGCTCAGACCCTACTTGACGCAACATGGATCGGTAGGGTCTATGTTTGCCTTCCAATTGTGGTTGTTCTATTTTAAGCCGAGACCCTACTTGTGTATTACTGCAGTATATTCCCACCAATTAGAATGGATCCATCATGACATCATTTGGTAATTAAAAGATGAATAAATTAGTTGATTGACATACACATCATCTCATATCTACTTATTGTTTGTGTTTATGAAATTTTATTTATTTTTTAATTATTTTATATTCTTTCTCACTCTTACAACCATTTTTCAGTGTATGACTCATAGTATGATGCATGAGAAAGCAATGGAGGTTCATTTTCTAAGTGTTTGATTATAGAGTTATATTTGGAATAAATTGTGATGTATTGGAACTTGTGTGTCATATCATTATGAATATTTCCATGATGAATGTAATATGACATTTACTTAATTTTGAGTTATTATTCAAAATAATATTTTGATATGTAAATTTAATTATTCCTTAAATATATCATTACATGGAACCTTAGAATTTGAATTATGAATTTCTAAGATGATTATCCAATCGTGAAAATTTTATTATGAAATTTCAGATAATTATCTTAGGATTTATAATTTGGGTTTTGGGTATCACAACTAAATTGGTATCAGAGCATTTAGTAAAAGTCTAGGGCCAATGAATTGAACTGCCATTACATGTCTTTGATGAAATGTTTTTTTGATATGTTATGTGAAATGTTTGATTGTTTAACACATGATTTATTTAAAGATATGTATGTTATATGACTGTTGACTATTTGATAAATTATTAAGCATTGAAAGAAGTAATTGTATTACCCTAGTGTTAGTATGTACCTAATTATGGATGTAGGAAAAACTATGACAAGAAACCAGAATGACGCAATGGCTGCTGCCTTTAACCATTTAGCGGAACCTATAGAAAGGCAAAACCAACCAAGAGATACATGAAGACAACATGGATTGGATCATTTTCTGAAAAGGAAACCCTCACAATTCAAAGGAGCTTACGAACTAGAGATATCTTAACAATGGATGAAGAAAATAGAGTGTATCTTTTGTGCTTTGCCCTATACCGAATATGAGAAAGTGGAGTATGCCACCTATATGATGATAGACAAAGCTGAAAACTGGTGGATTCAAGCCAGAGCATGTATGGTTGAAGTCGGAAGGCAGCTAGACTGGAACAACTTTAAGGAATACTTCATGGAGAAATACTTTCCAGCCAGCGTTCGAAGCTAGAAGGAGTTGTGTTTGAATATGTGTTTCAGGTTGTATAATTTTGATAATAACAAAAGCAATTGAAGAATCATGACAAAAAGTTCAAGTGTTCATAAAAGAACACATGCAAGGATAAAAACAAAGAAGATAGCATCAGACCTGTAAAAACACGTATCCTGATCGATTACAAGACCTTATATAATCGATTACAGAGCTTCTGTCCAACACCTAATCGATTACCTCATCAACTCTAATCGATTATGGAGTTTCTGTTTGTCACCTAATCGATTGCACCAAGGAAGCCAATCGATTACCAAGCTGAGAAAATAAATGAAAAGTATCAGGTACATCTGCTAATCGACTACAAGGATGCCACAATCGATTACCAATGTTCTGTAATGTTGCCAATCGATTACAAGACAAGAACTAATTGATTAGAGAGTTTCTGTTTGTCCCATAATCGATTGCACATGAGTCATAATCGATTACCATGCTGCGTAACACAATTAAATGTATCAGGTGCCATTCTCAATCGATTACAAGGTAATGAACAATCGATTAGCAATGTTCTGTCTCTTAGCTAATCAATTACATGGGAAAGGCTAATCGATTACCAGTCCAATTACACTAAAGAATTTGAAGTGTAATCTATTACAGCTTGAGGCGTAATCGATTACAATAGTGCCAGATCTTTGGGAAAAGCGTTTTTAAGTGGGAAACCAGCTCACTTCTCCATTTTCAATAAGATGCCCATGCTGTGCAACGGCTCTGAAGACTCTAGGGCACCTCTCCAAGGCCTATAAATGGAAGACTCATTCAAGCTACTCAAGAAATCCAAAAATCATCAAAGAGAAATCAAATCTTGAGTCTTGTGAGCTCTATTTCTTTGTGTAGTTTCAATTTCTGAAACTTAGAGCTTAAATTTGTAAATCCTCTCTTGCTGAGAGTAATCATTGTTAGAGCCTTTCATTTGCTTATCTACTCTATTGAGAAAGTTTATTGATTGTAAAACCAAACACCAAGGTTATTCACTCTAGGTTGAGTGGTCACAAAGGTTGGGGTTCAACCTTTGGGTATTGAGCGTTTGAGAGATTGGGTGGGTTGCCCTTGTACTAGTGAGGATTGAGTTCTTGAGTGTGGGATACTAGGAAGCTGCAATTGCTCATTGCTTGTATCTCTAAACTTCAATAGTGGAAATCCTTTAAGTGGGTTGCTTGAAGGAGAGACGTATATCGGGTTTGTGGAACTTGTTAAATTGGTTTGCAAGCTTCTATTCCCTACTCTCTTGCATTTACTTATTGGATTTGGTTGGTATATTGATTTGATTATGATATTATTGCTTGAACTTGAGTAATTAGGCTAAGTTAAAGTGTTGCACACCAAGTGTTTGACATATTGCCTAAATAACATTTGCACATTGTTTTACATTGACTCTTGCATTACACTTGCTATCTCTTGCATACAAACATATTTTGTGAAAAAAGAATCAATTTCAAAGGCATTCTAAAGAAAAACTTAAACACTCCATTCACCCCCCTCTTGAGTATTGAGGCCACTTGAACAACAGGAGTTAGAATTCGTGGAGCTAAAACAAGGGCCCATGTTTGTGGGAGAATATGTCGCTAAGTTTGAAGAACTTTTCTTATTTTACCCTCTCTTTCAGCAGGCAGCTATGAAATCCTCAAAATGCATGAAATTTAAAAATGGGTCGAGGAATGAAATTAAACAAGCCAATGCTCATCAAGAAATCAGAAGTTTTCCTACCTTGGTGAATAAATGTCAAATTTTTAAGGAAAACTACAAGGCTAGATTAGCAGAAGCAAAGTCCAGTAAATAGTTAAGGCCTCAAGTAGTCAACTTCAAGCGATAAGCTTATTTCTATCCAAATTGTTTCAAAGAGGATCATCATCATCTTCTGAGAGACGTAATAATAATATGAATCTAAAGTGTCATAAGTGTGGAGGTAATCACCATATACATGACTACAACAAACACCTAGAAGATGTTAGTTGCTTTCGGTATAATTAGAAAGGTCACATCAGCCCAAATTGACCATAAAATCGTCAAATCGACAATAACAATAACAACAATAACACCATGAATAATCGAAGAGGTCCTAGTTATCAGGGACGTTGTGGAGGGAACATGTGTACTGTTTAACCTCTAAGATAGAATGGGGAGTCAGAAGATAAGAAGCCTCAACCATTAGTAAGAAGAGTGTATGTTGTTAGTGGTGTAGAAGGTCACCAAGCAAACAACCTCGTTCAAAGTAAGTGCAAAATAAATGGTACTAATCTATCTGTGTTGTTTGATTCAGGCATTACACATTTTTTTATTTCAGAGGATTGTGTTAGAAGTTTACAATTGCTAATGAAACCTATGATGTACGACTTGATTGTTTCTACGCCTACTCGTACGCAACTCAGAATTACCAAGATATGTGAGGCACTGGTCAATGAATACAGTTGGAGCATTGGTCACTCCAAATGGCATCATAAGATATTCATAATGTCCATAGTGTGTCCAAGATATTCTAAGATAATTATCCAATAGTGAAAAATTTATTATGAAATTTCAAATAATTATCTTAGGATTTATAATTTGGATTTTGGGTGTCATAGTCCCAACCAAAATTTACGTAGAAAGTCAAGATAAAATGGATAATATCATTGATAATCTTAATCAAAATATTTATACATGAGAATAATTTTTTTTTATTTTTTAAGGATGTTACAGTGGTGACAACAATGTTGATGGCACGGTGGTGGTGGTGACAACGATGGTGATACCAGTGCCAATGGTGGTGATGGCGGCGGGAAATAAGTGATGGTGGAGGTGAAGGTGACAACAGACACAACGATAACAATAGTGTTGATGTGGGGAATTAGTGGTGGCAACAACAATAGTGACGGTAGTGATGGTGATAGTGATTGTGGTGATAATGGTATTAGATATGTTAACAGAACTTACTATAAAATGTGAAGTTAGAAGCTAAAATCTAATTTTATCAGCTTTTGATCAAAAACTCCTTATTGAATTTTTCTTTATTAAAAATAAACTTGGCGTAGCTTCTCCTTAAAAGAATAAGATAAGCTCAAATAAGTCGGGCTAAACATTTACTAAATGAAAGCTATATGTTACAAGTTTTTGTTCCTTAATTTAAAACTCTCACACCGAACAAATTATGCCAAGGAGTGAAGACAATAACTTATGAAAGAAAAAAGATTCCTTTAGGCTTGGCTCTTAACTTGAGCCCCATATCGGGCAGGTTTTAACTAGGAGTGAAGACCATGCCTTAAAAAAGAGTTTTTAAGCTTTTAGTAATTTGTTAGGCCGTTTGAAAGCTTAAAAAATTTTAACTTCAAGCAACTGGTTTCACTCATTTTGTTCAAACTAGTTGAGTTAATCTGAGTTGTGTTGGTTCATATGCATTTCCAATATGATTTAAGACTCGATTCGGTCATAGTATCGATTCTCGGTCTAACTAATTCGTCTAGCCGGTCTAATTCAAGTTTCATAGCATTGCTTGGAATGAAAACAAGGTAGGCCAATCTAGACTTTGATGAATATGATTGAGAGTGTATATCTTAATTGCTTGGAGTGTTTATATAGCTCACAACCTGAAATAATTGTTATTTACTTTTTTTTTAACTAAACAAAAATGACAAAATAAAATGAAAAATCATAGAAATGGATAATTTTTACAAGTTAAGAGCAAAGTGAAATTTTTATAAGGTTAACGTTTAATTTAGTTGACAATTATGATACTAAAAATTAAAATAAAAGTTTATCGAAAATCTCTCTCCCTTAGGGGTGTTTGGTAATGGATATTTTTTTGAACCCTAGGAATTATATTTCCCAAGAATTATACTTTATGGGAATAATATTTCCCGTAAATCTTATAAATATATTTGCTATGATTAAAATACTCCTAGAAAAATTACACAGATCTTTTGAATTCTAATCACTCTTATATTTTTTATAATTTTGGATGATGATTCTATATGCAAGAGAGATATAAATAAGTTTATATCTGACACATAATTGTATTTTTACAGTAAAACTTCCAGACTAGGCGGGAATCATGATTCCCACCCACTTTAGAAGAAACGTTTTGGTGGGAATTATAAATAAAAATAAATTCCGAGGAATACTAGTTTCTCAAAAATATTTTTGATAACAATTACACCAAACATGAAAATAGAAGATTCCTAAATTACAATAATAAAAAAAGATCCATATACCAAATATCTCGTTGATGAACTTAAAATCATTTATCCCAAGTTAAATTCAAATTCGGTTCTTAACTTACCTCTTAAATTCAGTGAGACAAATTCATGGAGATAATTATTATTGAATGAGTCTAGTGTTAAACTTTCACTGAACTAACTCAATTTATTTTCAACCATAATAAGGCTAACTTATTTACCTATGTTGATCTTGTTTTCTGTAAGGTGCAATCCATTTTGTTTAGAAACGTGACCTTCCCTTGAAGGCCATTATTTTATTGAATATTATAAAATTTGTTTTACTTTAGTCTTTAATGCTAGTAAAAATAATGTAATAAAAGTATGAAAGTCGAAGAAATTTTACAACACTTGATAAAGTTACCAAATAAAGTAAGTAAATATTAATTTGTTATTAGACATGTCAGTGAGGAGATTCTGACCTACAGTCCTCCCCTTTCATTTTCTTTTCATCATTTTCTAACAACTCAATTAACTTATAAAGTAAAACTTTCATAAAATCAGAGATTAGTAAACAGGCTTATCAAATCAACGAAGATAGTGACTGTTAATAGATTTGAATTTGTGCATTAACAAATGTGTATTCGGTATATTTAATTATTTTTTAGTATTTATTACATGGGTTTTGTTAAAAACCAAGGTAAAAAACTAATGTAATAAGTGATAAAATATAAAAACAAATTACACCATTTAGGTTAAAAATCGGTGTAAAAAACAAGTAAAAAAAAACAACTAAATATACTAAATATTGCAATACCTAAATACACCAAAAATCCAAATCCCTCTTTTTGGTGGGTTCTTTGGGGGGAAAAAAATCACCTTAGAGGCGAATCAATTAGAAGAAATGTGCTAATGAATGTTTAACGACCTCTTTTTGTAAGAAATGTTTAGTTTTTTCTTTTCCATATGGAATTATGAATCTCTGTGAGTGTATTATATTTTTTTTGGTGACAATGTGATATGGAATTATGAATTGCTATGAGTGTAGTATCAAAATTATAAATCCACCGACGTTTTCTTGCCAATTTTCTTTTCAAAAATGATTTGAAAGCTCTGTTCTCTGTGGTGGGGCCACACATTATGAGGAGAGCTACTTTTGTTAGTTTGTCTTTTAAATAAAATAAGAATGGAGAAATCTCCATTCATTGCTTAGCCCTAGTGGAGTGGACCACTAATAAGAGAGAAATAAGCTAAAATTACTATCTCTGGTTGACACTTTTTGATCAAATTCCCTTGTGCTGATGTCTATTGATGAACACATTCTTATTAATTTTAGCTCAACTTGTTGTTATAATCTTTTTAGAGAAATGTTGTGATTATATACTTTTAGAAGTTAAGAAACCCGGACCATTAAATCTGTAATAAAGTATGTATAGAAAAACAAATTAAGCTCACAAATAACATATACTAATAAGTTTAAATAGCACGTCTTTGGCTTCAAAGATTTGGATATCTCCGTGGCTCTTTAACGAATGAGTTACTCCTGGTGGAGGTTTGAGACAAGGGAATCATCTATTGTTACTTAATTATATATGTGTTGGCAGTTGAGGGGTTAAATGTATGGATGCACTAGAAGATTGTTAGTTGTTAATTTTACCACATTTTCAATACTAAAAAAACCTTCAATTTACAATTCACGCTTGTATTTTATTCACAAATACTATCATTTCCACAAATACTAAGTATGTGCCAAAATTTTTAACTAACTATTATATTTCTCAATGTTTATGGTATCAAAGGGTTTATTTTAGGTCTTAATGCAAAATTCTCTAAATATGGAAATTGTTGGTCTTGCTTGAATGGGGAACTAAGCTTCAACGAGAAGACCTAAGGGCATAATGGTTATTTTAGGAGGTTATTTAGCGTAAAAGTGTGCACATGACAACCTTTAATGTAAAGCAACATGCCTAAATTGAGATTCAATGAGAAATGGCTTGCTTCAACCATAAATTTGAAACCCTAGTTACACGTTTTAGTGACCCCACATATCTGTCTCTTGATATAACTTAGAGGCCAAGACATGTTTGGTTATGAATAGAACGGTAGTTGTATGCTTGAACTCGTGCAACTTAGAGGATAATAAGAGTAAACCATAAGTTGTCACATTTATTTCTCCGTCTCTCATTCCCAACCTTTGAGGAGTTTAAGCCCTTGGTGTGGTTGATGGAAGCATTTCATTCCATTTAGAGGACTTACGAGTGATAGTTCTAAGATCATGTAACTCTCCTTTATGGATTTTTTTTTATCTTTTGGGAATAGTTCACATGAAAAATATATGGTAAAACTCTTTTTGTTAGGATTATTTGTAGTGAATCTTCTATCAGGATTTATAAATTGATATGATACTTTATGTTTTCCATTTGATTAATGTGAGTTTCTATTTCTATACTTAATGCTTATTTTGTATTAGAAGAACATTGCATGATTTATATATTAGTGTTGTCATTGGGAAGCGCTCATTAGGGTAATACATGTACTAAGTTACTCAAACCAAAGGATTAGTTGCTAACAAATGTGTTTGAATAATGCATAGTCATTTTTTTTATTAAAGTCAAGGAATTAAGACTTTAGGCGGAATTAGGCTCTAACTTTATCTACTAAAGAATTTGGTTTAGTGAAATTTTTTTATTGTATTAACATGCCAAATTGTAAGTATACATGGTATGATATATACAATTCGTTGGGAAATAGAACAAAACTTAATCCCAACATGATAGTTGGTCTACTTGCCAACAATTTTATAAACACCTCATATGGTCATCAACAATGGTAGTGGTTGTTAAACAGGGTGCAAATAGGGCCTGGCAATATGACAGTATCTTATCCGTAGTATGTTGCTCACAACATTGATTTTTAGAAAGCCTGTTATAGCTAATGTTTGTTCAATCAGGAATATAATGAGAAATTTTCAATTATGTTTAGGCTTGAAGATGAATTTTAACAAGAGTACTATGTTAGGGATTAATATGGAGGCGATGTGGGGCGGATAATGCAACACATATTTTGAGGTGTAGAGGTGAAGGATTTCCATTTAAATAATTGGGATTACCAATTGGTGAAAATTCATCAAGGAAAAGTATATGATAACTTGTAATTGAGATTGTAAAGATGAAGTTATCTAAGTGAAAGTGTATGGTCTTGTTTATGGGGGCCAGGGTAGTTCTGTTGAAATATGTTTTTCCTTAATATTGATTTTCTTTATGTATTATTTCTTTTATTTATGGTGGAGTAAGTTGAAAAAAATAGTATGAGAAAATATGTTTAAGGGATTTAACTATAGAGGTTTGGGAGTGAAGGGTTTAGGGATTATGAATATTGAGTTATTGAGTAAGTGGGTATGGAGGGTAAGAATGGAAATAAATAGTATGTGTGTAAGAGTGTTGTTGATAAGTGGTCTCAGACTTAAAAGGGATAAATTAAATTTGGAAAGTAACTCATGATTTTAGAAAAACCTTTTTTGAATTTGGGAAATGTACTAGAAAAATCATGGTAAAGAATGTTTAATAGACAATGAATAACTTACTAGTAAAGAAAAAACATGAATTTGATAGGCAAAAATCAAAGAGTTAAGGGAAAGAGAATTTACAAACCACGATGTATCTTGGTTTGATTACTACCATTGTGATTTATGTCTAGTCTCCTAGCACAAAGACCTAAAACTTTTCACTAATATCAAAGTCGGTTACAAGGTTTGGTTCCAACTCTTGAATCAACTGTCCAAAGCTTAATACTCCTTACAACTTGACACAGCACAAGTTTACTTAAACTCTGAGGTATCTTTAGAGAATGGTTACCTAACCTTCTCACACTTCATTCCTAAACACCATAAACCTAATAGCAAGAACTAAAACTTATTCTCTAAAGACTAGAGTAACAATTACAACTAGAAGCTTAAGTCAGATAAGAACTAAAGTGAGCAAAGATAAATAACTCGAATTAGTTTTTCTCACTTAGTAAGGTGATTTTTCTCTTTGATAAAGCACTCAATTTATAAGGTAAAACGTCACCGTTTATGAAAATAAAATATATCAAGTTTCCTAAAAAATTTAAGAATTTGAAATACCTTAATACATAAGCACTAGTTCGAATCAAAAGGGGTATGGTTCAAACCATTATGGCCTAGAACACCTCTGGTTCAAACTGGTATATGTTTAGTTCAAACAAGTTCCCATGAAAACCATTGGTTTGAACTAGTCAGGGTGTGGTTTGGACCAGACAAGCTATTTTTGATTTCTAACATGTTTTTGCTTAAAACTTGCTTTAATTAATTAATCTTTTAGTTACCAACTTGAAAACAAGATTTATTAATTAGAGTTAGATAACTTAAAATCTCACTTTAAAAACTTATCTAACTCTTATAACAAATTTGAAAGGAAGTCTTTAAGTCCAACAACTTCATGTTATAAATTAAGGTCAAAACTTTTGTACCCTTTAGTTTGTTCATCCACGTTTTTGTTTGTCTTAGAGTCCATATCCAGCTTATCCATATTTTTCTATGTTTGTCATTATCAAAACATCTTTACCATAGAAACCATAAGTATTATTGTTTATTTATGGGCAAAATAATGTGATGCAAAGATAAGGTGGGAATGATGGTCATCTTTGAAAGGGAAGGGAAAGGTAGGAAAGGTAGGAAAGGTGGTCAGAAAAATTAGGTAAGTGACTTTGTAGGATAGGCTCTTCTTGTCTTCAAAGGCCTAACTTAGCGCACATAAACACAAATAATGTTTGACTTTAATTCTTCATTCTTTATGTATTCGCTCGTGGGCGTGCATAGCTTAGTTGCATTGCTCATTGGCCCATTTTTCTTTATTTTTAGTCTGGATCACTTCTTTTTACTTCAATCCTTTTGAGCCTGGGATGGAGTCGTCATTGTCATTTTTTAGATTAAATTAAATAATTAACTATTTTAAATAAAAAATACATTCTTGACCAAAATAACATAAAACTTATAAGGATAAAGTGGAAAAATGATAGTTTATCGATGTTGGGGTTAGAAAAAGATTCAGGATCAGTGGTGGTGAAAGAGGGGTGAAAGATATCTATATATGGTTGGGTGAGAAAATTGGAAGTTATTAGTTAGTTTAGCTCATTACTTTCCAAGACACATAAATGTGGATTGAAATAAAATATGGTTTTTTTCGTTTGGAATAAGCTATTGCATATGAAGGAGGTCGTGTTTGTTTAATAATATTTACAAAGGAGGTTATCAATGGTAATGGAGTTGAACAAACACAAGATCATAGATTCACAGCAGATGAGTTGTCAGATATGCAACATTGAGAAAGAAATTATTAATCCATATAATTTAGTGTGAGAAAGCTATAGAAGTTTAGTCTAAATGTTTAAAGTGGACTAGTTATATTGAAATGGATCAGAAAGTCACAAGAAATGGGGTTGAATTGGTACACTTATAAATTTTAGCTTTCACTACAAAACAAAGATACTTAGCTATCTTAAGTCTTTTAAGACTTAGATGAGGTTATCTGTAATGATGGAATACTTATAAAACTATTTTGAAGTATTTTGAAAATAGGTATCTATGTTTTGGAAGAAATTCAGTTATTCAGAAACAAATTCTAAAAACTAGGTTTTCTACAATAATAGGTTTTCTTGTTTCTGAATAATGAAGTCTTCATTTTATTAAAAAAACATTTAAATTGAAAATCCCTTTAATTTTAAGAAGGTTTATCACTTTAATTTTTACACATAGTATTAACAATTCTTAACAAGCTAAAAGTAAAGGGTTAAGTGTAACAGCCCAATTTTTAATTAAATTTTGAATCGATAATTAAACAGTGAAAAATTAAAGTTTTTTTAAAAAATAAGAAATAAATCTTAGAAAATAGGAAATTTTATCCTGGTTACAGGGATATTTTTATTTCGAAAATCAGATTTAAAATGAGACTAAAAGAAAATAAAATGCGATAATAAAATGTAAAATTATTAAGGAACCCATTATTATAATAATTAAAAAAAAGGAGAAGAAAGATCAGATTTCTCCCGACCCTTCTTCCTCCTTCGCACCACCTTATTCCACCGCCTTTCTTTGCCTATATAAATGGCCTCCCACTTCATTTTTCTTCAATTCAAATCACCCAAATCCTTCTATCCTCCATTATCTTCTAATTCAAACCTTCAAATCTTCGTTTCTATAACTCTAAGGCCTTCAATTTTGGAATCCTAGAAACCATTTTCCATTGAAGATTCGAGGAGAAACAAGGAGTTTGAGCACAAACCGAGTTTGGGAATCTGAAATTAAGGTAAGAAAGAGGGGATAAAATATCGGATAGATAGAAATTAGATTAGAAATATATCAGTATTTGACTAAATAACATTGAATGTGAATAGTTAAAATTTTTATTTAAAGGAATTAAATTTTGAAATTAATATTAATACATTGAAATATGATATATAATATATTTCTAATGTTATATGATGATTTAACATCATTTGGTATGCTTAAATTGCAATTGGAATGGGTAAAACGTATATAAATCACAAAAACAAGATGCTGTTCTCGTAACAACATATGCAGAACCCTATTAGTGCGGTTCCTGTTACAACCGCACTAATAGGTAGCGCACTAATAGTTTCAGAATTTCTATTTTAAGTTCTTATTGGTACTTTTGTCAATTTTCTTTATACTATACTACCTTATATGAATATATCATTATTAAAATATACTTTAATCTTAACTACTAAGACATTATAATTTATCAAAATCTAAATTTTTTAACAAAATAATATTAAAGTTATTTAATTAAATAAATGGATAAAGTAACCATTTTGAAAACATGTTTCTATATTCCTTGAAATAGAGAGTATGATAAATCAATAAATGCTATGGAAAATGTGTTTTAATAACCTTTGGAATAATAATTATAGTAATTTACATGAGAAATGTTTCCTTATTGTTTGAATTATTAAATATAGTAATTAGTTGATATTATGTTTCCATATTTTTAAATATAGTATATGGATTATACTTGTAAATATGATGAAATGTCGTATCTTCTTGAATTTTACAATAAATTCTTATTGTTAAAATTATGAATAAATTTATTGAAATAAATTTACTGCATTCATGCATCATATGCATTGGCCGTTCAAAGAATCCGTAGGGGGGTTCTTTGAGGGGGTTCCCGGTGGGGGAACGCGCTCTGTGGTGGTTTTATACCACGGCCGTCTTAAGGGCTAAGCAGTATGTCCTTAAGGGGGCCCCGCAACACTTGTTATTGATATTATGGTATTGTTATCCGATGTTGGTGTTGCATTATGGGGCGTGGTATCGGTTGAATATCCGTAAAAATGTTATTGTTGGAAATCACTGTAGATGTTCCCACCAGAATGGATCCATCATGCATTTTCCTTCATATAAAAGAACGGAATATAATAACATAAGTATAATATAAAATACTTGTTTGGCATCTGCATCGCATAGCATCCTACTTGTGGTTGTGGTTGTTCTAATTTAATTTCTATTTATTTGACATTTCATCTCACTTTTTCTATTACTTGTGGCAACCCTTTAGTGGTTAACTAGGAAGATATGTGACAAAGTGGATGATGCTTGATGTGGATGAATTATGAAGGCTTTTGATGCTGATGTTTGCTTGCATGACTACTATGGCTGTATGATGTGTATACTATGTTTTGGTACTTTACATTTTTATATTTTATGAGATCTAGGTGCCTGTTGTAAAATATAATATGTATGAGACTCTGATATTATGTAAAATAAAATAAAGTTAGTTATGTAAAAAGTTTTGCACTCTGATATTATATCAGTAACCTCTGGAATCAAGTTGTGAATCACTTGATAATTACCAAGCAAAAAATAAGTTATCCAAGAGATTTTATATGGTGACGGTAATTATCTTAGGATTTGCAAGTTGGCTCCAGGGTGTTACATTAAGGATAAGGAGATTCACACATAAGGATTTACATTGGTTCACCCTTCATTATCATTTGAGGCTATGTCAAGTGCCTACCTTACTAAGATTTCTTTCACTATTCAACCTTTATAAATATTCTTTTTTGTCAATCCTATTCAAGCTCTTTGAACAAGTACTATTTCTTAAACCCTTTTTAGGCTTAACATAAAATATTACACCCGTAAGTTGTGCACACTTACAAGCTAATTCACCTAACTAGCAAGTATGCAAACACCTTTTTGGAAGAAAGATGGTTTAAAGAAGGGTTTTGAATTGTGACAGATTTAGCATGAAAAATAAAGTATGCTAAACAAACTAAGCTCTAATCTTACCTAATTAAGACCTTTAATTGTTTAAGAGTTAGGCTTTTACAAAGAGAGCCATTAACAAGTTTCTAGGATGGAAACTTGGATCTACATAGCGTTTAGACTCTTTTACAATGTGTGAGAAAAATAGAGTATGCGCTTTCTAGCTCTAGCTTGCATGAAAAAATAATTCACTCTTTAAATAATTTATCTTTATTCTTATGTGTCTTCTTATTTGTGTTTCAACTCTAGTATTTAAACAAGATGCAGACAAGTAATCGTTGAGGCTTATCCTTTTTCTTGTTTAAAAAGTAGGGCTAATTTGAATCTTCAAAGAGAAAACCTTAATCTGGTTCTGAAGTGTTCAAAAATAGAAACCCTAGTTTTGCTTATGGAGGGTTTAGAAATAGAAACCCTGATTATGCTTATGGATGGTTCAGAAATAGAAACTTTGAACTTGAAATTCTTCCAAATTTTAAAGTAGACTTGGTTTGTTTTCCTTAGATTGATTGAGATCATTTCTTTGAGTTAATCTTCATCTTAAGGTGCGTAGAGTATGTTGAGGTTGCTTACTTTTGAAGTCTTAAACTCTTTTTATGATTCATGTTTTAGTTTGCTTCAGAAAGAGAGTTTATTAAGAAGATTTAACTTAGCTGATGTTGTATCTTTATGAATTCACTCTTAGGTATGTATGGGTATTTTTTTAAAAATATAAGTATGAAGATGAATACTATAATGGCCCCACTACTAGAATGTACCATTTTTGTGTCCATACTTTATGTTGGCCAACGATGCCAACACATGTGTGTTGAGGCAGCCAACATAAAGTCGATGTAACAAGGCATCTAAATGAAGCGTCAATCCTTTACATTAGTTATGACCAACACAATTAAAAAATAATTTTGTCAGCCATACACCAGCACAAACACTTTAAAGAATAAAAAAGAAAATTCAAATTCAAATTATAAGGAACATTTCTAACCTTGGTTACTCTTTCTAACGCCTAGGTTGCTTAAAGGAATTATCTTTAATGTTTTAGGAAAAAATTAGATAGATGACTTGTGTTGTTTAATATTATGATTAAATTTTAGCCACTAGGTACTGTAAAAAATTAAAAATTTTGATTTTATAGTCGTTATGCTGGTAATGTTTCTTAAGGTGTATGTATAGGTAAATCATGTAGAATATAAATTTCATGATTTAGGATAACCTTAGGTTATATTATTAAGGTTGTCTAATGTTCAATTTGCTTAATAGTTGTTAGGTACTGTAAAATTTGGAAATCTTGACACTATAGTTATTATGCCACTGAATGTTCTTGAAGTGTGTAGGTAGCTTATGTAGGACATAAATGCCATGGCTTAGGACAACAATGGGCTATATTATTAATGTTGTTTAGTGTTCAATCTACTTAATAGTTGTTAAGTACTATGAAAAAATTAGGAAGGATAAGGTGTCTATATGTTAAGTGTAAATGCATAAAGTTATTAAGTAATTATGAGGTACAATTTCACCTCTATATGTTTGGGTTCAAACTCAGGTATTGGTTATGGATTGACTATAGAGAATTAAACCAAAAGGAACAAATCATGGGTGCTAGATCAAGAAATTTCACAACGGAGATTGTTGGTAATTTTAATCTATTTAAGTCTTGTGTTGATCAACAATTTACTCTTGTTGTGCACCAAGACCACACACCAATTCAAGTTAAGGTAAAGTAGTTACCATTAGTTTACTTATAATTATTTTTCAATATATATGGTTTTTTCTTCACAAACCATAATCTAGGTCATAAGCGTAAAAAGCGCATTCAAAAGAGCTAGATGTATGTGACTAGAGGTTGTGGATCCTTCCTCATGGTAGCCCCTGAAGCATAGACCTTAGAGGTCCAACTTTGCCATTACAAGCTACATATTGGTGGCCCATAAACACTATCAACATTGCCATCCCAACCATCACCATCATTACCACCACCATAGAAGCTTCAGATACATATGATTCCTCCACTGCATTTTAGATGAATCCTCGATCTTGATTATAACATCCCTCGGCAGGATGATGAGGATGATGTAGACCTTGACTCAAACCACAAGGAGTCGAAATAGGAGAAGAAGAGGATCCCATAGGCTGCACTCCCATGCCATGGTTGAGGAGAAGCAATCCCATACATAGTAACATACCCAAAGAATGCTCTAGGGAAGTTCACATTGAGCCATTTGGGTAAAGGTTATGTATGTTTAACATTACTTTATATATCATATTTCAAAACCACCTTTATTCAATTAAAACATATCAATTGTCTCTTGTTCTCTATTTTAAAAATTGGTATCCTATGGACCTAGGGGTTGTCTCCCTTAGTGAGGTCACATGGTCATGGTACTTTGACAGATGGCCTAGATGGAAAGATGTGTTAAAGGATATAAAGGCCTAATAATGGGAGAAGTTGCTGGTTGGTGTAATCAATTAATCTCTCATGTTTAATTTATTTTTTTCATATATGTGTAAATCTTGAATTAATATTTTCAGTAAGAAAAGGTGACATGGACCAACCACGATTATGGCTCAAAATAACTCACAAATATGCTCAAAAAGGTGTATAAAGATCCATGCCAAATTCGTCTTCCTTAGATTAGGGAGGATGGTTGTCGGAACTTAAAGGACCACTAAGTACTTCTAAGTATAAGGAGGTAAGGCGGTGTAACGTTGCCAATAGGCGGTCCACTAACAGGTGACACACTACACATCTCTAGGCGCATCGTTCATGTTCGCATTTCCCTAAGGGTCATAAGTATTAACTTCTCAACTAATTTGAATTGTTTTTAATAATTTATTGGTTAAAATTGAAAATAATTAAAGTTACATTTTTACTTTGTAGGCATAAAAGGTTGGATTGAGCTGGGGCTCGATGAGATCTTCCTCTTTGAACACACTTATAATAGAGATGATTAGATCAAATAGCATAGGGGCAGAGACCTACCTAAGTTAACTTATAAATCTATTATTGAATTTTCTATTAAATTTCTATGTTTACTAATGTTACTGTTATTTTAATACAATAGTTCTACCAGCAATAAATTCTAAGCCCGCTCCAAATAAAAGTGAGGTGGGTCGGGCCACCAACATCTACATATGGAAAGAGGTAGTTGATGAGAGGAAGTGAGGTTGTGTCTATGATACTAGTGACTTGGCTTGTAACTTTTAGGGTCAGTAGTATTTTCATAGTACCTATCCAAACATGGGCGAGTATCATCCCTAATTAGGAATCAAAGCAAACAAAGGAAAACTTAGAAACTAACTAAAATCAAAATTTGAAATAATTATAAAGCCCAAATATAATATTTATTTTTACATGGAAATATAAATAATTGGAAAAAATTTTCAAAAACACTTAATAAAGTTTGGTTTACTTACAAGTTCAATATAATCGATAGATAGATGAGTTCTCTAAATATGTTACTATTAGATATTTGAATTTAACCATGTATAGAAAAACTTTATTGAAGAATATTAAATTTACTTCGATCATTTAAGGGAAAACATATTACTTTGATTTTGATGAGATTATTATTCAGCTACAAACTAAAAGGATATTCTTGAATTTTTTTAAAATATATTTTAGACTATATTGTTCACTATTTTTTAATAAAGTTACAAGTGCAGTGCATTTGATATAAAGATTTTTTTAAGTTTCCAGAAATCTTAATTTAGGCATATTACTTTCCCATGTTTTCTTTGTATTTTTAATAAACTTTTCTCAAGAAATGAAGATTCTTAAGAAAACTTTTTTAATTATATTTCACAATTTTTTGAACAAAATATTCTCACATAAAAGATAAGAATTTTATGTTGCGTTTAGTTCATAAGTTTTCTTAGAAAAATAGAAAATTATTCTTAGAAAAATTTAAAAAATAGAAAAACTATTTATTTATAAATTATTTAAATTTTTTTATAGAAAAATAGAAAACTAATTTTCTATTTTTTAAGAAAATCAGAAAACTCTTTTAAAAAGTTTTCTAAGAAAAGTAAAAAAATAGAAAAGACGTTAACTGAATTACAAGATAAGGTAATTGAATTACAATATAAAGTAACTGAATTACAAGATAAAGACTATTGTAACCAAATGAGAATATGAAACAAACAGCTATTGATTCAAAAAGTTTTAATGCCTATTTTGAAATATATTTAAACACAAATTCATTTGCTCTCATTTTAATATAACTTTAAATTTTTGTCACAATTTTTATGTGATGCATATAATATATAACATTGTCATAAATTACATATATATATAAGACATATCTCAATTATTTTGAATTAAAAAATATTTAAAAAAAATTAGAAAATTGAGTGCACTTGAACAACTTTTTTTAGTTTTCTAGTTTTCCAAATTGAAAAACGGTCACATTATCTAAACGAGTTTTCAAACTATTCTAGGAAATGAAAAGTTTAGAAAACAACCGGAAAACTTTTTCCAAAAAATTAGAATAATTTTCTGTAACTAAACGCAACCTTAGTTTCTCAAATAGGTGGAAACTTTCAATTATACTTGTAACATTCTCATAAAACTTTGAAGCATACAAAATACACTTTAATATTTTCATAAATTTAAACATTCTAGAAATAGTTATCTTTAACATAATGAAGCTCAAGAAGAAACCCAGGAACAATCTCCATGATTGGGCATTTAATCAAAGCAGGATTGAAGATTGATGATCAACACTTGATGAAGAAATTATACATATCATAATTTTTTTTGTAACCGTCTTTAACTTCAGAGTGACCTTAAGCATTTCCAAGCTAATATTTCATATCCTTACAATAACGTCTTGATAAGGGAATAGCCAAATTAATTTCCTTCTCACTTGACAAAAGTCATGCTCTTTTAATTGAGAAATATAGTCAATTCTTCCCTTCCGATATGAACTATAAATTTTTAAACAACCCATTGATCGTATAGTCAATTCCCCCTTCCGATATGAACTATAAATTTTTAAACAACCCTTTGATCTTTCCAAATACTAATGACCAACTCACGATTTCTAATCCTCCAAATAGTTCCCTTCTCCATGACATCTCTAGCATTAAAAATGCTTTTCCAAATATAGTTAGGTCTAATCGCGGTAGATGCTTGGCTAATATCAACTTTTGAAAAATATCTAGTTTTCAACAATTTTGTCAACAAAAGATTATCATTTTTCAAAAGCCTCTACCATTACTTAGTTAAATTGCACATTGCAATGTTAAAGGCTCTAAAAACACTAAAGCCAAGTCCCCTACAAGATTTGAGAAATGTCAGTCTACTCCAAAACATCCAATGAATGGTCCGTCTATCCACATCCTCTCTCTAATAAAATTTGTTACTCATACACTCAATTTGACTACGTAAAAATCCGTAAGAAGATAACAACTCATAACATAAGATGGAATAGTTTGAACAACTAATCTAATTAATATATCCTGTCTTGATTTAGAGAGAACTTTCTTCTTCCAACCTTTTAATTTCTTCCATATTTGCTCGTTGACAATAATGAGAAATCATGAGAAATTGAGCTTATGTGCATGTAACTAGCGTGTACAAAGTTAGTTTTAGTATACGCGTTATATTATAATGTGTAAGCACCATCCTTTGTCCCCCCACTCCCAATTTGTTTATTTGTTTTAATAAATAATAATAAAAAACCCAACACCACTTCCTTCTGTCCCTCAACAATGCAAACAGAGCTGGAAACCAATTCTGGAATCAGGGAGAAGTGGATCAATGTGCTGTAGAAGCACTCAATAATTCCAAATCTTCATCAGGAAGGGGTTTAAAAACCCAAACAGTTGCAACACAGAGGGGAGGGATTTTTCTTTTTTTAAAAAAAACTTTTTTTTGAACCTGAAAAAAGACCAGGAAACCAGAACCACCAACAGCAAAGGGTTCACTGAATCGGCGGCACCAGGACTTGACCGCCGGCCTCTCCCTTCGCCCGCCCAGATTGACGCCGATCGGACAGAGCTTCCTCGCGCCGGCGCCGTCACCCACTTGGTCCCTCTCGGTGAGTCCCTCCCTCCGGTGTCTTCTCCTTCATCGAACGCCTCTCTCTCTCGGTGAGCCCCTCCCTCCGGCGTCTCTCTCTTCCACCCACTCCCCTCTCCTCCTCCATCACTCTCTCTCTCCCTCCGCTTCCGCCTTCCCCCTCCGAGCTCACTCTCTCTCTCGAGCTCTTCCCCTCCGCTTCTCCTTCCCCCTCCGAGCTCACTTCCCCTCTCTGTTTCTCTCCCTCGAGCTCACTCTCTAACTCAAACTCACTCTCCCTCTCCTACAACCAGCCGCCCCCCCTCTCTTACCCTTTCACCCTTTGCTTAGTTTTAGGTTTAGTTTCTTTTGGGCCTCAAATAGTGAGGCCCAATCTTTAAGATTTCTTTTATTTTTGATGTTATTTCTTCTTTTTTAGCCTAGATTTTATTTTTTTTTTAAAAAAGGGAATAATTTTATTTATTTTGAAATAATAAAAAAAAAACATACCTTTTTCCTTTTCAGAATTAATAAAAATAATTTCTTTTATGAATAACAAAATAAATAAACAGTCTTTAGTTACTTTAAATTAAATTTAAAATTTGAAATTAAATATCTCTTCTCTTTTAAAAAAAATATATAATCCCTTTTGTTAAAAACCAAAAATATTTTAAAAGAAAAAACAAAAACATCTTTTCTAAAATAAATAAATAGTTCCTTTTTGATAAATTATTTTAAAATATATAAAAATATTAAGATTTAAATATTTTCTTAAAATAAAATTAGTTTTTCTATTTTAATACAAAAAAAATCTAAAAATGTTTCTTAGAATAAATGTCAAATACTTTTCATGTTTTGTGTTAAATATTTAAATATTATATATGTATATTTTTTAGAATAAATTGTTTTAGAATCTTATGTGCAATGTCGTGCAAAAATTACTTTTGCCTACATTCGCGTCATAAGTTTTCAAAGGGTTATGCACGTGCGGAGTACTTCGCCTTGTATTTTCCCTTCCTCATAAATTTCTTTTCATTATTAAAAATCGAATCAATTTAATAACTTTAAAAATAATTTAAATATTTTTCTTGAAATTAATTTTCCCTAAAGAACTACGTAACCCTGATTTCTCAAAAGCTTGAGAATACGTAGGAGCGGGAATCAATTCCTGTCGGGCCCACTTTCTTTCGTTTATTTTCTATGTCTCTGCTATTATCTCAATTTATTTTATCTATTTAATATTCCATAGTAATTTGTTTAAAATGAGATTAATTTAGACGCGACGTCTTGTTAATCTCGTTTTTTTTAATATTTTATGTGAATAGTATTTTCCTTAAGAATGAGGTTAATTTAGACGAGACGTCTTGTTGACCTCATATTTTTAATATTTTATTTTAAATAATGTTTTCTTAAAAATAAGGTTAATTTGGATGAGACGTCCTGTTAATCTTCAGTTTTAATCAACTTTATTATACTCCATGTTATTCAATTTTATTTTAATCTCCGAATTGTTTATGTATAAGTTAAGGTTAATTTGGATGAGACGTCCTGTTAATCTTCACTCTTACTCTGTTTTCTCCTTTCTGTCACTGTTTAGTCAAATTTCTTTCTGTCGCTGTTTTGTTGTCACCGTTTAGTTTGTTTTGTCTGTTTGCGTTCACTTAGTTGTTTTGTGTATTTCTTTTTCTTAAAAGAAGTTAAAAATAATTTATGGGCTATTTTGAAGTGCGTGCTATCAATTTGGGGTAACCGTTTTATAACGGACAGTTGTGAGGTGCTAATACCTTCCTCACCTGTAATTCGACTCCCGAACTTAGAATTTCATTTTATAACCAGTGCTTTAACGAAAGGTTTTCCCGAATATTTTATCCTTAAAAATATTGGTGGCGACTCCCTGTTTTATTTTCGAAAGAATTTCGAAACCACGTTTTTATCTCTCGAGGGTCGGCAGTCCCGCCGCGACCCCGATCGCGACAGATGGCGACTCCGCTGGGGACTTAGAGAGTCAAGCCCATCAAATTGATAGCACATATTTTAAATAGCCTGTTAATTATTTAACTTCTTCCGTTATTTTATTTTTTGTCAATGTTTGTATATGGTTTCTATTTATATGTTGTCATCTGTGTTCTGTATATGTCTGTATGTTGTTGAACCCTAGGGTAGACGACTTTGTTTTATTGTTCTGTGTTTGTTTTCGTAAAGGATTGGTAAGGTAAAGGTATTGGACGCCCCTTTCACACACTACACTCACAATTTGCACACACTTTTGAGCGGGACCCTGTACCCGGGCCCAAATAAAACTTAAGATTAGGGGAGGTTGGTAGCGGTGTCATTTGGGATGTACTTCCTGTCTGGCTATCGTGAGAACCTCAGCTAGAGTTCGACTTATTTATGATGCCCACACCTAGTAGACTTCCTACTGTTGTGGTCAACATCATGAGTAGGATCTTGGCTCTAGTGACCTTTAGACAGTAGTGCAAGCCACCTATTGTGAGATGTCACTGTTAGATAAGTCCTAGAACCTATAGAAGGCCTTCAGAAAAACCCATTTTAGGCCACAAGGGGCGGAATTTTCCTATACCTTTTCTCCTTCTCGCTCTCCCTTTTAATCCAAATTGTTGGACCACTTACCCGTTCAAAGGATTGCTTCTTTTTTTTAAAAAAAAACTAGTGATCCCTTGATTGGGCAAAGAGTCATTTCATTTCATTAAAGTCTTAGGGTCCTGAGTTATAGGATTTCTGTGTCGTCAAAAAAAAGAGTTGATGACGATCGGAAGGTCCATAACCCATAGGGCTCTCGGTTTGTCACGAGTTTTGTCAATCGTTACTTCCTGATTATAAAATTGTTTTCTAAAAGTTTCTAAAGGGGTATCGATTTACGAAACACGTCCTTTACCAATGACTGATTTCACTTCCTTTGTGTTCTTGCAGGAAGCTATTCAGAGCTAGGCGAATATCTTCGAGTGAAAAATGGAAATTAACATGGGGTCAGGTAGTTGTGATACAAGTGTAACTGAGTTGAGAAAGCTACTGCATGTTAAGGCAAAGACGGTCGACACAACTAGTTTACAGGCACTGGGTGACAAATTGAATTTGACTCAAAAGATGGCTTTCGCCCGGAAATATGGAAAGATTTTGAAGTTGTTGGAAGTCGAAGTACAAGTTGAGGCGATCACCGTATTGTCTCAGTTTTATGACCCACCTCTTCGCTGTTTCACATTTCGGGATTTCCAGTTAGCTCCATCTATTGAGGAATTTGAGCGGATTTTGGGGATGCCTCTAGAAGGACAAACGCCTTACCGTCATCTGGAGCATCAAGCAAATATCGCTTCTATTGCTCGTGTCTTAAAAATTGGCCTAGAGGTGTTGAAAGGGGCACAATTAAGCAGAAATCAGACCCCGGGGTTCGCTCGGGAATACCTTGAGAAACACATGCACTTTCTAGCTGAAAAAGAAGATTGGGATACCTTCATGGACGCTTTGGCTCTTACTATTTATGGCGTCGTGTTATTCCCAAACATAGACAATTATGTGGACTACGAGGCTATTGGCGTCTTCCTAGCTCGAAAATTCAAATTGGAAAACCCCGTCACTGCTATTTTGGCGAATGTCTACTGCACTATGGACTTCTGCCATACACAAGGCGGGAAAAGGATTATCTGTTGCCTGCCAGCTTTATATGTGTGGCTTACGTCACATGTCTTTAACCAAGTCGGCAAAGTTGACTGCCCTGTTTCTGATCTGAAGTCGTGCCAGTTAGCGACAAAGAATGGGCGTGAATGGGCCAATCATCTGGTGGGACTCACAGCTGAAAAGGTAAGATGGTATCCGCATTGGTTGAAAGTTGACAGCATAATCCACCACTGTGGAAACCACCCGAATGTTCCCATCATGGGCACTCAGGGATGCATCAATTATAACCCTATCATCGCCAAGCGCCAGTTAGCCTACCCACTGCTTGGGCCACCTGACGAGGAGTCGCTCACTCCCTTTGTTTTCTACTATGCCAAAGGGGACTACACCTCTGCCGTTCGGAACATAGCGGAGGCTTGGAAGAAAGTACACAAGAAAGGAAAAGAGTTAGGGGTCCGAAGCCATGCTGTAAAAGAGGAATATCATCAGTGGGTCCTAAATAGGGTATCCATAGTCAAGCTGCCATTCAGGGGTCCCTCCTATCTCCCAACAAGCGCACCTATTCCCTGGCCCATCTTTGAAGATGAAGTAACAAAAGCCATGAGAGTCAAGATAGAAGAACTGACTGCAAGAAACAAAAAGCTAGAAGAAGAATTACTAAAGTCTCAACAAGAATGTGCTCTTCAGAAAAGGGAGAACTTAGAAAGCAAACGAACCATCGAAGAGGTAGGTAAAAAGCGAAAAGCTGAAAGGGATCATATGAGAAAACAAGACCAATGCCTCCGAGCGGCCAACTCGCAACTGAAAATGAAGAGTCGTCAGAGGGACACCATTCTAGCTGATAAACAGCTTTTGAGGGATATGTTGGCAAAGGCCAAGGAGAATGAGCGAAGCGCCCTGGTGCAAAAAGAATTATTACAGTCACAAATTCACAGGGTGGAGCGTCAACTCAACGAGGTGATAGAAGCTTGCCAACATAAAATAAATGGCGAGCGTCAACATGCCATGGAAATAGAGCAAGACTGTCAGGAGGCTATAGGCACCTTGGAGGCCAAAACAGCACAGTAGGACGAAGTCATTCATTCATGGATGAACCGCTTCGCTCACCTGGCGTATTTGGCCAATGGGTCTCTAGAAAACCTTCCATGGCTACTCAAGCAGGCCGAGGAGATGGTTAATCCCCTTACTACCCCAAAGGACATTGTAACCTTCCTGGACTATTGTAGGAAAAGGCTTTGTGAGATGAGGGCCATGATTGCCCCAGCTAGGAACGGCTGATTTATTTTCTGATAATGTAACAAGCTTAACAGTTGTGTACTTTGTGGTATCTCAGAATGAAAGGATCTTTTGTCTCCACAACTATCTCGTGTTAATTTCCATTTATCGCGTACTTAGTACTTTTGAACGTGACGTTCTGAGGAACAGTCGAAGGATAGTCGATAAGTTCCGAATTGCTTCTCAGAATTTTGGTTTACACTCTCTTTATCGCCTTGTTTTATTTACTAAGCATGTTCTTCCTTTTAATGAATTTTTGTTTTCTTTTTCAAAAGACGTCACGGGTAGGCATCCTTACCAGACCCGACTCCAAAAGAGACTCATGGCTGAGGAAAAAGCTAGGAACGGAGACTTTAGAACTGAGTTCGATCAGCTGAAAGAACGGGTGGAAGAATTAACTAGACTTTTAGAGAAGAGACACACAGAAGGAGACTCCTTTACAGGTGCTGAGGACGCCCAACAGCAGCCTTCCACGCCGCCACATCCTCCCGGTTTTGGCCCAGCAAGGGCCCAATTCCATAACTCAACAACACCTCCACTCACCATTAATGCCGTAAGACCTAACCCTGCCATTGAATCTCAGCCGCCTTATGGCCAGTACCATGCACAACAACACACGTTTGTCGGCCCTGACGGCAACCCGGTACCTTTTCCACCCTATGGCCTACCACAGGGATACTATCCCCCGCTCACTAATCAACAAGATACTTACAACCAGCAAACTACAAATCCTCATGCTTCACACCCCGCCCAGCCAAGTGTGCCACCACTCCATGACCCGCAGGCCTATCAAGCCCAAAACACACAAGCCCAAACGGCCCAACCGACCTACAATGCACAAACCCAAAACATGCAGGCCCCGATGACCCAACCGGCTTACACCGCACAAGCTATGGCCCAACCCCAGGGTCCCTCGCTAAATACAGTCCCAATAAACTAGCTCTACGCATCAGCTCCATTCAATCAGCCACACGGCTATCCGTATGGGTACACGACCCCCTACGCGGCCAATCCCCAAGATGCAATCCGTATGATGAACCCGGTTGTCGGCCATAGCATGGTCGCGGCTCCCCAAAAGGGAAAGATAGAAATCTTGGAGGAACGCTTGAGAATGATGGAAGGCACTGGCGATTTTGGGCGGATAAATGCTTCTGAGCTATGTCTGGTCACAGATGTGGTTCTCCCGCCCAAATTTAAAATACCAGACTTTGACAAATATCGGGGAATGAATTGTCCAAAGAATCATCTCACGATGTACTGCCGAAAGATGGCATCCTATTCTTCTAATGACCAATTGTTGATCCATTGCTTCCAAGATAGTCTGGTTGGGGCCGCCCTCACCTGGTACGCACACCTTGACCGAAACCATATTCGATGTTTGAATGACTTGGCAGATGCCTTCATTAGGCAATACAAATATAATATGGATATGGCACCCAACAGAGTTCAATTACAGAACATGGTGAAGAAAGATAATGAAACATTCAAGGAGTATGCCCAACGTTGGCAAGAAACAGCTGCGCAAGTGGACCCGCCACTGTCAGAAAAAGAGATAGTCGCGATGTTCATCGATACGCTCCCATCACCCTTCTATGGCAAGATGATTGGTAGTGTTTCATCTAACTTATCCGACATTGTGACTATCGGGGAAAGGGTAGAGAGCGAAATACGAACAGGAAAGATCACCCGGGGCCCATCTGGGGCAAGCACGACAAGGAAGCCAACACCTGGTGATGGTAGGAGAAGAGATGGGGAAACTCATTCCATCTCTTCTGATCAAAGGATGGCTCCGCCAAGACCGTTCATCCCTACCACGATTCAAGCTCCCAATCCTTATGTGGCCGCCGCCACTCATAGCCCAACAGCTTTTACTCCCCATCTCCATCCACCCATGGTAAGAGCGTCCGGGCCGCAACCCATGCCATACCACCACCCACAACAAGTGATTCAACCACCCAATCCCAATCAAAATGCAAGGAGACCCGACAATGAACGCACACCTGTGCATTTTGATCCCATCCCAATAACATATACCAAGCTTTTGCCACTCCTCATTCAGAAAGGTCTGGTGGCTCCGTGCCCCTCGAGGCCAATGCAACCTCCTTACCCAAGGGGGTATGATCCTAACGCTCGTTGTGATTACCACGCTGGGGCATCAGGGCATTCCACAGAAAATTGTGTGGCTTTGAAATACAAAGTGAGAGACCTGATCAAAGCCGACTGGCTTAATTTTCGAGAAGGAAGTCCTAATGTGGCCACAAATCCCCTGCCCAATCATGGAAGTTCAGGAGTTAACGCCGTGGAAAAGGATGAAGAGTGCATCAGGGATGTTGCTGATGTGAAGACACCATTAAAGATAATCCATTCCCACTTGTTCAAGCAAGGTTTAATGAGGAAGCCTTGGACTGAGGAGCACGACAAGGATCATACTGCCGAATGCCAAAACTTCTGTGAACTTCTTCAAGGGCTCATAGATGGTAACTTTGTGCAAATCTGTAAACACCGCGAAGACAAGGTGAATATGATTCAAGAACAGTCAGGGGTACCAGTTCCTAAACCTTTAACAATTTTCTACAATAAGAGCCCCTCAGTGGCTCCTGTTTCTGTGCGGCCAACTGTTGCTATTCAAACACCTACCCCATTTCCATTCAAGGATTCACGAGCTATCCCGTGGAAATACGATGTGGATATAGTCGTTGCAGGCTCGACAGTGAGCAACACTTTGTCATCGTCGGTTACAAACATTGCTGGGGTAGGAGGTGTGACCCGGAGCGGGAGAGTATATGCTCCTCCGGAGTTGAGGAAGGATCAAACCGTCGAAAAGGTTAAAGTTAGTAGAGAAGGCACCAGTGGCAAAGAAAAAGGGGCTGTGACTAATGAAGAGGCCCAAGAGTTTTTAAAGTTTATCCGCCAAAGCGAATATCAAGTACTAGACCAGTTGAACCAAACCCCAGCTAAAATCTATTTGTTGTCATTGTTGATAAACTCTGAGCCACACCGGAAGATACTAATGAAGGTGCTAAATGAGGCCCATGTCAGTCATGATCTCCCTATTGATAAGTTTCAGGGAATAGTAGGGCACATCGTTGCGGATAACTATCTGACATTTACTGACAATGAAATACCACTGGAAGGAGTGGGGAACAACAAGGCCCTCCACATCTCCGTGAAATGCCAAGATCATATGCTAGCAAAAGTGCTAGTTGACAACGGGTCATCCGTTAATGTAATGCCCAACTCAACATTGGCCAAGTTGCCATTCGACAGAACATATATGAGGCCGAGTGCCACAATTATGCGGGCCTTTGATGGCACACGGAGGGAAGTCATGGGCGAAATTGAACTGCCTATTCAAGTTGGACCTTGCACTTTCCAGGTCCTTTTCCAGGTTATGGATATCGTGCCTGCCTACAGTTGTTTGTTGGGTAGGCCATGGATCCATTCAGCTGAAGTGGTTCCATCCACCCTGCACCAAAAACTGAAGTTCGTAATGGACAACAAGCTGATAATCGTATCTGGTGAGGAAGACTTCTTGGTCAGCAAACCTGTTACGACCCCTTATGTCGAGGCAGCGAAAAAGGCCCTTGAAACCTCATTCCAAGCGTTAGAAATTGTAAACGCCACATATGTGGGAGAAGGGACCACAATGGTTAAAGCCTGTATGCCAACCGCATCCCTAGTGATGGCGAAAATGGTGCTGCGCGAAGGATATAGGCCTGGAAAGGGTTTAGGGCCTACTTTAGACGGAAAAGTAGAACCTGTGCGCCTTGTGGAGAATAGAAATGGTTTTGGCTTGGGTTACCGGCCCACAGCCGCTGATAGGAGGAGGGTGGAAGAAGAAAAGAGGGAAAGAAGGGCTGCCCGTATTGCTGGCAGGGAACCTCACACCACAAGAGTCTCCATCTGTGATCTCTATGAAAGCTTCCGGAGTGCCGGATTGATGCCTCCAGACCTAGTAGCCGTTGCTGAAGATGGTCTTTGTGATATTACTGATTTCGTGATTGCTTGCCCGCCTGGCCTAGAGCTTCACAACTGGGAGGCCATCGAACTCCCTACGACTTTAAATAATTCACCGAAGTAATTTGTTATTGCTTTAATGTCTTGTTTATCCCTTTGCTATGCCTAAGGCTTTGGGGCTTTTCCATGTAATAAGGGCGAAGAACTTGTTTTATCACTCAATCAATAAATGCGTATTAATTCAAAAAAATCCTCTTATTCCTTTATCCTTGTTTTGATTCATTACTTGCTTGTCCCTCCTTTTCTTTCTCTTCTTTATTTTTTGCCGTAATACACTAAATTGCAGATCCAAAAATGACCCTCTTGAGACTAATGAAATCGCAATCCCGCTTCACGATTTCGATCACCCGGTTGACTATGCCGACGAAGAAGGTGAAGAAGACTATGGGCCACCACTCGAGTTAACAAGATTATTGGAACAAAAGGACGGGGAAATTCAGCCTTATTTGGAGATAGTTGAGATTATTAATTTGGGGAATGAGGAGGATAAGAAAGAAGTCAAGATTGGTACCTCTTTGAGTAAGGAGCAGAGGCGAGAATTGATTGAACTGCTAATAGAGTTCCGTGACGTCTTTGCTTAGTCTTATCAAGATATGCCAGGACTCAATACTTGCATTGTCGAGCATAAACTACCCCTAAAGCCCGAGTGCCCTCCGGTGAAGCAGAAGTTACACCGAATGAAGCCAGAGATGCTCTTAAAGATCAAAGATGAGGTTAAGAAACAGTTTGATGCTGGGTTCCTAGCTGTGGCAAAGTACCCTCAGTGGGTGGCAAATATCGTCCCCGTCCCGAAGAAGGATGGGAAGGTGAGGATGTGTGTAGATTATCGGGACTTGAATAGAGCCAGCCCTAAAGATGATTTCCCTCTACCCCAGATCGATGTCTTGGTTGATAACACAACCCAACATACCATCTTCTCATTCATGGATGGTTTCTCCGGATATAATCAAATTAAGATGGCACCTGAAGATATGGAGAAAACCACATTATCACTCTCTGGGGAACATTTTGTTACAAAGTGATGTCCTTCGGTTTGAAAAATGCTGGGGCAACCTATCAGAGAGCAATGGTGACTTTATTCCATGATATGATGCATAAGGAGATAGAAGTATACGTGGATGACATCATTGCCAAGTCTAGAACTGGGAAGGATCACATTGGCGACCTAAGGAAGCTTTTTGAACGCTTGAGAAAGTTCAGGCTCAGGTTGAACCCTGCCAAGTGCACATTCGGCGCAAGGTCGGGCAAGCTGCTAGGGTTCATAGTAAGCGAAAGACGAATAGAGGTTGATCCTGACAAAGTCAAAGCGATTCTCAAGATGCCTCCTCCTCGTACAGAAAAGGAAGTCAGAGGATTCCTGGGAAGGTTGAATTATATCGCCCGATTCATTTCACAATTGACATCGACCTGTGAACCGATCTTCAAGTTACTTCGCAAGAACCAACAGGGGCAATGGAATGAGGATTGCCAAACAACTTTTGAGAAGATCAAGCAGTATCTACGAGAACCACCAATCTTGGTACCGCCGACCCCTGGGAGGCCACTAATCTTATATCTGACAGTACTGAATGAGTCCATGGGATGCGTGTTAGGTCAGCATGATGAAACAGGAAAGAAGGAACATGCTATTTACTACTTGAGCAAGAAGTTCACTGATTGCGAGATGAGGTATTCTGCTTTAGAGAGAACTTGTTGTGCGTTAGCATGGGCCGCTAAGCGCCTGAGGCAATACATGTTGAGTCACACCACCTGGCTAGTTTCTAAGATGGACCCCGTTAAGTACATCTTTGAAAAGCCTGCTTTGACCGGAAGGATCGCTCGTTGGCAAATGCTATTAACTGAGTACGACATAACATATGTCACTCAAAAGGCTATAAAAGGAAGTGCCCTGGCAGACTACTTAGCACACTAGCCCGTCAGTGACTACCAACCGATACGATTCCACTTCCCGGATGAGGATATCCTGGCATTATTTAACGAAGAAGGCGGCCGTGAAGACAAGTGGATCTTAAGGTTCGATGGGGCTTCTAACGCACTCGGGTATGGAATAGGAGCTATTTTGATTTCACCAGATAAAGAGTTCATCCCTGTCCACGCCAGGCTGTGTTTCGATTGCACCAACAACATCGCTGAGTATGAGGCATGCTCTTTAGGGATCCAAGCAGCTTTGGACGCAAAAGTAAGGTCGTTGGAAGTCTACGGGGATTCTGCTTTGGTCATCCACCAATTGAAAGGCGAATGGGAGACTAGGGATAGCAAGTTGGTTCCCTATCACACCTACATCAAGGAAATGATCAAGGATTTCGATGAGATTTCTTTTCATCATGTTGTTCGGGATGATAATCAGATGGCTGATGCTTTGGCCACTCTCGCCTCAATGTTCAGAGTAAGTAATGACTATGATATGCCTCTTATCGAGATAGAGAAGCGTCGTGAACCCGCATACTGCCAAATGGTCGAAGAGGAGTCAGATGGGGAACCTTGGTACCACGACATTAAGAGGTATATTCAGAGTCAAGAGTACCCAGACGGTGCTACGAAGAATGATAAGAGAACCCTACGACGGTTCGCCATGGGTTTCTTCTTAAATGGTGATGTGCTTTATAAGAGAAACTATGACTCTGTCCTTCTTCGTTGTGTCGACGCTGCTGAAGCAAACAAAATCATGAGGGATGTTCACGAGGGATCCTTTGGAACCCACACTAATGGGCACGCCATGTCAAGAAAAATCTTGAGGGCTAATTATTACTGGATGACCATGGAAACGGACTGCTTTACTTATGTTTAGAAGTGTCATAAATGTCAAATATACGCTGATCATATTCATGCTCCCCCGTCATCTCTGAATGTCTTATCGGCACCGTGGCCCTTCTCAATGTGGGGCATGGATGTCATTGGGCCTATCGAGCCAAAAGCCTCAAACGGTCACCGTTTCATTTTAGTTGCCATCGATTATTTTACAAAGTGGGTAGAGGCTGCTTCATATGCCAATATGACAAGAAATGTTGTGGTTAAATTTGTCAAACGAGAACTGATATGCCGATACGGCTTGCCAAGTCAGATCATCACTGACAATGGGACAAATTTGAACAATAAAATGATGAAGGAACTGTGCGAGAGCTTCAAAATTCACCACCATAATTCTTCCCCTTATCGCCCCAAAATGAATGGGGCGGTCGAGGCAGCCAATAAAAACATCAAGAAGATAGTGCAGAAGATGGTGGTAACTTACAGAGATTGGAGTGAGATGCTTCCTTTTGCTCTACATGGGTATCGTACCTCAGTCCGAACCTCAACTGGGGCAACCCCATTCTCCTTGGTTTATGGTATGGAGGCAGTCTTTCCTTTTAAGGTAGAAATCCCTTCCCTTCGAGTGATAATGGAGGCAAAATTAGAAGAAGCTGAGTGGGTCCAAGCTCGACATGACCAACTAAATCTGATCGATGGTAAAAGACTGACTGCCCTCTGTCATGGTCAGTTGTATCAGAGGCGTATGAAACGAGCATTCGAAAAGAAGGTACGACTTCGACAGTTCCAAGAAGGAGACTTGGTCCTCAAGAAAATTTTGCCAATCAGGAAGGACAACCGGGGCAAATGGACTCCTAACTATGAGGGGCCATATGTCGTGAAGAGGGCTTTTTCTAGAGGAGCCCTGATACTCACTACCATGGATGGCAAGGACTTGCCAATGCCTATAAACGCGGATGCGGTGAAGAAGTACTATGCCTGAGGAAAGAATGTTAGAAAACAAAAAAAAGGAAAAAAGAGATAAGGTAAAAATGATGCTCGCTAGGCTGAAAACCTAAAAGGGCGGCCTAGGCAAAAGTTAGAGCGACCCGATGAGTTGAAAACCCGAAAGGGTGACTCAGGCAAAAATTAGGGTCAAATTTCTGGTAATGTGACTAAGACCTCTGACTAAAAAGTACAAGTCCAAGCTGGGGCACGTGAATTATCGTCAAACTTACCTTTTCCAAAGCAGGGTCGAAGGGTGAACTTGAGATCGTGACGTAGGATTGAGATTCTCACTAGTCTCAGGAATTCACTGGAGGATCCTTAAACCTTCCCTGTTTCTCCTAGCCTTGACCCGCCCTATGTAACTTCATTCCAGCCCATCTATTTTCCCCTTTATCCATTCTCTGTATTCTGTTTGAAGTACATGAATAAAATTCATCCTTTTTCGATAGTGTTATGAATTGCATTGATCTGATAAAACATTATGTTTTTAACAAAAATAAATAAAAGAATGATGAACATTTAAAGTCGTGAGGGACAAGATGCTCCTACTACTCGACCTTACTTGAGCGATCATCACAAAGATCCAGCCCGGTGCGTGCTCCAAAACTATGATTGCCTCGTTCATTCTCCTCTGTCCATGAGTTATCCTAAGGGTCAAGGTTTCACAGGATCTACCCAGTTTTTAAACTTATCTCTGTGCTACTCACCCTTTTTCTGCAGGTTGTTGTAACAAACAGGCTTGGAAGAACTCAGAGCATCCCGCAACTCTCCCCCCAGTGAGCCTACAAGTCAGATTAGGTCCTTCCCCCAGTAAGACTGCAATCCAGAAATAAGCTTCAGCTAGTTCTAGGTCTCCCTCCTAGTGGAGCCACAATCAGACTTAGGATGAGTCTATTCCCCTAGTAGAACTGTAATCTAGGGATAAAGACTTCAACTGAACCTCTGTTCTTGGTTGGGCTACAACTAAGAAAGCTTCTCCAGGCTCCTCATCCCCAGTGGAACCACGATTATCAGAAATTAGCACCAATTAAGACCTCTTCCCCAATAGAACCATAATCCCGAGGAAGACTCCTACCAGCTCCTCCCCCCGGTGGAATCACAATCCAAAAGTGGACTCCACTTAGCTTTTCTTCCCCAATAAGTTCCTCATCACCAAAATAGCACTCATCATACACTTAAACTGGGGCATCACCCCAGATCTCTTCAACTTTCAGTCAAGTCAAGGGGCAGTACCCCGAATCTCCAAACAACTCAAACTGGGGCATCACCCCAGGTCTTTTCCACTTTCAGTCAAGTCAAGGGGCAGTACCCCGAATCTCCCAAACAACTCAAACTGGGGCATCACCCCAGGTCTCTTCCACTTTAGATCATGGGGCAGAACCCTACCTTTTACTTTCTTGTCAATCGAAGGGTCAATCCCACCTTTTACTTTTCTGTCAATCGAAGGGTCAACCCCACCTTTTACTTTTCTGTCAATTGAAGGATCAACCCCACCTTTTACTTTCCTGTCAATCGAAGAGTCAACCCCACCTTTTACTTCTCTGTCTTTCTGTCAATCGAAAGGTCAACCCCACCTTTTACTTCTCTGTCTTTCTTGTCATTCGAAGGGTCAACCCCACCTTTTACTTTTCTTTTCAATCGAAGGGTCAACCCCCCCTTTTACTTTTCTGTCAATCGAAGGGTCAACCCCACCTTTTACTTCTTTGTCTTTCTGTCAATCAAAGGGTCAACCCCACCTTTTACTTTCTTGTCATTCGAATGGTCAACCCCACCTTTTACTTCTCTATCTTTCTGTCAATCAAAACGTCAACCCCCTCATTTATTTTCTGCCAACCAGGGCATCACCCCTAATCCTTTTACTTCCTGACAAACCAAGTGCATCCATCCATTAAATAGCTTCAGGTACACCAACCTAGGCTATTCCATTTCTCAGTCTATTCTGGGTACATCCCCAAGTCATTTATTTTCTGTCAAATAGCTTCAGGTACACCACCCTAGGCTATCCTATTTCTCAATTGATTCTAGGTACATTCCCCAAGTCACCTGTTTTCAGGAACCCACTCCTAGGCTACCTCGTTTCTTGATTTGAGTCCGGGGCGTTCCCTAGACACCTGATTTCTACGAAGGAAGCCTCAGGGCAAAGCTCTAACTTCAGTTGACAGAGTTGGCACCTTGATTGTCTTCCCCAACTGCCAAAGCTTTTTAAGTCTGTCTCATTATCAAAGTTGGCATTGTTTGACTCTTTTGAGGTTGTTGTTGTCAAGATGGTGCTCACGTCTTTACTTCCTTTTCGCAATATGAACGAATCATTCATATTTTCACGAAAAAAAAGTAAAGAGGGGCAGCTGTAAGCACCATACTTTGTCCCCCCACTCCCAATTTGTTTATTTGTTTTAATAAATAATAATAAAAAACCCAACACCACTTCCTTCTGTCCCTCAACAATGCAAACAGAGCTGAAAACCAATTCTGGAATCAGGGAGAAGTGGATCAATGTGCTGTAGAAGCACTCAATGATTCCAAATCTTCATCAGGAAGGGGTTTAAAAACCCAAACAGTTACAACACAGAGGGGAGGGATTTTTCTTTTTTTTTTAAAAAAACTTTTTTTTGAACCTGAAAAAGGACCAGGAAACCAGAACCACCAACAGCAAAGGGTTCACTGAATCGGCGGCACCAGGACTTGACCGCCGGCCTCTCCCTTCGCCCGCCCAGATTGACGCCGATCGGACAGAGCTTCCTCGCGTCGGCGCCGTCACCGACTTGGTCCCTCTCGGTGAGTCCCTCCCTCCGGTGTCTTCTCCTTCATCGAACGCCTCTCTCTCTCGGTGAGCCCCTCCCTCCGGCGTCTCTCTCTTCCACCCACTCCCCTCTCCTCCTCCATCACTCTCTCTCTCCCTCCGCTTCCGCCTTCCCCCTCCGAGCTCACTCTCTCTCTCAAGCTCTTCCCCTCCGCTTCTCCTTCCCCCTCCGAGCTCACTCTCTCTCTCGAGCTCACTTCCCCTCTCTGTTTCTCTCCCTCGAGCTCACTCTCTAACTCAAACCCACTCTCCCTCTCCTACAACCAGCCGCCCCCCCTCTCTTACCCTTTCACCCTTTGCTTAGTTTTAGGTTTAGTTTCTTTTGGGCCTCAAATAGTGAGGCCCAATCTTTAAGATTTCTTTTATTTTTGATGTTATTTCTTCTTTTTTAGCCTAGATTTTATTTTTTTTAAAAAAAGGGAATAATTTTATTTATTTTGAAATAATAATAAAAAAAACATACCCTTTTCCTTTTCAGAATTAATAAAAATAATTTCTTTTATGAATAACAAAATAAATAAACAGTCTTTAGTTACTTTAAATTAAATTTAAAATTTGAAATTAAATATCTCTTCTCTTTTAAAAAAAAATATATAATCCCTTTTGTTAAAAACCAAAAATATTTTAAAAGAAAAACAAAAACATCTTTTTTGAAATAAATAAATAGTTCCTTTTTGATAAATTATTTTAAAATATATAAAAATATTAAGATTTAAATATTTTCTTAAAATAAAATTAGTTTTTCTATTTTAATACAAAAAAAATCTAAAAATGTTTCTTAGAATAAATGTCAAATACTTTTCATGTTTTGTGTTAAATATTTAAATATTATATATGTATATTTTTTAGAATAAATTGTTTTAGAATTTTATGTGCAATGTCGTGCAAAAATTACTTTTGCCTACATTCGCGTCATAAGTTTTCAAAGGGTTATGCACGTGCGGAGTACTTCGCCTTGTATTTTCCCTTCCTCATAAATTTTTTTTCATTATTAAAAATCGAATCAATTTAATAACTTTAAAAATAATTTAAATATTTTTCTTGAAATTAATTTTCCCTAAAGAACTACGTAACCCTGATTTCTCAAAAGCTTGAGAATACGTAGGAGCGGGAATCAATTCCTATCGGGCCCACTTTCTTTCGTTTATTTTCTATGTCTCTGCTATTATCTCAATTTATTTTATCTATTTAATATTCCATAGTAATTTGTTTAAAATGAGATTAATTTAGACGCGATGTCTTGTTAATCTCGTTTTTTTTTTAATATTTTATGTGAATAGTATTTTCCTTAAGAATGAGGTTAATTTAGACGAGACGTCTTGTTGACCTCATATTTTTAATATTTTTATTTTAAATAATGTTTTCTTAAAAATAAGGTTAATTTGGATGAGACGTCCTGTTAATCTTCAGTTTTAATCAACTTTATTATACTCCATGTTATTCAATTTTATTTTAATCTCCGAATTGTTTATGTATAAGTTAAGGTTAATTTGGATGAGACGTCCTGTTAATCTTCACTCTTACTCTGTTTTCTCCTTTCTGTCACTATTTAGTCAAATTTCTTTCTGTCGCTGTTTTGTTGTCACCGTTTGGTTTGTTTTGTCTGTTTGCGTTCACTTAGTTGTTTTGCGTATTTCTTTTTCTTAAAAGAAGTTAAAAATAATTTATGGGCTATTTTGAAGTGCGTGCTATCAATTTGGGGTAACCGTTTTATAACGGACAGTTGTGAGGTGCTAATACCTTCCTCACCTGTAATTCGACTCCCGAACTTAGAATTTCATTTTATAACCAGTGCTTTAACGAAAGGTTTTCCCGAATATTTTATCCTTAAAAATATTGGTGGCGACTCCCTGTTTTATTTTCGAAAAAATTTTGAAACCACGTTTTTATCTCTCGAGGGTCGGCAGTCCCGCCGCAACTGCGGTCGCGACATAATGTTTTATGCCCTATAATAACTTAGCATGTGACCTACCCTTTGTATAAATTCAATTTTCTGGTTTGTGCTACAAATCAATTAATGAGAATCAGTTGCATTCAATATCTTCCTCATGAATTTTCCTCTCCATGAATGTTCTCTCAACCTTTCTTTGGACAAAATGGAAGACTTCAAACTTCCTCTTACCAATAATGATAGAGAAACCTAAATACTTCCCATAACTCTCCACAAATTACCCTAACAAAGAAATCAGCTCATCAATCTTGACCATTAGCTAATCAAGAGTTGTAACATCTCTTAATTTATTTTAACTCGAACATCTCATAGGAGAACACGTAAAATAATCTGTGTCTTCAACTTTTAAAAAAAGCACTGTCATTTCCAAACAACAAGTGTGAAATAATAAAGGTTATTTGGGCAATTTTCACTTCATGCAGAAATCTCACCGTAAAAAGATACACATGGTTAATTTTTTAAAAAAAGAAAACCTTGTACCAGTTGCATCTTCAATTTTACGAGGTGCAACATTTTTGAGCTACATAATTATTTACATTAATTTGACCGTTTCATTCTTATTAATTGTACACCAATCCATGCACAAATGAGAATAATTATCGACAGGATTTGACTTATATCAGCCTTATCGTTTTTTTAGGATAGTTGACTTTCTTAATACTACATTTAAATAAATAATTAAGCTAATGATTTGTTTAACTAACTATTAGCCATATCAGACCCTCAAAAGTCTTTTACTTAACTTATAACCCACTACCTTAGTGTTAACAAGTAATTAATTTAAGTGATATCTATTTAATTTTTTTAAAGTAAGTTTTTTGTTTGATTTTTGTGAATAGAATTTTTTTTAAAACTCACTATAATATGAATGTTTTTTATTCGAATAAGATTTTCTCCGAATAAAAAAAAAATAACTCACTGCCCTGGAAAATATATGGCAGGTAATACTTGCCTTAGGTCAAATTTTTCTTGAAGTTCTCATCTTATATATATATATATATATATATATATATAAATAAATAAGATATTTAAATAATTTTTTCTTAAAAAAATCAGGTAAAAATAAATAAGATTTGAGCATTATACCATCTATAAAATTTTCTAAAGCGAATATCCATAATTTATAGGTGGTTTGAATCCGGTTACTTTTTCAATTCATTTTAAATGAAACTACCATATTAATTAGCCTGTATGAACATAATAAGGATGAGAAAATTAAAAATATTTTATACCCCATCAGATTAATTCGAATAGTTAAATTTTATAAAAACAATCAATTAAAAAAAAAGTTTGACGTTGGTAGTCCCCATATGTTCTACACCCTGGTGAGATCCTCAAATAAGATTGTAATCTATTAAAAAAATGAAAATAAAGTATTATTATGTAAGATTCATTTTGTGTAGATGGCTTTGAAATTTTGTTAGTCATTATCGAGGGGGAGAAAATGGCGTCGATAAATTTATAATATATTATTGGATCTTTTGTATGCATTCTAAAAGTTTAAAAGGAAAACACGCTGATAAAAAAATTATTTTTAAATCGGATAATTTAATTTGTCGAAAAGTTTTGTGGTCTTAGGTTTTTTAACAGGTCAGGTGAATTTTTCGACTTCTCTTTTTTTACTAGAGATATCTTAATTTATTTAGTATATTAATTCACATCCATAAATTCGAGATATGTGTCAGTTATGTGAAAAAAAATGTGAAAATTTAACACAACAAATAACGAAAGGGGTTTAGAGCTTAAGTTGCATATTAATTGTGTTTTGCCTAACATGTTCTTTTAATTTTTTCGATAATCTTCGTGCATTCTTATTGTTTCCTTCATATTCTTCTTTTATTAATTGATTGATTTATTTATTTTTGAGCGGGGTTAACCCTAATTTATTAATTTGTTTTCTTTTATTTTGTCATAAGAATTCATCTCAAAATAATATGTCAAGTTGTATATCCTATCCAAGTAGAATCTTGAGGCGCGCGCGTGTGTATATATATATTCTCATAAGTTTTTCGAGGCAAAACTTCTATTTTTAATAATAAAAAAATTGTGGAGAGAAGAGTTAAATTTCAACTAATTTCCTAACATGAATGCCAAATTATCTCACGTTAGAGACGTTTGGAAAGGTAATGATTTCTACGGGTGTGGTTGGATCGATTCTAACTTTGAAAAACTTGAAAAAATTAAAAGTTGTTGTCTAAATTTAAATTGAATAAATGTAATTTTTTTTCTATAGAATTCAAGCCAAACTAATTTGATTTCAATCATATTAATAGGTTTGTTTTAGGCAATCAAGTTGTATATAGATACTTTTTTAAATAATTAGTTTAACCTATAAAATTTGCTTTAACTGATAAATAGTCCAGTTGGTTAACTATGTGGGGGAGTTTGACTCCAATTGTATATATATATATATATATATATATATATATATAAAGATTTGTTGGGAAAAGTGTGACCAATTTTAATAAATTATAAGTGACACATGTCAAATTATTAGTCTTTAACTATTAATTAGAGGTACAGTTGACTGTACATGTCAGCTCACCCTACAATAAGGCCAACACTCTAATTGAGTTTAATATTTGTGGTGTGTATGGGATTGCAATCTATATATCTTTTTTTTTTGTTTTAAATTTTAGCTTAAAAATATATAAATTTAGTGTATAGTTTAATAAATTTAAATATTATGTGGGTCTACGGCCCCATCATAAACTTGTGGGTTTGACCTGTTAAACTCACGAGGTAAATGGTTAACACCACAAAGTCTTCAATTCAAACGGGCTTGTTTTGCCTTAAATGATAGACCTATAAGGATAAGTTTAACAGGTCATACAACAGGTCCCGGTTTAGATACTTACCTCTAATCATAGGATATCCCTAATTTTCACTAAAAATAATTATTTTTTTAAAAATACAAATAAAAAGTATAAATAGTAAATGATAAGTCACAGATCAAAGAGATAGAAATAAATAAACATAGATAAACACAGGAAAATAGACATTGAAATAAAGTTGTAAATATGTAAATGCAAAAGTCAGAGGCCAAAGAAATAAAAATTAAAGGAAATAAATGAACATCAATAAATATAACAAAATAGATAAATGCATCTAATAGATTGAACTCATTTAACTTTAGACAAATAAAAACATTAACAAAATAACAAATACATATAAGCAAGTTATATATATGTATATATATATATATATATAATTTGTTTAATTTTTGTTAAACATAAGAGTTAGACTTACCATTTTTTTCTATCTTTTTTACCATTCTGATAGATGTCCGACTTACATAGGTTTTGTGATGTAAATTGATCATAAATTGGACATAAAGTGCAATGTTTGTTATTTTGTAAGGTAAATATGACATAAATTAAGATCCAAGCATTGTACATGTTTGAATGGTTAACAAGTACTGCCAAATCCTAAAATTTGGTGCAATTTCAGGTAAAATAAAGAAGAAAGAAGAAGGGAAAAAGAAAAGAAAAAAGCTTCACAAGAAATCCCCAAGTTATAAGCAAAGGGTGAAAATTTCGCTCAAGCGAAACTCCAATTCACTTGAGCGACTGAATTCGCTAAAGCCAAAAATGAAGATTCGCTTGGGTGAGTGAAAGATAGAAGGTATTATGCATCAGGTGGAAGATTCGCTTGAGCGAGCAATCAATTCGCTCAAGCAAAATTGAGCAAGAAAAGAATGAAGAATATTTCGCTCAAGCGATGAGGATTGGCTCAATGCTCAATGATCAATTCGCTTGATCGCCCAGGAAAAGATAACAACGAAAATTAACTAGTGAGCTCTAGTGATAAAGTCGCTTGAGCGACTCTACTTTGCTCAAGCGAAAACCATACAGAATCGAAACAAGAGGAATTCGCTGCAGCTGAAGAGGATTGGCTCAAGCAAATTCTAAACAGGGACTATCATATTGGAGATTCGCTCAAGCGAAATATTTCGCTTGAGCGAATGAGCATGCAGGTGAAGCAGGACGTAAAGGTTTCTTTAGGTTAAAACACTCTCTTTGCGCAAGCGAGATTCAAACTCGCTTGAGCGAGTTTCACAATATATAACTAAAGTAGAGAGCAGCTTCAGGGGGATTGAAGTTTTAGAATAGAAAACAAAAACACTCTTTATTTTTCTTCTCTCCTTCCTTGTAAGTTTTGTGTAATGGCTATCATGAGTAGCTAAATCTCTCATTGGGATTGGAGGTAACTGATCGATCCGGATGAACATGTGTACAATATTCATGCAAAAGATGATTTTGTTTTGTGATTCTTGGTTTTTCATTTTACGCTCATTGCTTGAATTTGCTTGATCAACATTTTCTTGATTTAAGTTTACGTTTGTTGTTGGAAAATAACTTTTGAAACAAATCTAAATGAAAAACTCATTACATCATTTGATTAGGAATAATAGTTGACGGAATGAACATCGATACAATCGTACTTAATGCTGGAATGGGTTTGAAACGATCAAGGGATTGACGTTCTCAAAATCATTTTTATAAATTTCGTAGTCGAGGAATCGATACAAATGATATAGATTGTGACGTAAAGAATCATACTTCAAAATGTCGTTTACATGAATATATACCGTGTATCAGAAGGTGAGAAAGGTGAATCCAAATCCCAGCTTTTAACCTCTGTTATTCTATTTATCTTATTTACATTGTTCTTTATGTATTTCTGTATTGGGTTTCAAAAATCAACAACATGAAAATAATTTCTCAAATCTGCCATAATAGTTTAAAGTATCTAATACGATCCGTAGTGGGAACGACATTTGTTCTTTTGAACATATACTACATCGACAGTGGTCAACTTGCCACAAGTCACATTAAAACTGACCATCTAGTTATTTCGCATACCATTTCAAGAAATAATTCACCATATTCCACCACCTTGTTATTCCCATATAATTTTGATATTGTTCCCACCAAATTTCCACCAGGCCCATCATTAACCTAAAGGTCCACTCGGCCACCAATGTTCCAAATTTCCACCTGACCTATTCTTATTTAAATTGTCATATGTACCTTTCTAGCCACTCAATAATCAATACAAATGTTGTGTTATGGGTGATTATACATATGTAAATCAAGCCCAAAATAGGATCCTATCCATCGTGTATAAATTGGTCATTAAAATCCATAAACAGGTCAAGTGACATTCTATTAAGAGAAACTCTAATCCTATAATCTTTTCTAGGGTTTTGGTATTTCTCAGCTAAGATCCCACGGTCAATCTAAATATAAAGGAAACCCTTCAAAATTTAAAACAAAGCAGATACGGTAACACAATCAGACATGTCACATGAATTCAAAGTGGGAGCCAACCATTACAAAAATAAATATTCAAAAGTTTAAGGCAAACCATAACACATCGAAAGAAAAAAAATCCATCCGAAGGCACCAACAAACATAAATACATCTCTAATTGAGGTATTCCCCAACCTTCTAACCGACCATATGTTCGTTGTCATCATCAATCATTGGAGGAGTAGCGATCTGGCTGTCAGTGACATTTTTTGCAAAGACTAGGCCTTCTTTATTCAACGAAGAGTTCAACACCATCAATATTCTCTCACAGTTTCTAAATCCTTCAACATAATATGTAGAAGATTGAACTTTAAAATCTTCAAAATCATCCTTATTTTCTTCCTTTCCAAAGCTACTCGATCCTTGACAGCTTTTTAGATGGCATAAGTGATGTGAACTATCGCGGTCAGTCAAATTAAAACAGTTAAAAATAATGTAGTACTAGGGTGTGAGCCTTGGTCGTTTCTCGAGGATCAACAAAAATTAGGGAAATTAAGTTGAAAATTTAACAAACAGAAAACAACAAACATACAAAGATATTTGGGGGGTTGAGTTTGGTTGTCACAATTAAATTTAAAATAGAATAAATATAGAATTAGAACAAATAAATAACAAGCGACTGATTTTCTTGGAGTACTGTAATTGGATTTATCATTGGTTCACAAAAGATGATTCGTACATTTTTATTACTGTTAATTTCTTAGCTCAATTTGAATTAATCAACTAAGCATTTTTTAATTCACAATTCCTTTACTTACATTCAAACTGAATGAAAATATTAATCAAGCATCCAAATTAAGGAAAAGGAGTCAAGATCGTAAAATCTAAGAATTATTGAGCATACATAAGAACATCGCCTACGTACATAATCTAGTCTCACTGTATGGAATTAAGCAAACCATAATGATTAAGTGATTCTGAAAATATTTATTAAGCATGCATACTTTCTTAATCAATTTTAATTAGACCTTCTATTTCATTTATATAATTAAATCGATTAAGCATACAATTTAATTAAACAAAGTGAAATTAAAATAAGTAGACTAAGATTATGAAGAAATCAATAACAATAAAAGAGTACTATGTTAAAAACAAGAACCTCAAAATCATATTAGAATAACCTCTAAGAAAATCAATCTAAGGATTTTAGCATTCTATAAATGAAAGACCCAAACTAATACAGAAATGAAAACTAAAAATGCAAACCAGAAGGAGAACTTCTAGGAGGATTTATGCCTGATGCTTTCCCGTTGCTAAAAATTGATGTTCTCTTTAAATTTCAATGGCTATATATATAGCCTTTTCTCCCAAGTCTCATTAAGTCATGCATTTAAAAAAATGTGGTGCTACTCTATTGATGGCCTATTTCCATTCAACTTCATGTTCCATTTGCTTAATGCTCCCAAGTTGGAATTTCTCATAAAGAGGAGACATTGCAAGTTGGCACATTTCCTTACGTGATGGGCATGGTAGATTAATTCATCAAGTTGGCAATATTAAACTTCTAAATGTTGTCCATAAGCTTTGGCAATTGTGCACATGGACCCATTTAAACATTGCTAAATAAACTCCATTTTGGTGACTTAAAGGGCAACTGCACTTGGTAATTTTAAATTGGTAATTATTCTCCTTTTATCCTTGCAATTCACATGGATTCTTATGGAGCCATGGGCAACTTCACCTTTTCACTATAATTATATTATTCAATTGCAATGGACCAAGTCAAGCTTCACTTTTAATTGAAACTACTTTCACATGAATGGGCTTTGCATTTTAATTGAAGTTCTTTGGTTAATTGTATCAATTGTGTTCTCCTTTTTCACCTTTAAACATCTTGAAAATGAATTAAATTATATTTAGTTGATTTAAATTCAATTAATTTATTTTAGGATTAAGTATCAATGAATGCTTAAGATGTCAAAATATATAAAAATGTAGTTCATTAGGCAACAACTGTTAATGAAGCAAATGCCTTAGAGTGAGGAATTAAGTATAAAAATATACATCATCAACGAGCCTAATCTAGGGCTGGGTATACGGGCCAGCCCACTCAAGCCCGCCCTACAATGGGCTACCCGTATTTTAAATGGGCTAACTTTTTTAGGCCTGCATAAGGATTGCTAACCCATAGGTCAACTCCCGAGCCACGCCGTGTTTTTTTAATACTAAAACAAAGATAAAACAAATGTTGTCACTATGTTGAGGATTGAAAAAATAGAGGAAGGTGATGGTTGCTGAATGGGGGAGAGGATGGATGTAGAAACTCAAACAGTTGAACATTGGTTCCACAACAGAGAAGGTTGAGATAACGAGCAAGACGTAAAGGGTGTACCAATCAAATGAGGGGGGTTTGAAAATATTTGGTTGTTGGATGCTTGTTGTTGCGATGATGTGACTTGCGAACGACACAAAGTTACTATACAAAGCAAGAAAATGGAATGAAGTTACAGTGCAACTCTCAATCTCATATTCTCATTGAATGGAAATATAGATTTCATCCAAATACGATTTAAAGAAAGCAAATATAGTTATATGAAATAGAAAATTAAAAATAGTGTACAGTAAGAAAATGGGTTTTTACTTTAGTAAGTTAGGGTTTTAATTTAATATAACAAAATTTTAAAATATTATATATATTAATATTAATTTTAATAATAAAATAAGCCTACAGGTTAACTCGTGAACTCACAAATTAAACTTGTTTAGTTAAATAGGTCAAAGCTGTGAGCCTACAATTTAAATGGGTTTATTTTTTAAAACCTGTAAGCCACGTAAGGATAGGTTAAAAGGTCCAACCTGCAGGCTTGGGCGCGTATACCCAGCTATAGCATGATCCCTTTCCTGGATCAAATTGTTGACTGATATCTTCACCTTTTGCATAATCCTTGGCAAGGTCAGACATTTGATTCTTAAGCTCGTTAATTTGCTTTCCCCTTTCTTTTGCCATCGTAATATGAGGCTTTAGGGTCTTTAGACAATCCTTTAATTTCACCCTCCTTAATTCGCACTTAACAAAGTTCCTATAATAAGCCAGATTTTCCATTTGAGCATATGGCGAAACATGATGGACATCCTCATGACCATCTAATGATTAGCTTGTTTTTGGGAGGAAAGAAATGCACTTACCAAATAACCCAGATCAACAGCTCCAAGTAGGTGTATATGTTTGAGCTTCCTAATCTCAAAATTTGGATGCAACAAAAAGGCATTTTCATTGTGACCACCCGCCTCGTCCATGCATGTAAACCATCAAGTGTCAGAAGTCATGTTATAGCTCCCTTCATTCAAAGCAACAATATGAATTGTGAAAATAACCAACATATCCCTTATGAGTTTTTTTACTTGCCTTATGGTTTGTAATCACCATCTCTTTCAACACCTCGTCAACATCAACAACCTCCTTGTTTTAACTTTAAGCTTGGGAAGCCTTAACTCCCCTTTTCGCTGAACCTTAAGATACTTAAATATATAATGTCAAGAAATCCTGCAAAGGGTCATCTCAACTGTAAAACACAAATAAAAGGTAAAGACTAATAAGAGAACATATACACTAAGCAATACTCGTAAATGGTAACAAATTACTCTAAACAAGCAGGCATATAGTCTAAATGAATAGTTAGCTAGGTTCACAAGAGTTAACTTGCTCAACTTATGTCCTATCCCTAGCAATAAAGACAAATATCTCTCTTGCTAGATGTCAAGTCTTTTAACCGAGCCAGAGGTTGGACTGGTTGCTCCTGCCAAAAAAAGGGAAACAAGTTTTTCCCGTTCTTGTGATGAAGAAAATACTCTCTCCGATACTGACACCATATTGAAGAAAATGTCTTTAAGACCCTTAAATGAGTATTCTATTGGCTCTATAAGACCTTACCCTGGGATGCCATTCCCATATATCCAACCAACCGTCATCTTTTTCTTTGTAATCTTTGATTGAAATAAGTTGAAAAATAGGTTTGTTATGGGTGTCAACCCAAAATATTCACACAACACCTCATTGCCTTTCCCGAACCATCAACTATCCAAATATAGTTGGGAAGGAGCAACATTCACCATACAAAGAACTTTTGTTGAAGTGGGGAGAAAGGCAACCACAAATTGAAAGGGTCAAAGAAAGTCTCGTATACAAAAATAAAATCATCTTCTACTTTATTCAACCAACTAACACACACACTTTATCGCCTGCGTGACAGAACAAACATTGAATACCATAATCATCACCAGAACGGGTAAATGTAGTTTAGACGATCACTTACACCAATTAAGCCTTTAGATTAATATTTTGCAACACTTAATCAACACCTCACTTGTCACCTATGAGAAAAGGTTCACTATCAAGGGATGAAGATTGAAAGTGAGAGCCTTATTTCTAATCGAGGATTCCATAGCCTACACGTAAAAATTAGATTAGGTTTCAAGTATCACACATGGAAAATAAATGTATGCTAACCTATATTTTCCTTTTCCCCTTTGAAACACTACTCAAACAAGGGGAATATAAATCCCTTACCATAACACATCCCCATGGTTAACACCTAGTGGCACCAAATATAGAGGAAACCATATCACCCCCTATCACTATATAACACCCCCTGCGTCTAGTGCCCATGACAAAAATGACAACCATCCTTAGTACATGCATACATCATTTTCCCCAACCCTAAATATAAAACCTTTAAGACATTCTCAAAACCAAACACAACAAATAGAAAAAGGAAAAATAGAAAAAATCGAAGTGTAAAACATAGTAATATAGCAGAAGGAAATGAGTGAGGAATAAGAATTCACTTTAGTAGTAGAGAAGATGAAGAGCCACGAACAAAGAAATGTCAAAGGAAAGAAAATATGTATGGACAATTGCTGAGAAAACAGAGAGAAGAGGGTGTACTCGTGGAGAAGGAGATTGAAATTCAAAAAAAAGAAGTGAAAATCTTTTAAGCTTTTGAAATCCAAAGGTGATGTTATGGTTCTCTAGTGACTACTAATGAATTAGATCCCCTCATTGGCAATATGGAAAGACAACAAATCTCCATTATAGATTCCACGAACACATGTAACTAATGATCAAGTGGCCTGAAATCAATTTGAAGTTGCGATCTACCATGGATTGGATAATGGATAGAAGAGTACCATAAAGGTTTTCCTGCAAGAAGAATCATGGCCACACACGTGTTGCGCATCCTAACTTCCACGTATTAATATAGACATAATGGAAATGTTAGTAGGTATGAGTTCCTAGACACTTACTCTGTCAGAATAAATAATGACCATGTCTCAATACCCATCCTAGATACCCTATATGGAAGAAAATAACTACTTTAATTGCACAATGGAAACAGACACAACTACACCTCATTCGACCATTCCACGGGATTCCATAATAGTGTTTAGCACGACCCACTTCAAAGCGATTACACCTAAATAGACTATAATAAACACAAGAGCACTAGATGTAAATGCCCATTAAGCCCTTTTTGCCACACACATGTTATTCATCAAGGGCCCATGTGATTTATAATGAGATTGATTGATGGGAGTGGGAAAAGGTTCCTAAGCCTCTTTCATCGCCAAAAGGTGAAACAATGGGACAACATCCCCACCCTTTGACAAGTTATCATCATAATCACAAAAAGCTCTCTACCTTTAACAAATAATTATTATAATTGTACTGACATCTCAACTACTCAATAAGTCATTGTCATATAAGATACTAGGCCTTAGTCTATCATACCCAAATTGATCACTTACACCCGTACCTAATATGACATCCCTCCTTAAATAATATTTATTTTTCATCCAATTTATCGATTTTCACAATAAATTTTTTCACGTTTCTAATAATTAAATTACATCATCAAAAAAATGTATCTTATAAAAATTACCCAAATTATAATTTAAATAAACAATCTATAATCCTCAAAATCATTTAAATTGAAGAAAACTCAAAACCTAAAACAGGGGTCTGACGCTACGCACCAGCCCCACGCTAGGCGTGAGTGTTCATTCGCAGCCCTGGCGCTGAGCGCCAGGCTGACGCTACGCGTGGGCTTATCAGTGACAGCACCTGATGCTGTCATACATTTTAGGCCTTTTGGCCAACTACTCACTTATCTAGTTAACCCATATCAAGTCCAATTGCCACGAAAGTTTATGGCCCATATATTTTCCCCATTCTGAAACTATTGGCAATATTCGTTCGCCAAAATTCCAACATATGCTCAAATTATGCAAGAAATACAACTTAACCACCTTATGTGAAACACTCTTGCACCAAACACCCTAAATGATTCTCAAATGACCCTAGGTCAATATACACTACTTTTAAATATTCTCATGAGCCTATTAATACCTTGCAAAGGTATTGAAACTCGCTGAAACTCAAATTCACCTATCCAGTTTCTCAAAGTCATAGGGATGACTACTAGTTCAAATCTCTAAATATATTTGATTCATCAATATAACATTCAATCATCTCAAGCAACCATTACAGCACACATACACCCACAGAACCTGCATATAATGCATGATTTGCTACAGTATAGCTCTATGCCATAACCATAATCATCCAACAGTACCTGGTCATCACGCATGCATAATATGTAATGGCTCAATGCCATTACCTAATCACATCACCCAAACCACAAACATATTATACTATGCATAAGTTCACACTCCCACAGATTTACACACATATCCATATATATATACCAATGGCTCAGTGCCATTAGTCATCATAAATGAGTAACAACAACACATACTTATGCAAGTCTACAAGATAATAAATTCACATATAAATATATACAAGATATACATTCCAAACTCCTCTGGCATTACTCCTTGCTCATTTTTGTACTGGTTTCCGCAGCATCCGCAACATCCTTGGGTTCATCCACTGTGAATATAAAGTAAGGGTGAGTATATATCACAAGAATGATACAACTACATAATCAGAGTTGATATCACCTGGAGAATCTCATTCTCCTGCCTGGGTTATTGATCCACTAAACTCTTCTCATATGAACCCAACATATCATAATCCATCATAATCATCATAAATTCATTATGTTCACATCATAACAAATATCTCGCAACATTGAGATAAATTAATTTTAAGCACCCATACTTAATCAATTCATTTCGCAATTCATTATTTCAATCACATCATTATCATATCAATGCAATAATCTGCATATCAGTCAAGGAGTATAATTCACAACTGACTCTCATATACATCAGACACCTAGTATCCGGATACTAACGAATCAGCCACCAGCTGGGAGTCCACCGACATCCCGTGAACACATCCTGGTTCACCGAGCCTGGTATCATAAACCGTCTCCCCACCTCAACCACTGGATCTCTTCCTGGATCACTGGGTAGCTCAACTGGGCCTCTACATGGACCACGGGAGCCAAAAGCGAGGGGTAATCTATACCGAATGGCTGTTTACAACACATATCATGCATATACAGCATATCACAATATATCTCATCATATACACATTATTCATTTTAAATCATGAATATACATTATATAATCATTAAATGATTTTGGCACACAAGTCAACTCATAACATAAGAATCACATCTCAGCATAAAAGCCACATCTCAACATAAACACCACATTTCTCGGCATAAAAGCCATATCTCAATATAAACACCACATCTCTCGGCATAAAAGCCATATCTCAATATAAACACCACATCTCTCGGCATAAAAGCCATATCCCGACATAAAAGCCACATATCGGCATAAAAGCCACATCTCGGCATAAAAGCCATATCTCTCGGCATAAAAGCCACAACCTTTAAATATCATAATCATACTTAACATTCATAATATTCACATAATCAATCGGCATAAAAGCCATAACCTTTAAATATCATAATCATACTTAACATTCATAATATTCACATAATCAATTATAACTTTATATCTTCTATATCACAATAATTCAATATTTCATCACTCTCCATTATGCACATTCTAGGCATACTTTATACATTATTTCCCATCTTATTCATAATTCACATTTTATTTATTACCATTTTATTTTCCATAATTGTCAAATACAATATATGACCACATACCTAAGCTAGTCATATATTCTCCCATATATATATATATAAATCTCATACTTTCACAGATTTAATTTTCCAATATAATTATCACAAATTTGTAATCAAATATATACTATAATACTCCCCTTACCTCACTGTCGACGCTCTAAACTCAATTACCAAGATCAATGCGCCGCAACCACTAAAAGATAAAATTACAAAAAGGTTTAAGGTTTTAACCGTTCAAACCTTAATCCAACTCAAGAATATGCTCAGAAATTACTTTCTAAAGCTTTAGAAGCTTACCACAACTGAAACCACAAGTTCTCCAAGAAACCCCTTTTTCCGCTAATCTTTCAACGGCTCTTTCGCAACCTATATAAAGCGGAATTCAAATTCGTCACTCAATCCTTCTTTTGAACACCATAAGGAAACTTTTAATCGGTTTAGAATCTTAAAATTCAAAGTTCCCTTGTTTTCCCCAAAAATGGATAAAGATAGAAATTCTCCATAGAATTCAAAATTGAAAGATCCCATGCGTTAATCTTAAGTTTCTTACCTCTAATCCGCAATGAATTTCAGATTCCAACATCTTGTTGGCCTTTAATTGTCGCAGGGAAAAGAGAGAAGAAGAAGAACCCCAAAACTTATGTTTTTAACTTCTGCTCTGCAGGCTGTCATCTTGGGTCTTTATTCTGCCCGGGACACTGACGCTACGCGTCCCCCTGACGCTACGCGTCAAGTCTAAATTTTTATATGGACGCTACGCGTCCACTAACGCTACTCGTCAAATTTTACCCTGACGCTACGCGTCCCACTGACGCTACGCGTCAGGTCCCAAAATCAAAATTTTCTTTTTATTTTAATTTTTCATCTTATAATAATCTTACTTTGTTAAATATCCAAACTCATGAATATAAAACATAGGGATGTTACACTCACCCCCCCTAAGAATAGATTTCGTCCTCGAAATCAACATACCTCTGTAAATAGATCCAGGTATTGTTGTCGCATCTCAGATTCTAATTCCCACGTGTGTGAAATTTCATTGAAATTCTGCCATAAAACTTTCACTAAAGGAATATTCTTATTCCTTAATTGTTTGGTTTGATAACCATCAATACGAAGAGGAATAACCGTTACCGTCACATCTTCTCTGATTTCAATAATGTCATCTAGAACCACCATATCATCTCGAGGAATATACTTTCAAAACTGGGAGACATGAAAAACATCATGCAACTTTGACAAGACTATAGGAAGCTCAATTCTATAGGCAACATTGCCTATTCGCTCTAAAATACGATAAGGTCCAATATACCTGGGACTCAACTTTTTACTACCAATTACTCGACCCACACCATTCGTTGGTGAAACTTTCAAAAATACTTGATTATCAACTTGAAATATCAGAGGACTATATTTAGCATCATAATAGCTTTTCTGACAATCCTAATCAATTTAATCTGTTCTGTCATTGATTGAACCATTTCAGGCCCCAATACAAGGACGTCACTACCATCAGCCCAACATAAAGGAGTTTGGCATTTTCTACCGTATAAAGCCTCATAAGGAGCCATACCAATACTGCTATGGAAGCTATTGTTATAAGTAAATTCAATCAAAGATAAATACTGCTCCCAACTCCCTCCATGTTCTATCACACATGCCCGAAGCAAATCTTCTAGAGTTTGTATTGTATGTTCAGATTGTCCATCTGTTTGAGGATGATATGCGGAGCTCATTTTCAACTCAGTGCCTAGCTCATGTTGCAAACTTCTCCAAAATTTTAAAAAATAAATCGAGAATCACAATCTGACACAATACTGAAGGGTACACCATGCAACCTTATAATTTCTTTCACATAAATATTAACAAGCTTTTCCAAAGACCATCTCATATTAATAGCAAGAAAATGAGCACTCTTCGTTAATCGATCAACAACAACCCATATAGCATCACATCCAGTACGAGAACGAGGCAAACCCGATACGAAGTCCATAGATATACTATCCCACTTCCATATCGGAATATCAAGTGGTTGTGCTAACTCTGAAGGTTTCTGATGCTCCACCTTAGATTTTAAGCACACTATACAGAATGCCACATATTCAACTATCATTTTCTTCATCCCCGGCCACCAAAATTGTTGCCGTAAGTCTTGATACATTTTTGTCACACCTGGATGAATACTTAATGAACTCTTATGAGCCTCTGATAGAATCTGTGTTCGAAATTCACCATTGGAGGGTACTATAATACAATTTTTAAACCGCCACAGCCCATTAGAATCTCTATTCAAAGGTAGATTCTTTCCCCGATCTTGGGCATCAATCAACTGTTTTACATCAGTATCATCCTATTGACATTCAGACAAAGATTTTAAAAAACTCATTAGTAATTTTTAGCATCTCAATTAGCATACAACCAGGAGAATAAACCACTACAGCTAGATGCATATCACGAAAACTTTCTAGCGGTTTATATTCTTCTATCATTAAAGATGCAATATGAAGAGATTTCCTGCTCAAAGCATCAGCAACCACATTTGCTTTGCCTGGATGGTATTTTAATTCAAAATCATAATCTTTTAAATATTCCATCCACCGCCTCTGCCTCATATTCAATTCTTTTTGATCAATAAGTACTTCAAACTTTTATGATTACTAAACACAACAAAACGGGAGCCATAAAGATAATGTCTCCAAATTTTCAATACAAATACAACCGCCGCTAACTCTAGGTCGTGAGTAGAATAATTCTGTTCATGAAGTCTCAACGGCCTAGAAGCATAGGCTATAACTCTATCTTCTTGCATTAACACACCCCAAGCCAGATTTAGAGGCATCACAATATACAACAAATTCTCTGGTCACATCGGGTAAAGCAAGCACAGGGGCAGAAGTCAATCTTTTTTTTCAATTCATTAAAACTTTGTTCACATTCATCAGTCCAAACAAAAGGACATCTCTTCCTAGTTAATTTGGTCATAGGAAGTGCAATACGAGAGAAACCTTCTATGAAACGTCGGTAATACTCAGCTAAACCAAGAAAACTTCGAATCTCAGTAATAGATTTGGGCCTCTCCCAATTCATAACTGTAATTGTCTTGGAAGGATCAACAGAAACTCCGTCACTAGAAATTACATGCCCCAAGAACTGAATACTTTTAACCTAGAATTCACATTTTGACAATTTTTCATATAACTACCTCTCTCACAAAATCTGTAGAACAATGCGGAGATGCTGAACATGTTCACCCTCAGATCTTGAATATACTAGTATATCATCAATAAACACTACTACAAACTGATCCAAGAAAGGATGAAAGATTCGATTCATATAACTCATGAATGCCGCCGGAGCATTAGTAACTCCAAATGGCATCACCACATACTCATAATGACCGTATCTTGTTCGAAAAGCGGTTTTCGGAATATCCTCAGGTTTTACTCTAATCTGATGATATCCAAATCGTAAATCAATTTTAGAAAAGATACATGCGCCCCATAACTGGTCAAGTAAATCATCAATCCTTGGTAAAGGATATTTATTTTTAACTGTCAATTTATTTAACTATCAGTAGTTAATACACATTCTCATACTCCCATCTTTCTTTCATACCAATAGTACAGGAGCACCCCAAGGAGAAGCACTAGGTTTAATAAAACCTTTACTTAACAGTTCCTCAACTTGCTTTTTCACCTCATTTAATTCTATGGATGACATACGATACGGTGCATACGACACTGGCTCGACACCCAAAACTAAATCAATCACAAAATCAATTTCCTGGTTTGGTGATAATCCAGGAATATCTTCCGGAAACACATCCGAAAATTTACTTACAACAGGTATATCAGTAAGAATTAAATTACATATCCCTATAAAATAACGATATCACAAAGGAATATCAACATACCACACCATTAGGAGTGGATTCAACAGGAAAAACCACCACTTTACGATAACAATCCACCAGAATCTGATTGGCAGACAACCAATCCATTCCCAAAATAATATCTAGATTTTTCAAGGGCATACAGATTAAATTTACAGTAAAAGTTTGACCTTCAATGAATAAATTTACTCCTTCACACATAGGCATAATCTTAACCTCAGAACCAGTCGGTGTAGATACAATTATAACATTATTCATCAATACCATAGGCAATTCAAATCTAAAATTTCTAGCCAAATGCCTTTCTCCACCACACTTAAAACAAACTCGACTATCAGGATGAGGACCACCTCGACCCCTAACTGGAGAAAAAGATAAAGAAGAAGATCCACTTCGACTAAATCGACTCTGCTTTAAAAAATTCAACTCCTTTGATTCTCAACTGGGATTTATCTTTTCTGAAAGAAACCCTCTGCATCTGAATATTTTTAGTCAACTGTGCTTTATTAATAAGTTCAGTACAATCTCTAATCCCCAAAGGTACATTAGCAGTACGAAGCTCTATTCTCAAACCAGACTCATATTTATCACTTTTGTTACTTTCAATACCTTCCAAGGAAAAAGGATAATAAAAGTCACATAACTCATCAAATTTAGCTGTATATTCAGCTATAGACATCCTTCCCTGTTCAAGATGTAAGAATTCCATCTCTTTCCTGGTTTTATAATTATCAGGAAAGTATTTTGCCAAAAACCTCTTTTTAAAATTAACCCAGTTTAAGACCTCATTAACATTGATCATCTGAGGTTTGGCACATGTCCACCAGACCCTAGCTTCATCAAACAACTGATAAGTAGAAAGTGCTACTTTTTGCTCCTCATTACATTCAAAATAATCGAACATTTATTCCATTTCCATGAGCCAAATATAAGCTCCATCATAATTACGTCCACCCTTATACACAGAGGGACTACGCTTTAAAAATTTATCAAGGGTTGGGCCAGATTCAGCCCTTCCTATCAGCTGAGAAAACTTTTCTAAGAAATCACCCTCAGGGGTTGAATTAGAAGTACCAGTCATTCTCAATTAACATAACACACCATTAATACTCAAACAAATTGAACATAGTCCAGAATCAATACCTCAATACCAGGAAGTGCGGCTAACGGATAACCAGTGAGCATAATGCCAGAATTCCTGAAAATTCACTTTCACACATATACAATTCTATCCATACGAATGAATACACAAACAAATCTCACTACTTTCTATCATTTCTACCCACAAGGTTTACAATCCTGAACAGTTTTGCTCTGATACCAATTGTGACATCCCTCCTTAAATAATATTTATTTTTCATCCAATTTATCGATTTTCACAATAAATTTTTTCACGTTTCTAATAATTAAATTACATCATCAAAAAAAATGTATCTTATAAAAATTACCCAAATTATAATTTAAATAAACAATCTATAATCCTCAAAATCATTTAAATTGAAGAAAACTCAAAACCTAAAACAGGGGTCTGACGTTACGCACCAGCCCCACGCTAGGCGTGAGTGTTCATTCGCAGCCCTGGCGCTGAGCGCCAGGCTGACGCTACGCGTGGGCTTATCAGTGACAGCACCTGATGCTGTCATACATTTTAGGCCTTTTGGCCAACTACTCACTTATCTAGTTAACCCATATCAAGTCCAATTGCCACGAAAGTTTATGGCCCATATATTTTCCCCATTCTGAAACTATTGGCAATGTTCGTTCGCCAAAATTCCAACATATGCTCAAATTATGCAAGAAATACAACTTAACCACTTTATGTGAAACACTCTTGCACCAAACACCCTAAATGATTCTCAAATGACCCTAGGTCAATATACACTACTTTTAAATATTCTCATGAGCCTATTAATACCTTGCAAAGGTATTGAAACTCGCTGAAACTCAAATTCACCTATCCAGTTTCTCAAAGTCATAGGGATGACTACTAGTTCAAATCTCTAAATATATTTGATTCATCAATATAACATTCAATCATCTCAAGCAACCATTACAGCACACATACACCCACAGAACCTGCATATAATGCATGATTTGCTACAGTATAGCTCTATGCCATAACCATAATCATCCAACAGTACCTGGTCATCACGCATGCATAATATGTAATGGCTCAATGCCATTACCTAATCACATCACCCAAACCACAAACATATTATACTATGCATAAGTTCACACTCCCACAGATTTACACACATATCCATATATATATACCAATGGCTCAGTGCCATTAGTCATCATAAATGAGTAACAACAACACATACTTATGCAAGTCTACAAGATAATAAATTCACATATAAATATATACAAGATATACATTCCAAACTCCTCTGGCATTACTCCTTGCTCATTTTTGTACTGGTTTCCGCAGCATCCGCAACATCCTTGGGTTCATCCACTGTGAATATAAAGTAAGGGTGAGTATATATCACAAGAATGATACAACTACATAATCAGAGTTGATATCACCTGGAGAATCTCATTCTCCTGCCTGGGTTATTGATCCACTAAACTCTTCTCATATGAACCCAACATATCATAATCCATCATAATCATCATAAATTCATTATGTTCACATCATAACAAATATCTCGCAACATTGAGATAAATTAATTTTAAGCACCCATACTTAATCAATTCATTTCGCAATTCATTATTTCAATCACATCATTATCATATCAATGCAATAATCTGCATATCAGTCAAGGAGTATAATTCACAACTGACTCTCATATACATCAGACACCTAGTATCCGGATACTAACGAATCAGCCACCAGCTGGGAGTCCACCGACATCCCGTGAACACATCCTGGTTCACCGAGCCCGGTATCATAAACCGTCTCCCCACCTCAATCACTGGATCTCTTCCTGGATCACTGGGTAGCTCAACTGGGCCTCTACATGGACCACGGGAGCCAAAAGCGAGGGGTAATCTATACCGAATGGCTGTTTACAACACATATCATGCATATACAGCATATCACAATATATCTCATCATATACACATTATTCATTTTAAATCATGAATATACATTATATAATCATTAAATGATTTTGGCACACAAGTCAACTCATAACATAAGAATCACATCTCAGCATAAAAGCCACATCTCAACATAAACACCACATTTCTCGGCATAAAAGCCATATCTCAATATAAACACCACATCTCTCGGCATAAAAGCCATATCTCAATATAAACACCACATCTCTCGGCATAAAAGCCATATCCCGGCATAAAAGCCACATATCGGCATAAAAGCCACATCTCGGCATAAAAGCCATATCTCTCGGCATAAAAGCCACAACCTTTAAATATCATAATCATACTTAACATTCATAATATTCACATAATCAATCGGCATAAAAGCCATAACCTTTAAATATCATAATCATACTTAACATTCATAATATTCACATAATCAATTATAACTTTATATCTTCTATATCACAATAATTCAATATTTCATCACTCTCCATTATGCACATTCTAGGCATACTTTATACATTATTTCCCATCTTATTCACAATTCACATTTCATTTATTATCATTTTATTTTCCATAATTGTCAAATACAATATATGACCACATACCTAAGCTAGTCATATATTCTCCCATATATATATATATATATAAATCTCAAACTTTCACAGATTTAATTTTCCAATATAATTATCACAAATTTGTAATCAAATATATACTATAATACTCCCCTTACCTCACTGTCGACGCTCTAAACTCAATTACCAAGATCAATGCGCCGCAACCACTAAAAGATAAAATTACAAAAAGGTTTAAGGTTTTAACCGTTCAAACCTTAATCCAACTCAAGAATATGCTCAGAAATTACTTTCTAAAGCTTTAGAAGCTTACCACAACTGAAACCACAAGTTCTCCAAGAAACCCCTTTTTCCGCTAATCTTTCAACGGCTCTTTCGCAACCTATATAAAGCGGAATTCAAATTCGTCACTCAATCCTTCTTTTGAACACCATAAGGAAACTTTTAATCGGTTTAGAATCTTAAAATTCAAAGTTCCCTTGTTTTCCCCAAAAATGGATAAAGATAGAAATTCTCCATAGAATTCAAAATTGAAAGATCCCATGCGTTAATCTTAAGTTTCTTACCTCTAATCCGCAATGAATTTCAGATTCCAACATCTTGTTGGCCTTTAATTGTCGCAGGGAAAAGAGAGAAGAAGAAGAACCCCAAAACTTATGTTTTTAACTTCTGCTCTGCAGGCTGTCATCTTGGGTCTTTATTCTGCCCGCGACACTGACGCTACGCGTCCCCCTGACGCTACGCGTCAAGTCTAAATTTTTATATGGACGCTACGCGTCCACTAACGCTACTCATCAAATTTTACCCTGACGCTACGCGTCCCACTGACGCTACGCGTCAGGTCCCAAAATCAAAATTTTCTTTTTATTTTAATTTTTCATCTTATAATAATCTTACTTTGTTAAATATCCAAACTCATGAATATAAAACATAGGGATGTTAAAGCGGATGTCAGGTCCCAAAATCAAAATTTTCTTTTTATTTTAATTTTTCATCTTATAATAATCTTACTTTGTTAAATATCCAAACTCATGAATATAAAACATAGGGATGTTTAATTTTCCAATATAATTATCACAAATTTGTAATCAAATATATACTATAATACTCCCCTTACCTCACTGTCGACGCTCTAAACTCAATTACCAAGATCAATGCGCCGCAACCACTAAAAGATAAAATTACAAAAAGGTTTAAGGTTTTAACCGTTCAAACCTTAATCCAACTCAAGAATATGCTCAGAAATTACTTTCTAAAGCTTTAGAAGCTTACCACAACTGAAACCACAAGTTCTCCAAGAAACCCCTTTTTCCGCTAATCTTTCAACGGCTCTTTCGCAACCTATATAAATCGGAATTCAAATTCGTCACTCAATCCTTCTTTTGAACACCATAAGGAAACTTTTAATCGGTTTAGAATCTTAAAATTCAAAGTTCCCTTGTTTTCCCCAAAAATGGATAAAGATAGAAATTCTCCATAGAATTCAAAATTGAAAGATCCCATGCGTTAATCTTAAGTTTCTTACCTCTAATCCGCAATGAATTTCAGATTCCAACATCTTGTTGGCCTTTAATTGTCGCAGGGAAAAGAGAGAAGAAGAAGAACCCCAAAACTTATGTTTTTAACTTCTGCTCTGCAGGCTGTCATCTTGGGTCTTTATTCTGCCCGCGACACTGACGCTACGCGTCCCCCTGACGCTACGCGTCAAGTCTAAATTTTTATATGGACGCTACGCGTCCACTAACGCTACTCGTCAAATTTTACCCTGACGCTACGCGTCCCACTGACGCTACGCGTCAGGTCCCAAAATCAAAATTTTCTTTTTATTTTAATTTTTCATCTTATAATAATCTTACTTTGTTAAATATCCAAACTCATGAATATAAAACATAGGGATGTTACACCTAAACTGCCCCTAGGCTCATCACTCGATACACCCAGACCTTCTGCACCTCAGCTATGCTTGAAAGCTTAAAGGGCTCCTACTCCCCAATATCTTTCCCACGGTGAACGTCAAAATGTTCACATCAAACTAGCAAATCCCTAGAGAAAATACTAGGATTTGAGTTTCTTTAAATAGAATCGTGACCTATTTATGGCAACTAACGAACTATTTATACATGAAAGGTAAGACACCTATTTTGGGCCTGGTTTACATACGTATAACTTCCCAAAATACAATGTTTATATCAATTACAAAATGGCTAGAAAGATACATATGAAAGTTTCACTAAAATAGGTCGGGCGGAACTACAAACCATTAGTGGGTGAGTGGACCTTTGAATCAATGATTGGTTGGGTGGAAATTTAAAGGGAATAAATATGATATCAAGACCGAGTAGTTTCATTTCTTCCGTTTAGAGAATAATCCAAACAAGTGACAAGATTCAAACAAATTAAATAGGTTCATTTTGGATTCTTAGATAACAAACATATAGATTTGATCTGATAAACAGTATATTAAGAATAAGAAAAAGTCTTTTCAAATTGTCTATATGCAACATCCGATATCATCTAGCATTTAAAGCAAGTTCTAATGGACATTTTATCCATAAGTTAGCGGTGTTTGGTAAGAGGTATTCTTTTTTATTGGGAATAAGAGTTAAAAAGAATTTTTTTTCCATATTCTATAAAAGTCAAATAAAAATATTTTGATGTATGATTAATGGATTACTATGAATCATACAATGTGAATGATTTCCATTTCAAATCACCCACCTAAATAGGTAGGGGAATCATAAAATTCAGGACAAAATTAACCTCGTGCCTAAACTTAATTTAGTAAGTTTTCTTTATAGCAAATGTAAAAATAGAAAAAGATATAACTTACCTATGAAAAACTAGTTGGTAACCAAACATGAGAATCAATTAATTTACCTATGAATCACTTACCCAAGAAAGACATATATTTTTGAAAAATAACTAAAAATCATACCTCTTACCAAACATTGTCTCAAGCATACTTCATGTGATTCATACAAAATAGTATCTAAGCAATTATTGATTTCATAATATAATTACATGAAAATTAATTTTATGATATAATTTCATAAGAAATTGATTATGTTAATGCATTTATTAAATAAAAATTGATCTGGCCATAAACCGGCATAAAAAACTTCATCACTGAATCTTGTTCAAAACCATAATGATATTGAAAGACCCTGGTAGAGCCCTTATCCCATGACCAACGTCCCTACAGACTAGTGTCATGGTTAGCTTGACAGATCTGATAGGGGCACATCGACAGCTAAGCTACAAAAGGTGTTAGAAATGTCCACATAGGTGTCAATTTTTCTAGTGATTCTCGGATCCGTATTGACACAATGTCATGTAGGGCTCAATTGTCATCCACCTTTATAAGTACTCTTCATTTATGACTTTCAAATATATGTTGCATTCTGCAACTTGCGCTTGAGCTTCGATATTAAGTATTTGAACTAACTTAAGCGTCAAAGTGTCCTTGCAGGTTACACCATTTTTAGATAGATGTGATAACTGAAGGTTGAACATAGAGACTCTTCACTTCCCACTAGATTAGGAGAGATAATACTATATCCTCAAACATATAAGAGATAAGTGAAACTGATGTTGACAACGAAAGTACTGTCCTCATACAAGATAGTTCAAAAACATAAAATTTCTTTTTGAAAAAAATTGTTAAGAAATATTTAATTAATTGATGTAGAAAAATTAATATAAATACATAAATAATTTAATGCTCTCCATTATTAATGTTTTTCTTAGTTTGATATATATTTTATTTTTAGCTAATTAATATTATAGTTGAAATATTTTTTTAATCACTTAAACCCAATCTTCAAATATATCACACTACTATTATTGTTTTGCATGATTTCTTATACTATTAAAAAAATGATATGATTAACTATCAAACAAGTTTTGTCAAATTACTTTTAATATTCAATAATATATTATAAACACGCGATTCACCATGATATAAACGTATCAAATTGCTCCTAAAGGATAATACACATTATTAAGGGGGAATAAAAGACATGCGAATGTGCTCGTGATTCCCCTTTAACTATTTGTGAGCGTTTTACGTCAAAATATCATACTTTTCAATTATCAATTAATTATAATCATTAATTTTACTTATTTGAAACGGAGTGTATGTGAGTTGAGTTCAAATGGAATGTAAATATTTCCAACCGAATTCTCTTATTTGAAAGATACTTTTGATTTTTAAAAAATGGAATATAGGATAATTGTGTATAAATATTTATTCTCTAGACAACCCTTTTTATCTTTTCATCATAATATATATTAATATTTTATTTTTTATTTTCTATTTCCCCCCGTCAAACTCCCTGAATATATTTTTAAACGAGGTTATATATATAAGATTTAAATATATTTTTATTCCTCATAAATATTAAGTTTTATCTTTATAACTTTTTGTTGTATAAATTTAACTTTTATTTAATATTATATTTTTAAGTGTTTTAGTCCCGGATGATTTTTCTATTCACTTTTAATATTTTGTAGTGTCTGTAATTTTTTTTCCTTTTTCTTTGTCAGGGACTAAAATAAATCATCAGGGGCTAAAAACAAACAAATGAGACTAAAAACATAATGTTAAATAAATTTTGGTTAAAACAACAAAATTTATAGAGACAACAATCAAATTAAAACTTTATATATATATATATATATATATATATATATATATATATCCAAGTTTTATATAAAAACATCTTCATAAATTATTTATTACTTTTTATTTTATTTAGTTTGATATTTTATATGACATTAAATATACTCTTAAATGTTAAAAACATTTAATTAAATTTATAAGAATAAAATTATAATGTCATATTATTTTTTAGAAGATCACTACCTAACTAATTAGTCCGGTTAACTAATTCAATCTAATATATAAGATGGAGGAAATATTAAAATTAATTTATTAATGGAATAATATAATATGTTATTAATATTATTATTAAAATTGGAACGAATTAACTTAAACAATAAATCCACTATGTACCTAGTACGTATCAATTTTAAATTATTATTTATTTAACCATGATTTCCGTATACCTTTATCGTTCACCGATAATTATAAAAACATTGCTTATTGGTTATTAGATTAATCCCAGTTGCATATTAGTGTGTTTTAAGGAATACTCACTCTCCCGAATTCCCAAATCTCTATCTTCTCTATAAATATCGTACAGACACAAATATCCTTACCCGTCTCTCTCTCTCTCTCTCTCTCTCTCTCTCTCTCTCTCTCTCTCTCTCTCTCTCTCTCTCTCGTTCTTCTCCTTCCTTTTTTTCTTTGTCTCTGTACTAAACTCACCCACTTCACCACTCTCATTTACAATGTCGGCTTTCAAAGACAAGGAGGATCCTCGTCTTCATGGCATCAAAACTAAGATTCGTGTCGTCCCCAATTTCCCCAAATCCGGTTAGTTAATTTCCTCCCTTTCTCTTTTTTCACTTTCCCAACACCCAAACGCTCCCTATAACCATCTCGTTCTCTCTCTCTCACTGAAGAAATCAGACCACATCGGTATCCATGACGATGCTTTCAATTTATATGTTCTCTTTCAGTTCCATTTTCCAATTTTTAAAATTCCTTGTCTCCGAGATTTCATATATATATATATATGTATATATTCTTTTATAGCTAACGGTTTGGTTTGGTTTGGTTTGGTTACAATGGCAGGTATCATGTTCCAAGACATTACTACCCTGTTGCTCGATCCCAAAGCTTTCAAGGACACAATCGATTTGTTCGTTGAACGATATAAGGGAAAAAATATTTCTGTTGTTGCAGGTAAAATAATAAAAAAAAGGAAAAAAAATGTTGGTCCCTTTTAAACTGATGAACACTGAACAAGTACAAGTCTTTTAAAATATAAAATAAAATTACTGTAGTTAAGCTAGTTTGATCACCGTGTGTGTTGCATGGACATAAAGGGTGAAACGGAGTATATCTCTGGTTGTGCCACTCTCTGACACTTATCATCTCCCTCTCATAGCTCTTCTGAAAGGATAAAAAAAGTTAGCTTGAAGGTGGTGGGGTCCACGCTTACGAGAAAGTTGGGCGGATTATGCAGTAATGTTCAATATTGCAAAATTTTTCTGGTTGGCTTTTTGAGTGCTTTTAAGGGACATTATGGAATGGAAGTCACTGTGAGGTTTTGTGAGTGATTTTTTGTTTGACTATGAGGTCTTGTTAGTGGGTTGTGCCATCGATTGCCATTCTGAAAACTCTCTCAAGTTTTCTTCGGCCACCCCTCGTGGACATTTGCCTGGATCCAATTTGCATGCACCACCATTGGTGATCCTTTCCCAACTTGGGCAAAAAGTGGACCCGCATGACGCATGTTTCAACTCGCTGGTGGATTTGCTTGCTCCATTATATTATATCTATAATTTGTGGGTTCCTCCATTTCACTGTTCCCTGTGACTTCGAGCTCTAGTACTTGATTATTATTATTTTTATATTACTTTTGTTTTAGCTTGTTTCTGTGTCTTTTTCTTGCTCCAAATTACTGAACCCTTGGTTAAACTTGTGTGTCACTCACTCATTAGTGGCTGTTAGTGACGAACTTCCAGTGGTTTTGTACTATATCACTGTGCATCGTGCTTGGTTTTGGTCCCCTTTGTGTGTTTCTGTCGTCTTCTTGTAGCTTTTTTTTCCCCTTTTAAACTTTTTACCCGACATGGCCAGATATGCTGGAGAGTTTTGTGTGATATGTTGTGGAGGATATGGCATGGTAGCCATGAAAATCTTAAGCTGTTGTATTTTGTTGGTGTTATGTTTAATTTAGCGTCAGTTTGGTTTCCAATTGAGTTGATTATAAACAATTTTTTTATCCGTTGATCAAACAAAATTATAAATGCCTCAAATGACATGTCAAATAACACTGATCATTAGATGATGTTATTTGTGTAACATAGTTTTTGTAACTGAGTTACTAAAGAGGCACTAAGCCAGCCCCGGAGTATTTTTGGATGTTGGTGTAATGCATGCGTTTTTTGTTTGGCTGTGGATTAAACAGATAATGGACTAGAGGCCCCATTTTACACTGTCGGGTTTCTGTACAATTGAAGGGTGAATTTTAGTAGGTCCTTGGTTCCCGTTTTAGTTCTGTATGCATGATTAGAAAATGAAACAGAACACAATCGTGTTGGGTGTGGCTTGTCTTTTTGCATGTGCATTAGGATTTGTCTGTGTGTTTATTTGGGTTTTTCTGCCGTTATATATATAATTTGTGAGACATTCCTGGATGCTTCTCTTCAATTATAGAGTCCAGTGTGAGATGTGTAGGATTTGTCTTTGTGTATGTTGATTGATTGATTATCATGTATTAACAATTTGCATTATTGCTGATTGGCTACTGATTGATATGTCCTTTGGCATTTGGGTACCATTACATCCTAAATCCGTTGGTATTGTTTTGGACTTTGCGATGTTGGCTTCTGTGTTTATTACAATGGGGTCTTCAAGATTAGTTCTGTCCTCCACTGTTCTGTTTGTTGAAATAAGTTTGAAATAGTGTTAGTTGCTTCTACTGTAGGTAACCTTTAGCTTATACCAACATGGTTTGGTCTGCTTGTTTGGTTCTTTTCAGACCCTTCTATGTATACATCCTTAGTGATATTGTATTGTATGGTGGTACAGTCTTGATGTATCTTGTAACATTAGTACAATTAATATTATCTAATGACAAATTATGAAGAGGATGGTACCGATATTTAAAACTCCTTCTTACTACTGGGAAGTAATTACAAATATAAGTGTGACATCTTTTGTTTCATTTTATCATTTCCTGTACGTTTAGCTAGTAGTAGCACACAATCACTAAAACATACTTTCTTGATGGTGCTGAACTACATGTTGTGTGCAATAGCACATGTATTATTGTCCATAATCTCATGTTCAAAATTCTAATAAATGAATTGTTATTCTCTAATATAGGAATTGAAGCTCGGGGTTTTATTTTTGGTCCTCCCATTGCGTTGGCAATAGGAGCAAAGTTTGTACCATTGAGGAAACCAAAGAAGTTGCCTGGTATATTTTGCCCTCTTTTCTAGTTTCTTTTTTTAAAATTACTTTCATTATTATGCTGATTGTATGACCTCTTATAGTATTATAAATCAAATGCTCTTGGCTGGAGGTTACCTTTTTTTTCTGTTTATTACTTAAATTTTCTATTGCATTCCTAATACTCAAATATTTTAACATTCTTTAATTGATTCATGGTTTCACCCACCTATGTAGCATATGCAAATGTGCAATATACTTACAAGGGCGGTTCTTGAGGATGGTTCATGTTTTTTGTGTTACAACGTTGCAACCCTAGGTGGTGTAAGCCTAGAATTGTTCAGTTTCGTTCTGTTTACTAAATCTGTGATTCTGTGGCACTTACCAACTCATACAGAGAACCATTACGATAAGTTCCCCTTAAAAGGTGGAGTCTACAAATTATCAAGAAGTGATGAATGTGCAGCATGAATAAAATTATTTCATTGACCTGTGATTACACTTTAACCTTTAAATATTGCCCCTCGTATTGTGTCTTTTTCTTTGTTACATAACCCAATTTTTTATGCACTTATAATTTACCCCTCCGGGCACTAATTGGAAAGGGTGTATTGTTGCACTTTGCTATCTGCTTATGTTCATAGAAAAATGAAATCATGAACTAAATTGGAACATATTTTACGAAAGTGCTTCAATAAATAAACTTTGGTTGAGATGTTATTGTTGCATATCTTTTCTCATTTGCTAGTAACAAAAGCTTACCTCAATGTAAATGCCAGGGAAAGTTATTTCTCAAGAATATATTCTGGAATATGGAAGGGATTGTCTTGAGATGCATGTTGGAGCTGTTGAACCTGGTGAACGTGCTTTAGTGGTTGATGATTTGATTGCAACTGGTGGAACACTCTGTGCAGCTATGGACTTGCTAGGTAAGTACCTGTGAGCTAATTCTGTCATAAATGGACATTGAATATGACAGAATTGGCCAATATTGTTTTACGTATATCAGAATATGACCTTGTTTTACATGGCTCTCATTTATCTTTCTGACAATGAAAAACCTAAGGACCACTTGCAAACTGGGATTAGCAGGCTAATATTTCTGGAGCTTTGGCATCCTGCTTTGCTTCTAGTTATAAGTAAAAGAGATCAATTTTACACTTTTTAAAAATATTTAAAAATTTGATTAAAAATTATTTATTTATATTAATATTATTAATTATTTGATGTATTTATCTAAAGGATCTTTAATCTCGTTTATTACATGAAGAATGTAGTTACATTAAAACTGTATTTAAAAATAACATATATGGTATATAAACCTTTAACAACATTAAAAAAAGAAACTTTTGTTTATATTAGTTATATAAATGATACCAAAAACATCTCTTAAAATTTTCTTATAACCAGGGTATATTTTTATATGATTAGTTTTAGTGAGCATTCCAGTCATGCTTTTGTTTTTTTGGAATTTTTACAGTCATGCTTTTACTCCAATCATTAGTGTATAAGTAGTTTAAGGTCCCTGTCTCTGTTCCAGTAATTTGTTTATATATTTTAGTTTTCACGGATCAGTATAAGAAATGCATTATAAGCTGTATTTATGCCAATTTTTTGCTGCACTTTGAAAAAACATGGGTGGTCCTAGACTTCCAATAAATATGTAAAATTGTAAATGACACATGAAAGCATTGATAATATTATATTATTTGTTTCCTGAATTGTTATAATAATGTAATAATAAATATATAGTGGTTCTGTATCACTTAATACTTACTAGTGTATTGTTTCACTTTTAATCTGTTCTGTTTCATTTCCCCGGGGTTAATGTCATCTTTGGATTTGATTGTATTGATGTATTTGCTGGCCTTAGAGCGTGTGGGAGCAGAAGTAGTGGAGTGTGCATGTGTAATTGAATTACCAGAATTGAAGGTATGTACACTTTAAGATTTTCTGAATATTTTGTTTGGGGAAAGATCCTCTGATCTTTATGTCAGGTCATATTCAAATCTTGTACCTATATCTTTCCTAATAAATATTAGATAGGACTCACTATTTATTGTCTGGTAGGATAGAGATAGACACAACTTTTGAATATGACCTTGTCACGTTTCTGTATTACTTAGTCTACTTGTCTTAGCTGCAGACCTACTTTGGGATGCTAGGTTTGATTTCCATTTAATTTTCGTTTGGCCACCTAAATAACATAAATTGTTCATCAATTGCATGTGTACTGTGTTTCCTAATTTCCATTCTCTTTCAAAGAATGTGTTATGTATCTATATGGTGTTTCACTAATGGGTTGGGTTGTGTTGTGAAAAAATGACAGGGCCGTGAACGTTTGAACGGGAAGCCCTTGTATGTGTTGGTGGAATATTTTGAGATATGAAGTGGTGATGAATATGGTTCGGCCAAGAATATTAAGACGTGGATTTCGGAGATGTGTCGTTCAGGTGGTGCTTTTACCATTTGGAATCCCATACTTGCTTGTAGTAGGAACAATCAAATCAAATCAATGAATTTGTATGACCCACCCTTTGGGTCTCTCATATCTGCTTCATCATCCTTTCCGAATAAATTATAACTTTGCCTACAAGATATTTTGCATTACTGACCACGACCAAAATGGAATCCACCGCACCCTGTGACCACAACTAAGCCTCTGTTTGGTATATACTGTTAACGGAGGTTTTTAAACAGAAGAGAAAAAACTCACGGTCAAATATTGTTTTATTCTCTAGTTAGTTTTAAAAGAATTAATATTAAACTTTAAATTTTTCTATTTTTCTATTTCAGTTTTTTTATTGTATATCAAGTAGACCTTAAATTAAACTTACCAAGACTTCATAGCATGATCGGGTTTCAATCTTTTATGTTTTATGTTTTTGACAACTTATACTCCCTTGTGTTTTGGTGGGGGAATATGACGAAAGGGAATTCTTAAGTTAAACTTTTTTGAAACACTGAATGTATTTACAAGCCTTGGATTAGGCTGAAAAATATTTCCACCAAGACCGAGTTTAATTAACGTACTCACGTTCAACAATTCATAGGTTACCATGAAACATGACCAATAAATGTGTTTTTAACAATATATGCTTAAAGAATTTAAAATAACATGTATTTTCTGTGGTCTCTTTTTTACAAGATATAGATAAAGAAGTCTTTTTCAAAAAAGTTAAATGTATTAAATTTATTATTATTATTATGTTAAAATTGCTCTTACCATTAACAAATAGAAAGGAGACTTTTTATATTTTATTTTAATTGAAAAGGTATTAGTTAATAAGGGTATATATACTATTATAAAAAAAATACTAAGTGCAATTTATAATCGAAAAGAGTCTTACAAACAAATTATAAAAAATTTGAAAAGGGTAATCTAGAAGAATAACAAAAATAAATGATAAATTTAATGTGTTTAATTAAAATTGATAAATTGTTGAGTCTTATACAAATGATAGGATTAAGTACAATTTTTGTGTTTTTTTTCTTATATTATTATTGTTCAAATTTTTGAAAGATGTTTCTAGTAATATTAAATTTCAGTTAAATATATGTACCAAAAAAATTATTATTCAAACATGCTTTATAAGTTACTACTTTCCAAGTTGCTAGTTTCGAAATTGGGAAGTTGGATTCCTCTTTTATTTCTTTTTTGGAAAATAGAATTCCATGGGAACTGGAAATTTGATTTCTAATTTCAATACTTTTCTCTTATTGTAACCTTATTTAAAATTTAAAAATATTTCTAGTAATATTAAAATTTAACCAAACACTTTTTAAATTACTCAAGATGATATTATTAGCTAAAATATTTCTTGGACATATCATTTTAAGAATAATTATCATTAGTTCAAAAATAATTTTTTTAAGGCTTTCTCAAGTCTTATTCATCATCAACTAAATCTTCTTCCTTGATCATCAGTCATATAGGAGTACTTATGGCTATGAGAGCAGTAACCATGGTTAGGAGGAGGAACCAACAAGTTCACATCTTTGCATGTCTTAACAAAAGACAAAGATGCCTAGTGCTCTCAAGACGAGGATGGTGGTCAAAGAAAACAATGAATCAAAAAGAGTAGAGGAGAAGGTTCCTTCTCTAACACAAGACCTAATTTAGTATCATTTGTTGACATTGAGAATGAGGAGGGTCATCTCTCACCAATTTTAAAAAGATCGTTCAAGGAGGCAATAACAGGGAAAGTAAAGGTGAAAATATGGAAGATGATGACTGTGGTGAAGAGAACAAATCATGGAAGTTAGATTACGGTATTGAAGAATTAGATGGGGATAAGGAACCATGGGAAGAACAAGAAGATTCAAGAATTCTTGAAGACATAATTGATTTTGATCTAGAGAATCAAGAGGAAAAATTCAAGATCATTGAGAAAAAAGTTGGTGGCTATGATTGCCTTATAATTGTTTTATTAGAGAAAAAAGAAGCAAGAATTCACAAACCATGAAGGAAAAGAATTATAGTTAAATTATTGGGAAGAAAAATAAGCTTCAAGATCCTTGAAAATAATGTATAATGAGTACATGGGTAGGAAAAGGTATAATCTCAATTATTGATTCAGATAATGATTTTTATCAAGTGAAGTTTACTAGTAAAAAATATTATGAATTTGCTTTTGAAGATGGGTCCTTGGTCTCCAAATTTTAGTCGAGTAATGAATTAATTGAAATGGTCCCAACTTGGGTTCGGATGTCTTGTTTACCTATAAAGTATTATGATCATGCTATACAAATTCATTGGAAATAGAAATGGGGAAAATGTAAAAATAGATTAAAAAATAGGTCCATAAACAAGAAGCTAATGGTGTGACAGATGCATTGGCCAATACAGCTTGCTCTTGAGAGTTAACGTTAGTCCTTTTTTGAATCATCTTCTAATAATATTGGGAATATGGTAAATATGGATGTTATGTGACACTTTAATTCCAAAATTGTATTGCATTATTTGTTAATAATACTAGAGCCTAGGCCTTTATCTATTTTAAAAAATAGCTTATAACTTATTTAGAAACATATCATTTGAAAAAATTAGTATAGTTGTTTTGTAAATATTCTTTGTTTTAATTTTCCCCTTAAAGAGATAAACTTTGTTTATATTTATGTCCACTTGAAATTTTAAGAGAGTGTTAATTATTATTCTTTTAATAATATCCTTATTGACGTTAATTATGGAGAGAATTTTAGAAGCAATAAATACAACAAAAGTAAGGGTAAATAGGAAAATAATAAATTATTTTATAAAAATTAACAATATTAATAAGTGATAACATTTCTTAATATATGTATTTAGGACAAATAAAATAAAAGGTAATCCGACCTTGAGACCGGCCCCTGAACTTAAAGGTAATTTAACTAAAATTCATTCTCTGAAACCAGTGTGACATGATGACCGGTGTGAGCTATTCTCTTAACGTCGGCGTCTCACGTAATGAAATAATTTAACGCCAGAATCCGTTATCACGCGAAAGGTCCCTAAACTGACCCCGTTGCGAGTTGTTCACTTAATACCAGAGGGTCAGAGTTGACCTATGTCCTAGCATGCTAAACAAGTAGCCTGAAAAGTGATTGATTAGTAGGTAGAGTGTAACACCCCCTTATATACACGAGACATATATTTATTCTTCTTGCTCTTTTTTTTAAGAAAGATATACATATTTATCACTTCTTATCTCGTGTATACAAGGACGTATATACATCTAATTTTCTTTGAATTTTGAAAGTAAAAAGTTTTAAATTATTCATAATGATAAAATGAACTTTCAGAAAATCATAAGTGATCAAAGATTACAGTATCATATCCAAAGAATAAGGTTTATTGAAGTTTAACCTTTACATTGATTTACAATCATCCAACTTAATATTGTATTAAGGTAAACTAAAACTAAAAATTTAATACCTCTACTTCGACTGTAACCAATTATTTCCTTATCTTCAAACCATGTGATCTTGAATCCCATTCTTGTCACATCTCTTCTCCTATCCGATTGAGGATGAAACCAATTTACCCTTTTGTAATTTCATCCTTTCATCTTGAACTGCTAGCTATATATCATATAACATATATTTTGGACACAAAATTCAAACAAGAAGGAGTGAGAAACAGAATATAATACTTTACAGATAAGACATAAGCATAAGGGTTTTCACAATCTAATATAATAATTTCAATCACAATCATATACATAATAAATTATGAATATAGAGTTTTTATAACATAATAATTATATTTTCATCCACAACCACCCACATAGAATGTCACAATCACATGAATGTCATGCAATGTTTTTAATACTATCATCTCATTCATTCTATGCATGTGGTCCCTTAAAGTTTTAGTTTGCACTGGGCCAACCAGGAGTTTACACTGTTCTATAAATTCCGGATAATAATAACATAAATGCCTTCATGTCATATGAACAACTCAACTGGCGTGGAAACACTTAGAGACTAGTCAGACTGAGAAAGTTTTTATTGTGAAAGTACCCGACACTAGGGAGCGACCCCAGGTCACCTGAAGCACCCTTTCACACCCTCTCATCCCAAGCCTCGCAATTAAGCCTCCTCTAATGTATCCTCGGTTTCTATAATCCGTCCCCAGGCAATATCACATCTCATTTCTCTTTAATGATTCATGATGCATGAACTACTCGCATATTTAGTTGGTTAAGACTTTTAGAAACTCAATTATTAAATACCATAAAGGTTCACAAAATCATCACAATAAACTGTACATTCCCATAAGTTCTTCTTTGAACTTCTGTTATACTGAAATAATTTAGTACAGTCTTCAAATTCAGATCTTACCAAAATTGAGTTTCCAAGCCTTAAATATCTCAAAACTTTCTCTTAAAAATCTTCACATATTTATATAATCTTTCTCAATTTGAATCTTAACTAGATTGAGTTTTAGAAATCTCGACAAAATATTCTTTAGTTATTTCGTTGGGAAAAACCAAAATAATTTACTTTAAACTTCTAATTTCTAAAGAAAATAATTTAAAATCATTAACTAAGAATACTTAAAACTATAAAAATTTTCTTTAATTCAAGAATTAATTATCTCAACCTCTGATTTTCATAAAATAACTTCTTTCTAATACTAGATTTTATTATTGAAATTAAAAATAAAGTTAGTGAAAATTATTTCTAAGAAGAAATAAAAGACTAAAATAATTATAAAATACTTTCTCTTGGAATAAAAATTTAAAGAGTAAGGTAAGAAAATTCTTACTGAGTTTTAACTTTCCGTCATGCTTGCTATATGCTCAAACTTCATATCACAAGGTCATCAATCATTCATCAACCACAATCAAGTATAGTAATCTCATCAATCACAATCAAATATCATCAGTCATAATTGCATATTATCAATCACAGTCTAATACAATATCATTAATCAAAATCAAATACAATTAATTATAATCAAGTCAAATCAACTAAATATCGCTCATAAATATAATTCAAATTTTAATGGTTATTTAAATTAGTAGATTTGATTTTGAGTCCTTATAGTTCATTCCTCGCACAGGTCTATATAAGTCCATATATATAATCCAGTCTTCGCATAGGTATAGTTCAGTCTAGACAAGTCATAATAGTCCAAGTCCTTGCATAGGTTTAGTTCGATCCATATAGGATATAAAAGTCCAAGTCCTTGCATAGGTTTAGTCCAGTCCGTATAAGTTATAATAATTCAGATCCATGTATAGATATTTCAGAATAAGTTACACAATATATTAAATCTATTATAAATTTTAAGTTGAGAAGTTATTACTTTAAAATAATAATATTATTAAATTTAAAAGGAGTAGGAGACTCCTCCCTTTATTCTTATGTCTTTCATATTATATTCTTATCTCACTCCCCCTTACCTCTTGTATTCCGATTCGTTATTGAAAATTCGTGCGCGCCTCGTCTCCGAGTTCTAAAACATACCAATTTCATTTTAATATAATTACAAGATGAAAATTAAGATTACTACTTAAAATAAAAATGGTAAATTTTGAATAGTGAATAGTAATAGTAAATAGTAACAGTAAATAGTAAAACGTGAATAGTAACAGGAAATAGTAAATCGTGAATAGTAACAGTAAATAGTAAATCGTGAATAGTAACGGTAAATAGTAAAACGTGAATAGTAAAGGTAAATAGTAACAGTAAAGGTAAATAGTAACAGTAAATAGTAATTTACTATTTGAATAGTAATTTACTATTGAAATAGTAATTTACTATTGAAATAGTATTACTATGCAGAATAGTAACTTAAAATAATATTATTTCCAGTATAATAATAGATTTCTAAAAACGATATAAAAATAATCCTAAAAAATATAAAAGAGATGTATTCGTACCTTAGAATTTTAGCAGAACCTTCTTCCAAAAAATTTATTTCTCTCTCTTACTTCCACCACTATCTCACTAACACTACTATATTAAGAAAACTTAATCTGAAATTGTGAATTCTAAAGAAGAATTCCTTCGGTATTTATAGGAAAAAATTTACTATGCATTCTATTATTTTAATATAAAAGCACTATGCGTTTTTTGAAATTTAAAACCTGGTTACTGTGCAACTTTTGAAAATTTCGTACATGCACAGTGTTTTGCATAGTAAATGTCGGCAGAATTATTAAGCTAAATAGTAACCTTTCACTCGGTATATTTTAAATATTCAAAATTAATCCTTTTTGAAATTTAGCGATATTATATCGGTTCTCACTAATTTTATGATAAGTAATATAAAGTTTAAATTTTAAAAATCTAAAATTTTCTGTTAATAAAAATTTATTAGTACGTTTTTAATTTTTTTACGATTGGTAAAAATCAAGATTTTACTCAAACCGATAATTTTTAGATAAGTCTACTTGAAATAGATTTTAAAAAATTTTCTTATAATTTAAATTTACATTCTTGTAAATATTTTTAATTTTAAGCAACTTTATATGAATTTAAAATTATTTAAAATATATTATTTTATTAAAATAATTCAAAAATTTCAAAAAATTCCAGAAAATCATAAATATTATGTAGATCAAAAAGTTCTAAAGAACCATAGTCTAATTCTTTCAAAATTTTATTTTAAAATTATAATAAGAGTTAAATATTAAATATGTAAAAACATAAATATAAGAACATAAAATAAAAATGATGAATAATAAAGATATTAAAAATTCTTAATATAATTTTCTTAATTAGTGAATACTAATTAAGTCATTTTAAAATTCTCATTCAGAAATATTTTTATTTTTTATTATTATTATTTAAATAAAACAAATAATTAAATATAAATACCAAAATAAAAAAAATGATAATAATAAACTAACTTATAGTAAGTATTTCTCAAGAAAGATATATTAATATCTATTTCCTATTTGTGATGAAAATGGGATGTTACATAGAGCCGCTGTGAAACATCTTTGTCACAAGTCAGCTTTCGTGCAGAATAGCAGAGTAAGTACTGACACCATGTATGGACGACTTGGAAAGCAAGAAGGCTCTTCCACTCTCTCCAGGTATAAACACTCATGCCAATGAACATTCTCTCTAACTTTATGCTTGAGTTCTGAAATTCCTTTGAACTTTCACTGACTTGAGTATCAGAGTGTCCTTACAGATGACACCCCCTTTCGCCCCTTAATGCGCAAGGCTGATGCTATTGCTATGAGGAATCTCACGAAGACCTTTATTTCCCCATTGGAATAAAGGATATAATACCGGATCTCCATTGGACCGGTGTAATAATAGAGAGTGATATTAAGAGTTAAGAACTGTTGCGAGGCTAGCCATTGCACTCCGGTCCAAACCAGTTCATTGGCACACCTAGTGGGACCTGTAAATTTCAACTCCTATTTTCGTTCCTGGAGTCACGAAGTCATGGAGAATCGTGAGCCTGAAGGTCATGTTGAAAATATGACGTTCTTGGAGCCAAGGCGTTTGGCTTTTGATACTACAAGTGCATTCGTGAAGAAGATGGTCCCAATGGTTACTCCTGACCCTAGGGATGAGATTATAAGACAACTCGGGGAGGAGATAGCTGAGTTATGACGCGAATGATCTGCCCATGCAGAGAGGGTGAGTCCAAACAAGGCTCCACAACAACAACCTGAAGTTTCCAGGCAAGAGATGTCACATGCGTTGTCTTACTCTAAGATCCCTACGTACGAGGAGGAATAGGAGACTCACTCCTATGCAGATCAACCAAATCCTAGGCGTAAAGGTGTTATTTCTAGTTCTCATTCAACTGGATACAAGCTAAGTATCATTTTTTTTCCATGAGACTCATAAGTGTACCTATCCCGAGGCATCTTTAAACCACTCAGCCTCTTCCTATCGGCAAATATACGGATGAGATAGACCTATGCAAACATCTCGATGCTTATGTTTATGAAGCAATGTTTTTAGGGGCTAGAGCTAATGTTATGTGTCGTATGTTCCCGCGTACATTAATGGGTGAAGCCTTAGTATGGTTCAAAGGCTTACCTTCAGGGTCTATAGATTCGTGAAGATGGCTGAGGTATTTGGGCAACATTTTGTCATCTCTAGAGATATACCCAGGTCGTCTTATACCTTGGCTTAGATCAAGCACGGTTAAATAAAGTCTCTTAAGGATTTTCTGAAAAGGTTTTACAAGGAGGCAGTCATGGTTGCAGATCTAACAGAAGCTATTCAGCTTCATATTATCATTGAGGCTGTGCAGCCTAAGTCTCCATTTGCTATATCTTTAGCAAAAGGACCAGCCACTACCCTAGAGGAGTTTAGACGCAAGGCGTTTAAATACGTGGGTATTGAGATGCACCTAGAGGCCATAACGGCTAGGAGCAAGCCACCAACCCCTACACCACGTGTGGAAAAAGAGAAGGAAAGGCTCAAGTTTGAAAAATGCCACAGAAGGATCAAGGTGGGGTTCAACAGCTACGACAACAAGAGAAACGCGTTGTTGTGTTTTCTCATTATGTTTCTCTCGACGCCAACCCGTCCTAGATCTTGAGGGAGCTTGGTTGGCCTTCTTTTAGTGTGTACAAGGTGAGGAGACCCGCGTTTGTCAAGAGACCTAGAAACTTTAGGCCTGGAAACCTTAGGAAGTAGCGTGACTTCCATGAGTAGACAAGGCATTCTACAGATGAGTGTAGGCAGCTAAAGGATGCCATCGAAGTTCTCATCCACGAGGGGAAGCTGAAGTAGTATTTTTTTAGGCAGAACTCAATGGATAACCCGAATCAAATGGAAAAGAGGCACAAGGACCACTTTCCAGATCCTGATTATACCCGAGGTCTCGAGTGATTCACTGCGGCAGAAAAGTAGAAGGGGTCTGTGGTGGAAGTTGTGCAAGAGGTAAAGAGCATGTTATCCTCACCTTAGTGAGGCCAGCGTGAGGTGATAGATATGATTGCTAGAGGTTTTGCTAGAGGATTATGACAAGTAAGACAATCGCCTTTTCAGGGACGGTGTGCAAACCCCACCAATTTCCTTCTCTGATGATGATTTTGGTCATCCTATGCCCGGAGGTGATGACATGGTGGTGATTGTTGTTGTCATTGCTAACATGGACATTAAGAGGATTCTGGTAGACCAAGGAAGTTCTTGTGATATAATTTTCAATGACTATTCCAAAAGAATGGGCCTCACCGATGTTGACCTACAGCGTACACACAAGATGTCACTGCCTTTAATGGGGCTAAGGAGCCCACAAATGGGTATTTAGATACTCGTATTACCTTCGATGGGGAACCAAAAGCTCAAACGGTGAAGACTAGAATTTTGGTCATTGACATGCAATCACCCTACGATGGCATTATAGGCCATCCTACGCTGAATGCAATAGAGGCTATTGTCTCAACCCCACACCTCCTTATCAAGTTTATTGATAAAGACAACATGGTATCCTCTGTATGGGGTAACCAGTAAATGGCTAGGTATTGTTACAACCTTAGCCTCAACATGGTGAAGTTGGATGCTATTAGCAAGAAGTGGAAGTTCAATGATGGGGGCACGACGACAGCATCTGTTAATCTGGTGGACTTGGACCGTAGAGCTGAATTGAAGATAGACCCCCTCAACCCCTCTAAACCAACCCAGGATGGAGGTTTGATGGCAATCCTTTTGGGTGATACCCCGGATAGAGTGACTTAAATTAATGAAAAGCTTGAGCCTGACATGGAGGAGCATCTGATTACACTATTAAGGGAGTTTAAGGAGTTGTTTTCCTGGACAGCCGTCGATATGCCAAGAATGGATCCAAATTTTTACTACCACAAGTTAGGTTTCTACCTAGAGATAAGGCTAGTGGCATAAAAGAAGAGGCGATTGGGTCATGAAAAGCCGAAAGCTGCTTGTGAGTAGACTGAGGAGCTGCTGAAGGCTGGTTTCATTAAGGAAATACAATATTCCTCTTGGTTGTCTAACATAGTCATGGTGCAGAAATCCAATGGTAAATGGTGTATATGCATATATTACATAGACCTGAATAAATGTTGCCCTAAAGACCCCTACCCCCTTCCTAATATTGATCGAATGGTGGATGATTCTTCTGGGTACCAATTCTTATCCTTTATGGATGTTTATTCTGGGTACAATCAGATTTTGATGTGGGAAGGGGACCAAGAGAAGAATCCTTTTGTTATTGACAAGGGTGTATTTTGTTAAACTGTCATGCCTTTCAGTCTAATGTCGGAGCCACTTATCAGCGTATGATCAACAAGGTGTTCGAGGGCATGCACACAAAGTTGGTTGAAGTATACATCGACGATATTATTGCCAAGACACCAGTTGAAGGTGATCACGTTGAAAACCTCCAAAAAAATTTCCAACGGCTACACCAATACAATATACGCCTAAACCCACTCAAGTGTACCTTCGCCATTCCTGGTGGAAGAGGTTTTATGTTGACCTAGCGTGATATTGTGGCAAACCTGGATAAATGCAAAGTTGATTTTTTGAGTGCCTGAGAGTTCTCTTTTATAGACGTGGCTAGGGGAAACTAGTATGGCGTTGTTTCGCGTATTTCACACATTTTAAAATTATGGGCTGAGTCATTTCAATTTCAGAATCCAATTGTCTAAAAAGTAATCACCAAAATCAAGTAAAGCGGGCTAATAGTTACACATGATTAGAAATTAAATTTGCATGATTAGCGCAGCCCACTACACATGTAACGTCACGATTTATAAGAATAATAAATGCGATACAGTTGCGAGTATGAAGTAAGTAAGTAAAAATTTTCTAAGTTACAAACGGCCTCTAAGTTACCCATGTCCACAAGAGGTACCTCAGTCGAGAGTTTATAGTTCATTGAAGCAACTGACATGATCAGTTCAACAAGTTAAGGGGTAAATAATCCGGTCTTGATACCGGCCCTTAGACTTAAAGGTAATTTGACTAAAATTCATCCTCTGAAACCAGTGTGATGTGACGACCGGTGTGAGCTATTCTCTCAACGTCGGCATCTCACGTAATAAAATGATTTAATGCCAGAATCTGTTTTCTCATGAAAGGTACCTAAACCGACCCTGTTACGAGTTATTCACTTAATACCGGAGGGTCAGTATGCCATAGCGTGCTTAACAAGTAGCCTGTAAAGTAACTGATAGGTAGGTAGAGTCGTTGTGAAATGTCTATTTCACAAGTCAGCTTTCCTACAGAAGAGCAGAGTAAGTATTGACACCATATACGGAAGACTTGGAAAGCAAGAAGGCTCTTCCACTCCCTCCAGGTATAAACATCCATGCATCAATGTAACATGGTATGAACATTCTCTCTAACTTTATGCTTGAGCTCTGAAATTCCTTTGAACTTTCACTGACTTTAGCATTGGAGTGTCCTTGTAGGTGACACTCTCTTTTGCCCCACAACGCGTAAGGCTGGTGCTATTGGTACGGGGAATCTCATGAAGACCTTTATTTCCCCACTGGAAAAAAGGATATAATACCGGATCCCCACTGGACCTGTGTAATAATAGATAGTAATCTTAAGAGTTAATGACTGTCATGAGGTCGGACATTGTACCCCGGTCTAGACCACTTCAATAGGTGATTATAAGCATTTAGCTTTTAAGAAACTACTTGAACTAACTTATGACCTTTCAAAAGCTATAAACCTTTTTATTAATAGCTTGTGTAACACCCTACATTAGATTTTAATGGTTAAAGGGTATTAAATTTAATTATGAAGGATAAATTAAAATAAGTGACGACCGAGGAGTAAAATAAATAAGGGTTTAATTGGTCAAGTTTAAACTTGAACCAAGGGTCAACCAAAGTAACCTAACCCAACTAACCCATTCTTTTCCCTAATTAAAATAAAAAGAAAAGAAAGGGATTTTCACGTATATTCTTTTATTTATTCCTGTAACCTTTACCTCTTCTTTTCTTTCTTATTTCCAACTTTACCATCTTCATCTTCCTCTTACATTCTACTTTATTTTCCATTTCTCCTCACCATTTCCACCATTACAAAGTCACGATACTACCTTCTACTCCATCTCTTCTTCATTTTCGTTTTCTCTCAAGGCAAGGAAAATCAAGCATCTTTCATTTCCTTTCCTCCTAAAAACAAAAATCACTACCCAACACCTTTATCTTCTAATTCAAAATTCAAGCAAGGAGCATGGACCCATTCTTTTGTCTTCCTCCTAGCAAGGGTTAAGTTCTAATCTTCATAACCTAAGGTAAATGGGTTATAAACTCTCAATCCCCAATGTCAAATTTTGGAATTCTGATGCTAATTTCTTTCAATTCGGCATTGTAGGAAGTGATTGAAGTTCGTGGGTAGCGTTGGAACCATTCGAACCAACTTTGGAGACTCATTCGATAAGTCGAAAACTTTTTGATTCTAGTAATCTTAACTAATTGAGCTTAGTTCTAGTTAATTATGTATCAGGTAGCTTAGTGAAGAAAGAATTAGTGATTTTTGAAATTTAAATCGAGATTGTGAGTAATCGATAACTTCCCGATGTGTAGGTCGGGTGTCGAATTTCAAAAATAGACATCGATTTTCAGTGCAATGTTAGTTAAGGTATGGAAGAGGCGTAGGTCTAAGTACGTGGGTAATGGATATAGTACCCACATCCTATTATTTATTGGTTGAATTGAATTAATTATGCACCTTGTTATGGAATTATGTAGAAATTATGCAAATGATGACTTTGGGAAGTTATATGTATATAGCCTTGTATGGCATGTGTTGTGAATTGATCTTGACATGGAGTCAAGACTCATGATAAAGTATAGATGATATATTTTGAATGACATAGGTAAATAATGCACCTAAATGAAATTATTTGAATATGTATAATGAGAAGTATGCGATGTTAGTGTTGAAATTATGCATGAAACAAGTGAATATGTAATTTGAGGCATGGATTGGTAAACTAAATATGTAGGAAGCTAAACGAGTCCAATTTAGGTACACTAATGTGTGTGTGGAGTGATTTTGGTACAAGACCTTTCTGATTACAAAGTCACATACCTTGTAAAATGACACATTTTGGCCTAAAACTTTTGACATAAGACTTGGACCATTAGCTTAAAAATAGTATATACCAACTTGTGGTAAATTTTGGTCTTAGTTGGAGGAGATTTGGTTAGTTTGGGCCTGTGTAAATTGAATTTTTTTAAAATATGACTATTTTCTGTTGCTACTAAAATTTCCATGGGGCAATTTTACACTTTACAAAATTGGGAATAATCTAGGTCGAATTAGTCTTTTCATCATTCATCAAAGTTGTAAATAATTGAGCTATGGATATTTAAAAATTGCATTCACCTTGAAAGGAGTCTTGTAGCTCAAGTTATGTAAAAAAAAACACTCCATGTCTGAGCTAAAATTTTTATCTGCATAACAGTCTGCACTTTGTAAGAACTAGGAACAATATAGACCGAGTTAGTTTTTTCTGAGTTACAAACATTTACAAATTTGATTCACCTTAAAACGAGTTCTGTAGCTCAAGCTACGCGTAAAATACTCCAGTGCGTTTCTGCTGGAATTTTTATGCACGGAAGATTTATATTTTATAAAGCCAGAAATTATATGGGCAGAATTGATCATTCTTTTCTTCATAGAAGTTGTAGATATTTGAGTTACGAATGTGTACCAATTGAATGCACCTCGGTTGAAGTTTTATAGCTCAAGATATGCGTAAAATATCAAACCTTATACATAAGCAAAAAAATGGACCTCAATTTTTAGGAATTTCCTTTTGGTCCATTATTAAATATTAATTATGGTGTGACAGCTTGATTATCATTCTCACCCTTATAATATAGGTTAGTTTGATCTGTAGAAGGCCGTAAAGGATAAGAGATCAAAAAATAATAAAAAAATTCATTTAAAATTTACACAAACCATTTTAGATAAACTCTTATTTGTTTTATAAATTTATTTAAAACATAATATAGTTTTTATAAATATTTCTACTCAACAAATTACTTTAAAAACTATAATGGATAAAGCTACCTAAAAAACTATAAGTTATAACCTCTAAGTTTTTTTTTATATCAAAGTTTTAAGTTATTAAAAACTTGTTTTACACGATATAGAGCCCAAATGTAGTTACCAAAAAGAAAGTCGCACTTAGCAAGAGTTTGTCTCAAAGTGTGTTTTTTGTAATAGAGCTTAAATGTATTTACCAAAAAAAAAAAACTCGAACTTACCAATAGTTTGTCTTAAAGTATATTTGAATAATTGTTTACACATTATCCAAAAAAAAAATAATTGTTTACACTAACAGTTTCTTTTAGGTGGAACTCTTATTTCTTTCATCTACTCATAAACTTGGAACTTATTATTATTATTTTTATAAGAAAAAGAATTTTATTAATGTCATTGAGTACAACCGTGCATGATATATTTCTTTGTTCAATTGTACAAGATATTCAATTAATTTTTTTTGGGCTTGAGCCTATGGTTTGCTACGAGGGAAGGGAGCTTACTCTAAATTATTAAGCTGAAGAAGTTCTTTTAGGGTACCTAAAAAAGAGATTTTATTTAATGCTCTTTTTCTTAAGAAGTTCTGAAAGCTGAAGGTTAAATGTTTTTTCTTTCAGTTTCCTTTCGGCTTCAACCTATGCTTTGTTATGAAGAAAGGGAAGCTTACTCCAAATTATTAGAGGTGGAAGAAGGTTTTATTTAAGCCTTGGAGTTTTCTTTTTCCCACGGGTATCTCCTTCTGACTAATTCTACATCACATATCCAAATATGGTGGGTAAAATGCTCAGTGAGAATTTTCTACATTCACAAGATTTTGCTTAAATGATACCAAACTGTTTAACACTTGGTCCAACCCTTGTTGATAAAGCTTGAAGTTTTTGTTGGTGAATTTTGTTTTACTTATTGTTATGTTTATAACAAACGTATATTTTTCTTTGAATGGTGGTATCATTTAATCTAAGATGAATGTTTTTTTCTTCTATGTTTAATAAGAAATTTCAGTCATAAATAACCATATACATTAGATGAAATGTAGGTTTCTACATCTCCCAGTACAGGAAAGATACTAGTAGATTATTGTATGATAGAGCAATTGTTTGAGAGCCAAATCTCATTATTCATTTTATGAAAAGAATACTCCTTCCAACCTTTTTACTGTAATATTATTTTTGAATTTTTTCCTATTTGTAAGTATTTTTTAATTTATAATATGTATTTATTATTATTCACAATACACACTCTTTTTAATTTGACTATTTTTCATGATGTCAATAGAACATGAAATATTCAATTATCTTTCTTCATTATTAAGAGTAATTTTAAAAGAATAACAAAAATTATCAATAAATTTAACACAAATAATTGAACTTGGGTGCTCTTGGCGTCTCTAAAAACTACTTGCTTTAACCAATTTTATTTTCCTCAAAATAATAATCACTTTTGAATTTCAAGGTGTAATTAGTTTGTTTCTTCCAACTCTAACCTTATGGAAAGAGAAACTAAAATAAGTAATTAAAAAGAATGATAAATTATATAAAAGGTATAATAGAAAATTTCATAATATTTTGTATTTGGATGAAGTATTTGAAAATTTTAAGAAATTTAAAATTCTAAGAAATTTAATTCCTATTAATTTAATTTCTATAATTTTTAAAATTATGTTTGGATAAAGTGTTTTAAATCCTTTCATTTTAAAAATCACTTTTTTAGATTAAGTATTTAAAAATTTTTGTTGTCGGTGGAGGTGATGGTGACACTGGCAACAGGGGTAGTGGTAGTGGTGGAGGTGGTCGTGGTAGCGGGGTTGGTGGTGGCAGTAGCAATAGAGGTAAGGGTGGTGACGCGAGACGGGTGGTCGTCGGAGCAATGGTGGTGGTTTAGTGAAATCGATAGGGTAATGGTGTCGATGAGGTAGTAATGACGACAATGATGGAGGTCGCGAGCAACGATAATGTTAGCAATGGTAGAGGATAGGGGCAACAACAACAATAGTAGTGATGATGATGCAGATGGCGACGAGGAAGAGTTGGGGTGGCGATGACTATAGATTTGATTAAATATAGGAGTTACACATGGTTGAGAGCTAAATTGAAAGGGTTTCATTTTACTTTTCTAGAATGACATAAGAAAACTTTTTTGTGAACTCATAGTTGTAAATCTCTTTAATCTATATTAAGGATGAGAATATGTCAGACTATTCTTCGGGGGCGATAACCTAGCCAATTTAAGGCCTAGTTTGATTCGGCCTAAGGCTTTTTAAAAAGCCTTTTTAATTAAAGAGGCCATGTTTAGGCTTTTGAAAAAGCCTTTTTAACCTATCAGACTAACCTTTTTAAGATTTATGAATAATTTTATAAAATAAATTACAATTCATAATATTATTGATATGCGTATGTAATATTATTGACCTGTTCAATATTAGGGGGACAAACTTTCAGTATGAGTATCGAGCTTATATGTTTCAATATCTTTTATAACGGAAATCTTAAGTTCAGTATTATATCCTTAAGTTCAGTGAGAATCTTAAGGTCTTGTTGTACTTTGTCCAATGCACATTGACATCTTGCATTATGGGTAAAATAAGGTCTCACCCATAAAGACACTCTAACACTTGAGTCAGTTTGAATATCTATATCAGAGCTCAAGCAGTAGGGCAGTAGGGTTGGTTGAATGTACCTTAATTGTAGTAAATAAGTGGTATTCATAGGAGTCGAATGAGGGTTCTATCTTACATAGCCTGTGTAACTACTTTTCCATAAAGTGCGAAAAAAACTGACACAAGCGTATACATTCTTGATACATTTGTAGGTGTCAACCGGTGTGCACCCAACATGTTCCTTAACCTCTATATGATACCAGTTCATATTGATACCGATTATCAAGGGTTCTACGAGGAAACAATACTACGTGGGTCATGTTGATATTGGATGTTGTTGTACGGATACTAGCATGGAATCATGTCATGCTACATGTGGTTCTCTTGCTATCAGTATGGGCCTTGGATGCCAGTGCCAGTATTAGGCCTAGGTCATTTCCCCCAAGACGTTGGAGTGACTTTGGAGTTGCTTTAATAGGCTGATATGTGTGTCTTGACTGGCATTCTGAGTAGGACTGGGGAAAAGTGTTATAACCAGCCCAAACTGTGAGAACCGAAAAACATAAACTGAAAAAATTCAGATAATGAAAAAAACCGGTTGAAAAAATTAAAATTTTTAGTTAAATGTGGGTAAGTTTGGTCGGTGGTGGGCCTAAAAAATTAGACCCATCGGTACCCACCACCGAGCGAGAGTCTGAAATAAAAATAGACAAGAAGGCTCAACTGTGAAAAGGCCCAAGTGAAGTAGTTGCCCTAATTTTTTATAAGCAAAGCCATCACACTGTGTGAGGAGAGGAGCCGTCAAAACTCAAAATTGCAGCATCAAACCCTCATTCTCTCCATGGCATCCTTCACTTTCACAGCTTCCTTCTTGAGTCCTGACAGCGACCATGTCTTCCCCTTGCCTCCGCTCCAACGTTTCTTTACTTTCCACCACTCTCCCCTCATTCATTCTCATGTTTGACGCTCATCTTCTTAGTTCTCTCTCTCTCCGAACCTTTAACCTTCATGGTAGACGAGACTCTAATAAAGATACAGTGGCAACAATGTTGTCATCAGTAGAGGAAACAAGAACGAAGGAGGTAGAGGCAATGAAAACCATGACAGTAGAGCGCATGGAGACAATAAAAAACATGGTGTAGAAGATGATGCTGAATGTGATTTTCTTATGTTTGTTTCTAGAGTTTTTCTTTTTCACTAACTCTTGATTTTAGATTTGTGTTCTTTATTTTGTTTTTATTTTAGTTATACTATTGTATTCCTGTATGTGAAAGTTTAGATATGTAAAATTTCAGATCTCAACTCTATTATTCTAGTTGTATGTTCCTGTATAGATATGTGAAATTTTAGTTTTTTTCGTCAAACCGTTTGGAACCACCCGCATAATCCATCACCCGTTTTGCCCGCCATCCGACTTGTCTGAAAGAAAAAACGGTCGTAAATGGGTATCTATTTGCAGATGTCTGGATTAATCCGGTTGGAAGGTTTTTGAACCGAAACCGATCCGGACCGACCGCTATTCAGTCCTAATTCTGAGTGTCACTGTGTGTGTTGATATGGTAATTTTGTTTCAAAATTTTCCACCAGTATGATAACCAAAGTGCTTATTCTTTTAGGGCCGAGCTTTGATTGTGGCACATGTAAACTGGTAAGTGGTTGTGACACTTTAATTTTCATTTAGAGGTCATTCGGCATGCGAAGCAACACACACACTTTGTCATTATTGCCTCTAATCGTTCCTGCTCTTTCGTCCCCCAAGGCTCAATATAAAAAAAAGGGTTCATTTTTCACTCCTTTTTGAAATCTCTAAGCACTCCAATATAAAAAAAATCCACAATTATTCCATCGCTTAATAGTCTGCATCATCTCCACAGGTATCCTTCTAACCCATCCTCTTATAAATTTTTGTACTTATTTTTTAAAAATCGAGATATGGTGGCTACACGAGTGACGAGTCAGTTAAGATTTTTTCTGAGCCACTGTTGTGGTTATCTATGGCATCTTGGCGTAATTCGTAGATGTCTCAAACGGATATGTTAGTTTTTTAAAATGGAACCAAAGAAGTTTATTACATTTGTGGTGGGTCCTCCTCGTAAAGAAAACCAACTTAGAGGGGAAGAGTTGCACTAGTACTTGGCTCAAATAGAACTTTCATATGATTCTTCAAAGAAACTTTCCCTCTTCGTGTTAGAGTCCCTGTCATCTTTTTTGGACTTGAATTCTAGTAGGAATAACAAAACAGGCTGGTCCTGTAACACCCTCGGTTAGATAAGACAAATCCTTCTGTAGGTTTATCCTATTTAACTGAGAGTGTTAACAGTTTTTAGAAAAAAGTGAATATATTTTTTTTTTTAATAAAGAGATGGCAGATCAATGGAAGCAAATAGTAGCTAATCACATAGTCATTCATAAACTGTAAGTAATTGTACTCTTAACAGAATGGGGCACGCAGGCACCCTTAAATATTATACAGTCATCCAGTGTCTGATTATTAATAATAATTATTCTATCTTTAATGATCGTTCTCAGTGGGTTCAGCACATTGCTGTTTTTCACACTCGGGTTCTTGATTTTCTAATTCCTCTGAAAATTGTCAACAGTAAGGGTGAGTATAACCCAAGACCCTGATTGGTTAATCCGGTGCGGACATAATCCAGTTAACAAATAATATCACATAATTCATACAATTAGCATATTTATAACAATCAAGCATATCGTCATGAAAATGCATGAATTGAATTTATTATGATTTATCTTTGATTAAGTCTCATGATGCATGTGGGCCCAATAAATCGATTTTTCTTCATCTCATTCTTTGGAATATCTCTATTCCAATCATCTAGAGTGATCAGGGTCCGCCCAAGTTCCATATGGTACAAATGAACTCATTGGTTCTTATCGTTTAAATATTTTTGGAACTTGGATCCCTACAATCATAGTTACACTCCGTCATTTAGTCAAAGTACACTAGAATTGCATCGTCTCACCCGGCTATCAGGCGCGACTCTGATGCCATTGGGTTGTCGTTCCAGTTGTATTCCCAAGATTCTTCATGGAGATCGAACGTGAGTGTCCTCCACTGTACCAAGTGTATGCTCTTAGAGGTTTTTCTTCTTCAAAAATATTTTCATGATGCGAAATGCATTTATTTTATCAATTGATTCCTTGGGTATCTATGTGTTTCCAGTCTCATCATATCATTCTCAAGTTCTTTGAATTCCATCAATTGTTTAAACATTGTAAGATATTCGTTTATTATTTTAGAAATATATCTATTATATCTTGGTTAAAATTATATTTTCCATAAAGAGTAAAATAATATATTCTTTATGTAATTACGCATAATTAAGACGTTAACAATGTTAATAATAATAAAACTAATAATAATAATAACAATATTAAGATTGATAATAATTAAAATAATAATAATAATAGAATAAGAATGATAATAATAATTATAACTCCCCAATAATTTAAAAAGTATTAAAGAATAGCTCCTAAATGAAAATCCAAGCGAAAAACATTAAAAACATAGTTTTCCGAGTGGAACAAGGGTAAATCCGAGTGAAATAAGTATGATTCTGAGTGGAATCATACTGAGAAGGGTTTTCCAAACGATCTGGCTAAAAATCCGAGTGAAATTACACTGGAAAGCTGTTTTCCGACTGAAACAGGTTTGATTCCGAGTGAAAATGAACTGGAAGGCTGTTTTTCTGACTGAAACAGGTTTGATTCCGAGTGAAAATGAGTTTTCCGCATGAATTAACTATGAATCCGAGTGAAATAAAACTGAGCAGAGTTTACTAAATGAACTTAATATGTTTTCTGAGTGAAACAGAAACTGAAAAGTATTTTCTTAATGAAATAACTTAAATTCTGAGTGAAATAAATTTCTGAGTGAATTAAAATATAATTTTCGAGTGGAATCAGTAAGAAAGAGTTTCATGAGTAAAAATGTTTACGAGTCCGAGTGAAAATAAGTTCCTGAGTGAATTAACTATGTTTTTCGAGTGATATCAACTGGGAAGATGCTGTCCGAGTGAAAATATACTAGGAAATGTTCTCTAAGTGAAATTAGGTTGTTTACCGAGTGAAGAATTGTTCTATCAGAATAAAATACATCAGTTAAGGTTGAATTCGATTGAAACTAAGCAAAACCGAGTTGTTATAGATGTAAAACCGGTCGGATTAACATAAAACAGAACCTGTTATCATTAAATCCATCTTCTATTCATAATTTTTCACTGGAAATCACACGGTACCCATGATTCTTAGTATTTTCAGTCCAATACAGTACATATCATTTCACAATTCATCACTGATTATATGCATTTAATAACAAATATATATATAAATACAAATAATAACAATTAAGGCATTTAATTCACACAACACTGAATCTATCCTGGAAAGGTGAGGAACAAGTTCCTTAACCCTTTCCTTCACTCGGTTTTCCCACAGAGCACCCAAGAATATACCCCCTTACCGTTATGGAGCTCCTGGAGGAGAAGAAGAGGTTCCCTTTCACTGTCCTGCACGAATTCCGAGTGAAACAGAAGAGAAAAGAGAGAGAAAGTAACTTGTAGGAAGAAGAATGATGGAGGTGTGTTTCGTGTGTGTGTTCTCTAAGAGTCCTTACGCTGGTTTAAATAAGGAGAGAGTAAGTGGAAAACTAAATGGGGAACAGCTTTTGTGAGTGGGCTGGGTAGTGGAGTGTTAATGGAGTGTCAGTAGAGATTTAAATAAGGAGATATGTTGAGTCAGTGCCCATTTCTGGCCGCCCACTAGCTATAATGCGCATGATTGAATTAAAATAATCATTAAAAGACAAAATTGAAGTCAATACGCACAACTGACACTGAATACCGAGTGAAACTTCCACTCGATTAATAACTATGCCGACTGGAATTCTTCTTCCGAGTCAACAAACACAAGGCTCGCTTGAGCGAGTCTTCAAGTCCTCGCTCGGAATTCCTTTGAAACCGACTCAGGTACTCGGTTTCTCACTCGGTAATATCTGTCCAGACTGAGTTCTCTCTTTCTCAGAGTTTTCACTCGGCAATCCGAGTCTTCATTCACTCGGTTTAGACCAACTTCTTCAACTATATTTCTAAATTAAGGCTTATTTAAGTCATTACCTCTCGGTTTTGGCCCAGTAGAGTATATCTCACTCGGAAGAGGGGTTATTCTCATAGACTCACTCAGAAATGGTTCAGCCTCTTACATTTCTCTCGGAATGGCTCAATCTGCCATTTTCCACTCGGTTTCCTAAGCAAACACATACGAAACCATTCGGAATCCTTCCCAATTGATTCCACAGCACATTCCAGTCGGTAGAAAGCATCAAATCAACATAAACATAATTATATATGCATTCTTTCACTCAGAATACTTCAATTGGAGGAGTTTCCTTCGGAAAAGAAGCATTTGGCAAGGTTTGACTCGGAAACGAGTCATTCCAGGGTGTTTTGACTCAGAATTTCACCCAGAAATGGTTCTCTTGAACACACTTCACTCAGAATTGCCTCTCAGGTCAGGACTTCACTCGGTGGTAGTCCTCTCAGTCATGTTTTACTCGGAAAACATGACACTGACTCGGAATTCCCTCCTTCACTCGGAATTTTTAATCATTCACTCGGAATTCTTCTCTGTTACTCGGAACAGAGCCCTTTTCACTCGGTTTTTGCATAATTTCACTAATGTTCCATATAAATTCTATTATTATGTGCAAAAATGACATTTTTGAGATACTACAGACCATCAACAAGGTATATATTGACTTATTCTTGCTTACAAACCCTCCATAATTAAAAATTTACAAGGGTAAAACTGTTTCTAAAAAGAGGGATGTTACATTCTCCTCCCCTTTTAGGAATTTTGTCCCGAAATTCAAAGTTAAAACAATTGAGGGTACAATTCTCTCATTTTCTCCTCAATTTCCCAAGTAGCATCCCCATCATCTGTCTGACTCCAAACTACCTTGACCAAAGGGATTTCCTTGCCTCTTAACTGTTTGAGACGTCGGTCAGCAATCTTAACCGGCGATGCTTCAAAGGTAAGGTTTTCTTTCATAACAAATTGATCGGGACTTAGAACATGATCAGGGGTTGGTACATATTTGCGGAGTTGAGAGACATGAAAAACATTATGAAGGTTTGTCAGTTCGGGTGGTAGAGCAATACGGTAGGCATGAGTTCCTATCTTTTGCAAAATCTGATAGGGTCCTACGTATCTGGGGCTTAACTTCTTGGCCTTCAAAGCTCTTCCTACTCCAGTGGTAGGGGTAACTTTGAGAAATACATGATCACCCTCTTCAAATTCTAATGGCTTCCGACGTTTGTCGTAGTAACTCTTTTGTCTATCTTGGGAAGCCTTCATTGCCATTTGAATCCTTTGGACTTGTTCTGTAGTCTTCTGAACAATCTCTGGTCCAATTATTGTCTTTTCACCAGTCTCATACCAACATAAAGGTGTACGGCATTTTCTTCCATACAAAGCTTCATAGGGGGCCATTCCGATACTGGCATGGTAGCTGTTGTTGTAAGTGAACTCAATGAGTGGGAGATATTCTTGCCAACTTCCACCATGTTCCAATACACAAAGACGCAACAGATCTTCAAGAGTCTTGATCGTCCTTTCCGATTGTCCGTCTGTCTGTGGGTGGTATGCGGAACTTAATTTCAGACGAGTTCCTAGAGCTTGTTGCAGGCTCTTCCAGAACTGTGATGTGAAACGAGGATCTCGGTCAGACACAATTGCAGTAGGTGTCCCATGTAACCGTATGATTTCTTTGATATAGATCTGGGTGAGTTTTTCTAGGGAATACTTTATATTGACAGGAATGAAGTGAGCGGTTTTTGTTAATCGATCCACGATTACCCAAATAGCATCATATCCAGCTGATGTTCTGGGAAATCCACTCACGAAGTCCATAGCAATCTCATCCTATTTCCATTCTGGAATATCCAAAGGACGAAGGGTCCCACTTGGTCGTTGTTGTTCCGCCTTTACCTTCTGACACATCAGGCAAGTTGTTACATACTCAGCGATATCCCTTTTCATTCCTTACCACCAGAATAATTTCTTCAAGTCCTGATACATCTTGGTTGATCCTGGGTGGATACTGTATTTACTTTTGTGTGCTTCATCCAGGATGGATCTTTTAAGATCTGTGTTGACTGGAATACAGAGTCTCTGTTGATACCTGATTGCCCCATGTTCATCTTTGCTAAACTCTGAGACTCCTTCTTTTGTCTTTTCTGCTAGATCTTGTAATTCCTGGTCATTGGCTTGAGCTTCTTTGATTTGTTCTAAGAAATCATTGGAAATTCTTAGCATTCCAACCATAAGGCTTCCCCTTTTAGGTGTTACTGCCAGATTCAAATCGTGAAATTGTTCAATCAACTCCAACTCCTTAGTCATCATATATGATAGACGTAGGGCCTTTCTGCTGAGTGCATCAGCCACAACATTTGCCTTACCAAGGTGATATCAGAGTTCGAAATCATAATCCTTGATGAATTCCATCCATCTACGTTGTCGCATATTCAACTCTTTCTGGTCGAATAGATACTTCAAACTTTTATGATTACTGAAGACTTCAAAGTATGTACCATACAAGTAATGTCTCCAGATTTTTAAGGCAAACACAACTGCAGCTAATTACAAGTCATGTGTGGGATAATTAACTTCATGCGTTCTTAGCTGTCTTGAAGCATAAGCAACAACCTTTCTTTCTTGCATTAGGACACATCCTAGTCCTTGTCTTGACGCATCACAATACACTTCATATGGCTTGGCAGGATCTGGCAAAATCAAGACAGGTGCACTAGTGAGTCGTTGGCGTAACTCCGTAAAACTGCTTTTGCATTTGTCAGTCCATTCAAATGGTTGATCTTTACGAGTCAGCTTGGTTAAAGGTGTCGCAATTCGAGAGAAATTCTCGATGAATCGACGATAATATCCAGTCAGTCCAAGGAAACTGCGGATTTCCGTCACATTCTTGGGTTGTTCCCAATTTAGTACAGCTTCTACCTTTGTAGGATCCACAGCAATTCCTTCCTTAGAGATGACATGTCCTAAAAATTTCACTTCTGTCAACCAGAATTCACATTTTGAAAACTTGGCGTACAATTGCCTTGCACGCAAAGTATTTAGGACAATTCGGAGATGCTCCTCATGTTCCTCATGGCTCTTGGAGTAGACGAGAATATCGTCAATGAATACAACCACGAATTTGTCCAAGTACTCATGGAAGATTCGATTCATGTATCCCATAAAGACAGCAGGTGCATTTGTAACTCCAAAGGGCATAACAAGATACTCATAGTGCCCATATCGTGTTCTGAATGCTGTTTTGGGTACATCATCTTTCTTCACTCTGATTTGATGATAGCCTGATCGCAGATCAATTTTCGAGAAGATAGTGGCTCCTCGTAATTGGTCCATCAAATCATCAATTCTTGGGAGAGGATATCAGTTCTTGATCGTAGCTTTATTCAACTGACAATTGTCAACACATAACCGCATACTACCATCCTTCTTTTTGACTAGAAGAACTGGTGCTCCCCAAGGTGAGACACTGGGTCTAATCATTCCTTTCTCTAAAAGTTCTTCTATTTGTTCTTTAAGTTCACTGAGTTCCTTGGGTGACATTCGGTAAGGAGCAATAGAGATTGGTCCTGCACCCGGTATAATGTCAATACTGAACTTAATTTCCCACTCTGGTGGTAGCTCTAGTATATCATCAGGAAAAACTTCTGGAAATTCCTGAACAACAGGAATCCTGTCAATTTGAGAAGTAGCCTTACTTTCAGATTCAGTAAGAATCATGTATAGTTGGAATTCTTTTGTTGGAATTACCTTTTCTGAGCTAACAGGGCAAGAATCAGTGACTTGATCACATTCAGATGTAGTAGACCCGTGAGAGATGGATTTATTATGACAGTCAATAAGAATATGATTGGCAGCAAGCCAATTCATTCCTAGAACAATATCTAGATCAATCAAAGGCAAACATATCAGATCTACTTGATAAGCTTTCCCTTCGATGTTGAGAGGACATTTCAAACAAATGCAGGAAGGGCAAATGGGTTTATTTGCAGCAGTCGTGACAATCATCTTATTAGGCAGAGAGGTTGTAGGAAGCTTTAAATGTTTTACACAATCCTCAGATATGAAAGAATGAGTGGCTCCAGAATCATATAATACATTTAATAGGGTATTTCCTATAAAGCATGTACCTTGCACAAGATCGTTCTCTTGTGATATCTCTGCACCATTCATGGTAAAAACTCTGGCATTTCCTCCTGGTCTTCCAGTAGAGTTATTTCCGGGCCTTCTAGGATTATTGTTCTGATTGAAATTGTTGTCGTGATGAATATTTTGCATCCTTGGGACATTGTTGGTAGAGGTATTTGCAGTAGATCCTCCACTTCCTTGACCTGTTGGTCGTACTGCCTGTCCTTGAGTTACTTGTTTGTTGGTTATTTTTATTTCTGTACCAATAGTCAGCATCACGATGTCCAATCTGTCCACAAATTGTGCAGTTTTTACCGCTTTGGTTCTCCTGACCTCTAGGAGGAATTCGGTTGGCTGAGTTGAAAGGTCAGAAATATGGCCGATCTGCTCGAAAATCCCTTCTTTGCTGTCAATCTGGCATACGTCGTTCTGGCCCATGATTAGACGCTCCAGGTCGTCGAAGATTAGAGGTATTCTCAAAGATGCGGCATCTGTCAACCAAAGTAGTGAATTGTGTAATTTGTTGACAACATATAACTTGGCGAATTTCTTGCCGTAATCCTGCTTCAAACTTTGCGCATCTTGACGCTTCTCCCATGTGGGTGTAGTAGGGACAACATTTTGCCAATTCATCAAATTTAGCAGCGTACTCCCCAACAGTCATATTACCTTGTTTCAGATTGAAGAATTCCTGCTCCTTCTGTCTCCTTATGTCTTTAGGGAAATATTTAGCGAGAAATTCTGTCCTGAATCGTCCCTAAGTAATGATATGCGCATCAGTAGCTAGTCTGACTCTAGCATGAGTCCACCAGTGTTCTGCTTCTCCAACCAGCATGAAGACAGCAAAGGTTACACAATCCTCATCAGAACATCGCATAGCGGCAAAAATCTTTTCAAGGTGTTCAATCCATAGTTGTGCTTCTTCTGGATTGAAGCCTCCTTTGAACTGCGTAGGATTGTTCCTTTGAAAATCAGCTAATCCATGTCTGGCAGAAGCATGAGGTAACTCTTGTCGTTCTATTACCTCCATAATTCTGGTAAGAAGATTCTCCATCACATGATTGTTATTTTGGCGTGCCATTAGGAATTTGCTGAAAGAATATCAACAAATAGATTCAGGGTATGCGTTATGTGGAGCATTCCACATAGGATATTTAGTCTTAGGAGTGTTATGGACTGTTCAATATTTCTATCAGAGTACGTGGAAACCTAATGGTCCACTTCCCAAGTTTAATGAATCGACTATGCTCTAATACCACCAATGTAACACCCTCGGTTAGATAAGACAAATCCTTCTGTAGGTTCATCCTATTTAACTGAGAATGTTAACAGTTTTTAGAAAAAAATGAATATTTTTTTTTAATAAAGAGATGGCAGATCAATGGAAGCAAGTAGTAGCTAATCACATAGTCATTCATAAACTGTAAGTAATTGTACTCTTAACAGAATGGGGCACGCAGGCACCCTTAAATATTATACAGTCATCCAGTGTCTGATTATTAATAATAATTATTCTATCTTTAATGATCGTTCTCAGTGGGTTCAGCATATTGCTGTTCTTCACACTCGGGTTCTTGATTTTCTAATTCCTCTGAAAATTGTCAACAGTAAGGGTGAGTATAACCCAAGACCCTGATTGGTTAATCCGGTGCGGACATAATCCAGTTAACAAATAATATCACATAATTCATACAATTAGCATATTTATAACAATCAAGCATATCGTCATGAAAATGCATGAATTGAATTTATTATGATTTATCTTTGATTAAGTCTCATGATGCATGTGGGCCCAATAAATCGATTTTTCTTCATCTCATTCTTTGGAATATCTCCATTCCAATCATCTAGAGCGATCAGGTCCGCCCAAGTTCCATATGGTACAAATGAACTCATTGGTTCTTATCGTTTAAATATTTTTGGAACTTGGATCCCTACGATCATAGTTACACTCCGTCATTTAGTCAAAGTACACTAGAATTGTATCGTTTCACCCGGCTATCAGGCGCGACTCTGATGCCATTGGGTTGCCGTTCCAGTTGTACTCCCAAGATTCTTCATGGAGATCGAACGTGAGTGTCCTCCACTGTACCAAGTGTATGCTCTTAGAGGTTTTTCTTCTTCAAAAATATTTTCATGATGCGAAATGCATTTATTTTATCAATTGATTCCTTGGGTATCTATGTGTTTCCAGTCTCATCATATCATTCTCAAGTTCTTTGAATTCCATCAATTGTTTAAACATTGTAAGATATTCGTTTATTATTTTAGAAATATATCTATTATATCTTGGTTAAAATTATATTTTCCATAAAGAGTAAAATAATATATTCTTTATGTAATTACGCATAATTAAGACGTTAACAATGTTAATAATAATAAAACTAATAATAATAATAACAATATTAAGATTGATAATAATTAGAATAATAATAATAATAGAATAAGAATGATAATAATAATTATAACTCCCCAATAATTTAAAAAGTATTAAAGAATAGCTCCTAAATGAAAATCCAAGCGAAAAACATTAAAAACATAGTTTTCCGAGTGGAACAAGGGTAAATCCGAGTGAAATAAGTATGATTCCGAGTGGAATCATACTGAGAAGGGTTTTCCAAATGATCTGGCTAAAAATCCGAGTGAAATTACACTAGAAAGCTGTTTTCCGACTGAAACAGGTTTGATTCCGAGTGAAAATGAGTTTTCCGCATGAATTAACTATGAATCCGAGTGAAATAAAACTGAGCAGAGTTTACTAAATGAACTTAATATGTTTTCCGAGTGAAACAGAAACTGAAAAGTATTTTCTTAATGAAATAACTTAAATTCTGAGTGAAATAAATTTCTGAGTGAATTAAAATATAACTTCCGAGTGGAATCAGTAAGAAAGAGTTTCATGAGTAAAAATGTTTACGAGTCCGAGTGAAAATAAGTTCCTGAGTGAATTAACTATGTTTTCCGAGTGATATCAACTGGGAAGATGTTGTCCGAGTGAAAATATACTAGGAAATGTTCTCTGAGTGAAATTAGGTTGTTTACCGAGTGAAGAATTGTTCTATCAGAATAAAATACATTCAGTTAAGGTTGAATCCGATTGAAACTAAGCAAAACCGAGTTGTTATAGATGTAAAACCGGTCGGATTAACATAAAACAGAACCTGTTATCATTAAATCCATCTTCTATTCATAATTTTTCACTGGAAATCACACGGTACCCATGATTCTTAGTATTTTCAGTCCAATACAGTACATATCATTTCACAATTCATCACTGATTATATGCATTTAATAACAAATATATATATATAAATACAAATAATAACAATTAAGGCATTTAATTCACACAACACTGAATCTGTCCTGGAAAGGTGAGGAACAAGTTCCTTAACCCTTTCCTTCACTCGGTTTTCCCACAGAGCACCCAAGAATATACCCCCTTACCGTTATGGAGCTCCTGGAGGAGAAGAAGAGGTTCCCTTTCACTGTCCTGCACGAATTCCGAGTGAAACAGAAGAGAAAAGAGAGAGAAAGTAACTTGTAGGAAGAAGAATGATGGAGGTGTGTTTCGTGTGTGTGTTCTCTAAGAGTCCTTGCGCTGGTTTAAATAAGGAGAGAGTAAGTGGAAAACTAAATGGGGAACAGCTTTTGTGAGTGGGCTGCTAGTGGAGTGTTAATGGAGTGTCAGTGGAGATTTAAATAAGGAGATATGTTGAGTCAGTGCCCATTTCTGGCCGCCCACTAGCTATAATGCGCATGATTGAATTAAAATAATCATTAAAAGATAAAATTGAAGTCAATACGCACAACTGACACTGAATACCGAGTGAAACTTCCACTCGGTTAATAACTATGCCGACTGGAATTCTTCTTCTGAGTCAACAAACACAAGGCTCGCTTGAGCGAGTCTTCAAGTCCTCGCTCGGAATTCCTTTGAAACCGACTCAGGTACTCGGTTTCTCACTCGGTAATATCTGTCCAGACCGAGTTCTCTCTTTCTCAGAGTTTTCACTCGGCAATCCGAGTCTTCATTCACTCGGTTTAGACCAACTTCTTCAACTATATTTCCAAATTAAGGCTTATTTAAGCCATTACCTCTCGGTTTTGGTCCAGTAGAGTATATCTCACTCGGAAGAGGGGTCATTCTCATAGACTCACTCGGAAATGGTTCAGCCTCTTACATTTCTCTCGGAATGGCTCAATCTGCCATTTTCCACTCGGTTTCCTAAGCAAACACATACGAAACCATTCGGAATCCTTCCCAATTGATTCCACAGCACATTCCAGTCGGTAGAAAGCATCAAATCAACATAAACATAATTATATATGCATTCTTTCACTCGGAATACTTCAATTGGAGGAGTTTCCTTCGGAAAAGAAGCATTTGGCAAGGTTTGACTCGGAAACGAGTCATTCCAGGGTGTTTTGACTCGGAATTTCACCCAGAAGTGGTTCTCTTGAACACACTTCACTCAGAATTGCCTCTCAGGTCAGGACTCCACTCGGTGGTAGCCCTCTCAGTTATGTTTTACTCGGAAAACATGACACTGACTCGGAATTCCCTCCTTCACTCGGAATTTTTAATCATTCACTCGGAATTCTTCTCTGTTACTCGGAACAGAGCCCTTTTCACTCGGTTTTTGCATAATTTCACTTATGTTCCATATAAATTCTATTATTATGTGCAAAAATGACATTTTTGAGATACTACAGACCATCAACAAGGTATATATTGACTTATTCTTGCTTACAAACCCTCCATAATTAAAAATTTACAAGGGTAAAACTGTTTCTAAAAAGAGGGATGTTACAGGTCCGCCCCGCCAAACTCAAAGTGCCTAAAAATAAAGCTCATCTCACTATTTACCAAAGTAAGAAACTATATTTTCTTAGGAAAAGATGACAGGTTGACCCACTGGCCTACCAAAATTTTTCAAAAATAAATATATGTCAATTTAATATAAAAATCATAAAAATCTAAAAATACTTTTTTGAAAGGAATTAAAGAGGATATTATTAAAAGAAGTGTACAAGTAGTGAGAGACTGACTCATTTTTAGTTTTAGAAAATAAAAGTATAAATTTCAATAAAATAAAGTATAAATTATTTTTTAATTAGTATTTATATTATTTTAATCCTTAAGCAAGGGCCCGCCCTGCCTTGTCAAGGTGTTGGCAAGCTAGGTGAGTCGGGCTGTGACAAGACAATGAGTTAAGATTTTTGTCTGCCCCGCCTATTTTGGTAGGCCAACCAACAGACCTAACCTATTTTGCCATCCGTAAATTCTAGCTTTGCTTATTATCACTTTAATGATGTGAGTTTCTATTAATGCATTCCTTTTTTATCCCACCTAGTTAAAACAATGGCTTCTGAGGGATATGTTCATTCCAAAATAGCTAGTAAGCATATTATAACAATTGATCCTGTCAACACAGAGGTTATTATGGACAACATTAATTGGATAATAGAGAATGTCAAAAATCAATGTTTTTGTAAGCCTTTAGGAATGATGTCTAATTATGCCGAAGAAAAAGATAGTGTGATTTTGGACGAAGTCCTAATTTATGTCTTTGAAGAGAAGAGAATGAGGAGAACATTTTTTTGTTGTAACGCCTTTAATAATTAAATACATATTTTATGTAGATTGTTAGCCTTTAAGAAGTCTATTGGTTTGTTTAAGAAAACTAAACTAAGCTTCTAAATAGATCAAGTCAGACTTAACAATACAACTTATGTCAAGTAACAAGTCAGATTCAAGTCTCGTAATTAAATACCATATTAGACTTAAACCCTGTATAATTTAATTCAACAGAACCTATTCTCATCGCTTATCTATATATGGATTTGGAGGCGCTTGTATCGAGTTTTAATACATTTGCTTTACTTGTAGAATAAAAAAAAGCCTTCAAAAGATGAAATATAAAATTTGTGGGACAAGTACTCCATAATCCGAAAAGCAGTTTGGGCCTAAAGTTTGGAGTGATGACTAACTAGGAAACAGAAAAGAAAAACATATGGGCTGACTTGTGACACACACAGGCATGAGAATAAGAGGAAAGTCTTATGATGCGAAGGCTAATTAATGAAAGAAAAAGGGAAATAGAGAAATCAGAAGGCAAGAAACGTAGCAAACTAGCAACTGCGGTTGAGAGACTTGAATTCCCGTCAAAGAAAGTGACTCTTGTAGAGTTAGTTAATTTGTCATTTGATTTTTCTCACATCATAAGTTAATGTTTGAGCTTAGGGTTTGGACCCGTTGCGTAACTTACGCTATACTTCGAGTTCAGTGGGACCCTTTCTCCTTATAACTAGCCCATAATTTCGAGTTGATTACCTACTCTTTTTTATCTCTACTCAATTTCCCTTACTTTCCAACTTTAACCTATAATTACTTTTATGAGTTTCTTTTCAAGGTCCTTAATTCTTATTCAATTTTTACTCGGTCAATTAAACTAATAATTACTATTGATTTAATTTACCGTTTGAACCACCTTTAAACTTTATTTAACCAATATATTAAAATCTTACTTGTATTCAACATCAATTAAAAAAATTCTAACTACAAACTACAGAAACGGCTGGGTGAACTAGACTTAAACGGTGATTTTCTACTGTGTACTTGTGCTAGCAACATAACTTAATATAGACAATCCATAAGAATATTCAACACTATTTAAATGATTTTTGAATTCAACAGAATCTTTAAAGATTATTAATCGGTTCGTTAAATGTAAGGCTAAAGATGTATTATTCTTAGCTTTTACTAAATTAGCACACAGTTTTAATTAAATCAGTAACAAGTGCACTACAATTTAGATACAAAGAGATGTATTTCTTCCTTTTCATCCACGAGGAAACATTTACTTTGGTGGGTAAATCAGTAACAGTGATTCAATTTATGTGAATTGTCATGTTGTAGAGTTTTCAGTTGCGACAAGGTACATCGACAAGCATTGCCGTGTTGCCATTCCCATTACCCGATTTTCCAACCGAATCTCATAATCAATGAAAAAACATAACTAAGATTTCGGTGATACTGGATAAGAAGGGTAAGAAATTAATTAAACTAAAACGACTTGTTACCCAAAAATATTAAATCATAAAGACTCTAGACAGTTATTTTGATTTATCAAGTATCATTAATTAGTAATTAAGAATTATTTATATTGCAAACTGTAAGAGACGAAAAAGGTGACCGTCCAATTTGTTTGCTTCATCGTATTTATTGGAAGCATTTACCTACTAGCTTTTTCACATAATTTCACGAATCTTAAGTTCCCTCTAATGTACATTTTATATATCCATCAGGGTTAAAAAGATAGTCAATGTAAGCAACATTCTACCGAATCAATAATTTCTTTTTTTCCAACCTCACTCACTAGTGGAAAAAATGGATACAACCACGGGGTATAATCACGGATTAGTGTGTATCCGTGATTAAAAATGACGCGGTGGCATTTTTAAATTTTTGAGAAAACTTTTAATCACGGTTGTTATGGCAACCGTGATTAAAAGTCTCTATAATCACGATTGTATGACAACCGTGGATATATGTCAAAACGAGATGGCATTTTTGAAATTTTTGGGAAAACTTTTATTCACGGTTGTTAGGCAACTGTGATTAAAAGTGTGTCTATAACCACGGTTGTTTGACAACCGTGGTTATATGTCAAAATATTATTCACCTTATTTTTAGGAAAATCCAAAAAAATAGAAAAACATGGAATTTTGATCTGATTTTTTGCGTCATGACTTCTTTTGGTACTTATTAGCCATTCGAGTTGGAATTTTTGAAAAATAAATTTTTGAGTGAGAGATACAAAAATTTTGTGACGACAAAAATCGGCAAACTTCAAACGAGCATAACTTGAGCTAGAAAACTCAGAATCCTTATTGCTGCATATGATTTTGGGGTAGAAAAAAATCCGCATTCATTCCAACTCGCTACGCTAGTTGGGGTTGCTCAGATTTTCAAAAAACCCTTGTTTTCTCAAAATTTTTTATTTTTTGTGATTTATTTGCTTATTTTTTGGATTTTTAGGCTTCTACTTTACCTACCAAATAAATTCTAAAAATTCTAAAATTTTTTATGGTGTTTTCTAATGCCAAAATAAGATTTTCACATATAACCACGGGTCCCTTGTTCAACCGTGGGTATATGTCATATATATAACCACGGGTCCTGGAGTAACCGTGGTTATAAGTCATACATATATATAACCACGGGTCCTGGAGTAACCGTGGTTATAGGTCATACATATATCTACGGGTACTCTCATAACCGTGGTTATAGGTTATACATATATCCACGGTTCCTTGTGTAACCGTGATTATAGCTTCCTTTTCGTTTTAAATTTCGTAATTTCATGAGCGCGCCTAACTCTCTTTTCTCTCCTTCTTCTCTGTAAGGTTTCTCTTCTCTGTTTTCATGTTTCCATTTACATCTACATTTCATTATTTACGTTCTAGATTTGTTTATTATGTGACTTCTCATTATTTTTCATATGCCATTTACAGGTTTCCCATCGCACGCCATTGCTTATTTACAGGTTTACATTTTAGATTTATACTTGTGTTCTTCGTTTTGCAGTAGCATTCTTGTTTCTTGTTTCTTGTTTCTTGTTTCTTGTTTCTTGTGGTTGTTCTGATTTTGTTTCATTCATTTACTTTTCTTCATTTCTTGTTTCATTCATTTACTTTTCTTCTGTTTTTGTTTCTTGCGTTCTTGCTGCGTTTCTTATTTCTGGTGTTGGTGTTCATTGTGTTCTTGTTGTTTCTGAATGGTGAAGATGATAACCACGATTTTTAATTTTTTTTTTGGTCCAGTACATTTAATCACGGTTGTTAGGGGCAACCGTGGTTATATCCACTCCACTTTTAACCACGGTTGTTCAACCGTGATTAAATATCCTGATATACAACCACGCCCACTTTTAACCACGGTTGTTCAACCGTGATTAAAAGCCTTTTTTAACCGTGATTAAAGCCATTTTTTCCACTAGTGACTCTTGCACTCGATGTGTGATATGAAAGGTAAAAGTGATCAAATAACCAATTGTTGAAAACTAAATAGAAATAGTTCGATGAAATAAGAACTTTCATGTTAGGACTGAGGGAGCCACGACACATGAAGCACACATAAATAACACGAGTTAAAAGAAAAACATCATAATATAACCTAAAACTTTAAAATATTAAATATGTGAAACAAATTATTTACAAATCTTTCAATTTGTTCATATTTGTAAAGTAATAGCAAGATAGGAAAGTACATGAGAGAGCTTGATAAAATATTGTGTAATTGCTATTATTAAAATTGATAGCTACCAAGAGGATAGAGATGAGTTTTTACATAAAAAAGACCCAAACAGACTTATAAAAGAAAGACTAATAACAGACATACAAAACAGAATAACTGACTAAAAGCGAAATTAGATTTTTTCACTAACATCCCCCCTCAAACTTAATGTGGGAGATGAAGATACATTAAGTTTGTGTCTAAGATCAAGATATACATCGGAGGGAGGAGACTTGGTGAGCAGGTCTGCTACTTTAAATCTTAAGGGTAAATGATGGATTGATATTTCTCTTTTTGTCACTTTTTCTCTTACAAACTAGAGATTAAACTCAAAATGTTTAGTTTTATAGTGCTAAACTAGATTGGCAGACAACATAATGGCATCTTGATTATCACGCCGAATCAAAGGAGGTTTAGTGGTGATTAACGGAACCTCTAAACGTAAAGATTTTAGGTATTGAATTTCTATGATAACAGAGGCTAAACTGTGAAATTTAGATTCTTTACTGGATCTATGACAACAGTTTACTTCTTAACCATCTAGGAGACAATGTTGGAGCCGATGAACACACAGTGACCAGAGGTGGATCGCATATCTGATGGGTCACACGCCCAATCGCTATCACAATATGCTGTGATATCCAAATTGGAAGAAGCTTTGTAAAGTAAACCAAAATGTAAAGTGCTTTTGAGATACCTGAGAAGTCTTTTCACCAATGGATTTTCAACCAGTTGTGCATGAACTGACAGAGCTTATTTGTTGTGAAAGCTATATCTAGTCTGGTGATAGTTGTATATTGAAGGGCACCAACTGCAGTATAAGGATGGGTCTGCTACATAGTCTGTTCCATCATGAATCAATTTTGAGGAGGGAGCCATTGGAGTTTTAATGGGTTTAGCATCATGCATATTAAGCTTTGATAGGAGTTTAATAATGTATGCTGTTTAATGAAGGTAGACACTACCCAATTTGTCATTGTCAACTTCATACCTAGAAAGTGATGTAGAGTACCTAAGTCCTTGAACAGGAAGTTGGAGGAAAGTTTTTTGATCAAGTTGGTGATTGCTGATTGAGAGTTGCTTGTAATGATTATATCGTCTACATACTCGAGGTAATTGCTTGTAATTTATGAAACCATGCTCGAGGTAATTTCTTGAGGCCAAAATGGATCTTTTAAGTTTACAGACCAGATTGGATGGTCCTTGATGGAAGTCAGGAGGTTGCTTCATGTAGATTTTCTCTTGTGAGTCTCCATGAAGAAAAGTATTGTCGATGTCTATTTGATGGATAGGCCAGCCTTTGGTGATGGTTGTTGCAAAGACCACTCTGATGGTAACATGTTTAACAACTAGGCTAAATGTTTCATTGTAGTCAAGGTCATCCTGTTGAGAGAACCTTCTAACCACTAATCCGGCTTTGTGCCTAAGAATAATGCCATCTATCTTGAATTTATTTTTGAATAACCATTTGCAACTGACATTTTTCTGTCTTGTGGTAATTGAACTAGATCCTAAGTGTGATTGTTGAGTAAAGCTTGATATTCTTCCTGCATAGCCAGGTGTCATTCAGGTATATTCATGGCCTCCGTATAGTCAGTAGGTTGTGTGCTGCTGAGAAAGGCTTTGGGTTTGAAAATTCCAGCTTTGGCTCTTGTGATCATAGGATGAGAGTTATTTTCTTGAGGAATAGATAGAGAAGCTTCAATAGGTTAGGCATTGATGTCCTAAGGCATACAAAAAGGTGCTTTTGTAGATTGAGCAATGATGTCAGGTTAAGGAGGAGTCATGTCTGAGACAGGTAGGTTAGATTAAGTCAGGGAGTGGGACAAAGTAGGTATAATTGGGGGTATGGTGACTGAAGGAGCTATTGCTGGTTCAGTTGATGATAGGAAGTGCGGATTAGTGCGGATGAGGTAGTTAAATTCATCAAATTGAACATGTCAAATAATGTAGAGTTTGCAGTGGATGAGATACATTTGTATCCTTTATAAGAACTTGAATACCCTAACAAGATGCATGGTTGGGATCTGGGTTAGAGTTTGTGTTCGTTATACGGTCTAAGGTATGGGTAACAAAGGCATCCAAAAGGTTTTAAGATGTTATAATCTGGAGGCTTGTGAAAGAGTATTTCAAAGGGCGATTTATGGTTTGTGTTTAGGGATGGGAATCTGTTGATGACAAAGTTGGCAGTGGTGAAAGCTTTTGGCCAATAATCTGTAGGGATATGTGAATTGGATAGTAAAATGAGGCTAGATTTTAAAATGTGCCTGTGTTTCCTTTTAGCTGCTCCATTCTGCTCATGAGTGTAGGGACAGTTAAGTTTGTGAATTATGCCATTTGCTGCTAGATAGGTTTTGAAAGCTAAGTACTTCTTCCCTGATTCTATTTGTATGCCTGTATTTTCCTGTAAAATTGTCGTTCAACCATGGTTTTGAATTGGGTGAATATAGAAAGAGCTTCAGACCTGTGATGTAGTAAGTATAACCAAGTGAATTTGGAGTGATCATCTAAAAACAAAATATAGTATCTAAAACTTCCTTAAATGGTGATAGAGATGGTCCTATATATCAGAATATATCAATTGTAGAGGTTAATCATAGTGAGTTTCAGATAAGGAAAATGCCATATTATGAGACTTTCCTATCTTGCATGAACCATAAACAAAATTTATTAATATTTGGTATAGAAATATTACAATGTTTCAGATACGTCCTATTTGAGGCATGGGCTAATCTATTGTGCCAAAAATCAAAAATTTTATTTGATAAATTTCTATGATTTACAAATATTTGATTTGTACAGGGGGGAGATTGTATAAGCAGATTTTCAAACACATAGAGACCATATTTAAGTCTGCCTTGTAGGAGCACCTTCTTGGTTACCTGACATTTTACAAGGAAAATGTTAGGATGAAATTCAATGTATACACCATTATCCTTAACGAATTGAGAAACACTGATTAGGTTCTTAGAAATATATAGAACATGTGATATGTTTTGGAGAGAAAAAACACTGATTAGGTTCTTAGAAATATATAGAACATGTGATATGTTTTGGAGAGAAAAGATATGATCAGTTTTATGTGTATAACATGAAGAAGTGCCTGAATGCAATATTTGTAAGGTATTACCATTTGCAACATGAACTTTTTCTGCACCAGTGTAATCAAATCTAATCATCAAGTTATTGAGATCATTGGTGATGTGATTTATGCCCTCTGTATCTGGGTACCATGAGTCATCATGTTGTTAAACATTGTTTGAAGAGGAGAGCATAACTAATATGGATGATTCTTAGGAGATATGTGAATTGGTAGGACCCTAAAGATTGGGCTCGGCAGCTTGCTCATCATATCTATACCAATAGTGGTACGCTATATGCCCAAATTTACCATAAACTTGACATTGAGTCCTAGGTCCTTGACTTGCAGGATTTTGATGTTGATTAAATTTGCCTCTTCTAGCTCTACCATGTTTTGTTACACGATTTTCACCACAACCATGTATATTTCCAGAGATAGGTTTCTTGGTGGAGGTTTAAGAAAGATTTGCCTGAGGGGTGGTTATTTCCTTCTATTTATGGTGTTCCACATGTTCTTCTTGGTGCATAAGGAAAGCTTCAATTTGGGCAATCGTATATGGCTCATCTCTGGTTATACAGGAAGTGATGAATTTGTCATATTCTCCTGGTAATCCATCAAAGATGATATCTATATATTCTTCAGTTGAAAGAGGATAGCCAATAGCAGCGAGGGTTTCCACAATTTGCTTGATTTGAACTAGGTATTCTCCGATGGAACTTGTTTTCTTGACATTTTGTAACTAAATTTTGAGTTGCTTGATTCTTGCCTTGGTTTGTGAGGCAAAGTAGGTTTTGAGGGTGTGCCAGATTTCATAAGACTAGACACAGTCAACCATGCGAATCTTGAAATTGGAATCAATTGAATCAAGGAGCCAATATTTAAGGAGGTTATCTTGTTACTCATAATTCTCAAATTCAACATTGACTTCCGCTTTCTTTTCAGCATCTTCATCAATGTAACTGTTGGGGACAAACTTGGCACCTGCTATGTATTTCTAAAGTCGAAACCCTTTGATGGTTGCCTCGACGTGCTGCATCCAGGTGAGAAAGTTATCCTCCGTGAGTTTGGTAGAAATGGGTGATGAAAAGGTGTAGGGAATGAAAGACGAAGCGGAAGCCATGGACGAAGATCTTAAGGCGATTGATACCATGTACGGTAATAACGAGATAGGAGAGTAAATGAGAGAGTTTGATGAAATATTGTGTAATAGCTATGAGATTTTATATAAAAAGGCCCAAACAAACTTATAAAAGAAAGATTAAAATAAAATTTACATAACAAAATAACAGACTAAGAGCCTAATTAGATCTGGACAACTAACAATATCTAACCGATTTAAGATTTTCATTCACATTTAATTTTCAAATTTTCTTGGCTGTAGTTAAAGTTTGGTTTCATATGTTTCTTCATTAATGTTGAATAAAAAACCCTAAAAATGGAGTGTAGGAATATTAACCAAATCGGAAAAACATTGCGTCGATACATGCTAGGAAAGTAGTAGGTTGAGTTCAATACCTCAACAATCAACAACATACATACATCCCAAATGAGAATAAATCAGGGGAAAAAAAGTGTTTGTAAAATAAGAGAAAAAAGTATATAAGAAAAAGAAGAACGGTAATTAATACGAAATTTTTTTACAATTTATAAATGATAAGAAAACAAGGCAATACAGCACGCGAGTCAAACACAGACAACTCGCCATTGTCCCCACTCACTGAGTCGAACCCAACTCGCCCATCCAACAACGAGTCCATAAACCCTATTTGCTTCGAGACCCGACCTGCCACGACCCGACATACCAACATCGCCCTTCTCCCCCTTCCCCCGCCGGAGCTATCATGCGCACCACCGCTACCAGAGAACGTGCAGATCGCCGATCCTTTGCCGCCGGGGAACGACCACCCGTAGGGACCACCACCCGAGGTGGGACCCAAGCAGTGAAACCTCATCACCTCGTTCCCATCCGCAACGCACCTTGCATTCTCCTCCCAATTACTCTCCCGGGCCGGTCCAACCGAACCGGCCCGGTTCTTAACCGCCTCGCGATACTCTTCGAATCGTGACACCGTTCGTGGGCCGTTATGGACCTTGAATATCATCTCAACCTGGCCAGAGAAAGGTTTGGGCCCCCAACTAGTGTGGAAAATAATCTCCACCACATTCCGCGAAGGGTGCCCTTCGGTGAGTTCCGTGAGAGAAGGAACGCGTGAGTCTGACGTGGGGGTTTGGCGAGTGGTGGTGTTAGCCATGCTGCGAGAACGGTTGATAGAGGTTTCAAAATCGGGCTTGGTGGTGGCTGATGGGTATCTAGAGCTGTGGTGTTTACGGAGTGATTCTTTGGGTTTGGGCTTGGGCCTGGGTCTGGGCCTGGTGGTGTCGATTACGACGTCTTTGATGCTTTGGACGCTCTTTCTACAACTGGCGGTGGGTATGAGGTGTTTGGGATTGGGGTGGTGGTATACGTCTTCATATGCTCTGGATTTGCATTGCAATGACTTGACCCAACCACTCGCCATTTACATGAAGGAGAAGTGAATGTAATGTAATAATGTGTGGGGTGTTATAATAACTTTCCTTTTTCTCTCTCTGCCTATCTTGAAGGTGTTGTAGTTTTAGCTATGGGTTTTGCTAACAAATGGGGTCTCATTTTTTTTTGTGTTGTGTGGATGCGACGCCGTACAGCAGAGAAAAGAATGAATGAGAAGAGAAGTGGAGCAGACATGGCGCCATAATAAATGGATTTTACTCGCGTATGTATCTGTGATGTGTGAAATCTCCCTTTTGACCTTCTGAGGATTTTGGAATTACTCACGTGGCCTTTGTCTCCTCCTTTGGTACCCCTGCTAAAACAACAAATTACATTAATTTCCCCAAAACAAAAATCTCATCATATTATGAATATTATAATGTATAGTGGATGTCCATTTTAGTCTATAAATAGGACTCATCCTTCTTTAATTTGATACACTTCTTCTCTCTAACTCTCAATTACTTTCTCTTCAATTTCACTACTCTCTTCATTCTCCTTTCTTCATTTTAAGCCCATTTTTCTTCTCTAATTTTATAACACGTTATCAGCACGAGATTCTGACCAACTGAGATTTAAGGTAACATAGAATTTAATTTCTTTTTATAATTTTATTTTAATTTATATTATTTATGTATATATTATAAAAGTTCCCGAAGAACTTATATTTAAACATCCCAGAAGGATGTATAAGATTATATCTATATCATAAAAAAAAAGGTTCCTGAAGAACTTATTCATAAATATCCCTGCAGGATATATAAATTTAATAGTCATATAATCTAGAATTCTTGAAGAATTCTTGAAAATATTTATTAAAAGTTCCTGAAGAACTGTGATAATTAAAAAAAATTATAAATTATACATTTATTGAATGAATACATGAATATTTCTATAATAGTTTTTGCTTTGCCTGATTGCACTAGAGCTTACCATTTCATGCTTGTACCACTTTAATCCATTTGCCATATATTTTATTCCAATTCCATGTATTATGTTGATTGCTAAGTTTCCAATTATTGCTTCCAATTGCTATAACTTAGTGTATTTTAATGTTATTTTAATGTTTTCCAATTGCTCTGTGACTTCACGTTATTGTACACTTCCAATTTAGTGTATTTTAATGTTATTTTAATGTTTCCAATTACCCTTTGCTCTGTGACTTTGTTTTCAATTTTTCATGTTTTAATTGCTGTTTCACGCTGATATTTTTTTTTATTAAACTAAATATTATTAAATTATATATGGGTCATTTTATTTAGATACATAAAAGGAATTAATAAATAATATACACATTAGTAGAGAAGTCTTGTAAGTTATATTCATTTATTTTAATTTATTTAGTTGACTTATAAGTTAACCTGTCTATTTTTTTTACTAGTGTTACTCTTAAAATAAAATAAAATAAAAAATAAATATTTATAATCATTATTGATTTGTTATTACTGTTGTTATTATCATAATTATAATGATAATTATAGTTAATATATTTATTTTATTGAAGTATTATCTAATTTATTTGTAATTTCTTGCATAGAAATAACTATGTCAAATATTACCAACCTTGAGTTCGTGGCTCTTGACATATGTGGAAAAAACTATCTATCATGGACATTGGATGCTGAAATCCATTTAGATGCAAAAGGTCTCGGAGACACCATTAAAAATGGAAATCAGGCATCTAGTCAAGATAAAGCTAAAGCCATGATATTTTTACGCCACCATATCCATGAAGGGTTAAAAAATGAATACTTAACAGTTAAAGACCCTCTTGTTCTGTGGAATAATCTAAAAGAAAGATACGACCATCAAAAGGATATAATTCTTCCAAAAGCCCGTTATGAATGGATGCATTTACGATTTCAAGATTTTAAATCCGTAAATGAGTATAATTCTGCAATGTTTAGAATTACTTCGAGATTGAAATTATGTGGAGAACAAGTCACTGAAAGTGACATGTTAGAAAAGACATTCTCTACTTTTCATGCATCCAATTTGCTCCTGCAGCAGCAATATCGCCAAAAGGGCTTTACAAAATATTCTGAATTAATTACTTGTCTCCTTGTGGCTGAGCAAAATAATGAATTGCTTATGCAAAATCATGAATCCCGTCCAACTGGAACTGCTCCATTCCCAGAAGTGAATGTAGCAACGCACGATCATAATACTCATGGTCGTGGTCGTGGCCGTAGCCGCGGTCGTGGACGAGGTAATGCTCGGGGACATGGTATTGGTCGTGGATATGGTTTTGGCCGTGGTCATGGTCGAAATGATAAGAGATCATCATTCACATGGAAAAATAAAGAACTTATGAAAAAAAGGGACAGATGCTCAAAATAGCGAACAAACTAAAAACATCTGCTATCGTTGTGGTAGCAAAGGACATTGGTCTCGAGTTTGTCGCACACCAAAGCATCTCGTAGATCTATACCAAAAATCCCTTAAAAATAAAGGGAAAATAATAGAGACAAATTTTACTGGTATAGATGATGATTTCTCTGACTTTAGTGTTGATGATTTTCTTGCTCTTCCTGAAGAAGAAATTGACCACTCGATTGGAGAAGGGAGTGCCCCCAAATAAATTATTTTAATGTTTCATGTAATTTGTTTTGTTGTAAATTTTGTCTTTATCAATAAAATTTTGTTAAATATTATTGTTAATTATATTTTACTCATGATTTATTTTTATTTATTTAATGAAGAATGAATGCTCATGTGAATGATGAAGATATATGTCTCGCAGACAGTGCAACAACTCATACCATTCTCAAGAATGAGAAATATTTTTACCAAATAGTAAAACAAGAAGCAAATGTTAATACAATATCTGGTAGTATAAATATAATTGAAGGCTCCGGTAGAGCCAGTATTTTGTTGCCTGGAGGAACAAAATTGCACATTAAAAGTGCATTATATTCTAAGAAGTCTCAAAGAAATTTATTGAGTTTTAAGGATATCCGCAGAAATGGATATCATATTGAGACCACAAATGAAGGAAATGATGAATATCTATACATTACAAAGTTAATTTCTGGTAAGAAATGTATATTGGAAAAATTGCCTTCATTTTCTTCCGGTTTGTACTACACATATATTAGTACAATTGAAACAAATGCCATAGTAAACCAGAAGTTTACAAATAAGAATGACTTTGTTATCTGGCATGAACGATTAGGCCATCCTGGATCAATTATGATGCGAAAAATAGTTGAGAATTCAAATGGTCATTATTTGTCCAGCAGACAAATTATGCAAACTAAGAATTTCTCATGTGCTGCTTGTTCTCAAGGAAAATTAATCATTCGGCCATCACCAATGAAAATTGGGAATGAACCACTTATATTTTTAGAGCGTATACAAGGTGATATTTGTGGACCAATACACCCTTCATGTGGACCATTTAGATATTTTATGGTTTTAATTGATGCATCAACTAGATGGTCACATGTTTGCTTATTATCAACTCGCAACCAGGCGTTTGCGAGATTACTAGCTCAATTAATTCGTTTAAGAGCTCATTTTCCTGATTATCCAATTAAGAAAATACGCCTTGATAACGCTGGTGAATTTACATCTCAATCATTTAATGATTATTGTATGTCCATTGGAATTGATGTTGAACATCCTGTAGCACATGTTCATACACAAAATGGACTTGCTGAATCATTGATTAAACGTTTGAAATTGATAGCAAGACCATTGTTAATGAGATCAAAACTCCCAATTTCAACTTGGGGACATGCAATCTTGCATGCGGCAGCACTTATTCGTATCAGGCCTACAAGTAATCATGAATATTCCCCTTTACAATTGGTTCATGGTAAAGAACCAAATATTTCTCATCTAAGAATCTTTGGAAGTGCGGTATATGTTCCTATCTCTCCTCCGCAACGCACTAAGATGGGACCTCAAAGAAGGTTGGGAATATATGTTGGATATGAAAGTCCATCCATAATAAAATATCTTGAACCTTTAACAGGTGATTTATTTACAGCTCGTTTTGCTGATTGTCATTTTGATGAATCTATTTTCCCATCATTAGGGGGAGAACATAAACAGTTGGATAAAAGGATTAGCTGGAATGAGAGGTCTTTATCACATCTTGATCCTCGAACAAAACAATCTGAACTAGAAGTTCAGAAAATAATTAGTTTGCAAAATTTAGCAAACCAATTGCCTAATGCATTTGCTGATCCAAAAAGAGTAACTAAGTCACATATACCAGCTGTTAATACTCCAATAAAGATTGATATCCCCGAAGGACAATATAAATTTGCAAATGAGTCTGAAGCCAAAATAAAACGTGGCAGACCTGTTGGTTCTAAAGATAAAAATCCTCGGAAAAGAAAAGTAAATAAAGATGATGGTCGAATCGAGGATATAAAGACTCCAGTAGAGTCTCCTGACATAATCAAAGTTTCAAATCCAGAAGAAACTAAGGTACCTGAAATTGATACAAATAAAGAGATCTCGATACATTATGTCATGGATGGTATACAATGGAATCGACCTGAAGTCGATGTTGATGAAATTTTTGCATTCAAAGTAGCTCTTGATATCATAAATGATGATAAAGATTATGAGCCAAAATCAGTTAAAGAATGTGCACAAAGAAATGATTGGCCAAAGTGGAAAGATGCAATGCAAGAAGAGTTAAACTCACTTGCAAAACGTAAAGTTTTTGGGCCTGTAGTCCAAACACCCAAAGGTGTAAAACCAGTTGGGTACAAATGGGTCTTTACGAGAAAAAGAAATGAAAATGGTGAAATTATGCGATACAAAGCAAGACTTGTTGCACAAGGATTCTCACAAAGACCTGGAATTGATTTCGAAGAAACATATTCACCAGTGATGGATGCCACTACTTTTCGATACTTGATAAGTTTGGCAATCCGTGAAAGGCTTGACTTACGCCTTATGGATGTTGTTGCAGCATATTTATATGGCTCACTTGAAAATGACATATATATGAAACTCCCTGAAGGATTTCATTTGCCTGAAGCATATAAAACAAATCCTCGAGAAAATTATTCAATCAAATTGAATAAATCTCTTTATGGATTAAAGCAATCTGGACGAATGTGGTACAATTGTCTTAGTGAATATTTGTTGAAAGAAGGGTACAAAAATGACCCAATTTGTCCATGTGTTTTTATGAAAAGACTCGGAAAAGAGTTCGTCATAATTGCTATTTATGTAGATGATTTAAACATCATCGGAACTCCCGAAGAGCTCTCAAAGGCTGTAAATTACTTAAAAAATGAATTCGAGATGAAAGACTTGGGAAAAACAAAGTTTTGTCTCGGATTACAATTAGAATATTTAAAGGAAGGAATTCTGATGCACCAAAAGACTTATACAGAAAAGGTGTTAAAGCGGTTTTATATGGACAAATCACACCCATTGAGCAGTCCAATGGTTGTAAGGTCACTAGAAGTGAGCAAAGATCCATTTCGACCTCAAGACAAAAATGAAGAACTACTTGGTCCTAAAGTACCATATCTTAGTGCAATTGGTGCACTAATGTATCTTGCTAGTCATACACGACCTGATATATCATTTGCTGTTAATTTGTTAGCAAGACATAGTTCTTTACCCACAAAAAGGCATTGGAATGGGATTAAACACATATTCCGCTACCTTAGAGGTACAATGGACATGGGTTTATTTTTTCCATATGTATCTAAGGCAAACCTAATTGGTTATGCAGATGCGGGGTATTTGTCTGATCCTCATAATGGTCGATCACAAACAGGTTATTTGTTTACATGTGGTGGTACAGCAATTTCATGGAGATCCATAAAACAAACAATCACAGCAACATCATCTAATCATGCTGAAATCTTAGCATTACATGAAGCAAGTCGAGAATGTGTTTGGTTAAGATCTATGATTCAACATATTCAAAAAACTTGTGGCTTGCATGCTGGAAAACTACCACCAACAATTTTATGTGAAGATAATGCAGCTTGTATTTCTCAGTTAAAGGAGGGCTATATTAAAGGAGATAGGACAAAACATATTTCACCAAAATTTTTCTTTACTCATGATCTTATAAAGAATGGTGAAATAAATGTTCAGCAAGTCCGATCATGCGATAATCTAGCAGATATCTTTACAAAGTCATTACCAACCAAAGTCTTCGAGCAACTAGTACAGAAGATTGGTCTTCGACGCTTACATAAGTGTTCTGATGAGGGGGAGAATTAAATATTTGTAATTTAATCATTTTTACGGATATACTTTGTAAAGAATGTTGTACTCTTTTTCCTTCACTAGGTTTTTGTCCCACTGGGTTTTTCCTAGTAAGGTTTTAATGAGGCACATTCTAAATATGGACATCCAAGGGGGAGTATTATGAATATTATAATGTATAGTGGATGTCCATTTTAGTCTATAAATAGGACTCATCCTTCTTTAATTTGATACACTTCTTCTCTCTAACTCTCAATTACTTTCTCTTCAATTTCACTACTCTCTTCATTCTCCTTTCTTCATTTTAAGCCCATTTTTCTTCTCTAATTTTATAACACATCATGCGTTTTAATTTTGGTGTTACGTGACCTGCTGAATTTAAATTTCAAATATCAAAATTCAAAAGCTGTCATTTTTGCCACGGCATTTCTATGGTTTTTTACTGCTTGGCTTCTTTCACTAAACTGTTGCTTCCTTTTCTCAAAATTCTTCTTGTTTAAATACCTCGCTATTACTAAGAATTGAAATTTTTTTAAAATAAATAAACAAGATGCAATAAATTAGTAAGGGTAGGTTTCAAAACAATATAATTTTCATAGCTTTATCAAGCGACTTGGGTAAAATAAAGAATCTTCAAAAGCTTACTTTTTTCAATAAAACTATCATCGTTTTAACCTTTTTTTTTCAAAACTATTGTTATTTTTAAAAATTTATAGTGTAATGAATTTATATTTTTTAATGGTATCTTCTTATAATTAATGTATCTATTTTTTACCATTTTTTATTAAACTAATGAATCAGATTTAGGAAGTTGATATATTATGTATTACTAATAAAATAATAGAATTAAATGATGTTATTTTAGTCCATATCAACTCAAATCACTACACATTTAATAACTTTTTAATATTTGTAAAAATAGTTAAAACGACAATAGTTATAAGATAAAAGAAGTATAAAATATGACTTGAAAAGTTGTTTGATGCTCTTTAAACTTTTTTTAACAAAATAGTATATATATAAGTTAAAATTTTTTGGTAAAATATTTTTTAAAAGCTTTAATTTTATAAACAATTCAACCTAATAATTAATTTAATAAATTATCTTCTAATCCAAGGCTTCATTCGATGTAAGAAATTGATAACAATGATGGTGATCGTGGTGGTGACAACAATCTATACCAGTTCATATAGTTCAAGTAGTATTCCACTGGTTCGATTAATGGCCAACTAACTTAGTGCCTTATCGAAGTCGATCTCTAATTCAGTTTTACAACATTGACCAAGACTGCAAATTTGTTTGTGGATGAGGATAGGTTGAATGTTTTTGGGAAATTCTATTTTGGGATATTGATTGCTTTTGGGTGTGATTTGAAGATGATAAGGAAGAGGGAGATGGATGGAGAGGAGGGATAAGAGATGATGTAATCGAGTTATTTATGATATTAATTTAGGGTTTCATGTTCAATCAACAAGGATATTTTTGACATGAGAATTATTTTATTAATGTATTAACTTTTTATACATATGACACTAATATCGGAGTGTGACATGACTCTCGCTAACAACTTTACCACTTGACAATAACTTCTTAACTGTAAAAATCATTTCTAATAATTTTAAAAATTAGGTTCTAAATTCTTAAAAAAAAGATATAAAGACTATATCCAAAACTTAAACTTTCTAGGCATCACTTAATTAAATCTTAATTCTTTAATGTTGACATCATCTTCTCTCATTTAAAAATCATACTCTCATTTAAAAACCACAGGTATATACTTTATTTCATAATTTGTTAATATAACATGTGTTTCACATTGACACAAGACATGGAAAGTGAAGTACAAACCATGTCTGTGTTTTGGTTTTAAGAACCTAGGCGAAATTTATTTTATATACAAATACTTCTATACTTCAAAAGTAAAATAACAATAACTCATGTTGATTAAGGAAATTAGTCCAATGTTCACTTTAGTCAAATTAATAAGAAAATAAAATGAATTAATAACATAAAATGGAGGATAATTGTTTATTAATAGAAAAAAAATTAAATTTTTGGCATAAGATTTAAAAAGAACATTATAAAAATACTTAATACAAATATAAATTTGTAGAATAATTAAAAAAAAGTACCGATAGTTCAAACATAGTTCATACTTGCTACTAAATATTATGTTGGTAATATATTTAAGATTTTAAGGTGATAAAAAAATTAAATAAAAAACTACTTTCAATAAAATTGCATCACACTAGTTCAAACTTTGGCTTTTACAACTTTGTCATTGTCTACTCCAAAATACATTATGATTTTATGAAATCAAAAATAAGTTTTTATTAAAAAGTATATTAGACCAATCTTAAAGCGAATAAGAATGTTACATTAAACATAATTTTTCTACTGCACACATTATGAGAAGCAAAGAGAAAAAAAAGAAGCTCGTCTGCCATGTAATGTAACTGCTTAGGAGGTGGCGTTGTTGCTGCTTGAAATCAAGGCGACCATTAAATTCAACCCTTTCCCAATCCCCCGACCCCAGATCAATTATGTTATCTTTTAATGTTTTTACGTCATTTGTTTCAATAATAAATTATTTAAATAATTGGGTTATACATTGAAATAAATGATAATATTTCATTTCAATTGTTTTAATAATCGGTATAGATTTTTTCAATAATTATTAACATAATCGGTATAAAAAACATATTAAATATCAAATTTTTACGCTAGTTATTATTAAAACAACCACTATAAAAACAGACACACACATGTTAAATAATGATTGAGTTGACCACAAACTAACATAATGATCAAATACCAAATAATAATTTTTCCCCACACACAGGCAAAGGAAGGTTCTTTCCTTATTTTTCCATTTTGTCTGAGCCTAAATATATCGATTAAAAAATAAAGTATTTTTTTCCTATTTATAATAAAAAAAAATGTTTGAATGGTCCTATTTGTAAGACAAATCACTTACTAGAAGTATTTTATATCTTTTCTCATGTTTATCTTTATTTTGGAAAATGTTATTGTCAATATTAAAATAAAATTTTAATTTTAATAGAAATAAAATTGAAATATTACAATAACTTTTTATAAAAATTAGTGTATTAATACATTTTTTTAATATATGTGCTTTGATCTGAATTGTTTTATAAATATCAACAAAAAAGGATAAAGTTTTTTTTAAAGAATAAAGGGAAACAACTATAGATTTTTGTTAGGGTAACTTTTATTGAGAATAAGTACATTTAGTACAATGAATGCATTGATCTCAATTAAAGTTTATTTAATAATATTATTATTTAGAATAATTGACAATGTTTAATAAGAAATAACATAGGTTGAGATGAGTTTCAATTTTAATTAAACACACACTTAAAAATAATGAGAAGTTTTAATTATACTAAACCCTAAATAAGATTGAAGAGACGTGTGATTAAAAACAATCAGACATATGGGTTTGTTTCTGTTTTCATTGTTCATTCGCATGTATTTCATTAATCATAGAACAAAAGTATTAAGGAAATATCTGTCTTGATATGTACAATAATACATATGATTGAGAAAAACATTAGTGAACGCGGTGAATTCTGAATGTTGACACCCGGGGTAGATTTGTCAATGCAGTTGAGTTTTTTCTTGGTTATTTAGAGCACGTTTTGTGGTCTTTCTCCAACGAAGAAAACAATGTTGCGTAGGAGGAGATTTTTGATCCTACATTTCAATGGAGTTTTGATTTTTTCGAACGACATAAAAAATTAATATCAATCTTTAAATTTTTTATTTCAACTCAACTCCGTTTCCCTAATTACAAACCAAACACTATGTATATTTTGTTCTCTGTAAATTACATAATAAAAATTCAAAAGACAGGGATGATGAGGTAGACAGAGATAGAGATTAAAAAAAAGGAAGATATGGTGCGGGGAATAGAAGAATTGAAAGAGAATGGAAGGTGACAGAGTAATGAATTAGGATAAAGTATCTAAAAAAGCACTGAAATTTAAACTAATAAAACGACAGGTTTTCTTCCACTTTCTCTCTAATCCTATTTAATAATTACTTAATGTATGGAATTGTTTATTCATTACCTGCAGAAGCTACTCTAGGTACTAAGTCCCTGTTCTGCTTATAACATATTGGGACAATGGCCTCTACTTCTATTATATGCAGACAATCTCACCTTGAGATAATCAAACCATTGAATGGTCCAAAACTTTAAGAACCAACAAGCCATCAATGGCAATTTAAGATGCAGTCAAAAAGTTACAAATTGAATAACATCAACAGCTTCAAGATTCCTTTGATACATTGGTAAATAAAAAGAAGTGCGTATACAAAAATAAAATAAAAATATATAAAATACATTTGGATTTATGATAGAGCTTTTAAGTGTTTTCCTCTAGATGTTTGTGAAGGTCTGTCTAATTAAATTTGAAGTTCTATTTTAATAACCCATGTTGGTGGCTTTCAATGTGTAAATTATTGAGGTGGAATTTTAATAACGAACTTCGCATTCATGGAGCATAGATTAAGAAATTTTTGTTAAAAAATTAATATTAATGTAGTTTATACATGATTTTTATAGCAAATTTAATGTATTTTTTAATAGGAATCTATGTGAGAGACAAAGAGGGATCATAGTAAAAAATTACTTTTTTTATTTCTTAACTATGGCATACATTTTTAAAAAAACTCATAATAATTAAAAATAATCTCATATATATATATATATATATATATATATATATATATCTTATGTATATTGTCCTTTTTAGTGAACTTAATACGCTCCCTAGCTAAAATTTAAAGATGATCAAAATAAGTTATATCACTTTTAATAAAATCTTTTTTATAGGGGTATTTATCATCTAATACAGACCAAACAAAACCACTCCATCGATTCAAAATAATTGAAAACTGATCAAATAAAAAACTAGTCAAACCAAAACCAAAAAAAGTACATTGTGTGTAATTTGGATCAGATTTTGAATGTACATCTGAAACTTAAACTGAAATCAATCAAACCGCAATCTTCAACATATTATATACAAGACTTAAATTTAAATGAGACTTAAACAATTACAGGTAGTGATTTGTGATTTTTTCTATTATTTTGAAATTTTTTATAATGGTGGATTTGTTATTAAAATAATTATTTTTTATTTTCTTAGGTTAGAATTATATGTCTGGTACTTAATTTTGTAAAAAATAAAATTAACTTAAAACTTAATAAACAGATCAAATTTGAACAACTTTTAATCAAATCAAATCAAATAACATCATATGTTTTAATCAAATTGAACTGTAACTTAATAATTTAATCAGATCAAATGATATTTTATATAAAAACTAAATTCATCTAAACCACGAACATTCATATATATATATATATATATATATATATATATATATATATATGATAAAATTCAAACCAATAACAACATATCTAATATACGAAACTATATATCAATCATGGCAGCTTTATGGACATGATAATGTTTTTCTAATCTATTAACATTACTTATTACCATGATAATGTTTTGTTTCTTGGATATTAATTTTTTTAGATAAAAAAAATTATTGCTAGGGGTAGACGGATACCGAAACCCAAAAAGAAAGTAGAAAGTAAATGAAACTTAGGGGAATCACCGTAAAAAAAATTCTTTCTGAACTTTTTACTAGTTGCATTTCAAGAGATTCAAACTGAAAATCCCTAGTTAAGAAATAATAACACAACAATTATGATTAATTAGACCCAATATTTTTTCAGTTGAATTTATTAATTTTACTTTTATTATAAGGTAATATTAGTTATAGAGTATTATATAATTATTATACCATGAGATTGATTAAGTAGCAAGTGAGTTATTATTGTTTTAAGTAAAATATAAGGTTTGAAATATTGTACACGTAAAAAATATTTTCTAAAAAGTTTGCTGGTTATATTTGGATACATTAAACCTGTTTGTTTATGTTTATTTTTTAAATGTTTTTTTAAAAAAACACTTTTTCTGTAAGTATATTTTTTTAATAAGCAGATGAAAGTTATTTCTTGAAATAAATACAAATTTACTTATCTTTTGTTTCTGTTTACTTTTGAAATTTTAAATAAACACATAAAAATTTAAAATAAATAATGTTTGATTAAAAAATATTTATCTCTTAGAAGATGTTTGGTGCAGCGTTGATGTGAACGCAACGAAGGTGAGGTGAAGGAAAAATTCCATCTTACAATCAAACAAACAACGTAAAAGATCAATATTTATCTTTAGATTTTTCCATCTCTTTATTTACAAATCAAACATGCCTTAAACAAACGAATTTATAATCTAAGACAGGGAGAGACAGCACGTGGTGGGGAACTCCAAAATTTTTTGTTTGAAAGAGATGGAATCGAAAATAGGATGGTGGTTGGGAAATGAAGAATGGTGGTGGAAATGTTGCCAGCCTTTGTTCTCACGCCTGCGGAATCCATTGGCGCTTAGCTCCGGGAAATGCGTCGCGTAGCTGTTGCGGTTGGCGTGCTTCAAATTCCATATATATTCTACTATTCAACAACCAACCTCCAAATATGTGTCCCTTTTGCAGAGGAACCTTGATACAATCTATTTAGTATTCGTATGATACGAATATATGAATACATAAAATCTAACTCTAAACAAATTTAAAATATTTAAGTGGGTATTATTTTAACTAGTTAGTAATGTTTTTTTATTTTAGTTACTAATTAAAATTTTATTTTTATTTTATTATCCTTTCATATTTTTAATAATTTTTAATATTATCCTTATTTTATTTTTAAAAGATTAAACTTTTATTTTAAAAGATGTAATTATTTCATGAATTTTTTATATTATTAGTGTTTATTTTTTATCAGAATTTTATGATATGTAATTATGATTTTACGAATAATATTTATATCAATTATGGAATTTGAAGTATTAATTTTTAATTTATTTTATGAATTTTTTTACAAAAAAAGATTAACCATTAATATTTTATTAAATTTAAGATTAATTAAAAAATCTAAAAAAAAGTTACAAGTTGTGTATATAAAAATTTTACAACTTTTGCCTAAATAATAAAGTATATATTTTTTTATGTCATTTTACATTTATTAGTCATTCTTATAGATAGTTTCATCAAATACTTTTATACAATCAACTAGATTATCAACTTTTAGTTTCCAGTAATTTTTAAAATTTCAGTTAACTTTAATTAGTTTTACCAAATAAATAATTAAAGTAAATCTGAATTTAGTAAATGGGCAATTTATATGTTTTGTTTTTGGTTAGTGTTGTCTAAATTTTAAAGTACATACCTTGATTAAGGGGTCGTTTGGTTCTCCGACCAACCTAAAAAAAAGATCTTATGTTCAAATAGAGTTTAACTGTCTCAAATAACGTGAATGATTAATATTAACTTTTAAATTTTTTTTATTTTCTCAGTACTAAGTGAACTCCCTGCATAGCTTCCAAAATTTTCATTAAAGAAAATACGTATATCACTCCTCTTTTTCTTTCTCTTTTTTTTTGTTAAAAAGAAACTACTCCTCTTTTTCTGCTAATAAAGGATCTTTTTTTTTTTTTTTTCAAAATTTGATTCTTGTCTTCGCCAAGGTTTTTTCTTTCTATCAAAATGATTGCATACCGTAGCAAAGTTTCTGAGAGCAAATTCAAATAACTTAATTAATGACAGAGAAAACACAATGGGTTGGGATATAGCATACTGCCGGTGGGACAACAATGGATTGAATTGTTGATATTGGTTATCCTGTTGGCTGATGAATTGTCAACACACTCTGACAATTTGAGTGTTAAACATGTACCTGTTTGATTGTTTTGTAAATGAAATTCTACAAATAAAATTATTTAATAATTAATTTACTCTACACGACGAGATTTTTAAAAATATTCCTTTCAATTAACCAAGATGAGAGATGGGGTTTGTTAATAGAGAACCAAACCTATATTTAATTCTGGTATTTTTCACACTGCTCGAAATAATTAAACGATTTGACTTACCTTAACTTTTAACCAAACAAGCTTGTCATCGACCTGGTGTTTAAAATATATGAAAGATAAATAAATTTTTTAAAAATCTTTAATGTTAAATATCCAAACATTAATTTTTTTTTTCTTATTCTTAAAGACATTTTAAAGTTTGGAGTGGAACAAGTTCCATGTTAACAGAAAGGGCCAACCAAATCTAGCATGGCTTTTGTTAAAAGAAATGGAGAATCGTGATCTGTATTGCTAATCATATTGTCTTCCTAAAAAGCAGATTTCGGAAATCAACAAGTCTTAACTGCGGAAGTTGATGTTCAGGACCCAACTTTCTGACCAACTTACTGAACTCTTGAAATGGACACATTGCCTATTTTGGATGCATCAAAATTGAAACTTAAAGAAGAGAAAAACTTTGGTTTCATATATATTTTTATTTTTTATTACAAAATTATCATATTCTTTTCTATTTTCCAGAGTTTAAATAAGGAATAATTGTTTCGTAATTAAAAATAAAAATAAGAAAATAAATAATAGTTTCCAAAATTCAAATAATCCTTTAACTTGTTTGTTTTATCTTTTACTATTTTCATATTTTTAGTTTAACTAAATAAAAACCACATGTCATCTCATCTCTATTTTTTTTCCTCTTTAATTGCAAGTTTGCTACCCATCAAGCAAGGAAACAAAATAAAAAAAAAAGGTTAAGAAAAAAGAACGCAAGACGAGTCATCATATTGACTCATGATTCGTTGGATAATAAATTGAATGGTTTGTGATCTACATGTTCTAAATTTAAAATTAGCACATTATAAAGTTTAAAACTAGGCTTAATTCTTAAAAGCATGTTTTTTTTAAGATTTAGCTCGTCTTTATCGTTAAAATTAAATCATGGTTATAACTTTTCACCGGTTAGGTGTTAAAAGTATTCACAAGTTTTTTTTTCTTAAATGTAAAGCTAGTGTGACGTCCTGTGTAATTTTCTGAATAAATTTTTCGCGTTTTTGAAAGATCAATTTAAAATTCGTAAATTAATTCAGAGTTCACATAAAATTCGATAATCGCGGAATATTGTCATGCATACTAGTCGTGATTAATAAAATTCATGAAATATTTACATAGCGGAAACGATTTAGAAGTAACAGTACATAGTACGTAATATTTATTACAACCCATTAAAATAAAGTAGAAATCAAGTCCAAGCAATATATCATATAGTCATCAATCATGGCATCACTCTTCATTCTGCGTGGCATTCACTGTAAAAATTGATATAAGAGTGAGACAGAATATAGAATAAGTATAAAATAAATAAAATTGCACAAACACAATCAACAAATCATAATGATATGATGGATATGCCAGACGAGTTCATTTATATATAATGAGTCTTTAATTAGTCAAATGATGTCATGCTGGATCCATTTGGTTTGGTGAGAATACTGCAGTAAAAAGTCTCATAGAGTCACCAGTAGGAATTAGCATAACCATGAACCCTTACACCTTCATGGCCCTCGCTTTCAAGTACACAAATAGGAATTAGCATAACCATGAATCCCTACATCTTCATGGCCCTCGCTTTTAAATACACAAATAGGAATTAGCATAACCATGAATCCCTACATCTTCATGGCTCCTGCACAAATAAGTATACCAGTAGGAATTTGCACAACCATGGATCCCTACACTTCCATGGTTCTTGTGAAAATAGGGCTTAAACTCTCATAGAGTAACCCCCCACCAGGGTAGGCAATCATGGAACCCCTAAATTCCATGGTGCGTCCAATGCTTATGATGCATGAATGCCTTTAATTCTCTTTATCATTTAACATACCATGATATCCACATTTAAAAGTATTCACAAGTTTTTTTTTCTTAAATGTAAAGCTAGCCCCTAAAATATGAAGTTAGATGCGATCAGGCTATGAAAATGTGTCTTCGATCAAGCTTTTGTGCCTTAGGTTGAGTTTCCGATTTGAGCCTGACAATGCTAGAATCAACCATTACCTTTTCTATCGTGTTGTTCTTTTCTGGCACCGTAACAAACTTGCGTTTGCATCATCTATGTCGCGTCGATGGTGCCACTAAATGAACCATAGGGCAAAGAGGGAAATGGGGAGATGAGTGAGCAAAGAAGAAAAAGAAGAAGAATAGGACATAGAAAGACAATGGGGAGAAGAAGAAAACAATGAATAAAGCTTAAGTGGCCATTTTTTATATAAAAAAAGTTAAATAAATACACATGTCAATGTCGAGTCAATACTTAATTGACAGAAAGTTAACAAAAGAACTTAATCCTACCAAAAATATTTTAAGGGCTAAATCATAAAAACATTTCTAGGGAGTTGGTCCTAATTTTAAACTTTTTGAGGGACTAATTTTATATTGAAGTCAAAAAATTATACATGTCGGTATTTAGGTGGCTAACTGCCAAACACCTTAGCAATTAAATAACAGAAAGTTAACGACAAAGTTTAATTCTAACAAAAAATACATCTCAAGGGCTAAATCCTAAAATAAATTTCTTTGGGGGCGGTCCTAGTTTTGAACTCTTTTAGGGTTTAATTTTATATTTAAGGCTAAAATATATTTCACTGTTTATACATTATACATTAATTATATATATATGTCGCAACCTGGATCGCGACGGCGCGGCGAGAGAGAAAAACCTCGTGTGAAACAGGGAGTCGCCACCAACGTTTTTATCCATAGGAAAAACATTGGGAAAAAACTGAGTTCAGTGAAAGCACTGGTTTAAAAAATGAGATTCAAGTTCGGGAATCGGTTACGAGTAGGGAAGGTATTAGCACCCTACATCGCCTGTCAGAAACAGTACCAAGATTGAAAGCGTAATATAAATAGCCTTAAATAAAACATAGTTTCTTCCTTTTTTTATGTATTTTTATTTAAAAACGATGGAATAGAGTAGAGAACTGTACAAACATAGAATGTCGAAGCGAGGTCAACGGGACGCTTCATCCGAATTAAACTCGACTTCGATGTGTGACAGAAAGGGGAAGAGAATGCAAATAAGACGTCACGCCTAAATTAGACATCCTCGAATAAAAAAAAGACAGGGATAGGAAAGAGATAAGCGGGACGTCTCGTCCTAAGTATCTCTTCCCTATGAATCATGGCGAGGCTCGAACAAAAACTAGGGGGAAATCAACAAGACGTCACGTCTAAATTGATTTTCACGGAAGCGACAAAAAAAAAGAACACTTATGAAAGAAACATGAAAGTGAGGAAATAAATCAGTAAAAAGAAGCAAGAAAGATGGGCCCGACAGGAGTTGAGGTCCTGCTCCTACGTATTCTTGAATTATCAAGAAATCAGGGTTACGTAGTTTTGAGTGTTTTTTTTTCTTTTAGGAAAAGATTGGGAAAATGTTGGTGGGTATCATTTTGGTGAGGAACCCATACAAGACGAAGTTCTTCGCACGTGGACGGATCCTATAGAGGTTGTGTAGACGGAAGTATTTTCCGTATGACACTGACTAAAAATGATTTGTTTCTTTTTTTGATTTTATTTAGATTTGAAAGAAGACATAGGAAACATTTATTTCCCTTTATTATATTTTTACTACGAAGCAAAGGAGGGAAGGTAGCAGAAGCTACAAGAGAGAAAGGGGAACAGTGAGTTCGGAAAAGAGAGGGAAAAACAAGCGAAAACTGAGTGGGAGAAGAGAAAACCGAGTGAGAAAAAGGGAAAAACCGAGTAAAAAATTGAAAAACCGAGTGAAAATGGAAAAACCGAGTTAAAAATGGGAAAACCGAGTGAAAATGGAAAAAACCGAGTGAGAAATAAAAGTACCGAGTGAAAAGAGGAATACCGAGTGATGGAATAAGAAACTGCAGAGTGGGTCAGCAACTGACTGAAGGTGGAAGGGACCGACCGAGTGAGAAAGGCAGTGGGGGGTTGAGGAGTTTGAAGGTGCTTGGAGGGAAATGAGACGGTGTGGTATGAAGAGAGAGGAGGAGGGATGGTGAGATTTGAAGGACGGTTGATGTGGGAGCTATACGGTATAGGTGAGGAAACGGAGGTGTGGGGGCTGTTGGAGAGGGCTGTGAAGAATGAGGGCGGTGTTATGGGTTAAAGAGGGAGCTGGAGGGTGTTTGGTTGCTGTGAGGGGCTGGACGGTGTGAGGGAGAGAGAGAATAAAGGTGAACTCAGGTAGAGTTTTCTCTTAATGAATGCCTTTGGTCCTTCAAAGCTTCAGCCCTTGTCCATTTATAGGCTTTTCCGAGTGGAAGGCCAGCTCAGGCTTCCACTCAGAGTGGAGGCAGCCTGGTAGTGGGGGACAGCGGCTGGTGGGAATTTTTAATTCCTCCACTTCTGCCCCTGTCTGCCACCCCCAGGATTCCTGGATCCACTTGGGTGGTGGAATCCAAGTCAGCACGGGCGAACAGGTGGCGCCTGGTGGAAATCCGAGAGAGGATGGTGGAAATCCGAGAGAAGATGATTCGGATTAGCCTCTCAGTCAGCATTCATCCTCAATGGGAGTGAATTCCGAGAGGAATGACTATTCTCCAATAGAATTCCGAGAGGAATGACTATCAGTCTTGTCCGAGTGAGAATCAATCTATAACAGACCGAGTGGGAATCCTTTCACAAAAGACCGAGTAGGAATCCTTTAGTAGCCGACCGAGTAGGAATCTTTTAATAGCTGCTGAGTGTGAATCAATCTGAGAGGACTCAACCACTCGGAAGAATCTCGCTCGGCAATGCTTCTACACTCGGATTCGTCACTTGTGCTCGGATACAGGACCCTGGGTGTACAATCAGGTCTCAGTAAGTTTCATTCAAGGTCAGCTTCACTCAATATTTAACTCGGAGCCGGCCTTCCTTTCAATCAGAAGTTGCAACAGCTCCAATAATCCTTCAGGGGCATTCATTCGGAGTCGGCCATATTTCCACTCGGATGGTTTCACTTGTTTCCTGGACAAGTCTTAGTCAGATTCAGGACTCAGGAGCAATTTATTTGTGTATCAACCGGATTGGAGGTAAGCTACAACCCATTCGGATTTCACAATGGGGAGTCATTCAGTGGAGAGCATTTATTCAGAAATCTGACTGGTTTCACATGGAATTGCCTTTTCAATCAGAAATGGTTTCACACGGCAATCAACAGTTCTTATGCACTTTCCAATCAGGATGGTTTCTCTGAATTCAGAACCCTTTTTTAGTCAAAATCTGACCGCTCGGAGTCGGTCTCTTCACTTTAGTCAAGAGAGATTCATTAAATAATCGTCCCTCGGATGTGTTTATTCAAGAGTCGGCCTTGTATTCACTCGGACTCATCCCTCATACTTCAGTCAGAAGGGTTTCAATCAACGTTTGACCCTCGGATGTGTTTACTCGGGTGTTGGGGTTGTTTTCACTCAGAAATATGGGACTTGAGAGAGTCTGCCCAGATATTCATTCTCAGCCTTTCTGCGCTCGGAATTGGTTTGAAGAGTGATGGCTCGGGATTGATTTGAAGGGATTGACTCGGAATTGGTTTGAAGGGTGATGACTCGGTATTGGTTTGAAGGGTGATGACTCGGCATTGGTTTGAAGAGTGATGGCTCGGGATTGATTTGAAGGGATTGACTCGGAATTGGTTTGAAGGGTGATGGCTCAGCATTGGTTTGAAGAGTGATGGCTCGGGATTGATTTGAAGGGATTGACTCGGAATTGGTTTGAAGGGTGATGACTCAGCATTGGTTTGAAGGGTGATGACTCGGTATTAGTTTGAAGAGTGATGGCTCGGGATTGATTTGAAGGATGAGTGAAGATTGGCTCAGAAATCTGACTGAAAAGGACTCGAAAATGGTTGTAGAATGGCCCACTCGGCAAATATTCACTCGGACTCGATCTTCTTTCCTCTCAGAAGTTGGTACTTGAGAGAATCTGACCACTCAGTTACACTCGGAGTCGGTCTTTTTTACTTCAGTCAGGAGAGCTCCATTCAACATCTGATCCTCGGATGTGCTCACTCGGACTTGGTTTCAATCGAAATCTGACCACCCAGATTCACTGAGAGTCGGACTTCACACTTCAATCAGCATTTCAATCAGTATTCTTTCATTTGGATTTCTCGTATTCAGAAAGCTCTCACTCGGATTCACTTCAATCAGCACTAGTATTCCACTCGGAAATGACTCATTCTGAGTAGATATACTCGGATTGGATCATTTATGGGTCATTCCGCTCAGATTCCTTAACAGGAGCCTATTCCACTCGGAAATGCTTCATTATGACTCGGATTTGATCATTTTTTGAGTCATTCCACTCGGATTTATCACAACAGTGGCATACTCCACTCGGCAATGCTCCAATCTGAGTCATATCATTTGGATTTGCTCCAATCTGAGTCATTTCACTCGGATTTGCCTCCAACAGGTCTATATTCCACTCGGAAATGCTTCCATCAGAGTCATCTTGCTTGGATCTGATCATTCTAAGTTGGAATGCAGTATAAAAGAAGATTATTTCCACTTGGACCGGACCAAAAGAGGTGTTCACAAATGCCCCTCTTTACTTCTTTTTCACAAAAGAAACACGAAGCTTCTGTGTTTTTGAAGTGAAAAGGAAGTAAAGATATGAACACCGATGTAGGGGCCAAGTGGGACTTTTTGATGGCGTCTGATAGTGTCGGCAATCACGAGTCAGTGTGACCTTTCTTCTTTAAAGACGAGCATTTTCCACTTCCGTCTCGCTTTTCTCTTCTTTTTCTTTTTCTCTCTCTCTTTTTTTTTTGTTTTTTGTTTTGTTTTTTTTTGTTTTTTTATTTTTTATTTTTTTTTGTTGTTTTTTTTTTGTTTTGGAAAAAGTGGAGCGAGGCTATGCCACGTCTGGCGATGAGGGACGCCATCTTTGGGCGACGAAAAAGTAAAGGGTGCCATTTGATCGGCGCCTGGAAAGTAAAAGGTGAGGGTATTGCCTCTTGGTTGACTGGAAAGTAAAAGGGTGAGGGTGCTGCCTCCTGGTTAACTGGAAAGAAAAAGGTGTCATTTGGTCGGTGACAGGAAAGTAAAGGGTGAGGGTGTTGCCTGTAACACCCTAATTTTTAATAAATAATAAATCCAAAAAAAAAAACAGTGAGAAATTTTTTTTTTTAAAAATCAACCACTGGTCACTCGTCATAGAAAAAGAAGGAAGAAGGCAAGGGAAATAGAAGAGCATTCACACATATAGCAACCAGCAGAAGGAACAAGGCTGGGACCGACCCATTCGGTTCAGCGAAACACATCAGCGCCTGGGCAAAAACCATGACAACTCTGACTCAGTCAAGCGAGGTTCAGCACCGCCTGAGCGAGGGGTGACAATGCAGCAGTGGAAAAGGAGGTCCTCAAGCGAAGCTCAACGCCAGTATCAATTCGCTTCAGCGTAATCCCACATACTTGGACGAGACAGCTCCATTCGCTCGGGCGAGGCACGATCCGCTTAAGCGATGCCAACACGAAAACCTCTCCAAACGCACACTCGCTGAAGCTAAATCTAAGTCGCTGGGGCGAACACAGGTACAAGGTAACTTCTCACTCGGATATGGACAAGGGTTCACTCGGCAAATCATCACGCTCGCACTTCACTCGGAAAATCAGGTGGTTAAGTCCCACTCGGACTTAACCGAAACCCAACCACTCGGGACACAGACTTTTATTCACTCGGATTACCAATACCTCACACTTAGGATCCAATCCACTCTAAACCACTACTCTAACTCTTCTCTCAGAGAGAATCACTCAAGGTTTTCACTCGGGAAATACAAACTCTTCCTCACTCGGGATTTATTTATGACTTTCACTCGGAGTCACATAACATGTTCACTCGGAAAAGCCACCCAGAAATCTTCACTCAGAACCACTAACTTAACATGATTTCACTCCTCAACGGCCCTCGAGTTATTTAGCAACACTTCCCAGTCGGAAAACGCATCGAATCAGTACGAAGCACATACATATGAATACATGATCACAGAAACATAAATCTGCTAACAAATCCAGTCTACCGACCCATAGACATGTAACCATACACTCGGAATACCCATTATCTTGATATTATGCATTTACCAATATTTACGATACCATACAAGTGATACCATAACTATTCAATCTTTATAAGTGAAAATATTTTAATCGTCATTTTACATAGGAGCCGACCAAGGCTATACGGACAGGACATAATAAAGCAATACAAGTGCTCAACAGTCGGAGTGCACCACACTCGGACTTGAAACCCTATCATCATTTCCGAGTACGACCTGCACACTAAAAAAATGGTGTAGGAGTGAGCATCTTAGATATTAAATGATAGATACCGACTCAGGCTGCCTCACAATTATACAACCATATACATATATACACACACAATTATACATGGGCAACGATTATAGTCAGAGTAGCACCAATCAACCAGGACACACATAAGACTCTTACCGATCGGAATCCACCAATTGTCACTCGGCCTTATGCACGCATCAATTCAACAACATTAACATACGACAATCAGTGACTTAATAACAATACCCATGAATCAGAATGCACATATTGAATATTTCTCAATCAGAATTCAACAATTCTCACTCGGTTACACACATAACATTTCAATAACACTGATACACATATATATATATATTCATGAAACAGGTTTCACTTAGCATCCAAGGCATGTGCACGCAGAATAATTCACTCGGGCATACACATTCATCATCTTCATAAACATTATCAAATGCATAATCAAATTCCAATCAGCATCAGCAATACATATATACAAAGTAATTCACTCGGATATACATTCATCATCTCACTAACACCTTCGCATGCACAACCAATTCCAAACATTGTCAACAGTTAATAAACACATATTATCTCACTCAGTTCCGCATTCGTGTGTATCGGTTTAGACGTTGCAATGTAGGCTCTCAGCCTTTTTACACATAGCTCTCAGCTATCAAATCAGCTCCCAGCTGCTTGGCCATTTTACAGGTACCCAACCGTTTGCCCACAGGTGACACCAGCGCTCTCAGCGCCAACGGAGGTGTTCACAGGCAGCCCGAGTCCCACTCAAGGGCTACCTTGAGTCCCACTCAAGGATTTTGCAGCGTCCCACGCCGAATAACCGATGGTAGTGTCCCACACTACGTGCTCTCAGCACAACGCATCTCATGCGCCACACGCGGATTCAATACACAGCATTTAATTCATGCACACATCCTCTTATTCAATCACACATATTTCACATGCAGTTGGTAATACATATTATCAGGACTCCGCATGTTAATTCAACACACACAATTTCCATGCAATCATCATTATCGTTCCATTAACAACATGTGAGTCCAACACAATCGGTAATAATCAATATCAAGCTTTCATGAACATTTTTTATCAACTCAAGTATAACATGCGCTCGGTTTACAGTAGTGTCAGATCTCAAACAACGCATGCATCTATCTGAAGATCAATGAATTCACACAGGCATTCCAATCAACATAGCACAACATGCAATCAGTGTATGACAGTGTCGGAACTTAATCAACGCATGCATTCCTATGAACATGAACAGATTCAATAAAGCATTCTCATCAACGCAACACGACATGCAATCGGGTTCCATGGTGACGAGACTCAACAACGCATGTATTTTTAAGGACGATGCTAACATGCAACACTCACTCTCACTTAACCTGCATTCGGATACTTCACATGCAACATACCACACGACAGAATACAATACCACAATTATCAATGTTCTCCAAACCCGTTCGTAATCCATGCATTTAGCATGTAAGGTACTCCCCTACCTGGATGAAGCTTTCAGTCGGCCAAGACAACACCCAGTTCCAGAGGGACACTGAGTCACACCCAGCACATCTGCATGCAAGAGCAGGGAGACCATTCGGGTTCCTGAGATGCCCAGCTCTCTGTTCATTCCCTGGAGGAGCTCCATCACAACGCTGTGAACACTTCTACCATCTTGAAGCTTCTCGCAGATCTCCACTGAGGCTTGGCAGCTTCGAGCAAGAAGAGGAAGTCGACGAAGGAATGAAGGAACAAGGAAGGAGACGGGTTGCATGCAGAGGGAATGCACACCCTCACCCTCACTGGCTCATCGAGTAAGGAAGGAGGACTTCCGACCTTCAGCCACCACTGTCTCGAGCTCACGGGAATAGCGAGTAGAAAAAGAAGAAGAGGAGAAGGAGAGTGAAGAGCGAAGAAGAGAAGAAGAGAAATTTGAAGGAGATGCATAGCTTCTGTGACCCAGGGCACATATATGTATAAGCATGCGCGTGCACGAGGAAGAGGAGAGTGGGGTGGGAAATTGTGGATTGCAGTCCCACTCACGTGACTCACCAATCGCAAACAGCCACCCCTTACCAGTTAAGCTTATTTAATTTGTCACTATTCCTCAAGTTAAATCGAATATAATTAACAATTAATTTTCTACTTCTGGAATTACTATTTTAGCAATTTATATTCATTCGGCAAATAATTATTAAATCGGGATGTTACAGTTCTCCCCCTCTCAAAAGAATTTCGTCCTCGAAATTCAATCGGTAACTTACCTTAAATAATTAACTCAGAAAATTGCTGTCTCAATCACCCACACGACTGTGCTTCCACAAGCATTCACCGATCGGATCGCAATTTCACTCGGCAAGGATTCACTACTCAAGCGGTTTACCGACCGCACCGCAATCTCAGTCAGCAAAACATAAAAAGTCAGGCCTTACCTGATTACAACCTCATCACAGAATTTAATGTATTCGGGAATTCAATTCCTAAAACGTACTATTTACCCCATTTTAACTCAGCCATTTCATCACAAGCAGGGGCACTTCCTAATTTCTTGGCCGCTCGGCCCCGTGCTCTCAACACCGACTGGTGTATTTACACCCTCGGTTTCCCTGACTCAAATGAGTCACTCGGTACAACTACAACTCATACAGGGTACAAACCCAAAATTGTATCACATGGACACGTGATGGGGGTTAATCATTTAGTTGGGAGTAATCTAATAGGTAAACAACATCACCGACCCCCAAAAATACCCACTCCTGACCAATTCCTCTCGGTTTAAACACTCGGGTTTTCAAAATCTGACCACAAGATTTCTTCCTTACACCAGAATGAACGCTCAAAAGGGCTTCCATGTGCTCCAGTCAGTACCATTTGCTAGGGTTTAATTCGCACAGGCACCACGCTCGGTGTGGAAATCTTAGGTTCCTACCCATGATTTTGGCTAAACTCACTCACTCGGAGTCTCATTTTTCATCCAAAAGGACTTTTCTCCGGGAAGATCACTCGGCTGGACATCACAAGGGTATTAAGAACTCCACACTCGGCATCTTTCTACTTAGAATTGTTCCGTATAACTCCATCCTACACGGAAGTGATACACTCTGAGGCACACCACTCGAATCTCTCCTTGCTCAGAGCGTTACACTCGGATACTACCCCCTTAACTTACTAATGGTACTCTCTATGAGGTTCTACTCGGAACACTCTAACTCTCACTCAGCAGTTCTTCCTCATAAGACTTCACTCGGAATTGTCCCTACTTTTGCACACTCGGAATATACTAATCCCTTCCCAAGCAAGTCCTCACCTTGCAATTTAATTTGGCTCCAATCCTGGTTTCTTCATTAGGCCTACAGTATTACTCGGTTAACTTTTCAAAACTCCAATTTCAGTGACAGTTTGGTCACTCTCTATATTCCAATACCAATCGTCCTTTTTGTAGCCAATCTGTACCCAGTAACCTCTAATTCTCTCGGAAACAGACACGCCAAGGTTAAATAAACCCTCTTCCCTCATTTGATAATCAATCGCATAACACTCATTCGATATAACTCTCATTATCACTCGGAAACGTCTGAAGGACTCACCATCACCATAAGTAGTTACAGCTTCACCTGCCCGACTCATGAATTGCTGCATCCAACTTATAGGATGACGTCTCATTCCTATAGGGTTACAACAATTACATGGTCACTGCAACGTGTACGCTGCCATATTACCTATGGCAGGAAGAGTCATCTCAGAGCAGCATACCTCACACGAACCAGACTTCACCCAACTAATACAACTTCACACGGTAGTTAATGGCAGTTCACACATATAAGTAATACACCCACTTTAACATCACGCATCACATAGGGTACATCACGTATCAATAATCATGAAAATTATTCATCACTTCTATAAAACAGTTGATGGCAATACAACAATCGGCTCCTAGCCAATACCGAGTAATTATTTCTTTAATCCTGTTCAACACAAAATCATGGCTCGGATTAAATTCTCAATCCCCAGCAATGTGATGACATCACTCACTCGGGTTCATGCAATTCATTCAGGTTTAAGCAATTCACAATCACATATGCTATAACACACTACGAGCTTCAGCAACAGCACTAATGTACATACAGACACTCAATCAGATGTCACACCAATTATTCATGGTTATATCATTGTTTACTACAGCATACATCATAATCATAACACACATTGCACTTGACATATACATACGCCCATCCAATCAGATTTACCCAAATCAATTCCAACTACATTAAGGGTTTCATTCACAATATCATATTCACACATTCACATAGTTCACACTGAGCTCATTTATTCTCATAAGTGTACGCACAGTCATTCAATCAGAAATTGCACTATAACATACATTCTCAATTATAACATTGCATCACACTTGGCAACAGCATCAATACATGTACATTCATTCAGTCAGACTTCATTCATACAACATCATCAGGTCGGAAACTACTCAAATCATTCAAATCCATGCAAATCATGTCACCCTCAATAATAATACTCTCATACACATGTAGTCATGCAGTCGGCGAATCAGATGCATACGATTTATTTACCAGGAGTCCCACTCCAATGCACTCGGCATTTGCCTTGAGTCCAACCCAAGGACTTTCATTAAGCATCCAATGCTCATGCTCCAAGCATGGCCTCGAATCCCACTCGGAGGTCTTTTAGGATTAATCTCAGAATCCTCAATGCCCCACACATTCATCTGATTGCCCACTCTGAAAAACGTTCAATGCTGATGCATTTCATTATGAATCACACACAGCTCTTATTTGCTGACTCACAGCATAAGCCACTCGACATTCTCATTAGCATATATATATATATATACATCTTTCAGACGGGGTATCATCACAATGATTCACAATTAATATCTACCACAATGTCCGGGTGTTGCATACATCAATAATTAATCACACACAGATCACGTATTTCAATCAGCAAACAACGGTCATGTTTCAGTTATAGAGCAATACATAAAAGCAGTTCACCCTCAATCACCTATATTATATATATATATATATTACTCAGGGTTCATGTGTTAGGTTACAAAACACCCGTCATAAATAGCACTCGGCAGTAATGGTAACACTCCGATTTACAATGTTCAGTCAGTATTCGCAGAATTATTAACATGCATTCGTGGACGGAGTCATACAATCATTAAACAGTTTACAATACCACAATCCAGGAGTTGCATGCACCATTACGCGATCATAATACAGCTACCAACACATCATCATACACGACACATCACACGATAATCATTCAAGCCTCAAAGAGCTACTACGCCATTGTTCTACTCGGCTCAACAACTCGCAAGGTTAATAAATTATCAGATTTAGAATCCCTAAAGGGTCATTATTTATCCAGTATCCCACGATGGGTACCTCACAATATTCAAATATTGTTATAAGGTCTAGTCCATTTACTCGGTTTCCTCAATCGCCACCGAGACACAACCCCAATTTTAACATATATCCGACCTCACCTTTACTCACTTATTACACACTCAGATTTTCAACTTAGGAACTACAACTCATCCCTAATACTGCAAATCACACACATTGTGTACCATTCATTCATCACACATTCAAATTCCTCAACAAGGCACAGGCATACAACCACACCATTCATAGTCCATATATACCAAATCCGATAGAAGTTCATAAGCACATATCATCACCCCAGTCATAATTGAACAGGCATTAACATACAATAGAAAATCATAAGCAACTAAGACAAGCTGGCATAATACACTTAACCGCCCACAACCAGTAGGCAACCTTGGCCATGGACCTTTTGGTCTGCTCTGATACCAAAATGTAACACCCTAATTTTTAATAAATAATAAATCCAAAAAAAAACAGTGAGAAATTTTTTTTTTTAAAATCAACCACTGGTCACTCGTCATAGAAAAAGAAGGAAGAAGGCAAGGGAAATAGAAGAGCATTCACACATATAGCAACCAGCAGAAGGAACAAGGCTGGGACCGACCCATTCGGTTCAGCGAAACACATCAGCGCCTGGGCAAAAACCATGACAACTCTGACTCAGTCAAGCGAGGTTCAGCACCGCCTGAGCGAGGGGTGACAATGCAGCAGTGGAAAAGGAGGTCCTCAAGCGAAGCTCAACGCCAGCATCAATTCGCTTCAGCGTAATCCCACATACTTGGACGAGACAGCTCCATTCGCTCGGGCGAGGCACGATCCGCTTAAGCGATGCCAACACGAAAACCTCTCCAAACGCACACTCGCTGAAGCTAAATCTAAGTCGCTGGGGCGAACACAGGTACAAGGTAACTTCTCACTCGGATATGGACAAGGGTTCACTCGGCAAATCATCACGCTCGCACTTCACTCGGAAAATCAGGTGGTTAAGTCCCACTCGGACTTAACCGAAACCCAACCACTCGGGACACAGACTTTTATTCACTCGGATTACCAATACCTCACACTTAGGATCCAATCCACTCTAAACCACTACTCTAACTCTTCTCTCAGAGAGAATCACTCAAGGTTTTCACTCGGGAAATACAAACTCTTCCTCACTCGGGATTTATTTATGACTTTCACTCGGAGTCACATAACATGTTCACTCGGAAAAGCCACCCAGAAATCTTCACTCAGAACCACTAACTTAACATGATTTCACTCCTCAACGGCCCTCGAGTTATTTAGCAACACTTCCCAGTCGGAAAACGTATCGAATCAGTACGAAGCACATACATATGAATACATGATCACAGAAACATAAATCTGCTAACAAATCCAGTCTACCGACCCATAGACATGTAACCATACACTCGGAATACCCATTATCTTGATATTATGCATTTACCAATATTTACGATACCATACAAGTGATACCATAACTATTCAATCTTTATAAGTGAAAATATTTTAATCGTCATTTTACATAGGAGCCGACCCATTATCTTGATATTATGCATTTACCAATATTTACGATACCATACAAGTGATACCATAACTATTCAATCTTTATAAGTGAAAATATTTTAATCGTCATTTTACATAGGAGCCGACCAAGGCTATACGGACAGGACATAATAAAGCAATACAAGTGCTCAACAGTCGGAGTGCACCACACTCGGACTTGAAACCCTATCATTATTTCCGAGTACGACCTGCACACTAAAAAAATGGTGTAGGAGTGAGCATCTTAGATATTAAATGATAGATACCGACTCAGGCTGCCTCACAATTATACAACCATATACATATATACACACATAATTATACATGGCAACGATTATAGTCAGAGTAGCACCAATCAACCAGGACACACATAAGACTCTTACCGATCGGAATCCACCAATTGTCACTCGGCCTTATGCACGCATCAATTCAACAACATTAACATACGACAATCAGTGACTTAATAACAATACCCATGAATCAGAATGCACATATTGAATATTTCTCAATCAGAATTCAACAATTCTCACTCGGTTACACACATAACATTTCAATAACACTGATACACATATATATATTCATGAAACAGGTTTCACTTAGCATCCAAGGCATGTGCACGCGGAATAATTCACTCGGGCATACACATTCATCATCTTCATAAACATTATCAAATGCATAATCAAATTCTAATCAGCATCAGCAATACATATATACAAAGTAATTCACTCGGATATACATTCATCATCTCACTAACACCTTCGCATGCACAACCAATTCCAAACATTGTCAACAGTTAATAAACACATATTATCTCACTCGGTTCCGCATTCGTGTGTATCGGTTTAGACGTTGCAACGTAGGCTCTCAGCCTTTTTACACATAGCTCTCAGCTATCAAATCAGCTCCCAGCTGCTTGGCCGTTTTACAAGTACCCAACCGTTTGCCCACAGGTGACACCAGCGCTCTCAGCGCCAACGGAGGTGTTCACAGGCAGCCCGAGTCCCACTCAAGGGCTACCTTGAGTCCCACTCAAGGATTTTGCAGCGTCCCACGCTGAATAACCGATGGTAGTGTCCCATACTACGTGCTCTCAGCATAACGCATCTCATGCGCCACACGCGGATTCAACACACAGCATTTAATTCATGCACACATCCTCTTATTCAATCACACATATTTCACATGCAGTTGGTAATACATATTATCAGGACTCCGCATGTTAATTCAACACACACAACTTCCATGCAATCATCATTATCGTTCCATTAACAACATGTGAGTCCAACACAATCGGTAATAATCAATATCAAGCTTTCATGAACATTTTTTATCAACTCAAGTATAACATGCGCTCGGTTTACAGTAGTGTCAGATCTCAAACAACGCATGCATCTATCTGAAGATCAACGAATTCACACAAGCATTCCAATCAACATAGCACAACATGCAATCAGTGTATGACAGTGTCGGAACTTAATCAACGCATGCATTCCTATGAACATGAACAGATTCAATAAAGCATTCTCATCAACGTAACACGACATGCAATCGGGTTCCATGGTGACGAGACTCAACAACGCATGTATTTTTAAGGACGATGCTAACATGCAACACTCACTCTCGCTTAACCTGTATTCGGATACTTCACATGCAACATACCACACGACAGAATACAATACCACAATTATCAATGTTCTCCAAACCCGTTCGTAATCCATACATTTAGCATGTAAGGTACTCCCCTACCTGGATGAAGCTTTCAGTCGGCCAAGACAACACCCAGTTCCAGAGGGACACTGAGTCACACCCAGCATATCTGCATGCAAGAGCAGGGAGACCATTCGGGTTCCTGAGATGCCCAGCTCTCTGTTCATTCCCTGGAGGAGCTCCATCACAACGTTGTGAACACTCCTACCATCTTGAAGCTTCTCGCAGATCTCCACTGAGGCTTGGCAGCTTCGAGCAAGAAGAGGAAGTCGACGAAGGAATGAAGGAACAAGGAAGGAGACGGGTTGCATGCAGAGGGAATGCATACCCTCACCCTCACTGGCTCGTCGAGTAAGGAAGGAGGACTTCCGACCTTCAGCCACCACTGTCTCGAGCTCACGGGAACAGCGAGTAGAAAAAGAAGAAGAGGAGAAGGAGAGTGAAGAGCGAAGAAGAGAAGAAGAGAAATCTGAAGGAGATGCATAGCTTCCATGACCCAGGGCACATATATGTATAAGCATGCGCGTGCACGAGAAAGAGGAGAGTGGGGTGGGAAATTGTGGATTGCAGTCCCACTCACGTGACTCACCAATCGCAAACAGCCACCCCTTACCAGTTAAGCTTATTTAATTTGTCACTATTCCTCAAGTTAAATCGAATATAATTAACAATTAATTTTCTACTTCTGGAGTTACTATTTTAGAAATTTATATTCATTCGGCAAATAATTATTAAATCGGGATATTACATTGCCTCTTTGTTGACTGGAAAGTAAAAAGGTGCCATTTGATCGGCGACAGGAAAGTAAAGGGTGAGGGTGTTGCCTCTTCGTTGACTGGAAAGTAAAAAGGTGCCATTTGATCGGCGACAGGAAAGTAAAGGGTGAGGGTGTTGCCTCTTTGTTGACTAGAAAGTAAAAGGTGCCATTTGATCAGCGACAGGAAAGTAAAGGGTGAGGGTGTTGCCTCTTAGTTGACAAGAAAGGTAAAGATTGGGGGAGCTAACAGGACGTCTCGTCCGAATTAACTCACTGTTGACAGGAATTGTAAAGGTTGGGGTTGATCCTCGGTTGACAGGAAATGTAAAGGTTGGGGTTGATCCTCGGTTGACAGGAAATGTAAAGGTTGGGGTTGACCCTCGGTTGACAGGAAATGTAAAGGTTGGGGTTGATCCTCGATTGACAGGAAATGTAAAGGTTGGGGTTGACCCTCGGTTGACAGGAAATGTAAAGGTTGGGGTTGACCCTCGGTTGACAGGAAATGTAAAGGTTGGGGTTGATCGTCGGTTGACAGGAAATGTAAAGGTTGGGGTTGACCCTCGGTTGACAGGAAATGTAAAGGTTGGGGTTGACCCTCGGTTGACAGGAAATGTAAAGGTTGGGGTTGACCCTCGGTTGTCATGACTGCGGGTTCTTGGGGAACTGCCCCTTGAACACAAGAGAATGAATCTGGGGGATGCCCCAGTTTGACATGACTGTGGGTTGTTGGGGAACTACCCCTTGATTGAGAGGATATAGCTGGGGTGACGCCCCAGTTTGACAAGATTTGAAGGAATCTTGGGGAACTGCCCCTTGATTGAAAGACAATAAACTTGGGGTGATGCCCGAGTTTGACAAGATTTGAAGGAATCTTGGGGAACTGTCCCTTGATTGAAAGACAATAAACTTGGGGTGATGCCCCAGTTTGACAATATTTGATGGAATCTTGGGGAACTGCCCCTTGAATGAATGAGAACGAACCTGGGGTGATGCCCCAGTTTGACTGTATTTAATGGAATCCCGAGGAACTGCCCCTTGACTAAGAGAATAAACCCGGGGAGATGCCCCAGTTTGACATAATTGGATGAAGCTTGGAGGGTGCTCCTTTAATGAAGGAAAATAAACCCGGGGAGATGCCCCAGTTTGACTGATTGAAAAAGCTTGGAGGGTGCTCCTTTTTGACGAAGAGAGGCCCTGGTGATGTCCTAGTTCGGACATTCTGGGAGCGCGGGGTACTGTCCTGGGGTCGACAAGAGATAACGACCTGGGGAAGATGCCCTGGTTTGACATGATTGAAAGAGCTTTGGGGAAGACTGTCCCTTGACCGAAAGAAGAATATGGGGAGATGCCCCAGTTTGGGTTGACTGGGAAGTGTAGTCCCACTGGGGAAGCAAATTTGGGAAGTGCCAGCTTTGGCGATTATGGTTCCACTGGGGGAGGATTTGGTGATTCGGGGTAAGGTCTTTTTGGGTGAAAGAGAATGGACTTGGGGTTTACTGTGGATATGCCGAAGGTCTGCTACGGAGAGAGTTGGGCAACTACACAATTTGGGGATCATGGTTCCTGGCCATCCTTTAACAGAGAAACGTGAAACTAATTAAAAACTTACAGGCGGACTTCCTTGGCGACAGGCGTTGAAGTAACTTATGGCCAAAATAATTTATTACTTCTGACTTCATTGAGGTTGTTTCGTAGAGTTGGTTGGGCTTGCCCGAGGTAAGATCTGGCAATGGTGTACACTTCGTTCCCCATAACTTTGTGTTTTCGTCCTTCTCAAAAACTCATTTTTAAGAAATTCTTTTTAGGCAAAACCTGTTTATTCATTCTAGTCATGAACACATGTGAGAAGAAGGGAAACTTTTTATTTATGAACAACAGATATGTACAGGTGACAACAATAATGCAAAAAATATGACAAGGTGCAAGGAATTGATGGCAAGGATGGAAGGGAAGGCCTTTTAGATCCTCCTTCGATTTCCTGAGAGCGACAAGATTCCGGTCTTTTCCATGATTTCCTGTTTATCTTCTGATTTTGCTTTCGAGGGCGTGACTCGACAATGGCTTCGATACCCTAGACCCATCCCCTTGTCTGTGACTTGAAAAATTGGCGTTGCAGTGTTGAATCTATAGGGTGTGAATTTGTCTGGGCCGTTTTCTTGGGATTTTCGACCCCACCAATTGCTCTAACTTTTGCCTAGGTCGCCTTTTCAGGTTTTCAACCTAGCGAGCCCCCCCTTTTTCTTTCCTTTTTTTTCTTCTTTTTTTTACGCGTAGTATCTTCTCACTGCGTCCGCGTTTATAGGCATCGGTAGATCTTCCCCATCCATATTGGCGAGTATGAGAGCACCTCCAGAAAAAGCCTTCTTCACGACATAAGGCCCTTCGTAGCTAGGAGTCCATTTGCCCCGGTGATCTTTATGCATCGACAAAACCTTCTTGAGCACCAATTCTCCTTCTTGGAACTGTCGGGGTCGTACTTTCTTTTCAAATGCTCGCTTCATACGCCTTTGATATAGCTGACCATGGCAGAGGGCGGTCAGTCTTTTACTATCAATCAGATTTAATTGGTCATGTCGAGTCTGGATCCATTCAGCTTCAACCAGTTTGGCTTCCATGATTACTCGAAGGGAAGGAATCTCTACTTCAAAAGGCAGGACTGCTTCCATGCCATAAACTAAAGAGAATGGGGTTGCCCCAGTCGAGGTCCGGACTGAGGTATGGTACCCATGCAGAGCAAAAGGGAGCATTTCACTCCAATCCTTATAGGTTACAACCATTTTCTATATTATCTTCTTGATATTCTTGTTGGCCGCCTCGACCGCTCCATTCATTTTTGGCCGATACGGAGAAGAGTTATGGTGAGAGATCTTAAAGCTCTCACAAAGCTCTTTCATCATCTTATTATTTAGACTTGTCCCATTATCCGTGATGATTTGACTTGGTAGGCCGTACCGACATATTAATTCACGTTTGATGAATTTGACAACAACACCTTTGGTTACATTAGTGTATGAAGCCGCCTCCACCCATTTTGTGAAGTAATCAATGGCGACCAAAATGAAGCGATGGCCGTTTGAAGCCTTTGGTTCAATGGGACCAATGACATCCAGACCCCACATCGAGAAGGGCCATGGTGCTGACAAAACATTCAGAGATGATGGGGGTGCGTGAATATGATCAACATATATTTGGCACTTATGACATTTTCGCGCGTAGATGAAGCAGTCCGTTTCCATGGTCATCCAAAAATAACCCGCCCTCAAGATTTTCCTTGACATGGCATGCCCATTGATGTGGGTTCCAAAAGATCCCTCGTGGATATCCTTCATGATTCTATTTGCTTCAGCGGTATCAACGCAGCGAAGAAGGATAGAATCATGGTTTCTCTTTTAAAGCACGTCGCCATTTAAGAAGAAACCCATGGCGAGCCGTCGCAGGGTTCTCTTGTCATTTTCTGTGGCATTGTCAGGGTACTCTTGCCTTTGGATATACCTCTTAATGTCGTGATACCAAGGTTTTCCATCCAAATTTTCTTCGACTACTTGGCAGTATGCGGGCTCATGAAGCCTTTCTACCTCGATGAGGGGCACGTCATAGTCATTGTTCACTTTGAACATTGAAGCGAGAGTGGCCAAAGCGTCAGCCATCTGATTATCTTCCCGAAGAACATGATGGAAAGAAATCTCTTCGAAATCTCTGATCATTTCCATAATGTGGGCGTGATAGGGGAGTAGCTTGCTATCTCTGGTTTCCCACTCACCTTTCAACTGGTGGATGACTAAAGCAGAGTCTCCGTAGACTTCCAGTGTCCTTACTTTCATATCTAATGCCTCTTGGATTCCTAAGGAGCACGCCTCATATTCAGCGACATTGTTGGTACAATGAAAACATAGCCTGGCGCAGACAGGAATGAATTCTCTTTTTGGCGAAATCAAAATGGCCCCAATTCCGTGCCCTAAAGCATTAGAAGCTCCATCGAATCTTAAAATCCATTTGTCTTTGTTACCGCCTTCTTTTTCATCAGACAATGCCAGAATATCCTCGTCTGGGAAGTCGAATGGTATTGGTTGGTAATCACTTACGGGTTGATGGGCTAGGTAGTCAGCCAAAGCGCTCCCTTTTATGGCTTTCTGAGTGACATATGTTATGTCGTACTTAGTTAGCAGCACTTGCCATCGAGCAATCCTTCCGGTCAGGGCTGGCTTCTCAAAGATGTACTTGATAAGATCCATCTTAGAAACTAGCCAGGTAGTGTGACTCAACATGTATTGCCTTAAGCGTTTCGCAGCCCATGCTAACGCGCAACAAGTTCGTTCTAATGTGGAGTATCACATTTCGCAATCAGTGAACTTTTTGCTTAGGTAATATATGGCATGTTCTTTCTTCCCCGTTTCATCATGCTGACCCAATACGCAGCCCATGGACTCATCCAGTACCGTCATGTATAAAATCAGTGGTCTCCCAGGGGTTGGTGGTACCAATATTGGTGGTTCTTTGAAGTATTGCTTAATCTTCTCAAAAGCCGTTTGGCAGTCCTCATTCCATTGCCCCGGTTGGTTCTTGCGGAGTAGCTTGAAGATCGGCTCGCAGGTCGATGTCAATTGTGAAATAAACCGAGCGATGTAGTTTAATCTTCCCAAGAACCCTCTGACTTCTTTTTCTGTGCAAGGAGGTGGCATTTCTAGGATTGCCCTGACCTTGTCGGGATCCACTTCAATTCCTTTCTTGCTTACAATGAAACCCAACAGTTTACCTGACCTTGCGCCAAACGTGCACTTGGCAGGGTTCAATCTAAGCTTAAACCTTCTCAACCGTTCAAACAGTTTCCTTAAGTCGTGGACATGATCTTCCGCGGTTCTGGATTTCGCAATGATATCATCCACATAGACCTCTATTTCTTTGTGCATCGTATCGTGGAATAAAGTGACCATTGCTCTCTGATAGGTTGCCCCTGCGTTCTTCAAACCAAAGGACATTACTTTGTAACAGAAAGTACCCCACAAAGTGACGAACGTGGTTTTTTCCATGTCTTCGGGCGCCATTTTAATCTGATTGTACCCGGAGAAACCATTCATGAAGGAGAAGATGGAGTGTTGGGCTGTGTTATCGACCAACATGTCAATATGCGGTAGAGGAAAATCGTCCTTAGGGCTGACCCTGTTTAGATCTCGATAGTCCACACACATCCATACTTTTCCATCCTTCTTCGGGACCGGGACTATGTTGGCTACCTATTGTGGATATTTGGCTACGGCCAAGAAACCGGCTTCGAATTGTTTTTTGACCTCTTCCTTGATCTTGAGAAGTATTTCCGGTTTCATTCTCCGTAGCTTTTGCTTAACTGGTGGACACTCTGGTTTCAGAGGCAACCTATGTTCCACTATGCTGTTATCCAACCCTGGCATATCCTGATATGACCAAGCAAACACATCCTAAAATTCCCGGAGCAGTTCAATCAATTCATCTTGCTGGTTTTTACTCAGGCAGGTGCCTATCTTGATCATTTTATCTTCTCCTTCATCTCCAAGGTTGATGATTTTAATTTCCTCCTGATGTGGGTGGATCTCCTTATCCTCTTGTTCCAACAATCTCGTCAATTAAGATGAGGGTCCAAAGTCTTCCTCACTTTCCTCGTAGACGCAATCATTTGGATAAACAGGGTCATGAAATAAATCCAGGTTTTCGTCGTTCTCAGGGAAATCATTTTTGGATCTGCATTCGGGTTATATTATAAAGTGAAAAGAGAAACAAACAAGTGAAAGGTTTAAGAAACAGAGAGTGCACAAAGATGAGGTTACAAAATGGGTCCCGGAGCCTTGGGCATAGCAAGGGGACCACCAAATTATGAAATACAGTGATTACTCTGATAGAACGTTAATGGTTGTAGGGAACTCCATGACTTCCCAATTGCTCAGCTCTTGATCTGGATGGCAACCATATACCAGCTCCACATTGAGGTCAGGCTCGTTCTCAACCATGGCAACTTGATCCGGATATATCACTCCAGCGCTCTTGAAGCTCTGATAGAGATCACAGATAGGGATTCTCGCAGTGTTGATCTCTTGACCAGTAAGGCGAGCAACTCTCCTCCCCTTCTTTTCCTCTTCAACCCTTTTCTTATCCGTCACAGTGGGCTTATATCCCAAACCATATCTGTTTTTATTTTCCGGGAGACTCACCAGTTGGGTTCTGCCTTCCAAATCCCGCCCTAATCCTTTTCCGGGTTGGTACCCTTTCCGCAACATGTTCAGCATCACCATTAGAGGTACGTTGGGGAAAGACACCTTTACAATGCTTGTTGCATTGGCAATCTTCAAGGCTTGGAAGGATATTTCGAGGGCTTCCTCGGCGGCCTCAATGTATAAAGTGTATATGGGTTTGCTGACCAAAAGGTCCTCCTCCCCAGAAACAGTCACCAACTTGTTATTGATGATGAATTTTAGTCTTTGATACAGCGTGGAGGGGACCACCCCCGCCGAGTGGATCCATGGTCGCCCTAATAAACAGCTGTAGGCGGGCACGATATCCATCACTTGGAAGAGTACTTGGAAAGTACAGGGTCCGACTTGTATGGGCAATTCGATTTCTCCTATGACTTCCCGACGTGTCCCATCGAAAGCCCGCACAACCATGGAGCTAGGTCTCATGTATGTCCCATCGAAAGGCAGCTTTGCCAATGTGGATTTTGGCATGACGTTCAGAGAAGATCCATTATCCATAAGTACTTTTGCCAGGATATAATCCTGACATTTCACAAAAATATGGAGGGCTTTGTTGTGCCCTCTTCCTTCAATAGGTACTTCCTCATCTGTGAAGGTCAAGTAATTGTTGGCAACGATATGCCCCACTATGCCCCCGAATTGTTCGACGAGTAAGTCATGCTTCACGTGCGCCTCACTCAACACCTTTATCAACGTGTTCCGATGTGGTTCGGAACTCATTAGCAAAGACAACAGGGAAATTTTTGTAGGGGTGTGGTTCAATTGGTCCAATACCTGGTAGTCACTATGGCGAATAAACTTCAGAAATTCCTGCGCTTCCTCTTCAGTCACAGCCCCCTTTGTTTCGCCAGAGGCTACTTCTTTCCCAGTTTTTCCTTCTCCGGTAGTCTTGCCTTGTTTGGGTTCAGGTGGCGTATATACCCTTCCACTCCGTGTCATTCTTCCCACTCCGGTTATATTTGTAATAGAGGAGGATGACATGGAGTTGACCACCTCTGGATTGGTGATGACCACATTTGTATTGTACCTCCATGGCACAGCGTGGGAACTCTAGAAAGGAAAAGGGGTTGGTGCCCTTACCGTGAAGACAGTCTTGGCAGGAGCTGAAGCCGCTGGCGTATCCTTGTTATAGTATACGACCAGGGGTTTCGGAACTCGTGCCTTACCCTGTCCCTGTATCATATTTATTCGTCCTTCACGGCACCTGTAGACCTCTATGACCCGAGCATTCATGAGTCTTTGAAGGGTTTCCTGGAAGCCCCTTCGCTTTGTGGACTGGAGGTCATTATACTCTTCATCCCATGACCCCTCTATTAATCCCACCTTCAGCATATGGGAGTGTATTGTTTCCAAAGGCATTTGGATGTCCTCTACTTTGGAAATGCATTCTTCATCCCCCTCTATGGCGTTGACATCCGGTCCTTTATGGTTTGGAAGGGGATTGGTTGTCACACTTGGGCTCCCTTCTTTAAAGCTTATCCAGTCGGCCCAGATTAGGTCCCTTACCTTAAACTTCAGTGCCAGGCAATTCTCAGTAGAATGTCCCGGTGCACCAGCGTGGTAATCACACCGTGCATTCGGGTCATACCCTCTAGGATATGGCGGCTGAAGTGGCTTTAGAGGGCATGGCACTACCATCGTGTTTTCGATGAGGTAAGGGAGAAGCTCTGTGTAAGAGATGGGAATCGGATCAAATTGCGGTGGGGCACGGTCATTGTTTTGCCTTCTCTGATTTGGATTCAGCGGGTTCATTTGTGGTTGTTGGTACGATGCTTGTGGTGGTTGATATGGTGCCTGTAGTGGTGCAGGCGGTCGCATGACAGGCGGGGGGAAATGTAGTGGATGCGGTGTTTGAACGGCAGCCACATATGGATATGGTGTATTATGATATGTTGATAGAAAGGTGACAGGGGTAGGTGGTCTGGGCTGGTTCCTCCCTAGGTTATGGGAGACTAGGTTAGTCTCTCCCTCTCTTCTCTTCCCTTCTCCATGGGAGGGTCTTCTTGCTGCATTAACCCCAGCTGGACCTCGGGTGATCTTCCCTGTCCGGAGGCCATTCTCTATTCTTTCTCCGATAGTGACGATATCGGAGAAGTGGGATGAAATACTTCCAATCATCTTGTCATAGAATAGCGATTGGAGTGTGTCAATAAATGTCAAGATTACCTCTTTCTCAGACAGAGGTGGGTCAACTTGCGCTGCTACTTCACGCCACCGTTGGGCGTATTCTTTGAACGTCTCGTTGTCTTTCTTGGACATGTTCTGCAATTGTACTCTATATGGAGCCATATACAAATTGTACTTATACTGTTGCATGAAAGCATCTGCCAGATCCTCCCAACAGCGTATACGAGATTGTTCAAGATGGTTGTACCAAGTCAGAGGCGCTCCAGCCAAACTATCTTGGAAACAATGGATGAGCAGAGGGTCGTTGGAGGCATGCGAAGCCATCTTCCGGCAGTACATGGTAAGATGGTTTTTTGGACATATCAGCCCCCGATACTTATCAAATTCAGGCGTTTTGAATTTGGGAGGAATAACAACGTCGGGAATTAGACAGAGTTGTGCAGCACTGCCTAATCCAAATTGATTCATTCCACCCATTTCTCTTAAACGCCTTTCCAGGAACTCTAATCTTCCCTCCTGGGTAGCAGCAGTGGCAGTACTTGGACCTGCAACGACATAGTGACTACCACTCCTGACTGGTCGGTCAACATGTGCCGGGCTCTCATTCAGAATTGAGGCTTGGTGTCCAGCTGTGGCTTGGGCAGCTTGTGGTTGTTCAGCCTGTGTATGGACCGGAATTGTTTGAGGATTCTGGACAGGTAGGATGTTTGGTTGAGCCGCGTGAAGGATTGTTTCCTGATAATCTGGCTCCTCTTGGAGTGGCGGGAAATAGCCCGGGGGTAACCCATACTGTGGGAAGGGTATGACATTCCCTTCTTTATCAACAAAAGTGTGTTGTTGAACATGGGCAGGGTTTGACTTACCAAGGCGAACGATAACAGTAGGCCCTGCAGGGTTTGAGCTCGTTCCTCCAGCATGACCTTGAGCGTGTTGGGGAATGGGAGGTTGCTGCCTAGCATTTTCAACTTCCGTTAAAGAATCCCTTTCTGCGATTCTCCTTTCGAACATCTTGGCCATTTCAGCCATTTGTTCTTTCAACTGATTAACCTCAGTTCGCAAATTCTCATTTTCTTGTTCCATATCGGCCTTGAGTTTCTTTTTGAGCCTGGTCGCATAAGGGTGCTTGCCCGTAGTGTCTAAAGAATCACGACAAACGGTTAGAAAAATAAAGGGAACAGTTAAAAAAGATAAAACAAAAATAAATGGGCATACGCGGGATACAATTCCGAATTTGACACGTATTCCTTAACCTTTCTCCAGAACGTCGCGTTCAAAAGTACTCGGTATAACAGTATATCGGAAATTAACATGAGACAACTTATGGAGATGAAAAGAACTTCACAACTTTATTTCTTCAAATGATATAATGCTGCTAGAAAGATTCAGATTACAAAACTTTAGCCACTCCTGGCTCGGACAATCATGGCCCTCATTTTACAAAGTCTTTCCTGGCAATAGCTCAGAAATGATGATATCTCTTTGGGAGTGGACAGGGGATTAATCATGCCTTCGGCTTGCTTCAGCATTGAGGGAAAATCTTCCAGGACTCCATTGGCTAAGCAAGCCAATTTAACGAAACGATCAATCCATGAATGAATAATTTCGTCACTTCGGGACAACTTCATCCTCAGAGCATGTGTAGTCTCCTGGCAACGTCGTTCAGCATTCAAGGCTTTTTTATGCTCTGTGTTTATCTCTTGTTCGCAGGCATTTATTACTTCCTCTAGTTGTAGTTCTAATCTACGGACCTGGGTTTGTAACATCTCTTTCTGCACCAAAGCCTCATTTTCCTTCTCCTTGGATTGTACCAGCATGTCCTTCAAAATTTGTTTTTCGGCCAATACAACATCGCTTTGCTGACCCTTCATCTTTAACTGCGAATTGGCCGCCCGAAGGCATTGATCTTGTTTTATTCTGTAATCTTCATCAATCTTTCTCTTTTTCCGCATTTCTTCCATAGCATGCCTTCCTTCGGAATTCTCTTTCCTATGGAGGGCGCATTCTTGTTGGCACTTCAGGAGGTCTTCTTCCAGTTTTTGATTCTTTGCCTTCAGCTCTTCTATTTGGGCTTTTAGCGATATGGTAACCTTGTCCTCCATAATGCATGGCGGAGGAACTATGTCCACAGGTTGGTATGAAAGGCCCTTGAAAGGCAATTTCACGATGGAGACTCTGTTCACCACCCAATCTAAGTATTCAACTCTCACGGCATGGCTTCGTGCTCCCAGTTCTTTGCCCATCCTATGGACCTTCTTCCAGGCATTGGCTATATCCCGAATAGTGGAGGTGTAATTCCCATTCACATAGTACAAAACAAAAGGAGTAAGCAGTGCTTCATCCGACGGCCCAAGTAGAGGATAAGCCAACTGCCGCTTAGCAATAATAGGATTATAATTGATGCAACCTTGTGTCCCCATTAGAGGAACATTTGGATATCCTCCACAGCTATAAATGATGGACTCAACTTCTAGCCATTGAGGACACCATCTCACCTTTTCTGCTGTAAGGCCCACAGGGTGATTAGCCCACTCGCACCCATTCTTCGTTGCCAACTGACACAATTTCAAATCAGAGATGGGACACTCGACTTTGCATAGTTGATGAAAAGCGTGGGATGTGAGCCACACATACAGAACAGGCAAACAGTAAATAATCCTCTTTCCTCCTTAGGTATGGCAGAAATCCAAGGTGCAATAGACATTGGCGAATACTGCTGTGACGGGATTTTCCAGTCTGTGCTTGTGAGCGGTGAAGACACCTATAGCATCATAATCCACGTAGTTGTCTAAGTTATGGAATAAGACAACTCCGTAGATAGTGAGAGCCAAGGTATCCATGAAAGCTTCCCATTCTTCCCTCTCCGCCAGGATATGCATGTGTTTCTCCAGAAATTCCCTAGTAAATCCGGGAATCTGGTTTCTGTTCATTTGTACACCTTTTAGCATTTCAGGATGGACCTTCAAAATGCGAGCGACAGAAGTGACTGATGCATGATGGTCCAGATGGAGATAAGGAATCTGTCCTTCCACTGGCATCCCCAATATTTGTTCAAACTCTTCTATAGAGGGTGCCAGTTGAAAGTCTTGAAAAGTAAAACAGCGGAGAGGTGGGTCATAGAATTGAGCCAGAGCTGTGATGGCTTCTGTTTGGACGTCTACCTCCAAAAGTTTCAGGATCTTCCCATACTTCCTTGCAAAAGTCATCTTTTGTGTCAAGCTCAGTTTCTTCCCTAGTGCTTGTAGACTGTTAGTATCGACCTTTCTAGCCTTGAGGTGCAATAACTTCTTTAATTCAGTCATCCCTATATCACAATTACTGTGTCCCATGTTAATTTCCATACTGACTTAGAAATACCAACAAATTCGGAATCGTCCCCTGCGAACATCAAGACAAAGAATGGAATCAGTTATTATCAAGTCCTAAAGACCAATGTTCCTCCCAGGGATTTGATACAAGTTAAAAAAGTGGGGAGAAAACATTGATTTCTAAAACTCATGCGAGCTCAAAAGTCGTAGATTTTCCCAATCGTCATTGCCACTTCAACCAGAGGGAAATGAAGTATAATTTTTTTTTGGATTTTTCCTTCGACGATTAGGAGAACCTATGACTTCAGACTCAGAGATACATGACAAAAAAGAGGATCATCCATTCACCCGAAGAATACTTGTGTGTTCCAAAGATTTTCCAAGACTAGGCGAATCTTTGGGTGATAGATAATCCCTTTTTAATAACAGGAAAGTGAAAATGACATAAGGTAAAGTAAAGTTTGCCCTTTCGTGGCCTAAGTCAGGTTTTGTTGAAGGTTTTCTCTGGACCCTAGGGCTTGTCTAAAAGTGACTCTTCACACCGGGTGGCTTATACTAGACTTCTAGAAGGTCACCAGAGCCAAGATCCTACCCATGACAGGGACGCAACAGTGGGAAACCACTAGGTGCGTATGTCATAAGAGGTCGAACTCTAGTTGGGGTTCTCACGATCACCGGATAGGAAGTACATCCTATACGATTCCGTATACCAACCCCTCCTAACTTAAGTTTCATTTGGGGCCCGGGTATAGGGCGCCACTCATAAGTGTGTGCGAGTAATTTATGAGTGTAGTGTGCGAAAGGGCATTCAATACCTTTTTACCTTACCCCATTCTGCACAGAGAACAAACACAGAACAAATATACAAAGTCGTCTACCCTAGGGTTCAATAATTACAGGAAAGTAATATGGTCCTCTATCCTAGGGTTCAACAGACATGCAAAACAATAAACAATAAAACAGATAACAAGATACAATTAAAACAAGAACAAACATTCACAACAATTTACGAAAAATAAACAAGAGGAAGAAATCCCATCTAATAAAGGCTATATATAAAAATACGCTTTCAACCAAACTGGCCTGACTCTCTTAAGTGTCCCCAGCGGAGTCGCCATCTGTCGCAACCTGGATCGCGACGGCGCGGCGAGAGAGAAAAACCTCGTGTGAAACAGGGAGTCGCCACCAACGTTTTTATCCATAGGAAAAACATTGGGAAAAAACTGTGTTCAGTGAAAGCACTGGTTTAAAAAATGAGATTCAAGTTCGGGAGTCGGTTACGAGTAGGGAAGGTATTAGCACCCTACATCGCCTGTTAGAAACAGTACCAAGATTGAAAGCGTAATATAAATAGCCTTAAATAAAACATGGGTTCTTCCTTTTTTTTGTGTATTTTTATTTAAAAACGATGGAATGGAGTAGAGAACTGTACAAACATAGAATGTCAAAGCGAGGTCAACGGGACGCTTCATCCGAATTAAACTCGACTTCGATATGTGACAGAAAGGGGAAGAGAATGCAAATAAGACGTCACGCCTAAATTAGACATCCTCGAATAAAAAAAAGACAGGGATAGGAAAGAGATAAGCGGGACGTCTCGTCCTAAGTATCTCTTCCCTATGAATCATGGCGAGGCTCGAACAAAAACTAGGGGGAAATCAACAAGACGTCACGTCTAAATTGATTTTCACAGAAGCGACAAAAAAAAAAGAACACTTATGAAAGAAACATGAAAGTGAGGAAATAAATTATTAAAAAGAAGCAAGAAAGATGGGCCCGACAGGAGTTGAGGTCCTGCTCCTACGTATTCTTGAATTATCAAGAAATCAGGGTTACGTAGTTCTGAGTGTTTTTTTTCTTTTAGGAAAAGATTAGGAAAATGTTGGTGGGTATCATTTTGGTGAGGAACCCATACAAGACGAAGTTCTTCGCACGTGGACGGATCCTATAGAGGTTGTGTAGACGGAAGTATTTTCCGTACGACACTGACTAAAAATGATTTGTTTCTTTTTTTGATTTTATTTAGATTTGAAAGAAGACATAGGAAACATTTATTTCCCTTTATTATTTTTTTACTACGAAGCAAAGGAGGGAAGGTAGCAGAAGCTACAAGAGAGAAAGGGGAACAGTGAGTTCAGAAAAGAGAGGGAAAAATGAGCGAAAACTGAGTGGGAGAAGAGAAAACCGAGTGAGAAAAAGGGAAAAACCGAGTAAAAAATTGAAAAACCGAGTGAAAATGGAAAAACCGAGTTAAAAATGGGAAAACCGAGTGAAAATGGAAAAAACCGAGTGAGAAATAAAAGTACCGAGTGAAAAGAGGAATACCGAGTGATGGAATAAGAAACTGCAGAGTGGGTCAGCAACTGACTGAAGGTGGAAGGGACCGACCGAGTGAGAAAGGCAGTGGGGGGTTGAGGAGTTTGAAGGTGCTTGGAGGAAAATGAGACGGTGTGGTATGAAGAGAGAGGAGGAGGGATGGTGAGATTTGAAGGACGATTGATGTGGAAGCTGTACGGTATAGGTGAGGAAACGGAGGTGTGGGGGCTGTTGGAGAGGGCTATGAAGAATGAGGGCGGTGTTATGGGTTAAAGAGGGAGCTGGAGGGTGTTTGGTTACTGTGAGGGGCTGGACGGTGTGAGGGAGAGAGAGAATGAAGGTGAACTCAGGCAGAGTTTTCTCTTAATGAATGCCTTTGGTCCTTCAAAGCTTCAGCCCTTGTCCATTTATAGGCTTTTTCGAGTGGAAGGCCAGCTCAGGCTTCCACTCAGAGTGGAGGCAGCCTGGTAGTGGGGGACAGCGGCTGGTGGGAATTTTTAATTCCTCCACTTCCGCCCCTGTCTGCCACCCCCAGGATTCCTGGATCCACTTGGGTGGTGGAATCCAAGTCAGCACGGGCGAACAGGTGGAGCCTGGTGGAAATCCGAGAGAGGATGGTGGAAATCCGAGAGAAGATGATTCGGATTAGCCTCTCAGTCAGCATTCATCCTCAATGGGAGTGAATTCCGAGAGGAATGACTATTCTCCAATAGAATTCCGAGAGGAATAACTATCAGTCTTGTCCGAGTGAGAATCAATCTATAGCAGACCGAGTGGGAATCCTTTCACAAAAGACCGAGTAGGAATCCTTTAGTAGCCGACCGAGTAGGAATCTTTTAATAGCTGCCGAGTGTGAATCAATCTGAGAGGACTCAACCACTCGAAAGAATCTCGCTCGACAATGCTTCTACACTCGGATTCGTCACTTCTGCTCGGATACAGGACCCTGGGTGTACAATCAGGTCTCAGTAAGTTTCATTCAAGGTCAGCTTCACTCAATATTCAACTCGGAGCCGGCCTTCCTTTCAATCAGAAGTTGCAACAGCTCCAATAATCCTTCAGGGGCATTCATTCGGAGTCGGCCATATTTCCACTCGGATGGTTTCACTTGTTTCCTGGACAAGTCTTGGTCAGATTCAGGACTCAGGAGCAATTTATTTGTGTATCAACCGGATTAAAGGTAAGCTACAACCCATTCGGATTTCACAATGGGGAGTCATTCAGTGGAGAGCATTCATTCGGAAATCCGACTAGTTTCACATGGAATTGCCTTTTCAATCAGAAATGGTTTCACACGGCAATCAACAGTTCTTATGCACTTTCCAATCAGGATGGTTTCTCTGAAATCAGAACCCTTTTTTAGTCAGAATCTGACCACTCGGAGTCAGTCTCTTCACTTTAGTCAAGAGAGATTCATTAAATAATCGTCCCTCGGATGTGTTTATTCAAGAGTCCGCCTTGTATTCACTCAGACTCATCCCTCATACTTCAGTCAGAAGGGTTTCAATCAACGTTTGACCCTCAGATGTGTTTACTCGGGTGTTGGGGTTGTTTTCACTCAGAAATATGGGACTTGAGAGAGTCTGCCCAGATATTCATTCTCAGCCTTTCTGCGCTCAGAATTGGTTTGAAGAGTGATGGCTCGGGATTGATTTGAAGGGATTGACTCGGAATTGGTTTGAAGGGTGATGACTCGGCATTGGTTTGAAGGGTGATGACTCAGCATTGGTTTGAAGAGTGATGGCTCAGGATTGATTTGAAGGGATTGACTCGGAATTGGTTTGAAGGGTGATGACTCAGCATTGGTTTGAAGAGTGATGGCTCGGGATTGATTTGAAGGGATTGACTCAGAATTGGTTTGAAGGGTGATGACTCAGCATTGGTTTGAAGAGTGATGACTCGGCATTGGTTTGAAGAGTGATGGCTCGGGATTGATTTGAAGGATGAGTGAAGATTGGCTCGGAAATCTGACTGAAAAGGACTCGGAAATGATTGTAGAATGGCCCACTCGGCAAATATTCACTCGGACTCGATCTTCTTTCCTCTCAGAAGTTAGTACTTGAGAGAATCTGACCACTCAGTTACACTCGGAGTCGGTCTTTTTTACTTCAGTCAGGAGAGCTCCATTCAACATCTGATCCTCGGATGTGCTCACTCGGACTTGGTTTCAATCGGAATCTGACCACCCAGATTCACTGAGAGTCGGACTTCACACTTCAATCAGCATTTCAATCAGTATTCTTTCATTTGGATTTCTCGCATTCAGAAAGCTCTCACTCGGATTCACTTCAATCAGCACTAGTATTCCACTCGGAAATGACTCATTCTGAGTAGATCTACTCGGATTGGATCATTTATGGGTCATTCCGCTCGGATTCCCTAACAGGAGCCTATTCCACTCAGAAATGCTTCATTATGACTCGGATTTGATCATTTTTTGAGTCATTCCACTCGGATTTATCCCAACAGTGGCATACTCCACTCGGCAATACTCCAATCTGAGTCATATCATTCGGATTTGCTCCAATCTGAGTCATTTCACTCGGATTTGCCTCCAACAGGTCTATATTCCACTCGGAAATGCTTCCATCAGAGTCATCTTGCTTGGATCTGATCATTCTAAGTTGTAATGCAGTATAAAAGAAGATTCTTTCCACTTGGACCGGACCAAAAGAGGTGTTCACAATATACATATATTTACAAATAACAATTATAATCAATTTATATAAAATTTTAAAGAAATATACTTGTTCACAAAAAAGGGTACAAAAGAACACCAATAGTACTAATGACTATTTTATTTTCTTTAGTTTGTCACTTGGTTCTTTTAGTGTCTATTTGGATGTGGTCAAACAAAGTTGACCAATATGTTCCTTTGCAATTTGTTAGTGAAAATATAGTTGAAGCATTCTTGAATGAAGTACCATGCAAACTTTGATCGTTGGATATCCAACTTCAACAGAATTTGGTTGAACCAAATGGTCGCCAAATGAATACTTAGTCTAGGAGTCCCCTTTTTATAGAAAGGAGAGAGTAATCCTTATGAGTGCAATTAACCTATTTCAAAATTATAGTCATATTATGTTGATGATTAAATCCAATCCTTTTTACATTAAACTAATGTGGAGGATATAAGATCTTAATTGATTTTCTAGATCTATCTCTGAGAGCCAGAGGGAAATTGGGCCCTCCAACCTTAGAGTGTTGAAATAGGCTGAAAACAAGAAGGTTAAAGTTGTTAGTTTCTTTAGACCTCTCTTTTAGGGTTTTAACCATTTTTAAGTGGAGGCCTTAAAACCTTATCCTCTATAAGTAAGTGAGTCTGATAAGAAAAAGTCTGTGCTTGGGGGATAAAGCCACTTAGACTTTTAGTCCAATTGATCTAACTACTACAACTAGAAATATCATGGTTAATCAATAAATCCTAAGCTTAAAATGGATTAAATTGGTCCAAGTAGTTTGATGGGGACTGTACTAAGTCGACTCAGTGGGTTGTTGGTCCTTTGGTAAGAGTAACAAATTCGTTATAGTTTCAATAAGTATTTAGAGTTATTGTATCCATAGAGATTTACGTGCTATTAAATAATAATACAATAATTACTTATAAATCACAATGAATCTATATACATTATGTTCAAAGGTTTGTTCATTGATCTGATTTATTTGAAAATGATTAAGTTTCAAAATGGAAAGCTAAAAACAAATTACGCAATAAATGAAGATGCTGAGATCAAACTCCCTCTACTAGAATTAATCCTTTGAGATCCTATTATATATGTTTACTCACTTAATCAGATTAATGAGACATAAAAGTCATTGAACTGTTCGATATAGGGGGACAATGTGTTCTAGTCCAAGTTTAGTTTCTTTAAGTCTCGTTGACTCTTAATTTTACACCGGTCCAGTGGGATCTAGTATTATGTATCTTTGAGTCAAGTGGGGAGCTCGAAATCTTCACTCTTTACTCCAGTCCGGTCTTCTAAATTTGCATTTTTTGGCGAATGTTGGTGTTACCTGTAAGAACACTCTGAAGCTTAAGCCAGTAAGAGTTCAATACCGGAGCACTATGAGTATTAAATGTTGTACCTTATGTGTATTAAATGCAGGTATTTATAGACATTTGTTGGGGGGATAAACCATGATATCATGTTTAAAAGGATAGATAAAGTTAAGCCATAAAAGCTCAAAAATAAAGCCTTATCCACCTTTAAAAGCACGATAGATAAAGGATTCTCCAAAAAGGACAATCTGGGACCTTAAAATAATGAAAAAAGAGAATTTATGTGAAGTCCAGAGAAATCCACTGCTAGTGGGTTTTTTCCACTGGCCGTGGACCTCACTAGAATGAGGAATCGAGCCATAAAAAAATCCACTACAGTGGGTTTTTCCCATTGGCTGTGTTTCTCACTGTTGGAAACTCACTGGCAGTGGGTTTTTCTCACTGGTAGTGGGTTTTTCCCATTGGCTGTGGAGTTCACTGCCTGGAGGTAGAAAATGTGATTTTTTGGACCCCTGTCACGATCCACTGGCCATGGTTTTTCCCACTGCCAGTGGGTTTTGCACGTTCTATATTTTTCTTATTTTTTGGGAGCGGTTTCTGAGGAATATAAGCAGTTTTTGGAAGGCAAAAGACACAGGGAGATAGAGAGAGACTTTTTGGGGAGAAAAAGAGAGCTTTTCAAAGGAATCTTAAAGGGGATCAAGGCCATTCATGTTGAAGAACAATCGATTGGCAGATTTTAGAAGGAGATTTGGAAGCAATAATGAGAGCTTTTCTTTTCTTTTCTTTTCTCCTTTGAATTTCTGTTGAATATTGTAGTCTTCTGAACATGATTTCTACCACGGGTTGTGTTAAATTGAGCATGTGTAACTAAACTCCAAATCTTAGGTTAAGGGTGTGATATGTCATTGTGTTGAATTGATTTTGAGATTCTTTTCTATTTATGGATCCCTAGTTTCTATTCAATTTTTATGAGTATTTAATGCTTTTGAAGATCTAGAGATAGGGTCAATTGAACTTAAACGCTAAGGTAATTGAAAAATTAATTGGTTGTTTGAACACATAAAATTGAACTTAGGGTCATGGGTCATGAAAGTGAGCATGACACTCCGAGGTTTCGTGGGATTTCATTGTTCTTAATGAGTCTAAATAATAAATTGAACGCGGTTCTTTATTAATTGGGCATATTAATGTTGTTATGAGAGGAAAACATTAATTAAATTCGGAATCCTTACCTTAGAACGTGAATTCATAAATAGAAAGGTCTTAGGTGAAATCAATACATGACATGATCACATACCGAATCCCAAGAGTTTTACTATTCATTTGTTCTAATTCAAAACAAACAAGTTTAGTTCTTGAAGTTTGCCTTTATTTTGATTTTGTTTTTAGAAGTTTCCTGAATTAAAAGTCACATTGAGAATTTTATGGATAATCGAATCAATCCGAAAGCTTGTACTTGGGAACAATCTCTGTGGGACGATATTTTTATTACTTCGATACCCGTGCACTTGCGGGAGCCTATCAAGTTTTTGGCGCTGTTGCCCGGGATCGTGTTTCCCTCAATATTGGCTAAGTGGTGTTTTTGATTAGACTAGATTATTTATTTATTTATTTATTTTTTTGCATAATTTTTCTATTTTTGGTTTCTATTTTTATGCAGAATTACACTTGGGTTTCGTTGTGTTTTTATGGATTGTGTAGGTCCATTTATGTGAAGGAGTCGCAGTTTTGAGCATATTTTTGATCCAGAAATTGAAAGGACCCTCCGTAAGATTAGAACACTTCGGAAACACCTTGAACAAAGCAAGCAACAAGCTTCGAGTTCGAATACCGAAGAGCCAATGGACAATCCTGATAACCGAACCCTTCATGATTTTGCAGCACCCAATGCAATGGGTAGGAGGCCTAGCATCACAAGGCCAACCATTGAGGAGAACAACTTTGAATTGAAGCCCTCCTTGCTCTCAATGGTCCAACAAAACCAATTTGGAGGTTTGCCATCCAAGGATCTAAATCTACACCTCCAAATTTTCCTTGAGTACTGTGATACACTCAAGGTAAATGATGTCTCAAGTGATGCAATTCGGCTATGGCTTTTCCCATTCTCTTTGGGGGACAGGGTTAGAGCTTGGTTGTATTCACTTCCGGAGGGGTCGATCACTACTTGGGAGCATCTGTCTCATGCCTTTTGTAACATCCCATTTTCAACACAAATAGAAAATAAATATTAATATATCTTTCATGAGAAATACTTACTATAAGTTAGTTTATTATTATCATTTTTTATGAAATTTTGGTATTTATATTTAATTATTTGTTTTTTAAATATAAAATAATAATAATAATAATAATAATAATATTTATGAATGAGAATTTTAAAATGAATTAATTAGTATACATTGATTAATGAAATTATATTAAGAATTTTAAATATATTTATTATTCACAACTTTTATTTTATGTTTTTATATTTATATTTTTACATATTTGTGATTTAACTCTTATTAGAATTTTAAAATTTTAAAGGAATTAGACTATGGTTCTTTAGAACTTTTTGATCTACATAATATTTATGATTTTCTAGAATTTTTTTGAAAATTTTGAAATATTTTAATAAAATAATATATTTTAAATAATTTTAAATTCATATAAAGTTACTTAAAATTAAAAATATTTACAAGAAAGTGAATTTAAATTATGAGAAAATTTTCTAAAATCCATTTCAAGTAGACTTATCTAAAAATTATCGGTTTGAATAAAATCTTGATTTTACCAATCGTAAAAAAATAAAAAACATACGAATAAATTTTTATTAACAGAAAATTTTAGATTTTTAAAATTTAAAATTTATATTACTTATCATAAAATTAGTGAGAACTGATAATATTGCTAAATTTTAAAAAAGACTGATTTTGAATATTTAAAATATACCGAGTGAAAGGTTACTATTTGGCTTAATAATTCAGTCGACATTTAGTATGCAAAACACTGTGCATGTACGAAATTTTCAAAAGATGCACAATAACCAGGATTAAAATTTTCAAAAAATACACAGTACTTTTATATTTAAATAATAGAATACATAGTGATTTTCCTTCCTATAAATACCGAAGGAATTCTTCTTTAGAATTCACAATTTTAGATTAAGTTTTATAGTAGTGCTAGTGAGATAGTAGTAGAAGTAAGAGAGAGAAATAAATTTTTTTGGAAGAAGGTTCTGCTAAAATCCTAAGGTAAAAATACCTCTCTTTTATATTTTTTAGGGTTAATTTCATATCGTTTTTAGAAATCTATTATTATACTGGAAATAATATTATTTTAAGTTACTATTCTGAATAGTAAAATACTATTTCAATAGTAAATTACTATTCAAATTGTAAATTACTATTTACTATTACTATTTATCTTTACTATTCACATTTTACTCTTTACCGTTACTATTCAGGATTTACTATTTACCATTACTATTCACGTTTTACTATTTACTATTATTATTCAAGATTTACTATTTACTATTCAAAATTTACCATTTCTGCTTTAAGTAGTAATCTTAATTTTCATCTTGTAACTATATTAAAATAAAATTGGTATGTTTTGGAACTCAGAGACGAGGCGCGCACGAATTTTCAATAATGAATCAGTATACAAGAGGTAAGGGGGAGTGAGATAAGAATATAATATGAAAAGACATAAAAATAATGGGAGGAGTCCCCTACTCCTTTTAAATTTAATAATAATATTATTATTTTAAAATAATAACTATTTAACTTAAAATTTATATAAATTTTAAATTGTGTATCTTGTGTAACTTGATCTAAAATACCTATGCAAAGACCTGGATAACCTATGCGAACTGGACTAAACCTATGCAAGGACTTGGACTATTATGACCTGTACGGACTGAACTATACCTATGCGAAGACTGGATTATATATATGGACTTATATAGACCTGTGCGAGGAATGGACTATAAGGACTCAAAATCAACTCTACTAATTTAAATAACCATTAAAATTTGAATTATATTTATGAGTGATATTTAGTTGATTTGATTTGATTATAATTAACTATATTTGATTTTGATTAATGATATTGTGATTTATAATATTAGACTGTGATTGATGATATATAATTATGATTGATAACATTTGTGATTGATGACATTACAATACTTGATTGTGGTTGATGGATGATTGATGACCTTGTGATATGAAGTTTGAGCATATAGCAAGCATGACGGAAAGTTAAAACTCAGTAAGAATTTTCTTACCTTATTCTTTAAATTTTTATTTTAAGAGAAAGTATTTTATCATTTTTTTAGTCTTTTATTTCTTCTTAGAAATAATTTTTATTAACTTTATTTTTAATCTCTAGAATAAAATCTAGTATTAGAAAGAAGCTATTTTATGAAAATCAAAAGTTGAGATAATTAGTACTTGAATTAAAGAAAATTTTTATAGTTTTAAGTATTCTTAGTTAATGATTTTAAAAATTATTTTCCTTTAGAGATCAGAAATTTAAATTGGTTTTCCCCAATGAAATAACTAAAGGATATTTTGTTATAGTCGATATTTCTAAACTCAATCTAGTTAAAATTCAAATTGGGAAAGATTATGTAAATATGTGAAGTTTTTAAGAGAAAGCTTGGAGATATTTAAGGCTTGGAAACTCAATTTTGGTGAGATCTGAATTCGAAGGCTGTACTAAATTTATTTCTGTATAACAGAAGTTCAAAGAAGAACTTATGGGAATGTACAGTTTATTGAGATAATTTTGTGAACCTTTATGGTATTTAATAATTGAGTTTCTAAAAGTCTTAACCAACTAAATATGCGAGTAGTTCATGCATCATGAATCATTAAAGAGAAATGAGATGTGATATTGCCTGGGGACGGATTATAGAAACCGAGGATACATTAAAGGAGGCTTAATTGCGAGCCTTGGGATGAGAGGGTGTGAAAGGGTGCTTCAGGTGACCTGGGGTCGCTCCCTAGTGTCGGGAACTTTCACAATAAAAACTTTGTCAGTCTGACTAGTCTCTAAGTGTTTCCACGCCAGTTGAGCTATTCATATGCTACAAAGGCATTTATGTTATTATCCGGAATTATGGAACAGTGTAAACTCCTGGTTGGCCCAGTGCAAACTAAAACTTTAAGGGCCCACATGCATAAACTGAATGAGATAGTATTAAAAGCATTACATGTCATACATGTGATTGTGATATTCTGCGTGAATGGTTGTGAATGAAAGTATGATTGTTATACTATAAAAACCCTACAATTATAATTAATTGTGTATGAGATTATGAATGATATTATTTTATTAGATTGTGAAAACCCTTATGCTTATGTCTTATCTGCAAAGTATTATATTTTGTTTCTCACTCCTTCTTATTTGAATTTTGTGTCCAAAATATATGTTATATGATATATAGCTAGCAGTTCAAGATAAAAGGATAAAATTACAAGAGGGTAAATTGGTCTTATCCTCAATCGGATAGGAGAAGAGATGTGACAACAGTAGGATTTCAAAATCACATGGTTTGAAGATAAGGAAATGATTGGTTACAGTCGAAGTAGATGTATTAAATCTTTAGTTTTAGTTTACCTTAATACAATATTAAATTGGATGATTGTATTCAAGGTAAAGGTTAAACTTTAATAAACCTTATTCTTTGGATATGATACTGTAATCTTTGATCACTTATGATTTTCTGAAAGTTCATTTTATCATTCTGAATAATTTGAAACTTTTTACTTTCAAAATTCAAAGAAAATCAGATGTATATACGTCCTTGTATACGCGAGATAGGAAGTGATAAATATGTATATCTTTCTAAAAATTTTAAAAGCAAGAAGAATATATATACATCTCATGTATATAAGGAGGTGTTACACCTTCCTCAACAAATATTATCCGCGGAGCAAAACAGACTAATTGAGGAAGCAGATCATCACTTTCACCCAGAAATATGATAAGACATTGTATGATGCATGGGAAAGGCATAAAGAGTTACTTCAAGAATGCCCACACCATGGAGTGGAAAGATGGTTGACGGTCCATATCTTCTATAATGGTTTGACCCCGAACCAAAGGGTTATATTAGATGTCGCAGCTCGCAGTGCTTTTATGAGCAAGGACATGGAGGAGGGGTACAATCTTATAGAAGAGGTGTCATAAAACACCTACCAGTGGTCATCTGAATGGATCTTACCATCAAAAACTCCAGGCAAGTATTATTTAGATGCTATTTCCCTTCTTACTGCTAAGGTAGAAGCACTGTCTGTTAAATTTGATAAGTTAGGAACAGGTGCTTCTAATATGGGGTGTGAATTGTGTAGGGTTACACATTATAGCACAACAAGTTGTCAGCTTGGTGTATCCCAAGGCCTCGAGACCGAAATGCAACAAGTGGATGCTATTGGGAGCTATGGTGGAAATTTTGGGAATAACTATAGACAACAAGGCCTACCAGGATTCCAATATAGACCTCCATTATTCCAAGGAAATCAAGGCAACCAGAATAACTTCAGGTCACAACAAAGACCCTATGCTCCACAAAAATCAAAATTTAAGTCCTTGATGAAGACATTTGTGACCACGCAAATTAAGCAAAATGATGAGTTCTCTGAAGCTATCAAGAAGTTAACCTCCAAGGTGGACTCTCTTGCCACCCACAACAAGATATTAGAAACTCAGATTGCTTAACAAGCTTCCAGCTCTACCAGAATTCCAGGGACATTTCCAGGAAAACCAGAAGCAGGTCCATCCAACCACGCCATGGCTGTAACACTTAGGAGTGGTACACAATGTGAAGGTCCAATGCCGCCAAAGGAAAAACAAGTTAAGAAGGACCCTAAGGAGGATGAGACCATATCACCTCCACTTGCTATGGAAGAAGAGAAGCAAGAGAAGAAGAAGGAGGTTAAGCCATATCAACCTCTAATTCTATTTCTTCAGTGCTTAGCCAAGGCCAAGTTAGGCAAACAGTTTGGTAAGTTTTTAGAAGTTTTAAAAAAACTCTACATTAATATTCCTTTCACTGATGCTTTGTAGGAAATGCCCACATTGTGAAGTTTCTGAAGGTTATCTTTTCCAACAAAAGAAGATTGGAAGAGAAGGGTACTGTAGCACTTACTGGAGAGTGTAGTGCATTGATCCAAAGGAAGTTGCCACCCAAGCTTTAGGATCCAGGTAGCTTTTCTATCCCATGCGTGATTGGTGATATGCCAATAGATAGAGCTTTATATGATTTAGGAGCTAGTGTTAGCCTGATGCCTCTGTCTATTTCTAAGAAGTTGGGATTGAGTAAATTGAAACCTACTAGGATGACCTTACAATTGGCTGATAGATCTATTAAGTATCCTGTAGGTATTTTAGAGGATGTTCCTATTAGGGTAGGAAAATTTTTTATCCCTGCTGATTTTTTTGTGCTAGAGATGGATGAGGATTCTATGATCCCCATTATATTAGGCAGGTCATTTTTAGCAACTACAAGTGCCGTGATTGATGTTAAAAATGGTAAGTTGTCTCTGACTGTAGGGGACCAAAAGGGTGAATTTAATTTGGTAGATGCTTTGAAAAAACCTTTTCATGATAATGTTTGCTGTAGCATTGAATTAGTTGACCAAGTGGTGAAGGAAGAGATTCTTCCTAAGGACCCACTTGATTTTGTTTTTCTGAATGAGCCTGTAGGAACATCAAAATGCAGTAAGGGTTATGCACCACTGAAACATGATACTGAAGTCATGTGTGACAAAGTGGTGAACCCAAATATGGAACTTAAGGTTTTAAATTCCACACTGAGGTATGAATTTTATGACTTTAATAGGTTCTTGGTTGTAATTTAGGTATAACGTCTGGCTGAAGACGTTAAACTTAGCACTTATGGAGAGGTAATCCCTTTTTTTTATTTTGCGTAGTCATTTAGTTTGGCTTGGGTTTTTTTAGATTCATGCTAGTTTGCTTTTATATTTAATTTTATAAAAATTTCTCTTTTTAAAATATAAAAAAAAACTTTTTAAAATAAATCAAAATAAACACTTTTTTCTAAATAAAAATAAAAAAGACTAAAAACGTGTTTGAAAAAATAAAGTTTTTGATTGATGAAAATTTTATTAGGCCTACTTTCAAAAACAAAAAATGTTTTGGTAAATGATAAAAAAGGTGAGGTCCTTAGGACCATTGCAAAATAATAGCCACTTTTTTAAAAAAATAATTTTTTTGTTTATTTCTATTTGTTTTAATAACAGAGATAAAAGTATCCTTTCTTTAAATAAAATTAAAAATTAAGAAATAATTTTTTGGGTTAATTTTAAAGTTATCATTGAATTTACACAACTTAATTGAGGTATCATTCTTTTAAATGGGCGAATAAGGAAGTTAATGTTTTCCCTATTTGTAACTAGTTACCGAACCCAAAGTTATAAAAATGGTGTTTCCAAACCTTTTTACTGTTGAAAAACCAAATCTATGAATATACGTTTTTTGAATATCCTTTTTAAGTTGTTATCCGATCTAAATCCACATTGTGACATACGTAAATCACTATTTGATGAGAGGTCTAAAATCAATGATTATGATCTACCCTTCCAGCTCCACCTCACCTTGACCACCTCCGCGACCACCACATGTAGTTTGCATAGCATTGTCCTCTGACTCCAATGCTCATTCGTTCACGACCACCGTCGGCTATCACCCTTCACAGGCATTAAGATAAGCCTAATTAAAGCTTCCTTCTCCCTATTAAATTTCTTATTTATTTTCCATTGTTGGGGTTTCAAGAGCTAACTTTGTGGTGAACTTATGGTGTTTGCTAAAATGCCTCGATGAAATAGTAATTTTCAATGGTTGTTGCTACCGATGGAGGGGTAAGGATGGATGGAGAAAGTTACAATGGAAAAAAGGAGTCACTATAAGGAAAAATAATGTTTTCTCCTGGGGACGTTATGTGAGTCCATTTTCCGTAGTGTTTTGCATGGGACATAATGGTTGTTGTATGCATCCCATGCAATGTTCAAACATGAAAAGGCATGGAACATTTGGTTTTTTGCTTAGAACGGCTATCCCACACAAAAAAAAATTCCCTAGATTCCTCTATACCAATGACAGATGAAGGGTGAGGATTTCAAAAGTTAGTGCGTGGGACTTTGTGTGGGACATGTCCATTGAAAAAAGCTAACATTAACCTATGTGCACCAACTTCTTTTCCATCATTTCTCTTCACCATTTGAAATCCTTCTCTTAAATTCTCTTAATCTTTCATAATTTCTTTTGGGTGATTTAGAATGTAGATGAAACCATTTCATTCCCTGTTAGGGTCATTGTGTTTGTGGTACAAGAAGGAAAGTTTCTAACCGATTGGAATTTATAACAAGTTAAAGTTTACTAATCTATTTGGCTCCTTTCATTTTATGCTATAGGGTTCTTTAGGATAGTTGTAAGAACTTGATGGTTCAAAGTTAGACTTAGAAGGGGGTTGAATAAGTCTTAGACTCTTTTGGCAGAATAACAAACTTTAAAGAGCAAGGAAGGAGAGTAGCACCAATAATTTATACTGGTTCACTTTTAACACAGAAACTACATCCAGTCCCTTCTAACTTAAAGGATTTCTACTATTGTAAATTCTCCTTTATAATAACAGCATAGACCAGTGCCACAAGTATTCTTGACTTCAGCCACTCCTGGCTTATACCTAAGTATTCTTTTACAACAAGCCGCTTCTAGCTTAACAACCTAAGTATTCTTTCAAAAGCTTCTTCAGGCCAACAGTGTTTCCCACACTCTCTAAGGCTGACAACTCATCAGTTTTTACACAATATTAATGTATGAAAATAGTGAAAGAATTCTCACAGAACCTAATGTATGAGGATATACAATGAAGAGAGTATACACTAAGTTATGAAAGACACGAGACCAAGGTTCGCTAGAAGCAGAACAAACAAAGAAGGTCTTTGTCTTTGAAGAAAAAGAATTGATCACAAGACAGAGAGTATATGATAATTTTTGCGCAAATTCTATATATCTGATAAGTCAATCTCCTTCAATATTTATAGGTGTTGAATTATGAGCGTTGCTGGTTCTTGAAGGGAGAAATATACATTGGAAATCCTATGAAGGAGTTTGCTTTGAGCTTCAAGTACCAGACCTTTGTTAATTAAGAAGGATGCCAAAGAGTCTGGTAGCTGATCACTTATGTTCTTGCATGAAAAGAGGTACTCTATGCAACTTCAACAAATAAAGCTATTTGTTGGTCTTATTTGATTGAGTATAGAAGCAGAAGACAATGCTATTATCCTTTTGATTTTAGCTGACACACCTGATAACTTATTTCAGCTTTATCTGTCATTGTGCAGTATTGTGTAGTCGATGCTGAATTTTGGCTGCTTTGCTTGTTTGTCTCTTATTCTTTTTGGTGATAAGCACATATGTTTTGATAAGAGCATGAGACCCAAGACATCACATAGATTTCAAAATGTTGCTCTTGAGTTTCTAGAATAATGTTCTTCTTTTGATGTCTATAAGTCTGAGGTCTGATTGTATGACTCGGTGCAACTTCCAACAGACCTTTGGTTTACCCATCAAAGAGTTTAAGCTTTAGATTTTATGGACTCGCCCTTAGTTTTTACAACCTATGCATTAAAAGTTCTGAAACACTCAAATATACATATTAGATTACACAACTACAGACTTTATTTAATTCCAATCTCTTGATGTATGTTATTAACAAATCCAGGGTCTGAAGATAACAATGCAATTTGAGGTCTGGTCCAATAATAGCTTATTGTTGTTTTTCCAACTAGACTTTTCTTCAACAGAACTATAAGATAAATAACTTATATTATCATGCTTTAGAAAATATTGTCATTTGAAGTTTAGTATAAATGATTTAATGTAAAATTTGTTTATTATAGTATATTTCACATATGAGTACGTTAGGATAAAATTTTAAAGCTTTAGAAATTTAGGACTCTACAAATCTAAAAATAAAACATTGAAATTAGAATTTTCAACATAAAAAAATATAAAAGTCTTAAATTACAAATTAGAACAATAATAAATTTATAAATTTCAAATTAGAGTCGGTAAAATAAATAAATTATAAATTTCTAATTAGAGTTAAGCAAAACAATAAAGTTAGAAATTTCAAATTAGAAGTATTAGAAAATAAAAAAATAGAAACATCAAATTAGAATTTAGAAAATAAAAATTTAGAAAATTCAAATTATATTTTAGAAATTAAAAAATTTAGAAATATACTAATTATATATACTTATTTTTTGCAAGATTAATTTAGGATTGGTGTGTAATTTTGAATAATACACGTGTTATAACTTAGTCGTGTGTTGACAATATAGATTTTGTGATGAGTTGTTTCTGGATGTATGATAGAGTTTGTGGATGTAACTTAGGGAAGCTATTGATTAACAAGGGTAGTGAGTTGAAAAGAGTGATCCAACCAAGTGATTTGCACTTATGCGTAAACTGGTTTGTCACCATTGTTGATGGGCATGCTAAAGTGGTTATTCAGATAATCTAGACACCTCGTTAGAGGCCTCCCTAAGGACGTGTTAGTCATGGAAACCACTACCCAAGAAGGGGGAGAAGGGATGATTTGAGTAATGCTAGTTTTTTGAAAACGTTATCAAATTATGCTCTTTCATGAAATCAGGAGCTTTATGAAAAAAATGTTCTGAAAGATAAAACATCTTCGTAAGATATTCAAAGGCTTTGATAAAAGATAAACAGATTGAATCAAGGCAAGATAAAATATAATGTTTGATTCAAATAATACTAACCAGGTATATTTGTGAAAATGATGAAACTTATATAAACAATTCAAAAACTTATAAAGATTAATACAAAATGATTCAAACTTTTGTTTCTAAGCAAATAACTTCCACATAATATTATATATGAAACATAAAATAAAAAGTGTAGGGATAAGAGAAATAAACATTGTGATTTTTCCTGGTTCGATCATCATACCATTGTGATCAACCTCTAGTCCCTCTAGCAATTGCCTAAGAATTTTCCCACTATATCAATGTCGGTTATAAGTTTTGATTACAATGGTTGGATCACCTGTCCAAAGCTTAATACTATCTCTCAACCCAACACAACCCAAAAGGTTCATTAATTTCTAAGGTTTCTCTAAAGAACACCTAACCTTCTCACACCCTAATCCTACACACTCTTAATTCAAGAGCAATGAAAAAACCATCTTTTATAGTAGATAAGACAATTTGGAGCACTCATAATTTTAAAAGATATATTTAGTCTAGAGAGGATAGACATGTTTAAGCACTATAAATTTTCTTTCTCACTTAGAGAAAACATACAAGATGAAGCCTATGAACCATGATGAGACTAATGAGCAAGACATATAGATTAGAAAGTTATTTGTAGAAGAAAGTTTCTCATGAAAATGGGACACATTTTTCATAAAGCATAGCTTGCTTTTTATAAGGGAAATGTTGTCTTAATTAAGGAAACAAATTGAATACGCCAAGTTACTTGAAATAAGTCAAAGACCTCAAAATATCCAAGCAACACCAGTAGGGTTGAAACCTCTTCCATGAGGGTCAAACCTTATGTGCCAAAAGCCCCTTCAGAATCGAACTACACTTGTCAAGATTGAACATATTAAGGTAGGTTCGAACCTGGTATGGTCAAGTTCAAGCCAAGCATTAGAAACTCCATAAGTTTGAACCTGAGATGGTGGGTTTGGACCAATGCTATTGAGTTCAAACCTGCCAAGGCTAGGTTTGAACCTATGTCAGCTGAGATCAAACTTGATCTGTTAGGTCAAACCTGGCCATGCTTATTTCAAATACTGACGCATCAAAGCACTCTGCTTAAAAAGGTGTGATGATAATTTCCTTAATAAATCCATATTTGAACTGATTGTTTCTTTCTATAATCAAAATCTTACATTGATAGAAAAATAATATCTGAATCAATTCTTTCTTATACCAAACAATCTTTTATAAAAGCTTTATCCTTTTGATTATTCCCTTAACCAGAAAATCTCATATTAATTAAATAATATTTGAATCAATTCTTTCTTAAACTAGAAGAACTCTTTTAAAAGTGCATCGTTAATTCTTTCCTTAATAAAAATACTCTTAATTTAAAGGCATATTAAATCCAACTCATATTCATTAATTAACCAATTTCCAAAAGTCTCTTTTAAAAGACGCAAGTTAAGTAACTATGAGTTAACTTTATCTCACTAATTAATCACTAACATAGGTTCTTAACAATATACCTATTCAAGATGGGAAGCCATGATGTCATTTGAAACCTTTTATCTTTAACCACCCATAAGCTTGATTCTTTTTGCTACCATCAATCTTTTAAAGTTGAGCTTTACTTGAAGTCTTTAACTTTCTTGATTTGTTGCTCACTCTTAAGTTATTGGTTCGTCCATTCAAGTAAGCACATGATGTATCCACTATAAAAAATTTGTTCATCACATGTTTGCTTTAATCTTAGCTTGTTTGTCGTTAACTATCACAACTTGTTTGATATCTACATATCTTTTTTGACATCATCAAAACCTTGTTTACATCATCAAAACCTAATATTGTTAAAACCTGTTTCATAACAACATTCACACGACATTGATTATGGGCATTCTCCAGCTCAAATAATGATGAGTGAGAGGATTACATCGATGATGGCAGGATTTCAGATGCGGTTGAAGACGAGGCACCTCAAGAGTCGATAGTTGGTCTTTTTGATCCTTTACAGGCTTTGAGGACCCGTGCACAAGATAAGGTTCCTGCACCATAGAAAGACGCTTCTAGGAAATGGATTATTTGGCCTGTTAAGAAATAATTACTTTTTATTTACATTATTGCCTTTTCAAATTTAATAGTTTATATCTTATTTTATTTTTGGAATTAAGAAATGTTTTTGGAATTAAGGGTCTTGGTATTGAAGAATGAGGATACTGTCGCCTCAACAAATATAATTAAAGACCATTTTCATGGACCATGGAAATACTGGGCGGTTATTTCATGCAATGTCCTAAACTTGTGGTGGGACAAGTCTTTAGCAAGTTGCTTTCAATGGTCTTTTATTAATGTATAGAATGTCTATATTATCTTTTAATGTTTTATATATTGTTTCTCAACTGCAAGAGTTTGTTACCTTTGCACTGGAGCACGAGGAGAATATGAACATCTCCTTTGCAAGTAGGAGGACACGTCTGAGCGACATGCTTAGGAAGGCCCGTAGAGGGGGCCCGAGATGAACGAACTCCTACCTATCCCAAGTGGATCAAGGAAGCCAAATGGATGACATACTAGCTGAGTGAGCTAGGGTTGAGTATTAGGAGGCTGAGAACCGTAACAGACACAATTGAAATAGCATCAGAGAAGGAGTCTTGCACACCACCAATCATCGGCTACATATAATTCATATTCAAAGTTTTTTTTATTAGTAATTCATATCCATTAAAGAAGTGCGATTGGTGGTTAGGAACGAATAATTCATATTCAAAGTTTTTTGTTGGAGGATCTATATAAGCGATAGACACTGGTGAATGGATCAATCATCGTTCATATGAGATCGTTATAAGTAACAACACTAATTTTATTTCTAATTTAATTAATTTTAAAATTATATGTATTCATATTGATTTTTAATGTTTTAATGAACAAGAAGAGTAGCAACAACGTCTGGATGAGATTGAAGCTACAAGGAATTCACTTGACTTTGCTGCAAGGTTGTAGTTGTAGATGGACATTTTTAGTGGAAGGAACCACAAATGTCTTTATGGCATAATTTCCTTCGCCTCCAATGTTCATCAAGAGTCTACGTTAATGACGCAACCTTCTTTATCCACTGGTCCGTCATTGTCCCAATAAAATCTTGAGGTGGCACAACACCGAGATGAGATGAAAGAGATAAGAACTTTGATGGCAAATTATGATGAGACATAGGCGTGGATGAAGCAGTTTGACCAAATGCAAGCCCAATTAGATAAGCTTAAACGAGCATAGGGAGACCATTAGTCTCGGTATAATGCTAGATTGGACAACCAATCTATCTATAATAAGAAGGATCAGCCCATATGTTGTCGTCATCATCCCCCAACAGGCTTGTCATCCCCTTAAGCCTAGTAGTAGCATGCTTGTTACTCCTACCAGCCTAGCAGCCCCACAATAACACCCTCGTCATCGCTATCGCCATACACATTGACTTATTCTTGTTTTTATTTATAATTCGTGTTCTTCTTTATTGAACACAATGTATTTTTATTTGATATGTGTACTTTTATTTAGTATTTTTTATTTCTCATGTGTTAACAACAACAACAACAACAACAATAAAGATTGGTTGTTGTGTGGGACATACAAGCTTTGCATGAGTTTTCTCTTTTTTTTATGCATGGGACATTGACTCCTACACAAAAATGACTTTGACTTTTGCTTAGGGAAACTTAGTTGCTGCGTAATCCTTTTTTTGGAGTGTGGTGGTGTAGGTGGATGGTGGAGGGTGACGGTAAAGGGTTGAAGATGTGGTGGAAGGAAGGTAAAGGAGGTAAATGATAGATAATAAGTGTTAATTTTGGACCTCTCATCCAACATAATAAACATATGTGTGATTTAAGGGTCCAAGTTGAAAATGTTATATAATTTAAAAGATAAAAAAAGGAAAATTGAAAGACATTTCTGGGAAGCAATGATAAAAGAGTTAACCTGAAAAAACTTAGAAACCACCACTCGTTTACTTTTGGCTAATTATTTAATGTTTACGTATGCTATGGATTAAAATGATTATCAATAATACAAAAGAGAAGCAATTGGTTAAATACAAGAAACATATTGAGAATGTACAAACGAAGTATTCGATAATGAAGGAGTGATTTTCGGATCCCTGGATCATAATTGATACCGAAAGTCATCATTATTCATTTTTTTCTCGTTAATTAAAAAGTTGAATTAGAAATTCGGAGCTTCATCAGGGGAGATTTAGTCGCATGCGCATGTTCGTGCTAAATGCCAACAAACCGTTATTATTAGCTATTAGTATATCTCCCTAAATAATACTACATATCATTATAAACTCTAATAAAAAATTAACACATTTAAACCTTTATATCGCTAAATAATATATATCAAGTCATGTTAGAGTAACTTTAACTAGTTATTCCATCATTCAATAATTTTTATCAGATTATTGTTTTTTAAAACCTATTGTTGTATTCAAAGTTTATATTTATATGTTCCATTCAAAATTCATTGAATTTAGTCGATTATTGAGCTTCTTTAGATTACAAATTTCCCTCAAAATTGGTATTATTCATGGGACATTTAATATATCATTATTATATTTTCTTATTTGTAATTTACCATTTCACATCTTCCTATACAAATAGGGACTTTTTGTACCATTTCTAACCAAATATTTCGATAATAAGAATCCTTTAGTTCTCATATCATATTCTATGATTTTTTATGAACCTTTTAACGTCCATCGAGGGGCTTGATAAAACGGTGCCTCAATTGCAAGGAGTATGATTTGGACAAGGAGTGGAATTGCTTTAGAAGACAGTAAGAGTGAAGAGGAAATAGCCTTAAGGGGAGGAATGAGATCGACAAGTCAAGACAATGTTGATGGTATGACCGCCTTAAGAGAAATGAGGCAAACGATGGATGAGTTTAGGAGAGAAAACGCAAAATAGATAAGACAAAAGCCAGAAGGAAATACGGAACTTGATGTCCTAGGGGACAAAGCCACTTATCCTTTCACCCACAACATCATGGCCTATCTCGTTTTGGGGTCTAGGATCCAATCGAGCACGTTGTGACATTCTCGACCCACATGCCAGTATCAGGGACCCAATACGCCTTGATGTGTAGAGCGTTGTCAACAACGCTGAAGAAATCTACTCTGATCTGGTTTGTGGGCATCCCATTCCAATTCATAGAATTATGGATGTAACATCCTAGATATTAAAATTAATTTCTTGTATTACATGAAATTAATAAATAAATTAATGGAGAGTATTTGGTGAATTAAATTAAATTAACTGGGTATTTTAATTAATAATCAGATTAATTGATTGATTAATTAAAAGTAATTAATTAAGTAATGATGGTAGAATATTAATTATAATGAAGTAAAAGTAAAATTTATTTAATTATAAGAAATAAAAGAGAAATAGAAATTTAAAAAAGAAGAAATATGAAAAGAAAATAGAAAAGGTGAAATGAGATTATCGAAATTCCCTTGAGTGCAAAGCTAATGAGACTTTCCATTTCTCCTTCAACCTTACACGAAAATTGAGAGAAAGAAACAGAGAAAAGTCGAGAATGAGAGATCCATGGTCGTTTGCTTAGTAAGCTCAAATTGAGGTTCAATTTCTTACCGGAACTTGAAATTGAACGTGTTTTTAGAGTCGGAGGAGCGAGGTGAGTCTATTGATATATTCAATTTCATCCTTCTTCCTTTCTCTCTCCAAGGCTAAAAGTGAGGTTGTTGTGGGGGGTTTTGTTTTCCTAATTTTATAGCATTTTGAAGCTTGATGATGACTCTTGATATAGTGGGTTTAGGCATTGCTAGGTTTTAACTCAAGGGTTGAAGAATCATTAGGCGAGGTGAAATCTTGAAATAATTATCGGAGGTGGAAACGGTAGGTTTCAGGAACTTTGAATTGAAACTTGAAACTGTAACACCCCTATTTTTATTTTTATATTAAAATTTTGAAGGAATTAAATTATGATTCTTTATAACTTTTTAATCTACGTATTATTTATGATTTTTTGGAATTTTTTTGGAATTTTTGAATTATTTTAATAAAATAATATTTTTAAAATAATTTTAAATTCATATAAGTGACTTAAAATTAAAAATATTTATAAGAAAATAAAGTTAAATTATAAGAAAATTTTCTAAAATCTATTTCAAGTAGACTTATTTAAAAATGATCAGTTTGAGAAAAATCTTGATTTTTTCCAATCGTTAAAAAATTGGAAACGTATCAATAAATTTTTATTAACAGAAAATTTTAGATTTTTAAAATTTAAACTTTATATTACTTACTATAAAATTAGTGAGGACCGATATAATATCGCTAAGTTTCAAAAAGGACTGATTTTGAATATTTAAAATATACCGAGTGAAAGGTTACTATTTGGCTTAATAATTTAGCCAACATTTACTATACAAAACACTGTGCATGTACGAAATTTTCAAAAGATGCACAGTAACCAGGATTGAATTTTCAAAAATTGCACAGTACTTTTATATTAAAATAATAGAATGCATAGTAATTTTCCTTCCTATATATACCGAATGAATTCTTCTTTAGAATTCACAGTTTCAGATTAAGTTTTCTTAATATAGTGCTAGTGAGATAGTGGTGGAAGTCAGAGAGAGAAATAAATATTTTTTGGAAGAAGGTTCTGCTAAAATCCTGAGGTAAGAATACCCCTCTTTTATATTTTTTAGGGTTATTTTTATATCGTTTTTAGAAATCTATTATTATACTGAAAATAATATTATTTTAAGTTACTATTCTGAACAGTAAAATACTATTTCAATAGTAAATTACTATTTACTGTTACTATTTACCTTTACTATTCACGGTTTACTATTTACCATTATTATTCATGATTTACTATTTACCGTTACTATTCATGATTTACTATTTACCGTTGCTATTCATGTTTTACTATTTACTGTATTCAATATTCACTATTCAAAATTTACCATTTCTGTTTTAAGTAGTAATCTTAATTTTCATCTTATAACTATATTAAAATGAAATTGGTATGTTTTAGAACTCGGAGACGAGACGTGTACGGATTTACAATAACGAATCAGTATACAAGAGGTAAGGGGGAGTGGGATAAGAATATAATATGAAAAGACATAAGAATAATGGGAGGAGCCCCCTAATCCTTTTAAATTTAATAATATTATTATTTTAAAATATTAACTATTTAACTTAAAATTTATAATAAATTTTAACTTACATATTTGATGTAACTAACTCTAACATACCTATGCAAGGACCTATACTTTTATAACCTATATGGACTATACCTATGCAAGGACCTGAACCACTATGACCCATATGGACTGAACTATACCTATGCAAGGACTGAATTATATGGACTTACATAGACCTATGCAAGGAATTGACCAAAAGAACTCAAAATCAACTATAACCATTTAAATTTTGAATTATGATATGTATTAATGATATTTAATTTAATTGATTGATTATGATTGATTATATTTGTGATTGATGATGTTTAACTGTGATTGATATTTTTTGATTATGATTGATGATCTTATGATATAAAGTTGAGTATATAGCAAGTATGACGAAAAGCTAAAACTCAGTAAGAATTTTCTTATTTTACTCTTTAAATTTTTTATCTTTTATTTCTTCTTAGAAATTATTTTTATTAACTTTACCTTTAATATTTAGAATAACTTTTTTTAGAAGAAGTCATTTTATGAAAATTAATTTATAAAAAGGTTGAGATAATTAAATTTTGAATTAAAGAAAAATTTTATAATTTTAAGTATTTTTGGTTAATGATTTAAAGATTATTCTCTTTTAATAAAATAAAATTTTCAAAAGAAAATTATTTTCTTTTTCCAACTTAATAACTAAGGATATTTGGAAATTATTGAAATTTCTAAATTCGATCTTGTTAAGATTCAATTTAAGAAAGATTATGTAAAGTTTTATATGAAAGTTTTGAGATATTTAAGGCTTAGAAACTCAATTTCGGTGAGATTCAAAAACTATACTAAATTTATTTCCGTGGGACAGAAATTTAGAGAATTGAGAAAATGTACAGTTTATTGAAATGATGTTGTAAACCTTTAATGTATTTAATAATTGAGTTTCTAAAAGCCTGAACCAATTAAATACGCGAGTAGTTCATGCATCATAAATCATTAAAGTGAAACAAAATGATATTGTTTGGGGACGGATTATAGAAACCGAGGATACATTAGAGGAGGCTTAATTACGAGCCTTGAGATGAGAGGGTGTGAAAGGGTGCTTCAGGGGACCTGGGGTAGCTCCCTAGTGTCGGGTACTTTCACAATAAAAACTTTCTCAATCTGACTAGTCTCTATGTGTTTCCATGCCAGTTGAGTTGTTCATATTATTATTATCCGGACTTATGGAACAGTGTAAACTCCTGGTTGGCCCAGTGCAAATTAAAATTTAAGGGCCCACATATATAGGTAAGTTATGATGAAGATAGTGCATAACATTCATGCATTCATAATTGATTGTGTGTATGATTGTGATTGTGATTGATATTATTATATATTAGTTTGTGAAAACCCTTTATTGCTTATGCCTCATTTAGGAATATTATATTCTGTTTCTCACTCATTTCTCCGTGTTTTTGTTTCATATGTTTTAAATTGATGGTTCAAAGGGAAGGATCGAAGAATCTTGACAGTAAATATAGTACGTTCTAGAAAGGGAGCTCGGTATGAATACCGTGGTCCAATGAATAAATAAAGTTATTAAGTAACTGCTTCTGGGCCATGGAGTTTCCTCTCTTTCTTATAATGTTTAATATTTATTTTCTTCGGATGAATGTAAAATTACTTTATAAAGTTTTAATAATATTTATGAGGTATTTCAGAAATGATGTATGTAATTTATTCCGATAGTTTTCTTTTAACGATCATTTCTTTTTTAAAAAAATTATGAATTTTTCTAGTATTTATTAAGGTGTAACAGAGGGTGTTATAGAAACCATTTTGGTGAAACAAATGATGATTTCGGAAATCGACGCTTAATTTCGCTTTGTGGATTGCGTAATTCTAGATATTTCAAGAAGTTAGTGAACTCGGCGGTTGATTCAAGGCTTTGAAAGTGCGAAATCGAGGTAAAAGGGTGTACTTGGTGTATGAATTAATGGAAATGATATTGCTAGAAATTCTGACGCGTGGGGAAAAAGGTAAATTAGCTTTAAACCATTTAATGTTAAATTAATACATGAGTATGTGGTTATAGATATATTAATTATGCTTAAGGAGTTGATATTGATGAAGTGATATCGTTAATTAATGATTAAGTGAGTGATTTGAATGTAATTGATATGATGACAAATTGAGTTTTGAATAATATGTGTAATCATGTAAATCCTAATATATGATGATGTTGAGAGTTAAATTATATAATGGTTATATGTATATATATATATATGTTGTATTATGATGATGATTATATATTAATATGTGACAATGAGTTGTAGTCGATGTTTATTTGAAATTAATGGTGTGTGAGTTTAATAAGGAATTTTGATGTGAATGAAACTGATGGCATGACTATAGTCTATAAGCAATAATGAGATGAGTTGAGAATTATTGATAATTGAGAATGAAAAGTGATTAAGATGCCTGAGTGGCTAGAGCAAATCCCCATTTGATGGCCATAGTGCCTGGATAAGTTATTTGATGTTTTCATCTAGTTGAAGTTGTAACAGTTGCTATATATGATTTGAAGTTGTAACAGTTGCTATATATGATTGTTGTGTGGTGTGGACAATCGATTGGTATAGTTACCCTTGTTTTGGCTCCCATGGTCAAGCGTGGCCTAATTGAGCTACCCAGTAGTCAAGTAAGCCCAGTGATGAGGTGAGGAGCCAGGTTGGGCTTGGTGGACTAGATAGGGTTCACGAGGTGTTGGGTAGGACCCCCAGTTGACGATTGATCATTTTAGTATCTAGATACCTGAGAGTCATATATTATATGAACTGAGAGTTAGTGGTGCCTTGTTTGTAATTAACATGAACTTGATGAGTTGAGTTGTAATATTGACGATTTGAATTATAAATGGTGTAATTGTTAAGTTGGTGACGAGTGATGGCATTAAACTGCAATGAAAATGAGTATGAAATGTTTAATGTAATGAACCTGAGCTATACTATGCTTTTCCCCTCATATATGCACGAGTATGTTATTTACATTGATTTGTTTGGCCAGTCACTCACCCTTACATTTGTTTTTAGTGACTGAAGATAAGGATATAGCCGATGCTGCAAAGACGAGTGCTTGATGAACTAAAAGCAATGCCAATGAGTTCTGACTATTGATGTGTATATGTAGATATGTATGTGTTATGTTTTTGAGTATTCAACGTCTTGGTGGTGGTTGAAGTGAATTTATGTAAGTTTACATGTGTATAGTATTTGATGATGCATGATGTCTATGATTGGGGAGTATGATTATATTGCGGTGTTTTGATGGTGGTACAGACAACCTAGTGTGGTTATAGTGATAGACACACATTTACGCACATATGGTTATCACGGATAATGCTATAATGATGCTATGATGAATACATTGATTAATATCTAGAACCATAGCATGGCATGAAGCCATTGATTGGTAATATGTGATGATGATTGATAGGTCATGTTTAATTGCCTATAGCACTGAGCCAACAGTTGTGATGTTTAATTAACTATAGGCAGTGATTGTAATTTTGTGTAGGATGTATGTAGTGAATGTATGTCTAGATAGTGATCAATTGAGGAAATGGCAATGAGCTAAGTGAGAATGAATGTTGGTTGAATTGAATGTTATGATTAACAATGTAAAAGTAGGTTGAATTAGAGTGAAATAGGTGATTTTACTTAATTGAAAGGATGAAATGGAGTTCCGGTGGGATCCAGAATCCTATAAGACCCTAGATGTATTTGTGATGTATGTATGCGAAGAAATTAACATTTGCAATGCAATTAATGTGGTTTAGTTAGTGAAGTTGCATGAAAGTGGATCAAAAGCATTTTTATGCATATCTTTATTATATGAAGGGATTTTTTAGTATAAACTACGCCAACGGGTTCGAAATCGGGTAAATATAGTGCCTATGAAGATTCATAGCAACTGGAGTTATAACAGACAAGTTAGGTAGGGTAAAAGTTAGTTAAAATACCAAACTTTGCATAATTATGCAGATCTGCTGTCTGTTAATCGATTATGTAATCGATTACCAAAGAGTAGAGTCATTTTCCTTGTTAAGTTGCTTACGGGTAATCAATTATCGGCCAGACTGTAATATATTACCAGAGCTTATGTAATCAATTACCAGGGCTTATGTAATCAATAACAATCAGTTTTGTAATCGATTACCAGAGTCCCAGAAAAGGGTTTTGAGTGATTTAAGTGACGTAGCCCTTAGGCTCCTAATGTTTACTACCAGGGATGTTTAAAAAGTGGAAAATTTACTTTGATTTTACTAAACCCCATAATAAATTTTAGGAATTGATAAGGAGACATTAGAATGAAACTCGTAAAAAAAGTGCACCACCCAATTTTCAATAAGTAGGGTAGTTCAGAAGTCATCAGTCAGTCTCACAAACCTCTATCAAGGGGTTAAGAGTCTCTGAAACAATTCATGGCTTGCTTCAACCAACAAGTAATCCTTATTAAGAATCTCAACACAGACGTAGCTCTTTGTGCAATAGTTTGCTCGGGGAAATTTAGTGATTCCCTAGCCAAAAGACTTCTTTAAAGTATGGATAAGTTAAGGCTATGATCAGATAGATAATCAATATGGAAGAGATCCAAGCATTGTGGAAGGAAGTGCTTGATTTGGTATGAGGACCTCCGAAAAAATTATCACACTCAAACAAGGAGACCCGATCTAAAGGGAAAGGTAAACCACTAGAACCCTTACATAAACTACCTAACTATTTGTTTCTTTTGAGTGATAGGCGAGATAAAGCTATGAGGAAGGTTTACAACACTAAAATTGAGACAATAGTTGATTGCGGATGACATACCAGAGGAAGCTTGAAATCCTGTGAATTTCACTATTCTCAGAGGCATGACACCAAAGATTATTAGGCCTTGTAGTAGAAAATTGAGTAACTCATACAACAAGGGCAAAAAAACAAAGTGAAAGGATTAGAGGAATAATGGAAGAGGTCTTGTAAGACCCAAGGCAGATGATAATAGAGACAATGTTGGCCCCAGGTTAGAAAGAGCTCAATCACGACAATCAAAGATGATAGGTTTGATAAGAAAAATGTGATTTATACCTTCTTAGGGGAATTCCAAAAACCCTTGAAGGGAGAGATCACATTGGTCAGTACGGTGATATGGACAACGTTGAGGCATATACCTAAATGGATCATCTTCAATGAGTATGACTACCCAAAGACAAGCTCTAATCGGCCAGATCCTATAGTCATTTCCGTTGAAACAAAAAGGTGCATAATGAATATGGTTTTGAAGGATCAAGTGAGCTCAATGAATATATTATACTAGGACCTTCTCTGATAGTTAGGTCTTGTTGGTAACTCCTTGGGATTGTATGATCGCTTACTTCTTAGATTTACGAGGAAGTTAAAGGCCACATAACACTCAACGTTCTTTTTGGTCTAGTTTGAATGACCTACAGGCAATAATATCCACCCCCACCTAACAATGAAGCTCCCCTTGCATGACAGATTGGTTGGTGTGATAAGGGAAGTAGGGAAATGGAAAGGAACTATTACATAGAAAGTCTAAAGCCCAAGGATGAAAGATGACATGGAATTTGGATTAGGCCTATGAGTCGAGGAAGATGAGTATAAAAGACCACAACCTATTGAATCTTTGAAATTGGTCTAAATAGGAAATCAGTGTGGCCAAGACACCAAAATCAGTAAAAGGCTCACCCCTAACATAGAGGAAAGTCTAGTAAATTTCCTATGTTTAAGTGCTGACTTTTCCCATGGTCCCCCACCTAGGAATAGACCCATTTAGATAAACTTATCAAATAAAAAAAATTAATAACAAAATCACATATTGTTAATTATATATCAATCACTTATCTCTTACAATGAGATATGACCCAATCTCGTTAATTCTACATATTGTAACACATTTAAATTTAATTGAGATATGGAATTGTGTTGTTAGTTATTTGTGTACTATTGTTAACCTATTAAAAATCATCTTAAATATAAGTTAATATTTAATTTTGCTTATATAAAGTTAATAATTTTGTTTACAAGTCATACAATCTATAATTGGATAATAATGTAAAAAAAAAAACTTTACACTACTTGGTAGTTAAATTAAATTCTAGACATTTTGATTATTTTAAGTCATATCTTGCCATTAGAGAAAAAAGACATTCTATGTGAAATAAGAAAGTGATGAACCATTGATTATTAATTTTTTTTAATATACCATATTTGAGTTTGAATCAACAAAATCACTTAGTGGTAAACATCAACCATTAATTTAAATTAAAGTATCTTATCAATATAATTATCTAATTTCAAATCATCGAGGATTGATTTCTCACTTTAAAAGAGTCAAAGTCATTTTAAAATATGGTGTTGATGAAGCATTTTTCCAAATAAACAAATCAATCAAATATAAAAGAAAAAGAGTGCTACAATAGAAATCAGGTTACTTTTATTGTTTCATTGACATAATGACTAGTTCAACTGAAAAACTGGTGAACTAATCACCAATCCGATTCAAGTAAACTAACAAGTAGTTTATGATATATCAAATTAGTATTCAACTGATTAAATAAGTGAATAGTTCATTTTGAGTCGTTTAGTAAAAATAATGTCTTTTTATAGACTTTTTTTTTGTTCTTAGCCTTTTTATTTTTGGATAATATTTTAAATTTGTGTATAATTTGTGAAAGTTAAAAACCTATCAACCATGTATTAGTTTTAGTTTTTAGTATTATGAACCAATTATATTATATTTTTATTTATATTATTTTATATAAAATATAATTTTTATTACAAAAATATAATTTTATTAATATTATTTTAAATATAACATATATTTTATTAAAAATTAGTTTTTAGTAATAGCAGTGTGACTGTAATTCAACTTTGGTTCGGGCACAGAACCATAAACCAGTAATTTGACTGGTTAAACATTGCCTTTTTTTATCCTTGATCTTAGTAATTTGACTGTTTCAGTAATTTTTTTCTTTTTTTTTTTGGTAACCAATTGTTTTTTTCCTGGTAACACTGTTGTTATGATTTTTGTTTGTTGGTCCATAATGGGATTGGGGTTGGTGAAGGTTCTTGGTGAGCGAAATGAGAGTTTTTGGTCCAGCAAATAGATCGCGTTTGGATTGATAATGGGCCCAGAACGACCCAATTGTCACGTTTTGGTGACCAATATGGTTTTGGTCTTTTTCAAGAATTTCCACTGAGGCTGGGCTAGCTTGATTATGGTTCGGGTGTGTTCCTAAACAACAATGTGTAGGGTTAGCATGTTATATATATATGATTCCAAATTTTCAAAATATTGACCTGATTGTTAGGCTCTACATGCTGGAGTTTAAGAACATCTACCTCTATACATGAGTTGTTATTTATATTAAAACATTATTATCCATGATAAAATATCATATTTCATATTTTTAACAGACGGGTTTAGTAAAACTTAAATGAAATATTACCATTTTTTTAGTTAAAATGTCGAGTTGCACTGGTTTATGTCGGTTTTGAAGCATGTCCAAGCCAATAGGAAAGTCGAACTCGTTAAGTAGCTTCGAGTGTTATTAGTTAGTATTTTTTTAAGAAAAATGAAAGAGTTTTTTTTATCAGCAAAAAGAAACAATTTAAGAGTATTTTAAGAATATATCAAAAAGTGAAAAATATGTTTATGTACCCAGTTTTTCAAAGAAAAAAGTTAGGAAAATAAAAACCAGTGTTTCAAAATTTTCTAGAATATAACTACTTTCTTAAAAAACTATCTAAAATAATTTTTTAAAAATCATTATAGAACGCGACGAATATTCAAAATTTTCCAAAACGAGAATAATGGAAAATACAATATTCTAAATTTTTTTAAAATATGATAGAAAAATAAGAAAGAAAATGAAAATTTAGTTGCATTTAAACATGTTTTCTAATTTTTCAAAATGAAAAATCAATACAATATTTACACATATTTTCATACTGTTCTGTATTATTTCAAAAAATTAAAATTTTAAAAAACTTATTAAAAATTACAATAAAAACTGAAAACATGTTATCCCAACTAAACGTACCCTTAAGTGTTTAGTTGCTTTGTATTAGATTGATTATGGAGAATTGGATTAGTTTAATGAAGCCGCCTAGATACACAAGACTAGATGATTATGGAGCAAACGATTCATATTATTTGCTTTGTGTTTCCCCCACAGTATAGTTACAACTTATAACAAGCTTAGTTGCTGTAACCAAAAGCTAGGCATTTTCTTGTGTGTGATGTGACAATACTTAATTAGCATATTTAATACAACCAGCAGGTCATTATACAAAAAAGCAAAAAAAAAAAAAAAAAGAAGAGAGAATTGCTATGCATGGAAAGTAGCGGCGTCTGCTTCTTCCAATTCTATGCCAAACTCAGCAAGCCTCTTCTCCTTGTAGACATACCACTTAGCACAAACCAAGTAAAGCACCACATTTATAGCACTCAAAATAGCCAAAAGCCAATAAAAATCATAGAGCCTCCCTTTGTTAAGATTATCTGCAAGCCAAGGTGTTCCATGAGCTGTCAATTTGTTCACTATGGACACCAACAAGGAGCTAAAGAAAAAGCCCAAAGAAAGTGTGCTCAAGAACAATCCCGTGCTCATTGTTTTCATCCCTTTTGGACATTCCCTAAGGAAAAAATCAAGCTGCCCCATGTACATAAAAGCCTCACCTGCCCCCACAAAGAAATTTTGTGGGATCAACCAGAACACTGTCATTGGTATCTTTATTTCTGGCTTATCTACCAACCCATGTGATTTTGCATATCTCAGTCTCTTTATTTCTATCAATGCTCCTACCACCATGGACACGACTGAGAACACTAGGCCAACTCCAATGCGTTGCAATGGGGTGAACCCATGTGGGTTCCTGAGCACTCTCCTTGCCACTGGAACAATGAACCGGTCGTAAAATGGGACCGTTAGGAGAATTGTTCCGATTAAGAATACAGTCATTGATGCCGCTGGGATTTGAAATGTTTTTCCTATGTATCGGTCCATGGTGGTCGCTTGTGATACCGAGAATGTTGTCATTTGTGCATGAATTGTCCAAAACATTATTGTGGTTGCCCATATGGGTAGCATTCTCAGTACCAATTTCACTTCTTCCACATCTGTTAAGGTGCAGAGATACCACTTCCTCTTCTCTATCATTCCACCTCCCATCTCTGTTTCCTCCTTGATTGCAGCTCTGTCCAAGAAGCTGCTCAATCATCAAATTAAATAATATATATCCATTAGTTCATATTTGAGCTAATTAAGTCCAAAGACTGAGAAAGAAACATAGGGACTAGATTTAATAATAATAATAATAATAATAATAATAATAATAATAAATCTTTGGTAAAAAGATGATCATATCATTTCGTTATAACGAGTTAGATAATCCTGATTGGACCAGTTGAATCTTAAACTAGAAAGGTGATTGATCTAATTTTATTTTTTATTATTATGAATTTAATTATGGATGGAACGCTGATTTTATTGAACTAATATATTTTTTAGTTTAATAATATGGCTAATTTTAAAAACATTGAACCATATATCATAGCCGGTACTATCACAAGAGACAGTTCTACTAAGAACTTTGTCATATGCAAGATTCATCATTCTTCTTAAAAAATATGTTCATTATTTGATGATAATTAAATCCAGACTGTTTCTACTATCTCAACCCTAATTCTTGCCGGTTGATTCATAATTATTTGGTTCTAATCAAAGTTGAATCACATAATCACATTCATGCAAAATAATGTGTATTATTTTATATAATTATGTTTTGTTAGTTTAAGTTAAGCATAACAACCAAAGAAGGTTTTCTTAAATGAAAGTAATGAGATATGTGTAATAATATGGGACACCACGTTCACATGGAACAGTTAATATGAAGTGTTGAGCGCAGGTGTAGCATACAGATAACCTTGTCCGTGTTAGAGGTGGCAGTGGGAGAGGGAGAGAGAGAGAGAGAGAGAGAGAGAGAGGGAAAAGAAGTAGAATCTGTATTTGGAGAAGGACAAACGACTCGTGAAGGTCCACTTGGATAGCCTTGCTTGTAGGTGGGTTCTGAATTCTGATTCCTTAATGAGTTGTAAGAGGGACTAGAATTTTGATGGACAATTATTAGGAAAAAAAAAGAAGGTGATTTCTCATTCTTGTCGCCACATGCACAAGCAAATTCCAAAGGAGAGAGAAGAAATCGCAAAGGGCAGACATATAAAAACCATGGCTATTAATTAATGTTGTTAATGTAATGTCCAAATTTTCAAAGCTAGTGTGGCAAATATTCTAAACCATACATTATTTGTGTTCTAAGATTGTGGAAGTTTTTTTCTTCCCCCGGACCACAGAGCAAATGAGGCCAATATATAACCTGCTTGTCCATTTCTTGCCTAACTGGTCCTCCTCAATTCTTTGGCCCAACCATTCACGTTTCTACCAAATCGTACAACCATGTTAAATGTTTTTCATTTTCTACCAAATCGCAATTTTTTCTTAATGCTTATTAACACAAGTGAAATAAATGAAGCAAAAGAAAATCATCTAAAGACCCTAAAACATGCATTCAAAACCGATAAAAACCTCTCTTGAAAAAAACAAAATAATTAAAGTGGACCGGTGCTTAAAGCCTCTTTAAAGATAATGAAATAATAAAAGTATAATTGTTTACCAATAAACCAGTTATTTAAAAAGAAAATTGTTTTCTTCTTTTATCCAATTTTTATATCCACCTAATACTTTTTGTGCATGTCTTTTTCTTCTTTTCCTATTAATATCACAGTCTCGCCCTCTTTTCCCATCTTATCTCTATTTATCTTTCAAGGTGCATGCACTCCATAGATGTAAAAATATCTCTAATTTTCAGTGGATCCCTCAGAAGGAATGACCAACGGAAAGAGACAAACATTATTCTATTGATCTACAAACACTCTAGTTGAACTTCAATCAATCAACATTTAATTAAAAGACCATGTTGATTTGTACATCCAAGTTATGCGTGACCATTAAACTTCATATCCCTCCACACCCACACACATCCATATATTTGTAGTATAATTAAAACTAGAGTAACTCGAAAGTCAAAGCTTGTTTCAGGAGCAAAAGAATTTAATAATCAAAGAGAATCATTAGGAATATCTTATCAGCAAAATAAGAATCATGAGAGAAAATTTACCGAAACTCCTTGCTATGGGGCAAGCCCTGCTTCTTGGTGTGGTAGTCATTAAAGAGCAATGAGGAATCAGAGGGCAATTCCAAGTGCCTCTTCCTGAAAGCCGCCACAAACACCTCCGCAAACTGAGTCAATGGACTCCCCACAAGTTTCTTAAACCGGTACTTTCTCGTACCCGACAAGAACACCATAAGCGCCACCAAAATGGCACAAGCACAGATACCATAACCCCATCCTCTGCCTTGGTGGTCTTGTATATACACAAGAACCGTCACCGCAAGCAGAGACCCAATACTCACGAAGAAATAGAACCAGTTGAAGAACTTCAACATATGCTTCTTCTCTTGCTCCTCCGTTTCATCAAACTGGTCCGAACCAAAACCCGACACACTCGATTTCAAACCGCCAGTACCAAGCGCTGTCACATAAAGCGCCAAGTACAAAACCAATAACTGTTTCTCGTTCGCTCTCACGCATGGTGCCACCGTGTCCCCCGCGCATTTCGGCGGGTGTAGGCTCGGAACCACGGTCGATATCGTCAATATTGTAACGCCCTACACATTCGACAACATCGAAGTAATTAATTAATTAACCAACACCTAAGTATAATCGAAAAACAAAATAAAACAAAAAAAAAATGAAACGTTTCTTACTGTTGCTTGAACAGCCGCGAAGATTGCGATAGTGCGGTATCTGTGAAAAAACGAAAACGAAAACGAAAACTCCAATTAACACCTGATGACGGCACAGTGATTAATAAATGTGCATAAAATATAAATGGATCTCGTGGAGTACTCATTTTCGGCTTTCTACGTTTTTTTTTCTTTGGTTGTATTATTAAATAGAAAAAGATAAATGAATTTGGAAATATAATTCGGACCTTCCGAGAAAAGTATCGGCGAGGAAACCACCGAGCAAACAGAGCATGAAGGAAGTTCCCAAGAAGTTGGTGACAACGTTGGCAGAGGTAGCATTACCCAAATGCATGGTTCCAGTCAAATACGTCACCAAATTCACCGCGATACCAAGTGTTGTCAACCTCTCCATCACTTCTCCTCCTGATATATATAATAAACAAATTCACATCCCATTAGTATAACATATATATCATCATCAACATACAAATAAGATACAACACTACTACTACTACAGGTAGTAGCAGTGTTTATTGATTATTGGATATATGATGAGACCTAATATCATGGCGGAAGCGATCCAACCGCCGGTTTTGGAGCGGTCGGCGGGGCATCCTTTGTAGTCGGAGGCATCTGGGATGGTTTTGCCTTGTGTTGTAGGGAGGGAGCTCATTATTATGATTACCCAAATTAATGCTACAAAACAACAAGAGGAAGTTGGTTGTTAATGCCGCCATCTTTTGTCCTTTTTATACACCTAAGGTAAGCCCCAACGACCACCATTTATAAATAAATAAATAAGTGTTTGTCGGAAAAAAAAAAAACCTTCACTATACCGTATAAAAGTATAATTAGAAAATAACATTTTTAACTCTACTTAAGAGTTATTTATGAGTTGTCTTATCATTTATCAAATATATATTCTCTCGTACATAAAATTTAACCACTAAATATACTAAATATATCTAGATAACCAACATTTAAATATTAAAATATGATTACATACTTATCTTAATTGAGTTAAGGGCTGGTTTAAATTATATAAAATTGTATATTTTAAGAAATTTAAAGTAACTTTTTTAGTTAATATTTATATTAATGTAATTTTTTATTACTTATATAATTAAGTCTAATATAAACTTTAATAAAAAATTCTTTTAAATTTCTTAAAATGTATCATACAAGGTAAAACTAAAACAAAACCGTCCTCACCCTATATGCCTAGCCATCCCTTAATTAAAAATTATATGAAAAACATATAATGTATAGCATATCAATCGTGGAATAAGACAAAACAGTAACAATAATTCCAGGTGGAAATTTTGTACCCTTGCTAAATTTGTTCATCATACCTATTGATGTGTTTAAGAACGATGTTTCGAAAAAACAATCATTTTATTTTGCATGTTTTATTAATTAATACTAATTTTTGTTTTTTCTTTTGTAAGGATACCATTTTTTTCTTCAAAGGCACTCACTAATTTGGTTTTAATAATAATAAAAAAGTGGTATTGCTCGAAAACCGTGAGCAGTGATCAGTGATCCATGCAACCCCCTTTCTGGCCTCGGGGGCCACTAGAAGACAGTTTTGTCTAGATTGCATTACACCAGTTAATACTTAATACTAGCATAAACTAAAATAATAACGCATCATCATATAAAAAATTAATTGGAAATCTGCATGATGACAATTATTTTCGTTTCAACATTATACACTGCCTTTTATTAACTTAATTTCATAAGTTGGATTCTAACTAGCTAATAATTTCACTTTGACTTAGTTTTATTTTGAAATACTAAATTTAAATCTCAACTTTCATCTATGATGAATAAAAACAAAATCACTTTTCATAATTTGTATATACAAACTAAATAAAGTTCGTAAAAGATTTATTCCGTCATCATCCCTGCATAATACACGATCCTCTTATTATAAATGTACACATATCATAATTATAAAATTAAACTTTGGGTGTTAATTCTAGTTATATATATAAGATTTTAGAGGATAGATTTTTCTTTTTTATATTGGTTGTTTCAATATATATATGCAAACAAATATTTTTCATATTTATTATTGAAACAATAAGTATAAAATATTGATTTTTATATATTTTATGTTGATTATTTCAATTACCTAGGGGTATCCATCGGTAGGGTTCGGTCAGATTCAGTTACTTTTGAGTCCACCCGTTGTTATCCATGAAACATAAATAATAACCCATTTTCACCCAATACTATGATCGGTTTGGTCGGGTTCGGTTAAGTGCGGTTCTCGATTTTTTCAATCGGATTTTTCGGTTAAGTTTCTTAGGAAAATTTAATTTTTATTTTTTTCCACTTTTTACATATAAAATAATGTTAGCAAAAACTTGCATATAAAAATGATGTATTTCACGTTTTAGAACCAAAGCCTTTTGGAATATGAAAGTGACATAGCATTGAAGCAGTAGGAAGTAATTTTATTAGATTATTTTTTTCTAATCATAGATTGTACTAGTACCAGAAAAAAGCTTAAAAGTTATTAAGTATTCAAATCTAACACAAATTAAACCCTAAGCATTTAGAATATGATATTTTGATGATAAACTCATGTATGAATTCAGGTTGACTACACAAAGACTAATCTTAAAGAAAGTATCGTCAATATATCTAGAAATCAATAAAGAGAAATAACTGCATGATATTTCTAGTAGCAGTCGGTTGAGTATGGGTATCATCGGGTTTAATTTTTTTAACTCGAACCCGCCCGTTTTTAGTCACAATAAACCATTTAAATGACCTTTTTTTACCCGAAAACCTGTTACAAACCGACCCGTTCTTACCTTTAAAATCGGGTAGCTCAGGTTCACACGGATAACGCGAAATTGGACACCCCTACAATTACCGATATAAAACAATATTTATTACACCAATTATTAATACAACAATATAAAATATAAAATTAATATTTTACACTAATTATTTTAATAAAATAAGTCATCTATAAATACTCGTTGAAAAACTTTCTTGTTAACTGCTCTCCAAAATGGAAATGGCAGCAGATGATCAATGCACTGCAACGCAAGAGGTCATTTCTTAAGCTCATAAAATATTTATTTCACTGATAACTAATACAAAGTATTCCGTACATACGGATAGGCAAAGAATTCTACAAATTTTTTAAGTAGAATATATCATTTATTCCAATATTGTAATTTTACATCAGGATAACCAGATATTATATTACAAAAAGGGATAGGATAAAGGTTGGATAAAGTTATTATTAACGATAATATTATTATAAATAATAATAATATATACTCCATCAAAAAAACAAAATATACACATACACGTGACCATTATTTTATCCTTTCCATTCCTAAGACAATATTTTGTAAGAATAAAAACAACAAAAGAATAATAGGATAAGATAGGTAATATGATAAATTTATCTTATCTTATTGGTACAACATTAACAAACACTACATAATATATTATAGTTCATCATGTCTGTTTTTTTTTCATGTTATGTCAGAGACTTCATCCCTCACATTTCCCATCATACTTCTAAGCTTTCAAAAAATGCTTAGGAAAAATGCACCACCATGGGAAAGAAACAAATTGAAGCAGAGAAGTTCTTAAAATAGGCAGCTAAAAATCCCCCCCCCCCCCCCAATTAAAAATCCCTGGAGAAAGAAAAGGGATATTGCAAATAAATGCAAGTGATTACCATTTGGGAGCTGTTTTTATAAAAGAAATTGCTGAACAACAACTTTATTGTGGACATGCTAGTGGGCAATTTACAAATGAAGAACTCCATTATCATAGCACTTTCAACGAAACTCTTGTAGTCAAATATGGAATCAAAAAGTTTGATTTCCATCTTCGAGGGCATCAGTTTGAGGTAAATCCTTCATTTCAAAAAATGTTAGAATTCAAAAACAAAACTTCTTCAAATCCATATACTCAAAGAGTAGTGATCTGGTCTCGATACCGGTACCTGGGGACAGACAAGTAATTGTATCCGTTCTCACTATGCTACCGGCCTCACAGGTATACTTTCGAATTATGACTCTGTATGAGACGTTGTAACATCCTAAAAATAGGATTTATTATTAAAATGAGGTTTAAAGAGGGATTTAAAGGCAAATGGGAAATTAATTTGAATAATTTCCAAAATGACAGATACGTCCCTAATATTTGCTGTAACGACGGACGCGTCCCTAGATGTTTTAAAAGCTGAATTTCCTCTCTTTTCTTCTCAAACTTTCGTGAGAATAGAGAGAAACTATCTCTTCTTCTTCTTCTTCTTCTTCTTCTTCTTCTTCTTCTTCTTCTTCTTCTTCTTCTTCTTCTTCTCCTCATTCAAAATCACCATCTCTAATCCTTTTTCTTTCAAATTTTAGTGAAAAGCCTAAAATTAAAGTGGAAACCCATCATCTTCTCCACTTTTCTCTTCAAGCAGATTGGATCAAAGAGAAATCTTGAACTCTCCAAATCAAGGTAAGATGATGAGCTTTTGTGTAGAAATAAGGTATAATCCCTTAAACCTTTAAATTTCTTAAGCTTTCTAGAGATTGGAAGCTATTGATATAGAGAAGAGCTTAGGTTTCTAGATATGAGTTTTTCATGAAAAAAAAGTAGAGATAGCTTTTGATAGCTAATCTTAGAGGATTAAAGTTTAATGATTGTTATCTTGATAAATTAGGTAGTTTCGGAAGGTTTCGGAACTAGAGGTTTGATTCGGAGCTTGCGAACGGCGAGTGGATAATACTTGATAGCTCGAGGAGCTTCTGGAATCCTTTATTCCAGGTAGGGGGAGCGTTTACATTTTAAATGCATAGTTTATGAACGGATTCGGGATAATATTGTTATATTAGAGAGAAATCCCGAATATATATAATATGTGTGATATTTGTGTGATGATGTTTTCTGTTCATAAACTATTGATATTGATATATTGAATTGGTATGGAATATGAATTGTATGTGATGTATTGAATTGGTTATGATTCCTATGCATGAGATGCAATAGGATATGTGATGATGATATGTGTATATGCATGAGATGCTATACTTATATATGAATGATATTCATGAAATTTCATGATATATGAATGCATAAGATGCAATTGATAAAGCATGGGATGCTTATGTGATGAATAAACATGAAATATTATGTGGTTTCGAGGATTCCACAAAAAGACCTTGGGTGGGACTCAAGGCAAACCTCTTGAGCGGGGCTCGGGGTTTAGCCCGTGACACTACCGTTGTCGCTGGGAGTGATTGTGTCACGTGAGAGGGCAAATAGTTTGGTACCAGTAAAACGGCCGAATCAGCTGAGAGCTGAGCTATGGCTAAGAGCCAGTGTTGCAACACAAAACTAAAACTTAATAATGGATCCATTTGATTGAGCATATGAATACAATGATATATGTTATCGAGAATTATATGATGATATGATCATTTGATGATATGAGAATGAATGATATGTGATGAGATTATGTGATATGATTATGATTTATATGTGATTATGAATTGGACATTTGATCCGATTCAATAACTGTCATTTACATGTAGAATGCTCACCCCTATTTGTGGATATATTTTCAGTGGACTTAGGACGCAGTGGAGAATGATGAGAAATCACTCAGCTAAGTATGGAGCATTATGTATATGTGTGTAATGTACATGATGCACATAGTTATATCGTAGTTGCCTTGGCCGGCTCCTGTGTATACCTTTTTGATTATGTATGTACATGTATGCATATATAAAATTGCTATATGGACTAGCAGTTTACAGCTTCAATTAGAAGCTTAGAACTTATATTGAGGCATATAGTTTGGTTTATGATGAATTATGATGAATAATAAAGCATACTTGTGGTTATGGAGAGTGAACATGGATGGTCTCACCATATGTATATGAGATGCTAAATTGATACGTACAATGTCCAAGAATTGTTATGGTATAAGAAATGACAATTGGTTATGTATTAGAGTCATGATTATGTGTTATGCATATGGTTTTCATGCATAATTGAGCAACTGAGGTGATTAAATATCAAATTATGAGGAATGAATGTCCTAGAACAATTTGAATAGTATCTAAGCATGATTTGTGACTTGTAGAAACTGGAATGGGTCAATTCCATTGAGAAATGACTCCTTGGTTGCCAAAAATGTCCCAAAATGAGCCAAACACGTTTTTACGCATAACTTCCTCGTTTTTAGGAATTTTTGAGTAAGGCCAGTGGCTACACATCACAAATGATGTAATCTAGCTTGTGTTAAAATTTCATGATCATTGGATTTAAAATGAAAGAGATAGGGTGTCTAGAAGTTGGCAAAAACTTAAGGGCCCAAAAAGCTGCAGAAAAGTGTTTGCAGCAGGGAGATCCACGGCCAGTGGATTGCTCTGTCTCAAATCGTGGGAAAAATGATCATTTTGGGTGGTCCAGACAGTGGAATTCACGGCCAGTGGAATTTCCCACGGCCAATGGATTTCCCCACTGTCAGAAATTCCCAACTGCTCTGTTTTTCTTATTGTTTTTGGCCCGTTTGGGCATCTTAATGTCATTTTTGGCCTCCGGCTTCTTCATGAAAGTTGTAGATAATTATGTTATGGAGGTGTGAAAATTTATCCTACCTTAATTGGAGTTTTCTAACTCTCATGTGGTATAAAATACCGGACCGACTGCACGGTAAAATTCAAGTTTAAGAGGGTTTTGAACCCATGTTTTTATGATTTTCAAATTGGGACTAATAGATGATATTTATGACATGTCCTATTATTTTTAAGACTAAAAATGAATTTTTCTTATGTTTTAATATTGAATTGTGTCATGAGCTTATTATTACCACAAATTGATAATAAAATTAAGTGCTTTTGAATTCATATTACAAATTTGGATTTAATTGCGAAAAATTTTCTTGAAATTTTTGGGTTTGTCTTTATTAATTAAGGTTGTTTTAGACGTTGTCCATACCGGAATGTCAAGGTTCTTAGCTTGCATACCGGAAAGTGTCTACGTCACCCAACAGAAGGTATAAGGTACAGCCACAAGGATGATACGCGAGAAATGCGGTTTCCTCCACGTCGTGGGTAGAATCGTACACTGAGCAATGTACTATTTGTCTCCTGGCCCCACCTGTGCCTAACGATTCATTCTCCAAACTCACCTATAAATAGTGGATTCTCACACTCATAAAAGGTTACATTGTTCTTACTCTTGATACACTATTTCATTGCTTAAGTTCCTTGGCCTGAATTCTTATTTTGGTTAGTGACTTGAGCGACAGAGAATCTTCGCAAGTGACACCACCTTTCGCCCCCCTTTCAGCGTGAAAGCTTGGTGTGTAGGATCTCCAAGACAACAAGACCAGATTCTCCCACTGAGAGTTCAGATCATAATACCGGATACCCACTGTACCAGTGTACAAACATTTTTATCTTTGACTTTTGAGGCTGGTCCTCACTCCAGATCTTTGACCCCGGATTAGACCAGTTCAAGTAGTTTTCAAGATATGATTTTACAGTCAAACATGTCCAAGGAAAAAGTAATCTAATTCGTATAATGTTAGAATACACCTTTGTCCCTGAAGATGCTCAGATAAAGAATGTTATTCCCTCTCTTCTAAATCTGTATAATGTTTTCAGAAAACATAAGTCTAGTTTCACATGGTCTATGAAGAAACTTATTTCTACTCCTAGACCAAGAGTAAAAGAAGTCATACAGACTTCAAAGCTTGACTTTTGTCCTCTTCAAGCCATCTCTACAGAATAATATATAACATTACACCTGAGTGTAGTTCGTTTGATCCTTGACACTTCATGGAAGAAAAGGAATTTCAGTGACAACTAGAATCTCTCTTATAGACTCTACTTTTCACCATTATGAAGACATAATAATTGGCATCATCCTCACAACATTAAATGCGGGAAGTGTGGTTTTAACCATGTTTCCTAATTTTAATGTTCACTTGAAAGATCCAACTCTTCCACACAAATCCCAAGTACAAGTTCAACTCGTAGGAGCCTCCCAAGACTCAGACACCTTCAAAGCAACTCTAAATCACCAGATAATATTCAGAGTTCAAGATTATCTCTTTGATCTTCCAATTGACTCAAAAATCTCAAAATGCTTTAATGGTTATAGCAAATTCGGAGGAAGAAACTCCGCCTATTATCCAAGTTCCAAGACAAATCCCTAGAGAAGAGTTACTGAAACTAATTCCTATGGAATAAGTCAATGACTATGAAGCACATAAAAAATAGGCAAGACCAATAGTTCCCATAGAATCATCGTATTTTGGCTAAGTCTTAAGGGAGGGGGCAAAATGGGCACCAACCATAAGATGTAATGATTATAACATGCAAGTGTGACGATTCGCATATCAAACAATGATCACATAGAAAATGAAGCATCGCACCCAATTAAAAACTTCCACATTGAATTTTCAAAGACCTAGCCATAAAAGAGGATAACCCCGAACTAATACTAGGGACATACCGAAAATTTTTGTACGGTTATTTACTATATTGGAAAGTGAACTTTTCAGAGACTTATGAAACATCAGCACATTAAAACAACTTTCAAGTCACTTCAACAGGTTGTGGGTAAATATTCTAGGCTTGATACCAGTGTCGGTATCTAAAGGCCTATACTGGTAGTTAGGCAATCATATTTGTTATTACCATGACTCCTCAAGTGTCAAACCCCATGTAACCCTTGATAAGTATAACATAATGAGTCGGTATCAGACAAAGGTTGAGGGATTCACTAGGAGCATACTGATCCATACCTGTCGGGGTGTTAACAACGTCTGCACATGTGTCAACTTTCCCACACTTTACGGAGAAACAATTAACACAAGTCATGTAAGATGCAACCATCACCCAATTCTATAAATCTCACTCATTTACTACACTTTGAGGTACACTCACCATCACATCTCTTGAGCTCTGGTATTAACTTGAACGCCAGAGTATCGTTGTAGTTGACACTCTATTTTGTCATACAATATGAGATATCAATGGTTGCTAAATAAAATCACACAAAAACCTTAAGATTCCTACTAGACTTAAGGATATAATACTAAATTCTCGCTGGACCGGTGTAAAATATATGAATTGAGATACCTAATACGCATACTTAAAGTTTGTCCCACATACCGGAGAGATGAGAAATACACACTTTTGAAATGAAATGGAAATGTAATTTTAGTTATAATTACAAGTTACAACGGTTATTATTCCTTTATTGGTTGAAGTAAGATTCACAAGTTAGATTTTAATAGTTGAGTTAATATTATTCCCTATTACGTTTTGATGGTTCAAATCAAATTTATTCGTTTTGGAAAAAAAAATGGAATTAGATCTTGCTGAACTCGTACACATACTAAATATTTTTCTTGACTTATGGTCTGTACCTTCACATTTTGTATGTACTATCATATGTTTGTGCATATTCGTCCTAAACGTTAAGGCGTCATGCTTGAACTTCACAACAGTAGATTGTATTGTTTTGCATTTAGAAATACTTAAAATTAAAAGGTAAAATATTGATCATTGTCATGTTAACATTCACAACGACTTTTCCTTTATCATTGACATCGGGCTCGTTTGTTTAAGTTTATTTTAAGAGATAATTACTTTTTTAATTAAAAAAGTACTTATTTTAAATGTTTATGTGTTTGTTTAAAGTTTTAAAAATAAGTAAAAGCTAAAAATAAATTGATTTCTGTTTATTTTAAGAAGCAACTTTAATCTGTTTATTAAAACTTAATGATTATAAAAAAAATTTTAAAAAAAATGACTTAAAAATAAATTTAAACAAACAGGGCCATAATCTCAAAGGTTACATTTTCTTTTTGGTGATTTCACTAACTCTTTCCCTAGACATATTTCTTAATGAAAGATAATAGACTTAAAATACATTATAAAAGCTTAATCTAAAAAACTAATCCATTAAAAATCTGATGACTTAAATATAACATTAAATTTTTTAGTTATTCAAAAGACTTCTCTCGTCTTGTTTGCGTTGTAAGAAAAATAAGCTTTTAACCACACCAGAATCACTTTTAGATCTTGGTAATGTTATTGGTTATTATCAAATGGTACTTTTATGTTGCAAAGAAATTTTATTTAATTTATTCCAAATATCGACACGAGGATCCATTCTCACCACAATTTTGGTCACACAACAATTAGATGTGTGTGGTTGATGTGGATTGCTGCTAATATTCTATTAAAATAAATTAAAGAGCTTCACTGAAGTCGCGTCTGGTCGAGGAACAAGAAGAATGATGAAAAAACACTTCGTAGTTAATTTATGTATTTAACATCTAATGACTATCATGTCAAACTCTAAATTCTTGTTTTTTCTTCACATGTCAAACTCTAAATTGAGTTTATGTATTTTTATTTGTTCTTAAATATTCACCGAGTTAAAAATTCAAAACAATATTTAATGTTTATTTTTTAATTATATTTTTATTGTCTTCAATTATTTTGAAAAAATATATTATTTTAAATGACATTGTAATTAAGAAATAAGAGAAAAGAAATACATTTAATAATGTATACGGTCAAACTGAGTAGATAAGAAAGCCATAAATAAATAATTTTATAATACTTATGGGAAAAAAGTAACATTAATACGTCAGATTTGTTTTCTTGAACAAAGACGTTGAAAGTTGTATGAGTCGGTGGAAGAAATGAATAGTATATATTTAGAAGAATAATGATTTTGAATAAAGAGATGGCCCTTTAAGGAAGTTCATAAATCGGCTTTTCATGGTATTCAAAAGATCCAATCCATGGTGGACTTGACACGTGGATCAATAATAGCACTTAAATAACTAGTAGTGGTCGCTAGCGTTAAATTATTTACGCAACCTGTTTTCTAATTTCTCACAAATTAAATAAGGATAAACAAAATCAAAAACTATATAAAAACACATAATAGAAGAGAGAGAAGGATCTTCCACGACCACGAGTTACTATATAGTATATTTAGTATTAAGTTGGTAGGTATCACATGACATGATAAATGTATAAAAAAAAATAATCAAGATAGTCATTATCTGATCAATTTTTTTAGTAATTAAGATACAATATATGGTGTGAGAATATTAAACATATTTTATTGAATATTTTAAAAAACAAAATTTTTAATCAAAATTTTATGTTAAAATATGTATTATAATCCATGTACTAATGTTATTCTTGTTCTTCCAATACTAAAAACGTTTGTAATTAATTCCTATATGTTGAAAGTTTCTTTTAAACAAATCCTCAATGTGACACCCTACTTAATAAAAATATAGAGAAATTTTTTTTTTGATTTTTAGTGAATCTATCTATCCGTTCAGAAATCCCAAAACATATATAATATATATACACATACATACAACTTGTATTAAAAGATTATTTTTTATACATTAGGAACCAACAAAGGTGATGCTACACTAAAAGCTATACAGATATATACATATTTATATAGGTTTCCAAGACCACGATAACTCCAACCGAGCAATTACCAAACATCACCTTGGTCCACATCCACTGAAAAATAACCACAACTTAGGGGTGAATATATATATGTTAAATGACAAGTATTGAATCGGATGTAACCTTAATATTGTCAACTACCTATCTAGTTCTACCACAACTCATTCACGAATATAACTATCATCATTTACTGTCACTTAACAAAGTTTGCAATACCTCAAATGCAAATAACACAATAGTACATATCGTGAGCTATCCCATAGTTTCTCAACCTCAATAATTGTAAGTGAATGCATATGCATGCGGATCTGACTCTAACAATGGGAATTACACAATATAATAATATATCTCAGCTCTCAGTTTATTCGGCCATTTTACAGGTACCAAACCACTTACCCATTCATGCAACATAGTCGCTCCTAACGACAACGGTAGTGTTGTGGGCCGGCCTTAAGACCCACTCGAAGGCAGCTGTGGATTCCGAAGAAACCACCACAAAGTCTGTGCCTTACCATCGGGCCGCCCTCCCATCTAGGCCGACATCACATCCCCCTTGTAGTCCTGTATGTTTCATCACATCACCTTATATGATTCTTCATGTTGGACGATTTTTGCATCCATCCAGGCTTTGATACCACTGCTGGCCGAGAGCCTCCTTAACATAAATATAAACACCAAAACATACAGACAATGCATTTTCGGCAACCTCAAGCCTACTCTTTGCAACCATGGTCACAAATTTTGGCATTTAAATCTATGCTAAGAAGGATCGTAGCATGGATCTTTTCTGATATATTTCTGATACACAGGATCCTTAAACAAGGCAAGTGTAGAGCATACTTTATGTCTTATGATTATTGTATCTCTTGATCGGAACAGTGCCTATAGCATAATACTACCGCCTTGGGCTTTCAGAAGAAAGAAGAGAAATTAGAAACTCATAATTTGAAAAGCACACAAAGTTTATTTATGAAAGGCTTTGTTCTCTCGAACTTCTGCCTTCTATCTTACAAGACGATCCCTTTTATAGACAGGGATTTGGAAACTATTGAAGATAAGAAGATAAGATTACATGGATTACACGCTATATTACAATGACACGTGGAAAATATCATATGACAAGATAAGATGACTGACAAAGAGATAAAGTAAAGTGGCCGACAAACAGATAAGGTCTTCAATCTTGATCTTGGCTTTGAGATAAGATTTGGATTCTTTTCAGGCACGTGTTGTAACACCCCTATTTTTATTTTTATATTAAAATTTTGAAGTAATTAGATTATGGCTCTTTAGAACTTTTTAATCTACGTATTATTTATGATTTTTTGGAATTTTTTGGAATCTTGGAATTTTTTATATAAAATAATATTTTTTAAATAATTTTAAATTCATATAAGTGACTTAAATTAAAAATATTTATAAGAAAGTGAATGTAAATTATAAGAAAATTTTCTAAAATCCGTTTCAAGTAGACTTATCTAAAAATTATCAGTTTGAGAAAAATCTAGATTTTTTCCAATCGTTAAAAAAATTAGAAAGGTATTAATAAATTTTTATTAACAGAAAATTTTAGATTTTTAAAATTTCAACTTTATATTACATGTTATAAAATTAGTAAGGACTGATATAATATCGCTAAATTTCAAAAAGGACTCATTTTGAATATTTAAAATATACCGAGTGAAAAGTTACTATTTGGCTTAATAATTCTGTCGACAGTTACTATGCAAAATACTGTGCATATACGAAATTTTCAAAAGGTGCACAGTAATCTGGAATAAAAAATTCAAAAATGCATAGTACTTTTATATTAAAATAATAGAATACATAGTAAATTTTTTTCCTATAAATACCGAAGGATTTCTTCTTTAGAATTCACAATTTCAGATTAAGTTTTCTTAATATAGTAGTGCTAGTGAGATAATGGTGGAAGTGAGAGAGAGAAGAAAAGTTTTTGGAGAGAAGGTTCTGCCAAAATCCTAAGGTAAGAATACTTCTCTTTTATATTTTTTTGGGTTATTTTCATATCGTTTTTAGAAATCTGTTATTATACTGGAAATAATATTATTTTAAGTTACTATTATGCATAGTAAACACTATTTCAACAGTAAATTACTATTTCAATAGTAAATTACTATTCAAATAGTAAATTACTATTTACTGTTACTATTTACTGTTACTATTCACGATTTACTATTTACCATTACTATTCACGATTTACTATTTACCGTTACTATTCACGTTTTACTATTTACTGTTACTATTCACAATTTACTATTCACTATTCACTATTCATTATTCACTATTTACCATTTCTGTTTTAAGTATTAATCTTAATCTTCGTCTTATGCTTATACTGAAATAAGATTGATATTAATATTTCTAGAAATCGGAGGTGCAAAGCAAATCTCTTTTTGGTAACAACTCAAGGTAAGGGGGAGTGAGATAAGAGTATAATATGAAAAGACATAAGAATAATGGGAGGAGTCCCCTACTCCTTTTAAATTTAATAATAATATTATTTTAAAATACTAACTTTTTAACTTAACATTTTTAATAAATTTTAAATTAAATATCCGGTTTAACTAATTCTAACATACCTATGCAAGGGCTTGGACCATTATGACCTATATGGACTGGACTATACCTATGCAAGGATTTGGACCATTATGACCCATATGGACTGAACTATACCTATGCAAGGACTGGATTATATGGACTTACATAGACCTAGGAATTGACCAAAAGGACTCAAATTGACTATATTAATAACCATTAAACTTTGAATTATAATATTTATAAATAATGCTTTGTTAACTTGATTTTGATTGATATTTAATTGTGATTAATAATATTTGATGTGATTGATGATATTTAGTTATAATTGATAATGCTTGATTTTGATTGATGATTTTGTGACGTGGAGTTTGAGCATATAGCGAGCATGACGGAAAGCTAAATTCAGTAAGAATTTTCTTACCTTACTCTTTAAATTTTTACTTTAAATCTTCTCTTCTTAGAAATTATTTTTATTAACTTTATTTTCAATATTTAGAATAAAAAATTAGTATTTATTTTAGAAAGAAAACATTTTATGAGAATTAATTAATTAAATCTTGAGTTAAAGAAAATTTTTATAATTTTAAGTATTTTGGTTAATAATTATTCTCTTTTAATAAAACAAAATTTTTAAAAGAAAATTATTTTATTTTTTTCCAACTTAATAACTAAAGATATTTGGAAATAATTGAGATTCCTAAATTTGATTTTGTTAAGATTTAATTTGAGAAAGATTATGTAAAGTTTTATATGAGAAAGTTTTTAGATATTTAAGGCTTAGAAACTCAATTTCAGTGAGATTTGAAAACTGTACCAAATTTTTTTCTGTGGGACAGAAATTCAGAGAATTGAGAAAATGTATAGTTTATTGAAATGATATTGTAAACCTTTAAGGGATTTAATAATTGAGTTTCTAAAAGCCTTAACCAACTAAATACGCGAGTAGTTCATGCATCATGAATCATTAAAGTGAAATAAAATGATATTGTCTGGGGACGGATTATAGAAACCGAGGATACATTAGAGGAGGCTTAATTACGAGCCTTGGGATGAGAGGGTGTGAAAGGGTGCTTCAGGGGACCTGGGGTAGCTCCCTAGTGTCGGGTACTTTCACAATAAAAACTTTCTCAATCTGACTAGTCTCTAAGTGTTTCCATGCCAGTTGAGCTATTCATATTATTATTATCCGGACTTATGGAACAGTGTAAACTCCTGGTTGACCCAGTGCAAATTAAAATTTAAGGGCCCACATATATAGGTAAGTTGTGATGAAGATATTGCATACATTCATGCATTCATAATTGATTGTGTATGTGATTGTGATTGATATTATTATGTATTGGTTTGTGAAAACCCTTTGTTGCTTATGTCTTAATCAATAATATTATATTCTGTTTCTCACTCCTTTCTCCGTATCTTTGTTTCATATATTCTAAATTGATGGTTCAGAGGGAAGGATCGAAGAATTTCGGCAGTAGATATAGCACGTTCTACAAAGGGAGCTCGGTATGAATACCGTGGTCCAATGAATAAATAATGTTAATAAGTAACTGCTTCTGGGCCATGGAGTTTCCTCTCTTCCTTATAATGTTTAATGTTTATTTTCTTCGGATGAATGTACAAATACTTTATAAAGTTTTAATAATATTTGTGAGGTATTTCAGAAATAATGTATATAATTTATTCCGATAGTTTCTTTTTAACAATCATATCTTTAAAAAAAAAATTATGAATTTTTCTAGAATTTATTAAGGTGTAACAGAGGGTGTTACAAAGTGGTATCAGAGCAGTTAATCCAATAGGCCTGGGGAAAAGGTCTATCTTGCTTTGTCTGTAAACTATGTATAGGTAGAATATCTGACTTGGTAGTAACTGTGATTGATGTGATAAATCTCAGTTACTGTGAAATAGGAAACTAATGGCTGGAAACGATCTTGCTGGAGTTGTAGAACACTTAATCAATGCAATGGGAGCACGTGAAGGTCAAGGTAACGATGCCTTGAGAAGGCTGGACCTATTCGAAAAGCGCAATCCACCTCGTTTCAAGGGAGGATATAACCTTGATGGAGCACAAATCTGGATTCGAGAGATAGAGAAGATCTTTCGAGCATTGCAATGTAATGAAGCTGGTAAGGTAGTCTTCGCTACTTATGCCTTATCTGAGGATGCCGAACATTGGTGGGATAGCATGCGTAGACAATTCGAAGTCAACGACGTGGAGATCACTTGGGATTATTTCAAGGATATGTTTCTGGAAAAATACTTTCCAGCTGATGTTAAAGAGAAAAGACAATTCAAATTCCTGTCGCTGACCTAAGGAAATATGACCGTTAGAGAGTACGCATCCAGGTTTGAAGAGCTATCTCGTTTTCATTCTCATTATAATGATGTTACTAATGAAAGAGATCGGTGTGCAAAGTTTGTAAATGGATTGCGGCCAGAAATTAAGGAAGCTATACGAATGTAGGAAATCCGTGAATTTTCTGTATTGGTAAATCGCTGCAGGATCTTTGAAGAAGATCATAAGGATAGAATGACCAAAAGTCGTGAGCCCATTCACAAGGCAGGAGAAATGACAAGTGGAGGACCTCACCATCACCAAAGAAGAGACTTCAGAAGGAATAAACCTTACCAAGCGCCATTTCGCCGGTTTGGAGCAACATCTGTTCCTAACAGACCCCAAGCTTCAACTGGAAGCTATTACCCGACATCTGCACCAAATTTTAAATGTTTTATCTGTGGAGGACCCCATTTGAAAAGGGATTGTCCTAAAAACACTTATGTTTGTTTTAGGTGTAACAAACCAGGTCATCACATCAAGGATTGTCCAGAGATGTAGACGGAAAACCTTGAAGGTGCGAGTACAAACATAAATACTCAAGGAGGCGTGCACAGTGCAGTCGTAAGGGCGAAGGCAAAAGGAAAGGTTTTTGCAATCACTGGAGAAGAAGCATCTCATTCTGATTCCATGGTGGAAGGTAAGTGTATCATTAATAAGATTCCTTTAACTGTTATGTATGACTCAGGTGCATCACATTCCTTTATTGCCAATGACTGTGTAGAAAAACTAAAATTACCTGTGATAGAACTGCCATTTGACTTATCTGTACATACTCCTGGAAATAATCCCATTGTCACTTCTAAAGACTGTTGGAAATGCCCTATTGTCATAAATGGTAGGGATTTTAAAGCTAATCTTTTCTGTTTACCCCTTTCTGGCTTAGAAGTTATTATTGGGTTAGATTGGTTGTCTGACAATCATGTTCTAATAGATTGTCATAATAAAATCATAATGTTTAAAGAACCAGTGAATTTGAATCCTGAGGATTCGAGATTTCTAACCGCCAACCAAGTGAGTGCCTCTTTAAAAGGAGGGGCTCAAGGATTCATGCTATTGCTTTCAACGAAAGGAGAGCAAGAATCAAAAATCAAAAATCTGCCGGTTGTGTGTGAATTTCCTGACATTTTTCCTGAAGATATCCCTGGTTTACCCCCAGAAAGAGATGGGGAATTTGCCATTGATCTAGTACTTGGAGTTGGACCCATTTCAATTGCACCATACCGAATGTCACCTCTAGAATTAGCAGAGTTGAAGAAACAACTTGAAGAGATGATAGAGAAGCAGTTTATATGACCCAGTGTATCCCCCTGGGGTGCACCAGTGTTGTTGGTTAAGAAGAAGGATGGTAGCATGAGGTTGTGTGTAGATTATCGACAACTGAACAAGGTGACAATCAAGAACAGATATCCTCTGCCAAGGATTGACGACTTGATGGATCAGCTGCGTGGTGCCACGGTGTTCTCCAAAATTGATTTGAGGTCTGGATACCATCAAATAAGGGTAAAGAAAGAAGATGTACCAAAAACTGCTTTTAGAACACGCTATGGCCATTACGAATATCTAGTAATGCCTTTTGGTGTAACTAATGCACCAGCCGTATTTATGGATTACATGAATAGGATTTTTCATCCATATCTAGATAAATTTGTAGTGGTATTCATTGATGATATATTAGTGTACTCTAAAAGCAGAGAAGAACATGTTGAACATTTGAAGGTCGTGTTGGAAATCCTGAAAAAGAAACAACTGTATGCAAAGCTGTCGAAATGTGAATTCTGGTTGGAAGAAGTGAACTTTTTAGGACATGTAATTAGTCAAGGAGGAATAGCTATAGACCCTTCCAAGGTGGAAGTAGTTTTAAAATGGAAGAGGCCAACCACAATCACTGAGATTAGAAGTTTCTTGGGTTTGGCTGGATACTATAGGAGATTCATTAAAGGATTTTCAAAGCTAAGATACCCATTGATCAAGTTAACACGGAAAGGAGAACCTTTTGTGTGGACGACACAATGCGAGAATAGTTTTCAAGAGCTGAAAGATCGACTAACTTCTACGCCGGTGTAAGTACTCCCTGATCCACATCGAAGTTTTGAAGTTTACTGTGATGCATCTAAACAAGGACTAGGAAGTGTACTCATGCAAGACAAGAAGGTTGTAGCCTATGCGTCGCGCCAATTAAGGCAACATGAGATTAACTACCCTACCCATGACTTAGAGTTAGCCGCTGTAGTTTTTGCCTTAAAGATTTGGAGGCATTATCTATACGGTGCAACATTCGATGTGTTTAGTGATCATAAGAGTCTTAAGTATTTATTCGACCAAAAGGAGTTGAACATGAGGCAACGGAGATGGATGGAGTTCTTAAAGGACTACGACTTTGAGTTGCAATACCATCCTGGAAAAGCGAACGTAATAGCTGATGCTTTAAGTCGAAAGTCTCTACATGCGTCCACAATGATGATTAAAGAGCTGGAATTAATAGAGAACTTCAGAGATCTTAACCTAGCAGTAAAGGTTAATGCTAACAGCTACAGATTAGGAGCGTTGCAAGTGACAAGTGAATTCCTGAGACAAGTTTTAGAGGCTCAACGAGAGGATGAATTCCTGCAAGAGAAGAAAGAACTCTTGAAACAAGGAAAAGAAGTCGAGTTCAATGTAAGAAGTGACCAATTGCTGAGGTATAAGAATCGAGTGTGTATTCCTAATCAAGAGGAGTTGAGGAAAGCAATTTTGGAAGAAGGCCATAAAAGTTATATGAGCATTCATCCCGGAGCTACTAAAATGTATCAAGATTTGAAGAAGTTATTTTGGTGGCCTGGAATGAAGAAAGCAGTGGCAGAGTACGTGGCTGCATGTCTAATTTGCCAGAAGGTTAAAGTGGAACATCAAAAAACCCCTGGAATGCTACAATCAATGGAAATACCAGAATGGAAATGGGATAGCATTACCATGGATTTTGTGACTTCTCTACCTAAAACTCCATTAGGACATGATTCAATATGGGTAATAGTTGATAGACTAACAAAGTCTGCCCACTTTATTCCCATTAATATTCGTTACTCTATGGAGAAGCTGGCAAAATTATACATCGAGGAGATTGTGAAATTGCATGGAATTCCTTCAAGTATCATTTCTGATCGGGACCCTCGTTTTACATCACAATTCTGGAAGAGCTTGCACAAGGCTTTGGGAACAAGACTGCGTCTGAGTTCAGTATATCATCCTCAGACAGATGGACAATCAGAAAGAACAATAAGAATAATCCAATCTCTAGAGGACTTGTTACGAGCTTGTGTGTTAGAGCATAAAGGAAGTTGGAATCAATTCTTACCATATGTGGAGTTTACCTACAACAACAGTTTCCATGCTAGCATTGGCATGGCACCTTTTGAAGCATTATATGGAAGAAAATGTAGGACCCCGCTATATTGGTTTGAGACTGGTGAAAACTTGATGCTAGGACTAGAGTTGGTACAACAAACCACGGATAAAATCAAAATAGTTCAGGAAAAGATGAAGGCAACACAGAGCAGGCAGAAAAGTTACTATGACAAAAGAAGAAAGCCGCTTGAATTTCAAGAAGGCGATCATGTATTCTTGAAAGTCACACCTATGACTGGGGTCGGTCGGGCAATGAAATCTCGAAAACTAACTCCTAGATTTATTGGTCCATACCAAATAATTCATAAAGTTAGTCCCATTGCCTACCAAATAGCATTACCACCTTTTCTTTCTAATATCCATAATGTTTTTCATGTGTCAAACTTACGAAAGTATATATTTGATCCTACACATGTTATTGAACCTGATGTCATACAAGTTAAAGATAATCTTACATATGACGCACCACCTATCAGAATAGGTGATAGAATTATAAAAAAGTTAAGAGACAAGACAATTCCGCTTGTAAAGGTCATTTGGAGTGAAACGAGAGGGGAAGATGCTACATGGGAACTAGAAACTGAGATGAAAGAGTCTCATCCTCATTTGTTTTACTGAATAATATAAATTTCGAGGACGAAATTTTCTAAGGGAAGTAGAGTTGTAACACCCCTATTTTTATTTTTATATTAAAATTTTGAAGTAATAAGATTATGACTCTTTAGAACTTTTTAATCTACGTATTATTTATGATTTTTTGGAATTTTTTGGAATCTTGGAATTTTTTATATAAAATAATATTTTTTAAATAATTTTAAATTCGTATAAGTGACTTAAATTAAAAATATTTATAAGAAAGTGAATGTAAATTATAAGAAAATTTTCTAAAATCCGTTTCAAGTAGACTTATCTAAAAATTATCGGTTTGAGAAAAATCTTGATTTTTTCCAATCGTTAAAAAAATTAGAAACGTATTAATAAATTTTTATTAACAGAAAATTTTAGATTTTTAAAATTTCAACTTTATATTACATGTTATAAAATTAGTAAGGACTGATATAATATCGCTAAATTTCAAAAAGGACTCATTTTGAATATTTAAAATATACCGAGTGAAAGGTTACTATTTGGCTTAATAATTCTGCCGACAGTTACTATGCAAAACACCGTGCATGTATGAAATTTTCAAAAGGTGCACAGTAATCTGGAATAAAAAATTCAAAAATGCATAGTACGTACTTTTATATTAAAATAATGGAATGCATAGTAAATTTTTTTCCTATAAATACCGAAGGATTTCTTCTTTAGAATTCACAATTTCAGATTAAGTTTTCTTAATATAGTAGTGCTAGTGAGATAGTGGTGGAAGTGAGAGAGAGAAGAAAAGTTTTTGGAGAGAAGGTTCTGCCAAAATCCTAAGGTAAGAATACTTCTCTTTTATATTTTTTTGGGTTATTTTCATATCGTTTTTAGAAATCTGTTATTATATTGGAAATAATATTATATTATTTTAAGTTACTATTCTGCATAGTAAACACTATTTCAATAGCAAATTACTATTTCAATAGTAAATTACTATTCAAATAGTAAATTACTATTTACTGTTACTATTTACCGTTACTATTCACGATTTACTATTTACCGTTACTATTCACGATTTACTATTTACCATTACTATTCACGTTTTACTATTTACTGTTACTATTCACGATTTACTATTCACTATTCACTATTTACTATTTACCATTTCTGTTTTAAGTATTAATCTTAATCTTCGTCTTATGCTTATACTGAAATAAGATTGGTATTAATATTTCTAGAAATCGGAGGTGCAAAGCAAATCTCTTTTTGGTAACAACTCAAGGTAAGGGGGAGTGAGATAAGAGTATAATATGAAAAGACATAAGAATAATGGGAGGAGTCCCCTACTCCTTTTAAATTTAATAATATTATTATTTTAAAATACTAACTTTTTAACTTAACATTTTTAATAAATTTTAAATTAAATATTCGGTTTAACTAATTCTAACATACCTATGCAAGGGCTTGGACCATTATGGCCTATATGGACTGGACTATACCTATGCAAGGATTTGGACCATTATGACCCATATGGACTGAACTATACCTATGCAAGGACTGGATTATATGGACTTACATAGACCTATACGAGGAATTGACCAAAAGGACTCAAATTGACTATATTAATAACCATTAAACTTTGAATTATAATATTTATAAATAATGCTTTGTTAACTTGATTTTGATTGATATTTAATTGTGATTAATAATATTTGATGTGATGGATGATATTTAGTTATAATTAATAATGCTTGATTTTGATTGATGATTTTGTGACGTGGAGTTTGAGCATATAGCGAGCATGACGGAAAGCTAAATTCAGTAAGAATTTTCTTACCTTACTCTTTAAATTTTTACTTTAAATCTTCTCTTCTTAGAAATTATTTTTATTAACTTTATTTTCAATATTTAGAATAAAAAAATTAGTATTTATTTTAGAAAGAAAACATTTTATGAGAATTAATTAATTAAATCTTGAGTTAAAGAAAATTTTTGTAATTTTAAGTATTTTTGGTTAATAATTATTCTCTTTTAATAAAACAAAATTTTTAAAAGAAAATTATTTTATTTTTTTCCAACTTAATAACTAAAGATATTTGGAAATAATTGAGATTCCTAAATTTGATTTTGTTAAGATTTAATTTGAGAAAGATTATGTAAAGTTTTATATGAGAAAGTTTTTAGATATTTAAGGCTTAGAAACTCAATTTCAGTGAGATTTGAAAACTGTACCAAAGTTATTTCTGTGGGACAAAAATTCAGAGAATTGAGAAAATGTACAGTTTATTAAATGATATTGTAAACCTTTAAGGGATTTAATAATTGAGTTTCTAAAAGCCTTAACCAACTAAATACGCGAGTAGTTCATGCATCATGAATCATTAAAGTGAAATAAAATGATATTGTCTGGGGACGGATTATAGAAACCGAGGATACATTAGAGGAGGCTTAATTACGAGCCTTGGGATGAGAGGGTGTGAAAGGGTGCTTTAGGGGACCTGGGGTAGCTCCCTAGTGTCGGGTACTTTCACAATAAAAACTTTCTCAATCTGACTAGTCTCTAAGTGTTTCCATGCCAGTTGAGCTGTTCATATTATTATTATCCGGACTTATGGAACAGTGTAAACTCCTGGTTGACCCAGTGCAAATTAAAATTTAAGGGCCCACATATATAGGTAAGTTGTGATGAAGATATTGCATACATTCATGCATTCATAATTGATTGTGTATGTGATTGTGATTGATATTATTATGTATTGGTTTGTGAAAACCCTTTGTTGCTTATGTCTTAATCAATAATATTATATTCTGTTTCTCACTCCTTTCTCCGTGTCTTTGTTTCATATATTCTAAATTGATGGTTCAGAGGGAAGGATCGAAGAATTTCGGCAGTAGATATAGCACGTTCTACAAGGGAGCTCGGTATGAATACCGTGGTCCAATGAATAAATAATGTTAATAAGTAACTGCTTCTGGGCCATGGAGTTTCCTCTCTTCCTTATAATGTTTAATGTTTATTTTCTTCGGATGAATGTACAAATACTTTATAAAGTTTTAATAATATTTGTGAGGTATTTCAGAAATAATGTATATAATTTATTCCGATAGTTTCTTTTTAACAATCATATCCTTAAAAAAAATTATGAGTTTTTCTAGAATATATTAAGGTGTAACAGAGGGTGTTACACGTGTCTCTTTAGTCCTTGTAGATACATTCATGACTGGGCCCCCAGTTTTTGATCGGATCTTCATCACTTGAGTCTTCTTCTGGTTCCTTGTAATGAAAAAACCCTATCATCATAGGATTGTTCATCTTTAGCCATTATTATCTGGTAAGCTTCATATGGTCTAGGAACCTTTGGGACTTTCTTGATTTCTTCTTCTGGAACTGCTTCGGGTCGATCATAAAACTTTATCCAATCACTTTCAGGAGGGCATATTGTAACACCCCCTTATATACACGAGATATATATGTATTCTTCTTACTTTTTAAAAAAAACTTTTAGAAAGATATACATATTTATCACTCTTTATCTCGTGTATACAAGGACGTATATACATATGATTTCCTTTGAATATTGAAAGTAAAAAAAAAATTGTCTTTCAATATTTGTCCATAATGACAAAATAATTTATAGAAATCATAAGTGATAAATCATTACAATATTATATCCGAATGAAAGAGTTTATCAAAGTTTAACCTTTACCTTGTTACAATTATCTACTTGATATTGTAATAAGGTAAAATAAAACTAAACTATACCTCTACTACAAATGTGAACAATCATTTCCTAGTCCTTGAACCATCGATTTTTTTTGAATCCTACTCTTGTCATATCTCTTCATCTAATCGATTGAGGATGAGACCACTTTATCCTCTTGTAATTACATATCCTTCCATCTTGGACTGCTAGCTATATATCATATAACATATATTTTGGACACAAAAATTCAAACAAGAAGGAGTGAGAAACAAAATATAATATATTACAGATAAAACATAAGCATAAGGGTTTTCACAAACTAATATAGTAATATCAGTCATAATCTCATATACAATCAATTATGAATATAGGGTTTCCACATACATAACACTTATATTTTCATTCATAACCATCCATATAGAATGTCACAATCACATGAATGTTATGTAATGCTTATGCTACTATCTCATTCAGTTTATGCATGTGGGCCCTTAAAGTTTTAGTTTGCACTGGGCCAACCAGGAGTTTACACTGTTTCATAAATTCTGGATAATAATAACATAAATGCCTTCATGGCATATGAATAGCTCAATTGGCGTGGAAACACTTAGAGACTAGTCAGACTGAGAAAGTTTTTATTGTGAAAGTACCCGACACTAGGGAGCGACCCCAGGTCACCTGAAGCACCCTTTCACACTCTCTCATCCCAAGGCTCGCAATTAAGCCTCCTCTAATGTATCCTCGGTTTCTATAATCCGTCCCCAGGCAATATCACATCTCATTTCTCTTTAATGATTCATGATGCATGAACTACTCGCATATTTAGTTGGTTAAGGCTTTTAGAAACTCAATTATTAAATACCATAAAGGTTCACAAAATCATCACAATAAACTGTACATTTCTATAAGTTCTTCTTTGAACTTCTGTTATACTGAAATAATTTAGTACAGTCTTCAAATTCAGATCTTACCAAAATTGAGTTTCCAAGCCTTAAATATCTCAAAGCTTTCTCTTAAAAATCTTCACATATTTACATAATCTTTCTCAATTTGAATATTAACTAGATTGAGTTTTTGAAATCTCCACAAAATATTCTTTAGTTATTTCGTTGGGGAAAACCAAAATAATTTACTTTAAACTTCTAATTTCTAAAGAAAATAATTTAAAATCATTAACTAAGAATACTTAAAACTATAAAAATTTTCTTTAATTCAAGAATTAATTGTCTCAACCTCTGATTTTCATAAAATATCTTCTTTCTAATACTAGATTTTATTATAGAGATTAAAAATAAGGTTAATAAAAATTATTTCTAAGAAGAAATAAAAGACTAAGATAATTATAAAATACTTTCTCTTGGAATAAAAATTTAAAGAGTAAGGTAAGAAATTTCTTACTGAGTTTTAACTTTCCGTCATGCTTGCTATATGCTCAAACTTCATATCACAAGGTCATCAATCATTCATCAACCACAATCAAGTATAGTAATCTCATCAATCACAATCAAATATCATCAATCATAATTGCATATTATTAATCACAGTCTAATATTATAAATCACAATATCATTAATCGAAATCAAATATAATTAATTATAATCAAGTCAAATAAACTAAATATCGCTTATAAATATAATTCAAATTTTTAATGGTTATTTAAATTAGTAGATTTGGTTTTGAGTCCTTATAGTCCATTCCTCGCACAGGTCTATATAAGTCCATATATAATCCAGTCTTCGCATAGGTATAGTTCAGTCTAGACAGGTCATAATAGTCCAAGTCCTTGCATAGGTTTAGTTCGATCCATATAGGATATAAAAATCCAAGTCCTTGCATAGGTTTAGTCCAGTCCGTATAAGTTATAATAATTCAGATCCATGTATAGATATTTCAGAATAAGTTACACAATATATTAAATTTATTATAAATTTTAAGTTGAGAAGTTATTACTTTAAAATAATAATATTATTAAATTTAAAAGGAGTAGGGGACTCCTCCCTTTATTCTTATGTCTTTCATATTATATTCTTATCTCACTCCCCCTTACCTCTTGTATACCGATTCGTTATTGAAAATTCATGCGCGCCTCGTCTCCGAGTTCTAAAACATACCAATTTCATTTTAATATAATTACAAGATAAAAATTAAGATTACAACTTAAAATAAAAAATGGTAAATTTTGAATAGTGAATAGTGAATAGTGAATAGTAACAGTAAATAGTAATAGTAAATAGTAAAACGTGAATAGTAACAGTAAATAGTAAATCGTAAATAGTAACGGTAAATAGTAAATCGTGAATAGTAACGGTAAATAATAAAACGTGAATAGTAAAGGTAAATAGTAACAGTAAAGGTAAATAGTAACAGTAAATAGTAATTTACTATTTGAATAGTAATTTACTATTGAAATAGTAATTTACTATTGAAATAGTGTTACTATACAGAATAGTAACTTAAAATAATATTATTTCCAGTATAATAACAGATTTCTAAAAACGATATGAAAATAACCCAAAAAATATAAAAGTGAGGTATTCGTACCTTAGAATTTTAGCATAACCTTCTTCTAAAAAAAATTATTTCTCTCTCTCACTTCCACCACTATCTCACTAGCACTACTATATTAAGAAAACTTAATCTGAAATTGTGAATTCTAAAGAAGAAATCCTTCGGTATTTATAGGAAAAAAAATTTACTATACATTCTATTATTTTAATATAAAAGTACTATGCATTTTTGAATTTTTTATTCCTGGTTACTGTGCATCTTTTGAAAATTTCATACATGCACAGTGTTTTGCATAGTAATTGTCGGCAAAATTATTAAGTCAAATAGTAACCCTTCACTCAGTATATTTTAAATATTCAAAATGAGTCCTTTTTGAAATTGAGCGATATTATATCAGTCCTCACTAATTTTATAATAAGTAATATAAAACTGAAATTTTAAAAATCTAAAATTTTCTGTTAATAAAATTTTATTGATACGTTTCTAATTTTTTAACGATTAGAAAAAATCAAGATTTTTCTCAAACCGATAATTTTTAGATAAGTCTACTTGAAATCGATTTTAGAAAATTTTCTTATAATTTAACTTTACATTCTTGTAAATATTTTTAATTTTAAGCAACTTTATATGAATTTAAAATTATTTAAAATATATTATTTTATTAAAATAATTCAAAAAATTCAAAAAATTCAAGAAAATCATAAATATTATGTAGATCAAAAAGTTCAAAAGAACCATAGTCTAATTCCTTCAAAATTTTATTTTAAAATTCTAGTAAGAGTTAAATCTTAAATATGTAAAAATATAACAACATAAAATAAAAATGGTGAATAATAAAGATATTAAAAATTCTTAATATAATTTTCTTAATTAGTGAATACTAATTAAGTCACTTTAAAATTCTCATTCAAAAATATTTTCATTTTTTATTATTATTATTTAAAAAAAACAAATAATAAAAATATAAATACCAAAATAAAAAAAATGATAATAATAAACTAACTTATAGTAAGTATTTCTCAAGAAATATATATTAATATCTATTTCCTATTTGTGATGAAAATAGGATGTTACACATATGACATCTACATGACTTAAAATTGCACATGTTGAATTTCTCTCTCTGAGACTTGCATCTGCCATGTTAACTTTATGAAGATAAATCATTAATTCTTCTTGTGGGAGATCTGGTGCTTTATAATCATTCATGAACTCTTCAAATTTGGAATAGGTCCTCCAAATTTTCACTTGATTATGAGTGTATAACCTCTTGGTTTGCGGATTTTGAAAATAAGGCCGGTGAAGCAAAGCTACTGTGAAGAAACTGTAACTTAATTGATCCGTCTTATTTTTCATAAAATCAATCTCTCTTTGCAAATCTTTTATCCATTTTTCCAGAGGTTGATACCAGCTCATAAAAGTCTTGATGAGAGAAGAACTGTAATCAGGATCCTTGGTTGTTCCCAGGGTATTCATCATAATCCATGTAGGAAATATGATGGGATAATTGTACAATACTGTCGCACACCACAGATACCACATATCTTCTTCTTGAAAGAGTTTTCCAAGAAAGAGTCCAAAGATGTTCAGGAAAGATTTATTAGGATTAAACCAAGTTGTTTTTGGAAGGATTCTGTGTTTTTGGAGGGAAATTGCCAAATAATGAAAGATATGAGTTCTGGCAAAGAGTTTTATCTCTGCAGGTCTTACTCCTTTCATATATTTGAACTCAGGAGGAAATTGGGGAAATTTAGATGGAGAAGATGCTGATAAAGATGGTATTTCAGTGTTCATCATGATGAGAGGATAAGAATGAGAGGATGAAATTATTGGGATTGGTTTTTCAAAAGATTGTTTTCTGGATAAATAATCTGGGATCAGATTATTTTTTCCTTGGATGTGTTTCACAGTAAAATCATATCTTGAAAACTATTCTTTTAGCCTGAGGATTTGGTGGAGTTTTGTTTTTGAACTCTAACATTTTTGAAAATGAAGAGTTATCAAGTTGTACCTCAAATTGGTGACCTCGAAGATGGAAGTCAAACTTTTTGATTCCATATTTGACAGCAAGAGTTTCTTTGTAGGTAGCATGATAATGAAGTTCACCATTGGTGAACTGCCCACTGACATATCCACAATAGAGTTTTTGTCCTCCAATTTCTTCTATCAGAACTGCTCCCCAGTGATGATCACTTGCATCTGTCTGTAATATCCTTTTTCCTTCTCCAGGAATTTTCAATGGCGGAGGATTCTTAGCTGCTTCTTTCAGAAATCTAACAGCCTCAGTTTGCTCCTTTCCCCATGGTGGTGCATTCTTTTTAAGCATCTTGGAAAGCTTTGAAGTATGATGAGAAATATGAGGGATGAAGTCCCTAACATAATTCAGAATTCCTAAGAATTGTTGAATTTGTTTGGTAGACATATTCTCATCAGGGAAGTTTGGAAGATCTTCTGCAAGATGAGGCTGAGGATGATATTTTGCTTGGGCAAATCGTATTCCCAGAAAGTCAACCTCTTTTGTTCCGATCTCAGATTTTCTTGCAGAGAGCATGACTCCATAACTGTTACAGATAGAATGGAATTGTTGAAGAAGCTGGTTATGGCTAGCTTCATCAGGAGAGAAGAGTAGGATGTTGTCAATGTAGACGAGAGCACTGTGCAGAATGGGTTCAAATACTCGAACCATGGCTTTTTGAAATAGTGATGGGGCAACTTTAAGCCCAAAAGGCAAGACAGTCCACTGATAGTGTCCATTTGGAATACAAAATGTTGTTTTTGGGCGATCTTCTGGATTTAAGCCCAATTGCCAAAAACCCGATTTTAAATCGAATTTTGAGAATATGAAGGCATTTTTGATGTAGGTGTATAGTGAACTGATCTTTGGTATGGGGAACTTATCTTTCTTGAGAAAAAGGTTTAATGGCCTGTAGTCAATAACAAGTCTTTTCTTTCCTCTGACTTGTTCTGATCTCTTGTTGACATAGAAGGCCGTGCAAGCCCACTCAGATTTCGTGGGTTCAATTAATCCTTGCTTCATTAGTTCTTGGCATTCCGCTTATGCCATTTTGAGTTCTGAGGGAGACATTCCCGGGTGTGTAGCTTTAGTGGGATTAACGTCTTCATTCATCTTGAAAGGTAAATTCACATAGAACTCCTCTCTTTTCCATAATGGTTTAGGATGTTGGAAAAGATCATGGCCTTCAGCACATAACTTTGTCAACTGATCTCGGATCTCTGTAAATTCAGGAGGAACTTCTGCCAAAGAGAAAAGTCTTGGAATTTGACAAAAAGGCTGGAAATTCCTTTTGTGCTTTACTCTATTTGCTAGGATCTGCAGTTTTTGATTTTTAATCAGGATATCTCTTCTAATCAGTATGTCTTTCTCGGCAAGTCTGACCCAATAATTTTTGTCCAAATTGTGTAGTCTGGAAATATCTTGATTCCAATTTTGGACTTGGTTATCAGATTGGTTTCAAATGATTCTCCATTGGCAGCTTTGAAACTTTGTTTGTGACTCTTCCAGGCATAGGAAGGTAAAATAGCCGGATTCATGAATGTTCTTTGAGCTCCTATGTCAATAAAGGTGATCACTTTTATAGGAACATCATATTTTGATGGAAGGATGTATACCTCAAGATTTGGTAAAGGAGGGAGTTCAGCTGAAGCAATTGTTGGATCTTTCTGAACTTCTTGGATCCTTAGAACTGGGAAATGTTCTGGCTCGGCTGAACTTTCAGAGTCTGCTGAACTTGATGTTTCTTCTTCAGATTCTTCAAGGGCAAAAGCAGCTTTGTTGTTTGGAGAACTTTGTTCTTCATAAAGAGATTCAACATCGTCATCTTCTTCTATTGCTAATGTCTGCAATAGTTTTACTGCTTTCTCTTTGTTTTGTGGATAATCTTTGGAGAAGTGTCCTTTCTTTTTACAGATGAAGCATCTCTGGCCCTTGCTCTTTCCTCTGAAGGGTTTTCTTTTGAAGAATCGGAATTTCTTTTTCCTTTTGTATGAGGACTTGTTTTTCTTTTCTTTCTTTGTAGAGTGAAGCTTTGAATTTTTACAAACACAGTTTTCTTTATCACACTTTATCTTCAAATACTTCTTCTTACAAATGCCCTTGTACTTCTTCCGATTGTTCAGCATCTTATCTATCAAGCTCTGCTGGCTACAGATCTTGTCTAGAGAAACCATTCCTACTTGGTGAATTTCTCCAAGTGTCATTTCTGTAACATTTTTGTTGGCTGCTTGCAAGATTCTCCACATTTCTTCTTGAAGTTCTTCTGGAAGAAAACTTATATAAGTATTTTTGAGACTTGGATCATTAAACCCATTCAACTGATAAAACCTCTGAGACATTCTTTGATAATGTCTTTCGAGATCTGCTTTCTTTAGCGAACAACATCTCATCTCAAAATACTCTTTTCTGGCTTCTTTTTCAATCACAGAAATGTCTCCCAGGAAGTGAAATTGGAGAAAATGAATTATATCTGAAATAGGTTGGTTGTGGAGTTGTTCTTGATTTACCGGACCAATGGATTGATACCATTCTTTGAGAACTCCGGTTATTCTAGCACAAAACTCTTCAACCACCTTATATGATTCTTCATGTTGGACGATTTTTGCATCCATCCAGGCTTTGAACTCAAGGAATTTTTTATTCCACTGAGAAGGAGGAATTCCATCTATGGAGAAAAATGAAGATCCAGTGTACACAGGGGTATTTATTTCTCTGGGATCTAATCCAGGCGGAGTAGATGTTTCATCTTGTCTCACCATTAGGATTCTTGAGATGTCAGCATATTCATCATACACTGTTTCTGCTTCAGTGGAATTTAACTCAGTGTTTTGCCAATCTCCTTCAGAGAAAGTTTCTCCTTCAGTGGATTCATACTCCTCTTCTTTGTTTTGGGAATACATCAAAGGCATTACATAGGATAATGGTTTATGTGAAACCATCAAGGAAAGTTTGGGTGTCTGTATAGGAGATTCTTCTGACACAGAATCTTCTTCATCATTCTTTGTAGGAGGAGGAACAGGTTGTTCCTTTCTCTTCCCAATAGGATCAAACTTTCTCGAGGTAAGGTTTGGAGGAATAAATAGGCTAGGATTTTGTATGGCTTGAGGAGTGTATGATGCAAAGATTTTTGAGGGTGGTATGAAGTAAGGATCTGGTTCAAAAGAGTTTTCTTTGAGAGAAGGTTTTTGGCTCTTAGAGGCAACATATCCTCTTAATTCTTCATATTGAGCTTTGACCTTTCTTAGTTCTTTTTCTTTTTCAACAAAGGTGGAGCTGATCCTTTCTCCCTTCAATTTTTGTACTTCTGCCTCCAGCTGTGCCATCTTTTGCTTTATATCAAAATAATGATCTTGCAGCCTTTGGGACATATTTTTAATCTCCTTATCTAAGGAGTCAACAATCTTGTCAATTTTCTTGTCCATATTCTGCAAGAATTCATTCTGAGCCACAACATTTTCAGTTTGCCAATTCATCACTTCTTCTGCTTGAGTAATTGGCCTTGTTGATCCATCAGTGTTTACTTCAGAAGGAAAGAGCAAGGGCCAGAGATGCTTCATCTGTAAAAAGAAAGGACACTTCTCCAAAGATTGTCCACAAAACAAAGAGAAAGCAGTTTTGTTGTTTGGAGAACTTTGTTCTTTATAAAGAGATTCAACATCGTCATTGCAAATGCTATGCTAAATAATTATTAATCATCAATAGACCACCTAATTACCATCATCAAGGGCTACCACTTGGTTACCATCATCAAGGGCTACCATTTGGTTACCATCACCAAGGGTTTCACCATAACATATCAACAAGCATAGCATGCAACAACCAATAATTAATCATCAACACAACATTCACTAAGCTACCTCGAGCTTAATAATCATCATCAGCATATAATAATAATGGCAACCTCATGCCCAGTTTCAATGATCAATAACTAATATCATATCCAAATATTGTAACCTCGTGCAATTTAAAATTATAATCATCCATTCATCATTAGTGCATACACATTAACGGAACCGATATAGTTACACATTGTCAGTCAAACCAACGATAATATTTAAGGGGTATATCGCTGATGACCACAAATAACATCATCGTCATCATAGAATTCATCAGGTGTCAATCAATCAATATCAAATTCATCAATATAAATAAGCATATATACCCATATTCGTTCATAATCTATACATTTAAGATATAATGCTCCTCCTACTTGGAATCCTCGATTCTGAAGCTCGAAACGCTCCATGAATGCTCCGAGTTAATTACCGACTTTGAAATTTACCGACGGTATCCCGAACACTTCCGACGCTAATTTTGCTTAATTAAAAATTTTAAAAATTTATAAAATCACTGACGATGCTCGCAACTGCTAACGCGATAATGGTACCAAAAACGATCCTTAACAATCCATGAAATTGAAGTTCGCTGGATGTTCTTATGGCTGTTGAGAGAGGGAAAGAAGGAATGGAGCATAATGCTTGCTTGATTTGAAAAGGAATTGGAGGGAGACGCTGAGAGAAGAATTAAAAGAAAATGGAGCAGCGTGTGAGATGGGGTGAGCGAGAGAGAGGGATGAAGTTGACGAGAATTGAAAGGAAGAAAGAAGAAAAGATTTTCATTGTAAAAATGGTGAATTGAAAGATAAATCAACGCATGAGATGAAGAGGTGAAATTAGAATGTAAAAGTGAAATTGGAAAAAGAAATGTGTAGTGGCGTGATGGAGTGATGAATTGAGTTTTGGAGAAATAGGACCTAGCATTCGGTGAGGTGATATTGTTAAATTGTGAAGTGAAAGTGGATTAAATGAATAAAAAGAAAGGGGGTGCGACGTGTTGTGCAAGCAGGGAGTAAAAAAAAATTAAGTGAAATTGAGATGTAAGGTGGCAGTTTGTGGAAGCAAATTGGTTTCAGGAGGCATTAGATTAAAAAAAATTGGAATGGGCAGAGAGATAGATGGGCGTTTGGTGGTACAATGGAACGGTGAAATTAAGATAAGGAAAAGAAAAAAAAAATTGAATCAGAGAGAGTGAATTTGCAAATTTTGTTTCCTTGCCCTAGCCATTGCACGCACAAGAGAAGCACATAGGCAATCAGGAAACAATTATTATTAAGGGCAATTCAATATTTTGGTTTATCAGGTCAATTTCTAGAACTAACTAGGTAACTTTTAGTTACCCAAAATATATCCCGGTTAATTTCAAAAATTAACATAACCGTCTCAAATTAATTAAATCTTTCTAATTTAATTATTTGGTCAATAAAATTATCCAATAATTAAATCCAGGATGTTACCCCTAAGATTTTAATTTTTATAATGCCATTAATTAAGATTGAGTAGTTTATATTTTTTTATTTGTTAATGTTAGATGTATTCTATAGATGGTTGATCATGATTATTAAGGGTGATTACAACGTGGTGCAATTTGATTTTGAAGTAAAAAATGAACTAAAAACTAAATTGAATCGCATATAAAAACATTTATTGTTTCCTTTGTTTCAGTTCAAAAAAGATTATAAAAACCAAATTAATCCATTGTGATTTGGTTTGGTTTGGTTGTTGTAGTTTTTTTTTTTAAAATGAAATACTGTGTATTAAAACTTAAAATGAAGAAAAAATTGTTTACATATTAAAATTAAAAGCAAAGACAAAATTGTGATATATTGCATATTCTTAGAATTCTTAGAAGTTTAAATTGATTGATAATTGCCTCTTGCAAGCCATTCCATTTCTGCGGTTCGATTTCAAAAAATTAAACCAAATCGCTGATGGTGTTTGTGGTGTATGGTGCAAACATCACTTCACAATTTGTTATGGGCAATTCTTTTAACAAGTTTATACAAATGCTTGAAAATTAACTATCACACAATAATAATATTGATAGTAAACTGTCGAAATGAAGTCACTAAATAAAAGTGGCATAAGTATCTCACATCTAAAACATTATCAAGAGACAACCTAATAGACAAAATAAGTAGCTTTGGGGTTCAAAAGACATTAAACCAATACACTTTCCGAATGCATAATGCTGCCTCCGGTTCTAAATATAAGTAAATTTTAGTGGAATTTTTTGGTCCCTTAATATAAGCAAAATTAAATTTTCCCAATGTCATTAAATGCTTGTTTACCAAATATGTCCTCAACATATATATTTCCAAGGCCACTAATTCTTTATGTAATAAATGATACTAAGGGTATTTTAGAAAATTAAATCAAATATGTGGTAACATTAATATAAATAACTACTTCCAACTACTATTCTTAATATGTGTGAAGTTAGGTATATTTGCTTATATTTGGAACCGGAGGTAGTAATAAATATTTAAAAGTAGTTATTCCTATTACATTTGCATCTCTAAACAATGTTACGAGACAAAATAACAACACCATTATAGAAAATAACATTACAACACCTTTATTTACAACCCCTTGAAAACCTACAGCCTCATAATAAAAGAAAAATAATTTTTACTAGAAAAATAATACATATAAACACATGTTTAATCACTTTCAACACCTGAATCTTTCTTGGTTTCAAGGTTGGCAAAAGTCCTAAATAAATTGATTCAGGGTGGCAACGGGACTGGACAAGGTCCTGAAACACCGCGCCATGTCACCAATCAGACTTGGTAAGTCATAACCGGAGTCTGAGGCCATAAGATGACTACGGATTTCCCTCTTGACCCCGGTCAATGACTGACAATCCGACAGCCAATCAGAGGAGGTATGGGTAACCCGACCCTGCGAGCACTATATCAACAGTAAGTTAGGAAGATGGTTAAATCACTTCCTAAACTAAGGTAAACACTATAAATACAACTCATTTATTACTGAAGAAGACCTGATCTAATCCTGTAAGTTACCTCCGTAATACGTTATTACCTCAGTGACTATACTGACTTAAGCATCGGAGTATTTTCTACAGGAACACCACCGGTGTGGTCTTTAAAAGCATGGATTAGACATCACTTATCACCTTTACTCGAAGAACCTCAGATTCCCACTGAACTGGGGTATAAAATACCGTACTCCACTAAGGCGGTGTAAAATTGAGTGATTGTGAGGCAACAACGGTCAGGACTCCAAGATTCAGACCCCGGGCAAGATGGTCAACTCTTGACCCCAGATTCCTGAATAGATTATAAATTAAACAATAAACTTTTATTAATTAACCATAAACTACAATTCTCTAATGTCTCCATTAGATACAAATCCACAATATTTTTATTCTTACTTGTGTGACACCCCTCATTTTTGTGTAAGCTGCCTACGGGCTCAAGAAATAAAGAGTGTGATTTTCTGTAGATAATGATTGAGGCTGAGGTCATTCTGTTGCATGAATAGTATGTTTGTGTGTGAAAATGCTAAATTAGGTCGGTAAGACCCAATGAAATAATAATAATAATAATAATAATAATAATAATAATAATAATAATAATAATAATAACAACAACAACAACAATATACAAATGAGTTCTCGAGCATGAGTAAGGAACCTCACGGACAGTCATGTATTGACTATCCTGCCCCATGGTTAGTATATCTACAGGGAAACTAGTAGGATTGTACGATAGGTGTAGTTAATCGAGAAGAATTGAGCAAAACTCGTAAGCCTTAGTTGTACCCCCAAATGCCTCCCCAGTTTGGCTGTACAAATGTCATGAGTATCCAATCTCAATGATTTTAGTCTCTAATGATCTGTAAGGAAATCCTAAACATTTCTCCTGAAGACACCCAACTCCAATTCGGACCCCATTGAGCACAATTCTTAAAAACGCACCCTATTGACCCGTAACCCCATAATCGGACCGGACCCTAGTTAGTGTTTTGAGCATAACTTTTACCCCATGACATTGGAACCTAGAAATTATTATCTTGGTTTACTCCTAATAAAATTACCTACAACTTTCATGAAGGTCTCAAAGGCCAATTTCAAATAGATTAATTCCTGTCTAAGATTCAAGGTTTAAACCCGTTTGTTATCCCGTTATTTTTCGTATGGTTTATAGAAAAATTCATAACTCTTTCCATGAATGTTCAATTTACGCGATTTTGGTCCTATAATTCTTGTAATAAAAACCCTTACAATTCTCATGGAGACTCTGAGAGGTAGTTCCTATCACAAACATGCGAAAAATTCAATCTTTTCACTGTTTTATTGGTGACGCCCAAATAGGACCAGTTTCTGGTATTTCACGCATAATTTTCTTTACCAATGTCGGAATCGAGTAATTCTTGTCTTGATGGAATCATAACAAAATTACCTAGAATTCTTATATGGACCCTAAAAGTAAATTCTCAACAGATTATTCCCAATAAATACCTTTTTTTAGCTATTGACATTTCCAGAGCGTCCAGAGCATTTTTTCTTGGTTTAGGCATAACTTCTACTACCGTTGTTGAAATTGCCTATTCTTTAGCTCGTTAAGAAGAGCAAAGAAAACCCTACGAATTTCATGTTCATCACTTTTTCCAAATTCCAAGCCTAACCACCTTTTAAATATTTATAAAGTTTCCTTAAAAAATATGTCTAGAATTTCCGTTAGGTACTGATTAATTGATTGCCCGTTGAGTGACTTTCTCCCTATAACTACACTTCGATCCCCTTCATTTCTTCACCCTCACTTTAAAATTCACTTTCCTCTCTCTCTCTCTCTCTCTGGAAGTCTCTCTCTTTCTCTCTAAATGATCTCTTCTCTCTCTACTCTTCTTCTCGGCTGACCACCCCCTTTCATCTTCCTCCACTATGTCAACCACCATCATCTACCACTCTTCCTCTTTTCTTCTCCTTTTGAATGTCACCACCACCACACCATCCTCCACCAACCACCTCCTCTTCACCTTAAGCCACTATGAGCCACCTCCATCAACCACCACTCGTGGCCACTACACCCTCTACCTACCAAATCCACTTCCTTTTTACTTCCCACCACCTCCCAGCCTCATCAACACCTCACGGCCACCCACCACCTACAGCCTCACCACCTAGAGCCACACCATCACCGTGGTGAGCCACCTCACGACCACACCTCCACCACCTCGGATGTCTTGCATAAGACCGCCACTAGTCACGGATAGCCTCGCATGTTTGATCGGAGCCACGAAATTGAAGATCAAAGTTTGACACCTTCTTGCCAAAAAGCGGAAAGGCCATTCCAGCTAAGGGGGTCCTCTCTGGTATCTCTGGGGTATTTGCACGCTCGAGGCAAGTAAGGGTCTCCCTTAGACCTTTACTCTTTTTGTGTGTTTTGAAATTTTTGGTAAAATTTTGTTAGTATTATTATTGATATTTTTACTGTAAGTATTAAAATTTATTATTTTTATACTGACATTGGTTGATTGATAAGTTGTCCAAATACCTAGCTGAGAAAAGGCAAAGAACACAGGGTGTCGACATGGCTTCTTAAACCAAAAAGTGTGAAATTGTAATATGGGGGTGTTAATGTTAAGACTACTAATATTTTAAATTCTGTTATAAAATCTGTTAAATAGTTAGTTTAGCAATCTGTTAGGGAATTATGCTTAGTTCTCTGGATCTATAAATTCCAGCCTTGAGTCTCCCTGAATGCAAGTTTTTCATTTTCCTGTTTTGTAAATCAACAGCTCTGTTTTCCACATGCTATTTCATTTTCCAGTTTTATAAACCTAGAGTTTCTGTTTCCACATGGTATCAATCGCCCTTCGATCCAGCCATGTCTTCCGCCTCCAATTCTTTCATCCCGCACATATTCACGGCACCCATCTCCACGAAACTCAATGACGACAACTACCTAACATGGATCCAACACGCTGAAGCCACAATCAAAGGTTTTAAACTCAAGAAATACATTGATGGACCTGAAGCTATACCCAAGAAATTCCAAGATGCAGCTGCACAGCTTAAAGAAGAAATCAGCACAGAATATGAAAATTTTGAACAAGAAGACAATTTACTCAAGTCTTGGCTTCTAGAATCCATAGAGCAAAAATTCAAGATACGCATGATTAGATGCACATGGTCCTATAAAATCTGGAAAAATCTGCAGATTTACTTCCTATCTCAGACCAAGGCTAGGATAAAGCAAATCAAGATTCAACTTCGCAACATCAAGAAAACAGGTACCATAAGTGAATACTTGACTCAAATCAAACATCTTGTTGAAGTTCTTGCAGCTATAGGCTCACCTTTATCCCAAGAAGATCACATTGACATTATCTTTGATGGGTTAACTGAGGAATATGATGGTATTATAATCTCCTGCATCACAAGAAAAGAATCCTACACAGTTGCAGAAATAGAAGCTTTATTGATGCATCAGGAAGAATGAATTGAAAGACACCAACAAAAAGAGGTTGCTCCACCTCAAGCCCATTTTGTTCAACAACAAACCAAGAAACCTACCTACAATCGTGGCAGAGCACCTTTTAGAGGACAAGGCCATGGAAGATCCAGAGGAGGAGGAAGATTTTCTCCATCCCAAGCACATCATGGCAGAAGTACTCGAATCCAATGCCAAGTGTGTCGTAAATTTGGACACACAGGTTTTCACTGCTGGTCAAGATTTGATGACCAGATTCCTGAGCCAAATTATACAAATTCAGGCTTCAACAAACCACCTCAAGAACCTTTCCCCTCAGCCATGGTCTCCTCCTCCAGTCACTCTCAACTTCTTGATGATACTTGGTATCCTGACACGGGAGCTACTAACCACATCACCAGTGACTTTAACAACTTAATGCTCAAACAAGAATATACAGGATCAGATAGGGTCCACATTGCAGATCGCAACTCATTAACAATTGCACATTCTGGCACATCTAATTTTATTTCCCCACAATCAAATTATATTTTTACATTACAAAATATGCTTCATGTTCCAAACATTTCCAAGAACCTCATAAGTGTTTCCCAATTTGCCAAGGATAACAATGTCTATTTTGAATTTTTCCCTAATATGTGCCTTGTTAAATGTCAGGTAACCAGGAGAGTTCTTCTACAAGGAAACCTTAGGCATGGTCTCTATGTGTTTGAAAGGATTCATATGCTCCCCACTGAATGTAATAAACCACAGTTAGCATATAACACCAATGTTGTTTCTGATATTCTAAAACTGTGGCATACTAGATTAGCTCATGCTAACTTCAGAACTGTTTCTCAGGTCATGAAGTCATGTAATACTACTGTTCTAAAGATAAATAAATTTTTTGTTTGTGGCTCCTGCTGTATTGGAAAATCCCATGCTTTACCTTTTCCCTCCTCTAATGTTTCCTATGATAAGCCTTTGCAGCTTATTCATTCAGACATTTGGGGACCAGCTCCTCAAGCCTCCAAAGAAGGCTACAGGTATTACCTCATCTTTGTTGATGCTTACAGCAAATTCACTTGGCTATACTTTTTGCATAATAGGTCAGAAGCATTACCTACTTTTATCACATTCAAAACTATGGTCAAGCTCCAATTTGATGCCAAGATTAAAGCACTTCAAACAGACTCGGGCAAGGAATATGTCGCCTTCAAAACCTTCCTAGCTGATCATGGAATACAACACAGACTCAGCTGCCCATACACACATGAACAGAATCACACTGTAGAAAGGAAATATCGCCATATTACGGAAATTGGCCTCACACTCCTAGCAAACTCCAAACTTCCAAGAGACTATTGGCCAGAAGCCTTTGCCACAACCATCTTTGTTATAAATCGGTTGCCTTCTCCAAACACCAACAACATCTCTCCCTATGAACACCTATTTCACCAACCACCAAATTACACAATTTTAAAACCTTTCGGATGCCTGTGTTTCCCACATTTAAGACCTTATAACCAATACAAGATGGATCACAGGTCCCAACCGTGTATATTCATAGGCTATTCCCCACCCCATAAAGGTTACAAATGTCTATCCACTACAGGAAAAGTGTACATTGCACGAAATGTTCAGTTTGATGAACTTAATTATCCCCTACAGCATGACCCCAACTTCTTAATCTCGCCCTCTCCAAACAGTTCACATTCTGCCACCCTACCCCCATATATACCACAAGTCCACCCTTCTCCCCTTACACCCAATACTAATATTCCATCTCAACCCACTATACCTACTACTTTTGACCCTTTGCCTACCTTTGCTCTGACTCCTAACACTTCACCAGAACCTATATCTGATCATCCTTTACCCAACATTCATCCCATGATTACCAGGGCCAAGGCAGGTATTCACAAACCAAAGGCATTCATTACCTCTGTTACCCCTACTACTCATACTGATGCCATGTTAATCCCTGCATGGAAGGCAGCCATGATGGAGGAATATAATGCTCTCCTTCACAACAATACTTGGGACCTTGTTACTTTACCACCAAATAGAAAAGCCATTGGCAGCAGATGGCTATTCAAATATAAATACAACTCAGATGACAGCATTTTGAAACATAAAGCAAGATTAGTTGCGAGGGGCTTCACACAGCAAGAGGGAATTGATTACACAGATACCTTCAGCCCTGTTGTCAAACCAGTCACAGTTTGGGTTGTTCTTACTGCAGCCATCATAAAGAAATGACCCATTCATCAGATTGACATTGACAATGCCTTCCTACATGGAGACCTCCATGAGGAAATCTTCATGCGACAACCTCCAGGCTTTCACCAGGGCTCCACCAACACAGTATGCAAACTTAAAAAGGCAATTTATGGCCTTAAGCAGTCACCAAGAGCTTGGTTTCACAAGCTGGCCCAGGTTCTTCAGTCCCTCAGGTTTCACTCTACAAAGAGTGATCACTCTCTATTTGTGCTTCACACACCACATTTGACCATGTACATTCTGGTTTATGTGGATGATATCATCATCACAGGATCCTCCCAAACAGCTATTGACAATCTCATCCATCAATTGACTACTATTTTTCCTCTCAAGAACTTAGGTCCCCTTCATCATTTTCTTGGTATTCAGGCAGCCAGAGATAACTCAGGCAACCTGCACCTTCATCAAACCACATACATACAAGAACTCTTGTCCAAGCTTCATATGCAAAATGCTAGACCCATTAAAACCCCACTGCCTCCCACAACTAAACTTATTCATGATGGAACCAGCCCAGCATCTGATCCTGCTCTATACAGATCCGTGGTGGGAGCTCTGCAGTATGTAACCATTACTCGACCAGACATTGCCTTCACAGTAAACAAGCTTTGCCAGTTTATGCATAATCCATTGGAGGTTCATTGGAAAGCTGTCAAGCGGCTCCTTCGATACCTGCAGGGTACCATTAATCATGGTCTAAAATTCACTACAAACTCAAACATGGATATTATAGCATACTGTGATAGTGATTGGGCTAGTGACCCGGCAGACATGCGATCAACCTATGGCAACTGTGTTTTTCTTGGAAATAACATTATTAGTTGGCTTGCAAAGAAGCAATCTGTAGTGAGTCGGTCAAGCACTGAATCAGAATTCCGAAGTCTTGCCACTGTCATTACGGAAATCCTATACCTGCAGTCCCTTCTCACAGAGCTACATCTGTCTACCTCCAAACCCCTATTAGTCTGGTGTGACAATCAAGGAGCTGTCCTTCTCTCTGCAAATCCGGTTCTTCACTCCAAGACCAAGCACTTTGAGCTTAACCTGTGGTTTGTTAGAGAGAAGGTTGCCAAAGGAGACATTATTGTTCGTCACATCCCTGTAAAATTTCAAGTAGCAGATCTTCTTACTAAATCTCCGGCGAGCACCATTTTCCTAGATCTTCGTAGCAAACTCAATGTGTGTCCTACACCACAGTTGAGTTTGCGGGGGGATGTTAATGTTAAGACTATTAATATTTCAAATTCTGTTATAAAATCTGTTAAATAGTTAGTTTAGCAATCTGTTAGGGAATTATGTTTAGTTCTCTGGATCTATAAATTCCAGCCTTTAGTCTCCCTGAATGCAAGTTTTTCATTTTCCTGTTTTGTAAATCAACAGCTCTATTTTCCACATGCTATTTCATTTTCCAGTTTTATAAACCTAGAGTTTCTGTTTCCACAGGGGGGAATAAGGACGGACAAGCATGTTGCCTTTATGTGTAATTTGTTATTGCCAAAGGAATGTAATGATTATATTGAAGTGTGATCCACAAGACGGAAGGGTGGTATCTGTCCTTAATTACGTTCAGCTTTAGCTTTAGTAACAAGAAATGATCTTTATTATTTTTATTGAATATTTTAACGAAAAAGAGAAGGGAGAATAGAATTTAAATAAATATCATTGTTTAAGTTTTAAATAAGTGTTATACATTTTTTTCAAAACAAATATTTATAAACCTTGTTTTTTATAAACCGATCAAAATGGGACTTAAGGTCGATACATACGACTAAGTCACATTTTATTCAAATTGGTAAAAGGACTCGATTATGTTGTGTTACGTGGTAAGTCTAGTTAGATTTACTCAGTACACAAGAATAATGGCCTCGTACTGCTTTATTCTGAAATACTCCATAAGTCTTCTAGAATTATTTGAGTATACTAATATGGGTAGCAGTCAAGCATTGTTTTATTATCTAGGAAGATACTCTATACTTTCATCACATTAAAATAATGGCTGAATACTATTTTATCCTGAAATGCCCTATAAGTCTTTTAGACTTACCTGAGCATACCAATAAGGGTAACGACCAGTCATTATTTTATTCTCTGAATGATACTTTGAAATTTTCTTTAAGTAATATTCAATAAATAACGAAAAGATGCAACCAATTGTTAGAGGTGCAAGGTAGCATATGTGTGTGTGTGTTTAAAAATACCTATACTTATATCCCTAGATTAATTTAAAGATTGAATTATGATACAAATACTCTTTTTACTTTTAAACAAAACTTGAAGTTTTATAAAGTTTGATAAATAAGTGAGACCTAACGAATTAAGGACATATACATCCAAGATAGGAACACGTAGACACCCAGGTGCTAAAGGAAAAATAATAAGAATGCATGCTGCATCATAAAATTGCTTTTGGCCAGACGGCTAAAATGAAAACTAGAGCTACAATGAGGGGTATGCTAGAGAACATTCATGTTCGATCCCCAAGAAGGATCTTAGGAGTACAACTGGGTCAGAAGCCCAATAGCATCAGAGTCGTGCCTGAAGTTGGGTGTATTGATGTAAGCCCATTGTACTTTGACTAAAGACAGAGTGTAACTATGATCATGTAAAGTCAAGTCTCGTTGTAATGTGATCATAATTTGTAGGATGAGATGGATCCATGATGAGCAGGATATGCGTGTCTTTGATACCCTTATGTTGTAGGGACTTGGTGTTCTCCGATCGCTCTAACTATTGTGTTCCGCTAGTAGACGTACTGTGGAGGAGATAATAAGAATAATGGTTTTATTGATATGGGCCCACATGCATCACAAAACTTAATCTCAAATAAATCATAATACAGCTAACCCATGCATATCATGATATCATTATGATTAGAATATAGTTTTACAATAGCTTATTTACAAATAATACTTTATGATGATTTAATTGTAATTATTAGTGGGGTATGCCTTTGCCTAAAAACCCTCAGGGTTGAGAGCGTATACTTACCCATCTAGTTTGTCTGTGTTTGTTTGCAATAAAACAACAATTGAAGGATAAGGAAACCGGGAACCAGAGCTTAAAGACCAACAGTAGATCACTCAATCAGGGACTACAAAGTAAGATAAGGAGGAGTACCTACTCACCTCAGTAGAGCTAGCCCTAATGTAGGTTTAATGTTTATAATTAAATAAATAATGAAAACTGGATAACTGTTATCAGGTGTCTGTGTGCCCTATTCTGTCAAGTACAATACCCAAGCAGGGACATGACCACTCAACTACTGATATACCACTATTTTCTTGTATAAAAAAATGCTTCCACATTCTTTTAAAAATTTGTAACCTCTCAATTAAGTAGAATGATTTGGTGAAAGGAATTGTTCTAGTTAACCGAGAGTGTTACAACTTACACTTAAAGTAATGTCTTTCTTAAATTCTAAAGCAAATAACGAATCTTCTTTACATGTCAAATATGAATTTTCCATGTCTTAAGTTATTTGTGTAGGATGATGTGTTTGGCTACTTCTTTTAAATATTTGTAATTGTTACACACACCATTAAATGTATCCTTCACTCTCTCACTTAAAAATTCAAGATCCAACTTATCATAAAGCTTCTCAAAGCTCCACTCCACTAACCTAAGCTTATACCAGGGATCAAGAATCACAACAATGAAGATCATCATATTGATATTCTTAATATTACCCTAATACTTGTCATGCTTTGCTTTCATTCTATCCATGGATTCTAATAATGGATCAAGACTCTCACTTGATTATTTCAAAGTATTTAGTATCTTACAAAACTCATGGAAATATGGAGAAGAAGTCATGTATAGAGAACCAAACACCTTATTAGTCACATCATAAAATATTTTTAAGGAATTTCACAAACACCAATGCCTTATCCTAATCTTTAGTTTTTGCAATCCCACCTTACAACAATGCATATTCAACATCTCACTGTCCTAGCCTCTTAAATGCCTTTTAAAACTTTAAAGAACTATCTAGCAGGAACATCCAACTAAACATTTCCAACTTTTTGAATCCTACAATCTTTGATAATAATTTTGAATCTATCCCCGCGACCAGCAGAAGAACAAATAAATCTCACAACATTTCTAATCCTAGTGATTGAAGCATTAATTTCATTTAACCCATCATTAACAATTGGGTTTAAAATACGAGCACAACATCTAACATGTATATATTCAACTCTTAATGAATTTTCACTTTAATCCTTTATTCTAGCTCTCAAATATGCAACAATAGTGTCATTGGAACTTGCATTATCACTAGTAAGACTAAAAACCTTACAACTCTCCTAACTTGAAAAACATTTCTCAAATTTTATACCAATAGTCTCACCTCTAATCAACTAGAAACTCAATATTCTTTTAAGCAGTTTCCATTCATGATCAATAAAAGTGAGTAGTTAAAGAAAGATAATTCAAATTTTGAACAGAAATCCATCAATCAGTTGTCAAACAAACATTTTGTTTTGGGATATTAAATGTATATTTCAACCTTTTCCCCCTTATTTAAATAGAGATTCCAACAATCCCAAGCAAGAGTGATCATACTAGGGAGTTTTATATATTTGGAACAACAATATTGATAAAGTGTCTAAAAATTTTTCCCTAAACATATTTGAATGGAAGCTCATCAATAATAATTATTCTAGCTAAGTGTTGTTTAACCAACGTAATCTTTTGGGAACTTTTTACATTAGTTTAACAAATGATTATTCAAATTGGGTGTTCCATTTTTATGGGGGTTGGTTGCATAACTAGCCCCACAGTACTTGATGCGAAATCATAGGGATGAAATTCTTTGGCAAGCGGACCAATCGTTAAAATACGGAATATTTGTATCGTTCCCATAGGGATTGTGTTAAGTACCACAATCTTTAGAATTCGCTAGCTGAACCTTACACACAAAGTCATGATGTCTTTAGATTTTTTGTATTTATATTATTTTTATGAATTTTCAACAGTAGTGTCACTAGTAGAATTATATCAGCAATTAAACTATACTAAATAGACATATTGGAATCAAAATCAGCATACTATAGATCATAAATATGCATGAATTTAGCATCAAACACAATCAAAGTAGAATTCAATCTCACTGATGGATAAGTCCTAATGCCTTAAGTAATTACCACCAATCCAATCTATATTAAGCATAGTCCCTTAGGTGCAGGTTTCAATTGAATTTAATGTGAAATTAAGGCGAACCCTAGCACTATCCTAATTCCTTAGGTATAAGTAACTAGGTCAACAAATACGAATAATAAAATTTCACCACGAGTCCTCTCTAATGAGAATTTCATAATAGTCATGGATTTTCCAATCCTAGGGTTGAAGATAAACAAATGTTGTGTTTAGAACCTACTCTAATTGCATCTTCAACTTTACTCACTTGAGATTCAGAACTATGGAGGTTTTATTCAATCCCAATCCAAGAGAATTAGGCACTCATGGAGGGAAAACAAAATTGAATACAGAAGATGAAGGTTAGGGATGAGAGCATCTAAACGGAGAAATATTTAGAGAGAGAAATAAAATCAGAGAATGGAAGTGAATCTGAAAATTTAGTTAGTTGTTACTTCAATGGGACCCTATATAGGTTTCTAAACTAACTAAAATTGTAACACCCCTATTTTTATTTTTATATTAAAATTTCAAAGGAATTAAATTATAGTTCTTTAAAATTTTTTAATCTATGTATTATTTATGATTTTATGAAATTTTTTAAAAATTTGGAAATATTTTAATAAAATAATATATTTTAAATAATTTTAAATTCATATAAAGTGACTTAAAATTAAAAATATTTATGAGAAAGTGAAGTTAAATTATAAGAAAATTTTCTAAAATCTATTTCAAGTAGACTTATCTAAAAATGATCGATTTGAGAAAAATCTTGATTTTTACCAATCGTAAAAAAATTAGAAATGTACCAATAAATTTTTATTAACAAAAAATTTTAGATTTTTAAAATTTAAACTTTATATTACTTATTATAAAATTAGTGAGGACTGATTTTGAATATTTAAAATATACCGAGTGAAAGGTTACTATTTGGCTTAATAATTTAGCCGACATTTACTATACAAAACACTGTGTTATTATTATATTGGATATAATATTATTTTAAGTTACTATTCTGAATAGTAAATTACTATTCAAAAAGTAAATTACTATTTACTATTACTATTTTCATTTACTATTCATATTTTACTATTTATCATTACTATTCACGTTTTACTATTTATTGTTACTATTCACGTTTTACTATTTACCGTTACTATTTACGTTTTACTATTTACTGTTACTATTCATATTTTACTATTTACCATTACTATTCATGTTTTACTATTTAGTGTTACTATTTACGGTAACTATTTAAAATTTACTATTTACCGTTAATATGCATAATTACTATTTATCCTTCCTGTTTCAAATAGTAATCTAAATTTTTATCTTGTAATTATATTAAAATGAAATTGGTATGTTTTAGAACTCGGAAACGAAGCGTGCACGGATTTTCAATAACGAATCAGGATACAAGAGGTAAGGGGGAGTGAGATTAGAATATAATATGAAAAGACATAAGAATAATGGGAGGAGTCCCCTACTCCTTTTAAATTTAATAATAATATTATTTTAAAATAATAACTTCTAACTTAAAATTCATAATAAATTTTAAATTAAGTATCTTGTGTAACTTACTCTGAAATACCTATGCAAGGACTTAGATTTTTATAACCTATACGAACTGGGCTTTACCTATGCAAGGACTTGGACTATTATGACCTAATGGACTGAACTATACCTATACAAGGACTGGATTATATGGACTTACACAGACCTATGCGAGGAATTGACAAAAAGAACTCAAAATCAATTATATTAATAGCCATTAAATTTTGAATTATGATATATATTAATGATATTTAATTTAATTGATTTGATTATGATTGACAATATTTAATTGTGATCGGTAATATTTGATTTTGATTGATGATCTTGTAATGTAGAGTTTGAGCATATAGCAAGCATGATGAAAAACTAAAACTTAGTAAGAATTTTCTTACTTTACTCTTTAAATCTTTTATTTTAAGAGAAAGTATTTTATAATCATTTTAATTTTTTATTTCTTCTTAAAAAATTATTTTCATTAACTTTACTTTTAATCTTTAGAATAAAAATCTAGTATTTATTTTAGAAAGAAGACATTTTATGAAAATTAATTTATAAAAAGGTTGAAATAATTAAATTCTTGAATAAACAAATATAGTTTTAAGTCTGTCTAATTAAAGAATTAAGAATTATTCTCTTTTAGTAAAACAAAATTTTCAAAAGTAAATTATTTTATTTTTTTCAACCTAATAACTAAAGATATTTGGAAATGATTGAGATTTCTAAATTTGATCTTGTTAAGATTCAATTTGAAAAAGATTATGTAAATATGAGAAAGTTTTGAGATATTTAAGGCTTGAAAACTTAATTTTGGTGAAATCTGAATTCGAAAGTTGTACCAAATTTATTTCTGTATGATAAAAATTCAGAGAGTTGAGATAATGTACAGTTTATTGAGAGGATATTATAAACCTTTATGGTATTTAATAATTGAGTTTCTAAAAGCCTTAACCAACTAAATACGCGAGTAGTTCATACATCATGAATCATTAAAGTGAAATAAAATGATATTGTCTGAGGACGGATTATAGAAACCAATGATACATTAGAGAAGGCTTAGTTGCGAGCCATGAGATGAGAGGGTGTGAAAGGGTGCTTCAGGGGACCTGGGGTAGCTCCCTAGTGTCGGGTACTTTTACAATAAAAACTTTCTCAATCTGACTAGTCTCTAAGTGTTTCCATGTCAGTTGAGTTGTTCATATTATTATTATCTGGACTTATGGAACAATGTAAACAGCTAGTTGGTTCAGTGCAAATTAAAATTTAAGGGCCTACATATATAGGTAAGTTATGATGAAGATATTGCATAACATTCATGCATTCATAATTGATTGTGTATATGATTGTGATTCATATTATTATATATTAGTTTGTGAAAACACTTTATTGCTTATTCCCCATTTGAGAATATTATATTATGTATCTCACTCCTTTCTCCATGTTTTTATTTCATATATTTTAAATTGATGATTCAAAGGGAAGGATCAAAGAATCTCGGCAGTAAATATAGCACGTTCTAGAAAGGGAGCTCGGTATGAATACCGTGGTCCAATGAATAAATAATGTAATTAAGTAACTGCTTTTGGGCCATGGAGTTTCCTCTTTTTCTTATAATGTTTAATATTTATTTTCTTCGGATGAATGTAAAATTACTTTATAAAGTTTTAATAATATTTATGAGGTATTTCAGAAATGATGTATGTAATTTATTCCGATAGTTTCTTTTTAACAATCATATCTTTAGTAAAAAAAAATTTAACAAATTTTTCTAGAATTTATTAAGGTGTAACAGAGGGTGTTATAAAAATCCCCGGCTAGATTATTTACAATGAATGCAATTACTAAAGGTAAAAATAAATAAACAACTTAAGTTAACTAAAACTACAAAATACATAAGTCTAAAAATAAACTAAATTATCCATGACCCTTGGGCATATGGACCTTGGCATGGGCGTATGGAACGCTACATAAAGTAACCTTGGACCAGAGAATGAGTGTGTAAATGCTAGCAACAAGCGTATGGATGTTTGGTTCCTAAGTCAGGGTCTGATGGAAAACATTATGAGCGTATGAATGTAGTGTAAGGTGGGCGTTTGAACATTGGTGTTCTGAAATGGCATATGTGCACTAACGTGGGCTTACACCCATGGATGTACACACGCGTGACCTGTATATGGAGATGTGTGATTGAGCATGGACCTTGGCGTGGCTGTGGGCGTTTGAACGCTTAGTTCCTAGAGTGTAACTAATATTGATATGTGGCCCAACGTGGCTTATGCCAATGAGCGTGTGTACGCGTGAGCTCCTGGAATGTGGTTGTGGTGATGCATATACGCTAGGTCTTTGGATCATGACACTTGGTTTGGTTGCTTGGCACTTGACTTAGTCCTCTTTGCTCCCTTGTGCCTTACGTAAAACATACAACATACAATAACTTCCAACATACTAACGTTTGCTTAAACAAAGGTATATTGCAGTAAAACTCTAATATTTGAAATAATTATAAAATTAACTAAAAATCATATAATTAATGCTAAAAATGCAAATAATTTGTAAATTAACTAATTTCCTCAACTTAGTGAATATTTACTGTTTCTGCCTCTAAATTAATAATTAAGTGCTATTAATTAAGCAAATATGACAGAAAATGACCCAAATAAATAAGCCTTTTTAGTGCTTATCAGCACTTACATTTTAGCTCTAACTTTTCATGAGTTAGGAACTTTCACTTTAACAAAAATGTTCCCAAGTCCATGATTTAAGTCAAACAAGAATCATTTTACCTAATTCATCTTGTTCTCTAGATACAATGTCGTCACCTTTCCTTTCCTTACCAAATCTCTTACTTGAAATTCCTTCTTGAGTATATTTTTGTTATGCCATCTTTTGTCCTCTCCATGTATAGTGAAACACTATGCTAAGAATTGAAACAAAATTACTCTAACTCATGCAACTAATTCACCCTCTTATCAAGAGCTGTGGAATCATCCATGTAAAGAAACTTAGTAGCCCAAAAAACCTTATGCTTCAACTCCACCGGTAAATGACAAGCTTCCCTATACACCAATTGATAAGGAGACATACCAATCGATGTTTTGAAGGCAATCCTATAAGCCCATAAAGCATCTTCTACTTTTCAAGACCAATCCTTTCTTTATTTTCCCCAACTTTCTTCAAGATCCTTTTGATTTCCTTACTTGAGACTTCAACTTGACCACTAGTTTGTGGGTGGTAAGGAGTGACCACTTTGTGTAACACTTCATACTTATGCAAAGCCTTCTCTAGATGTTTGTTACAAAAGTGTGTGCCTTCATCACTAATCAATACCCTTGGCACTCTAAATCTTGAGAAAATATTATTCTTATGAAGTTCATAACCACCTTGGCATTATTTGTCTTGGTGGAAATGACTTCTACCCATTTTAACACATAGTCCTCTACAACCAATATATATAAATTAGAATATGAACCCATGAACTCACAATAACATTGACAACCAATTAAGTGAGTGTGAAAACAAGAAAAGTTAAAGCAAGAATTAATATGTATAAAGTTACACAAGATAAAGAAAATAGTTATAACTTATGAACCTTTCTTCTTGTTTGTAATGCAATCGACAATGGCATAGGAAATAGGAAACACTATAAAGAGAATTAGAAAATAAGAATAATATAGATCCATAACTGATATTTTTAGCAAAGTTTACAAAGAACCATTTTCCTTTGAAAGATATTATTAAAACAAAGTCCTCAACAATTGATATCTTCAGCTGCCAAATTAACTAATTCACTAGCTGTAAATTTCTAAAAAATAAAATTCCTATAAGATTTGAAAAATAGTAGCTTCAATTACCAAATATAAGGGGGGGGGGGGGGGAAAGCAATATAATAGAAGACACATTCTTGAGAACTTTGCATTAGACTTATCAAAAGCACTCCCTTTAGGTTCTCTACATCAGTGAAGACAATTGATATCTTCCACAAATTGACATTAATCTACGCATTTTCAACATATAAAGATCTTCTTTAAACTTATAATAAGATTTCCACCAGAACTTATGTCCAGTACGACACTTCCCTGACTGAAATGAAGTAAATCAATATTTTAGTAGAATAAAACAATTCACAAAAAAATTTGAAGATGAAGTGGCTCTTAGCAAATTCCAAAATTGCAAAAGATGAAATTATACAACTTCAACATTGGATAATGCGACACAAGATTTAGCAATGCCAAATCATTTCCTTCTCCAAATCAAAACTAGCTAGACCACCTATTCCTTCATCAAATCTTGAGAGGAATTTTTTGGTAAGTCCAGCAAATTGATCCTCGTACACTAATCCTATCATATTTGTGCTCTTCTTATATCTGCATCTTGAATAAATTTATTGACTTGGAAAGAAAAGAAGGAATATTGATAATGCTTATAAAGTTACTTTGAAATAGCCATGAACGATTTTCTATTTACAACTCCAAGACATTGCCTCATAAGGCACATTGGATTTAAAGTAGCTAAACAGCACAGTTCACTATTGAAAGAAACAATCTTAACTCTAAGAACCAATTAATATTGTATTAAACTAAATGCATAGAATTTTATCATTAGCAAAATAAGCTCTCGAAACTAACCAATTAGTCAACAATCCATAAAGTCTCACCCATGTGCATATTTTCTTAGTAACCACATATACATATTCAGATTCACAAAGTGATTAAATTGTGAGTCACTGACTACATTTGAACTTTCCAAAACTCTCCAGACAAACTAGTATTCAAGTAGACCATTATTAAACAAAGATTAAAAAAATAGATATCCTCATCAACCAAACAAATCATTTAAAATATCACATTCTCAACAACCAAACAAAATAAGAACATTCTCAGCAACTCAAGCAATTCATTAATCTCTTTGTAATAAAGGGAAGATAATGTAAAGAGATACACCTACCACCAAGCATTGTCAGAGTAGTGAAGAGGAAGACGACAAGGCTGATCATGTGGTTTGTTGGTGACGGAGAGATGGAACATGTCACGCTGTGTATTAATGGCAGATGGATGCAACAGGTCACGATTCATGAATTGGCAATGAAGGTGAAGAAACACAATTCAATGCCTAAATCCTAATTACAAAAGAAATCCCAATTAATCCCTAAATGAACGAAACCTGAGATGACAAGAAGAGAGAATAAGATACGTAAGAGAAGGGAGTTCCTTGCACGAACTGACACGGTAGAGAATGACGAAAAAGGGAGGCGCGGTACGAAGCAGTGAGGACAAGATAGGGGCGGTGTGGATAAAAGAGGTTAGTGAAGGAAGAAGAATAAGGGAAGGATGGTGGAAGAGGGAGGTGCAAAGCAAAGAGAGAATGGACGATGGTTTTCAAAAATGAAAAAGAGAGTTTGAGAAAGAGGTCGTGAAAAAGAGAAGAGGGAAAGGAAATACAAGTGAAAAATAAAAGGGGGATTTAGGGGTTTGGGGGAGGGAATAAAGACCACGTGAAGGGCGCCATGAAATCGCATATTTCTTTTTTTGTAGCGGAGGTGTGCATATAAATTTAGTTATTCTTTAACTAAGTTTATATGTAACATTCTAGCTCGGATGAAAAAATAACGAAGTTTATGTGTACCAAAATAAATAAATAAAAATTTAAGAACTCTATAAACTCGGTTGTAGATATAACCAAGTTTATATCTTCATTTTAAACTCGATTTTTATGTAATCGAGGTCAAAACTTTTGTTTAAAATTTTAAAAATATCATCACGCTTAATTAATATTCCGTGTTTATACGTAGCTTTTTTACTAATGATACTTTTGAATGCTTTTTGCTCCTTTTAGTACAAAATCCATAAAATGTTGGGCTAAAGCCGTTTTCACCACTTTGTGCAATATAAAACAGACAAGTAGCTATTTTAAACAAGAAATAATAAATTTCAATGAAGTCAATTGTTGTTGAGCGTTAAACACGTTGATTTTTCAAAATAATGACTCGAGGAAAGGTAGTGCTTAGTAGAACACGTGATGTGCATACCACCATCTGCATAGAGGTCGTGATATAATGCATCACCTTATATACTTTCTGTAATATAGAATAGATAATTAGCTATTTATATTATAATAAGCAACATACTTCACACAAAATAATATAACAATCTCTGAGATAAAACGCTGTAATGATAGTTTATTAATTGAATGATATAGTTTATTGATATAATATAAATTTAGTTCTAGAAAGTAGTTTTTTTCTTTTACGAATTTTTTTTATTGTAATAAAAAGTGTCACCTTTTTTTATTATCTAAATTGGTCCATTATCCTTGAGGTCTGTTTTCACATTTGTCCCTTATTTTGTTTTCACATTATATTTTTTAAACGTTTTATATTTTCCATCCTTCTATTATATTAATTCATTTAATAAAGTTCTATTATTCCATTTTTCTCCGTCTATCTCCAGTTCAAATTAATTGAGTTGTATATTATTATTAATTAACAAAGACGGCATTTTATTTCAATAATTCTATGACAAGTCGATAAATTTGATGGATAAAAGGTAAATGTGTGACATTTTAAAAGCATAATGGTCTAGTTTGGGTTTAAAAAAAATGAGGGAACAAATTGAAACAAAACTAAAAATAGGGGTCAATTTGGGTAAAAAAAATAAAAGATCAACTCAAATTAAGTGTTAATCATAAGGTATCAAAATAGTAATTTTGCTCAGTGATGTGTTTTCTGAAACCAAAATGTCCTAGGTTGTCTCTATCATTGCTTTGTTGTTTTTTTCATTTGCACAGCATAATTGATTTTAATTACTTTAGGTCTCATCTGAGGTGTCAATGAGTTTTCAGTTTTTAAAAATAAATAAAAATATTCAAATAAAATAATTTTAATGGAAAAAACATTTTCAAAACCGTTTAAAATTTATACTTCATCGAAATCATAATTTTTTTATTTTCTAATTTTGAGCTTTAACATTATTATTTTTTAAAAAACTGAATCACCCTAATGACATTTTTAATTAATTGTTATAAGTTTGATCCACTACCGCAAAAGTTCAGGTTAGGTGAGAAACCATTGTATTATATAGGTTTGTTTTCAGGTTTTCTCATCGTAATCACTGCTTATTGAGAATCCGACACTATTACAGAAGTCTTACAATGCCAGCGTTATATGAAAATTAAGTTACGTGTCAGTTATAATAAGTAGGGATGGAAAAAAAAAATTGCACCAATTTGCCGATTATCTATAATAGATATCATATATTTACTAAAAAAGTGGATAGCAATATTACACCATTCGTCTGATGGGTACCCATTTAATTATTAATATTTATTTTTTATTGTAAGTTTTTTATTATTTTATGATGAGATAAATAAAATTTAATATTTTTCAATAATAATACTTTTAATTTATAAAATTATAATTGTATGGTACAATAATAATTTGAATTATATTATACTAAAATAATATTATGTTTAGTATATTATACCATATTTTCTTCTATAGTATTATTTTATAAAAATAATAAATATTCATAAATACTTGTAAGGATTCACTACCCGACCCGTAAATACCTGTTACTTGCCTAAAACTAGTGGATACAGGTAGCGTAATATACCATCTGCACCCACCCCACCCATTGACATCATAATATTAAGACAACAGCTATTTAAACAAAATTCACAATGCCCGCTCCAGCTTTATCTGGATTGTAAAATGTTTTTTATTTTATTTTATTTTAATTACAAAATTTTTATCATATTTTTTTTAAAAAAATTACATTGAAAAAATTAAAAATAAGAAATAAAAAGTTTTATTTTTGTATAAAATTTTAGTAACAGAAAATAAGATGATAGTTTTGTAATTAAAATTAAAAAACAGAAAATAAAAACAAGATAACAAAATAACAACAGAAAATGTTTTCCCAATCCAAATCCAAATAGAATGTTAGCTACCATTGACTTACTTTTTCTAATTCTTTCTTTATGGTTGGCACATTAGGGGATGTGCCCATTTGGGTATGAAAGTAGAATTGTGAAATAAAATTATCCGATAGTTAATTTTAATCATACAATTTGTTTGAGATTAGATAAATAAAAATGTCTTTAATTAATTATAGTTAGGGTTTTTCAATTTAGAATCAAATTGTAAATTTGAGAACACTATTTTATGTTGGATTTGTTTAAGTAGAAAAAATTTCTTTATATGGATTAGAATTAGAATTAGAATGATGGAATTTTAACTTTAGGTATTAATTAAGTATCCATTTAATAATCAATTTTATAAAAATAAAAAATTTAATGACTAATATTGATTTTATAGATGATTTCATAAAGTTAAATTTTTTATTGAACTAACCAACTCAACTCTAATTTAATTCACAAAATAAGCAAACCAATCACAACTTATTGCCACGTTCACAAAAAGTTATGAATATACCATCTATAGAATCTCCAACTTGGTCTGTTATACTTTTTATAGAAAAAAAGGGAAAAAAGTCAATATGACAAACTATATATATTATAGTATATGCAAATTTTCCATAATCAAAGTTGAGTACAGGTAAAGTATATGATTCGATATTAATTTATTAGTAATAATTGAGTATCATTGTGCATATAGTATATACTAGTATATCTGGGCGGGGTTTGATATTTTGTGTCTGGCCCACAAGTTCACCATGTCGACTTTGAAGACATGGTTTTATTTTAGATATGGTTAGCGTTGAAATGTATTATTATATATCACGATCTATTGTAAAACGGATAAACATAAATAGGTGGCATTCTACATATAAGGGGAATAACGTATTCAAAATAAAAGATTATGTGATCGTTAATTATTGTCACATCCATCCATATATGTTTGAATTTTCCCTATTAAGGAGAGGGTTAGGACACATACAGAGATAGATACAGATAAAGGTGTCATGGCATATTGGCATGGGAGGGAAATAGAAAATTTTGTACAATAAAAAATATACACATCGATAGTCTCAGGATTTGGGAAAGTCCTTATCTAGGGTAGGGGCCTTTAGGCATGTCTGAATAGAATAAAGTTGAAGATTCAGTGAACCGTTTGTAACTTAATATTATTTTAGCCATGTTTAATGAGTGAAAACTTGGAAAATAGGTTTCTTTTTCTTTTTCATGTGGCTTGCAAAAGAGTTTCATTTCAAATGACCAAAAGGTAATTCGGCAGAATTCTACGAAGAATTATAAGAAACACATTTTAAAAGTATTTTTTTATTCATAAGTGTTATGTGTATATTGTATTACATTCAGATACCCGTATCTATACTATAACTTTAGTGTTTGTAGTCTGACAAATAATATTTTTAAAAAAAGAAAGATCTAATGATTAATATTAATTATTTATACCAACAATTAAAACTTCGTTTATTGTATAATAAAAAACTCTTCAACAAACATCATTTGAAGGTCTTCAGCTTATAAATAAACGGACATAAAATTGTTTGATATTGGGCTCGTTTATTTAAACTTCTTTTCAGAGATAAGTGATTTTTTAATTAAAAAAAATACTTATTTTAAATTTTGACGTGTTTGTTTAAAGTTTTGAAAATAAGCAAAAATTGAAAATAAGCTGATTTCAACTTATTTTAAGAAGCAACTCTGATCTGCTTATTAAAAAAGTGATTATAAAAGAAGCGCTTTTTTATAATCACTTTTTTAATAAGCTTAAACAAACGGACCCATTCACTTCAGACAAATCTCCCACGTACTAGATTAGGTAGTGGAGAGGCATTTCTTCTCTTTTCTTTCAATTGCGAAACAAATGTTATCTTAGCTGGCATACAATCAATGAGCAAGCACTGAAGCAAATTCTGTCTCACTAACTAGCATGCAAGTTCACTCGGAAAAGAATAAAACCGCGTGCACCTGCCTTGGATGCTAAGTGAAACCTGTTTCATGAGTATATATGTGTATCAGTGTTAAAGGGCATCACAAGGTACTCGTAATGACCATATCGTGTTCTAAAGGCTGTCTTTGGAATATCCTCAGACTTGACACGAATCTGATGATACCCGGTCCTGTGTGTAAGGCTGCAAATCTGTGTTTTTGAATCGATTCAAGAGGTGCTGTTTTCACTATTTTGGGCTCCAGGGGCGTTTGAATCGATTCATACGAGTTTGAATCGATTCAAGGCCCTCTTTTCAATGTGTTAATACTATTAAACATTATTATGTCAAGGGACGTAAAATATTTTGACAAGATAAATTGAGATTAGATATATAGTTTATTAATTATTAAAAAGAATTATTATAAAAGATAAAATATCAATAAAATCAAATATATAATATAAATAAAATAAAAGTCAACCATCTGAAACTGAAACCCAAATATTTGGTAACCTTAATTCTTGATACAATATGTACGTCCTAGCCTTATTCAATTACTCCAATTTTAACCACTTTATAAATTAATATTACCATCATGATAAGGTTTTTTCTTAAATCGTTTGATATAGTTCACTTATTAACAATTAATAGACGAAATTGCACGTTAACCTGATGTGGGTCTCAGTATTACAGCTCGTATCTGAACTGTTAAATGTATTATAATTAATGACTCTTGGGCCTTACACCTAAAGGATTTTTCGTATATAAACCTCGCCAGATCGTCCAGTAACATGTCGGTTTTTATTAAGCTTCTGCAAGTTGGTACGGCCCATCACGATTAAACAATAATTAATTTAAACACAAATGACGAATGTTTAAAAATTAAGGTTTAAGTTTATCTTATATTTCCAGTGTAACAAAAAAAAACTTAAATTTCCATTGGGTTTTGTTTTCAGTCCATATATTACCAATGCCTAAACCCAACGCTCTTATCTTTTGGTCTCGTACCCAGCATTTGACGATGTGCAATTTTTATATGAATGTACTTGTTTATTTGGTAACTATTATTTATTTGGTAATCAGTTGTGGTAATGACAAAAAAAAAAGTTGTGGTAATATAACCGTGAAAATAGAAAAATCTAATGATTAATATTAATTATATATATATATATATTGAACTAATTTTTATATACGATAAAATCAATTTTTTGCTGAATTAATCAATATTTTTTATTAACCCAATTCTAATTTCTTATTTTAAACAAGAAATGAAGCTTGTAAAGTTGAAATTAACCATCGCATAGTGAAAATGACCCAAATCTATCTCCATTCAACAGTTGGGCTGTAGCCCATATGATATATAATGTACGATTTATAACGGGTCCGTTTGTTTAAACTTATTAAAAAAGTGATTATAAAAAAACGCTTATTTTATAATCACTTTTTTAATAAGCAGATCAGAGTTGCTTCTTAAAATAAACTGAAATTAGCTTATTTTCAGCTTCTGTTTATTTTTAAAACTTTAAACAAACACGTCAAAATTTAAAATAAGTACTTTTTTTTAATTAAAAAAACATTTATCTCTGAAAATAAGTTTAAACAAACGAACCTAATATGATGAGAAACCAAAATGAGGGTTACAACACCAAGAGAAACCAAAAAGAGATTGACTAAAACAAAAACACACAAGAGAGAAACGCCTCACAACATATCAGTTTTGGCATCAATGGTCATAAAGAAACATAGGTATTGATTTAATGTTGTTTGGAATATTGTTTATTTATTTTAAAATTAGAGTATATTGTAATTCTATCGTGTCATTCGATTAAAAAAGTAAATTTTATCCAATTTTAAATTAATGATTCACGAGAAAATAATAATTTGTTAATTAAGACAAAAATAAAGATTGATTTTTCAATCAAAGAACATTGGAAAGTTATATTATACTTTAATTTTAAAATAAAAAGACGATATCTTAAATATGATACAATAATCATTTATGGTCACAAATTTGTGTCTATCACAACCAAATCCTAAGAAAACACTCATTTTGCTTTTGCTTTTTTTACCCTTCTTAAAGCAATATATGAATTTGACGGTTAAAGTTTTTTCCTAAAAAAAATCAATAGTATCTTCCAATATAGATAAAGATTCATTCCATTTAGAAGTTCTTACCATTAAAGCGACTCTAACATCTCAGAACAATTTTTTTTCTTTTCCCCCACTAAATTTCAAACCCTTGATAACATGCATAAAAGGTTCTATTACCAATTAATATGGTTAGTGTTATGGTTCAATCCCTTGTTTCTTAAGTATGTGGTTAGATCTCTGGTTCATGTAAATGGACCAAATCATTTAAACAACTTCCTACCGCTTAGTGTGTTGATTGTTGGAACTAGAAATTAGTTTCTAAGTTTACAACCCTAAGAATACCCGAAGGGAAAACTCCCCCTCCCTCCATCCAAAAAAGGATTCTATTACCTACCAACTATGTGACACCAACTTTGTTAGATTATTTTGGTATGAATTTACTCCTTTTTTCTCTTCCCAATTCTCACCCCTCCAACCCGAAAGCAAAACAACATATCAACTTTGGAGCAAATGTTATCAGTGTGTTCAAATTATTGTTGTCCACTCTAATGGCACTATATCTCATTTTATGTAACAGACATTTTATTTTCAAGGGGATGAAGAAACCAGAAGATGCGATGTGGTTTGGTATATTCACTGAATCTTTCTTAGTGAATTTTTAATGTAACTCCTAAGAAAAGTCTTTTAAATGAGTCATTTTCTGGTATACCAAAAGATGCTTTGGATCACCTTTGGTCCAACATCTTTTGGAATATGCTTTTTATATACTTTTTACAGCAGACTTTTGTTTACTTGTTACACTGATTTTTTATGCGGTGTAGATACAGTAGGTGTAAAAGATTTTGTACTCGGTATAAAAATGTACTTTTTATGCCAACAAAAATTCATGTCCGGTGTAAAATTATTTTTTACACCGGTTCCACTACAAAACCGGTGTCAAATATGTGTAAATATTTACAAGGTTGTCACTGCACTCTCTTTGAGATTGCTTTTTTCTACACCCGATGTATAGTAGTAGTTTTACACCGATTTCCTTGAACGACCAATTAAAAAATGAGTAGATAATTACAAAATTATCACCGCTACCTTTTTTACATCTATTTTTTACCGAATTGATGTAATATGTCCAGTGTAAAAAGTCAATTGAATCTTTTACCATGAATGGACCACTAGATGCTTGGTCCATCATAAAATACACCATTTTAAATGGAAAATCTTTTTATTTGATACAATTAAATATTCTTTTCGTAAAATCTAAAACTTGAGCCCCACGAAAATTGGATATTTGACCCATTTGGGGTCCTATACCAATAAAATTATAATGGTGGGGCTGAAATCAAAATAATTCATTGTTTAGGGTGATTCCTGTTATATCAAGTATTTTTTTCGTATGATAAAGGAGTGAATTTACTAATTCATGTGGGCATAAGAAAAAACTCCACATGCTTGCCACATGTCAAACATGCAGAGAAACCGCATGTGGAAGAGAAGAATTCAAGGGGAAAATTCGCATGCCCATTGGACGAATCTATACGTGTCAGGAGGGGGGAGTAGGCTTGGAACTCGTCACGTTGAAGGACAAAATTACGCGGGAATTTGTCCCATGCATAGACAAATTTGGACTTAGAATTCATCCCATTGGGAGACGAAATTAGGCCCACCAAACGATTCAAAATGGTCTTTCCTTCACTCACGGTGAAAGTCATTTTCACTTTGTAGTTTCACTTTGCACTTTCATTGTTTTCCATCTCAATTTCACTCTTGCTTATTATTTTGGTGGACCATTTTGGAGACTTCAATGCTTGTTGTTGTGCAGATTTGTTTATTCAAAGGTACATCTCTTATTACTCTAAAAGTTTTTTTGTTGTGATTTGTTCAATAAAATAAATAAATTTTAATAATATTGTTGTTTTTGTGAATATATTCTAATGATGTTATGAAGATAAAACAATAAAATGAATATATTTTAAAATGTTGTTTAGGAAATAGTAAAAATGCATTGTTGATAGTCTGTGAATTATACGAATATATTTTTTTAGTTGATAGTGTTTTTTTGTTTTGTTTAAGGAATGGTAAAAATGTATTTGACTAGTTGATAGTATGTTAAAGCATTTTATTTATGATAATATATTTTTTAGTTGATAGTGTTTTTTGTTTGGTTTAGAAAAAATCTATGTGAGTAGTTGATAATACATGAATGCATTTTATTTATTATTTAAAGTATTTTTGTGTTAAAGTATTTTTTTTATTATGTTTATGTAGTGCCAAATAATGATGTGACGTATTGTAGGATGGACGCATTATTTTCATCTATGCGTTAGTCAATCGAAGTAAATCCCGACCCTAAAAATCCATCACTCTTGAAATTTCAAAATGTGCATATATCTGAATTTGTATAGAATGGAAGAGCAGACATGATTTTAAAATCCATTGCTTTTCCATGGCAGAAGAGGTTCTGTTCTATAACAAATTGTGCCACTACAAAGAGCCGGTTTCCTTAGGATAGCCCAACTTCATTTTTTTCAGGTGGAGCCTGCTTTGGTGTCAGCACTTGTGGAGAGATGGAAACCTGAGACGCACACATTCCATATACCACCTGGTGAGTGCACAATTACCCTGCAGGATGTGGCAGTGCAAGTTAGGTTAAGTGGATGGTCGACCGTTGATAACCGATACATTAGAACGAGATTGGAAGGCAACAGTGCATAATTTGTTTGGTTTGTATCCGTCTAATGATGCATTTCATTATAGGTGTTTGAAGATGAAGTGACTCTCAAACAACTTCGCCAACATTGAGGACCACCTTAGGAGTGAGATACACTAGAACTTATATTCTATGCTTGATTGGTGGTGTAATATTCTCAGATCAATCCGTTACTGGAAAACCTTGATACGTGCGGTGAATACAATTGGGGTTCTACAATATTGAGTTATTTGTATTATGAGTTATGTAAATCACTGATTATGATCAGTCATCAATTTATGATCTTCATTTACTACTGCATGTATGGGCTTGAGACAGGTTTCCTAGTATTGCTCCAAATGTCCCCCCTCGTGATAGACTTCCAAGAACCCTTTATGCTACGAGGTAAAAAAAGTATTTATTATTTAAATTTTTTGTTTAAGTTTTTAACAAAATGTTGTCATGTGTTTCTAACGCCCAACTTGATTATAGGTGGTTAAGGAGTCAAACAGTCAAGGCCGTGAGACAAGACCTTGACTTCTACTGGTGTATGTTTGACCAAATGAGTTATACTTATGTATGTCTCTTAACAACTCTAAGCATAAACCATTCAAAATCGTTGACTAATTATTATGTTGACAATGTCATACAGATTATTTGGACCCCATATACTGATGAAATATTGCAGACGTTGATTGAAATTTGTTTGTAAGGCTCAGACTTGTGGAGAGTTGTACTACCACTGTTATACACCAACATAGTTAAGTGGCATCAGCCCGACCAGGTCATAAGATAGTTTGGAATGCAACAGCATATACCGTCACTACCTCGTCAGCCGGATGATCTCCATGGCATTACACAGAGAGGCAATCTTGGTGAAAATTGGACTTAGATATATGTACCCTTGATTAACATATGGGAAAACCGACTTCAGCTTGTATGTATAAACCCTCCTATGGAGAGTCTACTGAGTATGAATTCTGAGTATATGTGTTGGTACCACATGCATACCCAAAGATGGATCACAAGAAAACATGCTCTGGCTGGGCGCTCGGTAAGTTCAAACGGTTAAAATGCGTAGATTGTTTGATAAAGTTTAGAGATAAGCTTGTAACGGTGTGTTTTTTGTTTTGTAGGTTGATTTAGTGAAGACTATCCATTATCTGGCAATAGAAGATGCAATATACCTCCCAATCAGCTGTAAAATGTGTTTGAACAAATTAGGATGCAGTCTATAAATGTGATGCAAATATGGTCTGAATAAGGTCGTGTCTTAGAAGTCGCGCATCCTGCAATCACATGAGCATATATGAGGCGCCAAACCAGCCAATTGAAATTAGCATGCCTAGAAACAGAAATGAGCGACAGGGAATTCCGTGGGGGAGGACACAAGAGGATCACCAAGTATATAGTCTACCACCATTGCCTCCTCACGAACATGGAACATATTATGTTCCGACCCAATCTCAGTCAGACTCAGGGTTTAGGCCAACATATGAGTGGCCCTTGTAGAGGTTTAGCCAGGAGCATCAATATTATACCCTTAATGTGGATCTTTTTTTGGTCAAGCAGGGGATAACATGAGCTTAGGGGATAATGGTTATGCTCCTTCACTACATGAGTCACCAACGATGTTCATTGATGAGTTGTTAACACGTAACACACCGCTGGTGATGCATCAGGGTGAAGGAAGTTTGCATGATTTTAAATAGGGGTTAGATTTAAACATGGATCTCTTTGGGGATGTGAGCATGGTTAACTTGGTTGCTGACCATGAATTTGAGAATTCCATCAATTCACATAGCAACCTCTGGTTTCTCTTCCAGAAATTTAATTAAATTCCTGTCAAATACATCCTTATTGGCAGTGTACCTGTTAACCCGGCGATAGCGTCTCAACAGTTTGTTTCCACCATCGGGTTGTTAATTGGCAAGCGCACCAATCGTTTGTAGTTTTCAAAATTTAGATATCGTTCCACTGGGATTGAAAGTCCAATAACAACAGTAATTTTCTATTTACTATGGTAAATGTGAAGGAAGTTACAGACAAAAGAATGATTTATATACAATTTATACAATATTCACAGGATAACATGATTGAGTGGTTCATAAGATAAAAAGAAAATAAAATCTATCTAAAAAGTTGAGTTGCAATCTAGAATAGGTAAGATACTTGAGATAAACACAGATAAACAAATTATGTTGGAAATTGGATCCCTAATCTAGAATAACAATGAGGAACTCAAGACATGCATATTTAATCATCAAGTTTCATGTCATTGCAGCTTAAAATCATTATAACCGATCCCTCGTGATATAAATTCTAAGAATTCACCGTAAAGTCTGATCCCTCGTGAGCTTTCTCAGTAAAAACTTACATTAAGAACTGGCCTTATGGCAACAATGGTTAACAACCCCTATACAATTGAGATACCAAGGGTATTCCAACTTTTACTTTCGTCAAAATAAGTTTCAATACGGCATGAATAATCATTCTCCTGTTTGACATTCATACTAATAAAACAAGTTTCAATACACATGAAAATCATTCTCCCGTTTGACGTTCATATTAATAAAAGGTTGAAATACTAACATGGACTTGAATCATAAATATGCAGAGGTCGAATTCACAATATTATACTCAATAGATTAGTTCACCAACTCCAACATAAACAAATTAGTTACACATGGTGAAAATAAAAACAACACTTACAGAGTTTGACATTACGAAGACGATGGGAACTTCACGATACAACGATCACAATACACCGAAACACACTCAAGTATCTAGAAAACTATTCTAGAACTACAACTCACAAAAGAAGTACTCAAAGTCGAGCACAAAGAGAGAAAAGAAGAGAATGGGATGCTGTTGGGATGATTTAGAATGGTGTTGGATGGCCCTATTTATAGGGCTGGGCAAGGGTGCTAACACTACGCATCAGTGTGGCGCTACGCGTCAGACCCCTGACTTAGCCTCCATTAAACACTTGATAATGGCCACTTCAAATTATTAAATTTGATCATGCCTGGCCACATGAACATGTTTCCACCGAGTTTTGGCCTTTCATGCTGAGTGGGATGCCCATTGGTGCTGAGTGGAGTGCCCATTATTGGGTCCAAGTGGAGTGGTTGGCCAAAGTGGATGTGGAGACCACGCAGCACTGACGCTACGCGTGGTTGTAACGCGTAGCGTCAGCATCAAAAATAGCTGTTGATGCTACGCGTGGGATGAGGCTACGCGTCAGCTCCTCCAGTGTAATTTTCTCTTGATTTCTTAACTTTTTCACTACAAAACTTAGAGAAAATTGATCAAGGGCAGATTATTTCCAACAACATCCATTTATTGAATTTAAATCCTAATTTTCTAACAAATTAAACTAATTTTTATAATTTTTATGAAATTTTTATTAAAGCTTTTATTGAAAATTTGAGGACTAACAAATACCCCCAACTTGAGACATTGCTCGTCCTCGAGCAAGAGAGAAAAATAAGAAAAATAAAAATTTGGAATCAAATTTTTGAGTTAGTCCGAGAATTTACAACAAAAAGTAATTTTCACAATTTAACTAATTTTGTAATAATCAAAAATTGGTATCAAGTATAACAAAGGTTTAATGATAAAATTTATTTACAATATTCTATTAACAATCAAACAGAATTTCAGGCTTACCTCACAGGTGTTTATCTCTATGTAATAGGTAACCTGTTTCACTCAATCAATCATAAGATCAAACGAATTTAACTTTGTTTGTCATCTAATCAATGGTTATTTATACAGAATTAGTTCAGAAATCACAAGGTCTTTTCACGGGTTGTAATGAGGCTTGGCTTACAAGAATCAATGGTTTTTCTTGGAATTCAAAAACCTGAAATCATAAAAGAGCATTTTATAATTTTTTTAGGCTTTCTCTTGACCCAAACTCTCATTTCTTTTGTTGATGAAAAATAAATACCCCCAACTTGATTCTTTTTACTATTTTTGACTTTTCTTTTCCATACTTTATTTTTTTCTGAAAAGAATCAAGTTGCTTATTTTCACTCCCCATTTTTTTTTGAGAACATTCAAAATATTTTTTATTTATTTCAACTGCTCCTTTAATCAATCAAGTATATGGAATGGTAAAAACAGATTTAGGTTTAAGGGTACCAAGGAATCTTATTTTAGGCTCAAATTGGCTTGCAAAGGATAAAATAATTTTTACCAAGGTAAGCTGTTTGGCCCAAGGTTTTTTCACCAAAAATGTGCCTTGATCATTTTCCTGAATTTTCTGTACAACAACACAAATCAGAGATTAAAGCAAAATCAATTCGAATTGAAAATATGTCGATTATACCCTCAAGTATATAAAAAGATATCTCTCTGCTCACCGGGCTATCGAAATTTGCTTGATGGTTAATAAACCTATTGTAATTAAATTTATCAACATTCCTAAGTTATAAAGAACTAATAATTGATTTTACAAAATTAAGTTTCATTATGTAAAAACTCTAAGTGTATTAACTTACTAACAAAAATTTGATTAATTTATTAAAAGATAAATTTTATTTTTATTTTATTTTATTTTTCACATAATTTAAAATAAACAAATAACAAAATGGGTTGCCTCCCATTGAGCGCTAGGTTTAGTGTCTCCAGCCTGACATTCCTGCATTTCAAGGGTCAGTTAAAAGATAACTGGTGGTAATTTTGTTAATTTCACCACCCAAATATAGTTTCAACCTTTGCCCATTTACCATCCAACTTCTTTTGGAAGTTGGATCTTCAATTTCCACTGCTCCATATGGTTTGACTTCTTTAATCAAAAACGGGCCTGACCATTTTGATTTCAATTTTCCAGGAAACAATTTTAATCTTGAGTTGAACAATAAAACTTGCTGACCTGGTGTGAAGTGTCTTTTCTTTAACTTTTTATCATGGTAAGCTTTCACCTTACTTTTGTAGCATCTAGATGATTCATAGGCATTGTTCCTCATTTCCTCTAACTCGAGTAGCTGTAACTTCCGTTTGTCTGCTGCTACATTTTGATCAAAATTGAGGAATTTTAAAGCCCAATATGCTTTATGTTCCATTTCAACTGGAAGGTGACATGATTTTCCATAAACCATCTGGAAAGGAGAAAGACCAATTGGTGTTTTAAATGCAGTTCTGTATGCCCAGAGTGCATCATCAAGTTTTTGTGACCAATCCTTTCTAGAAGATGACACAGTTTTCTCCAGAATTCTTTTCACTTCACGATTTGAAATCTCTGCTTGCCCGTTGGTTTGTGGATGATATGTGGTGGCTACCTTATGCTTTACTCCATAATGTTGTAATACTTTCTGAAGAATTTTATTACAAAAGTGTGAACCACCATCACTGATTAAAGTTCTTGGTGTCCCAAATCTGCAAAAAATATTTTTCTTCAAAAAATTCACAATAGTTTTAGTGTCAGCATTAGGGGTAGCAATTGCTTCCACCCGCTTTGAAACATAATCAACTGCCAAAAGAATGTATTGATTTGAGTATGAGTTAGGAAAAGGTCCCATGAAGTCGATTCCCCAACAATCAAATACCTCAACTTCTTGTATATTTGTGAGAGGCATTTCTTGTCTTCTTCCAACATTACCTGTTCTTTGGCAGTTATCACAAGATTGAACAAATAAGTGAGCATCTTTAAAAAGAGAGGGCCAATATAAACCTGATTGGAGAACTTTTGCAGCTGTTCTTTCATCATTAAAGTGTCCTCCATATGGTGATTTATGACAATGCCATAACATATCTTTTACTTCCCAGTCAGGCACACAACGTCGTAACAAATTATCTGCTCCAATTTTGAATAAATGAGGGTCATCCCAAACAAAATATCTTGCATCTCTAAAGAATTTTTTTCTTTCTTGCCAAGTCAAATCATTTGGAAGAACTCCTGCTGCTTTGAAATTGGCCATGTCAGCAAACCATGGCCGTTGTGTTATTTTGAAAAGTTTTTCATCAGGAAATTCTTCCAAAATTTCTTTTTCTTTGGCAATAATCTCATTATTCATTAATCTAGAAAGATGGTCAGCTACCATATTTTCACTACCCTTTTTATCTTTGATTTCAAGATCATATTCTTGAAGGAGCAAAATCCATCTGATTAACCGAGGTTTTGAATCAGATTTAGTTAAAAGATACTTGATTGCAGCATGATCAGTAAAAACAATTATTTTTGAGCCAATCAAGTAAGATCGAAATTTTTCTAAAGCATATACTATGGCTAGTAATTCTTTTTCAGTAGTTGCATAATTTATTTGATTTTCATTCAAAACTTTACTAGCATAATGTATGACTTTAAAAACGTTTTCGTATCTTTGACCTAAAACTGCTCCAACAGCATAATCACTTGCATCGCACATAAGTTCAAATGGTAGATTCCAATTAGGAGCAACAATTACAGGGGCAAAAACCAATTTTTCTTTCAAGGAATTAAAAGCTTTAAGACATGCTTCATCAAATTTGAATTCAACATCTTTATTTAGAAGGTTTGATAAAGGTTTTGCAATTTTTGAAAAATCTTGAATAAACCTCCTATAAAATCCAGCATGTCCTAAAAAGCTTCTAATACCTTTTACATTTATAGGAGGTGGGAGTTTAGAAATTACCTCTATTTTGGCTTGGTCAACTTCAATGCCTCTAGAAGAAATTTTATGACCAAGTACAATTCCTTCTTTCACCATGAAGTGACATTTCTCCCAATTAAGCACCAAATTTGTCTCAATACACCGCTTCAGTACGGTGTCCAGGTTGGATAGACATGTTTCAAATGAATTCCCAAAAACTGAGAAGTCATCCATGAAAATCTCAATGCTCTTTTCAATTAAATCTGCAAAAATAGCAAACATGCATCTTTAAAAAGTAGCAGGTACGTTACATAATCCAAATGGCATTTTTCTGTAAGCAAATATGCCAAAAGGACATGTAAAGGCAGTTTTCTCCTGATCAAGAGGGTCAACAGCAATTTGATTATATCCAAAATAACCATCAAGAAAGCAATAATATTCTTGTCCAGACAATCTTTCAAGCATTTGATCCATAAAAGGCAATGGAAAATGATCTTTTCTTGTTGCTTGATTTAATTTTCTATAATCAATGCACATTCTCCAACTGGTGACAGTTCTTGTAGGAATTAGTTCATTTTTTTCATTAACAATTACTGTCATACCACCTTTTTTTGGAACAACTTGAACAGGACTTACCCATGCACTATCAGAAATAGGATAAATAATACCTGCTTTCAGCAATTTCAGAACCTCCTTTTTGGTTACCTCTTTCAAAGTTGGGTTGAGGCGTCTTTGAGGTTGAGCAATAGGTTTGAAATTATCTTCCAACAAGATTTTGTGCATGCAGTATGATGGACTTATACCTTTCAAATCTTCAAGTGTCCACCCAATTGCTTCTTGATTCCTCTTCAATACTTCCACCAGTTTTTCTTCCTCTGTTTCACTTAATAGATTACTAATGATTACTGGTTTTAAATTACCTTCTTTCAAAAAGATATATTTCAGATTGGAAGGTAACACTTTTAGTTCAGGTTTCTGGATTTCTTCAGCAGGTGATTCTTGAATTTTTTTAATCTTTCTTGATTCAAAGGAAATTTCTTTCCCTTGATCGAATTCTTTAAGATACCTTTCAATCTGTTTCTCCTCTTCTTCATTCAATAATTCAACAGAGTTAGTCAATAACTTATTTAATGGGTCAGAAATAGTCATACCTTTTGATAAGGAAAGATAAGTTTCATCAAAGATGTCCACTTTGAAACAGTCTTGCTTCGGGCTAGGATGTTTCATTGCCTTGAAGACATCGAAATTCACTTCCTCATCATGCACTCTTACTGCTAGCTTCCCATTGTCTACACCAATCAGTACTCGAGCAGTTTTCATGAATGGTCTTCCAAGAATTAGAGGAACATCAGCATCTTCTTCCATGTCTAAGATCACAAAATCCACAGGGAAGTAGAATTTGTCAACCTTTACAAGAACATCTTCTACAATCCCATAAGGTCTTTTGATGGATTTATCAGCTAATTACAGAGTCATCCTTGTCTGCTGTGGATCAAGGTCACCAATACGCTTCATCATACTTAGGGGCATTAGATTGATGCTAGCCCCTAAATCTAATAAAGCCTTACCGATATTTACTCCACCAATAGAGACAGGAATAGTGAATTTGCCAGGATCTTTGGATTTTTCTGGCATCTTGTATTGCAAAATAGCGCTGCAACTTGCTTTAAGTTCTACGATCTCTTCATCATACTTCCTTTTCTTTGTAAGCAGTTCTTTCATAAACTTAGCATATGTAGGCATCTGTTCTAATGCCTCAGAAAAAGGAATGTTTATGTGTAACTGCTTAAAGATTTCAAGGAATCTCTTGTATTCCTTTTCTTTATCCTTTCTTGATGGTGGATAAGGATAAGGTAAATCCTGGACAGGAGGTGTCTGTCCAAGATACTGATTTTTTTGATTTTTTTCTTTTATTTCTTCTTTTTCTTTATTTTCTTCACTTTCTTTTTCTTCTTCTTCTTCTTCTTCTTCTTCTTCTTCTTCTTCTTCTTCTTCTTCTTCTTCTTCTTCTTCTTCTTCTTCTTCTTCTTCTTCTTCTTCTTCTTTTTCTTTTTCTTTTTCACAGTTTATACCTACAGTTTTACCACTTCTTGTAAAAATAGCCTTACATTGTTCTTTCGCTTTGAATTCCTTGATGTCGGCTACTTCTTTTACTAGCTGACTTAACTGTTGATCTGATGCTTTATGTGCAGCTTTAATTGTCTCCATGTATTGCATCAATTGTTGAATATTTTCTTCAGCCTTTGTCAATCTAGTATTGTAATCACCTTGATAATTGAAGGGTCTAGCATGTTGCTTCCAACCATAGTTTTGGTTTTGCCTTCCCTGCAGGTAATTGTTAGAAAAAGAATTTACAAGAGGATTTAGAGAATTACCTGTAGGTAACCTCTGATGAATCAAGGAATTAGCTTGTTCTTGTTCATTCTTGTCAAGAGCACAGTAACCACATGGTTGTTCACTCATACAATACTCACATTGTTTTAATTGAGCAGGAAGTTGTGGTGGTACATGGGTAACTTGAAGTTTTCCAAGTTGTTTACTCATTGCCTCAATTTGTTGTATCAATAATTTTTGTTGAATTAACACTGTATCATTCACTCCTTGTTCAAGTATACCTTGTACATTACCTATTTCTGGTTTAGCTTAATGGTCACTAATGGACATTGATTCCAATATCTCAATAGCTTCCTCCACAGTCTTGTTCATTAAAGAACCACCTACACAAGCATCTAACATCATCTTGAAATGAGGCAATAAACCATGGTAAATCATTCAGGTTGTGGTTTGGACACTTTCTCAAAAGTGCCTTGAATCGTTCCCATGTCTCTCCTAGTGATTCATCATTATTTTGAGAAAAAGAGTGTATGACTGTCATTGCTTCAAAATATTTTGAAGGAGAATAAAATTTTTCCAAAAATTTTCTTTCAACATCGGACCAGTTTGCAAAACTACCCGGTGGACAAGATTTAAACCATTCTTTTGCTTTACCAATCAATGAAAAAGGAAAAAGTCTCATGTAAACAGACTCTTCTTGATTGGGTTCAAAACCAATTGGGCTACATAACTCATAAAAAATAGTTAAATGTTCATATGGTTCTTCATGATTTAAACCAGCAAATTGATTGTTTTGAATAATATTGAAAGTAGCAGATTTAATCTCTACTGGTACAACAGGTCCTTGAAACATTCCCGAAACTCGGGGTGGACCATTAATAGCAGCAAACTGTCCCAATGTTCTCCTCTCAGCAGCCATATTTGAATTTTTAAAATTTTTAGAGGTAGAAGAAGATTTAGTTTGTGTTTTAGATTTCAAAGACTTGATTTTCTTTACAAACTTTTCTATCTCAGGATCAAAAGATCGAGTTTGCATACACAAACTAGACAAAGAAAGTTAGTGTAAAATAAGTAAAAATAAAAAAATTTTAACTAAGGTAAAAAAAATATTTACCACGGTAATTAAAAATTTACTGTTTTACTGAAACAATTCAATCCCCGACGACGGCGCCAGAAAACTTGTTAACCCGGCGATAGCGTCTCAACAGTTCATTTCCACCACCAGGTTGTTAATTGGCAAGCGCACCAATCGTTTGTAGTTTTCAAAATTTAGATATCGTTCCACTGGGATTGAAAGTCCAATAACAACAGTAATTTTCTATTTACTATGGTAAATGTGAAGGAAGTTATAGACAAAAGAATGATTTATATACAATTTATACAATATTCACAGGATAGCATGATTGAGTGGTTCATAAGATAAAAAGAAAATAAAATCTATCTAAAAAGTTGAGTTGCAATCTAGAATAGATAAGATACTTGAGATAAACACAGATAAACAAATTATGTTGGAAATTGGATCCCTAATCTAGAATAACAATGAGGAACTCAAGACATGCATATTTAATCATCAAGTTTCATGTCATTGCAGCTTAAAATCATTATAACCGATCCCTCGTGATATAAATTCTAAGAATTCACCGTAAAGTCTGATCCCTCGTGAGCTTTCTCAGTAAAAACTTGCATTAAGAACTGGCCTTATGGCAACAATGGTTAACAACCCCTATACAATTGAGATACCAAGGGTATTCCAACTTTTACTTTCGTCAAAACAAGTTTCAATACGGCATGAATAATCATTCTCCCGTTTGACATTCATACTAATAAAACAAGTTTCAATACACATGAAAATCATTCTCCCGTTTGACGTTCATATTAATAAAAGGTTGAAATACTAACATGGACTTGAATCATAAATATGCAGAGGTCGAATTCACAATATTATACTCAATAGATTAGTTCACCAACTCCAACATAAACAAATTAGTTACACATAGTGAAAATAAAAACAACACTTACAGAGTTTGACATTACGAAGACGATGGGAACTTCACGATACAACGATCACAATACACCGAAACACACTCAAGTATCTAGAAAACTATTCTAGAACTACAACTCACAAAAGAAGTACTCAAAGTCGAGCATAAAGAGAGAAAAGAAGAGAATGGGATGCTGTTGGGATGATTTAGAATGGTGTTGGATGGCCCTATTTATAGGGCTGAGCAAGGGTGCTGACGCTACGCGTCAGTGTGGCGCTACGCGTCAGACCCCTGACTCAGCCTCCATTAAACACTTAATAATGGCCACTTCAAATTATTAAATTTGATCATGCCTGGCCACATGAACATGTTTCCACCGAGTTTTGGCCTTTCATGCTGAGTGGGATGCCCATTGGTGCTGAGTGGGGTGCCCATTATTAGGTCCAAGTGGAGTGGTTGGCCAAAGTGGAGGTGGAGACCACGCAGCACTGACGCTACGCGTGGTTGTGACGTGTAGCGTCAGCATCAAAAATAGCTGTTGATGCTACGCGTGGGATGAGGCTACGCGTCAGCTCCTCCAGTGTAATTTTCTCTTGATTTCTTAACTTTTTCACTACAAAACTTAGAGAAAATTGATCAAGGGTAGATTATTTCCAACAACATCCATTTATTGAATTTAAATCCTAATTTTCTAACAAATTAAACTAATTTTTATAATTTTTATGAAATTTTTATTAAAGCTTTTATTGAAAATTTGAGGACTAACAATACCCTGCAGAAATAAAAGCCTGTTAAGCAGTTTGAAAACAAAAGAACATATTATCGAGAGTTCGTTAAGTTAAATGCCTAACTTTAAAAAGTCTTGCTTCAGTGGCGCGTTCCTAAACTTGTTAAAATTATTGGCAATATGCCTTATGCAAAAGACGTGGTATGCATTTGGCGGTTGCCACCCGATTTGGGGATTTGAGACCGAAGACTTTATGCTTTGGTGTCAATCAGAGATTAAACATATTTTTGTCTTGATAGTTATGTGAATCTTGATTTGGGCCAGGAATCACGTCCACGCTTGTAAAGTTTCCCCCTCCACTATTACCAATGCAACTGGTAGGACATTATTATTCCCATCCTGAGTGGTTGCAATCAACAAAGTAGTTGGTATTTTCCATATAGAAATGTGTCATCCACTCGTAGTATCAGCTTGCAAAATGCAGATACATCAGCATATTGTTTAAATATCCAAAACACCCATTTGAAAGTCTGATAATATGTATCAAACTTCAGTCCCGATGTAGTACTCAGGTGTTGTGAGATGGTACGCTGAACCATGTGCAACCTCACGCATACGACACAACCACTGTGGCAAACAGCGTATGACTCATCCCAATCACCAAATACACGCATGAGATTTTGAATCCACATTCACCTGATATCCTCTCCTGGATCATGGCAATAGAAATCGGTGGATCTTGATTCACCATCCCTAAATATAATATGTCAAACCATAAACACATAACTTTAGGACATAATGCCATACAGTTTAACAAACATATATACATTACATGGACATACCTAATATACACAAGCAAATGATCTCAGAATCCAACTTTGGATAGTCTTGTGATAGTTCAACATTGATGTAAGTTTGGCCCCCTCCCCATTTACTGGCCACTCATGTATTTGTTTTTTGGATAATATTGCCCTCATCCTTCAAGAACAACCATCTAATTGATTTGGACATTTGACTGTTAAATATACCGGTTTAGATTCAACCACAATGTATGTTTGATATTTAGGGGACAGATTAACCTTCATTTCGTCCTTCAAAACCACGGATACATGGGCCCTGACACATGGTAAATTTGTCCTTCCACCAAGTGAATTTGACCATGTTTTCATCCTCTCAAAAGACAAAATTCAAGGTGGGCTTGACAAATGGCACGCTTCATAGAGTTTCGTCTCCTTCCCCAGCGTATTTTAAATTCGTCCCTCCACTTTACGAAAATAAAATGTTGATTTAACACAAATAACCCCAGACCACCAATTATTTTGGTTTTAACCCCACCCTTACAATTTGTTTCATAAAGGACCCTAAAGGGGTCAAAAACTCTGTAAAAACCTCTTGGTTTCCATGCTTATATTCTTCCCTTTTGTGCATTTTTTTGTTGTTGTGTGCCTAGTGCTCATTTATGAAAGGAAAATCCATTTACCTTTCTTATTTTTACTTTGCTCTCTTAATAGCCCTTGTTCTTCTTGTCAGCATAAGAATTCTCTATTGTACTCCCCCTGTTGTTTCTGATTTTTAGCATCGTATAGTGCAATTTATTTCGTAATTCTATGGTTGTAGGTTGATGCGTGGTTTATGCATTGTATATTGAAGAGAATTCCTACGCTATTCATTCTGTTTTTGGTATCCTTTAACAACTTATGGACACTAAAGAAAGGCAAATGTTAATGTAATTCCTATAGAAGTACAAATCAGGTATGCTTTATTCTAAATGGGCAATTTTAAATACCCATGCAACTTTCTTCAAACATCAATGGCATAATTTAAAGTCCTCTATCTATGAATTTGTCAAACAAATCTTATTAAACATATCAACCCGACTTGTATTGTATTGCACATATTCCTAAGATGGGACTCCCCTAAGTATTCTAACCAATTTTGATATATTTCTTTATGTTATAAGGTTAAGCCTTCTCCTTCCTAAACTCATAGGCCAGAATCAATGTAGTTCAGTCAATGGCAGAAAAGTAGTGGAACTAACAACATTATTATCCTCTAAGAAATAGTTCACTCCATGGGGTGGAAAAGGCTTTATGTTACTAAAATTGGATGTTGCTAAAGCCCATTACCAAGAAATGTATAGCCATATACTAAATCACAATTAGTATCATTATTTTCTTTTGTAAAATATCCTCTCCCTCAATAATTTTATTTGGTTTTAAATATATATATATATATATATATATTTTTTTCAAATGTATTAATTACTAAAACTCTTTTATAACATTCATTTAATGTAAAGATCTATGCTAAAATGCACTTACTTATTGTTATTCACTTAATTATTTTAATTATTTGATGTTTTGGATAGTGATCTGTCCTGAACCGGGGTCTAGAGATCCGGACTCAAGTCAATCACAAATAGTATGCAAATACTGTGCAGAAGACCGGATGTATGAGTATCCGGTGTAAATATCCGTTGTCCTTGTGTGAGGAGAGCGGATTGGGCGTCCTGGAGATCCTTCACACCGACCTAACGCGTTGAAGTGGGCGAATGGTGGTGTCACCTGCAAAGATTCTCCGACGCTCAAGTCAGTGATGATATTCCAAGTAAGGAATGTATTTCAGAGAATAATCGTTCATAGATTCAGTTGAAGATCCCTCACTTCATTAATGAAATGAGTTCATATACCTGATTGGCTTGTTTTACGAGGACTCGTTAGTGGGGAACCACTAACTCCCATTAGCATTATTTTATTGCGCACTTACCAGCATGATTGGGTTAAGTGGCTATTTTATATTGAGCATGGAGAATATAGACTAGGATTAGGGAACAAGTTGACCATCCCCGTGAGCAGAATTTGGCTCGTAGTGCAGGGAATTATTGATCGATCCCTATAGCAATGATCCTTGTCTTTAGCACAGTGACGTGTGTGTTGTCTGGTGTCATGGTGTTATCCTGAACAACCGGTATAGGGAGAACGCCTGATACGGAATTACAGTCCGGATGTATACCGATGACACCGGTTACACGTTGATGTCTTGACAAAGATGTTGAAATATGTCTTACAGATCGGATACCGATATTGAGACCGGATCATATGTCCCCTAGCTTGTGTGAGGGACTGAGTGGTTGTTCACATAAGCTACTCAACCTGCGAGAGGTCTGAATATCGGTAAGCTTACGCGTATAACAGTTCCTTAGCATTTATTATTATTTTGCAAAGAACCGTTCTCAGATTAAAAGATCCGGTGTGTTGGTGTTGTCACAACAGATTCAGACAAAGATTCGTTGTACGAGAATTTCAAGAGTTTACTGGAATTGAAGGCTCTTGAAGTTTGCGTAACGGCTGTAAAGCGCGAATTGCGTTGCATGATTAGACATTAAATGCTTTTAATCACGTGGGCAAGCAATTATTGCGTCTGAGATGGAAATCTCAATAACCGTCGTTTAGGGCTTAATGGGCCTAAAGTTTTCGAAACTTTTGGGCCTAGTGGATAGGCCCTTCGTCGAATTGCTATTGTTTTGGCGCCCATGAATTTGGAACGGTTGTGTCGTTTCACTTGTGAACCAATGCGTTTAGTCGAGAACGACACAACTTCAAGAGTGTGTAACCGAACCTTTTCGTTTCTTATAAAAGAAACACTTAGTGGATTCTGGGTTCCACTCGTTTCTGATTTCTTAACAACATTCTGTAAAAATTTCGCAAGGAAGTTCGTCGCTTGCTCTACGAGACTTTTTTTATTCTTCATCTTCATCATCATTACCTGAGGTAATTATTTCTTCTTCCCCTGTAAATCTCGTCTTATTTTGGGTCTGTTATTTTTGCTTGAAGAGAATATGGTTCATTTAGAGGGAGATTAATTTCTCGCAACCCTAATAGTCATAGGGAGAATCCTTGTGATTCTTCCAAGGGTTGAGTCATGTCGCTCAGAAAGGGGATCTTACTCACTATGGAAAGTGACTTTTCCCTTCTCAGAGTTGTCCTCTGATTGTAGTCGCTTTTTAAAAAATGAAGTGAGTAATGATTATCAACTTTCTGACGACATGATTTCTTATCATAGATTAAAGAGTTCGGTCCAGACGATTCAAATGGCTACTGGAGAAGGAACTTCCGGAGATAATGCCATTCTGAAGACAACAGAAGGTCTTTACAGCGTCGCTGTTTCAAGGTTGAATTGGGAAGAACTTCAGGCTAAATGGCCTTTCTGCTGGGTGTCTAATGAATTTAAGGACTTGGCTTCCCGTCACGCAGACGAGGAAGGACCCCGGATTCAACCAAGGTTCACGCTCCATGCGGAAGAAGAAACGAAAAGGTGGTATAGGGTATATGCACCACTCCCAACAGAACGGATATGCCACGTCGTCCCAAATGACCGTTCTGTATATATGTACGATTTTATCTTTCATTACCTGGGAGTCCGTTTCCCTTTAACCAAACTTTAAATGGGTGTGCTGAGGTTTTTAAACTGTGCACCCTCTCAACTTCATCCCAATGGATGGGGCCTCATCCGTGCTCTGGAAGTTTTGGGTGAACATTTCAACTTCACGCCTACTGTAGCGATGTTATTTTACTACACTCAAGTAGTTCGGAGGGCGAATAAGCAAGGCGGTGTTGGTCTAGTGACGCTCCGGACTCTCTGTTCTTTTGTAAACATTGAGTCTTACACCGATTCGGCCAAGGTCGATGGAAAATCGTTCAAATCCTACTTCACCCGGATATCTATTAAGAAGAGTAAACTGATCTTTTGGAAGGATGAAGAGGGTGTTAACAAATTTCCTCTGAGTTGGACCCATAAGCATTTTCTCTTGAGCTCCCACGCGTATTACGCTGATCAATCCGAGCTATCTCCCGAGTCGTCAAAAGTGTTGTTCGCACTTGAAGCACACACTACACGTCGTAATGTATTTTTGTGTAGGCATCTTTTAAGTAGTTCAAGCGGAGTCCGGGATGAATATCTACGTAATACTCATTTTATTTCACTTTTTCCCCTTTGTCAAATGCATCAAGTATTTTGTAGTTGTTAATATCTTGTGTTTGTGCATGCAGGTGAAATAGAACAAGAAACTTCGGAAATGAATAAGTTGAAGGGATTTAAGGCAGTGGGTAAATCCATTGCCCGTGAAAATAAAATTAAGCCTAGGCCCTCCACAAAGGATCGTCCTGAGTTGATCATCCTGACTTCGGATGCTGACGGGGACATTCCGCTGGTTGAGGGCGGTTCATCCGATGTCGGCGCAGCTACGGGCCAGCCCCCAGTAACTGAGAGGAGGAGAAAAATAAAAAATGATTCATTCGGGGGTCCATCCAAGAAGCGTAGAACTCCAGAAGATAAACCTGTAGAAACCTCGGAAACAGCTGCTGTTTCCTCCAGACTTCATAAGGGAATCGTTGTCGGGGTTTCTGGGCCAAATCCGATCTCCTACCCAACCACCTCGTTTCTTACCCCTTTCCTCTCATATCGGGGATCAACTCCAGCAACTCTTCCACAGCCGATGTACGAACTCCGGCCCACGCTTAATACTAAAGAAATTAAGGAAGCGTGTGAGGCCGGAAGGTGGCAGTTAGCAGAACTGGCTGGAATGCTTTATTCATTCAGCGAGTTGGCTGACAATGTCGATAAGGTTGATGAGCTGAGTGATAAATTAGAACAGCTCAACCTCTCATCAGGGAAAGACAAAGCCACAATCAAATTAATGGAAGACCGTCTTGCCAAGTCTAAGGAGTTTGGAGACATTATGAACAAAGAGAACCTTAAGCTTAAAGGTAACTTCAAAGACTTGGAAGATAAGCTGGCAGAGAAGGAGGAAGTTCTCAACAAAGCAAAGGAAGAACTCCGCAGCAGCCAGGCTAAGCAGGTTGACCTCGAGGATAAAAGCAAAGCTGCTGCTGAGGAGTGGTCCCAAAGGGAGAAGAAACTCCTTCTTGAGATCGAAGGACTGAAGGCTGGGAGAGCGGAGTCTGAAGGATCGAGTGGGGAGCTATCGAAGTTGCGGGAAGAATTGGCTATAGCGAAAGCTGAGAAGCAAGAAGCTATTGATATATGCAACCAGGCTGTTGAAGAATCCTTCGGCCTAGCTATACGTCAAGTTTTCTACCGCAACCCCACTGCGAAACTTAGCCTCTATGGAATGGATCCGTTCTATGAATTCCATGGAGGAAAGTTAGTCGCAGTGGTTGATGGTCGTCATGAAGATCCTCCGACGTCCTTATACGGTTTGCCTCCTCTTCCTGAGGGTCAAAGTATGGGACCGGATTTCGTCTTCCCTACGTCTGAGGTTCCTTCATCTGTGGAAGGAGTTGAGGCTCCCGGAGGGGAGATTCCTGAGGAGATCCCAAAGGAAGGGGTACAAGAGCCTGGAGCTGAGGAAGCACAGAAAGTTGAAGAGCAAATTCCTCCTCCGTAGTCTTGTTTTTATTTATATGTCAAGTTGTGTACCGGGATCAACTCCGGTTTTGAACAATTGTATAATTTCGTCCTTTATGAATAAAATTCATTTAAGAATTTTGTCTTCAACATTTCATGTATATTTAAGTCGTTGTTAATCCGTTCTGTATGATTAACCTTGAGGTCGAATTGAAATCATTGCCTCGGAAGATTAAACAACAAATGAATTTAGAACGGATAAATATATACATGTCCCCAAGTGCGTGTTAAGAAGAAGGTACCTGTCTTTAGGGCATGATCCTTAATTCTTTTGGGGGAAAAGAGGGGTCGATCCGTTGTTTAGTAAAATAGTGTAACAGGACGGATGACTGTTCTTAATTCATGTTATTCTCACTGGAGAAAACAATGTCGTCCATTGTAAGAATATTGTTCCAAGTTTGGGAAACTGCAAAGGTGTAAGAAAGTGGTGTTTGAGTCTTCCATCATAAGGATGATGATGGGAGTTTGTCTATGCCAGGAGTTATGTCATTGTACCACAGAATAGGTGATAAAGAGTATCCGTCCTGGGAGAATACCACTTGAGAGCGAAAGCGCGGATTAACTTTCAAAATCTTCCATCATAGGAATGATGATGGGGATTGTTCGTACCAGGAGTTCTATCATCGAATCGCTTCATAGGTGATTGAGATCATCCGTCTTGGGGATATGTACGGCACCAGGAGTTACATCGTCAGATCACATAATAGGTGATTGAGATCATCCGTCCTTGGGATATGTACGGCGCCAGGAGTTACATCGTCATATCACAGAATAGGTGATTGAGATCATCCGTCCTGGATAAGTACACAACGTCAGGAGTTACATCGTCAGATCACATAATGAGTGATTGAGATTATCCATTCTGGAAAAGTACACAACGCCAAGAGTTACATCGTCAGATCACAGATTAAGTGATTGAGATAATCCGTCCTGGAGACATTTTTTCAATCGTAGGAGTACGGATTGTGTGAATGCTTCTCAATTTTCAAAAGCTTCCATCATAAGGATGATGATGGGAATTGTTCGTACCAGGAGTTACATCATCGAATCACAGAATAGGTGATTGAGATCATCCGTCCTGGAGTGATGATTAGAATTGTTCGTACCAGGAGTTACATCATCGAATCACAGAATAGGTGATTGAGATCATCCGTCCTGGAGACATTTTTTCAATCGTAGAAGTACGGATTGATATGGATGCTTCTCAATCGTATGGATTGAGTGTTCAATTTTCGTATCTGAAATCAGATATCAGTAGTACTCTACTAGCCCCCTAGCTGATGTGAGGAATTAGTAGACTTGCTCATATGAGCTATATCGATCGTAGTACGTCTGGATTTCAGAATTGTACTGGTGTGTAAATATTCGATCTGGGAACAAGGTTCCGTTGTGATGAAACGCTTGAGGGCGGATTAGAGTAATGAGAATCTCAGAAGTTTATCGAATTTTGCAACCCTTGGTTTTCGGGTAATGGTGGCCACGTTTCTCATGATTGGACATTTAATGCCTTTACTCACGTGGGCGAGCCATTATTACGTTAAATGCGCATGTCTTAATAACCGTCACACAGGAACTTGGTGGGCCTAGGATTTGGATTTAATAGGCCCATTTAGAAGGCTTTGTGATGAAACGATGGCATTTTCGCGCCTTTGGGTTAAAAACGATGATTTTGATTCATTAAAATAGAGAGTCGTTTGAAAGTAAACGACAGGTTGCTTGAATCAGTATTTGAGAGTTTTCATGCCCTGAAAAAGACATATTTGGCGATTACAGTAACCACTTCTTCTTGTTCCCTTGACGAACCCCTGTAAAAGTTTCGAGAAGACCTTCGTGTTTGCCTCTGTGAATTTTACTTCACTATCCTCCTTCATTCTTAGGTAACCATTCTCCTTCCATTTTCTGTGTCTTTTTTCAGTATCTGTAAATGTCTAGGAAAGGTTTTAGTTTCAGTGGTGTTAGCCCTAGGGGAAGAGGAGGAAAGGCCTTAACTCGAAACCCCACAGTTCGTGGTGGGAGGATCCCAGTGATCTTCCAATCGAAGCCACAATATCCAGAGAGGGAGGCGTCGTCATATCAAAGGCGAAGGGTGATAATACCCTCTTCGGAATCCTCTTCTAGTGAGAGTGCTGATTTGTATCTCTTTGACAATATGGATTTTTACCGCAGTGTGAAGGCTTTTACAATGGCAGTAAAGAAGACAACTGGAGGAAGAGCATCTAGTGGGGAAGCACCCTCTCAGTAGTATATAATGAAGACAGCTTTCGGACTGTGCAATGTAGTTGCACACCAGATCGATTGGGTGAAATTCCAACAGAAGCGCCCATTCAGCTGGGTGGCTGAGGAATTCCGTGAAACACCATCCGTCCACGCTCGGGAGGACGGAGCGGAGCTGGAACCGTGTTTTACAGTCTTCAGGGGGGAAAAGTATAGGAGGTGTTTTATGGTGCTGGCCCCACTTCCATCAGAACGGATATGTCATACACCGGACGAAAGGTCCATATATATGTATGACTTTCTGTTTCTAAATCTAGGTGTGCGCTTCCCCCTCACGAAGTTTCAGATGGGGGTTCTGAGATTTTTGGACTGCGCCCCTTCGCAGCTTCACCCCAACGGATGGGGGTTGGTCCATTCTCTTGAAGTGCTTGGGGAGCACTTCAACTTTAAACCGACGGTGGCTATGCTCTTCTATTTCTCCCAAGTGGTCCGCCGTGCGAATAAGGAGAAGGGGGAGTGAGCTTGATATCCCTCCGGACTCTTTCCAAGATCATCAACTTTGAGGCGTACACTGACTCCGCCAAAGTTGATGGTCATTCATTCAAATCTTACTTTACGAAGATCAGCGTCCATCCTGACGAACCAGTTTTTTGGTTAACTGAAGATGGGATTCCGAAATTCCCAGTAGCCTGGACGCATGAGCATTTCTTATTAACCTCCCAGGCGTACTATATTGAGGAAGATGAATTGAGCCCATCTTCAGTTTCTGTTCTTTCCACTCTTCAATCCTACACCGCCTCGCACCAATTTTTCTCCTGCAGGCGTTTACTAGGATCGAAGTCTACCCGCGAGGAATATTTACGTAATTTTCCTGTCATTTTTCGTGCTTTATTATATCATGCCTTGAAATCCTTGATCTCTAATTGTGTTATTTGGTTTTGCAGTTGAGATTGAGACCAAGTCATCAGAGATGAATAAGCTGAAAGGACTCAAAGCAGGAGAGAATTCTGTTGCGGCTGAGAACGACATTCAGGCAAAACGGAATTCAAAGAAGGCTACTGCTGAGACTATAATTTTGACTTCGTCTGCTGGTGACGATATCCCCTTGCTTGAGGGTGGGTTTGAGAAGCCGGCCTCTGAGGTTGCGGTTGTGAAGGTCGGAGAGAGAAAGAAAAGGACAAAGCGTGATTCCTCCAGGACCTCAGACCCTCAACCTTCTCCCAAGAAACCAAAAACTTCGAAAGGGGCTGCTGATCCGGAGCCTTCTAAGGGAAAAAAGGTGGAAGGGCACACTCCAGATGCCCCAGACAATGTGATTACTTTTGGTGCAAAACCAATAACAACTTACTTTGCACCTAAAGCTCCCTACCCTCCTGAAGGTAATTCCGGTCTTGCTCAATACCTTGTATATAAGGGTTCTGTTCCTGAGAGCGTTCCTAAATCTCCGTACAAGCTGAAGCCTTCATTGGAGAGCGGAGAAGTAATCAAAGCTTGCGATGCCGGACAGAAGCATTTGGCAGAGTTATCCAGTCTTCTGAAGTCGGTTCGCAAGCTTTCAGAAGACAATGAAAGGCTCAGTTCATTGGTTGGCAAGGTTAACGATCTTAGCATTGCTGCTGCTAGAGATAAGGCAAACATCCTCCGTTTAGAAGGTAGATTAGAGGCTTCCAGAGAGGAATGATATAAGAAGGATGAGGAAATTGCCAGACTGAAGTACCTTGCCAAGGAGCTGGAGGTCCAAGTACTTGACCAGAAGAAAATCAATACCGACCTCCATGCCAGTCTTTGTACGGAGAAGGAACACTCTTCAAAGCTGGGAGAGGAGCTTAAGGAAGCCAAGATTGTCTACTCTCAAGGAGCAGAAGATTGGTCGCGTAAGGAGAAAGAGCTGCTCTTAAAGTTGGTGGATTCGACTGATGAAGTCAAAACCCTGAAAGCAGAATTGGCTGAAGCTGTAGATATGTGCGATCAAGCAGTCAAGGAATCTTTCGGGTTGGCAGTTCATCAAGTTCAATACCGAAATCCCAAGGTGACACTTAATTTGAATGGTATTGATCCGTTCTATGAGTTTCACCAAGGGAAACTGGTGGCCATTGTTAAAGACCGTCATGAGAGTCCGCCTGACATGCCATACAAGTTTTCTCCTTTACCTGAAGGCCAATCAATGGGACCTTCTCTCCTGAAGCTCAGAAGTACAGGAACAAGCTCTAGCGTTGACGAAGGCAAGACCGAAGATAAAGGCAAAGGGAAGGAAGGAGATACAAGTCAGAAGAACTAATGCCTTCCCTGTCTTTTCTTTTTTATTGATTCAAATTCGTTGTGTTCCGGGATCAGCTCCGGATTACTAGACGAATTTCTTCATGTAATCTTCATTTGATCAATAAAAGAACTGTAACATCCTAAAAATTTTATTCTCATGTATAATCATTTTGATTTAGACCATCAATGATATTATCCATTTTATCTCAACTTTCTACATAAATTTTTGGTTAGGACAACATCTTCAATTTAACCTTTTACCATGGTAAATAATTTTAACTTTATACCTTTGGTAAAAGTTAATCAAATAATTTATTACCTATTTCCTTAGTTATTAATTTCCTTGGCTTTTCCAATTACTCTCATCAAATTGCCACATACTCCACTCAAAATGCGTCATCTTGTACACATTTTAATTGTTAGTTAGAGTCCGAATTTGGAAATGTGTCCAACTACGAAGTTGTTCCTTTTTTTTTTATCTTTCCAACAAGACCAAATTTGTTAAATTCTATTAAGATATGAGAGAGATATGTCCAAAATACCGAAACAGTGTCAGAATTGATATTTTATTTCAATCATATCATCTTGTACATATTTTAATACCTTGTTAGAGTCCGAATTTGAAAACGTAGTAAACTACAAAGTTGTTCCTCGTTGTCTTAGATTTCCAACAAGACCACATTTGTTAAAATCCATTAAGATATGAGAGAGATATGCCTAAAATACCAAAATAGTGTCAGAATTGATATTTACTTCAATCAAACAAACTACATTATGTAGGCTGCGGAAATAGTCAACAATCCAGCTCATTTTTCTCACCTAAAACCTCCATTATCACCATAATTCATGCACCTAACATCCCACTACAATCCCATTATGAAAATCTTGTCCCCCACTTGTCATTTACATCATTAAATCAACACTACATCTTGTTCCCAAGTCTGAATTCTTAGAACAAGCTAAAGTTAGTGAAGTCTCTCTCTTATTTTCTTTCACTTTCTCCATCAATTTCACTCTTGATCTGAAGCTAGGACAATAATACAACACTTTCAACCACTTTAGGAACCTCCATTAAGGTAAGAGGGGACAGGGTTGTGAATATTTGTGAAATGGGTAGAATTGTATGCTGATTCTAGGATTCCAGAATTTATTCGTAACTTGTTGCTCATTTTTGATATTGAAAACGTATGAATTTGACTCTGAATTCTTCATGAAAGTTGTAGATCTTTTTGATATCTGAATTTTGAGACCTGAATCAAGTAATTTGAATAAGTATAGCAAAAGTTATAGCTAAAATACTACAGCATGTTCGTGTGAAAGATTTATCCTTTGTTTTGTGTATATATTGATTTACTGGGAACTGTACGTGCATAATCAGCCTTGGATGTCTTCATGAAAGTTGTAGATAATTAAGTTTTGGATCTTTATAAAGTGGTTTCACATTAAAATAATTTTTGTAGATCAAGTTATGCTCATAATACTAAAGTATGTACAAGCTGTAAATCTGTGAACTTGAAATCCGTATCTTATTGTTAAAATTGGGCATTTTTTTAGTAATAATTAGTGATTAGTGTCTTCATAAAAGTTGTAAATATTTTTGTTATGTGAATTTTGAGACCTGAACCGATTGATTTGAGTATGTGTAGCAAAAGTTATAGCCAAAATACTACTGTATGTCCGAGTGAAAGATTTGCTTCATGTTTAGTGTATATTTTGATATGCTGGGAATTATACATGCATAATCAGCCTTGGATGTCTTCATGAAAGTTGTAGATAATTAAGTTATGGATTTTTAGAAAGTGGTTTCACATCAAAATAATTTTTTTAGTTCAAGTTATGCTCAAATTACTGAAGTATGTGCAAGCTGAAATTCTGAAATTTTGGAATTTTGGAAATTCGAATCTTGTTTTCAATACTGGGAATTTTGTGGTATGAATTAGTTGTTTGAGTCTTCATGAAAGTTGTAGATAATTAAGTTTTGGATTTTTAGAAAGTGGTTTTACATCAAAATAATTTTTGTAGTTCAAGTTATGCTCAAATTACTGAAGTATGTGCAAGCTGAAATTCTGAAATTCTGGAATTTTGGAAATCCAAATCTTGTTTTCAATACTGGGAATTTTGTGGTATGAATTAGTTGTTTGAGTCTTCATGAAAGTTGTAGATAATTATGTTAAGAGTATTTTAGAACTAGTTTCATGCAAAAATCATTTTTGTAACTCCAGAAACACTGAAATTACTAATATATGTACGTTTTGAAAAACTCACCTTGAGGCAGTGTGGTATTTCATGAATAAGTAATATTTCTGTTTGGAATTTGAAACTGTGTTCTTCATGAAAGTTGTAGATAATTGTATTATTGAGCTATAGAAAGTGGAATCACCTAAAAAGGAGTTGATTTGCCCATGTTATGACTGTTTTGCTAATGTATATTGCTGTTGGGGATGCTGAAAGTCACTTAGAATGGCTATTTTGAAAGAAAATGATATTTTTTCTATGTCTAAAAATTATTTATTAAATTGTTGAGTGATTATGAATTATTATAAATGTTGTTGAGTATCACACAGTTTGTATATTGTGATGGTGAATAATTATGAATGACATAATTAATATATATGTACATGAATGCCTTGTGGTTATTGACATATGTGGTTGAAACAGTAAATCCATGATTTTGTGAATTATTATGTGTATTGTGTTCCTTGAGGACTTGTAGTATCCAAGAGGTTTTGGAAATGTGGATATCATGGTATATTAAAAGAATTAAAGGCATTCATGCATCATAAGCATTCAGACGCACTATGGAATTTAGAGGTTCCATGATTGCCTACCCTGGTGGGGGGTTACTCTATGATGAGTTAAGCCCTATTATGTTGTGTGCCATGGAGTGTAGGGATTCATGGTTTATGCAGAAGTCCTACTTATGATATTGTGTACTTCGGTACTTAAGCGCCATGAAGTATAGGGATTCATGGTATATGCTAAAGCCCTATTTGTGTCTCTATGAGACTTTTACTGCAGTATTCCCACCAAGACCAAATGGATCTAGCATGACATCATTTGACTAATTAAAGATCTATTAATGGACTTGTTTGGCATATTCATCATATCATTATGAATTGTTGATTGTGTTTGTGCAATTTTATCTATTTTATATTTATTCTATATTCTGTCTCACTCTTACATTAATTTTTACAGTGAATGACACGCAGAATGCAGAGTGATGCCATGATAGATGTCTATTTGTTTTATTACTTGAACTTTGAATTTATGGGTTGTAATAAATATAATATGTCATGTACCATTATCTTCACAATCGTTTCCGCTACTTAAATATTTTCTTGAATTTAATCAATCACGACTAGTATGTATGATAATTTTTCCGCTGTTATTAATTGTTATATAAACTCTGAATTAAATTTATAATTTTTAAAATGATCTTTCGAAAAAGCGAAAAATTTACTCGAAAATTTTAATCCACATTTCGGGGCGTTACATGTTGGTATCAGAGCGTTTTCAAAAATTCAGGACCAATTGCTATGATATATACTGTTTCTCGACATAATATGTAAAATGTTTGATTTATTGCTTGATAACATGCTAAATGTATACTATATGACTTATGCCTGACTGATTAATTGCAAAAAGATTTGTTTTGATTACCGCTTGATGATATGATAAATGTGTGATATGATTGATTGCTTAACTGATAAACTGTAGAATAATGATAGTTATATAGTATTTATATATGATATATTATCCCTTAGAATTGGTATAAACCAAACTACGAATATAGGATGGCAAGAAACAACAACAACAACAACCACGATATGGCAGCAGCTTTCAACCGTTTAGCTGAAGCCATAGAATGACAAAATCAACCAAGGAGCACTGGAGGACTCCATGGGTTAGACCACTTCCTGAAGAGAAAGCCTTCACAATTCAAAGGAGGTTATAATCCAGAAGGAGCATATCTTTGGGCCAAGGAAATAGAGCGCATCTTTCGAGCATTGCCCTGCACAGAATACGAAAAGGTGGAGTATGCCACCTATATGTTGGTGGAAGAGGCAGAGAACTGGTGGATTCATGCTAGAATCCGTATGATCGAGACTGACAGACCCTTGATCTGGGCCAACTTCAAAGACTGTTTCCTGGAGAAATATTTTCCAGCAAGTGTGAAAAGTCGCAAGGAGCTGGAATTTATGGAGTTGAAACAAGGCTCGATGTCCGTTGGAGAATATGCTGCAAAGTTTGAAGAACTATCTCTCTTTTACCCTCCTTTTCAACAGGCTGGTGCCGAAGAATCGAAATGTGTTAAATTTGAGAACGGACTGAATCTAGAAATCAAAGAAGCGATAGGGTACCAAGAAATTCGGAGTTTTCCCATTTTGATCAACAAATGCAGAATTTTTGAAGAGAATCATCAAGCCAGACTGGCACATGAAAAGGCCAATAGACAACTGAAACCTCAGTCAGTTGATTTCAAAAGAAGAGGATCGTTCTATCCAAATCGCTCCAGAGGCGGATCATCATCATCGTCATCTTTTGATAGACGCAATAACATGAGGTGTCTTAAGTGTGGAGGTAATCATCATGTACGTGATTGTAACAGACGTCTTGAAGAGGTCACTTGCTTCCGATGTAACCAAAAAGGACACATCAGTCCAAATTGTCCGCAGAACAATCAAAACAACAACAGGAACACTATGAGTGAACCAAGAGGCTCTAATTATCAGAGAGGCCGAGGAGAAGACACACGTACTGCCCAACCTCCAAGACAGAACAGGGAGTCCACAGATCAGAGGTTGCAACAAACAGCTGGAAGAGTCTATGCCATCAGCGGTTCAGAGGCAGACCAAGCTGATGACCTCGTACAAAGTAAGTGTGACATTAATGGTACAATCCTATCTGTATTATTTGATTCTGGTGCTACGCATTCTTTCATTTCTGATGAGTGTGTTAGACGCCTTCAATTACCTGTGAAGCCTATGACATATGATCTGATTGTTTCTACTCCCACCGGTACACAACTTAGAACTGCTAAGGTGTGTAACGAATGTTCTATACTCATAGAAGGTAGACGCTTTCTTGTCGATCTTGTTTGTTTACCTTTGAAGGATCTGGACGTGATTCTGGGGATGGACTGGTTATCGACAAATCGAGTCTTGGTGGACTGTCACAACAAGACCGTGATATTTCCATCAGAAAATCTAAATTCTGACAACCTCAAGACCTATGTATTACAAGGTGAAAGTCAATTGTTTGCTTTATTCACTCTTTACAAAGAAGATGGTGAACCTAAAGCAATCGAGATGCCGGTTGTTTCTGAATTTCCTGAAGTATTTCCTGAAGATGTCTCAAGTTTACCTCCAGAACGTGAGGTAGAATTCTCCATTGATTTAATTCCAGGAGCAGAACCAGTGTCTAAAGCTCCATACCGTATGGCACCAATTGAACTGGCGGAACTGAAGAAACAAATTGAAGAGTTGCTGGAGAAGCATTTCATCAGATCGAGTGTGTCACCATGGGGAGCGCCAGTATTGCTCGTCAAGAAGAAAGATGGAAGCATGAGGTTATGCGTAGATTATCGTCAACTGAATAAATTGACAGTGAAGAATAGATATCCTTTACCCAGAATTGATGATTTGATAGATCAATTGAGAGGTGCTGCAGTGTTTTCCAAGATTGATCTACGATCGGGGTATCATCAGATTCGTGTCAAGTCTGAGGATATTCCAAAGACAGCCTTTAGAACACGATATGGTCATTACGAGTACCTTGTGATGCCCTTCGGAGTGACCAATGCCCCAGCCGTATTCATGGATTACATGAATCGAGTATTTCATCCCTACTTGGATCAATTTGTCATCATTTTCATAGATGATATTCTGATCTATTCAAAAACTGCAGAGGAACATGAAAAGCATCTTCGAGTGGTATTGCAGATTTTGAAGGAGAAGCAGTTGTATGCAAAGTTATCAAAATGTGAATTCTGGTTGAAAGAGGTAAAATTCCTAGGCCATGTAATCTCAAACGAAGGAGTATCTGTGGATCCTTCTAAAATAGAAGCTGTGGTAAACTGGGAGAGACCTACTTCAGTCACTGAGATACGAAGTTTCCTGGGATTGGCTGGTTATTATCGGAGATTCATTGAAGGGTTTTCTCAAATTGCCCTACCAATGACTCGGCTAACCCGGAAGAATCAACCTTTTTCTTGGACGCCAGAATGTGAGAAAAGTTTCCAAGAACTGAAGTTGAAGCTTACATCTGCTCCAGTCTTAACCTTACCTAACCCACAAGAAGATTTCGTGGTTTATTGTGATGCTTCCAAAATAGGCTTAGGATGTGTTTTGATGCAGCAACGAAAGGTGGTTGCCTATGCTTCTAGACAGTTGAGACCACATAAGATGAACTATCCAACGCATGATCTAGAATTGGCAGCAGTGGTATTTGCTCTGAAAATCTAGAGACACCATTTGTATGGAGTCAGGTTTGAAGTGTTCAGTGACCACAAGAGCTTGAAGTATTTGTTCGATCAAAAAGAATTAAACATGAGGCAGCGAAGGTGGATGGAATTTCTTAAAGATTATGAATTTGATTTGAAATACCATCCAGGAAAAGCAAATGTGGTGGCAGATGCACTAAGCCGAAAGTCCATTCATATGGCATCTTTGATGATAAAAGAAATAGAGATGATAGAACAGTTCAGAGACATGAACTTGGGTGTAGAGATAAAATCTTCAAGGAGTATGACTTTGGGGACTTTGAAAATAACCAATGATTTCCTGAAACTGTTAGGTGAAAGACAGAAAGAAGATTTGCCATTACAGGAGTTGAGAGAATTACAGGCAAATGGAAAAGATATGGGACTACAAGAAGGATCAGATGGAATTTGGAGGATCAGGAATAGAATTTGTGTACCAGATGATGTTGATCTGAGAAGGACGATTCTAGAAGAAGCGCATAAAAGTATGTTGAGCATTCATCCTGGATCAACTAAGATGTATCAAGATCTGAGGAAAAGCTTTTGGTGGCCAAGGATGAAGAAAGAGATAGTTAAATATGTGGCTTCATGTCTGGTGTGTCAAAAAGCCAAGGTAGAACACCAGAAGCCATCTGGTGAACTGCAACCATTAGAGATTCCTGTCTGGAAATGGGATGACATCTCAATGGACTTTGTGTCGGGGTTACCAAGAACACGTTCAGGGAATGATGCAATCTGGGTTATTGTAGACAGATTGACAAAGTCTGCTCACTTTCTCCCAATGAATATGAAGAACTCTTTACAAAAGTTGGCACAGTTATATGTGAAGGAGATTGTAAGACTACATGGTGTACCATCAAGTATTGTGTCAGATAGAGATCCAAGATTCACTTCCCGATTCTGGGGAAGCTTGCATCAGGAATTGGGTTCAAAGCTTCGATTGAGTTCAGCTTATCATCCCCAAACAGATGGACAGTCAGAACGTACCATACAAAGTTTGGAAGACTTACTGCGATCTTGTGTGATTGAACATGGTGGTAGTTGGGAGCAGTTTCTTCCATTGATTGAATTCACGTATAATAATAGCTACCACAGCAGTATTGGTATGGCTCCATTCGAAGCATTGTATGGTAGGAAGTGTCGAACGCCACTTTGTTGGTTGGAAACTGGTGAAAGTTTGGCGTTAGGACCTGAAATTGTGCAGCAGACTACTGAACAAATAGAAATGATCAGAGAAAAGATAAAGGCATCTCAGGACAGACAGAAGCAGTATTATGATAAGAGGAGGAAACCACTTGAATTCCAAGTTGGTGAGCATGTATTTTTGAAGGTTTCACCTCACAAGGGGATTGGTCGAGCATTGAAGAGTAAGAAATTGAGTCCGAGATTCATTGGACCATATGAGATCCTAAAGAGGGTTGGTACAGTGGCATATCAGATTGCACTTCCCCCTCACCTGGCAAATCTGCACAATGTATTTCATGTATCACAGCTAAGGAAGTACGTACAAGATCCCAACCATGTGATTGTTGCCGATGATATTGAAGTTAGAGAAAATCTGACCATCTCCACAGAACCTACACAGATTCTAGAAAGGTCGAATAAACGCTTGAGGAACAAGAATGTACCACTGGTAAAAGTTGCATGGAAACAAGGAACTGATGTAACTCTGACTTGGGAGCGTGAAGATACTATGAGGACACAGTATCCAGAATTGTTTCACTGAGGAGTGCGTAATGATTAAATTTCGAGGACGAAATTTTTATTAGGGTGGGAGAATTGTAACATCCTAAAAATTTTATTGTCATGTATAATCATTTTGATTTAGACCATCAATGATATTATCCATTTTATCTCAACTTTCTACATAAATTTTTGGTTAGGACAACATCTTCAATTTAACCTTTTACCATGGTAAATAATTTTAACTTTATACCTTTGGTAAAAGTTAATCAAATAATTTATTACCTATTTCCTTAGTTATTAATTTCCTTGGCTTTTCCAATTACTCTCATCAAATTGCCACATACTCCACTCAAAATGCGTCATCTTATACACATTTTAATTGTTAGTTAGAGTCCGAATTTGGAAATGTGTCCAACTACAAAGTTGTTCCTTTTTTTTTATCTTTCCAACAAGACCAAATTTGTTAAATTCCATTAAGATATGAGAGAGATATGTCCAAAATACCGAAACAGTGTCAGAATTGATATTTTATTTCAATCATATCATCTTGTACATATTTTAATACCTTGTTAGAGTCCGAATTTGAAAACGTAGTAAACTACAAAGTTGTTCCTCGTTGTCTTAGCTTTCCAACAAGACCACATTTGTTAAAATCCATTAAGATATGAGAGAGATATGCCTAAAATACCAAAACAGTGTCAGAATTGATATTTACTTCAATCAAACAAACTACATTATGTAGGCTGCGGAAATAGTCAACAATCCAGCTCATTTTTCTCACCTAAAACCTCCATTATCACCATAATTCATGCACCTAACATCCCACTACAATCCCATTATGAAAATCTTGTCCCCCACTTGTCATTTACATCATTAAATCAACACTACATCTTGTTCCCAAGTCTGAATTCTTAGAACAAGCTAAAGTTAGTGAAGTCTCTCTCTTATTTTCTTTCACTTTCTCCATCAATTTCACTCTTGATCTGAAGCTAGGACAATAATACAACACTTTCAACCACTTTAGGAACCTCCATTAAGGTAAGAGGGGACAGGGTTGTGAATATTTGTGAAATGGGTAGAATTGTATGCTGATTCTAGGATTCCAGAATTTATTTGTAACTTGTTGCTCATTTTTCATATTGAAAACGTATGAATTTGACTCTGACTTCTTCATGAAAGTTGTAGATCTTTTTGATATCTGAATTTTGAGACCTGAATCAAGTAATTTGAATAAGTATAGCAAAAGTTATAGCTAAAATACTACAGCATGTTCGTGTGAAAGATTTATCCTTTGTTTTGTGTATATATTGATTTACTGGGAACTGTACGTGCATAATCAGCCTTGGATGTCTTCATGAACGTTGTATATAATTAAGTTTTAGATCTTTAGAAAGTGGTTTCACATTAAAATAATTTTTGTAGCTCAAGTTATGCTCATAATACTAAAGTATGTACAAGCTGTAAATCTGTGAACTTGAAATCCGTATATTATTGTTAAAATTGGGCATTTTTTTAGTAAGAATTAGTGATTAGTGTCTTCATGAAAGTTGTAAATCTTTTTGTTATGTGAATTTTGAGACCTGAACCGATTGATTTGAGTATGTGTAGCAAAAGTTATAGCCAAAATACTACTGTATGTCCGAGTGAAAGATATGCTTCATGTTTAGTGTATATTTTGATATGCTGGGAATTATACATGCATAATCAGCCTTGGATGTCTTCATGAAAGTTGTAGATAATTAAGTTATGGATTTTTAGAAAGTGGTTTCACATCAAAATAATTTTTTAGTTCAAGTTATGCTCAAATTACTGAAGTATGTGCAAGCTGAAATTCTGAAATTTTGGAATTTTGGAAATTTGAATCTTGTTTTCAATACTGGGAATTTTGTGGTATGAATTAGTTGTTTGAGTCTTCATGAAAGTTGTAGATAATTAAGTTTTGGATTTTTAGAAAGTGGTTTTACATCAAAATAATTTTTGTAGTTCAAGTTATGCTCAAATTACTGAAGTATGTGCAAGCTGAAATTCTGAAATTCTGGAATTTTGGAAATCCAAATCTTGTTTTCAATACTGGGAATTTTGTGGTATGAATTAGTTGTTTGAGTCTTCATGAAAGTTGTAGATAATTATGTTAAGAGTATTTTAGAACTAGTTTCATGCAAAAATCATTTTTGTAACTCCAGAAACACTGAAATTACTAATATATGTACGTTTTGAAAAACTCACCTTGAGGCAGTGTGGTATTTCATGAATAAGTAATATTTCTGTTTGGAATTTGAAACTGTGTTCTTCATGAAAGTTGTAGATAATTGTATTATTGAGCTATAGAAAGTGGAATCACCTAAAAAGGAGTTGATTTGCCCATGTTATGACTGTTTTGCTAATGTATGTTGCTGTTAGGGATGCTGAAAGTCACTTAGAATGGCTATTTTGAAAGAAAATGATATTTTTTCTATGTCTAAAAATTATTTATTAAATTGTTGAGTGATTATGAATTATTATAAATGTTGTTGAGTATCACACAGTTTGTATATTGTGATGGTGAATAATTATGAATGACATAATTAATATATATGTACATGAATGCCTTGTGGTTATTGACATATGTGGTTGAAACAGTAAATCCATGATTTTGTGAATTATTATGTGTATTGTGTTCCTTGAGGACTTGTAGTATCCAAGAGGTTTTGGAAATGTGGATATCATGGTATATTAAAAGAATTAAAGGCATTCATGCATCATAAGCATTCAGACGCACTATGGAATTTAGAGGTTCCATGATTGCCTACCCTGGTGGGGGGTTACTCTATGATGAGTTAAGCCCTATTATGTTGTGTGCCATGGAGTGTAGGGATTCATGGTTTATGCAGAAGTCCTACTTATGATATTGTGTACTTCGGTACTTAAGCGCCATGAAGTATAGGGATTCATGGTATATGCTAAAGCCCTATTTGTGTCTCTATGAGACTTTTACTGCAGTATTCCCACCAAGACCAAATGGATCCAGCATGACATCATTTGACTAATTAAAGATCTATTAATGGACTTGTTTGGCATATTCATCATATCATTATGAATTGTTGATTGTGTTTGTGCAATTTTATCTATTTTATATTTATTCTATATTCTGTCTCACTCTTACATTAATTTTTACAGTGAATGACACGCAGAATGCAGAGTGATGCCATGATAGATGTCTATTTGTTTTATTACCTGAACTTTGAATTTATGGGTTGTAATAAATATAATATGTCATGTACCATTATCTTCACAATCGTTTCCGCTACTTAAATATTTTCTTGAATTTAATCAATCACGACTAGTATGTATGATAATTTTTCCGCTGTTATTAATTGTTATATAAACTCTGAATTAAATTTATAATTTTTAAAATGATCTTTCGAAAAAGCGAAAAATTTACTCGAAAATTTTAATCCACGTTTCGGGGCGTTACAAGAACCATTTGCCTTTATATGTTTGTTTAGTGGAAAACAGCTTTAATAGAGGGATTACATGTATATTGACTCATTCCGGATTTAAGTAATGAAGATCGGATATTAACATAGAACCTTCATTCCAGACTTTTACATGCAGGATGAAGAACGGATGGAGACATATAACTATCGTTTTTCATGTATTGGCGTTTTGATAGCCAAAGACTTGATTTGACAGAAAAGATAGAGTATTTTTTGTCAAGTATGGATAGTTTGATATAAAAGCCTGGTAGAAAGCGTATCTTGCTTCTTGAAAGTCAGGCCTTTTGGTCGTAAATATCATAATAGGGCTCGCCGTTGTGAGTGATCATGTTATTGTCATGAGAACGGCTTGTAATGTTAATCCTGAGGGGAAATAATTGTGAGAACGTTTCACTAAGAGTTCATTCCTCAAGATATTCGTTAAACTGTTGATACTGTCCCCAAGTATTATTGGGTGATCAGTTCCGAGTGAATATTTGATTCTCAAACGAGTTCCGAGTGAAACTTCCGAGTGGAAGTTCTTCATAGCCGGTTATCTGCCTATGAGTTTTTCGAGTGAGAACTCTGAGTGGAGATTTTAGTGAGAGTTCCGAGTGGAGGCTCCTCTGTGTGGAAGTTTCGAGTGGAGACTCTTTTGAGTAAGAGTTCCGAGTGAAATCTCTCAACGCGATTATTCCTGAGTAAGGAATTCTGATCGATCCTACTTGGATGAAAAGTTCTGAGTGATCTTTTAACCGCATTCGGTTTTGTTGTATTTGTTGCACTCGGAGTTCAGTTCGGTCTTACAATCCGAGTGTTCGTTTGGGCTCGAAATTTCTGAATGGAATTATATCGAGTAGGAGATGTCCGATTCCCAAGTGGTGTACCACCGAGTGAATCATCTTTTGACTCGTGTGTGATAAGGCATCGAGTGGGGAATGGATGAAAAGGAACCCGAATAAAGCATTTCCTAACGGATAATGTGGAGCTGGGTGGAAGTTCTCCGGACGGGAGATCATCGAGTGAGGGATTTCTGAACGGGAAATCATTGAGTGACTTATCTCCGACTTTCGCGTTACGCACGCCGAGTGGAGAATTTCCGAATGAAATGCCTCGGGTGCTTAAGGGTGAACCCGAATGAGTTATTCGCGAGTCAGAATTCATGAGTCGGGCATTGAGTAGATAATGCCGACTGGAGAATTGATGACCCGGATTTTGAAATAGTGAAGTTTCCAAATAAGGGACTTCAATAGAGAGTATTAATTTGGAGTTCAGTATAACTTACTTGTTGTGTGTGGAGTTCGGTTTGATCCTACAATCCATGTCATATTTGGCGTTCGGTTTAATCCTACTAACCGTTCTTCAATCGGTCTTTGGTTTTACCCACTGACGATTCTTCACCGACATTCGGCCAAACCTACTAGTCATACTCAGAGTTCGGTTTAATCCTACAATCCGAGCCTTCAACACGGGGTTCAGATCAGGGCTAATCCTGAACCTACTGCGCCCGTTACTTGGGGTTCAGCGTGGTCTTGAAGAAGAACCAGCTTACTGCGCCCAAGCCTTCAATACGGTGTTGGGTTTTACCCTTTTACCGTTCTTGGAATGGGGTTCGGTTCAATCCTACAACCCATTTCCTGAGGTTCGGTTTAATTCTACAGCCCAGGTCTTCACCGGTGTTCAGCCAAACTTACTAACCGTACCCAGAGTTCGGTTCAATCCTACAATTCGGGCCTTTAGTTTCTTACACATACTCGAGGAGTTACATCGTCAATTACAGAATGGGTAATTTAGATCATCCGTCCTGAGTATGCTCTTGTACGCTGCACATATTCGAGAAGTTTCATCGTCAACTACAGAATAGGTAGTTGAGATCATCCGTCCTGAATATGCTTCTGTACGCCGGATAAACTGAAATTCATAGCATAAGAAAAACTCGAAAGAGTTAAATTGTTGTGAGAGATTCTTATTAAATCAAAAATAAGAATTACAATGGCTGGGAAAATAATTTCTCCAGTATTCAGTCTAAAATGAGGATAGGAGAGTATGTATTGTTCCAGCAACTAGCTATAATAGATGCGCAAGTTTTGGGTGTTCCATTTATTTCGGATTGGAGTGCCATCAAGGTTCTTAAGGCGGTAAGACCCTTTGCCAGCAACCTCGGATACCCTGTATGGGCCTTCCCAGTTTGGGGCTAGTTTGCCTTGATGAGCAAATTTGTTCCCTACACTTGCTTTCCTCAAAACCAAATCTCCGACGTTGAAAGTCCTTGATTGGACTCGTTTGTTGTATCGGAGAGCAACTTTGGCTTTGATAGCCTGATCTCTGATGAATGCATCTTCTCTGAGTTCTTGTATGACATCCATTTCTGATGCCAAGTTAGCGTTATTGTTCTCTTCAGAGAAGTATTTGACCCTTGTGGAAGCAATTTGCAGTTCCACGGGTATCATTGCCTCTACCCCGTATGTGAGGCGATATGGGGATTCGTTGGTAGAAGAATGAGGCGTTGTCCGATATGCCCATAGGACATGACACAATTGGTCTGTCCATCCGTCCTTGGCTTAGCTAAGGCGTTTCTTTAGTCCTTTCAGCACCTCCCTGTTGGCCACCTCAGCTTGGCCGTTAGTTTGGGGATGTTCGACGGATGAGAATATTTGGGTTATTCCTAACCCTTCGAGTAAATCTGTGAATTTTCTATCCGTGAATTGGGTGCCATTATCTGTGACAACCCGTGCTGGGACCCCGAATCGTGTTATAATGTTTTCATACATGAAACGACGAGTTCAGGCTGAAGTAATATGTACCACCGGCTCTGCTTCTATCCACTTAGTAAAATAATCGACCCCTACAATGAGATATTTGATGCCCCCAGGAGCAGTTGGAAAGGGGCCCAGAATATCCAATCCCCATTGGTAGAAAGGCCATGGAACAGCGGATGTGAAGAGTTCTTCCGCCGGTGTGTGGTGAAGATTAGAGAATTTTTGGCAAGCGTCGCATTTTTTAATGAAGTCAATGGAGTCTTGCTTCATCGTGGGCCACCAGTATCCAGCCCTGAGGATTTTTCTCATTAAGCTTCTTCCTCCAGCGTGGTGTCCACATTGTCCTTCATGCACTTCCTCCATTACGTCTTGCACCTCATTCTCTTTGAGACAAATCAAATAGGGCACGGAGAGCGCCCTCCTGTAAAGATTACCATCGATCATGGTGAAGTATGGTAATTCCCTCCTTATCCTTGTCTTTTCCTTCTCATCCGTAGGTAGCTGTCCATCAGCCAAATAAGGGATGTAGGGGGCCATCCAAGTGTCTCCATAAAGGGAGTTTGTCATTATGGCATTTAGAGAAGGGAAAAGAGGAATGCTGGGCGATGTTAGTGTGCTTTGAACCAACGTAGTGGTGCTACCTGGTCGTTTGGTGCTTGCTAATCTGGAGAGTATATCCGCTCTAGTATTCTCTTCACGTGGAACATGCTTGAATTCCATTTTCGAGAATTTCTCTCTCAACTCCTTGACACAGTTCAAGTATAATTGGAGTTGAGGTTCGCGAGCCTGATAATCTCCTAAGATTTGTGAAATCACCAGTTGTGAATCGCTGCAGAGCGTCGCCTCAGAAGCTCCAATGTCAATTGCAGCTCTCAGTCCGGTCAAACAAGCTTCGTACTCAGCTTGGTTGTTGGATGTTTTGAAATTAAAGCGAAGGGAGATTTCCAGGTGTACTCCGTCATCACTTTCTAGAACTACACCTGCTCCAGAGCCTCTTTGGTTCGATGAACCATCAACGTAAATGGTCCAATAGACACGAGGGGAATCTGGATCAGTCCCTGTCATTTCCACAATAAAATCAGCCAGGACTTGAGCTTTAATAGCGCTTCAGGGTTCATAGGATATATCAAACTCAGAGAGTTCAATAGACCATTTGATCATCCTCCCAGCGAGATCGGGCTTGATTAAAACAGAGCGGAGTGGTAAATCCGTTCTCACTATGATTGGATGGGCGTGAAAGTACGGACGTAGTCGTCGAGAGGCCCAAACAACAGCGAGGGCGGCCTTTTCGATTTTTTGATACCGGATCTCAGCACCTTGTAAGGTTTTGCTAGTGAAATAGACCGGTCTCTCTCCATCGGGAGTTTCTTTTATCAAGGCAACGCCCAAAGCTTCATCTGAAATAGCCAAGTATAGGATGAGTGTGTCCTCGGGGTCAGGCTTTGTGAGAATGGGAGGTTTGGACAACACCTCCTTAAGCTCTTGGAATGCTTTCTCTTGTTCCTGTCCCCACTCGAATTTCTTGGACTTTTTTAGTATTTTATATAGAGGGAGTGATCTGTGAGCCATTTTAGGCATGAACCGTGCCAAAGCTGCTACTTTACCATTCAGGGATTGGACTTCTCTGAGATTCTTTGGACTCTGTATGTCTAGAATCGTTTGGCACTTCCCTGGATTGGCTTCAATACCACGTTGAGTTAACATGAAACCCAAGAACTTCCCAGCAGGGACAGCGAAAGTGCATTTCATTGGGTTTAGCCTCATGTTAAATTCTCTCAAGCGGGTAAATACTTGGCGTAGGTCTTCAATATGATCGCCTCCAACCGGTGTCTTGGCTATTATATCATCGATGTACACTTCAACAAGCTTGGTATGCATACCCTCAAAAACCTTGTTGATCATGCGTTGGTAAGTGGCCCCAGCGTTTTTCAGGCCAAAGGGCATAACTGTATAGCAAAAGACACCACGATCGTTTATGAAAGCTGTCTTTTCTTGATCCTCTTCGCACATCGGAATCTGGTTGTAACCTGAATAAGCATCCATGAAACTCAGGTATTGATAACCTGAGGAATCATCTACCATCCGATCTATATTAGGAAGAGGATAAGGATCCTTTGGACAGCAACGATTGAGGTCCACATAGTCAATGCACATTCTCCATTTACCATTGGACTTACGGACCATCACCACATTCGAGAGCCAAGAGGAATAACGGATTTCTTTGATAAATCCGGCCTTCAGCAATTCCTCAGTTTGCTGGCAAGCTGCCTTCTGTTTCTCTGGGCCCAATCTTCTTTTCTTTTGGGCAACCGGTCTCGTCTCTAGATAGACGGATAATTTATGACAGCAGAAAGCAGGGTCTATGCCAGGCATATCGACTGCAGTCCATGCAAAGAGGTCTTTAAATTCTTACAGGAGCGTCAGTAGTCGCTGTTCCATTTCTGTATCTAGCTTGTCATTAATATGGGTGATCTTTTCTGGAGAATCTCCTAAGACGATGTCCCTGGAACTTCCATCCGGTGTGGGCTTTAATGGGTTGGACGGATCAATGTTCAAATCCGCCCTAGGGTCCAGGTCGACAAGGCTTACAGATCCAGCAGCTGCTCCAGAATCATTAAGTTTCCTCTTTTTATTGGAGGCTTCCAGCTTTGTTATATTGAGGCTTAAGTTGTAGCAGTACCTGGCCATCTCTTGATCACCCCGGATAGATGAAACAACATTATCCTTGTCAATGAACTTGATAAGGAGATGTGGGGTTGATACAACTGCCTCCATTGCATTTAGTGTGGGGCGGCCTATGATGCCATTAAATGGTGATTTGACATCAATCACCAGCACTCGGGATTTAACCGTTCTGGCCCCTGGTTCGCCTTCAAACGAAATAAGGGTATCAAGATACCCTTTAGTCGATTGCTTTGCTCCGTTGAAAGCTGTTAGTTCCTGCGTATAAGGCTGTAAGTCTGAGTCTTTAAAACCCATTCTTTCAAAGCAATTATAGAAAATAACATCGCAGGAACTTCCCTGGTCAACAAGGATTCTTCGGACGTCCTTGTTGGCTATTACTGTCGTGATGACCACAGCATCGTCACCACCAGGAATGGTTGGGCCAAAATTCTCATCGGAGAAAGAGATTGTTGGAGCCTCAATCCCACCTCTGTAAGGGCGATTGTCTTTGACTTTCCCTTGCACAGACAGAATCATTCTATGATGATTCTTACGAGCTGTAATTGAAGCTCCTCCTCCAGCGAACCCTCCAGCAATCATGTCAATGACTTCACGCCGGCCTTGACGCTGTTGCTGAGGCATGCTATCTTTATGTGCTATTTCATCAGTCATCACACCCTTTTGTTTCTCCGAAGTAGAGAATTTTCTAACCGGATTACGGTTATTGTCATCCCCGTCATCTGGATCTCTTTCTCTTTTCTCATTCCGCTCTACTCTGTCAAATGATTTCTCTTTGAATAGGTATTGCTTTAATTTGCCTTCTCTAATTAGCGTCTCAACCGCGTTCTTTAGAGCTTGGCATTCATCAGTGGAATGACCATTCTGTTCATGAAAATCACAATACTTACGGGGATTTCCAGGTCTTTTCATAGGGGCTGGTCTTCTGATGCCATATATGCTGAAAGCTGGCCATCCGACCTCTCTCAAAATCTGAGATGGCTTGGCAGATAGTTGTGCATAATGGATGAAGGAATTAACATGCCTTTCTCGAGGTCGGAGAGAATGGTTATTAACTTTAGGATTGGTGAATGGCCTCTCCATGCGTTCTGACCTCGTTTTCTCCTTACCCTTCTGGGTTTGGGAAGGTGGTGTTGATGGCTTTTTCTTTGCAGCGATGGCTTCCAGGTGCATCTCTATACTCACGTACTTTGAGGCTTTTTTCCTGAACTCCTCAAAAGTTACTGGAGGGCTCTTTGCTAATGAAAGAGCAAAAGCCGATCCTGGTTGCAATGCCTCAATGACGATATGCAGCTTAATAGACTCTGTGAGGTTAGGAACCAGGGAAGCTTCCTTGTAGAACCTCTTCAGGAAATCTTTTAAGCCTTCGTTTTCACCTTGCTTAATCTGAGCCAAGGTATGAGATGTCCTGGGCACATCTCTAGAGATGACAAAGTGAGTCTCAAAAGTAGCTGCCATTTCAGCCCAAGAATCTATGGATCCAGAAGGCAGACCTTTAAACCATCCGAGAGCCTCCTCAGATAATGTTCGAGGGAACATTCGACACATCACATCTTCATCAGCCCCCAAGTACATGGCTTCAAATACGTAAGCATCAAGGTTCTTAGTAGGATCAGTTTCACCATTGTATTTTCCAATGGAAAGTGGCTGAGTAGTTTGAAGGTGCTTGGGGATGTGGATGCTCATAAGTCTCCTTGAAAAAGGAACTTTTAGCTTGTAAGACACTGGGGGTGCTGCCGTTGACTCTCTCTTCCTTCGGGAAGCTTCATCTTCAGAATCACGAGTCTGTTCTCTCCCCTCAAACGTAGGGATATTTGAGTATTGGAGAGTGGTGGATTTTTCACCATCAGTTGTGTGGGGAGTATTTCGTGTGCGAGATGATTCCTTATCCTCGCTTTGCCTTCTTTCTTTTCGCAATTCAGCGAGTTCCCTTTGGAGTTGACTAATTAGCTCATCACGAGGATCAGGATTAGACACTGTTACTATCTTTTTTGAGCTGCCCCCATGAGAATCAAAGTTGAGCTTCCTGAAGATGTTGGGGTTGGTTCTGCCTTCAGGTTGATTCTCCACCATTTCTTGTACTTCGCCTTCCATTGTGGATTACTTGCTCTTTCAAAGGATATGGGAATAACTTTATCGAGTCCCACCGGGCGTGCCAATGATCTGTCTTGAACCGGGGTCTAGAGATCCGGACTCAAGTCAATCACAAATAGTATGCAAATACTGTGCAGAAGACCGGATGTATGAGTATCCGGTGTAAATATCCGTTGTCCTTGTGTGAGGAGAGCGGATTGGGCGTCCTGGAGATCCTTCACACCGACCTAACGCGTTGAAGTGGGCGAATGGTGGTGTCACCTGCAAAGATTCTCCGACGCTCAAGTCAGTGATGATATTCCAAGTAAGGAATGTATTTCAGAGAATAATCGTTCATAGATTCAGTTGAAGATCCCTCACTTCATTAATGAAATGAGTTCATATACCTGATTGGCTCGTTTTACGAGGACTCGTTAGTGGGGAACCACTAACTCCCATTAGCATTATTTTATTGCGCACTTACCAACATGATTGGGTCAAGTGGCTATTTTATATTGAGCATGGAGAATATAGACTAGGATTAGGGAACAAGTTGACCATCCCCGTGAGCAGAATTTGGCTCGTAGTGCAGGGAATTATTGATCGATCCCTGTAGCAATGATCATTGTCTTTAGCACAGTGACGTGTGTGTTGTCCGGTATCATGGTGTTATCCTGAACAACCGGTATAGGGAGAACGCCTGATACGGAATTACAGTCCGGATGTATACCGATGACACCGGTTACACGTTGATGTCTTGACAAAGACGTTGAAATATGTCTTGCAGATCGGATACCGGTATTGAGACCGGATCAGATAGTTTTTGGAATAAAAGTTGAATTATTGACATTATTAATTAAGATGATTATTTCTAATACTTCTTCTTAGTTCTAATGATTTTGATCATATGTTTCTTATATAAAAGAAGTAATGAAACATATATTACTCTAGTTTTCTTTTTTAAGGTTAAATATGTTTTTGGACTATGTGTTTTGACCAAATTTTAGCTTTGGCCACTTGTTTTTGTATCATTGGTTTTAATTCTTCATGTTATTTAGGTTGGATTTGATCTCTACGATGTAACATTAACACAACTGTTAAGTTAACAAATATAAATGTTGCATCATTTGTGTATTTGCATGTGATAACAGGTTTTGATAATGACAATGGAAACAAGCAATGGGAAGTCTTCAAAGAATCAAAAACAATTAGTGATTTCATATGAAAGAAGAAAATGGTCTCACAAAGGTTCAAGAGATGAAGAAATCAATGAATCAAACAAAAGGAAAGCAACCATGCATCATTAGATTCAAATGGATGACCAACAGGCATGAGAAAATGTCAAAATGAAGAGCATGAATCGATTCAAGCACGAGTGAATCGATTCACAGCCCTGGAAGTCATAAAAATGAGAAACAGAATGGGTTGAATCGATTCACCATGACCCTGAATCGATTCACAGCCCTGGAAGTCACTAAGATTGCAAACAGTATGTCCTGAATCGATTCACAAGGACCCTGAATCGATTCACACGATGCTGACAGTCCAGGAACCCCAAACAGAATGCTCTGAATCGATTCAACAAAGCTCGAATCGATTCACACGAACCTGAAACTTAAATCTGCACACATCAGAATGCTTCGAATCGATTCAAGGCACTATGAATCGATTCGAGAAGTGGGAAACACCACTAAAAGAACAGATTTAAGTGGGAAACATGGATCCAATCTTTTAATACGCAGAGACAAGCTGGAGCCATCATCTTGCAACGGCTAGGAACCCTCAACACTGCATAAATGAGTCTATATAATGAAGAGGAACTAAAGCACAAAGAGAAGAACCAAGAAGCTACAATCTCTTGCTTTCTATTGTGCTTTGTAAGCCTATTTCTTGCATCTTATACTTCACTTGTATATCCTCTCATCTTGAGAGTTAGAACTTGGGAGAGCTTTTCATTTGTATATTTGCTCTATTGAGAGAGTGTATTGATTGTAAACACAAACTCCAAACACACAAAGTTATTCACTCTAGGTTGAGTGGTTGTTCACTCTAGGATTGAGTGGTTACAAAGGTTGTGGACTCAACCTTTGGGATATTGTGAGATTGAGAGATTGGGTGGGTTGCCCTTGTACTTGTGAGGATTGGGTTCTTGAGTGTGGGACACTAGGAAGCCGCAATTGCTCAAAGTTGTATCTCTAGTCTACAATAGTGGAAAATCCTCTAAGTGGGTTGCTTAGAGGCGAGACGTACACCGGATTGGGTGGAACTCGTTACATCGGTTTGCAAGCTTCTCTTCCTTACTCTTTTACTTTCATACATCTCATATTTGTTGATTGGTATTGTTTGGTTGAGAAGAACATATTTGAACTTGCTTAATTTACTATACCTTAGACATTGCACACCAAGTGTTTGCTAAATTGCCTCAGCAATATTTACCTCTTGTAGTGCATTGCATATCATTGTCACTTGCTTTCACTTGCATAATCTCATAAACTTGGTTATAGGAATCAATTTCAAAGGCATTCCAAGCAAAAGTTTTATAACTCAATTCACCCCCCCTCTTGAGTATTGAGGCCACTTGAACAACAAGTGGTATCAGAGCTTGACTCTTGGTAGATCAAGCTTAACAGCTTCAAGAGATTAAATGGCCTCAAGTTCTCAAAATGTTTTTCCCGAGGGTGGTGCGATAAATAGACCTCCCGCTTTCAATGGGGAAGGGTATGCCTTTTGGAAAGAAAGAATGAAAATCTTCATTCAATCAATTGACTTGAGAATATGGAATGCCATTGAAAATGGTCCCTATATACCAATGCATACCATAGATAGCAAGAATGTTGAAAAACCCATAGATGAATGGACTAGCGAGGAAGAAAAGAAAGTCCAATATGGCTACAAGGCCAAAAATCTCATTACAATGGCTTTAGGACAAGACGAATTTTTTAGAATAATGACATGCCAAACCGCTAAAGAAATGTGGGATACTATTCAAGTAACCTATGAAGGTACTAATGATGTAAAGGACTCAAAGATTAGTACTCTTACTAGCCAATATGAATGCTTTAGGATAAATTCAGGAGAATCTATTGTTGATATGCAGAAAAGGTTTACACTCATTATTAACCATCTTATTACTCTTGGCAAAGTGTACACTAACAAAGAGCTTGTGCACAAAATTTTGAAAAGTCTCAGCAGGGAATGGCAACCTCTTGTCACAGCAATAAAACAATCTCCTAGCATCAATGAAATGTCTCTTGCAACACTCTTTGGAAAATTGCAAGAACAAGAGCAAGAACTTAAAGCATTGAAGCTAGCCGAGGAAGAGGAGAAATCCACCAAGAAGAAAGGGCTAGCCCTCAAAGCCACCTCCATGCATGAGGAAGAATCATGCAGTGACTTAGATGAAGAAGAAGAATTTGGGCTGTTTGTAAAAAGATTTGGAAGATTCATGAAGAACAAAAAGTTCCAAAAGAACTTTAAGCCCCAAGGTAAGAAATCTACCTCTAATGAAACTTCATCTTCACCAAGCTGTTTTGAATGTGGCAAGGAAGGACACTTCAAAGCCGATTGTCCAAACCTCAAAAAGAAGGGCAAGGACAAACAAAGAAGAAGAAGAGCCTATATTGCTTGGGATGAGAACGATGTGAGCAGCTCCGACGACTCGGAAGATGAGCAAGCCAATCTTTGCTTAATGGCAAATCATCAAGAAGAAGAAAATGAGGTAAATCTTCTTGACTTAGATAAAAATGAGCTGTTAGATGCATTTGAGGAATTATATGATAAGTTTACAAAAATCTCTAGTAAACTCAAAGCATCTAGGAAAACTAGTGATACTCTTGAATTGCATCTCATGGAAGCATGTAAAGAAAATGAGAGCTTAAAAGAAGAACTAGAGAAAGTTCAAACATGCTCTAGGGATAAACCTTGTGATTTTGCAAAGAAGTGCATAGTGTTAGAAACCAAGGTTGAAGACCTAAATAGGACACTAGAGAAATTCACAAATGGAAGAGATAATTTGAATATCCTACTTGGGCAACAAAAATGCATGTTTAGTAAAACCGGTCTAGGATATGACCAAGAACATAGTAATCATAAAATGGAGAAGCACTACAAAAACTTCTTTGCACCACCAAGCAAGTCCTCCTCACCTTTTATGAAATGCAATCATTGTGGCACCAAAGGACATAGTGCATATAAGTGTAGTGTTAGGAAACTAGGACCAAAGGTCTTAAGAAAGGTGTGGGTTCCCAAAGGAACGTTCCCACAAGCTAACCTTAAAGGACCCAACATAAAATGGGTACCTAGTTCTCTAAAATGATTTTGTTTTGCAGGTATGCTTCAAGGCAAGCAACACCCATTGGTACTTGGATAGCGGGTGTTCGAAGCATATGACGGGAGATATAACCAAATTTACATCATTCACTCCCAAACGAAAAGGAAGCGTCACCTATGGAGACAACACTAAGGGAAGAATCCTAGGCATTGGAAATATTGGTAAGAACTCTTCCACCTCCATAAGTGATGTAGTGTATGTTGAAGGCCTCAAACATAATTTACTTAGTATAAGTCAATTATGTGACAAAGGATATAGAGTCTTATTTGAATCAAATTGTTGCATAATTGAGCATAAGACTAATAAGGAAATCAAGTTTGTAGGCCAAAGAATTGATAATATTTACATGATTGATATGGACAGTTTGTCTACAAATGATGAACAATGCTTCATTTCAAAAGAGGATGAAACATGGCTATGGCATAGAAGAATAGCTCATATACATGTAGACCACTTGAACAAACTTGTTTCTAAAGATTTAGTAATTGGTCTACCAAAGCTTAAATTTGAAAATAGATTTTGTGATGCATGTCAAAAGGGAAAACAAGTAAAGGCATCTTTTCAATCCAAAAATATTGTTTCTACTCAAAGGCCTTTACAACTTTTGCACATGGATTTATTTGGACCATCCAAAATCAAAAGCTTTGGAGGTAATTACTATGGTCTAGTAATAGTAGATGACTATTCAAGATATACATGGACACTGTTTCTTGCTCATAAAAATGAAGCTTATCATGCATTCAAGAAACTTGCAAAGATTATCCAAAATGAGCAAAACTCAAAAATTGCATCCATTAGAACCGATCATGGGGGAGAATTTGAAAATCAATCTTTTGAAAAGTTTTGCGAAAAACATGGTATTAATCACAACTTTTCAGCTCCTAGAACTCCACAACAAAATGGAGTAGTTGAAAGAAAGAATAGATCTTTAGTGGAGCTCGCTAGAACCATGCTAAATGAAAACAATATTGCGAAACATTTTTGGGCCGATGCGGTAAACACCGCATGTTATGTTATGAATAGATGTTTGATAAGGCCTATTTTAAAGAAAACCCCCTATGAGCTTTACAAGGGTAGAAAACCCAACATTGCATACTTTCATATCTTTGGATGTAAATGTTTTGTGCTCAACAATGGAAAGGATAATCTAGGGAAGTTTGATGCAAAATCTGATGAGGCAATCTTCCTAGGATATTCTCAATCAAGTAAATCTTATAGAATTTTCAACAAACAAACAAATACCATTGAGGAATCTATTCATGTCAAATTTAATGAAAATAGCCATAACCCTCCGAGAAAGGAAGATGTTGATGATTTTGTAGGTACCTTTCAAGAAATGAACTTACAAGACAAAGAAGAAGAAGTCAACAATGATGGAGGTGCAACACAAATTGAGAGACAACAAGATTGGGTAACTTTGAAGGATCATCCCTTGGACAAGATCATTGGAGAAATAACCAAAGGGGTAAGTACTCGAAACGCCATTAGAAATGCATGCAATCACTTGGCTTTTGTATCCCAAATAGAACCCAAAAATATTGATGAAGCCATTATTGATGAACATTGGATGTTGGCCATGCAAGAGGAGTTAAACCAATTTGAAAGAAATGAAGTTTGGGAACTTGTGCCTAGACCCAATGATCATCTAATAATAGGCACCAAATGGGTTTTTAGAAATAAGTTAGATGAAAACGGTATAATAACTAGGAACAAAGCTAGACTAGTTGCAAAGGGATACAACCAAGAAGAAGGAATAGACTATGAAGAAACATATGCTCCCGTAGCTAGGTTAGAAGCCATTAGATTATTGCTAGCTTTTGCATGCTGTATGGATTTCAAACTGTATCAAATGGATGTCAAAAGTGCGTTCTTAAACGGCTACATTCAAGAAGAAGTCTATGTAGATCAACCTCCCGGTTTTGAAAATCATATATTTCCAAATCATGTCTTCAAATTGAGAAAAGCCTTATATGGTTTGAAGCAAGCTCCAAGAGCTTGGTATGAAAGATTAAGCAAATTCCTTTTAGAACACAACTTTGAAAGAGGAAAGGTTGATACTACATTGTTTATAAAACGCAAACACAATGACATCCTCTTGGTACAAATTTATGTAGATGACATAATATTTAGTGCTACTAATGAAAATCTTTGTCAAGAATTTGCCAAGATTATGCAGAAAGAGTTTGAAATGTCCTTGATGGGAGAACTCACCTTCTTCCTCGGACTACAAATAAAACAAGCCATTGATGGAACGTTCATTAGCCAAACCAAATACTGCAAGGAACTACTTAAAAGGTTTGGAATGGACAAGGCAAACGAGATAGCTACACCTATGAGCACATCCTGCTATCTAGACAAAGATGAAAAGGGTAAGGACATTGAAATCACCAAATATCGAGGTATGATTGGATCCTTACTGTATTTAACTGCGAGTAGACCTGATATTATGTTTGCGGTATGCATGTGTGCTAGATATCAAGCATGTCCTAAAGAATCATATTTGACTACCGTAAAAAGAATTTTGAAATATCTTGTGGGTACTCAAAATGTTGGTTTATGGTATCCCAAAGGCGTTGAATGTAATCTTTTAGGATATTCTGATTCCGACTTTGCGGGGTGTAAGCTTGATAGAAAAAGCACTAGTGGTACATGCCATTTGCTTGGTAGTTCCCTTGTTTCTTGGCATAGCAAGAAACAAGCAAGTGTTGCATTGTCAACAGCTGAGGCAGAATATGTAGCAGCTGGTAGTTGTTGTGCTCAAATTCTTTGGATGAGACAACAACTTCTTGATTTTGGTATTTCCTTGAACAAAGTCCCCATTAAATGTGATAACACTAGTGCCATTAATATCTTGAAAAATCCAGTAATGCACTCTAGGACCAAACACATTGAGATTAGGCATCACTTTATTAGAGATCATGTGTTAAAAGGGGATTGTGTGCTTGAACATGTTGAAACCTCTAGGCAACTAGCAGATATTCTCACAAAACCCTTGGCTAGAGAGCAATTTATTTACATTAGAAGAGAATTGGGTATTCTTGATATGACAAATTGTATTTAAGTGATCACTTCATCTTGTGTATTGATTGCATGACACCTTTACTAGTGATTAATGCAAAAGAACCCCATGGAAATGGAGATTTAATGATCCTATATGGAATTCCTCATGCCTTGAATATATTGGAATGGAAAGAAATGAATTTTGAGTGAAACAGCCCTTCGAATCGATTCAGCACCCCTCGAATCGATTCACAGACCTGTTGGTTCAAAAATCCTCAAAACAGTATCGTTCGAATCGATTCACACTCCCCTTGAATCGATTCAAACACCTGATGGTCCATATTCCCTCAAACAGAGAGGTTCGAATCGATTCACAGCATACTCGAATCGATTCACGTGTCTGATCCTTTCATTTTTCTGAAATCAGTAACGCTCGAATCGATTCATAGCATTCCTCGAATCGATTCACGCGTCAGTTACTGCATATTCACGCTGATTAATTCACACACTCCCTCATTTAACTCTTCCACTATCTCCCACTCTCTCTTCTCAAAATCCTCAACTTCTAATCTCTTCAACTTCTTCTCCAAACCTTCCACTCAAATCCTTCATCTTCCATGGCTTCCTCCTTTCAACCTCGCAAGAAACAACGTGCAAACACCGCTGCAGCCTCCATGCCTCAACACTCTGATTTATCTAGATTATTCACTACCCAAAAGGATCTTGATAGGTACCAATCTTCATTCTCTGAGAAACATCTCATTTCTCCCCATTGGCTTGATCTCCCATTCTTTGAAGCATCTGGACTTCCTCTACTCACCACCTTACATCAACAAGAGCTAGTTGGCTTCATGGCTCTTGAGGAAGTAGCAATCTACCCCGAACTCATTCGTGTATTTTACTCCACTTTACGCCTTCAAGATGCTCGCTATATTGCCCGAGTGAAAGGTAAGACTATCATTCTTGATAATGAGGTAATGAATCAAGTTGGCTTACTCCCTCTTAGCAACGCTTCCTTCCATGGCAAAGAACCTCCTCTTGCATGGAATTATAATCCGTTGGAGGCAAGAGCTTTCTTTAATCTTGCAGGTCCCTCGAGCACGGTTGGCACCTTAAGTCTCCATCACCGCCTCTTGCACTTTGTCCTTGTCAAAATTCTCCTCCCCTCCGGTGGAAATTATGCAAGGCTAAATGAGGCCCAAATCTTGCTGCTCTGGGCAATTGTCAATGAGAAAGACATAAATTGGATTGACTTGGTTAGGCATCACATGGTTGAAGCCCAAAACCTCGCCCATCTTCCATATGCCATACTCATTACCAAATTGCTCCACCATTTTAAAGTGGACTTGAAAAATGAGATCAAGGAAGTGGTCGGTCCCAAGGCACCTATTGGCAAATTTCATCTCACTAAGATGAATATTGTGGAATACCAAGGCAGGTGGCAATTTCTTAGGCGTCCCCGACATGAAGTTGAAGATGACGCTCCTCCTCCTCCTCCTCCTCCACCCACTGCTACTGATGATCTTTTCACAAGACTCACTGCTCACCTGGACCAGCGGCTCAACTCCATGGAAGCAAACATCCACACTCGACTGGACAGGATTGAAGCCAACATGGAAGAGCGATACACGGAGCTTGCCACCCAGATATCCAGCATTCACTTCCCACATCCATGACTGATCTTTACTCTTCTTTATTACCTTTATTTTTCACATTCAGACTTGGTTGTTTACTTTGGTTTCTGTTTTGGTCAATTACTTGCACAACTATCTCCTCTTAGTTTCTTCCTTTACTATGTCGGTTGAACAATTACCTCGTTTGGTTAATTATTTTTGGTTTATCTCAATTGCATTTGCCTGTGATTACTACTCGATTTACTGCGTACCTCCAACTTTTGTTTTTGATAATGACAAAGGGGGAGAGATGGAGAGATAGAGAGCTACACGTGCGATACATGTGCGATATGATATATTTACGATATATGCGAATATGATACATATATATGAATGTGATACAGGTGTGACATTATTTCAACGCTTGAAATCATTTGATGGTTTTATTGAAAAACAAAGGGGGAGACCTACTTTCTTAAAAGAAATAATTGCTTAAAACAAACAGAGACATTAGTTTTCATGACTTGTTATTGGCTAATAAACACCCCAAGAGATGGCCATTGGTTGTCATCATCAAAAAGGGGGAGAATGTATTTGCATGTGATAACAGGTTTTGATAATGACAATGGAAACAAGCAATGGGAAGTCTTCAAAGAATCAAAAACAATTAGTGATTTCATATGAAAGAAGAAAATGGTCTCACAAAGGTTCAAGAGATGAAGAAATCAATGAATCAAACAAAAGGAAAGCAACCATGCATCATTAGATTCAAATGGATGACCAACAGGCATGAGAAAATGTCAAAATGAAGAGCATGAATCGATTCAAGCACGAGTGAATCGATTCACAGCCCTGGAAGTCATAAAAATGAGAAACAGAATGGGTTGAATCGATTCACCATGACCCTGAATCGATTCACAGCCCTAGAAGTCACTAAGATTGCAAACAGTATGTCCTGAATCGATTCACAAGGACCCTGAATCGATTCACACGATGCTGACAGTCCAGGAACCCCAAACAGAATGCTCTGAATCGATTCAACAAAGCTCGAATCGATTCACACGAACCTGAAACTTAAATCTGCACACATCAGAATGCTTCGAATCGATTCAAGGCACTATGAATCGATTCGAGAAGTGGGAAACACCACTAAAAGAACAGATTTAAGTGGGAAACATGGATCCAATCTTTTAATACGCAGAGACAAGCTGGAGCCATCATCTTGCAACGGCTAGGAACCCTCAACACTGCATAAATGAGTCTATATAATGAAGAGGAACTAAAGCACAAAGAGAAGAACCAAGAAGCTACAATCTCTTGCTTTCTATTGTGCTTTGTAAGCCTATTTCTTGCATCTTATACTTCACTTGTATATCCTCTCATCTTGAGAGTTAGAACTTGGGAGAGCTTTTCATTTGTATATTTGCTCTATTGAGAGAGTGTATTGATTGTAAACACAAACTCCAAACACACAAAGTTATTCACTCTAGGTTGAGTGGTTGTTCACTCTAGGATTGAGTGGTTACAAAGGTTGTGGACTCAACCTTTGGGATATTGTGAGATTGAGAGATTGGGTGGGTTGCCCTTGTACTTGTGAGGATTGGGTTCTTGAGTGTGGGACACTAGGAAGCCGCAATTGCTCAAAGTTGTATCTCTAGTCTACAATAGTGGAAAATCCTCTAAGTGGGTTGCTTAGAGGCGAGACGTACACCGGATTGGGTGGAACTCGTTACATCGGTTTGCAAGCTTCTCTTCCTTACTCTTTTACTTTCATACATCTCATATTTGTTGATTGGTATTGTTTGGTTGAGAAGAACATATTTGAACTTGCTTAATTTACTATACCTTAGACATTGCACACCAAGTGTTTGCTAAATTGCCTCAGCAATATTTACCTCTTGTAGTGCATTGCATATCATTGTCACTTGCTTTCACTTGCATAATCTCATAAACTTGGTTATAGGAATCAATTTCAAAGGCATTCCAAGCAAAAGTTTTATAACTCAATTCACCCCCCCTCTTGAGTATTGAGGCCACTTGAACAACAATTTGTCCTCTATTCAATCTCATCAACTTGTTCTAGTTTTTAGCTTCTCAAAATCAATCATATTTTTTTTCTATCGACATCTTTAAGGATCAATTACAACATATTAAATAACATAAAGATTGAAATCAATAAAATAGAAAACTAAAGGAATAAAATTAAAAAATGGTTAAAATATAGACGATAAAAACATATTTAACCTTTATATATATATATAAATATATATTAATACTAATATTATAATATTATATGGGTGGATATTACTCAAGTTTCAATCAATTGAACCACTTATCATTCAATCTGAATTGCTTATAAGCTTATTAAATTATTATTAACCCATCAAACATATATTTAATCATTATTAACTCAACAACGATTTTATTACGATTAAATCATTCAATACAAAAAAAAAAGAATCATTACCAAAAAGAAATCACAGTCAAATCATTAAGATTAAAAGGGATTAGGTAGCCTTTTTAGCTAGCTTGTAATATTTTTTAAAATGGAACTTTAAGTAGTTTTTTTAAATTTTAACTACTAGCTAAAATTCCTTTTTAATTTATTATTTATTTATATTTATAATAATTTCTAATATTATCCTTTATTTTAATTTCAAAAGATTAAACATTTATTCTATTTTAAAAGACATAATTATTTCATATTTTTTTACATTAATTAGTATTATTTGATACTTACATTATTTATTATTATTATTATTATTATTATTATTATTATTATTATTATATTTTCTTATAATATGTAATTATGATTTCTATATATAAAAAATACTTATATAAATTATGATATTTGAAATATGCATTTTTTTCATATATAATTCATGATTTTTTTCATAAATAACAAAAAATTTAAATATTATTTTATTAAATTTTAGACTAATTAAAATATCACCAAAAAAGTTAGTGTATATAAAAATTTTACAAGTTTCACCTAAATAACTAAATATATTTTTCATGTCATTTTATATTTATCATCTACTATAACAACTAATTTTTTTATCAAATATTTCCAATATAATTACCTAACTTATCAACTTTTAATTTTTCAATTTTCATAACTTTTTCAATTTTCAACTAATTTTTTATTTAATTTTATGAAATAGACACGTATACCTTAAGTTTGAGTGTATCATAATAAAAATTACAATTACAATTACAATACTATAAAAAAAAACATAGCAAATACATCACTCTTTACTAATTCCCAGAACCTAGGTCCTAAAGTATACTACATATATATTCAGGTGTATGTAGGTCCTAAACCCTACATATAGCAAATACATACAGAAGTATGCAGGTGAATTAATGACAAGGAATGTTGAAAGAAAATTCAAATAGCCAACTGATTCTGCACTTCAAGGATAGTGGTGGCTGAATCCCTAAGCCTTTGTGTCTCTTCTTGTGTCAAGTGGATATTGGTTACACCCAGTGCTCCTCCTCTTCCCAGCTGCGCAGGCAAGCTAAGGAACACTTCCCCACCATCGATGCCGTAAAGACCCTTTGCAAGAACCGACACTGGGTGCACTTTCCTTTGGTCCCTAATAATGGTTCGAGCCAAGTTCGCCACCGAATATCCTATTGCCCAAGAAGTGTACCCTTTCAAACTTATCACCTCGTAGGCGCTGTGTACAACCTCTTTGTGTATATTCTCCAACATCTCCTTCTCATACTCTATTTGTTGTTTCTCCAGAAAACTCAGCACCGGAACTCCTCCAACACTAATGCTAGACCACAGAGCCACTGAACTGTCACCGTGTTCCCCCACTATGTAAGCCTACACAATTCACATCAATAGAGAAAAAGGAACAACATAAGAATAGTTGAAAAGAGTAGAGTTTTATTGTAATTTTGTTAGAATGGTTAAACGAAGTAGTTACCTGAACATCTTGAGCATTGACGTCAAGATGATCAGCAATGAGGAAACGGAAGCGGGATGAGTCCAAGTTGGTGCCAGAGCCAATGACACGGTTAGAAGGGAAGCCAGAAAGCTTCCAAGCGACGTAAGTGAGAACATCGACAGGGTTGGAGACGATGAGGAGAACAGTGTCCGGGGAGTAACGAACCAAGGGAGGTATGATTTTCTGAAAGAGAGCAACATTCCTCTGCAGAAGGTTCAACCTCGACTCCCCGTTGATCTGGCGGGCCCCAGCGGTTACAATGCAGAGGTCGGATCCCGCCGTAACGGAGTAGTCGGTGGAGGCATGAATTTTGGTACGAGGTAGAAAGGCTGCGGCGTGCTGAAGGTCTAACATCTCGCCTCGGAGTTTGTCGGGAATGGCGTCGACAAGGACGAGTTCATCAGTGAGGTCCTGAGTGAGGATTGTTTGGGCTATGGCCATTCCCACGTTGCCTGCCCCAACAACTGAGATTTTGTTGTGGCGCTTTGTGGGAGAAGGAGGTGCAGCGTTCATGATGGGCTTGAAGAAGGCCTGGCTTAAGTCCAACCCCCCTGGCCCCAATGCTGAACCTGAATTGCTCTTGTGCATTGCCATGCTAGCTTGCTTTTCGTTTCTTAGTTAACTCGAAAACAAAGACAAACAAGTGTAGTGTATTATTTGTTGTGCTTATGAGGTTGCAGCTATTTATAATAATGTGGAGGAACATCATGAACGTAAAACTTGGGACTAAGGTGAATGGTTTCAGACTTTTGGCCTTGGAGAGGAAGTAATATTAAGGAGTTTCAACGGTCAATTATGTGTTTTCTTCGTACATTCCATGTGGGTGGTTGAGATCAAAACGGCCGTCATCTTGTGGACACATTCCACTTTCTCTTTTGTCTCTCCCTAGCCCATGACTGCTGCCATTTTTTCAATTTGCTTCAGTATATGTTCAATTTCAACCAATTGGTTGGGGACTTTTGAATTGAGGTGAAAATGCTTGATACGTACATATTTGGAAGTTTCAACAGTTTCTGGATTCTTGAAGGAAGGAGTTTTTCTTTCTAGTAACATGAAGGATTGTACAAGGAAAAAAACACCGTGTCGGCTAGATGTCGTTTTGCGTGGCCATTCAATGACGTGCTATTCATAAACTTTTTGTTTCAGGGAACTTTTTTACCGTTTGGTCAAATGTGACTTTTAGCATTGAGACTAAAAAAGTCATCGTATCACTCGAACAACCAATAGAATTTTAATGATTTATTGAAACTTTCAACGACGCGAAGCGGAGAAGAATGTATTAATTTGCCGAAAGATATAGGATGTTAGAGAAAGTAACTACAAACATGCATAGATAATGAAAGAGGGGAACAAATTAATTCTGCTTGGGGCAATACATGTTAAGAAAACTGTGTGCCCTTAGCTTGTTTTAACCGTTGAACACGCTTTTCCTATATTTCCATTTAACTTTTTAGTATCCACTTATCGATGTTTACTGTTTGTGTTTAATTAAGAGTTTTATATATGAAGAGAGCTTACTTATCAAATGCAAGAAGGATGTGCTAGGATAATACGAAATGAGAACCACTGGCAATTTTTCCGAAATTTTGTGATGCAATCTATTCTCTAATGTGCACTTATTATTGGCTCTTTTAAATTATTATAGAAGTACGTATTCGTTTTTCAAATTACCATATTAGCTGACATAAAGAGATTTTTATTGTGCTTATACGTGCGATGGATTATAGAAAACATATTTGCATAATTCAATTATTTTTAATATTTTTAATTTATATAAAACAGTTTGCTTGAATTTATTAGTTTAACATATGCATTTCAGGTTTGTATTATTTAATTTTGTATGTAAGTTGATGTACCTCTTGTACCTTTTTTTTAATTCTATTTGAACTATTCGATATGGGGATAATACTATTAATGTCGGTATTGGTATCAAATCTTTCTCAACCATTACACCGGTCTGGTGGAATCCAGTATTATATATCCAAATCTAGTTAAAAGTTTTGGTGTCCGATCTCCAATTTTGGTGTCATTTGTAAAGACACTCCAACACTCAAGTTACTTTAGATACTTAATATCGGAGCTCAAACGTAAGTTAATGAATGCAACATACTTTTGAGAGTCGTAAATGAGGAGTAATTATAAGAGTAGGTGACAATTGAGTCTTACATATCGTTATGTCAGTACAAATCCATGAATCATCGGGAAAAGTTGACACTTCCGTAGACATTTCTGACACCCTCTACAAGTATTTACCAATGTGCCCCCAATCATTCAACCAGATTCTCCATTACACTGGTCATGGGATTAAGGTTCTGTTGGGCCTATCAGGTATCGCGGTGTGCTCGCATGGAGCGTCTTCGTGGTCCTGAACATCATTCCGATGTCATTGTCTCTAGACTGATGTGCAACCCAGATCATTTGCCCAGCCTGTTGAGTGATCTGGGAGTTACTTCAATGGGCTAATAAGTCATAGTCTGATTACGGGATAGTTTATTTTAAGCGTCTTTATTTCTAGTTGGTATGGCCCTCTTTTGTGGGCATGGCTTGACGGTGCGATTGATGTTGGAGTCTTATGTTAGTGACAAAAGCGTCACAAATACGTGGCATATATGGATTAGCATGCGATCATTCAATTTCATGGGCTTGTCAAATGGCATGCGAAGCGTTATGTCCATTCAAGTTTTTTGCCTAACTGCCCTCAACCTTGCCTATAAAAGGGGGCTTATTTGCATGTTGAAAGTACCTTGCCTTCAATACTAAATCTTTGCTTTGATCTCAACTGCATACTAGTGTTTCCTTTATAGAGCTCATGTCCCGTGCAAAAAGAACAGTCTCACTCGTCACACCAAGTAATCATTTTGTCCATTATTTTGTTTAGTGTTTATTTGTATTACGTAGACAAATAATAGGGAAAGCACGAGTGATGAGTCTATGATGATCATACCGCCTTCAATGACATGACAGCCAACATCATCCCGACATAATCTATAGGTGGTGTAAACCTATTCACTTAACTTATGGAAGAATGGTTAGAGGACCACCTTGGGGAGGGGGTCTAATCGCCCAGTAAGCATGGTGTCCACACTAGAGAAGAACTAGTCATTAAAGAAGTACAATACTTCCTCGGGTTCACCTACGGATTCGAAAATAATAGCCTTGTTTGGGTTTGACTATATGGCCAATTATTACCTCACTAAAGATATGACTTTTTACAGTTGTGTCCCCTTCTTCCACCATACCGTGATTTCAATGACATCTGACAACCATTCCAGAACTAGCCTTCTACAAATCATGGCCACCAACCCCATTCACATAAATATGGTAATGCACCGAATGAGTTGGCCCGCTTCCAAGGCAAAGAGACAATACTTTTAGGTTTACTTTGACCCTTTCAACTTTGCCTTTCAATACGTCGTCGACGTTAATGATATAGAGGTCTCCAACATCGAAGTCTACATCAAAGAAGAATACAATGACTATTTCTCTGTTGTCACCTTTCTGAAGACAGATCGAATTTGTCACATGTCGAGCTTAAGGTTTATGTACATGTACAAGATGATCTTTTAGCGGATCGACATCAAGTTTCCTTACATCAACCTCCGATATAACTCAAACTTAATAAATTTTGAATCCTTCATGGAGTCTGGCAAGATTGATGGGTCAGCTTTAAACGCTCTTTTGTTAAAGTGGAAGAGAAGTCAGGGAAGGATCTTTTCTAGGAGAATTCTAACTCTAGTTGAAAATTTTACACCGGTTAGACTCATAGGCACTTCCTTTTAACTAATGTCGTGTATATGGTTGATGAGAGTGAACTTTCACTGACATAAGTGATCCACGCTTTGCAAGACTGCTCTCGGTTCAGTAAAAAATCCTACAAAGTGTTATTGGGGGAGAGTTGTTCCATCAAGATGCATATATGAGTAATATTTTTTTAATTTGTTTATTACATGCATTTTTCATTTATTATATATTCGATGTAGTGACGTAACTTGTTTATTTTTTAGAGATGTCAACACCAGATGCTTTGGAGAAGCTTTAGGTGATGAGGGCCACAAGGGAGGCCGGCGTCAATAAAAAAATGTGATGTCAAAATAAAGGGCACAAAAGTTTCAGGTAAAGGTGGTCAACATACTGGCTAATCACGTAGATACCTTGGAGATATACCCAGAGACCTAGGAGGATCCCTCCAAGAAAAAAATCACACCGCTAAAATGGTAAAGGCCCAGTTCAGAAACATAAAAGACAGAGACCCCAAAGGAGATGGGCATGGGTGTAGCTAGCGGGTTGACTTATTTCAAATTGACATGACTTAAACTTTATCAGATAGCTTGTCAAATACTTATTTTTTAGATGACCTATCCTGTTTTAAAGCACAGTCTATTTAAAAGCTTATTAATTGACCATTTTATAACAAGGTATCACGACCGGGATCATAGCGGTAGGCCAACCGTAAAATAAATTCAAAATTCTTTCGAAAAAGATAAAGTCGCCACCAATATTATGTAAAGGTAAAATATTGGGAAAACCTTAGTTAAGTCAATAGTCATAAAAATGAGATTCTAAATTTAGGAATCGAATTATAGGTGAGGAAGGTATTAGCACCCCACACTGTCCATCGTAACATGGTTTCCTCTAATTAATCGTGTACATTTTAAACATCCTAAAAATTAATTTAACTTTTTTTAAAAAATAAAAGCAATTGAATATAAGGTTAACAAGATATCTCGTGCAAATTAATCTTGTCATGAAAAAAACTTTGTTTTGACAAACGGAAGAGAGGTTGTAAATATGACAAGATTGACAAGACATCTTATCTAAATTAATCTCATCATGATAAAATGGTGCCTTAAATTATATCATAACAATTTTAAAGTTAATCAAGACAAATGATGGTAAACAAAAAAATCTTTAATCGTGTATATTTTAAACAACCTATAAATTAATTTAACCTTTTTTAAAAAATAAAAGCAATTGAAAATAAGGTTAACAAGATATCTCATCTAAATTAATCTTGTCATGAAAAAACTTTATTTTGACAAATGGAAGATAGGTTGTAAATATGACAAGATTGACAAAACGTCTTATCTAAACTAATCTCATCATGATAAAATGGTGCCTCAAATTATATCATAACAATTTTAAAGTTAATCAAGACAAATGATGATAAACAAAAAATATTTAAAAGGAAAGTGGGCTCAACATGGATTGATACCATCAATATTTGTTAACAAGTTACAAACACATTATACATATGCATTAACAAAATACAAGCGTAATAATAAAAAAAACACATCAATAAAGGAAGGGGGTTCAAACCCAAGACCTTTTGCTATAAAGGGGACATACCTTGCCATTGTAACCACCCCATCTTTGGTTAATAATTTCATAAATAAAACCCATATAACATTAACCTAAACAGAACAAGTTTTTTTTAAAAATGAACATGGGCCTCAGTCTGTAAATGCTTCATTGACCTTCAACAAAAAAAGGAAACCCTAAAAACTAAACACACACTAAACATTAAATTAAAAAGAGAAAAGATGAGAGGGATAGAAAAGGGGTCGACGGCCATGGCGAGTACGAGGAAGAGAGCGAATCGTGAGGAAAATGGACAATGATGACAAGGCTTATGGTGGTTGAAAGAATGATGACGAGGATGGCAGCAACAGCAAGTGGCTTCATGGTGGGCAGAGGTCGGGGAGACAGTGGTGGTGTGGGTCCAAGAATGGAGGGAGGAACGGGTGGCGCCTCTTCTTTTCCTCTATTTCTTTTTGTGTTCTGGGTTGCTTTGGTGGCATGATTGGGCTATGATGAACGTGGTGAGGTCACGGTTTTGATGATGAAAGAGGAGACAGTGATGGTGGTTACGGGGAGGATGGCAGTGATGAGTAGGATGATGTGGCTTTAGGTGTGGAGCTGCGATGAGGGTTTAGTCAAGGATGGTGATGTCGTAGTGAAGGGTTCTGGTAGTGGTGGTTCGCAGTGGCGTGGTGGTGATTGCGTTTGTGGGTTTTAGGTGATGATAGAAGGTGATGGTATGGTGAGGTGTTGAGGAAGAAGAAGTTATTTTTTGTTGTACTTTGAGAATTATTAAATACTTTCTCTATTTTTATTTTTCCCTTCTCTGGTTTATCTTTGATTGTAAAACTGAAATTGTATTGTAATTGTAACATTCTAAGTTCAAAAATTTTAGAAAATAACTTATTAGGCTCGGTAATTTGTTCCTCTCCTGCGCATCGTTGGTATTTCGGACCCAATTATCCCAAACGATGCTTGATTAGAATAATTCCAGTCTCGTTTACTTTGTTTTGAAGAGATCTTGAATCTCTATTTCTAGTCTCAATTTCAAATTCCCACTCTGGGCTCGTTTGTTTAAACTTATTTTAAGAGATAAGTACTTTGTTAATTAAAAAAAGTACTTATTTTAAATTTTAGCGTGTTTGTTTAAAGTTTCAAAAATAAGCAGAAGCTAAAAATAAGTTGATTTCAGCTTATTTTAAGAAGCAACTCTGATCTGCTTATTAAAAAAGTGATTATAAAAGAATCACTTTTTTATAATCACTTTTTTAATAAGTTTAAACAAACGGGCCCTCTGTCATGCTCAACTTCAAGGATTAAGTAAATCCATCCTAGAACCATGATTATTCGCGTTTTTACTCTGCGCATGGTTCATTCTAAAATTCATAACTCTCTCATACGACCTCCGTTTTTTGCAAAATTAGTGTTGAAATCACTGTAACAAAATTATATACATTTTTCATGCAGAATTAGAAAGCCAAATCCTCACAGATTGGTACAGTTTTTAGAATCTTTTCTAGTCCATGAGTTTCACGTCACTATGCTGACAGGTCCTAGAAAAATTGCTATATCACCCTCTTCCATAACTCAAATCGCTTCGTTCTTTTTAGTATAGATCTGTATCGAAAATATCTATAATATTTATGAAGGTCATGAAACACAATTCTCAAAGGAGAATTTTTGGTGAATTTATTTCTGAATACCTACCTGATTCGAAGATGATTAGATCATCCTGTCGTATTTTGACCATATCTCGGAGATATCAGATCGTTGCGTATGATATATCAATTTAAAGAGAAAAAGGATACCTAAAACCTTTATGTTGGGAGTTTAGCTTGATTCAGACCCCAAGAATTTCTCCAGATTTTGTTTTAACGAGATTATTTTCCGGTTTATAAAAATCCTGCACATCTAAAACCATCGGGTAATAATTAATTTTCCGGTGACCGGTTTTCAGTCAACCACCACCACTCAACACCTCCTGGAACAGGTGTCAGCCCCAGGAGGACTCCACCCATGCACGTTAACAACTCACTCCCAACCAGCTGCACTCATCAAACTTTATTAAATTCATATCTCTTCCCATTATGAAAGGCACTCATCATATTCTTTTCCTTGCATTCTGCATTCATGGTCAGACCACTAAACCATCCACATCCTCTCTTAAATTTTTAAAACAGCCCATTCTTATATTAGGTTATGACATGTTATGTTAAATATATTATCATACTATCACATTCCATGCTATGCCAACTCCTTGTCACTATAATACTCCTTTGCCCATAACAACTTTATATTCTCTTCTCTCCACTTCTTTGCCAATCTCAGCAGCCCTCCACTCTATAGTAATTGCTCATCTTACTGCAATACTAACAATCACTTATACCTTAACCATCATTTCCACTTATGTAGCACGCTGGACCAAGAAGGAAGAGATCTGGAGCTGTACTAATTTCTTTACTTTCCTTGGTTGTGAACAATAAATAGATGTTAATGTTAAGACTACTAATATTTCAAATTCTGTTATAAAATCTGTTAAATAGTTAGTTTAGCAATCTGTTAGGGAATTATGTTTAGTTCTCTGGATCTATAAATTCCAGCCTTGAGTCTCCCTGAATGCAAGTTTTTCATTTTCCTGTTTTGTAAATCAACAGCTCTGTTTTCCACATGCTATTTCATTTTCCAGTTTTATAAACCTAGAGTTTCTGTTTCCACATGGTATCAATCGCCCTTCGATCCAGCCATGTCTTCCACCTCCAATTCTTTCATCCCGCACACATTCACGGCACCCATCTCCACGAAACTCAATGACGACAACTACCTAACATGGATCCAACACGCTGAAGCCACAATCAAAGGTTTTAAAGAAATACATTGATGAACTTGAAGCTATACCCAAGAAATTCCAAGATACAGCTGCACAGCTTAAAGAAGAAATCAGCACAGAATATGAAAATTTTGAACAACAAGACAATTTACTCAAGTCTTGGCTTCTAGAATCCATGGAGCAAAAATTCAAGATACGCATGATTGGATGCACATGGTCCTATAAAATCTGGAAAAATCTGCAGATTTACTTCCTATCTCAGACCAAGGCTAGGATAAAGCAAATCAAGATTCAACTTTGCAACATCAAGAAAACAGGTACCATAAGTGAATACTTGACTCAAATCAAACATCTTGTTGAAGTTCTTACAGCTATAGGCTCACCTTTATCCCAAGAAGATCACATTGACATTATCTTTGATGGGTTAACTGAGGAATATGATGGTATTATAACCTCCTGCATCACAAGAAAAGAATCCTACACAGTTGCAGAAATAGAAGCTTTATTGATGTATCAGGAAGAACGAATTGAAAGGCACCAACAAAAAGAGGTTGCTCCACCTCAAGCCCATTTTGTTCAACAACAAACCAAGAAACCTACCTATCGCAACAACAATCGTGGCAGAGCACCTTTTAGAGGACAAGGCCGTGGGAGATCCAGAGGAGGAGGAAGATTTTCTCCATCCCAAACACATCATGGCAGAAGTACTCAAATCCAATGCCAAGTGTATGGTAAATTTGGACACACAGGTTTTCACTGCTGGTCAAGATTTGATGACCAGATTCCTGAGCCAAATTATACGAATTCAGGCTTCAATAAACCACCTCAAGAACTTTTCCCCTCAGCCATGGTCTCCTCCTCCAGTCACTCTCAACTTCTTGATGATACTTGGTATCCTGACACGGGAGCTACTAACCACATCACCAGTGACTTTAACAACTTAATGCTTAAACAAGAATATACAGGATCAGATAGGGTCCACATTGCAGATGGTAACTCATTAACAATTGCACATTCTGGCACATCTAATTTTATTTCCCCACAATCAAATTATATTTTTACAGTACAAAATATGCTTCATGTTCCAAACATTTCCAAGAACCTCATAAGTGTTTCCCAATTTTCCAAGGATAACAATGTCTATTTTGAATTTTTCCCTAATATGTGCCTTGTTAAATGTCAGGTAACCAGGAGAGTTCTTCTACAAGGAAACCTTAGGCATGGTCTCTATGTGTTTGACAGGATATATATGCTCCCCACTGAATGTAATAAACCATAGTTAGCATATAACACCAATGTTGTTTCTGATATTCTAAAACTATGGCATACTAGATTAACTCATGCTAACTTCAGAACTGTTTCTCAGGTCATGAAGTCATGTAATACTACTGTTCCAAAGATAAATAAATTTTTTGTTTGTGGCTCCTGCTGTATTGGAAAATCCCATGCTTTACCTTTTCCCTCCTCTAATGTTTCCTATGATAAGCCTTTGCAGCTCATTCATTCAGACATTTGGGGACCAGCTCCTCAAGCCTCCAAAGAAGGCTACAGGTATTACCTCATCTTTGTTGATGCTTACAGCAAATTCACTTGGCTATACTTTCTGCATAATAGGTCAGATGCATTACCTACTTTTATCACATTTAAAACTATGGTCGAGCTCCAATTTGATGCCAAGATTAAAGCACTTCAAACAGACTCGGGCAAGGAATATGTCGCCTTCAAAACCTTCCTAGCTGATCATGGAATACAACACAGACTCAACTGCCCATACACACATGAACAGTATGGCACTGCAGAAAGGAAACATCGCCATATTACAGAAATTAGCCTCACACTCCTAGCAAACTCCAAACTTCCAAGAGACTATTGGCCAGAAGCCTTTGCCACAACCATCTTTGTTATAAATCGGTTGCCTTCTCCAAACACCAACAACATCTCTCCCTATGAACACCTATTTCACCAACCACCAAATTACACAATTTTAAAACCTTTCGGATACCTGTGTTTCCCACATTTAAGACCTTATAACCAATACAAGATGGATCACAGGTCCCAACCGTGTATATTCATAGGCTATTCCCCACCCCATAAAGGTTACAAATGTCTATCCACTACAGGAAAAGTGTACATTGCACGAAATGTTCAGTTTGATGAACTTAATTATCCCCTACAGCACGACCCCAACTTTTTAATCTCGCCCTCTCCAAACAGTTCACATTCTGCCACCCTACCCCCATATATACCACAAGTCCACCCTTCTCCCCTTACACCCAATACTAATATTCCATCTCAACCCACTATACCTACTACTTTTGACCCTTTGCCTACCTCTGTTCTGACTCCTAACACTTCACCAGAACCTATATCTGATCATCCTTTACCCAACACTCATCCCATGATTACCAGGGCCAAGGCAGGTATTCACAAACCAAAGGCATTCATCACCTCTGTTACCCCTATTACTCATACTGATGCCATGTTAATCCCTGCATGGAAGGCAGCCATGATGGAGGAATATAATGCTCTCCTTCACAACAATACTTGGGACCTTGTTACTTTACCACCAAATAGAAAAGCCATTGGCAGCAGATGGCTATTCAAATATAAATACAACTCAGATGGCAGTATTCTGAAACATAAAGCAAGATTAGTTGCGAGGGGCTTCACACAGCAAGAGGGAATTGATTACACAGATACCTTCAGCCCTGTTGTCAAACCAGTCACAGTTCGGGTTGTTCTTACTGCAGCCATCATAAAGAAATGGCCCATTCATCAAATTGACATTGACAATGCCTTCCTATATGGAGACATCCATGAGGAAATCTTCATGCAACAACCTCCAGGCTTTCACCAGGGCTCTACCAACACAGTATGCAAACTTAAAAAGGCAATTTATGGCCTTAAGCAGTCACTAAGAGCTTGGTTTCACAAGCTGGCCCAGGTTCTTCAGTCCCTCGGGTTTCACTCTACAAAGAGTGATCACTCTCTATCTGTACTTCACACACCATATTTGACCATGTACATTCTGGTTTATGTGGATGATATCATCATCACAGGATCCTCCCAAACAGCTATTGACAATCTCATCCATCAATTGACTACTGTTTTTCCTCTCAAGAACTTAGGTCCCCTTCATCATTTTCTTGGTATTCAGGCAGCCAGAGATAACTCAGGCAACCTGCACCTTCATCAAACCACATACATACAAGAATTCTTGTCCAAGCTTCATATGCAAAATGCTAGACCCATTAAAACCCTACTGCCTCCCACAGCTAAACTTATTCATGATGGAACCAGCCCAGCATCTGATCCTGCTCTATACAGATCCGTGGTGGGAGCCCTGCAGTATGTAACCATTACTCGACCAGACATTGCCTTCACAATAAACAAGCTTTGCCAGTTTATGCATAATCCATTGGAGGTTCATTGGAAAGCTGTCAAGCGGCTCCTTCGATACCTGCAGGGTACCATTAATCATGGTCTGAAATTCAATACAAACTTAAACATGGATATTATAGCATACTGTGATAGTGATTGGGCTAGTGACCCGGCAGACATGCGATCAACCTCTGGCAACTGTGTTTTTCTTGGAAATAACATTGTTAGTTGGCTTGCAAAGAAGCAATCTGTAGTGAGCCGGTCAAGCACTGAATCAGAATTCCGAAGTCTTGCCACTGTCATTACGAAAATCCTATACCTGCAGTCCCTTCTCACAGAGCTACATCTGTCTACCTCCAAACCCCCATTAGTCTGGTGTGACAATTAAGGAGCTGTCCTTCTCTCTGCAAATCCGGTTCTTCACTCCAAGACCAAGCACTTTGAGCTTGACCTGTGGTTTGTTAGAGAGAAGGTTGCCAAAGGAGACATTATTGTTCGTCACATCCTTGCAAAATTTCAAGTAGCAGATCTTCTTACTAAATCTCCGGCGAGCGCCATTTTCCTAAATGTTCGTAGCAAACTCAATGTGTGTCCTACACCACAGTTGAGTTTGCGGGGGGATGTTAATGTTAAGACTACTAATATTTTAAATTCTTTTATAAAATATGTTAAATAGTTAGTTTAGCAATCTGTTAGGGAATTATGTTTAGTTCTCTGGATCTATAAATTCCAGCCTTGAGTCTCCCTGAATGCAAGTTTTTCATTTTCCTGTTTTGTAAATCAACAGCTCTGTTTTCCACATGCTATTTCATTTTCCAGTTTTATAAACCTAGAGTTTCTGTTTCCACAATAGGTAAAGGGGAGTGTTCTTACCCTTGCTTAATAATTTTTGCATGCATTAGGTTGATATGGATTTCACTAGAACTTCTATTGCTGTGAGGTACCAAGAACAGTCTTGTTCCTAAAGAATTAAAGGTTGAATTTATACTTAAAATCACATGCAATGGTGAAGACTTTATGAAAATGAAATGGTGCTCTTGAAACTACTCTTGGCTGTCACTTTTGTCTTGGCCTTCTTCCAAATTTTTGTGGTTTAATTCAGTATTTCTTAATAGCTATATGATGCATATGGCATAAAGATAAATGATCATGATGATGATGCCTCTAAAATGTACATGCATGTTGTCTCATTGTTAGCAAGTTTAGTTTGTCATTGTCATTCTCTTGACCGAATGGTATGTGTGATAATTTCCTTGATTCTTTGAGTAAGATCATGAGCATGAAAACTTAAGTTAAGATCAAAATTTATAAATATTGGTGTTGTTGGAAATTATTTTGATTTTGGGTGCTTAATAACATGCTTATTGTGTTAGGAACTAAATTTTTGAAAAAAAGCCTATTTGAGCTATAGATTGGTGCAAGTCTTATTATTTTTTTTATAAATCTTGGCATGAAAAATAGAAATTTTGGAATCATTGAATATGGAATCAATGGCTGGCCGAATCTTATTGGCATGATTAGGAATGATAAAAATTGATGAAGCTTGTTATACTTTGCATTACGTGTGATTTTCTTGGTCTTGAAGAAAAACTTAAGCACTTGAAACATGGTATGATTATAAAATAAAATAAAATAGTAGAATCCTTGTTCATGTGATGATTATTAATGCATGTAGAAATAAATGGTAGAGGTGTTAAAAAGCTAAAATTTTAAGAAATTTAAAATCTGAAATTTTGAGTGGTATAAAAAGGAGTTAGATTTTTGGATGGTGTTAAAAATATATTTTCTTTTTAAGAAAAATGAAATGCTGAATTTTAAATATTGTAAATTTAAATTTTTATTATAAAGTACAAGGTTTTATTTTCTAAATAAGTTCTTGTAGGAAATTGGTTCAAAAAAGTTTTAAAATTTAAAATAATTAAGAAGTGTTTCAAGACTAAAATTTTATATTAAAATTTTGACTTATAAATTTTAGTAATTTTGAATTTTTATAAGTGAATTATGGATTAATTAAATTAAGTAAATCTTATTGGATATTTTTATAAGAGTACCTAGATGCTAAAGTTTATAGAGTTTTAAGAACTCTTAAGCAAAAAGTTTTTGAATATTTAACAGTTTAAGAACAAAAAGAAAATTTTATAAAGGTTTTGAAGAGAATACTTGATTTTTAATGAAAAGGGTATAAAAATAATTATTAATAAATTTTAGAATTCATTGGATCCATCAAAATTTTTGTAGATTGGTAATTTGAGCGCTAGAGTATGACTTTTAAGTAGCGTATGAATTATTAAAAATTATTATTGTTAATTTAGAAATTTTTGGTTTTGAAAACCAGAAATCAGTGATTGACTCGGAGCGATCAAGGAGCACTCGAGCTTTAGGAATCGAGGATTCCAGGTAGGGGGAACATTTATATCTTAAATGTATAGATTATGAACGGATGAGGGGATGTAGGTTGATTTATGAATTGATTATGATTGCGTGAATTATTGAGTGTACTATATCCCCTTAGCTAACTGTTTTTGATATGAATTGATTGATACCGTTCATATATGTTGTGATGATTATGGTGATGATTTATGTCGGATTGCAATGGTGTAGCGTTATGAAGTTAATGCTTTTGATGATATTGAATGAATGATAAATTGATGATGATTGATAATATTATTTGATGATTATTAAGCTTGAAGTAGCTTAGTGTATGTTGTTGTCATTGACTGTTGTATGCTATGCTTGTTGCTCTATTGAGATGAGACCCTTGGTGATGGTAACCAAGTGGTAGCCCCTGATGATGGTAATCAGGCGGTCTGTTGATGATTGATCATTATTTGGCATAGCATTCGCATTCAGACGCACACAGGACTGCAGGGGGCCTGTGATGCTGGCCCAGACGAGGGGGCGGCCTGATGATAAGGCACAGACCCTATGGTGGTTTCTTCGGATTCCACAGCCGTCTTCGAGTTGGAGTCAAGGCCGGCTCATAACAACGAGTTGAGTTGCCGCTGTCACTGAGAGTGACTGGTGTTACATTATGGGCGCGCGGTTTGGTACCTGTAAAACGGCCGAATCAGCTGAGAGCTGAGACATATTATTATGTTGTGTAAATCCCATCGTTAGAGTCGGATCCGTATGCATACGCATTCGCATATAATTATTGAGGTTGAGAAGCTATGAGATAGCTCATGATATGTACTGTTGTGTTATTGCAATTGAGGTATTATAATTGTTGTTAAATGACAGTGTGTATGATAATGTTTATAATGAATTATCGATTTGTGTTGGAGGTAGATAATTAATTAGTAAATTATGTTGAATCCAGTTCAGTACCTGTCATTTAATATATATATATATATATATATATATATATATATATGCTCACCCCTAGTTGTGGTTAATTTTTCAATGGATGTGGACCGAGGCGATACTTGGTGATTGCTCAGTTGGAGTCATCGTGGTCTTGGAGACCCATATACATATGTATATAACTGTACAGCTTTTAGTATGGTATCGCCTTGGCCGGCTCTAGCGTGTGCTCATTTTGATGTGTATATATATATATATGTTTAGTGAATTTAGGTATCTGGTGGCTTCAACTGAAAGCCTAGGCATATTTTGGATGTACTGTGTGATATGATGACAAGGATGTTTTGGGAGTGGTGACCATGGATTGTCCCATCGCATGGAAATACGTATGTATAATGACAATAGTGTGGTGATATGGTCTCGAAACCCTGTTTTGAAACTGAAATTAATTCGCGAAAAATTTCCTCGGGTTTTCAGACCTTGTTTTCTAAGGAAGGATGTTTCAGTAATCCCCCATTTAAGAACTAGATGATGGGTTTGTATAGGAAGCACAAAACTAAATTTTGTGGTTGATTTTGGGATGTGAGTGAGGTAGTGGTAAAGTATAGAATAAGGTTTTAGGTGTTAGGGAGAGTAAAGATCAAAAATAAAATAATAAAAAGGAGAGTTTTTACCTTTCCTTATTTTCAAAAAAGAAAGATAAAATAATAATAATAATAATAATAATAATAATTAATAATTAATAAATAACATTTATATGTATATAAATATACATACACTTTATTTTATATAGAAGAAAGACAACTCAATTATTGATTTTTTTGAAACCTTAACTTTCTTATTCAAATATAGACAAACCCATCAACATAAACAGGCCAAATACAATTGATTTTGGATTGAATCATTCAAATACAACCTAAACAAGCTTATGATTATATTATATATTGTTATCTTTATATATATATATATAGTATTAGTAGGCCAACCAAACGAATCGACTTATTAAGCTTTATAAAGACTTCTTAGAAAGTTTATAACATGACTTATTTATATAAATACATATGTTAAAAGATTTAAGTCTAACCTTCTTTCTACCGAACAAATCTAACCTATATAAACTTAAAACAGATAAAGTTATAACTCCATAATAGACAACATGAACTATTGGTCCTTACTAATTTAGTCTCTTAGTTTTTTTTGAATCCCTCCGACTAGCCACATTACTAACTCATAGATCTTCTGAACCAACTAATCATTATTCACTAGTGGATTAAGGGGTTTTAAGCACGGTTCTTTTGGACCTTTAAGCACGGTTCCAGAACCGTGCTTGTTGCCGACGTGTTAGTAGATGGGCACTTTTAAGCACAGTTGTTTTAACCGTGTTCGTAGATGAACCTTTTAAGCACGGTTCTTTCTAACCGTGTTTGTTTTATATAACAAAAATCTCAAAACGCACTTTCTGAAAATTAGTCTTTGCATCATTTTCTTCTTCAACTTTAATAATATCAGTGAGATGGAGGAATCTATAAGCGTCTAATGCTAATTTGGAATGTTAAAAGTGTACTAAAAGAAGAGAGAAAAATCAAAAGAATCTTTACATGACGTCTTAAAATGCTAAATGAATACATGAGAAAAAGGGTTTATTCTATAACATGTACATCTCTACATGAGTTTGAATCCAAACTCATCAACTGGATCAGAGAAGATGGAGTTCCAAACGGCGTGTCCATTCTACCAAGGCTTTTGATTTTTTCAACTGCTGCCCCATCATCGCACACCATATGCTTGTACTCTTCATGCCCAAAATCTACCAAGGCTTTCGATTTTTTCTCCCACGGATTCCATACAACTATGCAATACCAAAGTTGTTAGTGTAACGAAATTTCAAAACTATAATACTAGATTTTGAGTCCTGTAAAGAAACTCACCAGTATCCGGAAGGCCTTCCTTTTTTATCAAAATTGTTCGCTTCTTTTGGTGATCTAGAACCGCTACCGGATTGATAGTTTTGAAACTGTATTCTGAGATTGGATTCGGAGCCTCTGCTTCTGAGCCATGGTGGGGTTGGGGCTAATGGTTTCAGCCATGGTTGAATATGCAAAGCAAGTGAAACTGAAGGAAAGATAAGGTTCAGAATCAGAGAGGTTTGGGGCAAACGGGAATGAGAAATGGAAAGAGGAAGGGAAAGTGAAAAGACAAATATGCAGAGAAAACGAAGAAGAGAAGGAAAATGAAAAGCCAAACTTCAAGAAAAGGAAGAAGAAGCGTGAACTAATTGAAACGCGTGTAGACCTTTAAGCACGGATAAAGCAAAACCGTGGTAATAGGCACACATTTAAGCACGGTTCCCAGTTATAACCGTGGTAATAGGCAACCTCTTTAAGCACGATTCTTAAATAACCGTCTTTATTGATGTATATAAACACGGTTACCAAACACCCGTCTTTGTATCTTTGTGTTAAAATTATTTTAAAAAAAATGGTACCTACGAATAGGTTGATGTTAGAACCGTGTTCAAAAGCCTTCATCCTAATTACAAAATTGCCACCGCATTTTTTAAACCACGATTATCTTAGGACCGTGCTCATATCCTGTCTTTATAGGTATTTTTTACACTAGTGATTGGTCGATTTTTTCTGAACAGAACGTGTAACGACACTCTGTTTCTTTTTATCAAATTACTTGTTTAATCAAAAAAATCTCTTCCCTTCTCCTTTTTCTTTCATATAATATTTTACCTAATTAATATACATGTAGCATTTTTCATAGGACATATGAAGTCATTTCAATAAATGTCCTCGAGTAATCATACATGCGGTATTTTAGCCCAAATAGGGCCCTTTTTTAAAATATTTGCGATGTTGGGGTAGAAAAAAATTATTTAGTCGAACCTATCACCCATATGCCATGGTCTAATACCATACCCACTAAGACAACTGACTCTTTGAGATAAATAAGAAATACTATTAAATATACTACTTTCTATTCTTATACATATATATAACATATTAAATATATATTATATATTATAAAATATATATTAATGTATATTCTATTATATATAAAAATATTTTAATATATATTAAAATATAATAAATATATATTTAATTTATAAATGATATATTATAATATTTTAATATAAAATATATATATTTATATTTGATATTTAATATATATTATTAAATATATATATTGTAATATATTTTAATATATATTCTATTATAATATATATTAATGTTAATATATTATAATAGAATATATATTAATATATTAACGTTAATATATATTAAATATTAAATACAAATATCTATTTTATATTAAAATATTATAATATATCATTTATAAATTAAATATATTTATTATATTTTAATGTATATATTAAAATATTTTTATATATTATATAATATACATTAATATATATTTTATAATATATAATATATATTTAATAGGTTATATATATGTGTAAGAATAGAAAGTAGTATATTTAATAGTATTCCTTATTTATCTCAAAGAGTTAGTTGTTTTACTGGTCATGGTATTAGACCATGACACCTAGGTGACAGGCTTAACTCCCGGTGTGAGTGATTTTATTAATTATTTTTCCCTACCTGACACATGGAGAATTTGTCCCCCAACAGATGAATTTTGGGGGTGCTAACACGTGGCGTGTTCCTTGAAACACACCCAGACCACTAAATAATTTTTTTTCTACCCAAAACCATAAATATTTTTAAAAAGGGCCCTATTTGGGCTAAAATGCCTTCATACGTGCACACTAGACATAGCAGCTTGTAAAGACGTTAATTCTGTTTTTTTAAAATTATTATCAAGTCTTAGTAACTCTCTAAATTATAGAAATCCATTTATGGCCATATATATGTTACCAAACAATAGAACATCAAACTTATCAAATTCTTATTAATTTTGGATTCACTCAATCCAAATCTGACTAATCTTTCTTTAATAAACATACTGATCAAGGATTTGTTGTTGGCTTAATCTATGTCGATAACCTCCTTCTAGCTGGATCAGATATCTCAAAGATCAACCATTTCAAGCAACTTCTTCATACCAACTTTGGCATTAAGGACCTTGGTGATCTAACGTACTTCCCTGGATTTGAAGTTGCTATGTCCAATAAGGGAATCACATTGTTCCAAAGAAAGTATGTCATTGATTTAGTGAAAGAAACAAGGCTCTTGGCTGCCAAGCTCTGTAACACTCCCATGCATGGAACATATTTTCAAGTCCTCCACAAGAGTGATGGAACTCATATTCCCGATGCTTCTATCTGCATAAGACTCATTGGCAAATTGATATACCTCACACACAGCCTGGCATAACATATGTTGTGAATTCTCTCAGTGAGTTCCTGGATTGTCCTACCACAGATCATCATAAAGAAGCTCTAAGAATCCTGAAATACATAAAAAAAATCACTTGCTCAAGGCCTTTTCTTTCCTACCAATAATGATATGAAAATACAAGCTTAACGAACTCTAATTTGGGGTCTTGTATCGATACTAGAAGATCAATTTTAGTGTTTTGATTCTTCCTAGAAAATTCCTTCATCTCCTAGAAAAGCAAAAAATGAGCAAGACTATCAACTAAGGATGAATATAGAGCCATCAATCTAGCCTCCCACCTCAGCAATTGTTATTCTATATTGTGACAACAAACCAATCATCCATATTGCATCCAACCCATTTTTTTATGAGAGAATTAAGCGTATCGAAATTGATTACCACACTGTGAGAAACTTGGTTTAGTTTAATGAGCTACACTTGGTACTTGTGACGGCAAGTCCCAATCAAATAACTAACATTTTACAAAGCCCCTTGATGTTGACCCCTTTGAATTTCTTCATTCCAAGCTTTATATGCATTCTAGCTTGACAGTGGATGTTAGAACTACTTTATGTTACATTTTGTTATTTTTAAGTTACAAGTAGTTTGTTAGACTTGCTATTCTTTCAACCTATATATGTGTTTCCATTTCTTCCCCCGTCATCACTTGTACTTTCTCTTCTATCCATTGTGTTTGTGTATCAATGTATCAATGTGGCATAGTTTCTGTATCATCACTAGTGGAAAAAAAGGATATAATCACGGTTAAAAAAGGCCTTTATTCACAGTTAAAGAACCGTGGTTGTTGAAGCCGTGGTAGTAGATGATGGTCTTTAACCACGGTTAACAACCGTGGTAATAAATCACATCTAACCATGGTTAAGAACAACTGTGAATATAACTTACTATTTATATTCACGGTTATCGAGAATAACCGTGGATATAGATACATTTTATCCACGGTTGTCCATCAAAACCGTGAATATAAGTAGTTTGTAACTGAAACTAAACCATACTTATATTCACGGTTATGATGGACAACCGTGGATATAGATACATTTTATCCACGGTTGTCCATCACAACCGTGAATATAAGTATGGTTTAGTTTCAGTTACAAACTACTTATATTCACAGTGGTGATGGACAACCGTGGATAAAATGTATCTATATCCACGGTTATGGTAGTAACCGTGGAAAAATCTTGTCTTTTTTCACGGTTGTTGCCATAACCGTGAATAAATACTGAGTTTTTTTTTTAATATGCATTCTGTTTTATCGTTTCCCAACCCTGCATTCAGACAAACCAGTACAGTATACAGTATGCCACAGCAACACTATGCCGAAAGAATCGTATGTATATATATAACAATTTATTTTCTATATCAATTCATAACAACCTAAAAATTGAAAGTATATACAATTAAGTTGAATGTAATCTAATAAAAGTAAACCCTAAATCCTACTACATACATATATAAAAGAATAAAGATCCTATATCTAGCTTTGCCTAAGTTCAATGAAGTGTGAGGCCCATTGCCTTCTAACATCATCCACAAGTTCCTTTGGGAAATATGACCGGTCATTAAAGTACTGCAAACAATGCACAAAACAATTAGAACAAAAGCTTTATTTATTACATGAAATTGATGAAATTGGAGAAATTGACACGGTGATGAGAATTACCTCTGTCCATCCATCTACTAAATGATGTTGGACAATGGTCAGCATAGTGTGTATGACGAAATAGCCACACTCAAAGGAACCCTTCTGCCTGTAAGACTACAATGGACATATAGTATAGAATAAGTGAATTCGGAACTTAAAAAACATGTACTGAAGATTTGAATGAATACGATTGACTTACTTTTGGGTACACCCATACAACTGTTTTTCCTTTGGGCTTGTTTCCAATCAGTACATTGTATCCAACCACCGCCCTGCGTCAAACAAAACACAAGATAAGTTAGAATTGTATAGTTCTAAAAATGATGTAATCGAATTTGTGGTTATTGTTTAGGGATGAACTTACCGGTCTACTATATCTTTCAGGTCTTGTGGAGCTGTTTTGTGCAAACTATCAAAGTACAGAGCAAGATAGTCCTTCGGACAGATCACCAGAAGCGTCCAGTGAACCCTGCAGTTACGAGTGATAAGTGAGACTTCAAAATGCAAAATATCATGACAATAATTATGGAATAGAGTATTACCCTTTATGATAGGGGCCCATGTATATAGACTTCCCAGACTCAAACATCCAATTCTGGATGTATGTCTGGGTGTTCTGCGAGGTGTTTCCTTGCCTCTGTATGAGAGGGGGCTCTAAGAAACCGTAAGTTCCTTGGAAACCCAAGTCCACTGAGAGTTTTGCCAGAAACCTAAACAAGTTAAGACATGGTTAGCGACAAATAACTTGTATAATGAAAAAATTGGACAAAACAAGGATATACTTACAGCTCCCACAACTGAAAGATGGAGCCGTTCAGCATCGACATCCCCGTAATAATGTCACAAATGTCAGAATTTGTAACGTAAACTGGAAAGAGCACTGGGATGGCTGAACACTAGTGGCTGCCATGGGACCTGAACAGTGTCGTTAGCTTGCTCATACCCGATGCGCCATAGCATCCGGACGGCATCCTTGGCCGGGTCTGGCTTCTTCAATGGCTGTTCCTGTTGAACAATTGACAACCATCACATTCTGTACCATAATTGACAAGGAAATAAAGCTAGTTAGTGTTTAGGGTTTTTACCTGTCCAGGGGCAATCACCAGAAGTCTGTTGGGCCACATCAGAAAGTGGCCCACCGCCTGACCGACGGTCTTCACCTCCTGAGTTGCCACTGGCACAGCAGCATCCTCCTCGAGGACGAGTACAACCGAGACCCTGGACATACCATCAGGTAATGTCTGATGGTGAACCACAGGGCCTAAGTTGTGCACCATACCAGTGGCAACTGGCTCCTCCGACCCGTCAATGAACAGGTCACATTGACGGGTGTCTGGTGGCTCGACCCCGTCATCCTCAGGGTCAGCCGCAGCGCACGACCCCTTAGTGCTAACCTTCCGTACCTACATATTTACACATCAAGTAGAAGTTATTCAACAATGAAAGTGATTACAAACAATAAAATTGAGGAAAATAAATAAAGAATCTAACCTGTGGGTCGCTGGCTGGTGTAGTAGTCTCCTGGTGGTGGCTGAGTGAGGCCTTCATCTCCTCCCTGAATCGGGCCATCTCCTGGTGGAGCCTAGATATCTCCTCCTGGTACTCAGCCTTCACAACAGCCACCTTTTGCTCCACTATTTGCTCAAGGGATGGGGCAGGGTCGGGAGCACCGTAATAGGCGCGGAGGCCTGTAAAATGTGAATGATTAGCCCATAATTGTTTAACAGATAACAAAATGAAGGCATAGAGTTAGTTAGCACTTACCTACACCTCGACCAATAGCACGCACTCTTCCTGGGTGCTCTGGCCTGCCAATGGCGGTAGTCAATATATCCTCCCGTCCATGGGCTACGAAAGACCCTTGGGTTGATTGCTCAACCAAGGAATCCTGAAACCAAACAAGTTAGTATTCACTTCCTTCACGTAAACTGAAAAACAGACACTGATATAAAGGGGAATACTTACTATCCGTGAGGCAACCTCCTGAGCCTGTGAGGAAGTGTATTCCCCACTCTTCTTGATCCTAGCCCGCTTCCATTTATCATGGCGTGCAGGTGGGGAAGGGGGATCCACAATACCAGTGTCAGTCTGACACTGACTCAGCCTCTCCTGTGCCAGCCGCTCCTCCAACCTACGGTAACCCCCACGTGACAGTGTGTGTGGGCAGTCATTTAGCTTCCTAGTCTCCTTGGCTTTCTTTCTGGTCTCCTACAACAAGAAAAAAAATATTCACAGTTAGCCGTATAAATTATACATATTATTTAATCATCTAAAAACCAATGTACCTGAAACTCGGCAGAATGTCTAGATGCAACAAAAGCATCCCAGGTCTCCTGATCGATGAATGGATACTTCTCTCCAGGGAACTTTCCTTGGTCGTCCCCGAATACATACCTACAATGAAAGGTACATTTAAACTAAGGATTGGTACAATTTGGTGAAGCGTTGATTAAGAATTTAAAGTTCAATATACCTCATGGTGAGTATGGATTTGAACGACCTCCATCGCTCAGCCATGATACCGAGGACCTTCCTCCTCGCTATGTCGGAAGATGGTATCTCAAAAGAATCCTACATGAAAGGAGTTAGTCCATAAAGGAGTCCTTATTAAGAGTTATATGAAATAATACACTAAAATAAAACTTAAATAATACATAAGTTACCAGAACATCACTCCATAGCTGGTTCTTCACCACCTCCTCGACACTATCCCAGTCGGGGATAATGATGGACACCTTCGACCGTACCACAACCCCCAGATAACTGCTAAGCTTCGTGGCATGCGGTCCACTGAATCTACCGGTGTTGACATCCATGCAACAACTGGCCTCTCTCCCCGGTGACGCCTACGTGCGACGTCTGGCATCCGGGTAACACCTCTACTCTTCCGAGCAGAGGAACCACTGGCCTGTGAGTCGGACCTGGATCGTCCATCCTGGTCAGCCATGAGTATCTGTCCAAACAAGGAAAAAAACTGTCAAATATTTAATATAACATTTAAAACAACGAATAACTAATATAACATGTAATGAAATGAATCACCAACAAGATTAATACCCTATTAAGATGAAATATTTTCCCACAAGCCCTCATGGTGGTCATGACGACTGGCAACTACATCATCTATGTCATGTTCCACGATAGATGTTGGAATACGTGTTGTAGTTGATGGAATGTCCACAATATCAAGATTGGGGTCTCCAATGTGTCTACCTTGGATAACAATTGACCACCGTTTGTCAGCTGGGTCAGCCACATAAAAAACTTGCTTCACCTGCGTTGCCATTATGAATGGTTCTTCCTTATGCCTGATCTTGTTGAGGTCCACCAACGTAACTCCTAAATCATCAGTTGTGACACCGTTCTTATTGTCAACCCATTTGCATTTAAACACAGGAACGGTGAAGGGACCGTAATCAACTTCCCATATATCTTCAATCACACCAAAGTAGCATGACTCTGCCATCACAGGGTTGTTGTCCTTTGCAGTTGAGAAATGCATTGACTGAGCCACAACCATCACTCCACTGTTTTGATTTGTACTCTTTTCATCCTGTGTCCTTGTATAAAACAAATAGTTGTTTATGTCATACCCACAAAAGGTGAGGACATCAAAGTTCGGGCCCTGTGCTAGTCGATGTAATGTCGAGGATGCAGATGCATCTTTCAGGACGGTCTTTTAGAACCACTGCATGAAACTCTTGTTGTGTTCATTCAGCAACCACTTTTCAGTCATTTTAGGGTTGGTTTTCTTGACTAGCTCCTTGTGTGTGGCTAGATACGGTTGCACGTCGTCCGTGTTGTTTAAAATATACAAGTGTGCCTGAAGGACATCAGCACGTGGCATGCTCTTCACTTTTTTTCCAATCGTTCCTTTCCCATCCAATCTCCCTTCATGACGGGTCGTTGGAATACCAATGCTTGCAGCATGTGACATGTATTCAGTGCAAAACTCAATTGCTTCCTCTGCAATATATCTTTCCACAATTGAAGCTTCGGGACGACGTTGGTTCTTCATATACCCTTTCAATATCTTCATATATCGCTCAACGGGATACATCCAATGGAGGAACACTGGACCACAACAACGGACCTCTCTCACCAAATGGATGATTAAGTGGACCATTATGTCAAAAAAAGAGGGCGGGAAATACATTTCAAGCTGACATAATATAAGTGATGCTTCCTGTTCCAACACATCCAATTCGCTGGGCACGAGTACCTTGCAACATATGGCATTGAAAAACATACACAACCTTGTTATGACATTTCTCACATTTTTAGGAAGAATGTCACGAATGGCGATAGGCAGAAACTGCTGCATCAACATGTGACAATCATGAGACTTCAACCCAACTAACTTCAAATCTTTCATGGAAACACAAGACTTGATGTTGGAGCCATAACCAGACGGAACTTTCACACTTCGTAACGATTCACACAGACTTTGCTTTTCTTTTCTGGATAACGTATGACATGCTGGAGGCAAATATGTTCTTTTGCTCTTTGATTGTGGATGCAAATCCTGACGTATACCCATCAACTCTAAGTCTATACGCGAGTTTAGGCCATCCTTAGTCTTCCCGGGTATGTTTAAGAGTGTACCAACTAAACTGTCGCACACATTCTTCTCCACATGCATTACATCAATGCAGTGTCTTACATCAAGCTCCCTCCAATATGGCAGGTCAAAAAACACAGACCTTTTCTTCCAGTTTTTTTGTGTCGGGTGCTGTTTTTCACACTTACCAAATTGCACGTTGACGTCCTTCACCTTTTCATATGCCTGGCGACCAGATAGTGGTGGAGGAGCCATTTCAAAATCTTGGGCACCGTTAAACGACTTCTTCAACCTTCGAAATGGATGATTCGCTTTAAGAAACCTTCGATGTCGAAGATAAACATTTTTCCTGCCATGATGCAACCGCACAGAACTAGTCCCCTCCTCACATACTGGACAAGCTTTATGACCCTTCACACTGTACCCAGATAAGTTACCATACGCTGGAAAGTCATTGGTTGTGCAAAATAACATGGCACGCAATTTGAATGATCGCCCGGTAAACCCATCAAACACTTCAACCCCGTCTTCCTACAACCTTTTGAGGTCTTCAACCAATGGAGTTAAATATACATCAATGTCGTTCCCCGGTTGTCGTGGACCAGACACCATGATTGATAACATCACATATTTTCGCTTCATGCACAACCATGGCGGCAAGTTGTAAACAAACAACAAAACAGGCCACGAACTATGGTTTGTGCTCAGGTTCCCAAACGGTTCATGTCGTCTGTGGCTAGTGCAAGCCTAACATTTCTTGGTTCATTGGCAAATTCTGGAAAAATCCTATCCATTTTCTTCCATTACGACCCATCGGCCGGATGCCTAAGTAGTCCATCAACAACCCTCTCATCAGCATGCCATCTCATAAGTTTTGCATCATCTGCGTTGGCAAACAGACGCTTTAGTCTTGGAACTATAGGTAGATACCACAACACCTTTGTAGGAGACCCTTTAGTGCATACCTCATCAGAATCCGCCTCTTTCTTCTTATACCGTGACACCCCACATCTAGGACATCGATGCAGCATTTCTAACTCACCCCGGAATAATACACAATCATTTGGGCATGCATGTATTTTCTCATACTCCAAACCCATAGGACACAACACCTTTTTGGCCTCATAGTTACTTTTCGGCAAGGTGTTTCCAGCTGGGAGCATTTCTTTCAACAACTTTAGTAAGTCGGTGAAACTTTTATCCGTCCACCCGTTTATGGCCTTCAAATTAAACAACCGCAAAACAGCTGATAACCTCGTGAAATTGACGCAGTTTGGATACAACGGCTACTCAGAGTCCTGACACAGAGTTGTATATACATGAGCTTTCTTAAAACCTTCTACCCCTACATCACGGATCATATCCTCGAGTCGGTCATCCATGTCGACATCGTTGTCATGCATCGAGCTTCGATTTTTAGTCTGAGAGCTGTTACTTGGCACCACCACATCTTCACCATGCCATATCCAACGCGTATAACTACGTAGAAAACCGTCACACAGTAGATGTTCTCGCACCTCTTCCAAGTCTACCCGACGCAGGTTGAAGCATTTAACACAAGGGCAAAAATACTTTCCATTCACCCCCACTGCATTCCTCGCTACGAATTCTATAAATGATTCAACTCCCCCCTCGTACTCCAGACTTAGGCGTGACGCAGAAATCCAACTCCGATCCATACCAACTGTTTACAAGGTGCTATGATCAACCTCACTTTTTATACAAAGGTGGTGGTCCTATACCCATTCAGCATGACAATTATTTTTATACGTCATTCATATATACAGGTTAGGACTTATTTTAAAATTCGATGAAATTTCGGCAGCATTTTGCATTGGTCTCTAAGTACACAAAATGAGAGTGGTCAAATCAAATTCAACCACAACCAAATATGCACCCAGAGAACAACACAAAATACAAGTTACTAAAATTTTATCAAATTTTAAAATAACTCCTAACTTGTACATACTAACAATGACGTATAAAAAATAATTGTTCATCCCAAACTGTCCAAACGGACAATTCAAGATTCAACACAAACGATGACATTAATTGATTTAATGACCATTTATGTCGAATCTCAAACGGGGAACTACGGTTCACTCATATGCACAACAACTTTCATACTAGTTAACTAGTATATGAGCCTACGAGTTCATGAGATTATCAACCATACACATACAACAAGAGAAATAACATCATTGTGTTACAGAGGTCTGATGGTATTTAAGGGGGGATTGAAGAGGTTTATTGCAGTTTTTCTTCTGTTTAGAATAATATCCTGGTCTACCGGGAATGTCCTAGTCTTTAGGGATATTTTTTTTATTTGAGTTTATCTACTTTCTGTTACCATTAGCCTTTATTTTAGCTAAGTGGGCTGCTTTTAGTTTATATGAAAACATGTACTGAATGACTATTTAAGCCAAAGATGCTGCTAATAAAATAATCATTCAGTATGAAAATCAAAATAACATAAGAATGATAATTCTGGAATTGTTCAGAGCAATAAAACATGACAGTCTCATTTCAACACAAACAAATTCAGCAATAAATTTCTACCTAATTCATCAACAAACAGATTTAACTCATATAACGCATACGCATTAGATTTAACTCATTGCGAGTATCAACACAAAACAGTTTTAACTCATATAACGCATATAACGTATATAACGCATCAAAGAAAACGGATTGAACTCAAACAGGGACCATCAGATTTAACGCATCAGAAACAGGGAACATCAGAAATAGTGACGACTTACAGGACAATGCAGCAACACTGGGACAACGAGTGTAACAGGACAAGCAACGAGCAAGAACCAGGTAAAAATAGCAACGAGCACACTGGGACAGATGGAGAGGATGAGAAACCACTCGAAAAGATGAGCGCGAGAGGAGAAGTAGAAAGTGAAAGAAGAAGAGAAAGTGGAAAAAGACTGAAAGGCGCGGCTTTTGAAGTTTCAGAAAGGATGTATATCCACGGTTCCCCTTGAAACCGTGAATATATGTGTAATATATTCACGGTTGAGCAAACAACCGTGGATAAATGGTAACACTATATCCACGGTTAAGACAACAACCGTGGATAAATATTAAATCTATAATCACAGTTATAGAAACAACCGTGGACATATACTCCCCAGTGATTATGCCCTAAAACCTGAACTATATATCCACGATTGGAAATACAACCGTGGATATAGACATCAATATATATCCACGGTTAACATCATAACCCTGATCATAACCATGAATATATATTCACGGTTGTACACACAACCGTGGATATATATTTAAGGTACTATATATCCACGGTTTACTCCTCAACCGTGGATATATATTTACGTCTATATCCACGGTTATGATTTTAACCGTGGATATATAGTTTTCTCTGATTATAACGTTCACCTTATAATTTCAAAAATGTCACCGCGCATGTTTTTATCACTGATCCTCTTCTACCCGTGAATATATCCCCGTTGTTATATCCATTTTTTCCACTAGTGCATGTTTCTCTCCTCTTTCTTCACTCTAGCTCACATTTAACATATCTTAAGGGTAAAACTAGAAGAAAACAATCAAACCTCGACCTTGTAAAATGACTATTATATTTCTAGATAAAAAAAACGACTAAATCAAATATCAATATTTTTCACAAACAAATAAAGTAACGAACTGTATCTTAAAATTGTAAGTGAACAAATAAATAATAGCAAACTTTTTCATCTCAAGAAAACACATACTCTGGTTCTTTTCATAAGACTATTTTTTGGAGTTTTTTTTAATCCTTGTAATTATATGATTTGGCCTTTTCAATTTACGATGATTATTTTTTCCTATAACATATCCTTATTAATAAAAGTTTCTGTTGAATAATTTTTGACTCTATTGATATTGTATTTGATGAAATAATATACTATTCCAAAAATTACTTCTAGTTTTTGTTTCTTGAAGACTTATGGATGCTACCCACCAGTAATTTTGTCCAGCATTGCATATGGGTTTTCCCATTCAATAAGGGGAAATATATAATTCAATTTTTTCCATGAAAGATAAACTGATTCAATTTGAGATTTTCTCGAAAAAATTTTTCGAAGAAAATGGAAGCGATGCACGCAGAGCAAAAAAAAAGTGTCATTTAATTAGGTTTAAATGGCAAAGATTTACCATGAAAATTGAAAAATTTGCTCAGAAGAGTAAGGGTTTTGAATTATAGGTTCCACAATCAACATATGCTTGAATGAGTAGTCTGAAAGGAAGCTTCAATTTTGGTAATTTACGAATCCTCTTCTGATTTTATAAGAGAAACAATGTTATGGGATGATTGAGTATAAGTTAATCTTCTAATAAAATAAAAAAGCCTAAGAGTATTTTTGCAAATTTTAAGAGATAAAACTCTAACTTATGTAATGTACATAATTTTTAATTTTTAATATAGGTGTATATTATTTACTGGGCCACCTAAACAGGGTATAAATACCCTTTCAAATAAGTGGGCACCTTAGAAAATACTAATTTTTTAGCTAATATACCTTTGTGAAAGTGTTTTTCACAATCTTTGGCCGACCCATACAACTTTGGCGCAAGTAATTAACTTTAGGAGTAAACTGAAATTGGGGACAAGCTTTAACTATCAACATCAATGTTTTGAAGAGTGTGCACCCGTCATTGAATAAAAAAATAATCAAAAGTTGAATAGTAGTTAAATCTATAATAATAGAAAATTTATCCAAACTAAATTATCTAATTGATTTATTGTTCAACCAGCTAGTTTTATCTTATTTAATAGCAATATCCAACATTTAAGAGAAACACCAACAGCACTGAAAAACTTGGCAACCCTTTCATTCCATGTCCTACATTAATTCATCACTTCATGATTTCATAGCACTCCTTTCACGTGAGTCAAAATTTTAACGGGTAAGGAAATGTTCTGACATTTCACCTAGGCATTGCATGTGCCTTGAGCCCGCAAATTTTGACTTATAAAGTAAATAATCCACTCATCACCATTGGTAGGAATTGAATCTGTATCAAAAACTTACAACAAGTTATATATTTCTATTCAATCAACGGAACTAGTGTTTTTAATCACCCAACATTATCTAAAAGGCCAATACCAGCTACCTCACAACAAACATTCTTTGAAAAAATAATAAACATTGTATAAATCATTGAAGATTAAGCATGCAACAATGAATCAAGGCTTTTCATTGTGAATTGGTGGTTTTCGGTGAGGTTGTGCGTAATCCATCTCAACTATGTCCTCTGCAGTGTCACTGGCATTTGAAACAAGTGTTTCTTGAACATGGTGCTGAATTTGATCAGGTCCCAGCATTGACCGAACATGCCTCCTCTGCCCCTACATAACCACATGTATCATCGCTTTCTATCTCTCATATGAGAATTCATGAGCCACAAACATGAAACATGCATATCCCACCATGTTAAGACCCGTAAAGACCGGGCTACCCGACCAGCACCAAGCTAGTCTTTTGCAGGTAGCAACATGTCTGAATTTCATTTAAGCTTAAAATCATACTTAAACCCAACAAATGAAAGGATAATTCTTGATTCATAACAACCGGAAAGAATACTTTAAGTTAAAGTAACCCAACAATTATTTTAACCATACAAAATATTATGAGACTATGGGTCTTCCAACATATCATTGAGGTTATCCGTGGACCTCAGCTCATTTAAGAGCTCAATTATGCTTGGTTTTTAAACAGTGGTGAACCTTCACGTAAAAATATTTATACTGGAATTGTTTATTGTTAATTTTGAAGATGTGATGAATATTGATCTATAAACTCAATAATATCAGTGGCGGATAAATCTATCAGGAAAAAATAAGAATAAAATTATTTGTATTATATTACCTTTGCTCCTGCAAGAAAATATGGCGAATCCACGTGAAAGGATGTCCCTGCATACCCACCATCGTCACTTATTATTATTATAGGGTGCATAAGCCAAGAGTGACAATGAAAAGATGGTAAATTTTACAAAAAAAAAAATAGAAAAAAACTACTTATATCTACAAACGTTTTGAGAGATGCAAATAAAAGTGTTTACATAGAGATATAAGTTTGATTCAATAGTTGAAGAAAGAATGACGAGTCTAACATTTTAAACAAGTAATTAACGACTAGTTTGTTGATAAAAAAAATATTCTTCTAATAGTAAAAGCACATTATGACTAGAGTCGTAGAAGTGTGCTGGAACCCGGATAAGGTGCATGGAGTAAAAAACATCAGCAAGAGAGAAGTGAATACTTAATATAATGGCATACAACCTAGTGCACCCACCATGTATGTATAAAACAACATGTCTCTTACAGACAAGGTACACGCACTTCATATTTTATTGGCTTAGAAAACAAAGGCAGAGGACAAAACTTTGGAAGTACATTGATCTCAACAATCAATGAACCTAAGGGGGTGATGAAAATATAGCAATATACACAGTGTACTTTGAAGGATTTGGAAACCGAACGTAGTTGTGTGTGATGGCTAAGGGAAGGATTTGGAAAATGGATAATAGAAAATTAATCACCTGAAGCTTCCCTTATTTCAATATTTTCCACTTTCTGTTGCTGCAGTTTATTCTCCACTAGCTTGTAATTCTTCACACTTAATGTCTCCACTAATTTGGCCTTGTCTGAATCCTGCTAATTAGATAATCACAAATCTTAATCTCCATCAAATAACAAAATTTGGAATTAATGCATCACATAGTGAACAATATGTTTTGTCCCTTAATTAAGGTGAACTAAAGAAGCAATGGAAATGTTGGTGTTTGGAAATTAAACAAACCTTATCAAAAGGGTAATTTGGGGTGTCCCTTTTAGTGAGAGTAAGAGAACGGGCGGTGCATGCATGCAAAGAAAGACAGAGGAAAAGGAGCATAAGAGAAAGAGAAGTCATGCTTTGCCGAGATATCATTATGAGCAATTTGCAAGTTACAGACCAAGCTAGAGTGAGTCTTTGTTTTAAGTGTCTAGGGGTCACGTTATGTAATGGTAGAATAGCAGGTGCATTAAATGCAGGTTTTGTATGGGATGGAGAACGTTCTTTAAGAGAACATGCAGGTGTTTGGGAGATGAACCTTGCAAACCAAAATGAAGATATCAAGGGTCCACATTTGTCCCCTCTACCCTTATTTGCTAGACACCCCATTGGGCATCCCTATATCCATAAGGGTATCATAACATGATGAACTTGCATGTAGCTGGTGAATTAAGATTTTAGACTAATGAGGAACAGTTAACAGCCATATTGCGTATAATATTTATTCTTAAGACCGAAATTGCAATTGTAATAATGCATTTACTTGCTTCTCATGGTTTTAGCATGTTGGGTTTTCAAGTGGGGTTTCTCAACTAGAGTTGAAAGAAAGTTTTTAATTTTTTAGTTAAATGAGATTTGAAAATATCTCAAATAATATGTCGGATAGTTAAATTTAATTTTCGTAACTAGATATTAAATATATCCTAATTGTTTATTTAATTGGTTGTAGTGTCAATCAAATTAATTAAAGTTTGACCAACGAGAAACGAGAATAAAAAGATATGTTGATTCAATGAAAAATTAATTGTCTCAAAGGTGTATAGTATCAATATTAATCATTAAACTTTTTATTTTTACAATTAATTATCAAACAAACCCTTAATGATTGTTTAGTTTCATTTAGTTGGGTTGATAGTTCCATTTCATTTCAGTTGCATTTAAGTTACATTAAGTTAGTTATTCTTGTTGAAGGGTATATAAGCTTAGCCTAGTCTCTTTCGTAAATACTTTTTTGGGGTGAATGAAAATTCTGATTGCATTATTCAACTCTCTCCAATGAAGAAAGATATTGTCTGCGTTTTGGTTTAATGTCAAACTGTTTTTCTACAATATTAATAAAGCTTGCAAAATAGGTTTAGTGGAAAAAGGAAACAGATTAAACGGGAAGAGAAAACGTGATGCGATGGAGGAGAGTGGCGCAGAGTAAACGGAAGGAAAAGAATGGAGTCCTGGGGAAGCACAAAAGAAGGAAAATAATATGAAAGGAAATTTTGGATAATTTAAAATAAAAAGTTTATTTAGATATTTTATGTTATAAAAATTACAAGACTAGTGGGAATAAAAATAAATTATGGTGTTAATATAAATTAAAAAAGTTAGGTTTTGAACTAATTAATTTTTATTATTAATAAATGTTTGTTAAATGCCAATGCAACAAACAAAGAGCCCTCGTCGTGTCATTACATGTGATGACAACATATGGATATACCTATGTGGACTTAACGATCAAATGTTACATAAATATTCCTTAACACTTACAAAAAGATAGAAACAGTGAGACTAATTTAAAATTTTAAAAGTTTATAAGATTAATTAAACCCAAAAAGACTCAAAGTAGGAGCAAATGCCTTGCGATAATTGCAACATAAGGGACCTACAGGTGTGGACGAGGACTTCTAGGGACAACGGGGAATGGCTAAACCGTCAATTTATCTCTCCTCCCAGCACCTAAGGACCATGCCACATGGCACGTACACCTTCTGCCATCAGCGGAACACATTGTTACATATACATTATTATATTAAATAGTGTATATGATTATGCCTATTTCTTATTTATTATTTCCTCTTTGTATACACATCTCAAAAATATTTCTAAATTAAAGAGAACAACTTGTCCCATTCCATTTTATTGTTTGCAAAACATTATCCTTCACATAGTACCAATTGCTCCTCAAAAGGGCAGATATCTAATTGTAGGTTCTATGTAGCACCACAATGAAAGAATCCTTCAGATCCCACTGTCTGCTACATGCATGTATGGACAAATATAACAGTAAGAATATAATTTAGCATAACAAGTATTGGTAATATCGTAGCATCATTATTCAAATTTTACTATAGTAGGTTCATAACTACCATGGGCAACACTTTCAAGAGGTTAGTGAAAGATAACAAGATATGGCAAAGAAAGCATTTATGATAAATTTATTAAAATATTTATCACTCTTATAAGTTCTTTTTATTTTATTTTTAAATTATTTCAATAAATTTTTACGTAACTTATCAAAATAAACCTTTTTTAACAAGTTTCATGGATATGATAACATAAACACCCTCAAAGAAAAAGTATAATATATAACAAATAAGTATAGAGAAAAGTGACAACTAGAACTTATATACAACTATGTACATAACATGAGTAAGGTTCTTGACATGAGCAGGATAGCGAATTTATCAGACCGACCAATGAAACCATACAGTGTAAATTCATAGTGGCTACTGAACGTGGGCAATCAGATCCCCAAAGGTGTTTTCACCACTGTATGTAACATAAAGAAATCCATCCTCGTCCTTCTTCTCATCATATATGGAGGACATAATTGCTCCTGAAGATTGAAGAATGTAAATTATCCAGTCAAACCATAGGATAAAGCTATTTTTTTTGTTTTAGTAGGAATCGAAAACAGTATCAATGCGCTTACAACAACTCACACATCATATTCAACCATTCCTTGACATAGGATAAAGCTATTCTACATTAGAAATTTATAGAATCATATATTGAGAAAGATGAAGACATAATTTGCCAAAGCTCACCTGTAGGAGGAAGGACGTTGTCCACAAATATAAAGATAGCCTTTTCTGCACTTAATTTAATCCTTTTGCGGATCACATAGACAAATTGCCCAACAGTCAAGTCTGCAGGGACAAGGTACCTGCAATGTAGTGTTGAATCAGTTTGATAGCATAAAACAGTAACATACAGCTGCCAACCATATTAGAAATTTTATACCACAACTGGCACACAGCCATTTGACAATAGCTAACGGCATGTTCATTTCACTTTAAATTTACTGGTAGTTGACTAAGGAAAGCAGATACACAGCCACTATAACCAAGCTTTTTTTAGAAATAGAAAACTAATTCAAAATGCCGCTTGCCAAAGATAAAATTCAGGTCCTTTTACTATATGAAGCTACTGATACCAACAATTCAGTCAATTCTCTTAAGTATTATTGCAGTATTGCGAATAGGCACTTGTACAAAGTTTAAAAATCACTTTGATCAATTCAGCACATCATCTGATAAAACCATAAGTGATTTGATCAATCTAGCCATTATCTTGTAGTGACAACAATAAAATTGGATGCCACTCTAGAATTCTTAAACAGGCATATATGAACACAACTAAATGTTCAAATACTTGTTGTTTCAAAATTATACTCTACCTTAATTCTAATACAACCGACAGGAATATAGAATAATTTCAACTAAGCATGACATGCACATTTAACAATCCAACTGCAATAAAAATTTATTCATTGGTGTAATCTTGATTCTGAATTACCAATTGTTCCTATTTATAAGACCATTTAACTGCATTATACAGATTAAGAAAAGAAGTTAAAATTAATTCTTGTATTTGTTTGTGATTCGAAAACAATTAATCTATTTGTTGGTGTAAAAATTATGATGGACATTCAAAATTTATCTTTAATTGAAGTCAAACTCTTGCGCTCTATTAATTGTAAAGTTAGAAAGTTAAAAAAATAAGAAGGGGAAGTATACAAAAAAAGTAGTAATAAATGCTCCTAAGACTCTATAAAAGGTCTTACAAAAAGAAACAATTTTTTTAAAATAGGATCATAGAAATTGGAATAGAGGGGGTAATTAATATGGCATTTTCTACACTAAAGGGAATCAAATATAGGCAATATCTTACTTCTTCTTGTCGATACTGGGGATGTCACTTCTTTCAGCCTTCTCCACAATTACCTTTAGGTATATCCAGAGACAATTTAGCACAAAATATTAAAAGATTTATCAATGACATGTACTTCCAAGTATCATAGTTGACACAGGCAAAAGCTTGAAATTAAAACCCATATCCCACATGATTTATATAATCTAATACATCACTACCTGAAAAATTAAAATTGACCTTTCTCTATAATCTAAGTATGGATATTACTTTCTAATCAAATTGAGAGCTACATGTATGATTATAATATTAGGTACCAAAGTAAATAAGATAAGAAAATGCAGACTCCTTGGCATTTATAATCCTAGCTTAGAATAACTAATACAAAGCATAAATGTAAAGGTCATAAAAAAATAGACAACATTTTGAACACAAGATTCTTCCACCACCGGATCCAGCCCTGAGAGAATCCATAAATATATAGTTCACAAAGTATAGTGTTCAATCATCTTTCATAAGTTGAAATCATAGTATAATTCAGCAGACTCTGTAATTAGTCACTTAACCTTCTGCATAGCATATGTACAAACAAATATCATTTGTACAAAATAGCAATCCAAATTGTGTTTAAAAAGAAACACACATTGCAATTTCACATGCAAGAGAATTACAGACCATTCTTGTGAGGAACATAACTATGTTAACAGAGATATAAAACTCCATCAAGGGAAAGGTGGACTAGAAACCCCTGGAAAGAAATTGAAACAAGGTAGGGGAAAATAAGGACACGAACAGGAACAACAGCAAGCATGTATAATGAGATGACCAGCAAACTAAGAACAGAAAACTGCCAAATCAAATTCTTTTCATCTAACAGAACATTGTGAACATGTCCAAATTCTGAAATCAAGTAGTAGGAACCCAAAAGCACTGATTATTGTAAAAGAAATTTATGTTCCAGAAAGAATGTTAATGAAGATTAAAGACCACTTATCCTGTAAAGGACATACAGAAATGTCAAGTTAGAACCAGGTATATAATATGCTGCCACATCATGACGTGAAGATGACAATAGGCAAAAGAAATACTCCCTCCAACCCTTATTATAAATCAGAGTTAACCGAATCATCAAAACAAATTAAAGTAATAAAGTGGTAGAGGTAGCTAAGTTTAGTTTCTTACAAAATGATATGGCATTATTTTACCCGTATAAGCTTAGTTAAACGTGCTTGATAATGATGAAGATATCAATATATCTCTTCTCTTGTTTAGTTGCTTTGAGTGATTACCTCTTACACAATTTATTGCTCCTTGTAAATACACAACTAAATAAGGAAAAGAATAATAAATGCTTTATATAAATTGTAACTCAGCCTTATAAAAAGGACCACCAAAAACTTTAAACTCTATCTTATAGAAAGGAAAGGACTAGAGGAAGTACTTCAAACAGAGTCACCATCCCAAAAAATAAAGGCCTTGCAAATCGAAAAGAGATAAAAAGACCACGTATGCTTCTTCACAAATGAATACTTCACCTATCACCACAAATTGCATCAAAATTAGACAGTTCTAAAGGATAAAATAACTCGAATTCTCACCGGAATCCGGTCTGGGTACTTCTCCCTAATCCTAGCTGCCTCGGCTCTTCTCTTCTCTGCATACAAAATGATAACTTTGATATACCACACAAACCAAAGCAACAATTGAATAGTAATAAAAAAGGAAAAGGAAAAAAAAAGTATTTACCAAGATCATGCTCTTGTTTGAAGTAGCTCTTTGCCATTCCTACTGAAAGTAGCATTAACAAAATTCAATTAAAAGAAAAATGAAATTTCTAATCATCTGAAAATCAAAATCCATTCTTCTATTAAAAAAATAAAACAAAGGAAAAGACAACATGAAACGACAAAGCCCCAAACTAAGTAACGCGGGGGAAGCAAATAATTTCAGACAAATCATAAAAACTGATCGTAAGAAAACATATTCTGTCAAAGGTGAAAAAGGAAACCCTAAGTTGGAAAGGATCATCATCTCCTACCGTTTATGAGAAAACAGGAAAACCACAAATTGGGGGATAAGTGATAAACAAGAGAGAAGTAATTATGGAAACGAAAACATAAAAGTATGATTTTGACTAAGTTATGGAAACCTGGCGAAGGCGAGATAAGTTACGTAGTTGATTACAACAACTCCAAGAACAAGAAGCTCGTGAGTAGATTACTTGAAGATAAGAGAGAAAGGAAAACGCTGCCTTTAACAACTATTTATATTTGAATAAAGACAGAACACCCCAGTTAGTCCCTGACTCCAACACAGTCGGACACTTAAGTCTTTCAATTAGTAGGTTAGTCTCTTAAGTCCTCCACGTCCGTGATCGTCAGACACTTAGATCCCTGCCGTTAAACCTTCGTTAGATTTAGGTGATGTGTACTGTTAAATGCCAACAAGGAGTGCCACGTGTGCATGACTTTTAACACCAGATTTTGAGGGGTGTTAAATGCACAGGTGTTAAAATACAAGATTATTAACACCGGTTCTTTTATCCACTTATCCGGTGTTAATTACAATTTTTAACACCTATTTAACCGGTGTTAAAAGTTTCTGTTTTATTTTAATTTTTTTTATCCTGCTTTGTTATATTCTTTGTTTTTTTGGATTAAAAGACAATTTAATCAAAATAAATATCTATATGCATATCCTAGAATATTCAAAATGAAACATTTATAATTATGGACTCATCTACAAAATCAAATAAAGGTTCATATACAATAACTAGTCAAAAAAATCTATTCCTAATTACAAGGAACCAGGTAATGAAGCTTAATAACACATATTTGTCGGTTAAGAGAATAAATTTTATTCATTCCTACAAAACAATAACCTTCTTTCTGCTCCCATAAGATCCCTATTTCTGTAATTAATGACCTGTTTATTTGCTAAATCCTTTGGCCCAATTTCAATCCTTAGAGGAATACCTTTCATTTCCCAATGAGAATACTTCTATCCAGGAGAATAGTTATCTCTAAAATCTGACTCAACATGAACACCTGCTTCACTCAATGCATTCACAGTTTTAGAAACAGCATCAAAGATTCCTTGAGTGTCAACATCTTTGTAAGGCACAAGAATCATAATGACTTGAACTGAAGCTACTTTAGGAGGTAGCACCAATCCTTTGTCATCACCATGAACCATCACCATCACCTCAATCTGTTTCAAAACAATCAAAAAATATAAATGTAATCAGGTGTAGAGGAGTTCTTCAATGCACGTATATGAAAGAAATCAAAGCTTACAGTTTGAGTACTATAGGCCCATGAGTTTCTACCAGACCATGGCTTTCTCTCCCTTCTTTCCCTTAATGACAGGAACTACCAAATACTCTTCATATATACGCCTATATAGTTACAATATATTAAGAACCTGAAACAATAACAGTTTAGAATATCTTGAGAACAAATTTCTGAAAATTTGTATCCTAGGGAGGAAAATACAAATTAATATCCAGGGAGGACTCCTATAGTTAAATTTTGTATAAGCACTACAAAATAGACTAAAAAGTAGTTCCATAAACTAGACTATTGGACAGAAACAAAATATTAAACTGTATTGATAATAAGATAATTAATAAGGCCAACTATAATTTTACATCCACATCGTCAAAATCCAATAACCATACACATGCATTAACAATAGAGAGCACTACATATAAACACATTGATTGATTCACTAAAAAAACAAGAAAACTGACTTACAAGATCTCCCAAATTGTAATTGACCAAGGCCTCAGAATATAGCAAGCATAGATATCATATTACTCAATCAGTTCCTCATTAACAACCACCTATAAAATTAATCAAAAGCTTAAGTAAAGCAAAACACACAAAGAGTGAAACAAAACCAGATCAGGAGGAATAAACAAGTTTGACCGAACACAGATCAGGTTAAAACTATCCGACAACTAAAAATACCTCAGAGATATCAGTGCTCTTTCGGGGCTGCTTAAACTGTTCCATGCTTCTTCTAAAGCTATATCTTTGGGATGGAGATTTCTTCAGATGCATGATATACTCAGGAAATTACTCTAAATCACAATGGTTACCTCCTTTGAGCCACAAGGGTTCATACTTCTCTTTACACAGTTCCCACAGAACCCAATCCCAACCCCCAACTGACCATCACCCAGAACCCAATCCTAACCCCCAACTAACCCCCCTTCCCACAACCTCACCCAAACCCGAAACTAACCCCACCCCAAACGCCACCCACCCACGGCCAACCTCCCAACCCCAAACAACCCTCACCCAACCCGAATCCCACAGTCCTCAATCCCACCCACAGTCTCTATGACGATGAGCCAGTGCTGGTAATCACACCCGGGGAACAGAGGTGCCATCTCGGTGGGAGGGCGCTCGCTGAACGATGAGGGGGAACTCGAGTTGAGCGGCGAGTAGGACGAGTCGCCGACACTGTTGGCGCGGCAACGGATGGAGGCGAAGCGGGTGGTGGGTGGAACGACGGCATGGGATAAGGGGAAGAGGAATCGATGCGATAGGAGTGGTGGGGGGTTGGGGAAAAAGATGGTGGGAGCAGAGAGAAGACGCATTGTGAAGCGTGTAGACGCAAGGAAATGACTCTCGCCATTGTTGTGGAGACAAGACTAGCGTTGTAAGATTCTAGAAGATTAGGGTTTTCAAATGTTTCTATATGTGTGACATGGCTTTTGGGGACCAAAACGACGTAGTTTTGATAGAAATGTGGCATCCTTGCTGGGATTTAATGAGCCACATCAGCTGACTCTGACAGAAGTTAACGAAGGTTTAACGGCAGGGATCTAAGTGTCTGACGATCACGGACGTGGAGGACTTAAGAGACTAACCTACTAATTGAAGGACTTAAGTGTCCGACTGTGTTGGAGTCAGGGACTAACTGGGGTGTTCTGTCTTTGAATAAAATATAATTAGCTCAACTTCTTTCTCAAGGATGTGAATGGATTTCTAAGATGGTATACGGTGAATATCCATTATTCGTATTCATTATATATTTTTATCTATATTTATATTCATGTTGATATTTATAATGTGGATACAGGCCCGGTCCTGAAATTTTATGGGCCCTGGGCGACACAATACTTCAAGGCTCCTTAGCATATTTTTTTAAAACAAAATTATTGAATAATCAAATCAACATTATCGAAGTCATTGTGAATTTTAAACACATCATCATCGTGTAAAGAATAATAAGAAGTCAAAATAATAAACGATGCTCCTATAACCTCATGTTTTCCTTTAAAAATCATTCTTCCACCTATACTAAAGCAAAAAAGACAAATTATCATAAAAATAATTTATTCTAATATTTTTAGATGTAAAAATATTAATGAGAATAGAACAAGAAAATATAAAAATTAGAGTTAGCATGGGATTAAACCTGAGACCTTTAGGCAAAATTCATATAACTTTACCATTAAACCATTCAAACTATATTGAAATTTTTTGATTTTTTTTCACATAAGCTAAATATTTTTTTGGGGCCCTCATTGACAATGGGCCCTGGGCCATTGCCCTTGCTATCAAGGCCCAGGGCCGGCCCTATGTGGATATCCAAAAATAATATGAATATCTATTAAATAAAAAAGTAATAAATATAGAAATATAATTAAATTAAATATTTATTAATAATTTAACAATTTAAGCTATCCATTCAAAGTTTTCTAATAATTTATCTATTTAAAATTTTCTATTATTCTATCTAGTTTTCTAATAATTCATTTCAAAGTTTTTAAAGACATTACATCTAAGTTTGATAATATTACAATCAACTTAATTATCAAAATAACAATGAAAATAAATAAAACCAATATTAAAAGTTCTTCGATTCTTGAAATATGTCTCTTACAAGTTTTTTTAAGAGGATTTTATGGGATCAAGCTCGGACTCTACCAACATGGCATTACTCTACCTAGCGTGAGACACCTCCCAATAAAACACATGTGACACCGGATTAACCCACTCGGGTGTTTTCCATGATAGACCCTTTTGACCAGAGTCGATAATGACCGGTATCAAGAAGAGGGTTTATGTAAAGGGTGTTTGGAATGCTTGCATTTGTGAAAGCTTTTATTCTGTACTTTAGGGATACATATTAACACATGTCTTGTAGGATGTTCTCACCAACCAAATTTATAAATACCATGTAATTTCTACTTATAATGGTACGTTTTACCAACCACACTTAAGCTTGAGTATACATTTATCAGGTATTGACTTGAACGCCAGAATGTCTTTATAGATGACACCCTATTTCGCACGCGAGATACCGGTGCATTGGCCGGATGGGATTAGGACAAGACTTTTTGATCCTCACTGGACTCCACTAAACTGATATAATATATAGAGAGATATACCCAGTATCTGTAATAGAAGTTTTGTCCCGCCAATAGACATATCATATATGTGTGTGTATGTATAACAAGGGTATTTTAATAAATCAATTAAACAAATATCCATGGCTATGGGTATCTCAATATCCACATCCTACTTATTTACTTATCAGATTTACAAAATATCCATTTACGTTATTCATGAATTTCCATTTAAAAATCTAAATTCTATTCGTAACATATTTTATCAATAGATATCCACATATGTGGATTTCTCTTGCATCCCTATCCTTCTTAAGAAATTTAGTTATTTTTTTATAGTGACTCCAGTTGTGCTAAGCCAACCCCAACCTATCTTTTGTATTAATGTAATCAAAATTCAAACCTACATTAATACAAAAGACACAGGTTTAGATTAGTAGTAATCCTAGAAAGTTAGACGCTACCTGATGCCAAAATAGACTCTAGAACATATGAGTAGTCAAATAGTATACAAAAAGAACTATTCAACTATCAAGCACAACTATAGTCACTATCAAAAGCTACCCATAACATTCTACTGGGTTAGCGATGGCTAACTAAGCATCCTCTATGATGGAGTCACTTCTAGATGAAGCTTCCTCCATATCCTCTACATCAGCTGGCGAAGGTGGGGGCAGTAGGACAATAGGAAAGAAAGGGTCTACATCACAAAGATCCAATACGAGCCTAGCCCTAAATGTGACAGTGAGAGTTCCTAGGGGATTAGGCACCCCTAAAATAGCTCAAGACAGTCGCACGGTGACAATCTCATTTAATATAAACAAAGAAGAAAAAGGGTGAAAACAGAAAATACCAATATTATACAAGACACATAAATATAGACTTTCATAAACAATAAATTTTAATATCAATTTCTTCATACATGTTATTTACAGCATGAAGTGATAATGCCGATATGACTGGCGTTTCTTAATTTTAATAATAAATATTTTATTAATTATTTCATTGGTGATGAATATGCAATGGATATGGGCCCTTGAGTCTTTTTTTATTGGGAGCATCCAGGAGTTGATACTGTTTCATGATAATTTGTCAATATGGCTAACAAACAGCTCCACTGACCATAATATGCACTTAGGGCCTAGTCAGATTGGCAAGAGCTTGTTATGAATTTACCTGACACTAGGGAGTGACCTCAGGTCTCCTAGGCCCATCTTCACACCCTTTCATCCCAAGATTTTCTATTGAACCATCCCTAATGCATTTTTCGGATTATAATTGTATTTCCTAAAACATTCTTGTCTTTCACTTGTTATATGATGCATGTCACATACTGAATTAGTTCAAACTTTTAGCACATATTTTTCATTCTTGTTCACAAAATTTATCAAAATTTTGGCAGAGTTTCCTTTGTAAATTGAAATTTTCCACAATATGTCTTTGACCTATTACACTCAAAAAATTCCCAGACAACATAATACAACCATATTAAATATGTATTTTTGATTCAAACATCAAACTTTACACGGTCCAACAAATATAAATTCTCATTATAAAAATATACAAATAACAAAGTATGACATATAAATAATAACTGTAAATAAGTAAAGACATAAAAATAATAATTGAAATAAATATTGAGAGGGTTAAGGAGTCCATTATATTATTTAACATGTCTTATATTTAGTAATTTTCTATCTCACCCTCCATTTACTTGAGTACTTGCTTTTCCAATAAAATCTTCTAAAACTAACCTAAACACATAGGTTCTTATTGTTAGTGTGTAGTTCATCTTATCTTATTATACTTTTGATATTTTATTTGACACCTGATATAACGATATTAATAATGATAAAATTTTTGATAATTAGATATTCATTATAATAACACAATAATATTAAAAATGGTATTGTCATAAATTTTAAAAGTGTATAATAATAATTAAACATCTATTAAATATTATAAAAAGATAACAATTAAATAAATGATTAAGGAATAAAGTAAATAACTAAATAAATGATAATTAAATAAACATAATAAATAATAAATACATAACAATAAAAATAGTTGAAATAAGTAAGTGAATGTAAATGAATGAATGGATAAATAATTGATAAACTATAAGTTAGTAAATAATTAGATAAAATGACAAAACTAAATTATAAATGGACAATAATAATAGAAATAAATAAATAAATTGATATTAATAAGTCAATACATCAACAAATAAATAAACAATTAAATGAATAAGTAGATAATTATACATAAGTAAATTAATTAAATAAATGAATAACAATAATAAATGATAAATAAATAAATAGTAAATAAAAGAATAATACAGAATAATAAAAATAACTAAATAAATAAATAAATAAATAAATAAATAAATAATTAAATAGACAAATAAATAAATGATTAAATAATTAAATAATTAATTAAACAATTAATTAATTAAATGATTACAATTAAATAAATAAATAAATAAATAAACAATTAACTAAATAATTAAACAAATAAATAAATAAATAAATAAATAAATAACTAAATAAATAATTAAACAATTAAATAATTAAACAAATAAACAATAAACTAAATAAACTATTAATTAAATAAACAACTAAGTAAATAATTAATTAATATATAAAAGTTAACATGTACTTATTTATATATATATATATATAAAGAATATAAGAAAGCAAAGAATATAAGAAAGCAGGGGCTACCTGCTTGGCTTTGCTGCTCCACCGAATCATTAAGGAAGAAGGAAAAAGAAGCGTGCGAATACAAATTGTTACAAAAAGTATTTATAGGCAGTGAAAAATATATTTTTTATTATTTTTTCATAATTATCCATAACTATACTATGGGTTATTTTATGAGATAAATTTTATACTTAAAATTTGTTATAAATCCTCAAAATGTACTTAATAAAATAAATCTAACTTTTTATTGAATTTCTTTAACTCTAAATATCTCAATTACTAAATGTTTAAATACTCATTTCTATAAGTTTGTCGGTGTACTTTTGTAATCAAACGATCTCTAAACTTTACGAAATTTTAAACTTAAGCTCACATGACCAAGTCTAAACTTCCTATCAAGTTTTATATTTTTTTAATAACATTTCCTATACTGATTTAGACTCAAACGACTCTATTTTAGACTATTTTCACTTATCTCTAAAAATATCCAAAAAATTCCCATAAAATTCTATAAATTGCAACGATCAATCAGTTCTAAAAAACCTTAAGCTAATTTTGTCAAAATTTTAAATTATAATTTTCTTTACAATTTTATCCTTATATATATATATAATACAGTAAAACTATAGGATGCTACATCATACATATGGAAACATCATCTAGTGTACTAGTATGTGCTTGTGTCCCTTACTTGTGTCGACATGACCTTAGTTGCCAATATAGGAGCTTCACAACGTATGACTCTGAGGTGCCAATTTAAGATATCAGATGTAGTCGGTCAAATATCCGTGTAGACATTAGAATATCCATACTGACATTGTGACGTCCTTAGTAATTTTCCGAATAAATTTTTCGCATTTTAAAAATCATTTTTTGAAATTTGTAATAAGTCATGTAAAAGTTGATAAACGCGGATTATTATCATACATACTAGTCGTGGATAATCAAAGTCATGAAATATTTATATAGCGGAAACGATTTAGAAAAATACAGTACATGAAATATTATATTATTACAACCCATCAAGATTAAAATAAAGTCAAATTCCAAGCAATAATTCACGTAAACTCCATTCATGGCATCACTATTCATTCTGTGTAGCATTCACTGTAAAAATTAATGTAAGAGTGAGACAGAATATAGAATAAATATAAAATAAATAAAATTGCATAAAACACAACCAACAAGGCATAATGATATGATGAATATGCCAAACAAGTTCATTTATAAATCTTTAATTAGTCACATGATGTCATGCTGGATCCATTTGGTTTGGTGGGAATACTGCAGTAAAAAGTCTCATAAAGACTCCAGTAGGAATTAGCATAACCATGAATCCCTACACCTTCATGGCTCCTGTAGAAATAGGGCTTAAACTCATCATAGAGTAACCCCCCACCAGGGTAGGCAATCATGAAACCCCTAAATTCCATGGTGCGTCCAAATGCTTATGATGCATGAATGCCTTTAATTTTCTTTATCATTTAACATACTATGATATCAACATTTCCGAACCCACTTGGAAAACCACAAGTCCTCAAAGGACACATCACATATAATAATTTTTAGAATCATGGATTTACTGTTTCAACCACATGTATCAATATCCGCAAGGCATTCATGTATATATATATATATATATATATATCAATTTAGTCATTCATAATTATTTATGACAAAAACATTCATACTGTAAGTCAAGTATAGAGCACTCAATAACATCCATAATAATCTACAGTTTCTCAATAATTCAATAAGAAATCATTATTTATATGAAAAATATCATTTTCATCCATAATAACCATTATAGGTAAGTTTCAGTATTTTCCAACAGCAACATGCGTTAGTAAAACAGCCATAACATGAGCAAATCAAATCCTTTTTAAGTGATTCTACTTTTTGTAGTTTAATAATAGAATTATCTACAACTTTCATGAAGACCATAATTTCATATTCCAAACAGAAACACCTCTTATTCACAGAATACAGAACTGCCTCAAAGAGAGTTTTCAAAACGTACATATGTTAGTATATTCAACGTTTCTAGAGCTATAAAAATAATTTTGGCATGGGACTAGTTTTAAATTACTCCTAACACAAATATCTATAATTTTTATGAAGACACTGAACACTAATTCTCATCACAAAATTCCCAGTTTTAAAAATAAAATTCGTATTTCATTATTAACAGATTTTCAGTTTGAGCATACTTCAGTATTTTAGGCATAACTAGAGCTACAAACATAATTTTAACTTGAAACCACTTTCTATAGATCCATAACATAAATATCTACAACTTTCATGAAGACATCACAGTCTAAAAACGTATGTATAATTCCCAGAATATTAATATATGTATAAACCATAAGACAAGTATTTCAATCGGACATGCTATAGTATTTTGGCTATAACTCATGCTATACATATCCAAATCAGTCGGTTCAGGTCTCAAATTTCACATAACAAAAAGTTATACAACTTTGATGAAGATACCGATCATTAATTCTCACCACAAAATTTCCAGTTTTAAAAATAAAATTCGTATTTCATGTTAACAGTTTTTCAGCTTGAACATACTTCAGTATTTTAGGCATAACTCAAGCTACAAAAATCCTTTTGACTTGAAACCACTTTTTATAGATCCATAACATAAATATCTACAACTTTCATGAAGATATCAAAGTCTAAAAACGTATGTATAATTCCCAGAATATTAATATATGCACAAAACATAAGACAAGTATTTCAATTGGACATGCTGTAGTATTTTGGCTATAACTCATGTTATACATATCCAAATCAGTTGGTTCAGGTCTCAAAATTCACATAACAAAAAGATATACAACTTTCATGAAGACGTAAGAATCAAATTCATACGTTTTCAACTTCAAAACTGAGCAACAATATATGAAAATAATACTAGAATCCTAGAACAGCATACAATTCTACCCATTTCATAATTATTCACAACCCTATCCCCTCTTACCTTAATGGAGGTTCCTAAAGTGGTTGAAAGTGTTGTATTATTGTCCTAACTTCAGATCAAGAGTGAACTTGATGGAGAAAGTGAAAGAAAATAAAAGAAAGACTTCACTAACTTTAGCTTGTTCTAATAATTCAGACTTGGAAACAAGATGTAGTGTTAATTTAATGATGCAAATGACAAGTGGGGGACAAGCTTTTCATAATGGGATTGTAGTGGGATGTTAGGTGCATTAATTGTGGTGATAATGGAGGTTTTAGGTGAGAAAAATGGGCTGGATTGTTGACCATTTCCGCAGCCTACATAATGTAGTTTGTTTGATTGAAGTAAATATCAATTCTGACACTGTTTTGGTATTTAAGGCATATCTCTCTCATATCTTAATGGATTTTAACAAATTTGGTCTTGTTGGAAAGCTAAGACAACGGGGAACAACTTTATAGTTTACCATGTTTTAAAATTCGGACTCTAACAAGGTATTAAAATATGTACAAGAGGATATGATTGAAGTAAAATATCAATTCTGACACTGTTTCGGTATTTTGGGCATATCTCTCTCATATCTTAATGGATTTTAACAAATTTAGTCTTGTTGGAAAGATAAGAAAAAGAGGAAGAACTATGTAGTTGACCACATTTCCAAATTCGGACTCTAACTAACAATTAACATGTGTACAAGATGACGAATTTTGAGTGGAGTATGTGGCAATTTGATGAGAGTAATTGAAAAAGCCAAGGAAATTAATAACTAAGGAAATAGGTAATAAATTATTTGATTAACTTTTACCAAAGGTATAAATTTAAAATTATTTACCATGGTAAAAGGTTAAATTGAAGATGTTGTCCTAACCAAAAATTTATGTAGAAAGTTGAGATAAAATGGATAATATCATTGATGCTCTAAATCAAAATGATTATACATGAGAATAAAATTTTTAGGATGTTACAATTCTCCCACCCTAATAAAAATTTCGTCCTCGAAATTTAACATAACGCACTCCTCAGTTAAACAATTCTGGGTATTGCGTCTTCATAGCATCCTCATGCTCCCAAGTCAGAGTTACATCATTCCCTTGTTTCCATGCAACCTTCACTAATGGTACGTTCTTGTTTCTCAGGTGTTTAATCGACCTTTCTATGATCTGTGTGGGTTCTGTAGGGATGGTCAGATTTTCTCTAACTTCAACATCATCATTAGCAATCACATGAGTGGGGTCTTATACATACTTCCTCAATTGTGATACATGAAACACATTGTGTAAATTTACAAGATGAGGAGGAAGTGCAATCTGATACGCCACTGTATCAATCCTCTTTAGAATTTCATATGGTCCAATAAACCTTGGACTCAACTTCTTACTCTTCAATGCTCGGCCAATCCCCTGGTGAGGTGAAACCTTTAAAAATACTTGATCACCAACTTGGAATTCAAGTGGTTTCCTCCTTTTATCATAATAGTGCTTTTGTCTATCTTGGGATGCCTTCATCTTCTCTCTAATTACTTCTATTTGTTCAGTAGTCTGCTGCATAATTTCAGGTTCTGACGCCAAACTTTCACCAGTTTCTAACCAACAAAGGGGCGTTTGACACTTTCTACCATACAATGCTTCAAATGGAGCCATACCAATACTGCTATGGTAACTGTTGTTATACGTGAATTCAATCAGTGGAAGAAATTGCTCCCAACTACCACCATGCTCAAGTACACAAGATCGCAGTAAGTCTTCCAAACTTTGTATGGTACGCTCTGACTATCCATCTGTTTGAGGATGATAAGCTGAACTTAATCAGAGTCTTGAACCCAACTCCTGATGCAAGCTTCCCCAGAATCGGGAAGTGAACCTCGGATCTCTATCTGACACAATACTGGATGGTATACCATGAAGTCTCACGATCTCTTTCACATATAATTGTGCCAACTTTTGTAGAGAATTCTTCATATTCATCGGAAGAAAGTGAGCAGACTTAGTCAATCTATCTACAATAACCCAGATTGCATCATTTCCTGAACGTGTTCTTGGTAATCCTGACACAAAGTCCATTGAAATGTCATCCCATTTCCAGACAGGAATCTCTAATGGTTGTAGTTCACCAGTTGGCTTCTGATGTTCCACTTTGGCTTTTTGACACACCAGACATGAAGACACATATTCAGCTATTTCTTTCTTCATCCTTGGCCACCAAAAGCTTTTCTTCAGATCTTGATACATCTTAGTTGATCCAGGATGAATACTCAACATACTTTTATACGCTTCTTCTAGGATTTTCCTTCTCAGATCAACATCATCTGGTACACAAATTCTGCTTCTGATTCTCCAAATTCCATCTGATCCTTCTTGTAATCCCATATCCTTTCCATTCGCCTGCAACTCTCTCAACTCCTGTAGTTGCAAGTCCTCTGTCTGCATTTCACCTATCAGCTTCAGAAAATCATTGGTTATTTTCAAAGTTCCCAAAGTCATACTTTTTGAAGATTTCAACTCCACACCCAAGTTCATATCTCTGAACTGTTCTATCATCTTCATCTCTTTTACCATTAAGGATGCCATATGAATGGATTTCCTGCTAAGTGCATCTGCTACCACATTTGCTTTTCCTGGATGGTACTTCAAATCAAAATCATAATCTTTAAGAAACTCCATCCACCTACGCTGTCTCATGTTCAATTCCTTCTGATCGAACAAATACTTTAAGATCTTGTGGTCACTGAACACTTCAAACTTGACTCCATACAAATGGTGTCTCCAGATTTTCAAAGCAAATACCACCGCTGCTAATTCTAGATCATGCGTCGGGTAGTTCATCTCATCTAGTCTCAACTGTCTAGAAGCATAGGCAACCACCTTCCGTTGTTGCATCAAAACACAACCTAAGCCCATCTTAGAAGCATCGTAATAAACCACAAAGTCTTCTTGTGGATTAGGCAAAGTTAAAACTGAAGCAGATGTAAGCCTCAATTTTAGTTCTTGGAAACTTTCTTCACATTCTGGCGTCCAAGAAAAGGGTTGATTCTTCCGGGTCAGACGAGTCATTGGTAGGGCAATTCGAGAAAACCCCTCAATTGAATCTCCGATAATATCTGGCTAATCCTAGGAAGCTTCGTATCTTAGTGACTGAAGTATGTCTCTCCCAGTTTATTACAGCTTCTATTTTAGAAGGATCCACAGACACTCCTTTGCTTGAGATTACATGGCCTAGGAACTTTACCTCTTCCAACCAGAATTCACATTTAGACAACTTAGCATACAACTGCTTCTCTTTTAGGATCTGCAATACCACTCGAAGATGTTTTTCATGCTCCTCCCATGTCTTGGAATAAATTAGGATGTCATCAATGAAGATAATAACAAACTGATCCAAGTATGAATGAAACACTCGATTCATGTAATCCATGAATACAGCTGGGGAATTGGTTACTCCGAAGGGCATCACAAGATACTCGTAATGACCATAGCGTGTTCTAAATGCCGTCTTTGGAATATCCTCAGACTTGACACGAATCTGATGATAACCTGATCATAGATCAATTTTATAAAATACTGCAGCACCTCTCAATTGATTTATCAAATCATCAATTCTAGGCAAAGGATATCTATTCTTCATCGTCAATTTGTTCAACTGACGATAATCTACACATAATCTCATGCTTCCATCTTTCTTCTTGACAAGTAATACTGGCGCTCCCCATGGTGACACACTAGGCCTGATGAAATGTTTCTCCAACAACTCCTCAATTTGCTTCTTCAGTTCTGCCAGTTCAATAGGTGACATACGATATGGGGCCTTAGATACTGGTTCTGCTCCTGGAATTAAATCAATTGAGAATTCTATCTCGCGTTCTGAAGGTAAACTTGAGACATCCTCGAGAAATACTTCAGGGAATTCAGAAACAACTGGCATCTCGATTACTTTAGATTCATCATCTCCTTTGGAAAGAGTAAACAAGGCAAATAATTGAATTTCACCTTGCAAGGCAAAGATCTTGAGATTGTCAGAAATAAGATTTTCTTCTGATGGAAATATCACAGTCTTGTTATGACAATCCACCAAGACTCGATTCGCTGATAACCAGTTCATCCCTAGAATTACTTCCAGATCCTTCAAAGGTAAACAAACAAGATCTACAAGAAAGTTTCTACATTCTATGAGCATAGAACAATCGCTAAACACCTTAGTAGTCCTAAGTTGTGTACCGGTGGGAGTGGAAACAGTCAGATCATATATCATAGACTTCACAGGTAATTGAAGACGTCTGACACACTCCTCAGAAATAAAAGAATGAGTAGCACCAGAATCAAACAACACAGATAAAATAGTACCATTGATCTCACACTTACTTTGCACAAGATCGTCTGCTTGGTCTGCCTCTGAACCACTGATGGCAAAGACTCTTCCTGTTACCGGTTGTAATCTTTGGTCTGTTGACCCCCTATTCTGTCTTGGAGGTTGATCAGCATGCGTGTTTCCTCCACGACCTCCCTGATAATCGGAACCTCTTTGATGATTCATAGTATTGTTGTTGTTGTTTTGGCGGTTCTGGGGGCAATTTAGACTGATGTGACCTTTTTGATTACAACGATAGCAAGTGACATCTTCAAGATGTCTGTTACAGTTACGTATGTGATGGTTACCTCCGCACTTTAGACATCTCATATTGTTACGTCTTTCAGAAGATGATGATGATGATCCTCCCTTGAAACGACTTGGATAAAACGATCCTCTCCTTTTGAAAGCAACGGGTTGAGGTCTTAGTTGTCTATTGGCCTTTTCTTGTTCCAACCTGGCTTGGTGATTTTCTTAAAAAATTTGGCATTTATTAATCAAGATGGGGAAACTCCGAATTTCTTGATATCCGATAGCCTCTTTGATTTCAAGATTCAGCCCGTTCTCAAATTTGACACATTTTGAGGCTTCAGCACCAGCCTGTTGAAAAGGAGGGTAAAAGAGAGATAATTCTTCAAATTTTGCAGCATACTCACCAACAGACATTGAGCCTTGTTTCAGCTCCATAAATTCCAGCTCTTTTCGGCTTTTCACACTCGCTGGAAAATATTTCTCCAGGAAACAGTCTTTGAAGTTGATCCAGTCCAAAGGTCTGTCGGTTTCAATCATACGAGTTCTGGCATGTATCCACCAGTTTTCTGCTTCCTCAACCATTATATAAGTGGCATACTTCACCTTTTTGAATTTTGTGCAGGGCAAGGCTCGGAAGATGTGCTCTATTTCCTTAACCCATAGGTATGCTACCTTCGGATTATAACCTCCTTTGAATTGTGATGGCTTCCTTTTTAGGATGTGATCTAACCCGTGAAGTCCTCCAGTACTTTTCGGTTGATTTTGTCTTTCTATAGCTTCAGCCAAGCGGTTGAAAGCAGCTGCCATATCGTTGTTGTTGTTGTTGTTTCTTGCCATCCTACATTCGTAGTTTGGTTTATACTAATTCTAAGGGAAAATATATTGTATTATAACATAACTGTCGCAACCTGGATCGCGACGGCGCGGCGAAGAGAGAAAACCAGTTATGAAACAGGGAGTCGCCACCAACGTTTTTATCCATAGGAAAAACATTGGAAAAAAAACTACTAAGTTCAGTAAAGCACTGGTTAAAAATTGAGATTCAAGTTCGGGAGTCGGTTACGAGTAGGGAAGGTATTAGCACCCTACATCGCCTGTCAAAAACAGTACCAAGATTGAAAAATGCGCAACCTGAATAGCCTTACAAAAGATGTTATATTTCTCCCCTTTTATTGTTGTACTTTGTGTAAAAACAGAAGGAACAAACTGAATAGACATGGAGTGTAGGTTAACAGGACGTCGCGTCCAAATTAACCCTGGCTTTGGTATAAAACAGGAAAAAAGAAGGATAATAACAAGACGTCACATCTAAATTAGTCATCCTCGAATCAAAATACGGGGTTAGAAACGGGAAGGGGATAAACGGGACGTCTCGTCCCAAGTATCCCGTTCCTTGTGGTGATGGCCTACCAAAGATAGGAGAAAATCAACAAGATGTCACGTCTAAATTGATTTTTCATGGAATTTAATCAAAATATAGGAAGGGGATAAGCGGGACGTCTCGTCTCAAGTATCCCGTTCCTTATGAATTATGGTGATGGTTTACTCAAATAAGGGGAAATCAACAAGACGTCTCGTCTAAATTGATCTCTTTTGGATAAAATGATTCTTTTTTTTTATTTTTTATTTTTAAAAAAAAGTAAAAAAATAAAAAAAATAAAATAAATAATAAGTAATAAAAATTTATCAAAAAAAAAACTAGACGAAGAATACACGGACTTACTAAAGTAAAAAAAGGGTAATGTTTTTTTGGTTGAAGATAATGTTGAGTTGTTAAAATTTTAATTAGACGTAATTTTGAAAATAACAGAAAGAAAAACAGAAACTAAAAAAAAATCATATTTTGTCAAGCTTTGTTCGGGTGTCTTAAAAAAATTACACTTTAACTATACGGTAAATGAATCATCGGGAAAAAGAAACAGTATACAGAGGAGGACTGATTCCTTGCGATAGGATTAATATTCTGGGCAATAAAATTATGATCGCAACTATCCCTCATACAATTTAAATTCGTACAGAAACAAAAACATACACTAATCAACTTGAACAATAACGTTGGGCAATAGATAAACAAAAAAAGTAATATGAACAGAAATAGTAACAGAGATAGAGTGGAGATTCAAACATACATCACAATATGCTACTGTAAAAACCAAATAATAACAACAATAGGCAACAGAATAGAGAGTCCAATACAACAATACTAAATCTGATCCGTATACAAAAATTTAATATTTTGGAAAATAAACACTGTTTTCACAAAATATATAATGTTCTTGCTCACTGATTGAGTTCTTGCTCACTGTTGCTATTTTGGCTATTGCTGTTGCTATTGTTGCTGTTACTGTTGTTGCTGTTGCTGTTGCTGTTGCTGTTGCTGCGAATTTCTACTATCAAAAATCCGGAAGTGCCTTTCAAAACTCAAGAATGTTGAAATAATCTCCTCCCTATGAAATCTTTTCCAAACCTCTTAGAGAAAAAATTTTCCAATCCTTATTCTTCTGTACAGAGGGGTATTTATAGCCTCTGTTCCTTGCCCCCTTCTGTAAAAGAAATGTGAAAGTGGAAGCTCCACTTACTGCTTTAATGGAGGATGAAGAGGATGGCACCACTAGTTGAGTGGTTCTTCTAGCTGGACTTCCACCCTTGCAACTAGCCTTGAAGCTCCTGAAAACCCTCCCAAAAATCCGTTGCACTCTTTCTGCTTTTGTTCTTTTTTCTTCAAACCTTATACTCATTTCTTCTCCTCTGTTTTTCCTTCTTTTCTTTTCTTGTAGCCGTGACCCCCTTCTCTGTTTCTTGTTTTCTTTTCCTTTTAAAAAAAAGAAAAGAAACCACTCCACCCTTCTCCTTAAAATCGTGAGCCCTTAGCCTCAAAATAATGTTTTTGCCCCTCTGTCAAGCCTTTCCAATTGAATATTATGACCAACTCTTTCTTCTTGGCCCTGGGAACAAACTTAGTGGAGCTTCCCACTTATTTTAAAATGCCAAGTGCTACCACCTATGAATTCACGTGAGTAATAAATAAAAGGGGGGGTGCACTTGCATTTTAAAAAAATGGCCTAGAAGCTTTGGATTAATCCTTTTATTTTAGTGACACCATGAAGTGTCTTTTCCTTGTTTCTGGCCGTGAGAAACAAAGCTTGGTGGAGCATGCTCATTTGCTTAAAATAATACTATACTTTGTCCATTTCCAAGGCTTTTATTTAAATCTTTGATCTCCTTTTGCCTTGCCCATAATTCCACGTGAAGCATAAGATGATGGGCGTGAATGAGACAATGATGAATAGCTTTTCATTTTATAACAAAATCATGGTCATGGTGTGTAAGGATGTGGAGCCAAGCTTTCATAATTTATTATACACTTAGACCTCTCCCTTGACCAAAACCGTGTATAGTATCTTATGGGCTCCATGCTTTGCAATTTACATTTGTCTCTTGCCTTTTATAAAGTGGAAAACCAATCCCTTTGTACCAAAGCCTCCAAATTCATGTTGAAACACAAAGGGAAAGGCTGATTTTTGCATTGAAAATTGATTGGCTTAGAGACTTTGACTTGGTCAAAATTGATGGCTTTGGATGAAAATTTGTTGCCAATTGGAGTGTTATTGCCGTGACCATGGTGAAGCCTTCTTGGTTTAATTTTGACTTAGTCAAAATTGGTAGGCTCCATTATCATACATGCTTTTATTGTAAAATTAACCAAAATTTCTTGCCCATGCTTCTTAATTCACGTTAGATACACAAAGGAGGGGGCTGCACTTGATTTTGTATTTAACAAACCTTGCTCACACATTAGAGGGCTGATGCGTGCCGAATTTGAAAAGAGTAACATGAAAATTGTAGATCTTTCTCTTAGCTTTAATTTGATATATGGCACAAAAATTTTCATCAAGAAACGAGGGAGATATGACCCATCTATGAAAACTGCTCCAGAGTGTGACGGAAATACATTTGAAAGCAAAATAAATTCACTGGGCAAAATGGGTGGAGAATTAGCTTTTATGACCTTCATGAAGTTTGTAGATCTCTTTGATGTGGATCCATATCAAAAAGAACAGAGTCGTTTCAGTATCATATGAGGGAGATATGAATTTTTTCCTAAAGATGCGCAGAGCAGTCATGAAACTAGAATAGGTCTAGGAGGATTATTAAAACTGTACCAATTGGTAAGGATATAGCCTTCAAGGTCTTCACAAAAGTCGTAGACAATTTTGTTACGGAAATTTTGAGACTGGGTTTGTGCAAATCGAAGGTCGTATGAAGGAGTTATGAATTTCTAAGTGAACCATGCGCAACAGAGAATGCCCAAAGGATGGAACTATACCAATTGGCCGGACAAAAAAGAGGTGTTCACAGATGCCCCTCTTTACTTCTTTTTCACAAGAGAAACACGAAGATTTCCGTGTTTTTGAAGTGAAAATGAAGTAAAGATATAAACACCGATGTAGGGACCAGGTGGGACCTCCTAATCGGTATGGTGTCTGACAGTGTTGGCAGTCAACGAGTCGGTGTGACCTTTTCCTCTTTAAAGACGAGCATTTTCCACATCTGTCTCTCTCTATTTCCCTTCTTCTTTTTTTTTTGTTTTTCTTTTTGTTTTTATTTTGTTTTTTTTTGTGTTTTTCTTTTTGAATTGACCGGAAAGGATTGTCTTCCAGTTAGCAGGAGGTGAGAGGATTGGGTTGGCCCCCGGTAGACTAGAAATGTAAAGGTTGGGGTTGACCCTTAGTTGACAGGAAATGTAAAGATTAGGGGAGCTAACAGGATGTCTCGTCCGAATTAACTCACTGTTGGCAGGAAATGTAAAGGTTGGGGTTGCCCCTCGGTTGGCAAGAAAGGTAAAGATTGGGGGAGCTAACAGGACGTCTCATCCGAATTAACTCACTGTTGACAGGAATGTAAAGGTTGGGGTTGACCCTTAGTTGACAGGAAATGTAAAGGGTGCCATTTGATCGGCGACAGGAAAGTAAAGGGTGAGGGTGTTGCCTCTTTGTTGACTGGAAAGTAAAAGGTGCCATTTGATCAGCGACAGGAAAGTAAAAGGTGAGGGTGTTGCCTCTTGGTTAACTGGAAAGAAAAATGTGCCATTTGATCGGCGACAGGAAAGTAAAGGGTGAGGGTGTTGCCTCTTTGTTGACTGCAAAGTAAACGGTACCATTTGATCGGCGACTGGAAAGAAAAAGGTGAGGGTGTTGCCTCTTGGTTAACTGGAAAGAAAAATGTGCCATTTGATTGGCGACAGGAAAGTAAAGGGTGAGGGTGTTGCCTCTTTGTTGACTGGAAAGTAAAAGGTGCCATTTGATCGGCGACAGGAAAGTAAAGGGTGAGGGTGTTGCCTCTTTGTTGACTGGAAAGTAAAAGGTGCCATTTGATCGGCGACTGGAAAGCAAAGGGTGAGGGTGTTGCCTCTTTGTTGACTGAAAAGTAAAAGGTGCTATTTGATCGGCGATAAGAAAGTAAAAGGTGAGGGTGTTGCCTCTTCGTTGACTGGACAGTAAAGACTTGGGGGAATATGCCCTAGTTTGACATGATTTGAAGGAATCTTGGGGAACTGCCCCTTGAATGAATGAGAACGAACCTGGGGAGATGCCCCAGTTTGACATGATTGGATGGAATCTTGGGGAACTGCCCCTTGAATGAATGAGAACGAACCTGGGGTGATGCCCCAGTTTGACTGTATTTAATGGAATCCCGGGGAACTGCCCCTTGACTAAGAGAATAAACCTGGGGAGATGCCCCAGTTTGACATGATTGGATGGAATCTTGGGGAACTGCCCCTTGAATGAATGAGAACGAACCTGGGGTGATGCCCCAGTTTGACTGTATTTAATGGAATCCCGGGGAACTGCCCCTTGACTAAGAGAATAAACCCGGGGAGATGCCCCAGTTTGACATGATTGGATAGAATCTTGGGGAACTGCCCCTTGAATGAATGAGAACGAACCTAGGGTGATGCCCCAGTTTGACTGTATTTAATGGAATCCCGGGGAACTGCCCCTTGACTAAGAGGATAAACCCGGGGAGATGCCCCAGTTTGACATGATTGGATGAAGCTTGGAGGGTGCTCCTTTTTGACGAAGAGAGGCCCTGGTGATGTCCTAGTTTGGACATTCTGGGAGCGCGGGGTACTGTCCTGGGGTCAACAAAAGGTAAAGACCTGGGGAAGATGCCCCGGTTTGACATGATCGAAAGAGCTTTGGGGAAAACTGTCCCTTGACCTAAAAAAGAATCTGGGGAGATGCCCCAGTTTGGGTTGACTGGGAAGTGTAGTCCCACTGGGGAAGGATTTGGGAAGTGTAGTTTTTGGCGATTATGGTTCCACTGGGGAAGGATTTGGTGATTCGAGGTAATGTCTCTTTGGGTGAAAGAGAATGGACTTGGGGTTTACTGCGGATATGTCGAAGGTCTGCTAAGGAGAGAGTTGGGCAACTACACATCATGGTTCCTGGCCATCCTTCAACAGAGAAACGTGAAACTAATTAAAAACTTACAGGCGGACTTCCTTGGCGACAGGCGTTAAAGTAACTCATGGCCAAAATAACTATTACTTCTGACTTCATTGAGGTTATTTCGCAGAGTTGGTTGAGCTTGCCCGAGGTAAGATCTGGCAATGGTGTACACTTCGTTCCCCATAACTTTGTGTTTTCATCTTTCTCAAAAACTCATTTTTTAAGAAATTCTTTTTAGGCAAAACTTGTTTACTCATTCTAGTCATGAACACATGTGAGAAGAAGGGAAACTTTTTATTTATGAACAACAGATATGTACAAGTGACGATAATAATGTAAAAAAATATGACAAGGTGCGAGGAATTGATGGCAAGGATGGAAGGGAAGGCCTTTTAGATCCTCCATCGATTTCCTGAGAGCGACAAAATTCTGGTCTTTTCCATGATTTCTTGTTTATCTTCTGATTTTGTTTTCGAGGGCGTGACTCGACAATGGCTTCGATGCCCTAGACCTATCCCCTTGTCTGTGACTTGAAAAATTGGCGTTGCAGTGTTGAATCTATAGGGTGTGAATTTGTCTGGGCCGCTTTCTTAGGATTTTCGACCCCACCAATTGCTCTAACTTTTGCCTAGGTCGCCTTTTCAGGTTTTTAACCTAGCGAGCCCCCCCTCTTTTTTTTTTTACGCGTAGTATCTTCTCACTGTGTCCGCGTTTATAGGCATCGGTAGATCTTCCCCATCCATGTTGGTGAGTATGAGAGCACCTCCGGAAAAAGCCTTCTTCACGACATAAGGCCCTTCGTAGCTAGGAGTCCATTTGCCCCGGTGATCTTTATGCATCGACAAAACCTTCTTGAGCACCAAGTCTCCTTCTTGGAACTGTCGGGGTCGTACTTTCTTTTCAAACGCTCGCTTCATACGCCTTTGATATAACTGACCATGGCAGAGGGCAGTCAGTCTCTTACTATCAATCAGATTTAATTGGTCATATCGAGTCTGGATCCATTCAGCTTCAACCAGTTTGGCTTCCATGATTACTCGGAGGTAAGGAATCTCCACTTCAAAAGGCAGGACTGCTTCCATGCCATAAACTAAAGAGAATGGAGTTGCCCCAGTCGAGGTCCGGACTGAGGTACGATAACCGTGCAGAGCAAAAGGAAGCATTTCGTTCCAGTCTTTATAGGTTACCACCATTTTCTGTATTATCTTCTTGATATTCTTGTTTGCTGCCTCGACTGCCCCATTCATTTTTGGGCGGTACGGAGAGGAATTATGGTGGGAGATCTTAAAGTTCTCACAAAGCTCCTTCATCATTTTGTTGTTCAGGTTTGTACCATTGTCTGTGATGATTTGACTCGGTAGGCCGTACCGACATATCAACTCACGCTTGACAAATTTAACAACAACACCTTTAGTTACATTAGTGTATGAAGCTGCTTCCACCCATTTTGTGAAGTAATCAATGGCGACCAAAATGAAACGATGGCCGTTTGAAGCCTTTGGTTCAATGGGACCAATGACATCCATGCCCCACATCGAGAAGGGCCATGGTGCTGACAAAACATTTAGAGATGACGGGGGTACGTGAATATGATCAGCATATATTTGGCACTTATGACATCTCCGAGCATAGGCGAAGCAGTCTGCTTCCATGGTCATCCAAAAATAACCAGCCCTTAAGATTTTCCTTGACATGGCGTGCCCATTGATGTGGGTTCTGAAAGATCCCTCGTGGATATCCCTCATGATTCTATTTGCTTCAGCGGTATCAACACAGCGAAGAAGGATAGAATCATGGTTTCTTTTGTAAAGCACGTCTCCATTTAAGAAAAATCCCATGGCGAGCCGTCGCAGGGTTCTCTTGTCGTTTTCTGTGGCATTGTCGGGGTATTCTTGCCTCTGGATATACCTCTTGATATCGTGATACCAAGGTTTTCCATCTGATTGTTCTTCGACTACTTGGCAGTATGCGGGCTCATGACGCCTTTCTACCTCGATGAGGGGCACGTCATAGTCATTGTTTACTTTGAACATTGAAGCGAGAGTGGCCAAAGCGTCAGCCATCTGATTATCTTCCCGAGGAACATGATGGAAAGAAATCTCTTCGAAATCTCTGATCATTTTCATAATGTGGGCGTGATAGGGGAGAAGCTTGCTATCTCTGGTTTCCCATTCACCTTTCAACTGGTGGACGACTAAAGCAGAGTCTCCGTAGACTTCCAGTGTTCTTACTTTCATATCCAATGCCGCTTGGATCCCTAAGGAGCATGCCTCATATTCAGCGACATTGTTGGTACAATCAAAACATAGCCTGGCGCAGACAGGAATGAATTCTTTTTCTGGAGAAATCAAAATGGCCCCAATTCCGTGCCCTAAAGCATTAGAAGCTCCATCAAATCTTAAAATCCATTTGTCTTTGTTACCGCCTTCTTCTTCGTCGGACAATGCCAAAATATCCTCGTCTGGGAAGTCAAATGGTATTGGTTGGTAATCACTTATGGGTTGATGGGCTAGGTAGTCAGCCAAAGCGCTCCCTTTTATAGCTTTCTGAGTGACATATGTTATGTCATACTCAGTTAGCAGCACTTGCCATCGAGCAATCCATCCGGTCAGGGCTGGCTTCTCAAAGATGTACTTGATAGGATCCATCTTAGAGACTAGCCAGGTAGTGTGACTCAACATGTATTGCCTTAAACGCTTCACAGCCCATGCTAACGCGCAACAAGTTCATTCTAATGCGCAGTATCGCATTTCACAATCAGTGAACTTTTTGCTTAGGTAATATATGGCATGTTCTTTCTTTCCCGTTTCATCGTGCTGACCTAATACGCAGCCCATAGACTCATCCAATACCATCATGTATAAAATCAGTGGTCTCCTAGGGGTCGGTGGTACCAATATTGGTGGTTCTTTCAAGTACTGCTTAATCTTCTCAAAAGCCGTTTGGCAGTCCTCATTCCATTGCCCCGGTTGGTTCTTGCGGAGTAGCTTGAAGATCGGCTCGCAGGTCGATGTCAATTATGAGATAAATCGAGCGATGTAGTTTAATCTTCCCAAGAACCCCCTAACTTCTTTTTCTGTGCAAGGAGGTGGCATTTCTAGGATTGCCCTGACCTTATCGGGATCCACTTCAATTCCTTTCTTGCTTACAATGAAACCCAACAGTTTGCCTGACCTTGCGCCAAATGTGCACTTGGCAGGATTCAATCTAAGCTTAAACCTTCTCAACCGTTCAAACAATTTCCTTAAGTCGCGGACATGATCTTCCTCGGTTTTGGATTTTGCAATGATATCATCCACATAGACCTCTATTTCCTTGTGCATCATATCGTGGAATAAAGTGACCATTGCTCTCTGATAAGTCGCCCCTGCGTTCTTCAAACCAAAGGATATTACTTTGTAACAGAAAGTACCCCATAAAGTGACGAACGTGGTTTTTTCCATGTCTTCGGGCGCCATTTTAATCTGATTGTACCCGGAGAAACCATCCATGAAAGAGAAAATGGAGTGGTGGGCTGTGTTATCTACCAACATGTCAATATGTGGAAGAGGAAAATAATCTTTAGGGCTGGCCCTGTTTAGATCTCGATAGTCCACACACATCCGCACTTTTTCATCCTTCTTCGGGACCGGGACTATGTTGGCTACCCATTATGGATATTTGGCTATGGCCAAGAAACCGGCTTCGAATTGTTTTTTGACCTCTTCCTTGATCTTGAGAAGCATTTCCGGTTTCATTCTTCGCAGCTTTTGCTTAACTGGTGGACATTCTGGTTTCAGAGGCAATCTATGTTCCACTATGCTGTTATCCAACCCTGGCATATCTTGATATGACCAAGCGAACACATCCTGAAATTCCCGGAGTAGTTCAATCAATTCATCTTGCTGGTTTTTACTCAGGCAGGTGCCTATCTTGATCATTTTATCTTCTCCTTCACCTCTAAGGTTGATGGTTTTAATTTCCTCCTGATATGGGCGGATCTCCTTATCCTCTTGTTCCAACAATCTCGTTAATTCAGATGAGGGTCCAAAGTCTTCCTCACTTTCCTCGTAGACGCAATCATTTGGATAAACAGGGTCATGAAATAAATCCAGATTTTTGTCGTTCTCAGGGAAATCATTTTTGGATCTGCATTCGGGTTATATTATAAAGTCAAAAGTGAACAAACAAGTGAAAGGTTTGAGAAAAATAGAGTGCACAAAAATGAGGTGATGGGAAATAAAATGTGTTCATTGGTTTTCAAAAATAAAATAAACAAGTTCTGCCCTTGTTATAAAATGGGTCCCGGAGCCTTGGGCATGGCAAGAAGACCACCAAATTATGAAATACAGTGATTACTCTGAGAGAACGTTAATGGTTGTAGGGAACTCCATGACTTCCCAATTGCTCAGCTCTTGATCTAGATGGCAAGCATATACCAGCTCCACATTGAGGTCAGACTCGTTCTCAACCATGGCAACTTGATCCGGATATATCAGTCCGGCACTCTTAAAGCTCTGATAGAGATCGCAGATAGGGATTCTCGCAGTGTTGATCTCTTGACCAGTAAGGCGAGCAACTCTCCTCCCCTTCTTTTCCTCTTCAACCCTTTTCTTATCCGTCACAGTGGGCTTATATCCCAAGCTATATCTGTTTTTATTTTCCGGGAGACTCACCGGTTGGGTTCTGCCTTCTAAATCCCGCCCCAATCCTTTTCCGGGTTGGTACCCTTTCCGCAACATGTTCAGCGTCACCATTAGAGGTACGTTGGGGAAAGACATCTTTACAACGCTTGTGGCATTGGCAATCTCCAAGGCTTGGAAGGATGTTTCGAGGGCTTCCTCGGCAGCCTCAATGTATGGAGTGGATATGGGTTTGCTGACCAAAAGGTCCTCCTCCCCAGAAACAGTCACTAACTTGTTATTGATGATGAATTTCAGTCTTTGATGCAGCGTGGAGGGGACCACCCCTGCCGAATGGATCCATGGTCGCCCTAATAAACAGCTGTAGGTGGGCGCGATATCCATTACTTGAAAGAGTACCTGGAAAGTACAGGGCCCGACTTGTATAGGCAATTCAATTTCTCCAACGACTTCCCTATGTGTCCCATCAAAAGCCCGCACAACCATAGAGCTAGGCCTCATGTATGTTCCATCGAAAGGCAATTTTGCCAACGTGGATTTTGGCATGATGTCCAGAGAAGATCCATTATCCACAAGTACTTTTGCCAGGATATAATCCCGACATTTCACAAAAATATGGAGGGCTTTGTTGTGCCCCCTTCCTTCAATAGGTACTTCCTCATCTGTGAAGGTCAAGTAATTATTGGCAACGATATGCCCCACTATGCCCCCAAATTGTTCGACGGGTAAATCATGCTTCACGTGCGCCTTGCTCAACACCTTCATCAACGTGTTCCGATGTGGTTCAGAACTCATTAGCAAAGACAACAGGGAAATTTTTGCAGGGGTATGGTTCAATTGGTCCAACACCTGGTAGTCACTATGACGAATAAACTTTAGAAATTCCTGGGCTTCCTCTTTAGTCACAGCCCCCTTTGTTTCGCCAGAGGCTACTTCTTTCCCAGTTTTTCCTTCTCCGGTAGTCTTGCCTTGTTTGGGCTCAGGTGGTGTATATATCCTTCCACTCCGTGTCATTCTTCCTACTCCGGTTATATTTATAATAGAGGAGGATGGTATGGAGTTGACCGCCTCCGGATTGGTGATGACCACATCTGTATTGTACCTCCATGGCACAGCGTGGGAACTTTGGAAGGGGAAAGGGGTTGGTGCCTTCACCGTGAAGACAGTCTTGGCAGGAGCCGAAGCCGCTGGCGTATCCTTGTTATAGTATACGACCAGGGGTTTCGGAACTCGTGCCTTACCATGTCCCTGTACCATATTTATTTGTCTTTCATGGTGCCTGTAGACCTCTATAACTCGAGCATTCATAAGTCTCTGAAGGGTTTCCTGGAAGCCCCTTCGCTTTGCAGACTGGAGGTCATTATACTCTTCATCCCATGACCCTTCTATTAATCCCACCTTCAGCATATGGGAGTGTATTGTTTCCAAAGGCATTTGGATGTCCTCTACTTTGGAAATGCATTCTTCATCCCCTTCTATAGCGTTGACATCCGATCCTTTATGGTTTGGAAGGGGATTAGTTGTCACGCTTGGACTCCCTTCTTTAAAGCTTATCCAGTCGGCCCGGATGAGGTCCCTTACCTTAAACTTCAGTGCCAGGCAATTCTCAGTAGAATGTCCCGATGCACCGGCGTGGTAATCACACCGTGCGTTCGGGTCATACCCTCTAGGATATGGCGGCTGAAGTGGCTTTAGAGGGCATGGCACTACCATCGTGTTTTCGATGAGGTAAGGGAGAAGCTCTGTGTAAGAGATGGGGATCGGATCAAATTACGGTGGGGCACGGTCATTGTTTTGTCTTCTCTGATTTGGATTTGGCGGGTTCATTTGTGGCTGTTGGTACGGCACTTGTGGTGGTTGATATGGTGCCTGTAGTGGTGCAGGCGGTCGCATAACAGGTGGGCGGAAATATGGTGGATGTGGTGTTTGAACTGCAGCCACATATGGATGTGGTGTATTATGATAGGTTGATGGAAAGGCGACCGGGGTAGGTGGTCTGGGCTGGTTCCTTCTCTGATTATGGGAGATTAGGTTAGTCTCTCCCTCTCTTCTCTTTCCTTCCATATGGGAGGGTTTTCTCGCTGCATTAAACCCAACTGGACCTCGGGGAATCTTCCCTGTCCGGATGCCATTCTCTATTCTTTCTCCGATAGTGACGATATCGGAGAAGTGGGATGAAATACTTCCAATCATCTTTTCATAGAATGGCGATTGGAGTGTGTCAATAAATGTTGAAATTACCTCTTTCTCAGACAGAGGTGGGTCAACTTGCGCTGCTACTTCACGCCACCGTTGGGCGTATTCTTTGAATGTCTCATTATCTTTCTTGGACATGGTTTGCAACTGTACTCTGTCTGGCGCCATATCCAGATTATACTTGTACTGTTGCATAAAAGCATCTGCCAGATCTTCCCAACAGCGTATACGAGATCGTTCAAGATGGTTGTACCAGGTCAGAGGCGCTCCAGCCAAACTATCTTGGAAACAGTGGACGAGCAAAGAGTCATTGGAGGCATGCGAAGCCATCTTCCGACAGTACATAGTAAGATGGTTTTTCGGACATGACATCCCCCGATACTTATCAAATTCAGGCGTTTTGAATTTGGGAGGAATAACAACGTCGGGAATTAAGCAGAGTTGTGCAGCATTGCCTAACCCAAATCGATTCCTTCCATCCATTTCCCTTAAACGCCTTTCCAAGAACTCTAATCTTCCTTCCTGGGTAGCAGCAGTGGCAGTACTTGGACCTGTAACGACATAATGACTTGCACTCCGGACTGGTCGGTCAACATGTGCCGGGCTCTCATTCGGAATTGAGACCTGATGTCCAGCCGTGGCTTGGGCAGCTTGTGGTTGTTCAGCCTGTGTATGGACCGGAATCGTTTGGGGGTTCCGGACAGGTGGGATGTTTGGTTGAGCCGCGTGAAGGATTGTTTCCTGATAATCTGGCTCCTCTTGGAGTGGTGGGAAATAGCCTGGGGGTAACCCATACTGTGGGAAGGGTACAACATTCCCTTCTTTATCAATAAAAGAGTGTTGTTAAACGTGAGCAGGGTTCGGCTTACTAAGGCGAATGGTAACAGTAGGCCCTGCAGGGTTTGAGCTTGGTTCCCCAGCATGACCTTGAGCGTGTTGGAGAATGGGAGATTGCTGCCTAGCATTTTCAACTTCTGCTAAAGAATCCCTTTCTGCGATCCTCCTTTCAAACATCTCGGCCATTTTAGCCATTTGTTCTTTCAATTGATTAACCTCAGCTCGCAGGTTTTCATTCTCTTGCTCTATTTCGGCCATGAGTTTCTTTCTGAGCCTGGTCGCGTAGGGATGCTTACCCGTAGTGTCTAAAGAATCACGACAAATGGTTAGAAAAATAGAGGGAACAGTTAAAGAAGATAAAAGAAAAATAAAAAATAAATGGGCATTCGCGGGATACGATTCCGAATTTGACACGTATTCCTTGACCTTTCCCCAGAACGTCGCGTTCAAAAGTACTTAGTATAACAGTATATTGGAAATTAACATGAGACAACTGTGAAGGCACATTAATTCATCATTCCATTCATCTGTAAAGGTACAATGTTACTTGAAAGATACGGTTACAATATTCAGCCATTCCTAGCTTGGGCAATCATGACTTTTATTTTGCAAAGTCTTTCTTGACAATAGTTCAAAAACGATGATATCTCCTTTGGGGTGGATAGGGGATTGACCATGCCTTCGGCCTGCTTCAACATTGAGGGAAAATCTTCCAAGATTCCATTGGATAGGTATGCCAACTTGGCGAAACGGTCCATCCATAAATGAATGACTTCATCCTGTTGAGCTAACTCAGTCCCCAAAACTCGTGTGGCTTCTTGGCAGCGGCGTTCGGCATCAAGGGTTTTCTTCTGTTCAGCATGTATTTCTTGCTCATAAGCTCTCATCGTTTCATCAAGCTGTTGCTCCAATTTGTGGACTTGGGTTTGTAGCATTTCTTTTTGCATCAAAGCCTCATTTCCCTTCTCCTTGGATTGTACCAGCATGTCTTTTAAAATTTGTTTTTCGGCCAATACAGCATCGCTCTGCTGACCCTTCATCTTCAGCTGCAAATTGGCCGCCCGAAGGCATTGATCTTGTTTTATCTGTAATCTTCGTCAATCTTTCTCTTTTTCCGCATTTCTTCCATAGCATGTCTTCCTTCGGAGTTCTCTTTCCTATGGAGGGCGCATTCTTGTTGGCATTTCAAGAGGTCTTCTTCCAGTTCTTGATTCCTTGCCTTCAGCTCTTCTATTTGGGCTCTTAGCGATATGGTAACCTTGTCCTCCATAATGCATGGCGAAGGAACTGTGTCCACAAGTTGGTATGAAGGGCCCTTGAAAGGCAATTTCACAATGGAGACTCTGTTCACCACCCAATCTAAGTATTCAATTCTCACAGCATGGCTTCGCGCCCCCAGTTCTTTGCCCATCCTATGGACCTTCTTCCAGGCATTGGCTATGTCCTGAATAGTGGAGGTGTAATTCCCATTCGTATAGTACACAACGAAAGGAGTAAGCAGTGCTTCGTCTGGCGGCCCAAGTAGAGGATAAGTCAACTGCCGCTTAGCAATAACAGGATTATAATTGATGCAGCCTTGTGTCCCCATTAGAGGAACATTCGGATATCCTCCATAGCTGTAAATGATGGACTCAACTTCTAGCCATTGAGGACACCATCTCACCTTTTCTGTCGTAAGGCCCACAAGGTGATTAGCCCACTCGCGCCCATTCTTCGTTGTCAACTAACACAATTTCAAATCAGAGATGGGACACTCGGCTTTACATAGTTGATGAAAAGCGTGGGATGTGAGCCACACATACAGAACAGGCAAACAACAAATAATCCTCTTTCCTCCTTGGGTATGGCAAAAATCCAAGGTGCAATAGACATTGGCCAATACTGTTGTGACGGGATTTTCCAGTCTGTGCTTGCGAGCGGTGAAGACACCTATAGCATCATAATCCACGTAGTCGTCTAAGTTAGGGAATAAGACAACTCCATAGATGGTGAGAGCCAAGGTATCCATGAAAGCTTCCCATTCTTCCCTCTCTGCCAGGACATGCATGTGTTTCTCCAGAAATTCCCTAGTAAATCCGGGAATCTGGTTTCTGTTCATTTGTACACCTTTTAACATTTCAGGATGGACCTTCAAAATATGAGCAACAGAAGTGACTGATGCATGATGGTCCAGATGGCGATAAGGAATCTGTCCTTCCACTGGCATCCCTAATATTTGTTCAAACTCCTCTATGGAGGGTGCCAGTTGAAAGTCTTGAAAAGTGAAACAGCGGAGAGGTGGGTCATAAAATTGAGCCAGAGCTGTGATGGCTTCTGTTTGGACGTCTACCTCCAAAAGTTTCAAGATCTTCCCATACTTCCTTGCGAAAGTCATCTTTTGTGTCAAGCTCAGTTTCTTCCCCAGTGCTTGTAGACTGTCAGTATTGACCTTTCTAGCCTTAAGGTGCAATAACTTCTTTAATTCAGTCACCCTTATATCACAATTACTGTGTCCCATGTTAATTTCCATACTGACTTAGAAATACCGACAAATTCGGAATCGTCCCCTGCGAACATCAAGACAAAGAATGGAATCAGTTATTATCAAGTCCTAAAGACCAATGTTCCTCCCAGGGATTTGATACAAGTTAAAAAAAGTGGGGGGGGGGAACATGGATTTCTAAAACTCATGTGAGCTCAAAAGTCATAGGTTTTCCAATCGTCAGTACCACTTCAACCAGAGGGAAAAATTTTTTTTGTGGATTTTTCCTTTGACGATTAGGAGAACCTATGACTTCGGACTCAGAGATACATGACAAATAGAGGATCATCCATTCACCCGAAGAATACTTGTGTGTTCCAAAGATTTTCCAAGACTAAGCAAATCTTTGGGTGATAGATAATCCTTTTTCAATAACAGGAGAGTGAAAATGACATAAGGTAAAGTAAAGTTTGCCCTTTCGTGGCCTAAGTCAGGTTTTGTTGAAGGTTTTCTCTGGACCCTAGGGCTTGTCTAAAAGTGACTCTTCACACCGGGTGGCTTATACTAGACTTCTAGAAGGTCACTAGAGCCAAGATCCTACCCATGACAGGGACGCAACAGTGGGGAACCACTAGGTGCGTATGTCACAAGAGGTCGAACTCTAGTTGGGGTTCTCACGATCACCGGATAGGAAGTACATCCTATACGATTCCGTATACCAACCCCTCCTAACTTAAGTTTCATTTGGGGCCCGGGTATAGGGCGCCACTCATAAGTGTGTGCGAGTAATTTGTGAGTGTAGTGTGTGAAAGGGCATTCAATACCTTTTTACCTTACCCCATTCTGCACATAGAACAAACACAAAACAAATATACAAAGTCATCTACCCTAGGGTTCAATAATTACAAGAAAGTAATATGGTCCTCTATCCTAGGGTTCAACAGACATGCAAAACAATAGACAATGAAACATATAACAAGATACAATTAAAACAAGAACAAACATTCACAACAAATTACAAAAAATAAACAAGGGGAAGAAATCCCATCTAACAAAGGCTATATATAAAAATACGCTTTTCAACCAAACTGGCCTGACTCTCTTAAGGTTCCCCAGTGGAGTCGCCATCTGTCGCAACCTGGATCGCGACGGCACGACGAAGAGAGAAAACCAGTTATGAAACAGGGAGTCGCCACCAACGTTTTTATCCATAGGAAAAACATTGGAAAAAAACTACTAAGTTCAGTAAAGCACTGGTTAAAAATTGAGATTCAAGTTCGGGAGTCGGTTACGAGTTGGGAAGGTATTAGCACCCTACATCGCCTGTCAAAAACAGTACCAAGATTGAAAAATGCGCAACCTGAATAGCCTTACAAAAGATGTTATATTTCTCCCCTTTTATTGTTGTACTTTGTGTAAAAACAGAAGGAACAAACTGAACAGACATGGAGTGTAGGTTAACAGGACGTCGCGTCCAAATTAACCCTGGCTTTGGTATAAAACAGGAAAAAAGAAGGATACTAACAAGACGTCACATCTAAATTAGTCATTCTCGAATCAAAATACGGGGTTAGAAACGGGAAGGGGATAAACGGGACGTCTCGTCCCAAGTATCCCGTTCCTTGTGGTGATGGCCTACCAAAGATAGGAGAAAATCAACAAGACGTCACGTCTAAATTGATTTTTCATGGAATTTAATCAAAATATAGGAAGGGGATAAGCGGGACGTCTCGTCTCAAGTATCCCGTTCCTTATGAATTATGGTGATGGTTTACTCAAATAAGGGAAAATCAACAAGACGTCTCGTCTAAATTGATCTCTTTTGGATAAAATGATTCTTTTTTTTATTTTTTTATTTTAAAAAAAAGTAAAAAAATATAAAATAAAAAAAATAATAAGTAATAAAAATTTATCAAAAAAAAAACTAGACCAAGAATACACGGACTTACTAAAGTAAAAAAAGGGTAATGTTTTTTTGGTTGAAGATAATGTTGAGTTGTTAAAATTTTAATTAGACGTAATTTTGAAAATAACAGAAAGAAAAACAAAAACTAAAAAAAAAAAAACAATCACATTTTGTCAAGCTTTGTTCGGGTGTCTTAAAAAAATTACACTTTAACTATACGGTAAATGAATCGTCGGGAAAAAGAAACAGTATACAGAGGAGGACTGATTCCTTGCGATAGGATTAATATTCTGGGCAATAAAATTATGATCGCAACTATCCCTCATACAATTTAAATTCGTACAGAAACAAAAACATACACTAATCAACTTGAACAATAACGTTGGGCAATAGATAAACAAAAAAAGTAACATGAACAGAAATAGTAACAGAGATAGAGTGGAGATTCAAACATACATCACAATATGCTACTGTAAAAACCAAATAATAACAACAATAGGCAACAGAATAGAGAGTCCAATACAACAATACTAAATCTGATCCGTATACAAAAATTTAATATTTTGGAAAATAAACACTGTTTTCACAAAATATATAATGTTCTTGCTCACTGATTGAGTTCTTGCTCACTGTTGCTGTTTTGGCTATTGTTGTTGCTGTTGTTGCTGTTGCTGTTGCTGTTGCTGCGAATTTCTACTGTCAAAAATCCGGAAGTGCCTTTCAAAACTCAAGAATGTTGAAATAATCTCCTCCCTATGAAATCTTTTCCAAACCTCTTAGAGAAAAAATTTTCCAACCCTTATTCTTCTGTACAGAGGGGTATTTATAGCCTCTGTTCCTTGCCCCCTTCTGTAAAAGAAATGTGAAAGTGGAAGCTCCACTTACTGCTTTAATGGAGGATGAAGAGGATGGCACCACTAGTTGAGTGGTTCTTCTAGCTGGACTTCCACCCTTGCAACTAGCCTTGAAGCTCCTGAAAACCCTCCCAAAAATCCGTTGCACTCTTTCTGCTTTTGTTCTTTTTTCTTCAAACCTTATACTCATTTCTTCTCCTCTGTTTTTCCTTCTTTTCTTTTCTTGTAGCTGTGACCCCCTTCTCTGTTTCTTGTTTTCTTTTCCTTTCAAAAAAAAGAAAAGAAACCACTCCACCCTTCTCCTTAAAATCGTGAGCCCTTAGCCTCAAAATAATGTTTTTGCCCCTCTGTCAAGCCTTTCCAATTGAATATTATGACCAACTCTTTCTTCTTGGCCCTGGGAACAAACTTAGTGGAGCTTCCCACTTATTTTAAAATGCCAAGTGCTACCACCTATGAATTCACGTGAGTAATAAATAAAAGGGGGGGGTGCACTTGCATTTTAAAAAAATGGCCTAGAAGCTTTGGATTAATCCTTTTATTTTAGTGACACCATGAAGTGTCTTTTCCTTGTTTCTGGCCGTGAGAAACAAAGCTTGGTGGAGCATGCTCATTTGCTTAAAATAATACTATACTTTGTCCATTTCCAAGGCTTTTATTTAAATCTTTGATCTCCTTTTGCCTTGCCCATAATTCCACGTGAAGCATAAGATGATGGGCGTGAATGAGACAAGGATGAATAGCTTTTCATTTTATAACAAAATCATGGTCATGGTGTGTAAGGATGTGGAGCCAAGCTTTCATAATTTATTATACACTTAGACCTCTCCCTTGACCAAAACCGTGTATAGTATCTTATGGGCTCCATGCTTTGCAATTTACATTTGTCTCTTGCCTTTTATAAAGTGGAAAACCAATCCCTTTGTACCAAAGCCTCCAAATTCACGTTGAAACACAAAGGGAAAGGCTGATTTTTGCATTGAAAATTGATTGGCTTAGAGACTTTGACTTGGTCAAAATTGATGGCTTTGGATGAAAATTTGTTGCCAATTGGAGTGTTATTGCCGTGACCATGGTGAAGCCTTCTTGGTTTAATTTTGACTTAGTCAAAATTGGTAGGCTCCATTATCATACATGCTTTTATTGTAAAATTAACCAAAATTTCTTGCCCATGCTTCTTAATTCACGTTAGATACACAAAGGAGGGGGGCTGCACTTGATTTTGTATTTAACAAACCTTGCTCACACATTAGAGGGCTGATGCGTGCCGAATTTGAAAAGAGTAACATGAAAATTGTAGATCTTTCTCTTAGCTTTAATTTGATATATGGCACAAAAATTTTCATCAAGAAACGAGGGAGATATGACCCATCTATGAAAACTGCTCCAGAGTGTGACGGAAATACATTTGAAAGCAAAATAAATTCACTGGGCAAAATGGGTGGAGAATTAGCTTTTATGACCTTCATGAAGTTTGTAGATCTCTTTGATGTGGATCCATATCAAAAAGAACGGAGTTGTTTCAGTATCATATGAGGGAGATATGAATTTTAGTATACTTCAGTATTTTAGGCATAACTAGAGCTACAAACATCCTTTTAACTTGAAACCACTTTCTATAGATCCATAACATAAATATCTACAACTTTCATGAAAACATTACAGTCTAAAAACGTATGTATAATTCCCAGAATAATAATATACGCATAACCCATAAGACAAGTATTTCAATCGGACATGCTATAGTATTTTGGCTATAACTCATGCTATACATATCCAAATCAGTCGGTTCAGGTCTCAAAATTCACATAACAAAAAGATCTACAACTTTGATGAAGATACCTATCATTAATTCTCACCATAAAATTTCCAATTTTAAAAATAAAATTCGTATTTCATGTTAACAGTTTTTCAGCTTGAACATACTTCAGTATTTTAGGCATAACTCAAGCTACAAAAATCCTTTTGACTTGAAACCACTTTTTATAGATCCATAACATAAATATCTACAACTTTCATGAAGACATCAAAGTCTAAAAACGTATGTATAATTCCCAGAATATTAATATATGCACAAAACATAAGACAAGTATTTCAATCGGACATGCTATAGTATTTTGGCTATAACTCATGCTATACATATCCAAATCAGTTGGTTCAGGTCTCAAAATTCACATAACAAAAAGATATACAACTTTCATGAAGACGTCAGCATCAAATTCATACGTTTTCAACTTCAAAACTGAGCAACAAGATACGAAAATAATACTGGAATCCTAGAACAGCATACAATTCTACCCATTTCATAATTATTCACAACCCTATCCCCTCTTACCTTAATGGAGGTTCCTAAAGTGGTTGAAAGTGTTGTATTATTGTCCTATCTTCAGATCAAGAGTGAACTTGATGGAGAAAGTGAAAGAAAATAAGAGAAAGACTTCACTAACTTTAGCTTGTTCTAATAATTCAGACTTGGAAACAAGATGTAGTGTTAATTTAATGATGCAAATGACAAGTGGGGGACAAGCTTTTCATAATCGGATTGTAGTGGGATGTTAGGTGCATTAATTTTGGTGATAATGGAGGTTTTAGGTGAGAAAAATGGGCTGGATTGTTGACCATTTCTGCAGCCTACATAATGTAGTTTGTTTGATTGAAGTAAATATCAATTCTGACACTGTTTTGGTATTTTAGGCATATCTCTCTCACATATTAATGGATTTTAATAAATTTGGTCTTGTTGGAAAGCTAAGACAACGAGGAAAAACTTTATAGTTTACCACCTTTTCAAATTCGGACTCTAACAAGGTATTAAAATATGTACAAGATGATATGATTGAAGTAAAATATCAATTCTGACACTGTTTCGGTATTTTGGGCATATCTCTCTCATATATTAATGGATTTTAACAAATTGGGTCTTGTTGGAAAGATAAGAAATAGAGGAACAACTTTGTAGTTGACAACATTTCCAAATTCGGACTCTAACTAACAATTAAAATGTGTATAAGATGACGAATTTTGAGTGGAGTATGTGGCAATTTGATGAGAGTAATTGGAAAAGCCAAGGAAATTAATAACTAAGGAAATAGGTAATAAATTATTTGATTAAATTTTACCAAAGGTATAAAGTTAAAATTATTTACCATGGTAAAAGGTTAAATTGAAGATGTTGTCCTAACCAAAAATTTATGTAGAAAGTTGAGATAAAATGGATAATATCATTGATGGTCTAAATCAAAATGATTATACATGAGAATAAAATTTTTAGGATGTTACAGACATCATATTTATGCCTATATTATTATTATTATTATTATTATTATTATTATTATTATTATTATTATTATTATTATTATTATTATTATTATTATTATTATTATTACTAAAACAAATATAAGGCATATATTGTTTTGTCCCCATTAGCTTAATGGGAGCTTTCCCCTTAAAAAAACAACTTAATGGGTGCCACACATCTCACTAAAAGGTCAGACGATCAAATCCTACCTTTGTCCTTAGCTGAAAAACAATAGCAGGTTAAAAGAAAAGACATATATTGTTTTATTTAAAGTTAAATAGCAGGTTAGATTTATATGTTCAACACAACTATCTAATCCAACTAAGTCGAATCAAATTTTTTGGTAATCGAATCAAATTCAATCAAGAACCAATTGTAATTGTATATCAGATTTAAAGTTCGTAAATCTGAGTACCTCCTGACCTAATTTTATATTATTTATTATTATTATTTTGTTTTTTATTCACACTAAGAACATCTTTAGTGGTGTATCTCAACCATGAGTATAAGGTATTTTTATAATAATTTTTAATGGGTCTTACACACATCACTTCTTTTTTTTTACTTTTACAATTTAAGCATCTCTTAATTTTATCCCAAGGTTCTTAATATCTTATTAAGAACCCCAAAATGGACCTTAATTTTCTTTTGGTAAACAAGAAACAAAAGCTAAAAAGAACAATCTAACACCAATAACCCCTCTACAGCAAGAAGAGGTAAAGTTAGAAAACTAAGATCAGAATCACAAGACATGGTTATTCTAGTTAAAGCATCAACTATTTTGTTCAACTCCTTGAAAATACGACAGAAATTAACATGGGAAACCTTGTCCTTAGAGACCGAATATGCCAAATAATGTCATCAAGCCACCCTTCAATCGCAAAGCACCCCAACAATCGAATTTGACAATAACTGAAGTCACACCTTTATTTTACGCTAAATGCAAACCAAGCTTAATAGCAAGTAATTCTACAAGTAAAGAATCACCTTGATCACCATAAGACAATAAGCTAGTCAACCATTCCCCTTTATGGTTTCTCAAAACCCCCTGTTGAGATTATACCATTTCTACAACTTCCATCCATATTAATTTTAACAATACCCAAAGAAGGTGATTCCCCAACCCTTGTTTTTAGAAGAAGCAAAATCCTCATGTCATTTGGATAACAACAAACTAAAACCATTATTAGAAATGAAATGAATCATTTTAATGACATAATGAACATCTCGCTTATTACCACCAAGTATCCTCTCATTCCTCCATCTCTATAGTCTCTAGAAAATAGCACCAAACCTTATACTATCCTTACTGTGAACCAAATAAAAAATCAACTGAAGAGAATTATCCAAAAAATTACATACCTCTGTTGGCACTCTAAGTTGAAACCATACTTCCATAGAAACTGGACAATCCTTGAGACAATGGTTAATATCTTCAACGTGACTTGAACAACTAGCAAAAGCACTAGATAATGACATTTTCCTATAAAACCTAAGAGAATTAGTAGGTAGAGCATTATGGTGAATCAACCACAATATGAATTTCATTTTGTCCCGGATCAGTAACTTTCAAGTCCAGTCAATGTGCGTGTAAAACTAAGCATTGCATTCATCCTTCAACAGCCAAGTATAACCACCCTTCGTTGTGTAAACATTTATTGCTCCATCAATTCAACATCATTTGTTATCTCATATTCATTATTTTTATTTTATTTAGAAGTAAAAAAAATATTGGATCCACGTAAAGTGGTTAAGCACCGATGTTGTATTTAGAATTTTATGCTTGTTAAGAATTATGAATCAGAACTCTTTGGTGGTTGTCCAAAATTAAAGATCAATGATTAAGTTTAAGTATTTGTTAAGCATGTGTTAATAATGATGTTTTAAGTAACCTAACCTAATGGTAATGTCGTTATTTTATTTTAATTTTAGATGAATTGTTGACGATGTTATGTCTATATCTATGTATTAAAACAAATATCAAGATGTGATTTTAGTTTGTTAATTTTATACAATAATGTTTATGTTTTGTTTGTGTTTATACTGAGTGGTCATGTGTTTTTTTATTTTTGTAGTCTTTTAATTGTGATAGTAAAGCAATTGTGATATATGAATTTTTTAATGTATATTTTTATAAAATTTATAACATATTATAATTAATTAAATATTTGATTATTCAATCGAATCCAAATTAACTTAGATTAGATAATTAAAATTTCACTAAAATCAACTCAACCGGTAGTCACTCAACTCTAGCTTTATCCTTTTCTATTTGATTTTAAATAATTTTAAAAGCAATACATATTTTATCAAGCTTTATGTTGTTTTGACCAATTTATATTTAATAGTATAACGGTATAGCCGAATTTGAAGTCCGAATATGTGAGTCCTACTTGACACACCAAGATGCTTTTGCTTGATGAAAGGTTTTCATTTATTTATTTCTTGTTTGAAAAGAAATGAAAATAAAAATTGCGTGGGGAAGGGGTTATTGATTTTGAATCCAAGGAGCAATTAGGAGTATAAATATAGAAGCCACATGTGACACGCTACCATAGCACTGCACTTGTGTTCTTAAGAATCAGATCCTAAACTGTCGTCGTTTTGATGGGTTCCATAATCAGAAGCAGCTTGTCGTTCATGGTGGGCACAGCCTTGGGAGTGTATATAGCCCAAAACTACAAAGTCCCAAACATCAAGACTCTCGCCTCCACCGCCATTTCCATGGCCAACATCGTCGAACAAACATACAGGAAACCAAAGAACAGAGACGACGATGATTAATTCATCAATCATTCTTGCTCCCTTTTTATTATTATTATCCTCGCAGTTATGTTCCCTAAATTTAATAGAATATCTTCCACTTCTCTCACACTACGCCTATGGATCTCTACATAGTTTTCTTGTTGCGCATTTAATTCATTTTCAATTCTTCAGTATCGGGGCTGAATCGCAGGCCACTGATTTTTTTTCTTTCTATTTTTGACAAACTGTGGAATGGAACTTCCCAGTCTTGGAAGCTAGTGACATAGGTAAACTTTTACCTGAGAAAATACTTTTCATCAGAGATCTTATAATACGAACTTTACACGTTTTGTAAGACAAACTCGTTTGGTTCACCGTTCCCAGCTCCGTTCCGGTGACCTCAACGGCGTTCACCTTCGTCGCCTGAACGGCGTCCTGTCGTTGCGCCTCCCTTCACTCAACGGAGTTTATGTAAAAGACCACCATACCCCTGACTGCCACCTTAAAATAGCATCATCAACCACCTTAAAACACCATCATCAACGACAAAGGCCCAAGCTTTACACGGTTCCAGCCAAGATCCAAAGGAAAGGCACAACCTTGAACACGATCTGTGACAAGAGGTAACTGAGTTTCCTTTCCTTTTTGTTGATGTTGGTTTTCTGTATGGTTGGTTGAGGGGTTTCGGGTGTGGGTGGGTGTGGGTGTGCGTCGTGGTGGTCTGGACCGAGGGGGTTTAGGCTGGTGGTGGGTGGCGGTGGAGGTGTTGGGGGTGGAGGCCGTGGGGGTATGGTGAAGCGATGAAGCAGTGGGAGTGCAAATTGACGCACCTGCCAGGGATGGTGAACTGTAATTGTTGAATATGTAACTCAGCAATATGTGCTTGACGCTTTGAACAGAGTATCCAAGCAGCAGTGTTGTGTGTTGAGAAAAAACGAAAAATGAAAATTGACGAGGATTTTGCTGGTTGCAACTGCTATACCATTGACCCCAATAAAATGAAGCCAGTGTGTGATTATGTTTTTCTTGTAGAAAATTACTAACACTAATGCTAATGATTTGGTAATATTGCAGTATAAACCACTGTTAGTATTATATGCTGATTTGTATTACAGATTGTTCCCTCCCCAATTAGAGACTCCCTTCCCTTTAACCTTTAATTTAATAGATAATAATTCTCTATTATATTACCTCATCAAAAACAGTTATCTTTGATAAGAGTCTAGATTTTTTTTTTCTTTTATTTTACTAGTGTATAAACTTAATTCCTAAAATAATTTTTTAAGGTTTTCTTATACTTTGTTTGAACACAAATAAATATAGATTTTGACAATTCAAGGTGGATTTATGCTGCCTGTATTTTGATGAGTGTTTGTTGAGTATCATCTCTAACCTTCTGTAACTCTGTAACTATCTTCTGCAAAACATTGTTTATTTGTAACACTTTAAAGTTTCACATATCATTGAGAACATAAAACTGTGCAACCTACTTGTGTATCATTTTCGCGGTAATTCCCCAGCCCCCTCAAAGTGCACATGTACCTGTACCGGATTTGATTAAAACATAATACATACACACATTCACAACTATGTATAGGTGGCTTATGCAATTTGTAATGAAATTATGTATAAATGGCCTTTATTTGCAATTTGTAACGAGTAACTACCATTAGTGTCCGATCCTTTTATTTATTTTTAATGTTAACATGTAGATTTATGTCCCTATTAAAGATGAAAATCATTGTATGATAGTTGCTTGCGTAAATGATCTTGAGGTGTATAAGCTAGACGCATTTCCAACCATGGAAAAGCATCATATTTTAACTATTATTAAACCCACTTGTTGGCAGTGTCAAGTGTTTTTTTTTTTGGGTAAACAAGTTCTAGGTGACAATATTGAAGAGCAATTACTCTATACCTAGAATGATACTCACTATGTTCACCAAAAAAAAAAGAATGATACTCACTAGAACTGATTTTACTACCTGGCCTATTAAGGGGTATAACCCAACAAAGGGCACGTGTAAAATTACCATAATTGGTGTGTAGATAATTTTTTTAGGATCAAGTTAATTTATATGAACACTTTGATAACATAGTTTATATGTCTAAGTAAAATAGAAGTTTCATAATATTGAACAACAGATATTAAATAATATATGATTTTGCATTAATAAAAATACTAGGATTTTTCTTTTTTATATTTAAATTTATTTTTCCTTTACTATAATTATAATGTTAAAATATATATATAATGTTAACATTCATATACATACACATTAAATATATAAAATTTAATAAAATAAAATAATTAGTTTTAATATATTAATTTATTTTTTAATATGTATAACTATATTAAATATATATAACTTTTAATTTATACATATAACATTAATATATATAAATATACACACATTACGTATATTAAAACTATTACCTTTTTGGTAATTTTATTCAAATTATCATTATTCCAATTCAATTCTACTAAATTTTTTACCACCAAACATAATTATTACTTCAAAACTCTCATCTAAACACGAACTCCGTTTATAAAATCTTAGTTTTCTTAATCTCATTTACGTAATTTATAACCAAATGGCCCCTCATTGAGTATTAATAGATGAGTTGGAACGACTAGTGTAAACTCTACAATTTTTTGCTGTAACTACTCATAACTTATATGTTGGGGAATGAACTTATCTTTATTTACTCACCAAGTAGGTTGCGAAATCTGTAAGAAAAAAAATAAAAATGGAAAATTTTACCTTATATTTATTCCTATCAATAATTTAGAGATTCAGTTCTTACAATCAAGCTTTTCTAATATATATCGTTGCAATATTTACATCAAGAATCAAGGGGTTTAATTGAGTTTGTTAACACCTCCCCTTAAGTAGGAGAGTTAATATTGATAACACCTAACTTAGAGCTCATTGTAGAGAAAGTTTCACTCCTTAGTGGTTTAGTAAACACCTCTACAAGTTGCTCAACTAAAGCTACATAATTAGTTATTACTAAACCACCTTGAATCTGGTCATGAATAAAGTGACAATCTATCTTTATGTGTCGATGAAATGCGAGGTTGACTGTAATGTGAAGGGATGCTTTGTTATCACATTATAATAATTGGCTTTGTGTGGGGAAAATTAAACCTTGACCTAGGGTACACTTTATATATCATAATACACACATCACAACTTCCATATGAGGCTTGCGTGGAGCATGAATGAACCTGCTTAATATGTGCACTAAGTAGGTGATATTCAAACAAGTAATGGTCAAATACATTAAGCATCCTATAAGCCACCTATATAAGGATTGATCTTTCAATAATTCTCATTCATTACAATTTTACATTTTGCTCCATGGGGAAATCCATAGGTTTAGCCCCGAAAGCTTTTTCCTCTTTAAGAATTTCTATAGCACATTTTCTATGTGAAATGAAAATACATTTCTTTAATCGAGAGACCTCTATACCAAGAGAATACTTTAAATCACCCAAATCCTTGATACAAAAACAATTACGTAGAAATTTTTTGAAGTGTAGTTATTGGAATGGGATTATTACCGGTTATGATGATGTCATCAACACAGATCAATAAAGCATTAAATGATGTTATCTTCTTACATGTAAAAAGAGAGTAATATACTTTTGATTGAATAAATCCAGCATCTTTACTAGTTGTGGAGAACTTGTTAACCATTGACGGGAAACTTGTTTTAATCCATATAAGGACACGTTGCGGCGACACATAAGGTCATCCCTTCTCGTTAAGAACCAATAGGAGGAGACATAAATTTCTTTAGAAAAATCTCAATGAAGAAATGCATTATGGACATCAAGTTGATGAAGAGATCAATTTGACTTGTTATGAAGGCTAATAAACAATGTATAGTAACCTTTTTTCTTGTAGGAGAAAAGGTATCATGATAATCTACACATTAGTGTTGTGTGTTGTAACACCCCTATTTTTATTTTTATATTAAAATTTTGAAGGAATTAGATTGTGGTTCTTTAGAACTTTTTAATCTACGTATTATTTATGATTTTTTGAATTTTTTTTGAAAATTTGGAAATATTTTAATAAAATAATATACTTTAAATAATTTTAAATTCATATAAAGTGACTTAAATTAAAAATATTTATAAGAAAGTGAAGTTAAATGATAATAAAATTTTTAAAATCCATTTCAAGTAGACTTATCTAAAAATGATCGGTTTGAGAAAAATCTTAATTTTTACCAATCATAAAAAAATTGGAAACGTACCAATAAATTTTTATTAACAGAAAATTTTAGATTTTTAAAATTTAAACATTATATTACTTATTATAAAATTAGTGAGGACTGATATAATATCGCTAAGTTTTAAAAAGGACTGATTTTGAATATTTAAAATATACCGAGTGAAATGTTACAATTTGGCTTAATAATTCAGCCAACATTTATTATGTAAAACATTGTGCATGTATGAAATTTTCAAACTTGCACAGTAACCAGAAACAAAAATTTCAGAAATTGTATAGTACTTTTATAATAAAATAATGAAATGCACAGTAACTTTCCTGCCTATAAATACCGAAGGAATTCTTCGTTAGAATTCACAATTTCAGATTAAATTTTCTTAATATAGTAGTGCTAGAGAGATAGTGGTGGAAGTAAGAGAGAGGAATAAATTTTTTGAAAGAAGGTTATGCTAAAATTCTAAGGTAAGAATACCTCTCTTTTATATTTTTTAGGGTTATTTTCATATCGTTTTAGAAATCTATTAATATACTGGATATAATATTATTTTAAGTTACTATTCTGAATAGTAAATCACTATGTTAAAAATAAAATACTATTCTGAATAGTAAATTACTATTTAAATAGTAAATTACTATTACGAATAGTAAATTACTATTCAAATAATAAATTACTATTTACTGTTACTATTTATTGTTACTATTTATATTTTACTATTTACCGTTACTATTCACGATTTACTATTTACCATTCACTATTCACTATTCAAAATTTATCATTTCTGTTTTAAGTATAAATCTTAATTTTCATCTATAACTATATTAAAGTGAAATTGGTATATTTTAGAACTCAGAGACGAGGCGCGCACAGACTTTCTATAACGAACCAAGTTACAAGAGGTAAGGGGAAGTGAGATAAGAATATAATATGAAAAGACATAAGAATAATGGGAGGAGTCCCTTACTTCTTTTAAATTTAATAATATTATTATTTTTAAATATTAACTTCTTAACTTAAAATTTATAATATATTTTAAATTAAATATATGATGTAACTAACTCTAACATACCTATGCAAGGACCTGAATTTTCATAACCTATACGACCTAAACTGAACCTATGTAAGGACTTGGACTAGTTTGACCTATATGGACTGAACTATACCTATGCAAGGACTGGATTATATGGACTTACATAGACCTATGCAAGGAATGGACTATAAGGACTCAAAATCAATTTTGATAATTTAAATAACCATTAAAATTTGAATTATATTCAATTAATTTGATTATAATTATTAGTATTTGATTATTATTGATGATATTTAATTTTGATCGATATTATATGATTGTGATTGACATTTTTTATTGTGATTAATGATATTTTGATTGATAATATTTGATTATGATTGATGATCTTGTGATATGAAGTTGAGCATATAGCAAGCATAACGAAAAGCTAAAACTTAGTAAGAATTTTCTTACCTTACTCTTTAAATTTTTATTATCTTTTATTTTTTCTTAGAGATTATTTTTATTAACTTTACTTTTAATATTTAGAATAAAAAATTTAGTATTTATTTAAAAAGAAGTCATTTTATAAAAATTAATTTATAAAAAGGTTGAGATAATTAAATCTTGAATTAAAGAAAAATTTTAAAATTTTAAGTACTTTTGGATAATGATTTAAAGATTATTCTCTTTTAATAAAATAAAATTTTCAAAAGAAAATTATTTTCTTTTTCCAACTTAATAACTAAAGATATTTGGAAATAATTGAGATTTCTAAATTCAATCTTGTTAAGATTCAAATTGAGAAAGATTATGTAAAGTTTTATATGAGAAAGTTTTGAGATATTTAAGGCTTAGAAACTCAATTTCAGTGAGAATTGAAAACTGTACCAAATTTATTTCTGTGGGACGTGTAACATCCTAAAATTTAGAATTTTAGAAAAATAATTCATTAAGGATCAGTGGATAATTTCCGAGTGAAATTCCGAGTGAATTATGTCTGAGATAAGACATTCCGAGTGAAAAATGGATGTGATTCCGAGTGAAGGTAGGTTAACTTGTTTCCGAGTGAAGCATGATTGAGAAAATCATTTCTGAGTTAAGAAAAACTGTGTCCGAATGAGACACTTTTGAGTGAGAAAAATCCGAGTGAAACGTCTCCGAGTGAAACATTTCCGAGAGAAGTACTTTCGAGCAAAGAAAAGCTTTGATTTCGAATAAGTACTTCTCAGGCCGAGATAATTCTGAGTTGTGAATTCCGAGTGGGGAATTTCCCAGTTGAGTGTAACTTTCTGAGTGGGGTGTCTCCGAGTGCAATACTTCCGAGTGGGATGGCACCGAGTGAGACGTTTCCAAGTGGGATAGCGTCAAGTGAAACATTTCTGATTTCTACGTACCGATTGGGATATACCGAGTGAGTCTTTTCCAGGAAGAGTACTTTTGGACAGAGAAAGACTTTAACTTCCAACGAGTATGTTTTTGAGTGAATAGTTCCCGAGGGAAGTAAATATCCGAGTGGTGAATTCATTTAATTCGTGCTCGGGTCGATATTCAGAGTTTCCGAGAGCTTGTGCTCGGATTCATTTTCAAGATTTGTCTTCGACCCCGAGTGATCCTTTCGAGTGGAAAGATTTCCGAGAAAGGATTGTCTTCAAACTCCGAGTGATCTTTTCGGATGAAAGACTTCCGAGTGACGCAAGTGAAGACTTTGACTCGGGCAGAGATATATCCGAGTGAGATATGTCTGAATGAGGTATTTCTAGGTGAGAGATTTCTAAGTGGATCATTTCCAAGGAAGGAAAGCTGACTGGGTTTCATGTAGAAACCTTTCTGAGCGAATTTCCTCCGAGTGAAGTAATTCTGAGCGGAAAGAGGCTCTGATGAATCTTCTCGGAAAGATGTGCCCAGAATACCGAAATCGAGTTGGAATTAATAATTATTTCAATTATTGAGGCTTTCCATGTCACTCTGTTCTTCTAAATTCTAGCAGATTCTCTTTTTTGATATTTTTCTAAGTATGGGACCCTCTCTGTTTTGTTCTATCCTCTTTTCTTAAAAATATCTTGTTTCTTCCTTATCATTTAAAGATACGTGTATCAGACTTCTTCAATTCGTTCATGTCTCTTTTGCATGAACGATATATATATATATATATATATATATATATCAAATTCTATTGTTGGATTAGCTTGGAATTTGGAGCGTAAAACATCACTTCTATCTTTTTCTTTTCCAATCTTTACTGGAAATTAACGATAAAAGAAGGAAATCAAACTTCACTTCTTCTCTTTCATGAAGAAGCTTTGGACTGGTTCAGAATTGAAATTCCAGTCGAAAATTCGTGAACTGTGATTTGGATATAGCTTAAAAAGCTGCTGGAACTCTTCATTTCCAGGTAGGGGGAGCGTTACATTTTAAATGTATAGTTTATGAACGGAATCGGGATAATATTGTTATCTTCAATGAGAAATCCCGAATATATGTGATATGTGTGATATATTATGAGATATGATGTTTTCCGTTCATATGTAAGTGGTATTGATATTGAATTTATATGAGATATAAACTGTGTACGTGATGTATGTATTTGTGATGAATTCTATGCATGGGATGCAATAGAATATGTGATTGATGATGATGATATGAATGATATTCATGAAGATTTCATGATATATATATATATATATGCATATGATGCATATTGATAAAGCATGATATGCTTACGTGATGATTATGATAATGATTGATTATTATTTGGCATAGCATGTGCATTCAGACGCACACAGGACTGCAGGGGGCCTGTGATGCCGGCCCAGATGGGAGGGCGGCCTGATGATAAGGCACAGACCCTGTGGTGGTTTCTTCGGATTCCACAGACGCCTTAGAGTTGGACTCAAGGCCGGCCCGTAACACTGAGTTGAATTACCGCTGTCACTGAGAGTGACTGATGTTACATTATTGGCGCGTGGTTTGGTACCTGTAAAACGGCCGTATCAGCTGAGAGTTGAGATATTATGTTGTGTAAATCCCATCATTAGAGTCAGATCCACATGCATATGCATTGATATATGTTATTGAGATTAACATGATGATATGATCATTTGATGTTATGAGACTGAATGATATATGATTAGATTGTATGATATAATTATGATTTATACGTAGTTATGAATTGGACACTTAATCCGATTCAATAACTGAACTGGTCTGAACCGGGGTCTAGGATCCGGTATGGGATCAGCCACAAAAGTATAGGTGTTTTAGGGTTTGTACACCAGTACAGCGGGTATCCGGTATTGTAATCCGGCCTCTCAGTGGGAGAAACCGGCCTTGTTATCCTGGAGATCCTTCACACCAGGGTTTCACGTTGAAAGGGGGCGAAAGGTGGTGCCACCTGCGAAGATTCTCTGATGCTTAAGTTAGAAGAGTATATGAAACTCAGAGAATACTCAAGCAATGCAATAGTAAGGGTGTGAGATAGAACAACGTAACCTTGCATGTGTATTGGAATAGGCTATTTATAGTTGAACGTAGGAAATGAATCGTTGGATGCAAGTGGGCCCCTTGGTTCTGATAGCGTTTAGAGTGTGTCAATCTATATGACTCAGTACTCAGAGTGTGTCAGGGGGGTAGGTCAATTATCAGAGCACGATCCTGTGATAGGGATGGAGGATAATCATTTTTCCGTATATTTCACTGACAATTGTACTTACTCTCTACGATAATTGACATAGACACATTCCGCTATGCAGGGTATCTTTGCTGATAAGTTATAATGAACTCTTACCTCATAATGATCCTGAGGCAAACAGTTATACACGTCGTGGAAATGAGAACAGATGAAGCATCCATCGTGGCGAGGACGGATGAAGCATTCGATGAAGTGTGAACGGATGAGGTGACAACAGATAACCAATGTGGCACTGTCTTCCTGTAACACCGGTTCCCCCTCTAAGAGGTCACTCTGACGTCATACTTTAGGGACCGGTATCCAGACCGGATCAATAACTATCATTTGACATGTTTATGCTCACCCCTACTGTTGTTATTTTTACAGTGGATATAGGACACAGCGATGGCATAATAAGTCACTCAGCCTGCAGGGAGCATTATGTATATATATATATATATATATATATATATATTTATAGTACATGATGCACATAGTTATTTTGTAGTAGCCTTGGCCGGCTCCTGTGCATACCGGTTTTTGTTATATTTACATGTAAACTTTAATGGGTCGGTCGGTTGATGTAATAATAACAAGGTTATTATATTAATCCAAAATCTTGTTTTGAAACTAAGCCGACTGCGTTATTACATTAATTCAAATTTTGTTTTAAATCTAAAATTTATTCGCGAAAAATTTATTTGGATTTTTGAAATTTAATTTTAAAAATAAGGACGTTATAGGACGAAAATTTAGAGAATTGAGAAAATATATAGTTGATTGAAATGATGTTGTAAACCTTTAAGGTATTTAATAATTGAGTTTCTAAAAGCCTTAACCAACTAAAGACTCGAGTAGTTCATGCATCATAAATCATTAAAGTGAAACAAAATGATATTGTCTGGGGTCGGATTATAGAAACTGAGGATACATTAGAGGAGGCTTAATTACGAGCCTTGGGATGAGAGGGTGTGAAAGGGTGCTTCAGGGAACCTGGGGTAGCTCCCTAGTGTCAGGTACTTTCACAATAAAAACTTTCTCAATCTGACTAGTCTCTAAGTGTTTCCATGCCAATTAAGCTGTTCACATTATTATTATCCAGACTTATGGAACAGTGTAAACTCCTAGTTGGCCCAGTGCAAATTAAAATTTAAGGGCGTTATATAGGTAAGTTATTATGAGGATATTGCATAACATTCATGCATTCATAATTGATTGTGTATGTGATTGTGATTGATATTATTATATATTAGTTTGTGAAAACCCTTTATTGCTTATGCCCCATTTGGGAATATTATATTTTGTTTCTCACCCCTTTCTTTGTGTTTTTGTTTCATATGTTTTAAATGGATGGTTTAGAGGGAAGGATCGAAGAATCTCGGCAGTAAAAATAACACGTTCTAGAAAGGGAGCTTGGTATGAATACCGTGGTCCAATGAATAAATAATGTTATTGAGTAACTGCTTCTGGGCCATGGAGTTTCCTCTTTTTCTTATAATGTTTAATATTTATTTTCTCCGGATGAATGTAAAATTACTTTATAAAGTTTTAATAATATTTATGAGGTATTTCAGAAATGATGTATGTAATTTATTCCGATAGTTTCTTTTTAACAATCATATATTTAAAAAAATTATGAATTTTTCTAGAATATTTTAAGGTGTAACAGAGGGTGTTACATGTGTAACCTTATTATACTAGACACACTTTATAACGTTCAAGAGAACCATCTGATTTGCACTTGATTTTGTATACCCAACAACAACCAATAGCTTTTTCTCTAGGAGGAAGAGGTCTGATGGACCAAGTATTATTTGCCTTTAAAGCATCCAACTCAAATTGCATTGCTTCTCACTAATGAGATTGGGAAGCAGCTTGATCATAACATGTAGGCTTAACATCATTACTAATAGTAGCAATAAAAGATTTATGATTTTGAGTAATAATCATAGGAGACAAAATCACTGAAAGGAAATCATGCACCTGTACTTGGAAAAGATGACAAGGACAACAAAGATTTAGGAAAACTTACTTGATTACAAATATAGTCACACGAGGCTATAGGAGGAATATGAGATTGATGAGAACAACGTAAAAAGGCTGTTGGTGAAGTAGTTGAATTGGCAGGGATAGGTTCTATGTAGGTGTTGGTTGAATGGATGAAGAGTTTGAGATAACACTAGGTAAGACAGTCTGTTTGAGATGAAGGTAAAGAAATAGATTCAAAGGGAAAAACTTCTTCATGAAAAATAACATCATGACTAGTGAAAACTTTATGAGTTTCAATTTCATATAATTCCAACCTTCATGTCCAGTTCGTCTATACACTCAAAGCCTCCACTCCTAACAACATTTCGACTATCTTACGGCATCGATGTATAGGTCACTTATCCTTTTCTAAACTAGACTTCATGGCTAAGACCCTACTTCATTTTGATTTTGCATTTAGAGAAATTATCATGGCTCTACACCAAGTCAAATAGTTGTCACCATTAATAGGCTTGGAATTTAAAAATAAGAATCATTCTAGAATGATCAAGGTAAGGAAGAGAATAAGAATTGTTGGAATCTGATTTATTTCCATCACTGGTTATAATGGGCAAAGGAAAAAAGACAAAGGCAAGAAGAAGGATGGAAATTTTTGCCTTATATTTATTCAGAAGTTGATACACAATATATACAGTGGTGCATATCAATAATGAATGATTCTACTCTTGTAATTCAGAGATTTGGTTCCTACAATCAAGCTATTCTAATATGTACCTTTATAATATTTACCAAGAATTAGGGAATTTAATTGATTTTCTTAACAAGATGAAGGATAAAAATAAGTTGGCAACGAATGACAAAACTCATCACTAAAAGGAGGATTTGAAAAGTTTCTCTTAAACACTTTAAACCACATGTCACGGTGTATTTAATATTTGGATATAACGTCTTATGTGTTGTCACTAAATACAAAAAATTATAACATCTATTTTTATATGGCAACGACATAATGCCTGTCGTCGCAAACATTTATTCCATGTGGCATATTGGACACAAAATTGGTGATGGAAATGTGTATGTATCTTCTCTCCTTGCAATGAGTTTATAGTCTAGCCACCACTACCACCTACCTTCTCCCCTTCCTCACCGATTGGTAAGCCCCCTACTCTTATTTTCCTTCCTTTCCTTTTCTCCCTCTGTCTTCCTCTTTTCTTTCATATTACACTCTCTATTTTGTGTAGGTTAATCCATCTCATCTCCCCCCTTTCCAGAGACTTCACCACCACCACTGACAAATAACTTTCCATCCCCCCCCAACTATTACAGGTTAATCCCTCCCTTTGTGAATTGATAATTGTCTATCCTATCAATTTTAGATTGTATCAATTTTAGATGTTAAAATTACTTATTACCTTGTTTGATGTTTGATGGTTTAGGATGACATGTAGGAATTGGTTAATATTAAAAGTTAAATATTGGTAAATTTACATCCTATTAATAACTTAAATGTTTGATCTAGGCTTGATACCGGTCCAAAAGGTATTAACCCTGGAATGGTGCTCCCAAGCGTGGGATGTCTCCTATGAGCACTCCGCGACGCCGATAAACCTACGCACAAGATTTACTTCCTGATTGAAGTCCATAAGGACCGGTATTAGGGAGAGAACAAAAGATTTGTTGGGGCATACCAACTTCAGACCTATAGAGGATGTCAAGAATGTTTACAATAGTGTCATGTAAGACGTTTTCACCATCTAAATCTCTGAATACCACATGTTTACTCCTTATTAAGGTATATTCACCAACCATGCTTGAGCTTCAGTATTATTTATCTGGTATTGACTTGAACATCGAAGTGTCTCTATAAGTGACACCCTATTTTGCATATCAACATGAGATACCGGTGTGTTGGCAGGACAGATTCACTACAAGAGTTTCAAATCCCCACTGGACTGAGAGATATAATATCAGATCCTCACTATACAAATATAACATGTAAGAGAGAGATTCACTTGGTACCAATACTGGGTATTCTGTCCTCATACTGGATAAATCAGTTTGTTACCTTGTTTGATGTTTGGTGGTTTAGGATGACATGTAGCAAAATGGTTAGTTTTAAAATTTAAATGTTTGGTAAACTCACATCCTATTAACAAGTTAAATGTTTCGTTAGTACTTGAAGTTAAATGGTTAGTATTAGAAGTTAAAATTGTTTATTACCTTATTTGATGGTGGATGGTTTAGTTTCGCATTTACTAGTTACATTGTATATATGATGCAATCTATGATATAAGTTGTGATGTTGTGATTGAATTTGTATATTGTAAAGATGGTTATAAATTGACTAGGAACTTTTCTGTCTATTTTGTAAGCCTATTTGAATTTTGATGTTGTTTGGAACTCGATGATTACAGTGGTCATGAAATTCACTTATTTCACATCGTTTCTAGGTACATGCTTGGCTACAATCTTGTTTGATTAGTATACCAAGTTATGTACTTGTATATTAATGTCAAATGCTGCCAAATTTTAATTAACTATAACAATCTACTTTTAAATAACTAATAACAATACCTAATGAAATTCATTATTCCTAAATGGGTTTACAACCATACCAAAATAAACAAAGAGTGAAGATGACGTCATATGTGTAGAAAATTAACACCCTTAATTCGTAGCTACAGCCTTAGCAACCACAACCACAACATGAGCAATAATATGATGATGTCTAAAGTGTGTTTTGACCTTCCCCAACACACCCAATATGACTATTGATATTTTTACTTTCTGTATATTTTTTTGTCACATCTTCTTAATATTATTTAAACAATTTATTTGTATGTTTTATTATACTTATATTTATATATACATACATACATATATAAATGATAAACTAATAATCAATATGGTAATTAAAATATAAATAGAAAAAATTTAGAAACATAATTAGTCACGAAAGTGTCTTAGTTTAAGTTAGCAATGGATGTATATCCGTTGTTAATTGAGGCCTAAAGATAAATATACAGGCCTTAAATGATGGCCCCTATGACAGACTTGTGGCGACCATTACACGTCCTGCCCCTATAAGTAATTATGGCTAGGGGTGATCGTCGGTCGGGTTCGACCGGGTTCGATTGATGAAGACTTCAACCAATGTTAACTAAAAATAATTTATTTTCAACCAAACTCGACCAAATGACCCTACAGTTTGATCGAGTTTCAGTTGAACGATTTCGGTTAAGTTTGGACGGTTAACTTCGATTTAATCTTGTAATGAATTGAATTTTTTTGTGGTTAAAATTTACTTTTTAAACATTTTTTTACACAGTTTCCTCATCAATTCGATAGTATGTACTACATATATATAGTTCCTATAATCAATTTTACTTATTTGACTTCTCATTTAATAAATAATAATAATATATATGCTCTTAATATTATATATTTCCTATATACTTCAGCTTTAATTTTCTTTATTACCGGTTTTTTAAAAGTTCGCCAACTAATTAATAGAACTATAACGGTTTTCAAAATTATTAATATAATATAACTAACAAACAAAGATTATATATAGACAATAAAAATAATTTTATATCACGTTGCATTTTGCTTCTGGTACTATATAACTTTAATATGCTTGTAATATCCATTAAGTAATATTTTCACTCCTTAATTTCAATTTGGCTTATTGTAGTAACTTTAATATGCTTGTTATAACTTTAATTGTACAAAGCTAACCATTTATGACTAAAGTTGGGCCTAAAAAATAAAAAGCTTAACCCCTAAATCAAAGTTAACCGGTCGGGTACGGTTAATTCGGTTGGTAGAAATTAAAAACCGTACCCGCCCAAACTTACCCAAACTTAACCGGTCATTTTACCCGCTTACCTATTTACCCACCCAAACCTAACCGAACTCGTTTTTTATTCTTGGTTTTCACGGTTTTTGGTTTCTGGTCGGATGAGTGTATATTGCTCGCATAAATTCCTTTGGCAATGTGTATTGGCTACATGCACGCGCGCCACTTTATTTTCAAATTTTAAATTTTGAAATTCAAATGATGACATATATAATAATGTTGTCAATAGAAAATAATGACTTGAGTTTTGTGTTTAAGTCGTTGACCTAAGGTTGTCACCCTCTACACCAAAAACAATTTTGTCATCGCTGATTAGTTTAAAGAAAAAAAATTTGTTGATAAAGTCAAATGGTCGTCAATTTCATCACAAATCCTATTAGCGATTTTATTCCATCACTAAACAGTATTTTTTGTAGCAGTAATCACCCTACATTTTGGAATCTTTGCCCAATTCAGATGATGGCGGCATGACATTGCTTAAAGCATAACATCCTTGGTTAACATGCACTGTATGAAGTTAAGTCATAGTTTGAAGTAATTGACAGATAACATGCACTAAAAGCAGTTTTTTTTTTGGTTTTTTCTGGTGACTAAAAGCAGTAGTTTTAGTCATTCAGTTATTATACTAAATAAATTAAATCTAATCTTTTTTTTTTCTAAAAACAGGTTAAAATATTTTTGCGAAGTTAATGTTAAAAATAATTGCATGATTTTGTTTCTCTAAAGTATAACTAATATAAGGACTTTGTTACTAGATGATTGATAAATATTCTATAAACGTTCCTTAAACTTCTTTGACTTTAACTACTTAAACTTTTAAAATTTTAAAAAATAAACTAATGGAATTTATCACAATTGTATTTTTGTTGGATTAATTATCGTAATCTATCCAATATATATCTTTTTACTTATTAACTTAGATGGTAGTATTAATTAATTTAGATAGGATTATTTAGAAAAAGCGTATCCATTGGAATAGTTCTTGTTACTTTGAGAGTCCTCGTTGAAGAAGACAAATTTCATCTTAATGGTTTTCTGGTCTAATGCCTTTTCAGTTATGAAAAAAAAGTGTCCATTGGAGTTGTGCTATATATACAAGTTACAACCGAGCACAAACTTTAACGAAAATTATCTATATCAAAATATATTTTCGAAGTAGATTCTTAAGCTAGCAATTAGTTAGGAAATAAATAACTCATTTTGTTGATAATGATAAGTTTAGAGTTTATCCTTCATGCGGTCTGCCAATTAATTACAATCTATACAATTAAAATACCAATTTTAAATTTCCAACAATAAAATCAATTTTAATATAAATACACTATTAGAGGGCGTTTGGTTTGCAGTTGAGGAAATAGAATTGAGTTAAAGTGAAAAATTTAAAAGTTGATATTGATTTTTCACGTCGTTTGAGACAATCAAAACTCCGTTGACCTGTAGAATCAAAAACCTACTTCCACTTAACAAAAAATACTCCATTGGAGATGTACCCCAAACGTTCTCTTAATTGATAAAGACATGATGAAGAAGACAAGAAATAAACTACACAAAGACAAAAACTCTTGACACAACATATGACATGAGTTGGAGGGGTTGCGTGGGTTACTATTTTTGTTCCTAAGTTAACATATATATCATCTTTGAGAGATAATCATATTAGTTACATTGGGTTAGGAGCTTGAACCTTATTGCTCAAGGTGACTCTAAATAACTTTTTTTTTTGTCTGGAGATGGGGGAGACAGGGTTTGCTCAATGTAACCCCAAATAATTCTTTTTTTTGTTTGGGAAGGGAGGAGACAGAACTTGAACTCTGTTATTTTAGGTGATCCTAAATACTCTTAACCACCTGAGCTAAAAGTGGGGTCACCCTCAAATAATTCTTAATCACTTAAGCTACTTGACTGGTCTAACGTCCCACTGTTTATCATATTTATTCATAGGTTTTTGGGCTTAGCCCAGAGCCCAAGTCAAATTATTTGGGCCTCAGAAAACAGTGAGGAAGAATCTAGGCATTGCAGAATGTTCTGGGACATGCAGTACGAAGGATTTTCTAGAGTATACCAGATTATCCTTCCAATGCCTTTAAATACCTCTCGTTTCGCTGTTAACAATCACTCACTCACGAATTTCAATATCGTCTTCGCAAACAAGCAAAGATGTCACTGATTCCAAGTTTCTTCCGTGGCCAAAGGAGCAACGTTTACGATCCTTTCTCTCTCGATGTGTGGGATCCCTTCAAGGATTTTCCTTTCCCTTCATCTCTGTCTTCTTCCTTCCCCGGATTTTCTCCGGAAAATTCTGCATTTGTGAGCACCAGAGTGGATTGGAAAGAGACCCCAGAGGCACACGTGTTCAAGGCGGATATTCCGGGGCTGAGAAAGGAGGATGTGAAGGTTGAGATTGAAGATGACAGGGTTCTTCAGATTAGTGGAGAGAGGAATGTTGAGAAAGAAGATAAGAACGACAAATGGCATCGTGTGGAGCGTAGTAGTGGCAAGTTCTTGAGGAAGTTTAGATTGCCAGAGAATGCAAAGGTGGATCAAGTGAAAGCTTCAATGGAAAATGGTGTTCTCACTGTTACTGTCCCTAAGGAAGAGGTTAAGAAACCTGATGTTAAGGCCATAGATATCTCTGGTTAAATTTTGTTACTCTGTTCCTTTGTTCCTTGGTTGTGAGTTATTTGTTGTAATACTTGTTTTCTGTGTGTGAAATGCGTGGAAGATTATGCAGTAGCAGGTGTCTATTGTGAAATGTAATTGCATGTTGTGACATTGATGTGTGAATAAATTTCGGTTTGCTAATAAATATAAATGTTTGTTCCATTTTAACTGCAAAAAATAAGTTTTTTTTTTGGCCCCTAGGTGTAACCTTAGATATCTTGTTGATCATGAGTAATCATTTCATTGTTTCATGGGCAGTTACGCTAATGTTTTAAGATGAGGACAGAATTTTGAAACAACCAATTTAGTCGAAGTAACTTGCATAACCAATTTTGGTAGTGTAGAGATGGAGACGATGAGTTTCAGAGATCGTTAGGGATGGCGGTTGCATATTCACGCGAGGAATGAATCAAAAGGGGGAAAGTTGCAAAGTCATAAAAAGCTTGTATAGAGAAAGGGTGGCGACGGGTTTGAAAAATGAAAATAAATTGTGGGAATATGTGGTTTGAGATAACAGGGATAGTAAGGAAATAACTTCGTAATTTCAATCTCACCCTTAAGTAAATAAAAGATTAATAATTTTCTCTATTTTTTATTCTATCTCAGTTTATCTAGACACATTTAGGCCGTATTTAGTTTGGAAGTTTTTTTAAAAAATAAAAAATTATTTTTAAAAAAGTTAGAAAAATAGAAAAGGTATTTTTAGAAAATTTTTAGAAAAATAAAAATCAGATTTTTTTATTTTTTTTTTAAATAGAAAAATTTTTAAAAAAGTTTTATTAAAAAAACTTTAAGAATTTTTTTTAACTATTTCAAGAAATAAAAATTTTAAAAAGTAAGTAGAAATTTTTTTTAGAAAATTAGAATAATTTTTATAATTAAATTTAATCTTAATTTTTATTTAATTTCTTCTCTATTTCTCTCTTCCCTATATCTTTTGCTCATATTTTTTTCTCTTGTAATTCCTTCCAACATCCAAACAAAGGACAGCGCTGTTCTTATCCTTTGAAAACTGTTATCATCTAAGAAAGTAATAATAAGAAAAGACATTTGCCTATAATATTCCCGAATTTGTAACTTTGTTTTAGACAGTTTTGTCCATTAATTCTATCAAAAGAGACAATTAAAAAGCTCTTGATAAACTCTCATGATTGTTAGAGATTCAAGTGGATGAGTGTCATGAATCTGAACTGTGTAATGGTTAAGAACTTACAAGAGCATAAGTATAAAAGGTAAACAATCGATAAGAATTAGAATCAAAGGTTTGAATGAATTTATTAGTTTAATTTGAAATTAAAATATATTATATCTATATAATCTTTCTCAACTAAACATCAGTTTTTTTTCTTAAATTAATTTGAGACAGAGATATAAAGCATTTCTCCCTTTCTTAAATTATTGATTTGAGATTAAGATATAGATTGATTTTTTAGTTTAAGAATATTGTAACTAATTATTGATTTGAGATTAAGATATAAATTGATTTTTTAATTTAACAACATTGTATAGTTACAATATATTTTAGTTTTAAATTAAATAAATAAGATTTCAAATAGAATACAGTAATTATGAATGATTATAAATTGGATGAACCATTAGGATATTTTCCAGAATTAGAATTGAAGAATTTTGATGAAGCTTCTCTTAGTTTCTATCATTCTCTTTGAATCAGCGAGTTAATTTAAGTTGTGATTTCATATAGAGATAACTTCTACCTGTCGCTTCAATTGATTTATCATCTAGTCAAATTGCCCTTGTTACTACAAGGCTCATGCCTCATGCTTGGTCTATTAATGGAAAAAACATACGTGTTCCACTTTTCCTGCAAGAGTTTCTTATGAACGTTTCTTTTAAAAAATAATTACGGGAAAAAACACTACTAGTGTTGCATATTGATCTAGTGAACCTATAATCATCTGTATATTGGAAGTTCGCTATATAGGGGGTATGCCTAGGTGGTTACAGTATACTTTTTGAAGCAACAAAATGAGTCTATATTGAATGTAGAATCAAATTATTTATAAAATTCACAAGTAATACTCAAGTAACAGAATATATTGGTAAGAAATTTTACTATCATCTCTCCACTTTGATTAAACCACTAGTCGTCGTGAGTACCGCATTCGTTATTCCCAAACTCCTGCTAACTGCAATCCCCATATAACTTCTCTTTCTCTTCACTTCTAGAAAAAATAAGCCTCTAAAATTACACTAATAAGGAACGCTTTTTTTTTTGTTCCAGAGGTTTGAATTATCTGTATGACATCGTAAGGTCAAACCTTGTTACAGCCATAACCCGAAAATGAAACTTCTGGCTAAAATAGTAGATCCTTTTGGGTATAGATGAACTTCAGCCTGTCTCTTTTCAATAAAGCCCAAAAATGCTGAAATACCCTACAATCACTTACGACCAACAAAACCGTTCCATCTTTATGCATTCTGATTTAACTTATTTTAGATAAATAACAGTTTTTCTCCCCAACTTTTGGAGAGCTTTAGAAAAAAGGGGAAATTTTCTTATTTCTTAAAAATAATCCAAACCAAACATGTGTTTCATACTCTGCGACCCGGGTCAAATAATGAGCTTTTATCCACCTTCTGGAAATTTAACTACTACCAAGTAATATACTTCTCATGAACAGTAACAAAATATCCCATGTTCTTAATATGCATGCTATCGGTGGTCATTTTCCGGACAGTCACCGGATGAACCACAGGAAACAACAAATTTCCCTTAAGTTACAAAAAAGAATGCATGTTACCGAAAGTATGAGTCAGTTCACAGCAATCTGTTCTTCAAGAAACCGTAGACCCACACTTCCAACTAATGTTTCTACATCCACATAGTTATCCATCCAAAAAAGTAAGAAAAAAAATGCTGAATTAATCTATTTTGCCTTTCTTCATCATTTCTAAGATCAACCACATGGTGAAGGATCGAATCTTGAAAATACTTAGGTCTTTTTCATGAGGTACCCCATAATTATGCCAAGTAAACCAACTAATATGACCAAGACCATCGAGACACCCCCACGACTTTTGTTGCTTTCACGTCTCAGCAGGTCCTGCAGGTAACAAGATTATTGAAGTAAGCATTTCCCACAGTTCAGAAGTAACATTATACGCTTGGTAGCTTGTCAAAAGACAATATATCGCTCAGTTCCTTTAGTATAAATATATCATACCAAGTTCCTGCTATCATATACATAATATGTAGTATAAAAATTTTTTGTCATCATATATGACTAATCATTGTTTGACTTGTATCAACTTCGAAAGCACAACATAAGTGGGTGAGATAGCAATAGACAGGAAAAATGTGTTCCGAACAGATTGTAGCACAAGTAAAAAGCACAAATTGAACAGAGTATGTATACCTAGTAGGTTAAATGATGTTAAACTTTGAAATTAGTATGAAACCACAAGAAGAAAAAATGGCCACAAGTGCCAACCAAGTGCCAAGCAATTGATATTCAGAAAGAAGGAAAAGATTGATCCAACACCCTAAAAAGATATTTTTAGAAAAAGATAACCAACCCTATTCAAGTAAAGGCTCCCTCCTAAAGTAACATGGAAAACATCATTAAATTTTTGTAAAAAAATCAGTAAATACTTCCTAGTTCCACATTTATGACACAACATCATGTGCTTTTACCTTTTTACTTTTCAGTTCAAGTTAGGTTTCCAAATAAATAGTCATAAAAAGGAATATGATAACCAGTCAGATACCCAGGTGACAAAATAGCATAATATCCAAAGGAAAATACTGCCACAACAACATAAACAGTGCTTTAGAAGGCAAAAACCACAGGATAAGGGAATAAAAAAACAAGAAACAGAACCATTCTTATCAAATTCGACTATACCAAAGTTTAATATGTTAGAAAAAGGAAACATGCAAGTCTTTCTTAAGAAAATCAGCACACATGATCAGTCATGAACAAGTGGCCAATCCTTGAACAAATGTATGTCTGTTCTCTTCCTATTATCTCTTGTGCTTTCTTTAAGTCTTAAAACTGTACTACCCACTTAAGAAAGGGTAATACTCCTGAACAAGGGATTTCATAAATTCTCCTCCCCATTCTCCAGTTAGGAGAAGAAAAATACAGATCACTCATATGGGAAAATAAAAATGCATGTATGTTTAGTAAATCCTCACCAGTTCCTGACGAAGCCTGTTATTTTGTTGAATTGCGTTATTCTTTTCTTCAGTCAGCCTTGAGATAAGAGCTTTTGCCTGCAAAAAAGTAACAATAATCAAAACAAAGGTTGCTACACATAAAAACACAAAAGTTACCGGCCTTAAAAAGTATACATCATGGAACCCAACAAAAATTAGATATTCTTTTGTTTTCAATTGTCCTGTTAATTCTAAATTGATAGCCCATACAACATGATGTGTTGGTGATTAAAATTATGAACTTATCCCTTATGAGGTGTGATTTTTAGCTACTTTCCCAGGAATATTTTTCCTGATAAATTGATTCTCATGTTTCTTTATCAGCTATATTTTCCAAGTAAGTTATATCTTTTCCTATTACCATGTTTGGTATTAAAAAAATTTACCCAATAATGTTGTATGTTTAGGCATGAGTCAAGGGTAATTTTACCCCAAATTTTATGATTCCTAGGTAAATTTAGGTGGTTATCCTAAAAATTATAAATCCTTCACATTTTAAGATTCTTGGCAATCCTACTTACCTAGGAATATTTTTTTTATAACATCTACCAAACATAGGTAAATTTTCTTTTTAACTAGCATTCCCATAAAGAAAAATTTACCTCCTATCAAACACCACCTTAGATTTGATATTCCTAAATCATTAGACCTAATGAAAATTTTGTAAAAAAATATTTAACATTGTTATTTAGAATCAGAAGCAGAAAAAACAATCTGCAAACATTGCATACATCCTAATCTATATGTAATGAGTCTGAAATCACCCCCAAATACATCAATTTAAGTCCGGGAAATTTATTACCTAAAGCCATCAGTTTACACAAACAATCTGCATTAAACAACTTCGTAAATTATATATATGCATTCAATGCCAATCATTAACATTAGAAAACAGTTTAGACTCAAGAGAATTCTATAACAACAAAAATGTGAATGCCTTCAACAGGATAACAAGTCAAGAATGGGCATGGATTCCCTCTTAACAACACAATAGTGTACATATACATTACCAGTTTAGCACATCATGCATAACACATTCTCAAACTTCAACATTTAAACCAACATCATGAGAGAAAGAGAAACTCAATTAAACAGAGTTGCAAAACAATGCAAATTTGATAAAGGGCACATGTTCAAAACAAGTTCAACTCTCCTTTGTACTCTTTCCTGAAAAAATTGGCACTTACACTTGACACAACTAATGTCGGTTAAATTATGAGTAACTATTCACAAATCAAAATGTTGCTAAAACAACAAATACATATTTTAAAAAACCAAAATTCATTTTGCTTTACCTCTGCAGATTTTTCTGGACCATCATGTCGTTCAGCAAATGCTCTTGCAACCTGCAACACCCAAAGGGAAAGGTATCCCAATCTATATCATTATATCTTCAACAGAGAATCAATGAGAGGTTCACCTAAACTGGGAACAAGTACTCACCGCAGCAGAGTCAGCACCATTGACATTTCCGTTATCTGAAACAGAACCTCTTGGTGAGGACCCTTCCTCGGAACCTTCAGGGACTGGAGATGGTGGTTGAGGAGGAGACAAATACACCACTCTCAATTTGCATTCCTCAACCACATGCCCCGCTTCCTTATTGAACTAGAAAAAATCCCGAATACCACAAGGTCATAGTCATCTCAGTTTCACACAACAAAATCAACAACTTAAAAACCAAACAAACGGCATAAAAGGATCCAACAATGGCTAGTTAGCATAATGTATAATTATATAATACCATTTCAGCAGTGATATCCCTGGCGGTGATTCCATCATCTACTCTCACGCTTTGAAGAAGAAACTTATCCTTGCATTGCATATCCGATGGAATTTCCTTTTGCGCTTGCATCGTAACTGTAAAAGAACAAACGTCACTCACCATCAACGACACAACGAATTAAACAAATGAGGAAAACATTGAGCGTCAGTTAATAGTTTAATACCTATAACATCACAAGTAGATCGCGGCAAAACAACTCCAGTGTTAGGACGAACACAATACTTCTTAGGATTCGTCGTTTTCACCTGCAAGGTTATATATAAAAAAATGAAAATAGAAATTTAAACACGGAAATAAATTAGAATTAGAAAGAAATTAGAAGGAACCTTGAAGGCGACATAGCTATCGGTCTTGTTAGACAATTGAAGGGAACATGAGATCTGTCTCTTGAGCTCAACTGAAAAAGGGGAAGGGGAATTGAAATTAGAGAAGAAGAAGAAGAAAGAGGAGGAAACCCTAGAAGAAGAAGGGATCGAGGGAACGCACGATAAAACTTGAGTTCGAGAGGGTCGATGCTGAGGAGCTCGTCGGTGGACATCGTGGATCTGAATGTGGCTCCGGTGGACGGAGAGATCGAGAACAGAAGCGAAGAGAAAAGAAAAAAAAAGGAAAGCAAAGCACAGAGAGAATTGAAATGTAAATGCGATTATGACTCACTCACACGGAGAAGGGATTCTCATTCAACTTCTATTTTCTCTGTGGCCCACAACTTCCCCCATTTTAACGTCCCTTCACGATAATTATAAATAAACAACCTCCATATGAATTAATAAAATCAATTATCTTAATAATCACATTAATTACCAACAAAATCAAATTAATTAGGTTCGACTATAATATTGATAATTGGGGTTGTTTGGATTCCTAATACACAATGTAATTAGTATGTAATGGATCGGAAAGAAATAAAAATTGTGAAAGTTATTGTTCGGACATTTTAAGATAAAATAGAATAATAAACATGTTTTTGTTGTTTAGAAAAGTAACGGAGTGAAATGTGTTATCATTTTTAAATTTTTTTATAATTTTTATTCAACTGATTTAAATTATTATTAAATGGGTATGAATTTATTTTATTGATTTGATGTTTTTTTTCATCACATATATCCTAAATTATGAAGAAAAAAAATTGTATTTGAATAATGGAGTGAGATAAAACAACTTTTATTCATTTCCATTAAATTTCACTTATATTTTTCCAACCCAAATAATGGTATGGTAATTTTTCTATCTCTTTTTATTTCATTGTGTATACTATCAATCTATACATACCTTAGTTTCAAAGGAAAATTAATGTGTCATTTTAAGATGAAACAATAAAAAAAAAGTATTCTATTTTAAAATGTCAAATTGTTTAATATTTCTACATTTTTAATATCAAATGTCTAAATTGGTTTTAGCAAAGTTTTAGATATAAGCTAATGAAAAAGGTGATTTTTTAAAAACATATATCGAAAAAAGTGTTTAGAGCAATTCCATCTTATTAGTTTTTTCTCTTAATATGCAACATTTTAACTTGATTATCGTTTGAAAGGGATGTTTCAGTCGGGAAAAAAAAAGAACTTATAAATATGCTTAATTTTAAAAACTTTTATTTTCTTTCTGTATTTTAAATTCTAAGACTCGATAATAATAATAGACGTTTTCAAATTACTTTTGAGTTAAAAATATTCTTAAAACAAAAGAAAATCACTGAACAATCTTAACTTTCATTTCAAAATTGTTAATGTTTAGTTTAAAAATAATTTTTACGATTGGAGAAAGGAAAGGCAAACGCTGCCTCGCACAGACATGCCCACATGATCTGCAGGTTATGATATATCTTCCTCAACGTAAAAGATATTAAATTTAAATCCCGAAAGAATATCCATTATTGTATGATAGAATTGGTACATTGAAGAGTTTTCAAGATGGTGGTTGTTCTCATATTTGTGTAGAAAATAACTCGTATAGCCACACCCACCCTTAAATATGACGTGATAGATATTACCATTCAGCATTTAACACCCATATAAAATATAATAAAATATTTAAAATGTTAATATTCGACTATTTGTGAATCAGATGTACAAAGATAATGAGTGGGATGTTCGTTCTGTCATTAGTAGGATTTATACTATTTCTAGTGATAGTTCTATTTTGCTATCACCCAAATTATAGAAGGATTTTACTTCTTTTAAACCTTTTTTTTTTGGTATCGTAATTAATGTGGATTGAAGTGGTAGAAATGATATAACTTCATTTATAGAATTACTCGCTATTAAGCTTGCATTGTAGTTAGCGCAGAGAAAAGGTGTGATTTCGATTATTGTTGAATATGATTCTTGGGATGTTTTACGGTTAATTAGTAATGGTGTTACTTGTTAAGGGTAGCTTGGAGACATTATTCGACACATTCAGTCACTAATTATGAGTTACTGTCATATTTTCAGGGGGATGAACATAGTAGCTAACGTTTTAGCTAGGATAGTCATGTCTTTTGATTTAGATTTTAGTTTGCTAACTTCTCCTCCTTTTGTTGTGAAGGGTTGTTGGGTTGGACTGTTTTATTTAGCTTTTCTTTCTTGTTTACCAAAAAAAAGATATGGGTTCTTTATAATCATCTTCCTTTTTCACATATTCCTTTCTACTATACTTCTTCAACTCCAACAAAATGATCCTACTCTAATATTACTCCTTTACCCTCGTCACTCATGAAACACCTATATAATGTGTTTTTTATTGTTTTACTCAAAACTATCATCATTAATCAGGCTTTTGTGCATAAGTTGTTCCATAAGGTGTTGGTAACACTAAGATTTACTTTGTCGCAATATCAACAATTTGCAAGTGATTTATTAATGATTAAGCATCCTCAACTTCTATCAATTTCTACTTTCCAATATAAACATAATTATGCATATCTTTCATCGTCAAAATCCTAAACTTGTCAAATCCACCAACCTTTTCTCCCAAGTAACTCCAAATTTATGGAACTTTGATACTTTCATTTGTCATGGACTTTATGATGCCACCTTTGGCAGTAGATAATTTTTCCATGTAACGTAGCAAGTGCCTTTACACCGGTGGTACAAAGTCATGGTTATGATTCAATACTAATTTTGCAACCTTCTATACTCCTTTGCTCATGTTGAATTGCATAATCATTTTGCATCTTGTCCTTGAATCCATTCTTTGAAAAGAGACTTCACCTTGAGTTTCATTATTTTTAAACCCTTCTTTGGAAAAATAATAATATTTTGATCGTATCATTTTCCTTTCATTGTCATAATACAAGACCTTGCCTTTTCTTACACTAAACCTCATCTTCAAGGCACATGCTTGGTATAGGTTAAAGCTTTTTCTTCATTGTTTGCAACTTGACCAACAAATATGTCTACAAGGTCATCAATTTATTGTTGACATTCATTACCCTACAACAATCAAAATTTAAGGGGGGGGGGGGGTTATTATTGAAATAAGCAAAATGATTATTTGACAAATTGAAAAATAATAAGCAAGACAAAAATTAGAATAAGAACTGTATAAGTAATACACATAAACTGGTAGGAAAAGAATGACATATAAATAACAACAGTTGTGGCAGAGGCACCAAAAAAGGACCTTATTTTCTTTCGAACCTTAACTAGAATATTGTGATTCCAATGCACACGATTATGATGCCAGAAGTCTTCTTCTAAAGGGAATGCAGATGTTGCGAGAGCTATTAAAGATGCATTGTCAAAGATTCTTATCCCCTGTCATCCTATGGCGGGGAAGGAAAATTGATAGTGAAAAACATATGGGAGGCTAGTGTTCTTCGCATGTGAAAGTATAATGGGAGGCTTGAGCTTCATTTTCATTGATATTAATGTTTACACACTTTATTATATTTTTTATAGGTGTTAAAAGATTATTGGTAGTATCTACCACATCATATTTAAGGGTGTACCTATGCAAGTTATTCTCGTAATATATGATATTGTGATTAGAGTGTATCTACATTCTGATGTTAACGTTTAGGGTAGCAAAGGAAATGGAACTTCAAAGCATTTTTTGCCAAGCAACTTCAAAGTGAAATTGATTTCTTTAACTACATCTTATTCTACCTCTAAAATATTATCATAGATGTGTTGTGTCTGATAACTATGTGAATTATTGATTGAATAGTATTATGTTGATAACTATGTGAATCTGAAAGACCATTTATGCGAACGATATGTATTATGTCTGATGTTCTTGATTTTGCATTGGATTGCAAATTATGATAATGTTATGTTATTGAATGATGATATATTGATTTGCATTGGATTTGCAAAAGATGAAAATGTTTCAGAATGAGAATGATGTTGAGTAATGCATTAAGTGTGTTCAGAGAAGCTGAGGATAGCTTTATTATGATTAATTTATGTCTGTTGCATAACATCTGCATAAAAAGGACGCATACATGACTGTAGGGGGCCTGTGTTGCCGGCCCAGATAGAAGGGCGGCCTGTTGATAGCCAAAGACTCTGGCGTGTTCTTTCAGGTTCATTGGATGCCTTAGATCAGATTCTAAGGTCGACCCGCAACACTATATTTAATTATCATTGTCACGAGGTTTGGTGATCGGTGTTTCTTAAACGGCTGAGCGGTTTGGTATACAAGTAAAAGAAATAATTGAGATATGTTTGAAAAATTTATACTGCAGTATAGAATCCCATCAGTTTGAGTCGGATCCGCATGCATTGTGACATCCCGACGCTGTTGAGGGCGGGGAGTGATCGCTGGTGCATGGGCACAGACAAGGAGCGGCTCCTGGTAGGCTTCCAGCCGGGAATGTGATATCCCGGGCACTATTAAGGGCGGGGAGTGATCGCCGGTGTATAGGCACGGACAAGGAGCGGCTCCTGGCAGGCTTCCAGTGGGAGGGACACATGAACGAATCGAACACATACTAGAATGAGAGGGATCCAAAGATTGTATAGGTATGGGACTATACAGTCGAGGATAGCTTAAAGGAATAAATTCGTACTACCTATATCAACAAATGCATTAGCCTTTTCGGTGGCCTATCACTTAAGGACTCCAAAGTTAAGTGTGCTTAACTTGGAGTAATTCTGGGATAGGTGACCTCCTGGGAAGTTCTCAGGAAGTGTGTGAGTGAGGACAAAAGCACATTGGAAAGGACTCGTGTTGGTCTGTGGGGAGAGTCGTTCATTCCTGAAAAGCGGCCGGGGCGTTACAATGGTATCAAAGCCTAGCCTCTCCTAGTACGGTATGGTTCAGGGACGAAACAAGCGGAAGCTAGTGGGCATGTGACATCCCGACGCTGTTGAGGGCGGGGAGTGATCGCCGGTGCATGGGCACGGACAAGGAGCGGCTCCTGGCAGGCTTCCACCCGGGAATATGATATCCGGGAATATGATATCCCGGGCACTGTTGAGGGCGGGGAGTGATCGTCGGTGCATAGGCACGGACAAGGAGCGGCTCCTGGCAGGCTTCCAGTGGGAGGGACACATGAATGAATTGAACACATACCAGAATGAGAGGGATCCAAAGATTGTATAGGTATGGGACTATACAGTCGAGGATAACTTAAAGGAATAAATTCATACTACCTATACCAACAAATGCATTAGCCTTTTCAGTGGCCTATCACTTAAGGACTCCAAAGTTAAGTGTGCTTAACTTGGAGTAATTTTGGGATGAGTGACCTCCTGGGAAGTTCTCAAGAAGTGTGTGAGTGAGGACAAAAGCACATTGGAAAGGTCTCATGTTGGTCTGTGGGGAGAGTTGTTCATTCCTGAAAAGCGGCCGGGGCGTTACAATTAAATATAACGTCCTTAATTTTTAAAATTAAATTTCAATAATCAAATAAATTTTTCACAAATAATTTAAATTTCCAAAACAGAATTTGGATTAAATAATAACATCAATTTTACATAAATCGACCGACTCATTTAAGTATACAAATAATTATAAATACTCGGTATGCATAGGAGTCGGCCAAGGCTGTAACATCCCTGTTTTTAGAAACAATTTTATCCTTGTAAATTTTGATTATGGAGGGTTTGTAAGCAAGAATAAGTCAATATATACCTTGTTAATGGTCTATGGTACCTCAAAAATATCATTCTTGCACTTAATAATGGAATTTATATGGAATATTAGAGAAAAGATGCAAAAACCGAGTGAAAATGCTCTATTCCGAGTGAAAAATGAAGAATTCCGAGTGAAGATTTAGAAAATCCGACTGAAGGATGGCATTCCGAGTCAGAGTCATGTTTTCCGAGTAAGACATGACTGGGGGGACTACCACCGAGAGGAATCTTGACAAGAAATGCAATTCTGAGTGAAGTATGTTCAAGAGAACACCTTCTAAGTGAAAAACCGAGTGAAAACACCCTAGAAAGGCTCGGTTCCGAGTGAAAGAATGTAAGAAAGCTTTTGTTTAAGTTGATTTGATGCTTCCTACCGACTGAAGTACGTTCTGGAAACAATTAGGAAGATTTCCGACTGATTTTGTTTCAGAAACCGAGTGGAAATGATGGAGGGAACCAAAACCGAGTGAGATACACTCCATTGGACCAAAACCGAGTGAAAGAAGTCTGTGTGTGTCTTGGTCTGAGAGGAAATGGCCTAAACCGAGTGAATTGAGTAAAGGAAGACTCGGATTTCCGAGTGGAAATTCATTAAGAAAGAGAGGACTCGGTCTGAAAAGGTGAAACCGAGTGAGAAAGCAAGTGTTGAGTCAGTTTTAGAAGAAATCCGAGTGCCTAGAAGTGGGAATTCCGAGTGAAGAGTTGCAATTTAGACTCGGAAGTGGGAATTCCAGTCGGAATTCACTGATAGAAGTGTTAACCGAGTGTAATTTCACTCGGTATTCAAATATTCCAGTCGGAATTCACTAACAGAAGTGCGTTTTGACTTCAATTTTGTCTTTTCATGATATTTTAATCCAATCGTGCGCATTAGGGATGGTGGACGACCAGGAATGGACGCTGACTCAGCCTATACAATTGTTTAATCTCCACTGACCCTTTCTGACTCAGCATACCACTTGAAAATGGGCACTGAGTCAGCATACCACTCGGAAGTGGGCACTGAGTCAGCATACCACCCAGAAATGGGCACTGACTCAGCAGCCACTCTGAAAAGGGTTGTCTCCCACCTGTCTCCCCACTCATTTCCTCCCTATTTAAACCAGTGCCAGGACCCTAAGGAACACCACACACACGACCAACACTTTCCTTCATCATTCTCATTTCCAGCAAGTTTCCTTCTCCTTTCTCCTCTGTTTCACTCGGATCCCAGGCAGGACAGTAAAGGGAGTCTTTTTCTTCTCCTCCAGAAGCTTCATTCGAGGTAGGGGGGGTATATTCTTGGGTGCCTTGTGGGAAAACCGAGTGAGGATTGATTCAGTGTGTTTGAAATGCTTGAAATTATCATTGTATATGCATGTTTATATATATCTGTTATCGAGTGATGAATTATGATATGATATGTATATATTGGACTGAAATTACTAAGAAAACATGGGTACCGTGTGATTTCCAGTGAAATAAATATGATAATAGGTTATTTTACTCGGTTTTATGATAATCCGACCGGTTTTACACTTATTTTACTCGGCTTTAGCTGATTTCACTCGGAAAACATTATATTGCACTCGGAAAACATAGTATTTCACTCGGTAAACACTCTATTTCTCTCAGACAGCATCCTACAAGTCTTGTTTCATTCGGAAAATTTCTTCTTATACTATTTTACTCGGAATTTGACTTTATTTCACTCAGAAATCATTTTATTCTCACTCAGAAAAGTGTATTAACCTGATTCCACTCGGAATCAGGAATTATTTCACTCGGATTTACTTTACTTGAATGTATTCCAGTCAGCAGAATGATTTTCACTCGGATTTACAAACCATGCTACTTAGGAAACCATTTTTCCTATTGACCTCACACGGTTTTAAGATATTTAGTTAAGGAAATTACTTTCAGCCTCTGTTTCACTCGGAACTTACCTCATTTTTACTCAGAAAACTCCTTTCAAACTAATTCCACTCGGAATCCAATTTTACTTCACTCAGAAAAATGTTTCATCATTTTGTTTCACTCGGAAAACGTATTATCTTTACTCAGAAAACTCCTCAGTTTGAATTTCACTCAGCAAAGAATTATTTTCACTCGGTATTCAACTCATTTCACTCGGCAAACTCAATTTCTCACTCAGTATTACACCTATTTTACTCAGAAAGCTTATATATCAACATTTCCACTCGGATATAATTTATTTCAGTCGGAAAAACTTATTTTTCACTCGGATTCAACCTGTTCCAGTCGGAAAACAACATTCCACTTCATTTCACTCGGATTTAAACCTATTTCAGTCGGAAAACAGTCTTTCCAGTGTTATGCCACTCGAATTTTTAGCCAGATCGCTTGGAAAAACCTTTCTCTGTATGATTCCACTCGGAATCATACCCATTTCACTCGGATTTGCCCCTGTTCCACTCGGAAAAACGCAGTTTTTAGTGTTTTTCAATTAAAAACTAATCTTCACTACTTTTTAAGTTATTGGTAAGTTATAAATATTATTCTTATTCTATTATTATTATTATTTACTGTCAACTTAATGTTGTTATCATTATTATTAGTTTTATTATTATTATACATTGATATTATGAGTAATTACATAAAGAATATATTATTTTACTCTTTATGAAAGAATATATATAATAGATATATTTCTTTAATTAATAAACGAATATCTTACAAGGTCTAAATGATTGAGGAATTTCAAAGAACTTGAGAATTATATGATGAGACTGGAAATACATAAGATACCCAATGAATCAATTGATAAGATAAATGCATTTCGCATCATGAAAATATTTTTGAAGAAGAAAAACCTCTAGAGCATACACTTGGTACAGTGAAGGACACTCACGTTCGATCTCCATGAAGAATCTTGGGAGTACAACTGGAACGGCAACCCAATGGCATCAGAGTCGCGCCCTGATAGCCGGGTGAGACGAGTAATTCTGGTGTACTTCGACTAAATGACGGAGTGTGACCATGATCGTAGGGATCTAAGTCTCAAATATATTTATAAATCAATGATAAGAATCAATGAGTTCATTTGTACCAGAGCTTGGGCGGACCCTGATCGCTCTAGAGAATTGGAATGGTGATATTCCAGAGAAGAAGAAATAATTTCTTGGGCCCACATGCATCATGAGACTTAACCAAAGATAAATCATAATCCGAACTCATGCATTCATTACATCATATTTGATTGTTATAATTGTGAATATGTTATATGTACGATTTATTTCATGGTAATATGCTTGATTGATATAATTGTGAATATGCTATGATGACAACATGTTGTTTGTTATAAATATGCTAAATGTATGATCTATGTGACATTGTATGTTAACTGGGTTATGTTCGCACCGGAGGAACCAATCAGGGTCTCGGGTTATACTCACCCTTACTGTTGAACATTTTTTAGAGGAATTAGAAACTCAAGAACCCGAGTGTGAAGATCAGCAATACGCTGAACCCGTTGAGAATGATCATTAAGGATAGAATTTTCATAATTAGACACTGGATGACTGTATAATATTTAAGGGTGCCTGCGTGCCCCATTCTGTTAAGAGTACAATTATTTACAGTTTGTGAATGACTATGTGATATATACAATATTACTTCCGCTGATCTACCACGTATTTATTTATTTTAAAAAAAATCACTTTTTCTGAAAACTGTTAACACTCTCAGTTAAATAGGATGAACCTACAGAAGGATTTGTCTTATCTAAGCGAGGGTGTTACAAAGGCTACTACAAACAACTATGTGCACTATGTATAATACATATAATGCATAATGCTCCGAGCAGACTGAGTGACTTCATATATTATCGCTGCGTCCTATATCCACTGTAAAAATAACAACAGTAGGGGTGAGCATATACATGTCAAATGACAGTTACTGAATCAGATCAAGTGTCCAATTCATAACCATAAATAAATCAAAATCATAACACATAATCACATCATATTTCATTCATTCTCATATCATCATGTTATTCTCAATAACATATATCAATGCATATGCATGCGGATCCGACTCTAATGATGGGATTTACACAATATAATATCTCAGGTCTCAGCTGATTCGGCCGTTTTACAGGTACCAAACCGCGTGCGCCCATAATGTAACACCAGTCACTCTCAGTGACAGCGGTAACACAACTCGGTGTTACGGGCCGGCCTTGAGTCCAACTCAAAGGCGTCTGTGAAATCTGAAGAAACCACCACAGGGTCTGTGCCTTATCATCAGGCCACCCTCCCATCTGGGCCGGCATCACAGGCCCCCTGCAGTCCTGTATGCATCTGAATGCACATGCTATGCCAAATAATAATCAATCATCAACAGACCACATAATATTTCATGTATGTTCATCACATAAGCATCCCATGCTTATCAAATGCATCCCATGCATTCATACATATCATGAAAAATTCATGAATATTATTCATATCATCATTATCAACCACATATCAATATCATATGAACGGAAATCACAATCATCACAAATATATCACATGTAACATATATATATATATATATATATATTCAGGATTTCATATTAAAGATAAGAATATTATCCTGAATCCGTTCATAAACCATGCATTTAAGATGTAACGCTCCCCCTACCTGGAAATAAGAGTTCCAGTAACTTTTCAAACGATATCCTAGTCACTACCCACGAATTCTGACTGGAATTGCAGTTCTGAACCAGTCCAACGTTTCTTCGTGAAAAGAGAAGAAATGAAGATTGATTTTCTTCCTTACTTGTTAATTTTCCAGTAAAGATTGGAAAGAAAGGATAGAAGTAATGTTTTGCACTTTCAAAGTTTCTAACTGATTCAACAGTAGAAGCTGATATATATATCGTTCATGCAAGAGAGACGTGAACGATAGGAAGAAGTCTAACACACGTATCTTAAACGATAAGGACGGAATAAGATATTTAATGAAAAGGGGATAGAACATCAGAGAGGGTCCCATACTTAGAAAATATCAAAAAAGTGAATCTACTAGAATGTAGAAGAACAGAGTGACGTGGAAAGCTTCAATAATTAAAATAATTATTAATTCCGACTCGGTTTCAGTATTCTGGGCATATCTTTCCGAGAAGATTCATCACAGCCTTTGTCCGTTCAGAATTCCTTCATTCGGAGGAAATTCACGGAAAGGTTTCATCCCATGAAACACTCAGCTTTCCTTCCTCGAAAATGACCCACACGGAAATATCTCATTCAGACATCTCACTCAGATATAATTCTGCCCGAGTCAAGCCTTCACTTGCGTCACTCAAAAGTCTTTCATCTGAAAAGATTACTCGGAGTTCGAAGACAATCCTCTCTCGAAAATCTTTTCACTCGAAAGGATCACTCGGGATCGAAGACTATCTCAAAGACGAACCCGAGCACAAACTCAGCAACTCTGGTCATGGATCCGAGCACGAATTAAATGAATTTACCACTCGGATATCTACTTTCCTCGGAACTATTCACTCGAAAACACACTCATTCAAAGTTGAAGTCTTCTCTGTCCAGAAGTAGTCTCCCTGGAAAAGACTCACTCGGTATGTCCCAATTGGTATCATACCACTCGGAAATCAGAAATATCTCACTCGGTGTCATCCCACTCGGAAGCCTCTCACTCGGAGACACCCCCACTCGGGAAAAATTACATTCACTGGGGAATTCCCCACTCAGAATTCACAACTCAGAATTATCTCAGCCCGAGAAGTACTCTTCGAAATCAAAGCTTTACTTCGCCCAGAAGTACTTCTCTCGGAAACGATCCGTTCGGAAACGTTTCACTCGAAGACAAGTCGCTCGGATGTATTTCACTCGGATTTGCCTCACTCAAGCGTCTCATTCAGATAGAGCTTTTCTTCACTCAGAAATGATTCTCTCGGTCATGTTTCACTCGGAAACATCTTAACTTTACTTCACTCTAGTTCTTTCACCCAGAAAGATTTTACTCGGAATTATATCCCTTTCTTCACTCAGAATTATCTCAACTTTCCTACACTCGGAAGTAGCTTAACTTCCTACACTCGGAGTCATATCCATTTTCACTCGAAAAGTCTTATTCCAGACATATTTCACTCGGAGTTTCACTCGGAAATTCTCCTTAATGAATTATTTTCTAAAATTTTAAATTTTAGGATGTTACATGCATATGCATTATCGTATAAGTCTGATATTGAAAGCTGTGTGGCAGCCAAGGATAATTGAATTATGATTGGTTTCTAATAAGAATTATGATCTGAATGATAATTGAAATGGATAATAATATGCCTTATTGATTAGTTATATATATATACACATACACATTATGTGATGATGATTATCTATTTCAGTATCTGTCATTAAAATATATGCTAACCCCTACGAACATTTTTACGAACAATGAATCTGAATAATGCAAAGGAATGAAGTTGTTGGAAGATATATATATATATATATATATATATATATATATATATATATATTGGTGTATAGGTTTTAGTGTCTTGTCTTGGCTAGCTCTGTTTTGATTATGTAAACATATTATATTTTATAACGCAAAAATCAGAATTTATAATGAATGTCATGGTGGCTGTTTCATAATGATGATCAACATTTTTAAAGTATATAGATTGCTAAATATGTAGGCTTAAGATTATATAATTATGTGCAGTAAATCAGAATTTTAATTACACTTCTTTTAGTGGCTAAAATTATAAAGTATAGTAAACTTTAAAGTATATGTATGGTTGGTCGTATATGCAAGATGTCATAGACATGTGATAAGTTTTAAAATCTTATGATGTTGAATATATATGTTTGAAATGCATAATAGGCAGGATGTGTATAGGACATTGAGCATATATGTTGAATATGCTATAATGCTGTTAGAATTGCATTTTGAAGGTCATATAGTGGGTATGTGATGTTAAATGGCATGGAGCCATGATATTAATAATTAACTATATTTGGACCGGTTTTGTATTTAATATGACGATTGTGATTGAATAAGGTTGATTACATATCATGGAGTTCCATTGGTTTTAAGTTATAAATAGAAGTTATGGAATTTTGAGTTTTTTTATAAAATATAAAACTAGTATAGTGATCTTGTAAAATGTGAAGCATTAACACTTTTTGGGCAAGTCTAAAATACATCTTAGGACATTTAGAATTTGTGCAAATTGAGTAAATGACAATTTAATTAAAGTTCAGCATTGTGGTTGCATGAATTTATATGAAAAACTAGTGGTTAAGGAACTAGACCATTTATATTTTGATCCAGAAGGTTTTGGGGTCTCGGACAGTTTCTACAAGTTTAGAATGGTAATTAGGATGTGTGCAGGTCATTCCTAGCTCAATCCAAATGACATGTTAAGTTAGGCTTTTGGCCTGAAAAGGTCTCAAATGAAAATTATGCATATTATTCTTAATTTTCAATATTTTTGAGCTCTGTTAATTGGAGCAAGTCACAATTGGCATATAGAAAGTGTCCATAAATTTTGGTGGTGTTTAGAGGTCATTTGAATAAGGTTTCAGGTTGAAGAAGTTGAAAATTCAAGAAAAATAAGTGTTGTCAGGAAAGACTTTTAACATTTGTTGTTTTCCCTTTTTAAACCGGTTGTGTGTCCGGTGTAAAAAGTCCCCTGATTCCCCTGCTTTATTTTATTTTTATTTATTTAATTCTTTAATTATTTTATGTAATTATTGTTCTTATTCTTAACATTACTTTTAATATGTGATATTTAATGAAATAATTTTATGTTTTATTTAATGTGAAAATACTATATTATTTATTTTAATTACTTCAATTATTTTTATTATTATATTATTTTGTTGTTTTATCTTTTATTAAGATTCTTAAATCATCAATTTAATTCCTAAAAACGTGTAAAAATTTATTCTGAAATTTTTAATATTACTGTTACAATGAAAATACGACATTCCAAATTTTTTTAGAAAACAATTACTATTTAGAAAAGTATCCAAGATAGTTTTCCAAATTTTTCCATTGTAAAAAGGGTAATTATTTCAAATTTTTCTAAAATGAAAATGATGAAAAACACATTATTCCAAATTTTTCTAAAATGTGAAATAAAAATAAAAAAGATTAAAAACTGGTTGTATTTACATACGTTTTAAAGTTTTTCAAACTGGAAAATCAATAAGTGTCTAATTATGTTTGTAACATTCTGATTTAAGGATTATGGGTAAATTAAATTAATTATAGATTAAAAAGAGATTAGAAGGATTAATTAATTAAAAGTGGTGTAAATTTACTCTTTTACCCTTAATGTTAAGGTGCAAAGGTTCATTTTTCTCTGTCTCTCATTCGTTCGTTTCCCCATGCATGCAACTGTGAAGTTTGGCACTCGTTTCTTCAACCATGCGGCTTCACTACTTCATTTCATCATCTTCTTCCTCTTAATCCATCAAATTGAAGCATGATTTTGGCTTCTCTTCACCCCCTGCTTCACATGGCTGTCATGGGTCTTGGTGGGGAGCTTTAATTTTGCAAAATTGACGTAAGAACCAAACATCCATTTTTGGTTTTGGGAAATTCATGGATTCTACCCTCGATTTCTTACATCTTAAATTTAGAGTCATTTTGGAGCTTGGTTTGGGCGTACCCAACATTGTGTGCCTCGGGGTTTTGACATTCTTCAATTTCAAGTGAGTTTAAAGGTACCCATTGCTTGATCTTGGTTCCATTTGTGAATTTAGACTTAATTCCATAATTTTTGTGGCTAGGTATTGTTTAGAAATTATTCTGGAGCATTGTCAGAACTTGGGCAGCTTTGGGGTTCTTCCGGAACCAAGTTTTAGAGTCAACGACTTAAGTTGGTTCGTTAATTAACAAAATAATTATTGATAGGTCGTTTTAATTTTAGGTCATGAATTTAATAGCTTGCGAGTTATTAAAATTAGTGTCGATGGTTTTTAGGAATTTTTTAGTCTACTTAGTAGCGATCGGAGAGTGTTGGAAGGCTTTCTAAATTTCTAGGATCATCTATTCCATATAGGGGGAACAATTATATTTTAAATTTATAGTTTATGGACGGGTTGGAGAATAATTACATGATTATGGATAATTAAATTATGATATTATGATGTTATGAATCGTGTGATTAATTACTTGAATGACATTATTCCCCTTGATTTATACGTTGTTATGAGATGGTGTATGCACTACGAGCTATTAATGTATCAATTTTAACTTATCAATAAAATAAGTATTTTCAGTTTTAAGATTGTTTTAAAACTATTTATCTTAGAATAATAGGTCATATAAGAATTATTCCTAAAACGTCCCTAATCAAGTATTTATATAAGAACATATAAATACATTAAGACTGGTGTGTGAATGTACTAATGATTTGATCTCACAAATCATGGATATATATGATATCAAGTCTTCACACGGGTACACATTAACAGTAATATTGTACTGGACAGACCCAGCATGAGAACGTTGCATAGATTGTTACACGAGTGCCATAAACAGTTCTCAATATGATAATGGTATATAGTCCTTCGACCTGAAGTCACTACAATTCCTACATAAGGAGTTTGTTGTTTGAATACAATCAAACGTCATCTATAATACGATGACCATAAAGATTGTGATTAGGCAGTGGACAAATTATACAGAGGAATATGAGTGATGTAGATGAGATTTGTCTCTCCTATGTGACAGGAGTGATATCTATGGGTCACTTGATGGAGTGAGACTAACAAAATGCATGGCCATGCTAGGATATTTATTATGTAAAGTCTACTCTGGTATCAAGTAAAATGAATTGGGCCATACAAGGATGATGACGACCATGCCTTGGGCCCAATTAGATATCGTGACAAAAGGAATAAATATATTAAATAATTATCATTTATATGTCATTTGATGATAAATAATATTTAGACATAATGATGTATTGCTAGATGCCGCTCTTATTTTATATTAATAATAAAATAGTTTATTATTAATATAACCAACTATTTTGCCTATAAGGGTCACACACATAGAGTAAGCCCACCAGAGAATAGTTTTATTTTAGTTGGACTAAAAATAAAACTATTAGGCTCAACTCATTTAGAATGAGTCAAGAACCCAATGCTTAATGAAAGCTCATCAGGTTAAGACCTGAACCTATATATAGAGCATGAGACGCTCATAGGCTGTTGCTCTGAAATTAGATTATTCTCTAAATTTCCATACTAACATTCAGAATTTTAGATTCTAGTGGGGGTGCTCTTGTGGATTCCTAAGGACGAAGCTGCAATTACTTCGATTGAGGAACTCGTGTCGCGTCTACAAGAGGTAAACCCTAAAACATAGTGGTTAAAATTATTGTATGTAATGCCTTGAAACACTCGTTTTGCAATTCTTTTTGAGAATCCTTGTATCTCTGCTGCCTAACCCTGAGGGATTCCTAACATGAGATTGATGAATTAAGATAAATTTTCATCTCCGTCTATACCTATTATGATTATATCGCATGAGATGCAGTTGAATGATTATAGTGATGTTAACATGTTACATGAGATGCAATGAATTGATTAAATTAATGTTACTCTATTGCATGAGATACAATGAAATATTGGTTGAATTATGATATTGTATGGGATGATAGTAGATGGTTGATTAAATATCATTATATAGCATGAGATGCTTATCATTGATGAGAAAATGTGAAATGAGAATTGTATATGAGTGGTTTTGAGGACTCCATAAAAAACCTTGGGTGGGACTAAAGACAAGCCTATTAAGTGAGACTCAGGGCTAGCTCGTAACACTGTCGTTGTTGCTGAGAGTGATTGTGTTGCACGAGAGGGCAAGCAGTTTAGTACCAGTAAAACGGTCGGATCAACTAAGAGCTGAATATGTTGATATGACTAAGACCCTCTATGTTGCAACAATATAATGTATTATGTGTAATTGGATCCATATGAATCATTGATATGTGTTATTGAGAATAACATAGTTTGAGATAGCCTATGAATTTGGTTGATATTAAGGATAATTGATAGAATGTGAGCATGTTGAATGACAGTGTCTTATATGTTGAATCGTGATATATTGAGAAATAATGTAGAATTGGATAGGTTGATCTGATTCAATAACTGTCATTTAACATATGATATGCTCATCTCTATTTTGTGGCTATTTTCAGTGGAACTGGATCGCAATGGTGATTGGTGAGATGTCATCATGTTTGTGTATGAGGCATATTGTGTATATTGTATATACCTTGTATAGTGTTTTGGTGATGTAGCCTTGGCCAGCTTTTGTATATAGTTATTTTGTGATGCATATATCTTTTTTAGTGGATTATAGGTAGCTGACGGCTTCACTGGAAGCCTAGATTATATTTTGAATTCATGTATGTGATAATGATCTAGATTATGTGATATATTATTGTGGTCAATGTTTTCAGAACCGGACCGGTTATTGAACCGGTGGAGGCACCGGTTCAAGGGTCAGAGGTCGAACTAGTGGTCGAACCGGTAATAATAAATTTTTTTTATTTTTATTTTATATATTAAATAATAATCGATTAGATCAAAATAATATATTATTTATAAAATAAATTCAATAAATGCGTTAGAATTAAAATATTACATAGTAAAAAGCCTTAAATTAGTACACATCCTACTATAACATGCTTAAAAGGTCTAAAAACACTAGTCCAATCTAAGTAAAATAAAAAAATGTTAATTTTATTTAGCGTACAGGGTCCATTAGTGCGGTTTTATAAAAAACCGCACTAAAAAGTTTCTAAAATTTTTTAAAAAATAAATTGTAAACCGGTTTTTTGACCAGTTCAATTGTTGACCGGTTTTTCCCCCGTTTCGGACCGGACAAGGCACCGGTTCCCGGTTCGACCGGTCCAACCGGCCGGTCTGGTCCGGTTCTAATAACCATGGTTGTGGTGACCATGGATGGTCTCATATTGTGCATGAGATGCCTTATATCGAGGAATCGTGGTTGAGAGAACCTTCAATGCATTAATATGATAGGCAGGAGTTATGCATGCATTGCATTGTGTGAGATCATGCGTTGAATTTAGTTTGATGATGGACAAGTGAAAATTGAGGTTTTCATGTAGTTTTATGCATAATTGGGAATCAAAAGGGCTATATTACGTTTTACGATGCTTGGATGTCATGGGATGGTTTCAATAGCTTATATACATGATTTAAGATTTGTAGGATTTGGAACAGGCCAAATCTAATGAGAAGCGACCCTTAAATTGCACATTTTTGCTTTAAAACGAGTAAAACACTTTTTCGTGCATAACTCCCTTGTTTTTGGATATTTTTAAGTGCGGCCGGTGGCTACACATCATAAATGATGCATATTAGGTAGTGTTAAAGTTTAGTGGTGATTGGAGATCATTTGGGGAAGTTATGGCATGCGGAAGTTGGTCGGAATATCAAATTCTGTATAATTTCTACATTCTGGTATGGCTAATCGATTAGGATCATTCTAGATCAGCGTAATCGATTAGAGTCATTCTGAAATGTGGTAATTGATTGGCTGGTCAGCGTAATCGATTAGCACCCTGATAACAGATTACCGTAATAGTTCTTACATAAAGTTAATAGTTTTTACTTGCATGTCACTCTACAATTTGGATGATAATGTAAAAATGTTTATTATTATTGGTATATCTAAAATAAATAATTTTCCTCCATAAATGATATGATAATTTTGTAATTATTTTAATTGGAATGGAACCAGTATCTCATTTTATATATAATTCCTTGCCATTTCACGAGTTTTTAATTAAGTTTTTTTTATATATTTTTCAAAACTAAAGTCCTTAGAATTAAAAATTGTAATTAAATTGTGATATGCGAACAGTTTTTGTTTTTGGTGAAAGTATAAGCTCACGGTCAAACGTCGTTAAATATTCTCGACCTTCTTTTGCGTCATGTTTCATATTCATATATTCGATTAAATATTGATTTTTTTTGTAACGTTCATTTTTGTTTGTAATAGTTAAATTTTTCTTCACCGTAAAAAACATTTGTTTCTGAATTTTAAGATCCTTTAAACGCTAACAGTGAGTATTTTGTGTAATGTTGCATGAGACTAATAAATAATAATGGGCTTGATAGAAAGCTTTAACATTTTTTAAAATATGTTTTTTGTTCTATATTAAATACCAGTTGTTTATTTATTTATTTTTGCCCTTATAATTTTTTAACTATTCTTTTAAATTAAGTATTTTATTTTTAGTTTTTAAACTTGAATTCATTAATTGTTGATGAATAAACTCTATCACATGTTAGCTTGTGTCGCAACCTGGATCGCGACGGCGCGACGAGAGAGAAAAAACCTTTTGAATGAAACAGGGAGTCGCCACCAACGTTTTTATCCATAGTGTGAAAAACATTGGGAAAAAACTAAATTCAGTGAAAGCACTGGTTTAAAGAATGAGATTCAAGTTCGGGAGTCGGTTATAAGTAGGAAAGTTATTAGCACCCTACATCGCCTGTCAGAAACAGTACCAAGATTGAAAGCGCAATATAAATAGCCTTAAATAAAATATGGTTTCTTCCCTTTTTTTGTATTTTTTATTTGAAAACGACGGAATGGAGTAAGAGAACTGTACAAACATAGAATGTCGAAGCGAGGTCAAAGGGACGTTTCATCCTGATCAAACTCGACTTCGATATGAGACAGAGAGGGGAAGAGAATGCTAATAAGACGTCACGCCTAAATTAGACATCCTTGGATTAAAAATATAGGAATAGGGATAGGAAAGAGATAAGCGGGACGTCTCGTCCTAAGTATCCCTTCCCTATGAATTGTGGTGAGGCTTGAACAAAACTAGGGGGAAATCAACAAGACGTCACGTCTAAATTGATTTTCACGGAAGCGACAAAAAAGAACATTTATGAAAGAAACACGAAAGTGAGGAAATAAATCAGTAAAAAGAAACAAGAAAGATGGGCCCGACACGAGTTGAGTCCCACTCCTACGTATTCTTGAATTATTAAGAAATCAGGGTTACGTAGTTCTGAGAAGTTTTTCTTTTTAGGAAAAGATTGGGAAAATGTTGGTGGGTATCATTTTGGTGAGGAACTCATACAAGACGAAGTTCTTCGCACGTGTACGGATCCTATAGAGGTTGTGTAGACGGAAGTATTTTCCGTACGACACTGACTAAAAATGATTTTTTTTTCTTTTTTTTGATTTTTGATTTTACTTAGATTTGAAAGAAAACACATGAAACATCCATTTCCCTTTATTTTTTTTTTTAAAAAACTATGAAGCAAAGAATGGAGGGTAGCAGAAGTTACAAGAGAGAAAGAGAAATAGTAAATTCGGGAAAGAGAGGGAAAAATGAGCGAAAACCGAGTGAGAGAAGAGAAAACCGAGTGAGAAAAAGGAAAAACCGAGTAAAAATGGAAAAACCAAGTGAAAAATAGAAAACCGAGTGAAAAATGAAAATACCGAGTGAAAAGTGGAATACCGAGTGATAAAGTAAGAGACTGCCGAGTGGGTCAAAAACTGACTGAAGGTGGAAGAGACCGACCGAGTGAGAAAGGGGCCGACCGAGGGAGAAAGGCAGTGGGGGGTTGAGAGGAGTTTGAGGAGAACGGTTGGTGGAGAAGGAAATTGGGACGGTGTATGGGAGAGGATGTACGGTGTGGGTGTGGAGAAGGAGGAGTGGGGCTGTTGGAGAGGAGAGGGGACAGGGTTGAGAAGGAAATTGGGACGGTGTGTGGGAGAGGATGTACGGTGTGGGTGAGGAGAAGGAGGAGTGGGGCTGTTGGAGAGGAGAGGGAGGAGTGGTGCTGTTGGAGAAGGAAATATGGACGGTGTGTGGGAGAGGATGTACAGTGTGGGTGAGGAGAAGGAGGAGTGGGGCTGTTGGAGAAGAGAGGGAGGAGTGGTGCTGTTGGAGAGGGCTGTGAAGAATGAGGACGGTGTGTGGGAGAGGATGTAAGGTGTGGGTGAGGAGAAGGAGGAGTGGGGCTGTTAGAGAGGAGAGGGGACAGGGTTGAGAAGGACGGTTGAGTGTTGGAGCTGTACGGTGTAGGGAGAGAGAGAATGGAGGTTCACTCTGGCAGAGTTTTCTTACAGGGAGAGAAAATCCAACCCCTTGAGCCTCTTTAGCTGGGGCATTTATAGGGGTTAAAGACATGGGCTGAGTGCTAGGCCAGCTCAGGCTTCCACTCTAAGTGGAGGCAGCCTGGTAGTGGGGGACAGCGGCTGGTGGAGATTTTTAATTTCTCCACTTCCGCCCCTGTCTGCCACTCCCAGGATTCGAGGATCCACTTAGGCAGTGGGAATCCAAGTCAGCCTGGAAATATGGAGTCGGCATTTCCCTTCTGACTCGGTTTGGCGCCCCAGTCGGTATACTGCCACAGTGGGACATAATCCGAGTGGAAAAGTGCTGAACGAGTGAAAGCTTACTCGGTTTTTCTGGTCGGCGTTGAGGTGCTGACTGAAGGGTTGGTGTTGGTGTGATTTATGGATAAGCAAAGCAGTTCTGATTGGAACACACAATCGGAACCGAGTGAAAGTGACCCGGAACTGACTGAAGAGCCTCAGAATTGACTAAGGAGTGGCTCGGAACCGCCTGAAGGGTTAGTCGGTACTGACTGAAGGGTGATGAGTCGGAACTGACTGAAGAGGGATGACTCGGAACTCACTGAAGGGTGATAACTCGGAATTGGTTGAAGAGGGATGACTCGGAATTGGTTTGAAGAGGGATGTATCAGAATTGGTTTGAAGAGGGATGATTCGGAATTGGTTTGAAGAGGGATGACTCGGAATTGGTTGCAGGGTGATGACTCAGAATTGGTTGAAGAAGGATGACTCGGAATTGGTTGAAGAGGGATGACTCAGAACTGGCTAAAGAGGGATGACTCGGAATTGGTTTGAAGAGGGATGATTCGGAATTGGTTTGAAGAGGGATGACTCGGAATTGGTTTGAAGAGGGATGACTCGGATTTGGTTGAAGGATGATGACTCAGAATTGGTTAAAGAGGGATGACTCGGAACTGGCTAAAGGGTGATGACTCGGAATTGGTTTGAAGAGGAATGACTCGGAATTGGTTGAAGAGGGATGACTCGGAATTGGTTTGAAGAGGGATGACTCGGATTTGGTTGAAGAGGGATGACTCGGAATTGGTTTGAAGAGGGATGACTCGGAATTGGTTGAAGAGGGATGACTCAGAATTGGCTAAAGTATGGCTCGGAATTGGTTGAAGAGGGATGACTCGGAATTGGTTTGAAGAGGGATGATTCGGAATTGGTTTGAAGAGGAATGACTCGGAATTGGTTTGAAGAGGGATGACTCGGATCTGGCTAAAGTATGGCTCGGTACTGACTGAAAATTGGCTCAATCATTATTGACTGACTGAAGGATGACTCACCATTGGTGCAAATGATTCAATCGGCCCTGATTGAAGGATGACTCGGCCTTGGCGCAAATGATTCAATGGGCCTTCCTGATTGCTTCAGTCAAGAACGTCTTTTAATTGATTCAATCGGCATTTCAGAAATATTCTAGTCGGCCGTTATGGTTTGAGGGGATGAGTGAAGAGGGACTCAGTACCGTTTGAAGTGTGGCTGAAGAGGACTCGGAAGAAATTAAAATGATTCAATCGACACTGATTGAAATGTTCCAATCGGCATTTCCTGAAATTTTCACTCGGCTATTTCTCTAGGATTAAATTACTCGAAAAAACATATTCGGATTTCCTTGGGAGTCATTCGGTAGGCGCTTTCTTCAATCGAAAATCCGACTGGCTTTTCACTCAGAATTTCCTTCAGTCGTCAACCATTCCTTCCATTTGAAAATCTGACCATTACTTCCTTTCCAATCAGAAATGGCAATCATCAATTAAAGGAGCTTTACTCAGCAGCACTCGGTCTCTCTGCGTGCATCAGTCTTCACTCAGAATTATTCCATATGTGTATCAATCCACTCGGATATCTAAGAGTCGACCTTATTTCTTCAATCAGAATGGAACTCTGAACTCAACTCGGGATGTACAACCTGACCATTCAATGCATTCACTCGGAAACCAACCTTCTTTTCAATCAGAAGGGTTCTTCAATCGAAAACCAACCCACTCGGATGTATTCATTAAGGAGTCAGGCTCGGAATGGTTTCAATCAGAATTTAGAACCTGATGACGATAGGAATACATGTCTTGACAATAAACCACTTGGAAGTCAATTGCCTTTCTCTCAAAATTGCCTTAATAAGGAATTAACCCATTCGGACCTATTCACTTGGGGATTCTTTCCTCTAATGTCCCAGCCCGAGAGGTATTTCTTTTGAAACCGGCCTCTCATTGTTCCGAGGCATTTCTCTCAGCCTTTCCTCCAAGAACTCCCATTTGCAATCAGAAGCTCTTTTTACTCAGAAATTTCACTCAGACCTTCTTTTCGCTTTGTTTCGCTCGGAAACACATCTCTCAATAGCAAACCACTCGGAAATGACTATCCAGAGCCTTTTCTCGTTCGGAAATATGTCTCACACTTGGAGCCACTCGGAAACTTGTCATTCGGACACGGCTGACTAGTATTTTCACTCGGAAATGACCCTCTTCACTCGGAAATGGCCATTTTCACTCGGGAATAGTCATTTTCACTCGGAAATAGCCATTTTCACTCGGAAATAGCCATTTTCATTCGGGAATAGCCATTTTTTCATTCAGAAATATTATAGCCAGAAGGATTTGTTAAAATTGAAGCTCAGTCCTTTCTCCAAGATGCTTTCCACTTGTGTCGGACCGAAAGAGGTGTTCACAGATGCCCCTCTTTACTTCTTTTTCACAAGAGAAACACGAAGTTTTTCGTGTTTTTGAGGTGAAAAGGAAGTAAAGATATGAACACCGATGTAGGGACCAAGTGGGACCTCTCAATAGGTATGGCGTCCGACGGTATTGGCGATCACGAGTTGTTGTGACCTTTTCATCTTTTCCACATCTGTCTCTTTTTTTTTTCTTCAAGTTTTGAATAAACCGGGAAAAATTCTTTCAATTAACAGGAGGTGAGAAGATCGGGATTGACCCCCGATAGACTAGAAGGTAAACGGTTGCCTTGTTAGGCGAATGGGAAAGTAAAGGGTGCCTGAATAGGCGATTGGAAAGTAAAGGGTGCCTGAATAGGCGAACAGAAAGTAAAGGGTGCTTGAATAGGCGAACAGAAAATAAAGGGTGCCTGAATAGGCGAATAGAAAGTAAAGGATGCCTGAATAGGCGAATGGAAAGTAAAGGGTGCCTGAATAGGCGAACAGAAAGTAAAGGTTGCCTGAATAGGCGAACGGAAAGTAAAGTTTGCCTGAATAGGCGAAAGGAAAGTAAAGGGTGCCTGAATAGGCGAATGGAAAATAAAGGGTGCCTGAATAGGCGAATGGAAAGTAAAGGATGCCTGAATAGGCGACTGGAAAGTAAAAGGGTGCCTGAATAGGCGAATGGAAAGTAAAGGGTGCCTGAATAGGCGACTGGAAAGTAAAGGGTACCTGAATAGGCGAACGGAAAATAAAGGGTGCCTGAATAGGCGACTGGAAAGTAAAGGGTGCCTGAATAGGCGAACGGAAAGTAAAGGTTGCCTGAATAGGCGAACGGAAAGTAAAGGGTGCCTGAATAGGCGAACGAAAAGTAAAGGGTGCCTGAATAGGCGAATGGAAAATAAAGGATGCCTGAAGAGGCGAATGGAAAGTAAAGGGTGCCTGAATAGGCGAACAGAAAGTAAAGGTTGCCTGAATAGGCGAACGGAAAGTAAAGGGTGCCTGAATAGGCGAAAGGAAAGTAAAGGGTGCCTGAATAGGCGAATGGAAAATAAAGGGTGCCTGAATAGGCAAATGGAAAGTAAAGGATGCCTGAATAGGCGACTGGAAAGTAAAGGGGTGCTGCCTGAATAGGCGAATGGAAAGTAAAGGGTGCCTGAATAGGCGACTGGAAAGTAAAGGGTGCCTGAATAGGCGAACGGAAAATAAAGGGTGCCTGAATAGGCGACTGGAAAGTAAAGGGTGCCTGAATAGGCGAACGGAAGGTAAAGGTTGCCTGAATAGGCGAACGAAAAGTAAAGGGTGCCTGAATAGGTGAACGGAAAGTAAAGGCTGCTTGAATAGGCGAATGGAAAATAAAGGGTGCCTGAATAGGCGAATGAAAAGTAAAGGATGCCTGAATAGGCGACTGGAAAGTAAGGGGGTGCCTGAATAGGCGAATAGAAAGTAAAGGGTGCCTGAATAGGCGAATGGAATTGCAGAGATTGAAGGAGCTAACAGGACGTCTCGTCCAAATTAACTCACTGGACTTAAAGGCTCATGGCGATGCCCTAGTTTGACATGACTGAAAGTTCTTAGGGAATTGCCCCTTGACTGGAACAGAAAAAACCTGGGGAGATGCCCCAGTCTGACATGATTTGAAGGAGTCTTTGGGGAATGGCTCCTTGAATGAAAGAGAGTGAACCTGGGGTGATGCCCCAGTTTGATATATTTTGAAGGAATCTTGGGGAATTGCCCCCTTGACTGGAACAGAGGAAATCTGGGGAGATGCCCCAGTTTAATATGGTTTGAAGGAACCTTGGGGAATTGCCTCCTTGAATGAAAGAGAGTGAACCTGGGGTGATGCCCCAGTTTGACATATTTCGAAGGAACCTTGGGGAACTACCCCTTGACTGGAACAGTAAAAATCTGGGGAGATGCCCCAGTTTGAGGTGATTTGAAGGTTGTTGGGGAACTACCCCTTGACTGAACAAAAGAAATCTGGAGAGATGCCCCAGTTTGAGTTGTTTAGGAAATGTATTTCTACTAGGGAAGGATTGATGGTTCGAGCATCGCCCCTTGATTGGGAAGGGAAAATCTGGGGTCCACCTGGTATGTGTGGATTTACTGAGAGAAATGTGTTGGGCCCTTTGGGGAGAGTTCTTCTAAGCCTGATTAGAAAATGTTCTTACTAGTGGGAGAAGATGATCTGAATTGTAGGCTCATTGGGGAGAGTTTAGTGATTCTACTGGGGGAAAGTTTCGCTGGAAACTATCCTTGGGCTTGGGAAGGAGATACACTTGACTGTCAGAATGTATTAGGTAGAATCCTTGGAAGGGAGTTTGAAAAAGCGTCAGCTTTGGCAGTTGAGGAAAAGACTTTGAGAGGTGCCAACTTTGGCGATTTGGAAGGGATTCTGAAGAGTGTCAACTTTGGGAGTTGAAGAAGATATTTTTTTGAAAAATGCCAATTTCGGTGATTTGGGGAAAGAATTCTGAGAAGTGCCAACTTTGGCGATTAAGGAGAAGACTTTGAGAGGTGCCAGCTTTGGCGATTTGAGGAAGGAGTTCTGAGAAGTGCCAACTTTGGCGATTAAGGAGAAGACTTTGAGAATTGCCAACTTTGGCGACTTGAGGAAGGAGTTCTGAGAAGTGCCAACTTTGGCGATTAAGGAGAAGACTTGAAAGATTCTAGTTTTGGGCAGCTGCGGTTCCATTGAGGAAAATGACTTGATTGAGGCGTCAATGCTTGACATGACTGTCCGTTGTAATAACCTGCAGAAAAAAAAAGGTAAGTAGTACAAAGATACATTCCAAAACTGGGTAGGTCCTGTAAAACCGCGACCCTTAGGATAACTCATGGACAGAGGAGAATCAAAGAGGCGATCATAGCTTTGAAGCGCGTGCCTGGCTGAGTCTTTGTGATGATTGTCTAAGATGAGGTCAAGTAATGGGAGCGTCTTGTCCCTTACGACTTTAAATGTTCACCATTCTTTCATTTTATTTATAAAAACACAATGTTTTATCAGATCAATGCAATTCATAACACGTATCGAAAAAGGATAAATTTTATTCATGTATGTCAAACAGAATATAGAGAATGGACAAAGGGGAAAATAGATGGGATGGAATGGAGTTACATAGGACAGGTCAAGGCCAGGAGAAACAGGGAAGGTTCGAGGATCCTCCAGTGAATTCCTGAGACTAGTGAGAACCTTAATCCCACGTCACGACCTCAAGTACATCGTTCAACTCTGCCTTTGAGAGGGTAGTTTAACCATGGTCCACATGCCTCAGTTTGCACGCTTTGCATTGGGAACTTTAGTTACTCTGCCGAAATCTTGACCCTAATTTTTACCTGAGCCGCCTTTTCAGGTTTTCAACTCACCGGGTTGCTCTAACTTTTGCCTAGGCCGCCCTTTCAGGTTTTCAGCCTAGCGAGCTTTTCATGTTCTCTTCTTGTTCATTCTTGGCTGCATCCTTTACAGAAAAAGGTTGAAACTGATTACACTCCAGTTGAGTCTGCCCAGCCTTTCCAAATTTAGTTTGGTCCTTTGGGGAACTGATGTCACTTCAAATAGGAGACTCCACTCCTATGCCATGAGTCTTTTGGCATCGATGAGAGGGAATTACTTCGAATCATCGTTTTGGCCTTTATTTATTTTTTTTGATTTTTTTTTTGATTTTTTTTAATTTTCTGGATTTTTTTTTGATCTTTTTGTTTACCCTTTCTTTTTTTTTTTGTTTTTTTTGTTTTTGTGTTTTTTATTTTTTTGTTTTTTGTTTTTTTGTTTTTTTGTTTTTTGTTTTGTTTTTTTCCCCTTTGATGATGCAATGACTCAATCTGATAGACTATTTTCTTGGTTACATAGGCATGAAGAACGGCGTACTCTTTAGGGTTTGAGGTGTTGATGACGACAATAATGCAAGTTCTTGGCTTAACGACATTCATTCCCCTTATACAAAAAATGAGATCTTGCTCGAGGGTCTGGACGGAACCAGCTTGCCCCGCTTGGTATGTGCATTGGACTTCAAGCTTGACTCTATTTTTCATTTTTTCATTTTTCATTTTTTTTGAATTTTTGGTAAAGTCTCCCTTGACTGTATCTACATTTGTAGGCATTAGTAATTTTCCCCTATTTATGCTGGTAACTGTTATGGTTTTCTTAGTTGATTGGCCTACCACTTGTCCAATTCGAGACTTGGCAATGTTATCATTCACATAGATTCTTTCCACGTCCTAAAACAATATTACTAATGCCTTCTGATATATCGCCCCGTGATTCCTTCAGTTGTTCTTGACTCAGGGGTATTCCTTAACCTCTTGTTCTAACAATCTTGTTAACTTGTGTGGTGGCTCATAAGCTTCCCTACCTTCTTTGTCAGCACAATCAACCGGGTAGTTGAGGTCATAAAATGGGATTGTGATTTCATTAGTCTCAAGAGGATCATTTTTGATCTGTAATTTAGTGCGTTATGGAAAAAAAGGGAAAGAAAAAGAGGAACAGGCAAGTAAAGAAAATGAATCAATGCAAGGATAAAGGGATGAGAAAAATCTTTTTTTTTTGAATTTCGATACGCATTTATTGATTGACTGGTAAAACAGTTTTTTTTCACCCTTATTACATGAAAATGTCCCAAAGCCTTAGGCATAGCAGAGGGATAAACAAGATATTAAGGCAATGATAAATTAATTTGGTGAACAATTTGAAATCGTAGGGAGTTTGATAGCCTTCCAGCTACTGAGCTCTTGGCCCGGCGGGCAAGTGATCACCAAATTGGCATTATCATCAAAACCATCTTCAATATCGGCCACCACGGCATTAACTTCTGAACCTCCATGATTAGGCAGGGGATTTGTGGTCACATTAGGGATTTCTTCCCAAAAATTAATCCAGTCGGCTTTGATCAAATCTCTCACTTTATATTTCAAAGCCATGCAATTTTTTGTAGAATGCCCTGGTGCCCCAGCATGGTAATCACAATGAGCGTTTGGGTCATACCCCCTTGGGTAAGGAGGTTGCAACGGCCTCATGGGGCATGGAGCTACCAGACCCTTTTGAACGAGGGTTGGTAAAAGTTCGGTATATGTTATGGGAATTGGATCGAACTGCACAGGGGTGCGCTCATTGTTGGGGTTTCTCGTATTCTGATTATGATCAGGTGGTCGAATCGTTTATTACGGATGATTGTATGGCATGGGTTGTGGCATTGGTGCTTTTACCATAGGCGGACGGAAGTGGGGATTATAAGTTGTCGAGCTCTGAGTGGCAGCGGTCACATAAGGATTGGGAGCTTGAATCATGGCAGGGGTGAATGGTCTCGGCGGAGCTATCTTTTGATTAGAAGAGATGGAATTAGTTTCTCCATCCCTTCTCCCAGGCGCCGGCTTTCTTGTCATGCTTGCCCCAGATGGGCCCTGAGTGATCTTTCCTGTTCGTATTCCGCTCTACACCCTTTCCCCAATAGTCACAATGTCAGAGAAGTTGGATGAAACACTACCAATCATCTTGCCATAGAAAGGTGATGGGAGCGTGTCGATAAACATCGCGACTATCTCTTTTTCCGACAATGGGGTGTCCACTTGTACTGCTGTTTCTCTCCAGCGTTGGGCATACTCCTTAAACGTTTCACTATCCCTCTTCAACATATTTTGTAATTGAACCCTGTTGGGTGCCATATCCATATTATACTTGTATTGCCTAAGAAAGGCATCTGCCAGGTCCTTCCAACAGCGAATATGGTTTCGCTCAAGGTGAGCATACCATGTAAGAGCGGCCCCTGCCAAACTATCTTGGAAGCAGTGGATCAACAATTGATTGTTAGAAGAGTAAGATGCCATCTTTCGACAATACATTGTGAGATGGTTCTTTGGACAAGTCATTCCCCGATAGTTGTCGAAGTCAGGCATTTTGAATTTGGGCGGGAGGACAACATCTGTGACTAGGCACAACTCATAAGTATCTATCAGTCCAAAACCTCCAGCGCCTTCCATCATTCTCAAACGCTCTTCTAAGATTTCTATCTTTTCCTTTTGGGGAGCTGCGACCGTGCTATGACCAGCTACCGGGTTCATTATGCGGGTTGTATCTTGGAGATTGGTCATATAGGGGGTTGCGTATCCGTATGGATAGCCGAGTGGCTGGTTGAAAGGAGGCAACGTATGGGACTGGTTCATTAGGCCTGTATTTGGTGAGGGACCTTGGGGTTGGGCCATAGCTTGTACGGCATAAGTCGGTTGGATCATCTGGACTCGTGTGTTTTGGGCTTGTGCGTTGTAGGTTGGCTGGGCCATCGGGGCTTGTGTGTTTTGGGTTTGGTAGGTTTGTGGGTCATGGGCCTGTGTGTTTTGGGTTTGGTAGGCTTGTGGGTCGTGGGCTTGCGTGTTTTGGGTTTGGTGGGTTTGTGGCACGTTTGGCTGGGTGGGGTATGAAACGTGAGGATTCATCACTTGCTGGTCGTGGGCGTCTTGTTGGTTAGCGAGCAGGGGATAGTACCCCGGTGGTAGGCCATAAAGTGGAAAAGGTACTGGGTTGTCGTCAGGACCGACAAATGTATGCTGTTGTGCATAAGACTGACCGTAAGGTGGCTGGGCCTCCATGGTAGGGTTAGGTCTTCCGACATGAATGGTGAGAGGGGGTGTCGTTGTGTTAGGGAGTTGGGTTCTTGCTGGGTCAGAACCAAGGGGGGGTGTCACGGTGGCAGGCTGCTGTTGGGCGTCCTCAATACCTGCAGAGGAGCCTCCTTCTGTGAGTTTCTTTTCTAAAAGTTTAGTTAACTCTGCCACTCGCTCTTTCAACTGATCGAACTCGGTTCTAAAGTCTCCGTCAACAGCTTCTGCCTCAGCCATGAGTTTCCTTTGAAGCCGGGTCTGGTAAGGATGCCTACCCGTGACGCCTGTGTCTTTTTTTAAAAAAAAAACAAAAATGTTAGGTGGAAATAGAAAGAAGGAGAATGTCGTGGGAAGCAATTACAGGCTTTGGCGAATATCCTTTGACTATTCCTTAGAACTTATCATTCAAAAGTACTAGGTATGGTAAACATGGAAATTAATATGGGATAATTGTGAAGACAAAAGAAATCTTTCATCCTGAGGCGGGAGCCCCAAGCTCAAACATTTTCTTCGGGCAACTACAGCCCTTATTTCTTAAGTTCAATCCCATGTTAATTTCCATAGATACTCAAAAGGTATTCATTAAGTTCTGAATAGCCTTCCACGAAAATAAGGATAAAGAGAATAAATTAGTTAATGTCATGTTTTGGAATCGGTACTTCCCCATTGATTTAACGTAAAGCAAAAATTTTTTTTTTTGGGAAACAACGATTACCAAGGGTCCAAGTCGCAATAGTCATAAATTTTTTAATCGTCATCGACGCCCCTGCTGGAGCGGAAATAAAGTTATATTTTTTTTTTGATTTTTTGACGATTAGGAAAATCTATGACTCAGTACTCAGAGGTACACGACCAAAAGAGGATTATCTATTCACCTGAAGAATACTGTGTGTTTCAAAATGAGTCATTATTTCAAAAACTAAGCAAATTTACGGGTGGTAGATAATTAATTTTTTTTGGATAAAAGGGAAAGCAAAAATGACGTAAGGTAAAGTAAAGTTTGCCCTTTTGTGGCCTAGGTCGGGTTTTGTTGAAAGTCTTTTCTAGGTCCTATGGCTTGTCTAAAAGTGACTCTCCACACCGGGTGGCTTCCGCTAGACATCTAGAAGGTCACCAGAGCCAAGATCCTAACCATGACACGGACGCAAACAGTGGGGAATCCACTAGGTGCGTATATCATGCGAGGTCAAACTCTGGTTGAGGTTCTCACGAACACCGGATAGGAAGTACATCCCATACGATTCCGTTACCAACCTCTCCTAACTTAAGCTTCATTTGGGGCCCGGGTATAAGGCGCCACTCATAGGTGTGTGCAAGTAATTATGAGTGTAGTGTATGGAAGGGCAGTCAATACCTTTTACCTTACCCTATTCTGCACAAAGAACAAACACAGAACAAATATACAAAGTCTTCTACCCTAGGGTTCAATGATTGCGGAAAAGTAACATGGTCTTCTACCCTACAGTTCAACAAACATGCAAAACATAGACAACGAAACAAATAACAAGACACAATTAAAACAAGAATAAACATTCACAACAATCAACAGAAAATAAAACAAGGGGAAGAAATCCGAGATAACAAAGGCTATATAAAAAGAACATGCGCTTTCAATCAAACTGGCCTGACTCTCTTAAGTGTCCCCAACGGAGTCGCCATCTGTCGTAACCTGGATCGCGACGGCGCAGCGAGAGAGAAAAAACCTTTTGAATGAAATAGGGAGTCGCCACCAACGTTTCTATCCATAGGAAAAAAATTGGGAAAAAACTAAATTCAGTGAAAGCACTGGTTTAAAGAATGAGATTCAAGTTCGGGAGTCGGTTACGAGTAGGGAAGGTATTAGCACCCTACATCGCCTGTCAGAAACAGTACCAAGATTGAAAGCGCAATATAAATAGCCTTAAATAAAATATGGTTTCTTCCATTTTTTTTGTATTTTTTATTTGAAAACGACGGAATGGAGTAAGAGAACTGTACAAACATAGAATGTCGAAGCGAGGTCAACGGGACGTTTCATCCTGATCAAACTCGACTTCGATATGAGACAGAGAGGGGAAGAGAATGCTAATAAGACGTCACGCCTAAATTAGACATCCTCGGATTAAAAATATAGGAATAGGGATAGGAAAGAGATAAGCGGGACGTCTCGTCCTAAGTATCCCTTCCCTATGAATTGTGGTGAGGCTTGAACAAAACTAGGGGGAAATCAACAAGACGTCACGTCTAAATTGATTTTCACGGAAGCGACAAAAAATAACATTTATAAAAGAAACACGAAAGTGAGGAAATAAATCAGTAAAAAGAAACAAGAAAGATGGGCCCGACAGGAGTTGAGTCCCGCTCCTACGTATTCTTGAATTATCAAGAAATCAGGGTTACGTAGTTCTGAGAAGTTTTTCTTTTTAGGAAAAGATTGGGAAAATGTTGGTGGGTATCATTTTGGTGAGGAACTCATACAAGACGAAGTTCTTCGCACGTGTACGGATCCTATAGAGGTTGTGTAGACGGAAGTATTTTCCATACGACACTGACTAAAAATGATTTTTTTTTATTTTTGATTTTACTTAGATTTGAAAGAAAACACATGAAACATCTATTTCCCTTTATTTTTTTTTTAAAAAAACTACGAAGCAAAGGATGGAGGGTAGCAGAAGCTACAAGAGAGAAAGAGAAATAGTAAATTCGGGAAAGAGAAGGAAAAATGAGCGAAAACCGAGTGAGAGAAGAGAAAACCGAGTGAGAAAAAGGAAAAACCGAGTAAAAATGGAAAAACCGAGTGAAAAATAGAAAACCGAGTGAAAAATGAAAATACCGAGTGAAAAGTGGAATACCGAGTGATGAAGTAAGAGACTGTCGAGTGGGTCAGAAACTGACTGAAGGTGGAAGAGACCGACCGAGTGAGAAAGGGGCCGACCGAGGGAGAAAGCCAGTGGGGGGTTGAGAGGAGTTTGAGGAGAACGGTTGGTGGAGAAGGAAATTGGGACGGTGTGTGGGAAAGGATGTACGGTGTGGGTGTGGAGAAGGAAGAGTGGGGCTGTTGGAGAGGAGAGGGGACAGGGTTGAGAAGGAAATTGGGACGGTGGGAGAGGATGTACGGTGTGGGTGAGGAGAAGGAGGAGTGAGGCTGTTGGAGAGGAGAGGGAGGAGTGGTGCTGTTGGAGAAGGAAATTGGGACGGTGTGTGGGAGAGGATGTACGGTGTGGGTGAGGAGAAGGAGGAGTGGGGCTGTTGGAGAGGAGAGGGAGGAGTGGTGCTGTTGGAGAGGGCTGTGAAGAATGAGGACGGTGTGTGGGAGAGGATGTACGGTGTGGGTGAGGAGAAGGAGGAGTGGGGCTGTTGGAGAGGAGAGGGGACAGGGTTGAGAAGGACGGTTGAGTGTTGGAGCTATACGGTGTAGGGAGAGAGAGAATGGAGGTGCACTCTGGCAGAGTTTTCTTACAGGGAGAGAAAACCCAACCCCTTGAGCCTCTTCAGCTGGGGCATTTATAGGGGTTGAAGACATAGGCTGAGTGCTAGGCCAGCTCAGGCTTCCACTCTAAGTGGAGGCAGCCTGGTAGTGGGGGACAGCGGCTGGTGGAGATTTTTAATTTCTCCACTTCCGCCCCTGTCTGCCACTCCCAGGATTCGAGGATCCACTTAGGCAGTGGGAATCCAAGTCAGCCTGGAAATATGGAGTCGGCATTTCCCTTCTGACTCGGTTTGGCGCCCCAGTCGGTATACTGCCACAGTGGGACATAATCCGAGTGGAAAAGTGTTGAACGAGTGAAAGCTTACTCGGTTTTTCTGGTCGGCGTTGAGGTGCTGACTGAAGGGTTGGTGTTGGTGTGATTTATGGATAAGCAAAGCAGTTCTGATTGGAACACACAATCGGAACCGAGTGAAAGTGACCCGGAACTGACTGAAGAGCCTCGGAATTGACTAAGGAGTGGCTCGAAACCGCCTGAAGGGTTAGTCGGTACTGACTGAAGGGTGATGAGTCAGAACTGACTGAAGAGGGATGACTCGGAACTCACTGAAGGGTGATGACTCGGAATTGGTTGAAGAGGGATGACTCGGAATTGGTTTGAAGAGGGATGACTCAGAATTGGTTTGAAGAGGGATGATTCGAAATTGGTTTGAAGAGGGATGACTCGGAATTGGTTGAAGGGTGATGACTCAGAATTGGTTGAAGAGGGATGACTCGGAATTGGTTGAAGAGGGATGACTCGGAACTGGCTAAAGAGGGATGACTCAGAATTGGTTTAAAGAGGGATGATTCGGAATTGGTTTGAAGAGGGATGACTCGGAATTGGTTTGAAGAGGGATGACTCGGATTTGGTTGAAGGATGATGACTCAGAATTGGTTGAAGAGGGATGACTCGGAACTGGCTAAAGGGTGATGACTCGAAATTGGTTTGAAGAGGGATGACTCGGAATTGGTTGAAGAGGGATGACTCGGAATTAGTTTGAAGAGGGATGACTCGGATTTGGTTGAAGAGTAATGACTCGGAATTGGTTTGAAGAGGGATGACTCATAATTGGTTGAATAGGGATGACTCGGAATTGGCTAAAGTATGGCTCGGAATTGGTTGAAGAGGGATGACTCAGAATTGGTTTGAAGAGGGATGATTCGGAATTGGTTTGAAGAGGGATGACTCGGAATTGGTTTGAAGAGGGATGACTCGGATCTTGCTAAAGTATGGCTCGGTACTGACTGAAAATTGGCTCAATCACTATTGACTGACTGAAGGATGACTCACCATTGGTGCAAATGATTCAATCGGCCCTGATTGAAGGATGACTCGGCCTTGGCGTAAATGATTCAATGGGCCTTCCTGATTGCTTCAGTCAAGAACATCTTTTTAATTGATTATATCGGCATTTCAGAAATATTCTAGTCGGCCGTTATGGTTTGAGGGGATGAGTGAAGAGGGACTCAGTACCGTTTGAAGTGTGGCTGAAGAGGACTTGGAAGAAATTAAAATGATTCAATCGACACTGATTGAAATGTTCCAATCGGCATTTCTTGAAATTTTCACTCGGCTATTTCTCTAGGATTAAATTACTTGGAAAAACGTATTCAGATTTCCTTGGGAGTCATTCGGTAGGCACTTTCTTCAATCGGAAATCCGACTGGCTTTTCACTCAGAATTTCCTTCAGTCGTCAACCATTCCTTCCATTTGAAAATCTGACCATTACTTCCTTTCCAATCAGAAATGGCAATCATCAATTGGAGGAGCTTTACTCAGCAGCACTCGGTCTCTCTGCGTGCATCAGTCTTCACTCAGAATTATTCCATATGTGTATCAATCCACTCGGATATCTGAGAGTCGACCTTATTTCTTCAATCAGAATGGAACTCTGAACTCAACTCGGGATGTACAACCTGACCATTCAATGCATTCACTCGGAAACCAACCTTCTTTTCAATCAGAAGGGTTCTTCAATCAAAAACCAACCCACTCGGATGTATTCATTCAGGAGTAAGGCTCGGAATGGTTTCAATCAGAATTTGGAACCTGATGACAATTGGAATACATGTCTTGACAATAAACCACTCGGAAGTCAATTGCCTTTCTCTCAGAATTGCCTTAATCAGGAATTAACCCATTCGGACTTATTCACTTGGGGATTCTTTCCTCTAATGTCCCAGCCCAAGAGGTATTTCTTTTGAAACCGGCCTCTCATTGTTCCGAGGCATTTCTCTCAGCCTTTCCTCCAAGAACTTCCATTTGCAATCAGAAGCTCTTTTTACTCAGAAATTTCACTCAGACCTTCTTTTCGCTTTGTTTCGCTCGGAAACACATCTCTCAATAGCAAACCACTCGGAAATGACTATCCAGAGCCTTTTCTCGTTCGGAAATATGTCTCACACTTGGAGCCACTCGGAAACTTGTCATTCGGACACGGCTGACTAGTATTTTCACTCGGAAACGACCCTCTTCACTCGGAAATAGCCATTTTCACTCGGGAATAGCCATTTTCACTCGGAAATAGCCATTTTCACTCGGAAATAGCCATTTTCATTCGGGAATAGCCATTTTTTCATTCAGAAATATTATAGCTAGAAGGATTTGTTAAAATTGAAGCTCAGTCCTTTCTCCAAGATGCTTTCCACTTGTGTCGGACCGAAAGAGGTGTTCACAGCTTGCATGGATGATTATAACATGTTCAACTAAGTGTAAACGTATGACTCGAACCGATTAAAATATAGGTCTTGATCATTAAAAATCCCAACAATTTAATCATTTAATAATTTTTAAAACAATTTTAATGGTTATAAACTATATTTTGACTGACTCGAATTATTTTTCAAAATTCAGTTGCATAACTCAAAACCATCTAAACAAAAACTATTGTGTAATTTAGGTAAGGGGAAAAAATACGGGAACCAAAATTAAATTAAATAACTCATAAAATTCTCTGCATCACCACCCGTACATAAAACTTTTTTGGGGGGTAAAATCCAAACTCAGCATTAAGAAGGTACTTGGTACGTGGGTTTTTTTCTTGATTTCTCAAAATTGTAATTTAGGAATCCTTTATTCCTACATTTAATATAATCATTTTAAAAAGTGTTTTGAAAAATTAAGATTTATGAGAATTTATTTTTATTAATAATTCTCATAAATATTTTCCTAATTCCCCCTAGTTAGGAAGTTTTTTATAATTAAAAATATAATTATGTATCATATATAAATTTATTTAAACTTCTCTTACATATTGAATTATCATACAAAATTAGCATAAATATGATAATAGTCAAAATTCAAATAATTTTTCTAAGAACATTTTAATTATACCAAACATACTTGTAACATTTATGAAAAATATAATTTCTAAAAAACATATTTTATAGGATTTAAAAAAATATTGGTGTACCAAACACCCTGATAAAACGGTTACATAACTCTTATGGCACCTGATTTTTGTTGGATAAATGGTTAGAATGACAAGTTTTGATTCGTGATATAGGAAGGGGGAGGATCTAGCTATCTTTCTTCAAGTTAGTAGGAAAAAGGTTACCCTAAACGTTTTTCAAACACGATATTGAAAATAATTAAATTTGTTATTTCTATTTGTTTTTCATGGTGCTTTATTTTTATTAAACAGGATCATTTTCTTGATTGTTATATGCCATTAAATATTAGTTAAAAAACACTTTTTAAATTTTAGTGCCGATGGATTTTGTCAAATCAAGAAGTATGATATCATTAAAAGTTTTATTCCTCTTTCTATGTAGTGTTATAAAAATTTCAACCTGTAAGATTTAAAATGCACTAAGTTATTGTATTCGATTGCACTAGATATCTGTCAGACATGGCAATGACTAATAACCACGACAGTAGTTTTTCATGTAATTTTCTTATTCTGATAAATATTTTTCCAATAGTTTGATGATTCATTGTTGGAAATTTAGGAAGGTAAATGAAGTGGATGAGTGTAGGTAGTTTACTAGTTGTGCCTTCACACGTACCCACACCCATTTAAATTAGCGGACACTCGTATCCATGTGTAGTTGTAGCAATTACCAGTGGGTATCATTGATGTTTTAAAAAATATAATAAAAAAGAAAATAATAAATAACACTAAGTATAATATTATCATTCCTATATAAAATAATATAAATTAGTATGGTATGATATAATTATAATTTAACACATTAAAATATTATTTTAGATTAATATTAAACAAATTTATCTCATAATAAAATAATAAAAAAGGTTAATATTTAAATATATTTAATAAAATAATAAATAATTATAAATATGTGACTATTACAAAGTGGATAATACAATATTTATACTTAGTACATATGCATATATCCATTAGACGAGTTTTTTTCACATGAAATTAGGCGGTGGATATATGTCATGTTTTTGTGCTTTGAGAGTTTACAAAATTTCAAACAAAAAATGACAAGGTAGCTAAATTGCCCGGCAATCATGTAGAACTCTGCCCCTGAGCTATATATTCAGAACACTACACCAATTTGTGTCATTGTTGGTTGTTTCTCCACCCCAAACTATAACCCATTAGCTTGGGCTTCAGGAACCAAAATCAATCCCATCATATTATATTGATCACAAGGGGTGTAATTCTTCGAATTCATTTAAAAAAGTAGACTACCAAAAGAAAATTAAGTGTAATATATGAAGAGGAAATAGAAAAATGCAACTTATAAATTTAATCATAGGGAAATCCAAACAGTTTCATAGTAAAATATATTTGATCAATTAGGTCAATCTATCAAATTGGTTCGTAGATGGTAGATTTGGCTCGTGAACAACTCGTTAATCCCATTATGACTTGTTTAAACCTTTCTAAAATGTTCCTAAATAGGATTAGATCATTGGGTCCAAATAATAATAATATTATTATTATTATGTATTTTTTATTTTTTTAACTAATTTTATATCTTTATAAGTTATAAAAAATTTTATGAGAAGGATACAAGATTGATTTTTCATGGACTTATTCATTTTTGTGAATTTGTTTTCAATACATAATGTTCATTAAGTACATAAGACTAAAAACCTAGAGAATTACTATAGCAAAAAATATGGTATTTTACTCAAAAAATGTCACTTGGCTTATAAGGAAGCTTCGAGACTTGATTTATAATGGGTAAAGAAGGAGGCCTTAACTTTGGTCTAACTACTAAAATTAAAGGAAATCAGAATATCTAAGATATTTTCCTGAAAATAGAGAGGGGTCCCGTAGGCCCCTTATCGACCCAAGGGAAACACATAGTTTTTTCATTTTTTTTAAATGGACCATTATAGAAGAAAATGACTAAAATAGAAAGAAAAGTGGGCAGCCCATTAACAAAATGGAGCAAAGTAGTAAATTCAATCTATTTCATTTGGCATTGTACAACACATAATATGACAAATCTTGGAAAGTCAAGGTGAAATGTCCAATTTTTCACTCATGATCTAAGCATGATATCGATACTAGTATCTCGATGCCCATATCGGTACGTAATATGCTACATTTGGTATCTCAGATCGACATTCATAGTCTTGCCATTTACGAGGCTTCATATCGACAGCCAAGGCTGCATCAATATAGCATAAGGTTATAGGTGCATACTTAAGGACACATTAGAAGATACCTATAAATACATTAGGAATTACTACACTAATAACATCCTTTTCTTAAAATACAGATAAAGTATTTACACTCTCATCATTATAAGATTTACTTTCCAAATTCTATAAATACCAAACCTTAAATGCATGGAAGGTGTATGTTATTTTGATCATATATGTTTGAACTATAATATCCATCATCGACTTAAACATCAGAGTATCCTTACAGGTGATCCCACTTTATAAAGGCATACATATTACAACTTAGACATCAAACTCGCTTGACCGCTATTGGACTAAAGGAGAACATTACCGAATCTTGCATCAACATTATATACTAATACCTCTGATTTCAAATATAAGCAAATGTACTTAATTTCATACATATTATAATGGTTGGAGGTAGTTATTTGCATTAATGTTACTACATATTTGATTTAATTTTTTAAAATACCCTTATTATCATTTATTATATAAAGAATTAGTGCCTTGGAAATATATATAATGATGATATATTTAGTAAACAAGCATTTCATGACATTAGGAAAGTTTAATTTTATTTATATTAAGAGACAAAACAATTCTACTAAAATTTGTTTATATTTAAAACAACAAGTAGTATAATACATAAATTGTAGTCCGGTACCTTATATCGGTCGACTAGATACTATACATGCAATATAACAAAAAAGAAGTGAGATGTATGAATTGAATTACGAGCTGAGCATGTTAAATTCTGGGCATTAAAACAATGTGTATGCACATAACTTAAGCATACAAAAGAAAAGTATATTTTTTATTTTTTTTAAACTAAGGTGGCGTTTGGTTTCTATTTTAGTTTTAATTACAAAATTGATATTTTATTTTTTGCTTTTAAAATTTTATACATGAAATACTGAAAGTAATTTTTTTTGTTTCTTGTTTTTATTTTTCGCTTTCACTTTTTTTCTATATAAATTTTTAAAAATAAGAAATATAATAACAATTTTTTAATTAAAACTGAAAATAGAAAATGAAAAAAAAAACTAAATAGAAATTAAATACGTGCAATTTTTACAAAACTCACCTATCATCACCGAAGAGATATACAACAACTTATTTGTTTTTTTGTTTTTTACAAAACTGCAAAACATGATGGGTCTCAAATCATGGTGATAAGTAGATAAGTGAAATGAGTTGGCCAAAAATAAAATGAATATGCTCTGAAAAATCTACCCGAAAGGGAGAGTAACACAAGGTATAATAGAAAACTCCAATTACAAGGAACAATAGTAATTTAGAGGTAGGTCCTTTAATATGAAGGTAGGTACTATAACACACATCTCCCACATAACATTAAGAATGCTAGAGATGGTGCCAATAGAAACCCAACACTAGGAAGCAAAGTCGAAGCGTGAAAATTATTGCAGGCAAACCCATGTTCTCCCCTACATCACTCTCCTAGAATAGACACATCAAATTTTAGATCTAAATTTTTTTTTAAAACTTTATCCAATTCAATCCAAATTCAACATTCATTTGTAATTTTTTTGAAATCAAAATTTTAGCAGTATTTATATAATTATGTATTTATAGAATTATAGTACTTAAATTTATTTTTCATAATTTAGTCTCAACATGCGTTTTATTGTTTTGAAATTATATCTTTTCTTTTTGTCTTGAATGGTTCGAATTAGTCATTTTTTTAATAAAAAAGGAAGATAAGGCCTTTTCGGTACAATCAAACCAGTTCTTTAGCTTTTGAGAATAATTTACGTTAGTAACAAATATGATTAAAAAGCCGGCAGGTTCAATAGGAAAATCAGTAAAATGATTAGCCGAAATAGCCATAGAATCAATGGTTTACTTGTTAGATTTATCTATTTTATAAAAGTTATAAAGTGGTATAGGTCGGGGTGTGTGATCTAGTATGGAGACCAATCCTCAAATTATGGTATGTGTGTTTATATTACGTCAGTCTACTAAGGGTCCGGTATTATACCTTCTATTCTAGTGGGCAAATAAAAGTCATTTAGTGTTCATTCGGACACTCCGACGCTCGAGTTAGTAGAGTATTCAAAAAGAATCTAAGAGCTCGAGCATAAGTTAAAGTAAATATATTATTGTACTTTCCTATCAATCACTTTGTCAGTTGCTTTTTAGCACATAATTGCATAAGTCAACTCTCACTTACCAGTATCGAAAGAATGACTCGTAGCAATATTGGATCATGTCAGTCATGCATACCGGCTTTAAATCAAATTACCATTTTCTCCATAGGCCGGTATTAAGACCGGATCAAATTACAAAATACTTAATGTGGGACTTGAACTGTTACTAAATCGACATCAATAAAGTTATTTACCACTAGCTAGTCAGTCGTAGTTTTTTTTCAATGTGTATTATTTTAATGTATACCATAAATTTAACTTAATTTGTTTATAGTTCATATTAATTTGTTATTCAATATGTTATATATTATTAAAATATTTATTTCATTATATATTAGTTCAATCATGGTTAAACTAATGAACTGTAAAATATTTTCTTCATCGGTTTGATGATCGATCTTATTTTATAAATATTAGTATCAAATATATGTAGTCTTTTTTTTTCTCTTTAACCAAAGTTGTCTATGTGAATAAAAAATATCATTAATAAAGACATGATCACATGGTATTATTAAATTTGATAGATTTTAAAAGGCAAAATTACTCTTTTCGTCTCTTATATTTTGGGCTAGACTCAAGTTGGCCATTTATGTTTTTCTTACTCAAAAAGGTCCCCAACATTTTTAAATCAATAGTCCTTTCGGTCATATTTGTTAACTTAGTTAACCAAAATTGCCTATGTGGCGCTTAGACGACAGAGACAACAAATATATGGGTGACACGTGGATTAAAATGTCAACTAGTTAGGACCCAAATAAAAAATAAGAAAATAAAACCCTAATCTCCCCTCTTTTCCACTAAGCACTCTTCTTTTCTTATCCTCCTTTTTCTTTCTAATACCCCAAACCTTTGTCCAATCCTAACCAGATCCAAACCTATTAACCTCGTAAGTGAGGTGTAAGTACATGTGGTGGTGCCTCAGTCCTCTTCCCTTATGTACCTTAGCGCAATAAAGGTGTAAACACACATGGTGGCCACGGTGGAGGGATCTGAGGGGAAGACATAGGAGAAAGAAATGACTCTATCAGAGTTACGGACTGTGGGCTTTACTCCAGTTAGAGTTGGCTTTTCAAAGGAACGAAGAAGGTATGATTGTAGCAAGTGTTGCCATGACGTGGTGGAAGTTGATGTTTTTATAATCCAAGGGATACATTTTCTCCTTGCCTTAAGCATGACTTATATGGCTCAAGAATTCCAAGAACGGAGTTTCTCATTTTGCACATTACTCTTCTCTGTAGATCTTCTGCTCATTATTTGTTTGAGGGAATTCCTGAACTAGTGTGGTTGGTTGTTACTTTCATGTTTTCTTGGATTCAAACCTTGCTTATAATTTATTTGTTGAAATATATAAATCATATTACTTGGGTATGCTTGTCATTAGTGAGTAGTTTTGAATACTATCTCAGAGATTGGAAAAATTGAGAGTTTGTTCTTGTATTTAAATTTATTTATTTTTTACTCCACAAGATGTTGGTTATGTTGGTGTGTAATTATTATATTAATTCTTACATGACCTTTTTTTATTTCAGAATCACGATTCAAAGATATATTAATAACTAGATAAGACACAAAAAACACGACTCTACATTCCATTGTTGTTGCTTTCAAGCTTTGAATTTTACTTGCATCGATATAAGCCTCATTTCTAATTGACAAGGTGAAAATTCTAATAAGAGAGGAGATTAATCATGATTTTGTTGGAATAACCAAGAACTTATTTTTGTATTCAAAGCTTGTTCATGATCTATTCCATTGAAATATTTTTCAAATTTGATAATCTAGTTTGCATCATGTTGCCCTTCTTTTTCTCTTTTTGTTTTGTGTTATATTGATTGAGTGGAGGTTGTGTTTGTGTTATGATGGTTGTGAATTTGTGGCCATTAAAAATCATAAGAAATTAAAAATTTTAACCACCACAAATTAGGGTTCTTTTGCAATGCCACATCAACATTTTTAACTGCCATGTAGGCAAGTTTTGTTAACTAGGTTAACATATGTGTTAGGAATGACCTAATTGAACTAACTTTCAAAATGTTAAGGACCTATCTGGATAAAAAAAACTTTAAAGAACCAACTCAAACCAAGCATAAAAGATCAAATCTATAAATCTACCATTTTAAAATTGCCATCTAAACTAAATATTATATATTAGTGATCATCTAAGTTTCTTTCAATATTTCAAAGGCTAAATACTCATTTCAGTTCTGTATTTTAAACTTGTTTCAAATAGATTAAACCTATGACATGTTTCATAATGAACTATACACTAAACCATAACTTTTTTAAGTATATAAATAGCAATTGTTATATAAAATATAACAATTCATTTTTTTGTTAGTTTATATATAAAATGGATTAGGTGAATATGTATGATAAAATATAAATTTATATTATATATTTTAAATATAATGCATGACTTTTCTTATTGTAACATCGTAAGTTTGAAAATTTTGGAAAATAACTTATTAAGCTTGGTAGCTTGTTTTTCTCCTGCGCGCCTTTGACGTTTTGGGTCTAACTTTCTCAAATGATGCTTGATTGGAATAATTCAGGTCTTGTTTACTTTGTTTCAAAGAGATCTTTAATCTTTATTTCTAGGCTCGATACCAAATTCCTACTCTGTTATGCTCAAATTCAAGGATTAAGTAAATCCATCTTAGAACCATGTTATTCGCATTTTTACCTTGCGCATAGTTCATTCAAAAATTCATAACTTTCTCATACGACCTTCGATTCACACAAACTTGGTGTTAAAATCTCCGTATCAAAATTATTTACACTTTCCATGAAGACATTGAGAGCTAGATCTTCCTAGATCAATACAGTTTTAAAGATCTTTGAGGACCCTGTTCATTACGTCACTATACTGTCTAGTTTTAGAAAAATAGGCGTATCACCCTCTTCTGGTGCTTGAATCACTCCATTATTTTTACTGTGGATCCATATAAAGGATATCTATAAGTTTAATGAAGGGAAAGAAGCCCAATTCTCAAAGGAAAAATTTATACAAATTTATCTTTATAGCCCTACCTGATTCAGGGGTGAATAGGGCATCCTGTCTCGTTTCGAACATAACTCGGGCTACCAATATTGGATCATCACAAATGATATATCAAGTCAAAGGGAAAAATAAGATCTACAAGTTTTGTGTTGAACATTTTCCCAGATTCTGCCTCTACAAATTATCAGATATTTAATTTTAACGTTCCTAATTTCCAGTACCTCGAAATCCTGCACACCTAAAATCATGACTCTTGGAAAATTTTCTTGTGATTAAAATTCTATTCTAAGAAATTAGATGACATTCCCTTGGCTGTTGGAGCTATGGCCACCTTATGCGTTTAAAACCATGCATGTTTGTTTTTCTAGGATCAAGGACCATTAAAGCTTATCGGAGGGCAATCGAAGAACTTTTGACAAGTTTTTGGCGGATCCCCTATTTTTTCTCTTAACATCCAAACTGAAGACTTCATAGTCTAAGGTATATCTCAGTTGTTTATGATTCTAGCTATCGTTAACGAAAAGAATAAACCTAAAACTAGATGAGATCCCTTTTGTCTGTGAATTTCTCAAAGTGTTCTCGGGGGACATGTTCAACGTTCCTCCTGAAAGAGACTTTGAGTTTTCTATTAATCTTATGCCTGGAGCTGAACCAGTCTCTGGTACTCCATATCAAATGTATTATTGGTGACGGTAATGTGGTAATAAGGAAACTATACAACCTTTACCTGGGAGCGCGAGGGGTCGACGAGACAATAGTATCCTGAGTTGTTTCATTGAGATATGCAATCTATTAAATTTTGAGGACGGAATTTTTATAGGAGGGGAGAATTGTAACATCCTAAGTTTGAAAATTTTGGAAAATAACTTATTAGGCTTGGGAGCTTGTTCCTCTCCTGCACGCCTTTGGTGTTTTGGGGTCTAACTTTCTCAAATGATGCTTGATTGGAATGATTCTGATCTCTTTCACTTTGTTTTGAATAGATCTTTAATCTCTATTTCTAGGCTTGATCCCAAATTCCTACTCTGTTATGCTCAAATTCAAGGATTAAGTAAATCCATCTTAGAACCATGTTATTCACCTTTTTACCTTGCGTATGGTTCATTAAAAAATTCATAACTTTCTCATATGACCTTCGATTCACGCAAACTTAGTGTCAAAATCTCTATATCAAAATTATCTACATTTTCTGTGCAGACATTGAGAGCTAGATCTTCCCAGATCGATACAGTTTTGAAGATATTTGAGGAACGTCACTGTACTGTCTAGTTTTAGAAAAATAGGCGTATCACCCTCTTTCGGTGATTGAATCACTCTATTCTTTTTACTGTGGATCTGTATCGAGGATATTTACAAGTCTCATGGAGGGAAAGAAGCCCAATTCTCAAAGGAAAAATGTATACAAATTTGTCTTTACAGCCCTACTTGATTCAGGGGTAAATAGGACATCCTGTCTCGTGTCAAACATAACTCGGGTTACCAATATTGGATCATCACAAATTATATATCAAATCAAAGGGAAAAAAAGATCTACAAGTTTTGTGTTGAACATTTTCCCAGATTCTACTTCTAAGAATTATCACATATTTAATTTTAACGTTCCTAATTTCTGGTACCTAAAAATCCTGCACACCTAAAATCATCGGGTATCAATTCAACTGACCACCGATTTTTCACTCACCACAGTGCCAGTCTCCACAAAGGGGAAAGTGTCACGCCTCTATGTCTCCAGCCCACTACTCCTCTCCACCTCATTTCTCCACTAGCTGCATGCAACAGCTTCATTAAATGTTAAGTCATGTCTCATAATTTCAGATTATTCCTTTAGCATGTTCTAAGCTTGTTCTCTCCCAAGTGCCATGGCCAGAAACCAAATTACATTCCCTTCATTTTAAATTCAAAGCTCAGCTGACTCCACTAGGTCCTTAAATGCTTACCTTCCTCTAAACTATAATATTGCCATGATTGATAAAAAAAATTTATATTCCTCTTTTTATCTCCACTAAACTTTCAGCCAGAACCATGCAACCCTCTTGTCCATTTTAAATTTTAAACAAAATGCAACTAACTTCTTCTTCCTCCTAAGCCACCGTCGACCACCACCTTCCCCACCTCTAACCATCAGTCCATGCCACCATCACCGTTTATCTTCTTTCTTCTATTTTTTTCACTACACCTCTTCACTTCTTATCCCAACCCGTGGCCAATCTCTTAACATCCAGCCACCTTTCTAAAAATCCTTTGCATGCATGGCTACTAATAAGAATTTGTTGTACGTCATTGTTTGAGGGAGGCTCCAAACCGTGGACCACCAATCCTCCTAAGGTGAGTTTAACAAATTTTATTGGTCAAGATTCTTAAAATTTTCTTAAGGTATAAACCTTGTGCATGTAATAAATTAAGTGGTATTTTTCCTTGCCATTGAAGGCCTAAAACCGTGAATGCCACCCCTCCTGTTGAAGCTCAAAGTCGTGAGTCCTTTTAAGGCCACCCTAGGTGAGCTTGAGATTTTCTTCATAGTCATGACTCTTGGAAATTTTTCTTGTGATTAAAATTCTGTTCTAAGAATTTAGATGACATTCCCTTGGTTGTTGGAGTTGAACCGTGGCCACCTTCATGCGTTTAAAACCATGCATGTTTGTTTTTCTAGGATCAAGGACCATTAAAGCTTATCGGAGGGAAATCGAAGAACTTTTGACGAATTTTTGGCGGATCCCCTATTTTTTTCTCTTCCAAACCTGAGACCCACCATGAGGTACGGGGGTTTCTCTTCGGCTTATTGAGTCTTAAAATTATCTCGTTAAGTTACCTTATTATCCGATGTTCATAGTTTTAAGTTTCAGCGCTATCCAACGGTCGAATTTTAAGTTATATAATTTTTGGGTAACTATGAATAAGTTTATTATATTAAAAATAATTATTTTAAATTTTAGAAATTATATTACTAAATAAAATAATATTTTATTTAATTACTTATATTATTGAGCAAATGGTCGGCCTTGCCATCGCTCACAAACATTTTTCTACTAACCTATATTATTCAGCATAACGGCTGGCTCTGCCGCCGCTCGTAAATATTTTCTTTATTAAATCATGTTATTATAATGAGCATAATGGCTGGCTCTGCTCTACCGCCGCTTTTAGACATTTTCTTTATAAATTTATGTTACTATACTATTGAGCATAATGGTCGGCTCTACCGTCGCTCTTAATATTTTCTTTTATTTAACCTTTGTTATTTATATTGATGAATGCAATGGTCGGCTATGCCGCCTAATTATTATTATTATTATTGTTTTGTTGTTGTTGTTGTTGTTATCATTATTATTATAACACGTTAATTACTCTTCAAACTAAACGTTATCTAAGCGCTGAAATATAATTTTAAATAGCGTGTAGATTATTAAAAATAATTATTATTAATTTAGAAATTCTGGCTTTAGAAACCAGAAATCAGTAATTGACTCAGGGCAATTGAGGAACGTCTTGAGCTTCAAGAATCAAGGATTCCAGGTAGGGGGCATTATATTTTAAATGCACAGATTATGAACTGATAGGGGTATATGTGTTTGTTAATATTGATTGATGCTTGATGAATTTCATGATGATGTTATTTGTGGTTACTGGTAATATACCCCTTAATTGTTATTGTTGCTTCGATTAATATTTTCTAAGTATGTTGTGTTGATAATTAATTATTGATTGTTGCATGCTATGCTTGTTGATATATCGAGTTGAGACCCTTTGTGATGGTAATCAAGTGGTAGGCCCTGATGATGGTAATTAGGTGGTCTATTGATGATTGATCATTATTTGGCTTAACATTTGCATTCAAACGCACACAAGATTGCAGGGGGCTTGTGATGCCGGCCCAGATGGGAGGGCGGCCTAATGGTAAGGCACAGACCTTGTGGTGGTTTCTTCAGATTCCACAGCCGCCTTCGAGTTGAACTCAAGGCCGGCCCGTAACACCGAGTTGAGTTGCCGCTGTCACTAGAGTGACTGGTGTTACATTATGGGCGAGAGCGGTTTGGTACCTGTAAAACGGCCGAATCAGCTGGGAGCTGAGATATATTATTATATTGTGTAATTCTCATCCCTAGAGTCGGATCCGCATGCATATGCATTCACATATAATTATTGAGACTGAGAAGTTATTGGATAGCTTATGATTTGTATTTTTGTGTCGACTGCATTTAAGGTAATGCAATTGTATTAAATGGCAGTGTGTGATAATGATCATGACAAGTTATTGATTAGATACGGAACTAGATGTTTGGTTGATGAGTTGTGTCGAATCCAATTCAATACCTGTCATTTAACATATATATGCTCACCCCTAAATTGTTGTCATTTTGCAGTGAATGTGAACCGATGCGATACTTAGTGATTGCTCGGTTGGAGTCATCGTGGTCTTGGAGACCCATATAAATATATATATAATTGTACAGTTTTTAGTATAGTATCGTCTTGGCCGGTTTTTAATGTATAAAAAATAGTCTTTTGATACAGACTGCATATATATATATATATATATATATATATATATATATATATATATATTTAAATATATATGTTTTAAGACTTCCGAATGATCGAATAGATTTGTAAAAAAAATAAAAAAAAATATTCCGTATTTTTAACCTATAATTTTAATCAGCATCGCCAATTAAATCATTGTTCGTTTGGAGGCATATTTCTATTTACCAAACTAAATTTATTTGTTTATTAATAAACATATAAACATGGACCGGAGTGAAATTTATTTCCATCTACTCATTTCTATTAATTTCGTTTTCAAATTTAACTTCGAGAAGTTGGAAACTCGATCATGTTTCAAACTACACTAATGATATTAAAATATTGGCGCAACTAAATTTCTAGTCCTTATAAGAAAAAAGTTAAGATTTAATACATATCTTTATTTTATAGTAGTTTTATTCTGATAAACTTTGGTAACTATCATTAATGGTATTATATAAACAGTTGAATTGACAATAACATTAAAGCAGATGAATTAAATTGAACAAAATTTTGATAATAAAATAAAGTTAAAAAATCAAATCATAACTATTTATATTTACATAGACTAAATTCAATTTTTTTTAACTAAACACTTACTTAAACCTAAATATATGTTAAAAAAATTGTTCAAAAATATTGTAGAGAAATAAATTGAAATAAAAAACTTGGTGGATAAAAAGGTTAAAATACATATTTGGTTTCTTATGTTTAGTTTAAGTCTTAATTTGGTCTTAAATATTTTTATAGTCTCTTATGTTTAGAAACAATTTTGAAATGGTTTCTTCCATTTAAAAAGTCAATGAAAAGTTGTTTTTTTAAATCTGTTTCTATTGAGAGCCCTTTTAAAAAGTCTAAATTTAATCAAGCATTTTATACTAGTTAATAACAAAAATGATTTAAAAAGTATATTTTAAATCAAATTTTTATTAACCGATTTAAAATAACAAGCTTCCATTAACTTTTTTTAAAATAGAAATGACTATTTTAAAACTGTTTTAAAATTTAAAAGTTAAATTGAGACGAAAAAGACATTTGTAACCAAATCAAAACCTAAAATAAAAATAAGAAATCAAACATATACTTTAGTAAAACAACACTTAATAAATGAAAGCGAAATAAAACGAAAAACGTCATCAAACCAACCTAAAAAGTAATAAAGTTGGAACATAAAAATATATTTTTACCTGAAAAAATAAGAAAATACTAACAGGTGTGCTAAGATCATTGGTTAAAAAAAACCAAACTGAAAATTTTTCATTTAAAAATGTCATTAAAGCTCACCTATACTAATTTTAAGCCATCTTTATATAATTTTTAATAATTTTTTTTACTTCTTTAAATAAATACCCTTAGCCAATTGTTATTTGTTAACAAGATCTTGAAAAATAAACACGCGTTTAATAAATTCAAATGTTTTTATGTAATTGTGTCAGTCACCAGTAAATTTATTCCCCTAATATTTTTGTAATTCTTCTTTCTGCACAACCAACTATTTTCAGGTAGAATTCTCCGCAATCACCATAATAAAAATTAGAATATCAATATAGCAAGGTTTGCTGAACTTTCTTCTAACAATGGAAGGGGAAAAATAATCAGTTGACTCATCGCAATAAATGTTAACATAGCCAATTTTACATTTTTGGTTGTTCTGTATGCTCTGCAAGTTCTTTCAAGGCCTGAAAGAGAAAAGGAAAGGTAAAGCAAACCATCATCATTTCACATTGTTGGAGGAAACATACATCAATGTTTTTGAGCTCACCATCTTGGTATCTTGAAGTGCATCTTCCAGCGTCTTGATTTTCTGCCACATGCATAAGTACAAGTCAAAATACCAAAGCATTGTTGGAAGGAAAATGTCGAGTAATTAGAAGCCAGTGTCGCTAAGACACTAGTTAAGAAACTAACCATGTAACAGAGTTTTTATCTGAACAATATCAATTAATGTGCACTATATTGATCTCTAAGCAATTCTAACATAATTAGACCACTGGTTAATAGAATCCTTCTTAGAATTCCTTAGTTTACTTTAATATGGAATTAATCATTATATGAAACTCACATTCTTGGTATCGCCAAGAACAGCTTCTAGCCAATCAATTTTTTGTAATGCTGCCATACATGGTGAGTCTGTTCCTGTACATGCTGCCTCCTGAAGTGCTAGACTCATTTTATGGTCATCTTTGTTCTGCATGTCAACCTGCATTTCATTATGTTAAGCAAAATTGTTCATATCATTGGTAGAACAAAGGTGAATCATTGATTAATTCCTAACCTTTTTGGGCATCAAGAAACCTTCTGAAGCCACATCACCATTTTCGGATTTACCATCCTTCTCTTCACTCAAGGAAACAACCTACATGGTTAATGACACATGCCCCTCTCAACTATTTCTGTATAACAATTTGACAATTGAAAATACTAACACTAGTAGCATTGAAACAGTTAGACATGTTATTCAAATTTCAAAGTACAGCCAAACCTGAATCATTTCTATGAATTCTGGATTTTTCCAAGGCCCTCGATCACTCATCAAGCAACCTCCTTCACCAGAACATGTGCAATTACCACCCAGAAAAGATGGCAAATTACTGTAAAATCAGACAATCAAATCTAGGAGTTTGATTACATGCAGAATCTCACAAGCACTTGACTTGTAAATAGTAAGTAAATTCATCAAGGTATGAAGTTACTAGTTGCTATAATAAAAGAAATCACGGGTAAAAGATGCAGAAACATGTTACCTTGGATCAATAGCCTCAAGCAGAACACTAAGATAATTAGAACCCAACACCTAAAACAACAATCTTGCAGGTTCAACATGGATGTAGGCTGAGAGAATATTTAACTAGAATATAGTATGTGCGACTTCATTGTATATCAGTAGAGTTTCAGTGATCCATACTTGAATTTTTGCTGCTGTGCGTACATCTAGGAATGTCTTTATTGCTTTCCACAACATCCTAAACCCAGATCCGGCATTAACAATAAAGAGCTTATTTAGAGTCTGCAAGAACAAAAAAGAACCCAAATTAATCGCATGCTAATGCTCAAACACAACATTCAAGTATCTATTCTCTATCTTGTATGGTTCAAAAAACTTCGCAACTTATTTTGCTCTCTTTCATTCCCTGACTTCTTAGAAAATTATAAATGATAATTACACCATGAATGTACCAAAAATTTTGATTGAAAACCACAAGTTATGAAACTAGCTTTTATAGATTATAACTATTTAACATTGTCGAATCATTGTTTTTTGGTTTGGATAAGAATCAAAAGATATAAGAGGAAAGAATATTTTGGCTTTGATATTATGTAGAATGTTTCGTCCCAAAACCAATTGGCTATATTTAAAATGGCCCAATAGATATTTAAACCATACAAAAATATTATGAGGTAGGTCCAACTAACCAATATCCAAATTATGAGCTACCCTGAGTCTAAAATATACCTCAGGATAGTAACTGCTATCGATCTTCTGAATTTCCAAGAAGAGGTACCTAGCGGGCTTTGAGAAATTAGACATTCCCTGAAAGAATACAACCAAACAACCGTATCATCATTGAAATGAACAAAGATAAACTGAATAATAAGTTTTGATTTTGGTTACAATACATTTGAAAAAAGCCATTTTTCAGTTTGTAAATGTGCCAAAGAAACATAGTTCAAATATATGCTTACTACTCCGTTGACATCAAAGATACTTGTAGTGGATGCTATGTGTCTTTTAGCGGCCAGTGAACATGCGGGGTATCTAACGTTGAGAGTTTTCTCTTGCTCTGAAACATGATATTTGATGAACCTTTCAAAAGAGGTAACTTGTCCCAGTTTGTTTAGGTCTACCATACCAATTCTCTCAATGTACAGGGGCCTTCCAAATCTATCAACTCCGTGGTATCCATGAGGATACCATTTCTTCACTTCTCTGTACTCTGGGAATTTGAATTCCTGATTATGTACCAAAATGTAATTCACCAGACCCATTTTAGTGGATTGGTGAAAGTTAACTTACTTTGATTTCTAAATTAAAAATTTATATCAAAATATAAAAACAAAATTTTGATGAGAATATTGCAATCAACACGATAAATTATAATAATTTGATGTGTTATTTAATGTAATCATATTTGAATTGGGAATCTTACTTAATAAAAATTTAAAAAAATTTACAAGAATCAAATCTAAATATATACTCAGTTAGTTTTCTATGTTCTAAGTATGTATATTATTATTATTATCTTGTTTATGGCTGAAAGTTAACAAGTTAAAGGATTGTATTGAAAGTGTTTGTTAAAATTAGTTATTACATACTTACTGTTAATGTTTTAAAAATCGGATCGGTGATCGAACTGGTGAAGTCATTGGTTCACGATTCATTGATTCAACTGTGGTTGAACCGGTGATAATAAAATATATATATATATATATTAATATAATATGATATAATTATTGATATATCAATAATAAATTATATTCAAATAGTTTTTTATTTTATTTAAAAATATTTTTTAATGGAACTTTTGTAAAAAATAGCCAAAAAAGCAAAGAAAAATTTTAAAACTCTGACTAGTTCAATCAGTTTTCAATGCCGGTTTTCAACTGGTTTTGACCAGTTTTAAATTCGCTAGTTTTTTTCCTTGACTGGATTGATACCTTTACCGGTTCCTGGTCTAAGCGGTCAAACCGGCCGGTCCGGTCCGGTTTTTATAACCTTACATTTACATACAATAGTTGATAAATGTCAAATAATATAAAACAACACGTTTATAAATAAAAAAATTAACATAAAAGTATTTTTCATATAAAAAAAATATATCCATGAAGTTTAAATAAATAAATAAATAGTTTTACTTTTTTTGAAAATAAAATAAAAAATATTACTAGAAATTATTAAAATTATGAAAGAACAATCAAATAAAAATGGATTTTTCTAGCTGAAATTTAAAATACTATTTTAATGAAAACACTACCCATTCAAATAATATTTTTGTTTAAAGTGACATTTGAATCATTGATTTCAACTTTAAGTTATAATATATTTCCTCCATTCATATTTTTAAGAAAATTTAAAACAAAACACATATATTAAAAAAATATAATTTATACAAATACATAAAAGCGGGACTGAAAAATTAAAATGGTAATCATTTCAGTTTCTACCATTTCTTTATAAACCAAAATTAATGTTTAATTTGTTTATTTATTTTAGCAGAAGGGGCAGTTTCTACCAATTAGATCACAAACTATGGCAGATCAACCTCAGCTCCTTTGCAAACGTTATTTATCACTCGATTTTACAAGAAGAATGATTCGTTTGATAAAAAATAATAAGATGTTATTTTAAGTTGTTCAAAATTAAAATTTGACCAACCAAACAATGATTAATCAAACGTGTTATTCACCTCGGGAAGATTGTCCACTCGAAATTCCTTGCGCCATTTCAGATAATTCTGAAACATTTCCTTGGATTTTGGCATGTCGAAATCCCTCATGCGCAGAAACCTCGGAAAATCCAAATTCAATTAGAAAACCAAACTCTGCAAACTAGTCACAGATAAGTACAAGACATAACATAACATACCTTAGAAGAGTGTGATAATCGTCGTGCTTAGGTGGCAAGATGTTCTCTTGTAAAAGCATTTGGCGAAAAGTCTCGACATTCTGTTTGTCTTTAGGATCACGAGCTCCATCTAGAATCATTTCTAGGCTCTTGTTCCTTCTGAATTTCACAAACGGTGACAAGAGTGACCTGATAGAGGAACAAGATTTTTTCCCCTTTGATGAAGGGAGATCCCAGTGAGTTTCAATTGGGGGATGAATACTCTTGCCCTTTTTCTTTCCTGAATCAAACCTTATTCCCTGAAAACCAGAAGATGACTCATCTTCTCTATCACCTCTTGCTATGATCACGTCCCTGCCTTCTAACTTCGCCTTTGGACTATTCATTTGTAATTTTAAACACATACTGAAAAAACGTCCATTCATTCATACAAATCAATTCAATATTTTAATACCAATGCATTGAAAACATAGCCAAAAAAATCTCTCACTATAGTTTTGATGATAATCGGAGTTAGAGAATTAAGTTCCAGTACAATATTATAGAAAATGAATGGTAGTTTTATACGAACCATGCGTGAGGAAGGGATGCAATAGAAGAAGGAAGATGATGGATGAAGAGGAATGAGGATTGATGTATGAAGTTGAAGGATGGAATTGGAATGATGTGTGTTCTAAGAAACCGCGAAAACAAGTTCGGAATCCCATTATTTTCAACTGAAACTCAAAAGTACTCTCTGCCTATTACGTAACTATATCTATGCTTTTATGCGGGTAGGGTACCTAGATTTGACATCCAAATTTCTTTTATTTAATAAAAATATTTTAATTTTAGAACTTTGTATCCTAAAACATTGAAATCAGTATAAAAATACAAAATTAAATAGTTTTCTTTACAATACAAGTACTATAACTTACTAGTATTTGACTAGTGCTATCATGCAAAGAAATATTTAAATATGGTAAAAAAAAGACTAGAGTAATAAAGGAAATATCTCTTTACAATTTTATTATTTTTCTATATTATATGAATATTATAAGAATAGAATTACGTAAATTATGAACAAAAATAAAGTTTTTTAGAAAAAATCTTTAAAAAGTTTACGTTTGAGTTTAGAGAAAAACATTCAAATTTAACCGATATCCATAACTAACAAAAATTAGGAATATACATAGTTTGCATGTTTTTTTCCTCCTTTCAGTGACTATATCACATACACATCTTAAAAACGGTCAATATTATCTTGTCCTTGCTCCAACACTATATATTTTTAGGTGCATTTGAACTTATTCAAACCCTTTTTGCTTTGAAATTTATGAAATTGTTTGTATATCTCTCTCTCTCTCTTATCACTTTCAAGCTGTCCATGATCAAATTTAAGGAGAGGTATTTATTCTTTTTCTTAGGCTCAAAAGAGGTATTTGTTCTTTTTTTTTTTTTGGTGAAGAGGTATTTGTTCTTTAAAAAATAAGAATAGGTACTTGCTTTTTTTTGCCGAGTTTTTTTTTTGGCAAAGTTTTTTTTTGCCGAGTTTTGACATTAATGTTTTTGTTTTGGGTTTTTCTCGTGGCTTCGCGGGCTCATCTTTTGAGCTAGCCCAATATACTGCTTTGACATCTTTGGGCTTGGAGCCCAATCATAAAGTAGGTTAATAGTTATTCCAAGGTTAAAATATTCGACCAAAAAAAAAGTTAAAATATAAATTTACCCCCTAAAATTTAGGGTTTAGGGAAAGTCTTCTATAAATAAATGATTATTTTTAACCCTTTAAATTTTCAAGGGTGACTAAAAAACACATTTATCGTTCATTGTTAGCGGTTCTGCTTATATTATTGTTTGTAATTAAACCACTGACAATAAATGACAAAAGTTAAAAGTGATCATTTTTTAATTATAGGGAGATTTTTCTATCTCCTATATTTTATAGTAGATGATTTAACCTATTCGAAAATAAAAAGGTATCTTGACCGAAAGAAAAAAGCATCATACAAATTTAAATAAAACCCCACTAAAGATATCACATTATAATTTTTTTTTATCAGGATATCACATTATAAGTTAAACCCTTGCATTCGTTTTTATCTTCCTCTTACCAATTTAATTAAAACCCCAATAAAGGTATCTTACAAATTTAAATATTCATGTCAAACACTTGCATTTCTTCTTCTTTTTCTCCTGTGACAAAAATATTATGTCATATGATTGAGTGAAAATAGGAAAAAACAAATTTCATAATAATGATATTATATATTGATTACGGGTGGTAATATGGGTCAGGTCGGGTTAAGGTCCACCTAAACCTATCTAATACGAATCAGACTAGGCCAAAAAAAGAAAACAAACTAGAAATATTGGCCTCATCCGTATTCTATATGGCCCACAGGCCAATAGGCCAGCTCATTTTTTATCTTATGCATGTTATTTTTTATTCTAAATTTATACTGTTTTTAAGCTTTCACTTTAAAAAAACTTTAGATATAAAAACTAGATTTCACATTTTTTAAAATAATTTTTTTATAATCAACCCAATTTATTTCATTAAAAGTTTTAAAAAATATATTTGCATTAATGGCAACAAAATTTTATTATTTACATTTTATAATATTATATTATTATAATAACATACAATACAAGTTATACAACTGTCATCAAAAATCCAAATCAAATAATCAACTAATATTTAAAACAAAAATCAAACACACAAACACAATAACAATAATATATATTAATATAAATTTATTTTTATAATATTTTATTATTAGCCCGATGGGCCAACCTGGCCTGCTAGGACTCATTTTCTAATGGAATAGAACGGGCTGGACTTATTCGAAAAAATGGGTCCAAGTTCTGAACTCAATCCACCTATTTTTAGAAGGCTTAGTGGGCTGGCTTGCGAACCAAACCCAAATTACCATCCCTAATATTAATGATATTTCTATTTTTTATTACTATTTTTATTCTTTATTTTTATATTTTTTTTCCATGATCTCGACTGTATTTTATTTTAGGATTTTTTAAAATGTCAGTTTTAGAGTTAAGTTGTTTTTATTTAACTACATGTATTTTCCACCAACAATATTTATATTTAAGTTAGAAACATTTAAATCATGGTGGAGTAACTCTCTATTGGTGATTTTTCCATTCATAAGACTTAAATCCGACATCTTACCTAATGGGATAAAAATATACCACTTTTAGAGCTGAATTTAAGTGATTAAAATTAATAAAAATAATAAATGATGTAATAATTAAATTTAAAGCAATAAAGGTGTCGCCAAATGTAATTTTCAAGAAAATTTATTAGCTGTTTAAATTCAACCTATGAAAAGAGGTTAATAGAAACCTTTTATTTTATTCTATCTTTTTTTATTTTTTATTTCTCTTATAAAAAAATTAAAGATACTCCCTCTGTTTTATTATGTCTTTTAAGATTGTTGTATATTTTTAAAAAATATAATTAATTTATATTTTTACTTATCTTATTTACTGATATATCATTTCTTTTTTATACTTAATATAATTTTTTTAATTAATACATTCTCAAATTTAAACTAAAGATAAAAATAATTTTTTTAAAAAATAATTTTATCTTAAAATTACGTATATGAATGATAATTTTTAAAATGCAAAATATAAAAAAGGAAAGGATTATATAAGAATAATTGTTGGATGGTATTTTACGTAACTAAAGATGTGGGAACTGGAAAGAGATGTGATGTGAGAGAAAAACGGTTTTTTGACCAAAATGACACTTTTAAAAAATATTTGCACTTTTGGGGTTGAAAAAAAAATATTTAGTTGTCTGGGGTAGAATCTGTCACATCTTATTTGAATTTCGTTTGGTGGGGGGACGAAATTGGCAGATGTCAACATCTTATTTGAATTTCGTTTGGTGGGGGGCGAAATTGGCAGATGTCACGTGTCTGAATTCGTCTGGTGGAGGGGCGAATTTGACTGGTCAAATTCGTCTGGTGGGAAGACGATACACAGGGGAAAATAATTAACAAAATTGCCCGGACCAGGAGTCAAACCTGTGCCCCATAGATCACAACGTGATACCACAACCACTAGGACAATTGCTTTTTTGATACAAATAGGGAATACTATTAAATATAATATCTTTTATTCTTACATATATATATATATATATATAAAATAAAATAAAATAAAAACTTATATAGAATATATATATATAACATATTAAATATATATTATATATTATAAAATATATATTAATAATATTTTAATACAAAATATATATTTATATTTAATATTTTAATATATAATATATTAACATTAAATATATATTAAAGTTAATATATATATTTATAAATTAAATATAAATAGATATTTTATATTAAAGTTAAATTTTTTTAATATAAAGTTATATTTTAACTTTAATATATTTATTTATAAATTAAATATAAATAGATATTTATATAACTTTAATGTTAATATATTATATATTAAAATATTAAATATAAATATATATTTTATATTAAAATATTATTAATATATATTTTATAATATATAATATATATTTAATATGTTATATATATATATATTCTATATAAGTTTTTATTTTATTTTATTTTATTTATATATATATATGTAAGAATAAAATATATTATATTTAATAGTATTCCCTATTTATATTAAAAGAGCAATTGTCTTAGTGGTTGTGGTATTATGTTGTGATCCATGGGGCACAAGTTCAACTCCTGGTCTGGGCAATTTTGTTAATTATTTTTCCCTGTGTAGAATTCGTCTTCCCACCAGACGAATTTGACCAGTCAAATTCGCCCCTCCACCAGACGAATTCAAACACGTGGCGACATCTGCCAATTTCGCCCCCCCACCAGGCGAAACCCTGACACGTGGCAGGCTGATGCAATTTACTGATAGAGCACGTTACACATCCAATTATTTACCACTTCTTCACCTCAGTAACTAATGTAATCATCCTTAGTACGATGCTCCAAATTCTCACCTTCCAACCTTGGATTACTCTTCGCCCGGATTTTTACCGTCAATGAAGAAAAATTTAATATATCAAGTCATTTGTTAAAAAATTAGTACCAATAATGCTACTGAAAATATTAAGATAGTTTACAATCTGTTTAGAATTTCAACTATTCATCCGAGAGAAAATATTTGTTAAATAAAGAGAAATAATATAGTGTTTATTTGGCGCATGTAATTTATGATTTTTTTTTAGAAATTTATGACTTTTCAAAAGCCATTAAAAATGTTGGTGATCATAAAATATAAGGAATTTAAAGCTTTTAAAAAAATTGTAAGTTTCTAACTTTTGAAAAACCATTTGAGGTATCTTATGGCTTTTTAAGAACTATAAGTTCTCTTATTGATTGTTTGATTATTATTTTTACCTTTATATTTATTTAAAAATGACAACTTTTATCTCTCACATAATTAAAATATTATATGTCTTTTAAAGTTATTTAACACGATTAAAATTAGTTTTATCAAACAACTTTATTTCAATAAAACTACCTATAAAATCATAAGCTATAAGCTACTCGAAAAATCATATAGCTTATGACTTATGACTTATGCTCATTTTGTCAAACGGGGACACATAGTTTAATAGATGAAGAGTAAATAAAGAATTTTTGTATATTATAAAGGAAAAATAATTGTATTTTTTTGTATAAAGGACAAAGGAATAATCAATCTATAACCAAATCTCTGTATCCCTAAGTCTATTACATTCTAAGTTTGTCTAAGTCTATTGACTTATATGAGTTTGTTAAGTCTATTGTTTTAGTTTAAGCTTGTTAGGTTTGTTGAGTTAGTTAATATTGTTTAGCTGTGTTGAATTTGTTAGTTTATTTTCTAATAACTTCTATGTATAAATATCTTGGTTCCTTAAGCCTTGTAATCATCTCACACAACTAATGAATACATATTCAACAATTCATCTTCTTCTTTCTATGAGTTCATATCGATATAGCCTTTTATTCCATGGCTTCTGTTTCTCGAACCTTCATTCCCCATACCTTTTCTTCAACAATTTCCAGCAAATTGAGTGAAGATAACTTTTTGACATGGATGGAGCATGTAGAATCCACCATTAAGGGTTGTAAATTAAAAAAAGTACATTATTGGAGCGGATAAAATTTTTGAACAACTTTTTAGCATAGATGGTGAAACCGAGAAACAAGTCAATTCTACTCTTGAGAATTTCGAGCGGCAAGACTCTTTCCTTAAATCTTGGTTATTATAATCAATGGATTCCTTGTTCAAAGTTCATATGGCTAGTTGCACGTGGTTCTATCAAATATGGAATGTACCTAAAACTTACTATTCTTCGTAGGCTTTAAACATTTGTTTGTAATGCTGGAAAAGTTCTTAGAATGATTGAGGAATCAATGTTTTAGGAAGTTTTTTTATGGATTTCATAGTCGAGGAATCGATATGAATAATTTATGAATGTTGTCAAAGTCAATAAATTCGAATGCCATTTATATATGTATAGCCAGGATACGACTATGGGAGCACTAGTGTAAAAAATGGTTACGGCAACGGGATATGATCACGGTCCAGGGGAAAACCGTGTTTGAAAAATAAGCGGTGACATTTTTGTAAATATAAGGAAGTTTTTTAATCACGGTTCTGACGTAACCGTGGTCGTGGGAACAAGATTTTTTTATTTTAATTTTTATATTTTTAAAAGATGTACCTATAAGCACGGTTGAGAGGAAACCGTGATTGTAGGGTATATATAATCACGGCTTTATGGGAAGCCGTGATTATATCTACAACCAGATTTTTTATTTTAATTTTTATATTTTTTAAAAAATGCACCTACAATCACGATTGAGAGGAAATCGTGATTGTAGGGCATCTATAATCACGGCTTTATGGGAAACCGTGATTATATCTACAACCAGATTTTTTTATTTTAATTTTTATATTTTAAAAAAAAATGTACCTACATTCACGGTTGAAAGAAAAACTGTGATTATAGATACCCTACAATCATGGGTGCTTGGGAACTGTGGTCATAGATGTTTTCAAAATATAAATTTTGAACGTCGTGCGCTCCTTCTCTTTATCTGTTAGCTTTCTCTCATCTTTCTCTCTAAGATTTCTCCTTTCTGTTTTCCTATTGCCATTGACGTTTGCATTTGTTTGTGTTTTAGATCTAATGTGGTTCTATGTATATATTTTACAGGTTTTCTTTTGCTATTCTCATTGCGCGCCATTGACGACCACCACGCGACCTTTCTCTTATTTTCTTGTTCAACCATGTAAGGCTTCTCTTTTGTACATCTATTTTTTTCTATTTCTTTCAATTATAATGAAGGCTTTACATGTTTGTTAGTTATTCTGTTTGTTTTTGTTCCCTACGTTTTGCTTCTGTTTGTTCCTATAATGGAGGTTTTTTATTTTGAAGGTCAACGTTGGGGTTATTTTGAGGAGGATGTTGGTGGCAACTGTGGAGATGTACGCAGAACTTTTAATCACGTTCTCTAATCGAAAGGAACTGTGGTGGTGATGGTGAGTTGGGTTTGGATTTTGGCGTGGAAGATTATAGAAGGTTGGCTTTTAATCACGGTTGTGGTTGGCAACCGTGATTAAATAGGGTCTTATTTAATCACGGTTTCAAACAACTGTGATTAAATAGGGTCTTATTTAATCATAGTTTCAAACAACTGTGATTAAATGTGATCTATAACCACGGTTATGAACCGTGATTAAAAGCCCTGATCTATTACCACGGCTGGAACAACCACGGTTCATGAACCGTGATTAAAGGCCAATTTTAACCGTGATTAAATCCCTTTTTTGCACTAGTGGGGATAGACGAAATCTAATCCCAATTTTCTTTTATTAGTTTCATTTAATATAGTTTGTTACTTTGCTTTTGTTATTACTTTTTAGCAATCCTTAATTCCATTTCTATGCATTATAATCACAATGATCAATTTACATTAATGTCAAATACAGTTCTAAACGAATAATTCTAAATTCATCAACCCCTAGTGGAACAACATTCGATTTTCAAATCTGTTACTATAATGGGGAATGGATAACTTGCCACGGCCTCTATCAATCCTTTTTCCTAAACTCCTTGAGAGTTTGTGGCGCCCTCTTTGCTAAATATAAAGTAAACTATGACTTAGGCTACAAGACCTATATGGTGATGTAAAGTTAGATATATTCCATTAAACTAAGAACCATTGTTTCTCCCTTGTAAAACCTCTTTAGAAATTATTTCAAGGACTTCGTCGCCCCTTGCCTGATTTGAGCCAAGGTGTGTGACGTCCTTAGCACATCCCTTCTTATGAGAAAGTGATGACCGAAAGTGTCATCCAAATCATCTCAATAGTCAAGTGATCTTATTGACAATCCTTTAAACCAAACTAAGATCTTCCCTGACTAAAGTCATAAGGAACATCATATACATAACATTGCCCTTTGCTCATAGGAAGAGTGACTCATTCCTGTAGGAATCTAAATGCATGCTTGGATTAGTCTTGCCAATGTATTTCCCGATAAATAACGGTTGTGGGGTTTGGAGATGTTTAGGAATTGGGACTTCCATGGGGTGTTTAGTGAACGGAATGTTAAACTTGTATCTTGGGGAACCATCAGAGGCTTGCAAGTTTTGATAGGGGATGATGTTCCATCTGGTATGTGGATTCTTGGTAATCTTCATTGTACGTTGGAAACTTAAAGTATTTTAGTTATGTGGAGATGTCAGGGCGAGATAGTGAGAGACAAGATTCAACAGGTGATGCCCTTGTATGGACAACAATCTGATACTCTTAGGGCTGACCTCGTTCTCACTTATATCTTGTAATTCCACGTGAAGTTGTCGAATGATCTCATTGTGCGGGCCAGGTTGAGCCGCCAGGGCCAGGTTAAGCCACCACTTTAATCCTTATAGAATTTTAGGCCATTGAGTCTGGGCTCTCCATGAAACCTATGTTATAGCCCAAGGGATTTGGCTCCATGTGTGTTATGTCCTGCATATTGCCTCCAAAATGCCTGTTAATGGTGATTTGCATCCATGATGTTGAATGCAAGTAGGAATAACTTTAATGTGTCCCACTAGGTATATCAATGTTTAGTCAGCATGAGGCATAAACTCTCGGTATGGGCACCGAGTTCTTGTTCTCTATGTCCTAAACCGATCCAATTGGGATCTAATGTCATATCCTCAAGTATAGTGGGGGATCTTAAGGTCTTTGTATGATTACATCCAACAAACACCGATTTTCCGCGTTGTGGGGTGAAATAAGGTTTTACATGTAAAGACATTCTAATGCCTAAGTCAGTATCAGATACTTAACATTGGAGCTCAAGCGATAGGTTGGTCAACGTACCTCATACTGTAGTAAATGAGTGATATTTATAGAAGGTGAGAGAGGATCTTGCCTTACATAACCTGTGTCAATACCTTGTCGGAAAATAAGGGGAAAACTGGCATAGGCGTAGACATTTCAACACTCGTACAGGTGTTTGATTAGTGTGCCTCCAACATGTTCTCTACATGATACCGTATTGTATCAATCCTGATTATGAGGCTTTATATGGGAACTATCATGCGTGAGGGGTGTCAACAATGAATTGTGTTGTTGACTCTCTGTGGGTCCATACTGAATGACTCATATATGAGTCAATATAGCCTTGAAGTATTAAGTCTAGTGTCAAACCCATATCAATTATTAATCCCTAATAAATGTTGTACAAATTTAGTTATGTTATTCATTATTTGAAACTATAATTTATATTAATACATCTATATTTTTTTAAAATTATTTAATTATAGTTTCTATAAAAATAGCACGTGTTAGATTTTTGTTAATTATTTTTATTGAATTGTGGTTCCTAACTTTTTTTAAATAATTTTTTTATTAGTCAATTTTATATTCCAAATAATGATTAACCCATTAGAAACGAGTAAAATTATATTTTTTTAAAATTTTTATTTAAATTATATAATAAAATATACCTTTTTATTGATATAATAGAAATAGTAATTGGACTAATGAAATAAAAATACTAAATAATTGTTTAATAATTTAAGTGTGTATTTTTTTATTTTTCTTCTTAATTTTTCATTTCAATATATTATAAGAATTAAAATTAGAATGTATTATTCATTAGAGTATATTCTGTAGAGTTTGTTAGTTTTTTTTTTACAATAATTAGGAATTGAATTTAAATATTTTTTTATTCTACTTTGTCATATAATGTCATGATCTAGCTTACTTTAAAAATTTTAAAACCAAAAATTAAAATGAATTTATTTTTTTATTCAATCTTACCATCATATATTCTATTGTTTATATATAACTGTAACTAGAATATTATATATATATATATATATATATTAGTTATTTTTAGTTTTTATTAAAAAAATCATGAATTGAATTCATTTTATCCATTGATAATTTAAATTCACTTTATAAAAATTACACGGGATTTTGTTATATAATACAGCGTCCATAGTTTTTACTTTTTGCGAAAATCAAGAATTGAATCAAGTAAATATTTTATTGTTCAACTTTTCCATGATTAAGTTTATATTAAAAAAAAAATTAAACTTGTATAAGAGGATTCATAACAGTACATGATACTCAACTAAATAAGATAGTCTATGCTCTAGTTGTACATTTATTCAAATTTGATTCTTTTAATATTTATATTCATAATGTGCTGTATAGTAAAATAAAAATGATTTTAATTATATAAAGCGTAAATTGTTTTCTTAATATCATATATAATCAAAATAATTGATGATTCTATATTTTATTTTTATTATATTTTCATAAACACTTCTTTCAATACTTAATACAAAAATATTTGTATTTCTTAACAAATGTAATGTAATCCCTTGAACTATACAAAGAAACATTAAAATAAAAAAAAAATGACCCAGAATCTATAAACTATTCATTCAGACTTTCCGTTTTATCTCGTGTCGATTACGTAAAGTGAAAAAAAGCGTAAACTCTTTCCTATCAATTTACGTTCATATACACACACGGGTATGGGTTAGGAAAATGGAGCCTTGACCCGAACCCACCATTCACCTTATTCCCATTTACAGTGAACTCCAACCGCCACACAGATGAGTGTTGACCCTAGCTTCTGCCACGGTTAAGCCTATCCCAAAGCGACGCGCATTCCCTCTTTGCAAACCCCACGCGCTGCTTTTCCAAGTCATACACAACCTCAAACCCTTGCTGCTGGTAATTCCCGAGCGTGGCCCCGGGTCCACCACTCAACTCAGCGTCATCACCACCGTTCATCAGCATCATGCACCCAACCTTCTTCTTTCCCCTAACCCCATCACCACCGTCCAAAAACTCGTAGAAGTAGTTCTTTCTAGGTAGCACCACACCCGAATTATTCCCCACAAAACGCAAAGTAACCTCTGGAATCTCCACTGGCCCATCCAAATAATAACACGGCCTAAGACCCGTTTTCTCCTCCAGCGCACTCGCACGCTTCTGAACTCGCCCAACTCGGCGATCGAACTCAGCCACCACCGAGTCATAAAAACTTGCCGGCAACATCGTGAACGTGGTCCCCGAATCAACCACCACGCCTCCATCCCCTTTCCCGTCCACCCTCCGCAGCATCTCCGGCGCCGGAATATTCCTCTCTCCGACTGATATCCCGGCGAGCCCCACGCAGTAAAAATAAGGATGCTTCTGGTTACGAAGCATGGAAGTGTAAACAAACTCACCCGAAGAATTTTCAGCATCATCGTAGTGGCCGAGAATGAGGGGACTCGGTTTGCGAACTCGTTCACCGTCGAAAGAATGAGAAACCAAGCAGTAAGAAAACCGGTTACCGAGTTTCGGAGAGACGGTAGCAAGTTGAGCTGGAAGAGACAAAATGCCACGACCGAAACCGGCTACGCCGGTGGGTTCGGCGAGTGCGGTGTGGGCACAACCGAAGGTGAAGTTCTTAAGGAAAAGAGAAGAAACAGAGAGGGTATCACGGTAAAGGCGTGCGATGAAGCTTCCATCGCCATAAGCGTAGTAGAAAGGTGGGCACATGGCAGAGGAACAATCCGAGGTTTCGATTGAGTCTAAGGGACAACGTGCGATTGCGCAGAGGTCGTGTGAGGGCATGGAAGAGTGTGCCGCGGAGCATGCAGGGGATTGGCACGACACGGTGTGGGATCTTGTGATGTTTGGGGGTTTTGTTGAGTTTGGTTTTCCTTCGCAGAGGATGCATTCGAAGGGGGAACACGGGAACCAGACCATGTCGCTGCCAGTGTCCATGTAGAGGGTTATGGGTTGTGGAGGGTGTGAGCCTAAGGTGAAGGAAAGGGTGTAGTCGCTTCCAGGAGAGAGTGGGAGAGATATTGGGTTTTGGTGTTGGTGGTGTTGGTGGAAGCGTGATGATGAACGGGTAGTGGTGGATTTGAGGAGGTGGAGGGTGGTGTTGAATTGGGTTTTGGAAAGTGAGTGTGTTAGAGGTAATACAAGTGTTTGGTGGGAGTGTGAGAAGCAGAGGATGAAACAGAGGAGAAACAGGGGAGGAGCCATTCGGAGGCAGGGGAAGGGCTAGTAAGAGGTTTTGAATTGTAAAAGGAGGGATGGTTTATAAAGAGGGTATATGATGAAGGGTGTATTAAGTTGCTGGTGGTGGGTTTGGAAGAGGACAAATTTTAAGTCTTGGTTGATTATTGGTGTGTACTAAGGACCAAAGAAGAGTATGAAAATAATAATAATAATAATAATAGCCGCAATAATGATTTGGAATTTTTGTTTTGAAAATGGATGCTGATAATGCAATGGCCAACAATAATAATTGGGATTTGGGGGCTTAAGCAAAGTATGAGAACCTTCTTTATGATGATGATGATGATGATGAGTTGAGTTACTGCGGCTTGTTTGGGTGGGTTTACTACTTTTACCTTTCCTCGTGGTTCGCTAGCGACGGCTGGACAGACATCATTGGACGTTTGGATTCTACTGCTTCCAAATCCTAATCCTCAAGCTGCGGTAAGGAATCTCAATTTGCAAAAATTTAAACATTTACTGCTCTCCAATCAATGTTTCGGTGGTTTAATAAATGAAAGTAATAATTAAAATAAATCATAAACAGTAATAATAAAAAGTTAATATGAATCAATTACCTAAATCATTCCGTTTGATTTCACAGTTCAAGAAATAAAATTATAAAAATAAAAAAATTTTAAAAATTAATATTAATTCTTTACGTCATTATTAAAACTTATTGTAGGTTTTTTTAACCAATCAGATTACCCAATTTAATAGGTTTAAATAATAATAGATTTAATACAGCATAACTCTTTAAATCAACATTATTTAATTTAATGTAACTAAGTTACAGCTCCAACTTGTATGTCAAAATTCCAATTATATGTGGCGATTGATGGAAGGAATGTTAGAATGTTTTCCATATTTTTTTGGAAACTTATTTTTTTCTGAAGAAACTCATGTTATGAAAAAGTAGAAATAAACTTGTTTTCGCTTTCATAAATGATAATTGAGTGAAAAGTTATTAAAATTTCATACCATTGTAATTAACCGTAAAGTAATTTTTTGAGTAAACTATATAAATCATTTTTAAGATTTATCAAAATTAAACTCCATTTCAAAACCTTTAAAAAACATTTTTGAAATACATGCCATTTTGATAACTCTAAAAAAAAGCTTGTATTATTCTTTAAAAATGGCCATCATATTACGCTTTTCGAGTGAAAGACAATTAAACCTAACATATCTGTTTTTTTTAGAAAACTAAGATATCTAAATATGTATTCGTTCAGTTATATTAGTCCTCAAATTAAACTACATTAATTAAAGAAATATAATAACGAATCTAACGGCTGAACATCACGAGCACGGATTTTTTTAATAAATCTACTTTTGCTTCGTTGAGAAAAAATGGGTTCAAAAACTATGTTTGGAAATTGTTCCCCTGTACTATTTTATGAATGTTACTTTCCATTTGAAACAATTTCCTTTCACCATTTTTTCAATTTAGCTCATTCACCCATTTTTCAATCTAATCCTTCTACATATCTATATCTCATTCAATTGTTCGAATTTCTAATAGAATTTGTATGATTAAAATTGAAGTGATAGTACTACTATCATAAAAGTAAAACTAGGACAATAATGAATTTATTATCTTAATATTAGAGTTGTCAAAATAAGTTAAACTTATTGATTGGCCATAAAATAGACGGACTTAAGTATTAAAAAAGAGTCCGAATTAAAACCGAATCTTTTTAAGTTTGTATCATATTGGGCTTTTACCAAGCTAGATTGACCCGCATGTAACTAGTAAACATGTTTTTTCTTAAATTTTTTACTAACATGAAAATAAACTACCTTATACATTTTTTTACTTGAATTAGATCTTGTAATTAATGTAGAACATGTAACAATCTTTGTATATTTTTTGTAATTTTTACTGAGAAAAACAAAAAACAATACGAGCCTGTCAAAAGCCCGCAGAGCCCGACAGAAGTTTGTTAAGCTCGCTCGGCCCAGGCCTAAAATTGAAGTCTAAATTCAAAGCGGGTCTTTTTGGCCATAAAAAAATTAAACCTATTAAAAGTTAGATAGCCCATTTTAACAAAATTACTTAACACCGTGTTAAAAATATTTCTAGGAAATATTTTGTAATTTTGTTAGAAATATTTTAATCATACAAAACATGTGTAACATTCATAGGAAATATAATTATAAAAAATATAATTCGTGGAAACACAATTCCTAGAGTAAAAAAAAAAGTTGTGCATCAAACACCCTCAAGTGTTAATAGTTAGTTAGACATGTTATAAACTGTCTTAACAAGCTAACATGTAGTTATACTTAATTTAACAATTAATGAATTCAAGTTTAAATTATAAACTTAAAACAAAATATTTAATATAAGAGAGATGTAAAAAGAAAAAGAAACCTTTTATAAGGGCCCAAACCAAAAGACTATTATTTTATAGGAATCAAAAATATATTTAAGTCTATATATATATATATATATATATATATATATATATATATATATATATCATATTTGGATGTAGACAACAAAGTTCTCGTAACTTAAATTTAACAAGGTCATATTTTTTGATATTTAAACCTAAAACTTAGAACTACCCCAATAAGTTGATGAACTAGTTTTGTGTTACTAGATTTCTCCAACATGTTAGTTAATAAATAAATATTTAAATATATATTTTAATTACATTAGCATTATTTTTATTCTTCCAATTTTACATAAATGAACAAAAAAAATGAACAAAGTTAATTCAAGTAGTATATGTTTACTTATTTTTAAACAAGGTCTCATATTCGTGTTTTGTACAAGAAAACAATTCCACTAAAAAATTAGTCCCACCATGATATAATTATTTTTGACTTGAAAAATATTATCTCTCCTAGATTCCAGTGGCTAACAAAAAAAAAACAAAAATGAACAGAAGTAAAACATGAGGCAGTACAAGTGTTCAAGAACCGAATTGGGTTGTAACTAATCGCTAAACCAAAACGAATCGAGAACCGCAAGAATTGTTAACTGCAAAATAAAAAACCATAGCTTTTAGTACGTTTTAGTTAGTGCGTGCTTCACTCTCCCAGAAATGAACCAAACCAAATCAAACCATACTTTCATTCATTATTTACCATTTTACCTTTTAGAATCAATTTTTTAGAGTGAATTAAGTAAAAATCAACATGTAATCTTTTAGTCAATGAGAGAGTACTTAAAGTCAATTAAGTGAAATAACAAAACAAGCAACATTTTTAATACTTTACTTTTATGTAATTATTTTTATTGATTTGTAATTACAATTTGTTATAAAACCATGTTGATGTACTATGACTGTAACATTAATTGATAGTTTTCAGATAAAATAAATTGAATTGTGATTTTTATTTTTTTAAAAATAAACATAAAAACCGCATCAATCAAAATAAATCAAACCATAATTTTTTATAGAATTTAATTTGATTTTCATAATTTTTCCACTAAACCAAATTAATTAGAAATATTTTTGATATGCGATTTAATTTATTTTTCACTTCAAAATAGAATATAACTACGCAGACAGTCCACGTATGCGTAACGCAAGTGTGGTGCGTCTGGGTTCGATGTTTAACTGTAATTGATTTTTGATACATAATGATTATGATTAGCAAATGGAATGAAAACAATTAATTAACTTATTTGGTATTCAGTCAATAAAGCAAAATAAAAATTTTCCATTCAAGAAGACTTTGGTCAATGATCAACATTGGCGTTTATTTTGTCACGTTTCTTTTTTCCTAATTATTCACGCATCACCTTCTCATATCAATTCAATATAATATATCTTTTATTTTTTTTTTGGTTATCTCTTATTAGTTTTTACGCTATCAATCAATGTTATATCACATTTTAATTTCCTTTTTCTTTTTTACTTTTTTCCTTATGTTTTTTCTTCACAAGCTACATGCACGTGAGAATTTCATTTTCCTTTTCTCTTCCCATTGTGAACTTTGACGCATGTCCTTGTCAAGTCAATCAGGTTCAATAATTTTGTCGAATAGAAACTCCCATTTTCAAAACAAGAATTAAATCAATTTTTTTCCTCGATTACTTTTTCTTTAAATAATACTTCAATTTTATTGGGCTATTTCTCTTTTTAGTATAGGGGACAAATTTTTGATATAGATACTAAACTTATGTGTTTAATATATCTTATATTGGTCTATTGAAGATTCAGTATAATATTTTTAAGTTTAGTGGGAATCTTAAGATGTCACGTATAAGACCTTTGATAATCAAGTCAGTTTGATATTAATATCGAAACTCAAGCGTAAGGGTTGATTAAATATACCTTAAATTATAGTAACTGAGTAGTATTTATAGGAGTTGAGTGAGGATTCTATCTTATGTAGCTTATGTCGGTATTTTTTTGTAAAATATGGAGAAGTTGACATAGGCGCATACATTTTCTGACACATCTGCAGGTGTTGACCAATATGCGCCCAACATGTTCCTTAAACTTTATCCAAAATCTAATCATATCGATACCAACTATTGGGGTTTTATGCGAGATCTTGACACCAGATATAGCTACACGAGTATTAGGATGGAGTCATGCATACCAGATGTAGCTCTCTCACTATTTGTATGAGCCCTAAGATACTAGAGCCATTATGCCTAGATCATTTCCCCCTTATCTTGTTAGAGTGACCTCGGGGTTTCTTCAATAGGTTAATATGTATGCATTTTAACTAGTCATCCAAAAGTTGGTGTGATGAATTTATTTTTTTAAAAAAATCCACCAGTATGACAACCTTCATACCAGGGTGCTTCCTCTTTTGGGGTTGAGCTCTGACTACGACATGTGTTTATTGATGGATAAGTGTGACACATCTATTTTTATGTAGTCGATGTTCAGTATGTGACGACACGCATATATGTTGTCATACTTCGTCCAACTGTTCCCGCCCTTTCATCCCTCAAGGATTAACTATAAAAAGGGGGTCATTCATCCTCATTTTCACCTCTCCTCTTGAATCTTTAGGCCCTTCGATATTAGAAATCTGGAATCGTCCAACTTGCTCCCTGACTTACATAAGGCAAACCTTTCGTACCATCTCTACGAGTATCTCCTTATTCTGTCCTTTTTGTAAATTCATAAGTTTTATTTGTAAAGCCGGGATATACGGCACGACCACACGAGCGATAAATCAATAAAAATATTGTCTGAGCCATTGTCGTGGTCGTCTATGACATCCCAACGCAAGCATCAGGTGTTGGATACACATTGGTTAATGCAAAATGATTCAGAAACTCACCCTTGTAAACTAAAGACAATTGAACTCTATTTTTTTCATGTATGTTTTAATGTAAACATATTCAAGACAAAATTACAGTTAAGGCATGTTCGGTGAGGATTGGAGCTCTTCCCAAAATATCAGTTTATATATTGCCAAATAAGGTACAACTCTTTCATTTGATTGGTAAATTATTATCTCTTATATTCTTTAAAATGAATACCCCTACAAAGAAAACATAAGGAAAATAGTAAATCAAAATTATAAATATTAAATGAAAAAAGAAATTAGGTTTAAACCTTTAGTCTAAGGTTTATATCAAGATCTGCATGATATATGGGGCGTTGGTAGATGATATCTACTCTCAAATGTAGTCCAATTAGAATCCAATATATTATATCCTCTGATCCAATAGAGATCTAAAGGTCTTGGTGTTATCGAGTTCTACTTAATTTGATATCCTTGATGTTGAGGGCAAGAGATAATGTCTTTTTGCATGACACTCCAATGCTCAAATCAGAAAAGTATATCAAAGCTTAAGGTCAAGGGTCAGATTTTGCGTACCTTAAGTGCATATATGTGGTAGTATTTATATAATTTTGGTGGTAGATTTGTGTAATGATGGTTGTATCAGTACTTTTCTGTGAATTACAAATAAGCTTCTATCTGGTGAGATATTAGTTGACATGTTAGTAGACAATATCATGTTTTCCTAAGGTTTTCAAACTCAAGAGTCTAGGTAGACTCATTTTGGTCTTGTAGGCTCGACTTAGGAGTTAAACAGTAAACTTGTAAGAGTTTATCTTTTATTATAATAATAAAACCTATATGCATCAAGCATAAATAAGATGTTATAAAACACTCATTCAAACCATAACAATATACCATAGTACTTAATACAAGTTAAAATACCAAAATATAATGGCCTAAAACTCCAAACGAGAGCAAAAGTTATAAAGGTTGATAGAGGTGTTAGTAGATAAAGTTAACATAAGTGTGAGAAGATAACATAATAGAGGCTTGACCAAACAAAGGGAGCAACGACAAAACAAACTAGAAATAAAACATGGACCCAACTAGAATTTCACACATAGTCGTCGAAGAGGAAAACACATAAAAGTTTATGTTTAGGCACAAAATGCAGTCATTTCTAGGATTTATAAATTTTTCTCAATTGCAGCCCATGGTCTCATGTACTCAACATAGACTTGTGATTCCATACGGATCTAGACAAGTTCCAAGTGCCACAAGTTAACCAGCACGGATTTATAGGTTAACTCACGGGTTTAACAATAATACGTGCTCCAGTACTATGGATTATCTTTTGGGACACCAACCTAGTATTGGTTTGTAACATATGGATACTGGATAAAGTAAGTTGTATATCTGTTTCGGCCTATGCATAATGCCACCAAAATTAGAACCATATCACATCATATGAAATGTAGTTATGTTAAGTTTTGAAAAGAAAATTTCTATCATTCATAATAATTTTGTCCAATTTGAATATGAGTAATGCATGTAACACCCCCTTATATACACGAGATATATATGTATTCTTCTTACTTTAAAAAAAAAAACTTTTAGAAAGATATACATATTTATCACTCTTTATCTCGTGTATACAAGGACGTATATACATCTGATTTCCTTTGAATATTGAAAGTAAAAAAAAAATTGTCTTTCAATATTTGTCCATAATGACAAAATAATTTATAGAAATCATAAGTGATAAATCATTACAATATTATATCCGAATGAAAGAGTTTATCAAAGTTTAACCTTTACCTTGTTACAATTATCTACTTGATATTGTAATAAGGCAAAATAAAACTAAACTATACCTCTACTACAAATGTGAACAATCATTTCCTAGTCCTTGAACCATCGAGTTTTGAATCCTACTCTTGTCATATCTCTTCATCTAATCGATTGAGAATGAGACCACTTTATCCTCTTGTAATTATATATCCTTCCATCTTGGACTGCTAGCTATATATCATATAACATATATTTTGGACACAAAAATTCAAACAAGAAGGAGTGAGAAACAAAATATAATATATTACAGATAAGACATAAGCATAAGGGTTTTCACAAACTAATATAGTAATATCAGTCATAATCTCATATACAATCAATTATGAATATAGGGTTTCCACATACATAACACTTATATTTTCATTCATAACCATCCATATAGAATGTCACAATCACATGAATGTTATGTAATGCTTATGCTACTGTCTCATTCAGTTTATGCATGTGGGCCCTTAAAGTTTTAGTTTGCACTGGGCCAACCAGGAGTTTACACTGTTTCATAAATTCTGGATAATAATAACATAAATGCCTTCATGGCATATGAACAGCTCAACTGGCGTGGAAACACTTAGAGACTAGTCAGACTGAGAAAGTTTTTATTGTGAAAGTACCCGACACTAGGGAGCGACCCCAGGTCACCTGAAGCACCCTTTCACACTCTCTCATCCCAAGGCTCGCAATTAAGCCTCCTCTAATGTATCCTCGGTTTCTATAATCCGTCCCCAGGCAATATCACATCTCATTTCTCTTTAATGATTCATGATGCATGAACTACTCGCATATTTAGTTGGTTAAGGCTTTTAGAAACTCAATTATTAAATACCATAAAGGTTCACAAAATCATCACAATAAACTGTACATTTCCATAAGTTCTTCTTTGAACTTCTGTTATATTGAAATAATTTAGTACAGTCTTCAAATTCAGATCTTACCAAAATTGAGTTTCCAAGCCTTAAATATCTCAAAGCTTTCTCTTAAAAACCTTCATATATTTACATAATCTTTCTCAATTTAAATCTTAACTAGATTGAGTTTTTGAAATCTCCACAAAATATTCTTTAGTTATTTCGTTGGGGAAAACCAAAATAATTTACTTTAAACTTCTAATTTCTAAAGAAAATAATTTAAAATCATTAACTAAGAATACTTAAAACTATAAAAATTTTCTTTAATTCAAGAATTAATTATCTCAACCTCTGATTTTCATAAAATAGCTTCTTTCTAATACTAGATTTTATTATAGAGATTAAAAATAAAGTTAATAAAAATTATTTATAAGAAGAAATAAAAAACTAAAATAATTACAAAATACTTTCTCTTGGAATAAAAATTTAAAGAGTAAGGTAAGAAAATTCTTACTGAGTTTTAACTTTCCGTCATGCTTGCTATATGCTCAAACTTCATATCACAAGATCATCAATCATTCATCAACCACAATCAAGTATAGTAATCTCATCAATCACAATCAAATATCATCAATCATAATTGAATATTATTAATCACAGTCTAATATTATAAATCACAATATCATTAATCGAAATCAAATATAATTAATTATAATCAAGTCAAATCAACTAAATATCGCTTATAAATATAATTCAAATTTTTAATGGTTATTTAAATTAGTAGATTTGATTTTGAGTCCTTATAGTCCATTCCTCGCACAGGTCTATATAAGTCCATATATCCAGTCTTCGCATAGGTATAGTTCAGTCTAGACAGGTCATAATATTCCAAGTCCTTGCATAGGTTTAGTTCGATCCATATAGGATATAAAAATCCAAGTCCTTGCATAGGTTTAGTTCAGTCGGTATAAGTTATAATAATTCAGATCTATGTATAGATATTTCAGAATAAGTTACACAGTATATTAAATTTATTATAAATTTTAAGTTGAGAAGTTATTACTTTATAATAATATTATTAAATTTAAAAGGAGTAAGGGACTCCTCCCTTTATTCTTATGTCTTTCATATTATATTTTTATCTCACTCCCCCTTACCTCTTGTATACCGATTCGTTATTGAAAATCCATGCGCGCCTCGTCTCTGAGTTCTAAAACATACCAATTTCATTTTAATATAATTACAAGATGAAAATTAAGATTACAACTTAAAATAAAAAAATGGTAAATTTTGAATAGTGAATAGTGAATAGTAAATCGTAAATAGTAACAGTAAATAGTAAAACGTGAATAGTAACAGTAAATAGTAAAACGTGAATAGTAACAGTAAAAAGTAAATCGTGAATAGTAATGGTAAATAGTAACAGTAAATAGTAATTTACTATTTGAATAGTAATTTACTATTGAAATAGTAATTTACTATTGAAATAGTATTTACTATGCAGAATAGTAACTTAAAATAATATTATTTCCAGTATAATAACAGATTTCTAAAAACGATATAAAAATAACCCAAAAAATATAAAAGAGAAGTATTCTTACCTTAGGATTTTGGCAGAACCTTCTCTCCAAAAACTTTTCTTCTCTCTCTCACTTCCACCACTATCTCACTAGCACTACTATATTAAGAAAACTTAATCTGAAATTGTGAATTCTAAAGAAGAAATCCTTCGGTATTTATAGGAAAACAATTTACTATGCATTCCATTATTTTAATATAAAAGTACTATGCATTTTTGATTTTTTTATTCCAGGTTACTGTGCATCTTTTGAAAATTTCATACATGCACAGTGATTTGCATAGTAATTGTTGGCAAAATTATTAAGTCAAATAGTAACCCTTCACTCGGTATATTTTAAATATTCAAAATGAGTCCTTTTTGAAATTTAGCGATATTATATCAGTCCTCACTAATTTTATAATAAGTAATATAAAGCTGAAATTTTAAAAATCTAAAATTTTCTGTTAATAAAAATTTATTGATACGTTTCTAATTTTTTAACGATTAGAAAAAATCAAGATTTTTCTCAAACCGATAATTTTTAGATAAGTCTACTTGAAATGGATTTTAGAAAATTTTCTTATAATTTAAATTTACATTCTTGTAAATATTTTTAATTTTAAGCAACTTTATATTAATTTAAAATTATTTAAATATATTATTTTATTAAAATAATTCAAAATTTTCAAAAAATTCCAGAAAATCATAAATATTATGTAGATCAAAAAGTTCAAAAGAACCATAGTCTAATTCCTTCAAAATTTTATTTTAAAATTCTAATAAGAGTTAAATCTTAAATATGTAAAAACAATATATATATATAACAACATAAAATAAAAATGGTGAATAACAAAGATATTAAAAATTCTTAATATAATTTTCTTAATTAGTGAATACTAATTAAGTCACTTTAAAATTCTCATTCAAAAATATTTTCATTTTATTATTATTATTATTAAAAAAAATAAATAATAAAAATATAAATACCAAAATTTTAAAAAAATGATAATAATAAACTAACTTATAGTAAGTATTTCTCAAGAAATATATATTAATATCTATTTCCTATTTGTGATGAAAATAGGATGTTACAACTCTACTCCCCTAAAAGAAATTTCGTCCTCGAAATTTAATATTGTTAATAAATCTTACCATAGCTAAACTAACTGAACTGTTCTAAAATATATTTCTAGTTTCCTTGGCAATTGTGTACATTTTCCTTAACATTGCCATTTATCTCTCTTTTTTTAATCTTATCTGTATTTTTTTCCTTAATTCAAAAATATTACTCGTCTTAATTTTGTCAACCATGCTCATCATAAATTGATGGTTAACTCTAAACACCTCAATAATTACGTTTCTCAATCTATTAAAATCTTACTTAACATAATCCATAACATCTATTAATTAAAATTCCTACTCGTAATATAGTAAAATGGACTGCTAAGAATTAATTACTGGACAACTAGCCGTTAGCAACTAGCCGTTGGACTAGCCGTTGGACTAGCCGTTTATGACCGTTGCAACTCTCCCTCCCTTGCTTGCTTATAAATTCTCATTCCATTCTCACTTCCTATCACAACTTCAAGATTTCTTAGTTTCTCTCTTCTATCTAATTTCTTCAATCTTTTTCTCAAGTACTATCATACTATTCGATGGCCAACCTTCCTAGAAGTAAGGAAGAACGAAGTCGGGATGGACTACAGGTTGTGGTAACAAGTGCCTCACTTCTTATAATCGTTATGATTATTTCTCTAGTTTGGATAATTTTTGTATTGCCAAGACTCTTAGACCTCTATCTATGATATACTAGATGTTCTATTTTATTTTCCTTAATGTAATCGTGTATAATAAATTATCCTAGTAAGAAAGGATAAATATGTCTTAGTCCATGTTGTACTAGTTAAATCCTTGTGGTCTTTGCTTCATGATAATCCAGGGTATGTAATCATTTCTTATTGTCTTCTATAATGAATCAAATATTCCTTAACAAAGTGATTACACATTCCATTATAATTGACTACAACCATTACATATATTTGATAAATTCTCCAATCTTAAATGATCACAAATCACTACGTTGACTTAGAAATACTCACTTGAATTATTTTTTTTTTTTTTGGGTAACTAAGACTTATGTAATTCTCTTTATAGGAAAATCAATAAGTAAAGGTTCATATATACTTCCTCATGGTTTACTAACACATTTCTTTATTTTAAATCTACAATGGTCATTACATAACAATGATTTATATCAGGTATGTATATTCGTCGAACAAAATCGATGACTAAAAGAAAATAACTTGATAAACATGTATCATATTGTTAGGAATCACAAAAATATTTTATGTCACAATTTCTAAATATTAAACCAATATCGATGTCTTCCAAAGATCTATGATGCTTATTTTAGGTCATTCATTGATATATTTATCACAATAAATCAATTTTAAAAAAATCAAAAATATATGGTTAATTACATTCGATGTCACAATCATAAAAGTTTCATTAATTCATATATTTACACACATAACCATCATATACATTATTCAATCGTAGACATCATAAATGAAAACTTCATCAAATCAAACAATAATTAACATATTTTATATGTCATACAAAAGAAGAATCAATACAAATAGCCAGAGATACAATTCCTAATATGATTATTTGTTATATCAAACAAGTTATAAATTATCATATTTTTTTCATGAAGCATACAACCACACATTTTTCTTTTCAAAATATATCACCAAAGGACAAAACTATGATTCTATCTTGAACAATTTGTTATACTAGTTTGGGATTACAACAGTTATCTACCCATTGGAATTCTAATTCACACAAGTATCTCTTACAACTTCAAGGACATGGTAAGGAATATCCTAATAGAATTTATTGAGTTTATCTCCATTTCTCCATATACCACATTAACCCAAGGTTAAATTTGTTGATCTTAACATCCTTCTTTTGACATGTCTTTCACTACTTAGTGCAAATCATTCGGGGTGATCAGTCCCGATAGTTTATAACTAAGTAGTCAAAGTCACGACAGCTCCAGTCTAGAATTCATACCAAAATATTTCTAAGAATTTTCTATTGTCTTATCTCCCTTGTTGTCTCATACCATATTGTAAAACAGGAAAATGTTAGAATATTTCACTATCACATATTAATCAGAGAATCAAACACCATACAATACATTTGGAATAAAAGGAAATAACTGCATTAGTTAATTTACCTTATCATTCCACCATACATTAAGGCCTGTACTTAAACAATGTCAAGAAAGACTTCAGAATGGCCAGTTTCTGATAATCCCTGCAATAACATTTTTCAAGTAACAGGCTATAAAGTTTTAACTTATACTTCTTATGAACTTAAAATTAGTTCCTTCTTTCTATACTCCTAATTTTTCTTCACTTACTTCTTACCATTTACTCTAATAAAATTCCCTCTTTTCTCAACCATAAAATCTCTTGTCAAACTCAACCATCAGAGTACACTAACACGCTAGTAAGACCATACCACAAGCCGGTTTGGATTGAACTGCTCTGATACCACTTTGTAACACCCCCTTATATACACGAGATATATATGTATTCTTCTTACTTTAAAAAAAAAAACTTTTAGAAAGATATACATATTTATCACTCTTTATCTCGTGTATACAAGGACGTATATACATCTGATTTCCTTTGAATATTGAAAGTAAAAAAAAAATTGTCTTTCAATATTTGTCCATAATGACAAAATAATTTATAGAAATCATAAGTGATAAATCATTACAATATTATATCCGAATGAAAGAGTTTATCAAAGTTTAACCTTTACCTTGTTACAATTATCTACTTGATATTGTAATAAGGCAAAATAAAACTAAACTATACCTCTACTACAAATGTGAACAATCATTTCCTAGTCCTTGAACCATCGAGTTTTGAATCCTACTCTTGTCATATCTCTTCATCTAATCGATTGAGAATGAGACCACTTTATCCTCTTGTAATTATATATCCTTCCATCTTGGACTGCTAGCTATATATCATATAACATATATTTTGGACACAAAAATTCAAACAAGAAGGAGTGAGAAACAAAATATAATATATTACAGATAAGACATAAGCATAAGGGTTTTCACAAACTAATATAGTAATATCAGTCATAATCTCATATACAATCAATTATGAATATAGGGTTTCCACATACATAACACTTATATTTTCATTCATAACCATCCATATAGAATGTCACAATCACATGAATGTTATGTAATGCTTATGCTACTGTCTCATTCAGTTTATGCATGTGGGCCCTTAAAGTTTTAGTTTGCACTGGGCCAACCAGGAGTTTACACTGTTTCATAAATTCTGGATAATAATAACATAAATGCCTTCATGGCATATGAACAGCTCAACTGGCGTGGAAACACTTAGAGACTAGTCAGACTGAGAAAGTTTTTATTGTGAAAGTACCCGACACTAGGGAGCGACCCCAGGTCACCTGAAGCACCCTTTCACACTCTCTCATCCCAAGGCTCGCAATTAAGCCTCCTCTAATGTATCCTCGGTTTCTATAATCCGTCCCCAGGCAATATCACATCTCATTTCTCTTTAATGATTCATGATGCATGAACTACTCGCATATTTAGTTGGTTAAGGCTTTTAGAAACTCAATTATTAAATACCATAAAGGTTCACAAAATCATCACAATAAACTGTACATTTCCATAAGTTCTTCTTTGAACTTCTGTTATATTGAAATAATTTAGTACAGTCTTCAAATTCAGATCTTACCAAAATTGAGTTTCCAAGCCTTAAATATCTCAAAGCTTTCTCTTAAAAACCTTCATATATTTACATAATCTTTCTCAATTTAAATCTTAACTAGATTGAGTTTTTGAAATCTCCACAAAATATTCTTTAGTTATTTCGTTGGGGAAAACCAAAATAATTTACTTTAAACTTCTAATTTCTAAAGAAAATAATTTAAAATCATTAACTAAGAATACTTAAAACTATAAAAATTTTCTTTAATTCAAGAATTAATTATCTCAACCTCTGATTTTCATAAAATAGCTTCTTTCTAATACTAGATTTTATTATAGAGATTAAAAATAAAGTTAATAAAAATTATTTATAAGAAGAAATAAAAAACTAAAATAATTACAAAATACTTTCTCTTGGAATAAAAATTTAAAGAGTAAGGTAAGAAAATTCTTACTGAGTTTTAACTTTCCGTCATGCTTGCTATATGCTCAAACTTCATATCACAAGATCATCAATCATTCATCAACCACAATCAAGTATAGTAATCTCATCAATCACAATCAAATATCATCAATCATAATTGAATATTATTAATCACAGTCTAATATTATAAATCACAATATCATTAATCGAAATCAAATATAATTAATTATAATCAAGTCAAATCAACTAAATATCGCTTATAAATATAATTCAAATTTTTAATGGTTATTTAAATTAGTAGATTTGATTTTGAGTCCTTATAGTCCATTCCTCGCACAGGTCTATATAAGTCCATATATCCAGTCTTCGCATAGGTATAGTTCAGTCTAGACAGGTCATAATATTCCAAGTCCTTGCATAGGTTTAGTTCGATCCATATAGGATATAAAAATCCAAGTCCTTGCATAGGTTTAGTTCAGTCGGTATAAGTTATAATAATTCAGATCTATGTATAGATATTTCAGAATAAGTTACACAGTATATTAAATTTATTATAAATTTTAAGTTGAGAAGTTATTACTTTATAATAATATTATTAAATTTAAAAGGAGTAAGGGACTCCTCCCTTTATTCTTATGTCTTTCATATTATATTTTTATCTCACTCCCCCTTACCTCTTGTATACCGATTCGTTATTGAAAATCCATGCGCGCCTCGTCTCTGAGTTCTAAAACATACCAATTTCATTTTAATATAATTACAAGATGAAAATTAAGATTACAACTTAAAATAAAAAAATGGTAAATTTTGAATAGTGAATAGTGAATAGTAAATCGTAAATAGTAACAGTAAATAGTAAAACGTGAATAGTAACAGTAAATAGTAAAACGTGAATAGTAACAGTAAAAAGTAAATCGTGAATAGTAATGGTAAATAGTAACAGTAAATAGTAATTTACTATTTGAATAGTAATTTACTATTGAAATAGTAATTTACTATTGAAATAGTATTTACTATACAGAATAGTAACTTAAAATAATATTATTTCCAGTATAATAACAGATTTCTAAAAACGATATAAAAATAACCCAAAAAATATAAAAGAGAAGTATTCTTACCTTAGGATTTTGGCAGAACCTTCTCTCCAAAAACTTTTCTTCTCTCTCTCACTTCCACCACTATCTCACTAGCACTACTATATTAAGAAAACTTAATCTGAAATTGTGAATTCTAAAGAAGAAATCCTTCGGTATTTATAGGAAAAAAATTTACTATGCATTCCATTATTTTAATATAAAAGTACTATGCATTTTTGAATTTTTTATTCCAGGTTACTGTGCATCTTTTGAAAATTTCATACATACACAGTGATTTGCATAGTAATTGTCGGCAAAATTATTAAGTCAAATAGTAACCCTTCACTCGGTATATTTTAAATATTCAAAATGAGTCCTTTTTGAAATTTAGCGATATTATATCAGTCCTCACTAATTTTATAATAAGTAATATAAAGCTGAAATTTTAAAAATCTAAAATTTTCTGTTAATAAAAATTTATTGATACGTTTCTAATTTTTTAACGATTAGAAAAAATCAAGATTTTTCTCAAACCGATAATTTTTAGATAAGTCTACTTGAAATGGATTTTAGAAAATTTTCTTATAATTTAAATTTACATTCTTGTAAATATTTTTAATTTTAAGCAACTTTATATTAATTTAAAATTATTTAAATATATTATTTTATTAAAATAATTCAAAATTTTCAAAAAATTCCAGAAAATCATAAATATTATGTAGATCAAAAAGTTCAAAAGAACCATAGTCTAATTCCTTCAAAATTTTATTTTAAAATTCTAATAAGAGTTAAATCTTAAATATGTAAAAACAATATATATATATAACAACATAAAATAAAAATGGTGAATAACAAAGATATTAAAAATTCTTAATATAATTTTCTTAATTAGTGAATACTAATTAAGTCACTTTAAAATTCTCATTCAAAAATATTTTCATTTTATTATTATTATTATTAAAAAAATAAATAATAAAAATATAAATACCAAAATTTTAAAAAAATGATAATAATAAACTAACTTATAGTAAGTATTTCTCAAGAAATATATATTAATATCTATTTCCTATTTGTGATGAAAATAGGATGTTACAATGCATATAGAAAGAAAGTTTTGATCTTGATGTTGATCTTTTCAAAATTCAAACAAGATTATTGTTCGACCTTATATACGAGATCCAGTATACTTAAGGTTGACCAAACAACATGGGTCTGTCCAACCCGTAAAAGCTCACAAAAATACAGGCTAGATGGGCCACACGGAATAGATGGGCTTGAAACACTATCTTGCTCTATTTAGGTGGTGGACAACCTATTTTCTCCTTCTTTCAGAATATATATTTTAAAAAATAATTTTTAATGAAAATCAAATTTTTAAGGATTTTGTAGTGTCCTATTTTGGAAAAAAAAATACATTGAAAGTTATTAAATTATATTTCAATTTTTTTATTTAAAGGATCCAATAAGATGACTCAACCTTATTTATGGACTATTTTTGGATGGACCTAAACAACCCAGGACAATTAAATTGTCATACTACATACATTGGCTTGACCTTACCCTCAATATGGGCCACCCTTTGGTATGCTCATAGTCTCTCATTGGTTTAGGTGAAAATATGATGTATATGTATCCTAAGGTCCAACAAAGGGCTTAGGACTTCAAGGAAGTAAAGGTAACATAGGTATGCGTTAGAAGGGGGTTGAATAATGTGATTAAGAACTTCAACAAATTCTTTTCAAAGACAAGTATTCAAACACATGTCTAAGTTTTTGCAAAAGAAGATTTAAACACAAAACAATAAACTGATTTAGAAGGATAGCAAAGGAACAACATATATTTATACTGGTTCACCAATTAACTAAGACCACATCTAGTCTCTATGTAAGCATAATAGGATCTTGTTTCACTGATCAAGAAGCTAAGTGTAACTCATACTTACAACGATTCTAAATATTCTTTAACACACTTAGACTCTTAAAACTAATTACCTAAGTATTTTTTTTCTTTGACAAGTCTCTTCAAGCTCAATCGGAATCAATACAGTTGAAAGGAATTAAGTCTTCACAAGACCTTAGGTGTCTAAGTTTACAAAACTGAACTAATAAGATATAAAATAATATAAAGCTCTTAAGGTTTTGATAAGAAAAATATTAGAGAGCTTTGTGCAGCTTGTAGATTCTTTGAATCAGAGAGATTATTATGCCTTTCACACTTTAAAGATGCTTCTTTATATAGACTTCATGAGGAAGAGCATTGTGTGACAAATAAAGCTTTCGCCTATTGTGATGACAACTGTTAATGCCTTAAGTAGTTGAAAAGTACATTTGTTCTTGTCAATCTTTCTATCAATATTATCTTTAGACTTTCCATTTTAGGAGGGCAATTAGGATGTTCGTGTAGCCTAAGAAGCTTTTAAAAGCTATAAGCATACTTGTGCTCATTCCTTTAGTTAGAAAGATTACAAATCAGCATTAGAGTTTTGGCCTATGGTTTATATTTACTATCTTCATCAAAGGAATGTTTGAGATTGGTCTCTTGGGGGATGAGTTCTTCAAACTTTTAGACAACTTCTTAGAACGTTTTATTTATCGGTTTGTGACCTTATTTACTACAAAGTACATGTAGACACCTTTGAAACATTAGTCTCACAAATAATGTAATGTTTTTTGTCGTAATCAAAGCTTTTGAGGGGTCCTTAAAACCTCATGTGTTATTTCAAGATTTAACTAGAAGATGATTAAACAATTTCATCACATACGCTAATATGCAAAATTGATGTGTGTTTCCAATGGCAAGAGGTGATGTCCACCTATAAGTGACTACGATGGTTAAATATGGGTGTTCATAAACTTATACAATTTAATACAAATCGTAAAACTGATAAAGAAACGAGATTCAAATAAACCAAAAACCAAAAAAATAAACTTCTTTTATTGGATTAGATCATATTTTAAATCTATATTTTAAAACCGACTCAACCCAACTCATACTGAACTTATATATATATATATAATATCATTTATAAAATAAAATTTTTAATTATATTTATATAATTATATTCCTCAACAATAAAACTAAATTAGATTGATTTAAAAAATTATTCCAATCTATTTATTCTAATACCGAAATACATGTACGTTTAAGCTAGTAAGGAATAGTGGAGTTTGAAGTTTAAAGGTAGGTAATGAGAAGAAAAAGAAACATATCAAAGTTTATTTATGAGGTGGTGCTTGTAGATGTTTTGGGGTAAAGTCCAAAATGATGGTATATCAGTTTGGTATGCATTATTTCGAGAAAAATTGTTAAGTGATGGGACACTGATTCTAACATAGCAGTATATGATGTAATGTTAACGACAATGTATACCAAATGCCGGCATTAGGTTCTTTATAAGTTGATCATGTGTCACATACACATTAACACCCAATGAATTTTGTAATTATTAGTTTGATTTCAGGGATCTAGTATCTATTTAGTATGTAGTTAAGAAAATGAAATTATGAAAATAAAAAAGTCTAAACAATAATATTAATTATTTACGTCGTTTGATATAATTAACATTCCATTTAACCATAGAATCTTTTTTTAAGTTAGTCAAACGTTAATGAACCAAACGGGACCTTAAAAAAATACACATAAAAAAGACTCTTCATTCACATCAATTAAACTATGTAACAAAAAGAGATTAGTTAAGCAAATAATGGCTAATAAAATTGCAAACCGCGTCGTACCTACTCAAGTCATTTTCATGTTTTCAGTGGATGATAGTTATTTGTGCCAGTCTTACCAGTTATTTGTCCCTAACATACAAAATCATAAAGTTTCCATTGGCTGAAATTCCCTATGCCTTGGTTCCACTCAAGTTTAGGTGACCATAAATATATAACTAGCCTTACTAATCATTGCTTATAGGATAATGTAGTAAAGATTTAAAGGTGATATTTTTTAATTTAAAGTATGGCATCTAATCTCATAATTTTGAATAAAATATTTCTATTTATTAATTGGTATATATATAATTTACATCCTTTCTTTTCTTTAGAGTTGGATTTGGTAGACACATTAAGAAAAAACACTTATTATCTTTATTCTTTGTGATTATTAACGAGGTCAACAAACTGCTTGTTTAGTTTGGCCATTTAGAGAATCAAACAGAAGTTGGGAAATTTTAAAAAATTCATTAGCTCCAACCTAGTTGGATTTGAGGGGAGTAATATGTGTCAGTTTTAGTTTCGAAAAGAAAAATCCGTTAACTCAACGAAAATTTAACTGTCTTAAACAATATATAAAATTAATGTTAAGATTACAAAATGACAATACATCTATAAACCAGTCAGATTTTAAGAAGATTGGGTGATATTTAGAGTATTGAATGTGTACCTAATGGATGGTACACCAATCCTATGAAGTAGTATGCATTGTCTGGGACTAGGCTGCAATAAGCATACGAATTATAAATTATAGTATAATGGTAGGATGCGTAGTTGGTGATGACCAAAAGAGAAATAGAAAGAAATTCGGCGATGTTGGGGAATATGCTGACAATTTAGAAGCTGTTAAGAATTCATTATTATGTAGGCCAATCCAGGAAAGTCCAGCTCATCTAGTCATTTGGAAGTTTTTAAGGGATACTAACATTAAACATATGGGCCAAATCCCCTTTGTCTCGTTGCTTCCATTCATTTGTTTAGGTTTCAAAGTTTAAAATTTCATTCATTTCTTTTGTTTTTATAAGTGTCATTTTGCACTTAAAAAGTTATTATATTAAACAATATTTTACAAAAAAAATAAAAATGTTGGAGTTATATATATATAACAATATTATACAATGAGTTTTTTTTATAACAATTATAGCATGACTTTTAAAATATTTCAAAACGTAAAAGATTTAATTGTTATGAAATAAAATGTATAAGATTAAATTGAGAAAAAAATAAGGACTACTAAAGATGTAAGTTTTATTGGTTAACAAGTATCATTTATTAAAGGTAATCCTCTTTAAGTTTAGAGAAGTAAAAAAAAATCTAAATCCATAAATATCTATGTATAATATCCTCCATAAATAAGATTTAAATTTTTAAATAGATATTGATAGATAAATTGATATTTCCACTATCAATTAAATAAATAAAGTGGATATTCATGGGAATCTATTTTACTAAAATATCTACTAAGTTATTTTATTAAAATACCCTTTACGTGTAAAGAAAACTTTTCTTCACACCTTCCTCAATTTTTCCCATTTATCACTCAAAAGTCGCTACCCATGTCTCTCTACGTAAGTAGGTAAAATAAAATGCAGTGTCTTTCTGTTTCGCCACTTTGAATGCATGGATATTAGTAAACTTTGAATGTTTAATTAAAACTTTAATAAGGAAGTGCGATAAATAAAATAAATTAAAAAGAAATAAAAAGTATATAAGTATTGAGAAAATTATTTATAACGTAATATAACACACCTTATTTTTTCAAACACATTAAGTGCTTAGACCACTAAAACTTTAATATGGTATTATAACCCAAGTAGGACCTATGAAACTTAAAAAGAAAAAAAAAGGGAGTCCAAGCTTAAAAAAATAAAAAAACAAAATAAAATTAAGTCTCAACTACAATCCTAGTGTTGGGAGTCCTACTTAGGGATACAAAATGGGCTGGCCCGCCGGACCTTGACCCGCCCCGCCAAGCTAAACGGGCCAAAATTTAGGGCCGGCCCCGCCAAAGTAAAAATTGTAATTTTTTAAAAAATGTGTCAAATTAAGATTAAAAAATTAGAAAAATAATTTTTAAAAAAAATTAAAGAAAATATTATTAAAATAAATGTATAAATAGTAAGAGATGTTACTTTTTTTTTAATTTTAGAAAATCAAAGTATATATTTTAATAAAATAAAGTATAAATTAGCAATATTTATATTTTTTTCTTTTGGTGGGGGCCCGTCGGGCCAGTCCGCCTAAAAATTCTTGTCCGCCCCGCTAAATTTGGTGGGCTTGGCGGGCCAGCTTGTTGGGTCTGACCCGTTTTGCCATCCCTAGTCCTACGGTGCCTCTTCCCTTTATTCTTACAAACATAATGGGTCGATAGACCACCTACAACTTATACATTATTTTTCTTTTTCTATTAATGAATATATGTAAATTCAATAGATTTTCACATAAATATAAATAAAACATAATTAGTATTTTTGTTTGTGGATATAAATAAATAATCACTATCTATATTTAACCCGAGAACGTTTCCATCATAGTAGAGTCAGCTCTACTAACATTTTTTTTTCAATCGTAAGGATTTAGACAACCAACCACCGTTGAATAGCAAACCTATATTTTAAGTATGCCCGTTTGGAAGATGTTTTAATTCATAATTTCAGACATTGGATTGTCTTTATATTCTTGATTCTTCTCAACCACAGAATTTAATAACTCTTGTACTTTTCTTAAAATGCTTCCACAATATTTCTGTTTTACAGCTGTGCAAATGGTACCCTTTTGTTTTGAATTCATGAACGATAAAATGATTACTGATGTCCTCTTGTGAATCCATAAGCTACCAAGCTCATTCTAGTTTTGGACTTGCGAGGCTGCTTCGAGATGTTGGAGCAGAATTTTGTCTCATTAGTCATTATTATTACAAAATATCTTCATCATCGTTATGGCAAAGCATTGAATAGGAACCTACATTCAAATTCAACTCTGCAAATATTATCCTTGAATGGTTTTCACTACCAAGTCCCAAATGGCCAAATTCAGAAATTCTTTTCATGATATCTGTAATACGTTTCCAAGTTTTGACACGATAATTTTATACGTTTTAAAACAATTTTTAAAATATAAATTAAGAGTTAGAGTGTTCGACGATGACACTACAGATTTTTTAGAGCAAAACAAAGATTTCCTCTTATTCCATTGATCAGTATTTTAGTCGAGCGATTTTGATCTCACAAACTCCAAACCCAAGTCTCCAATACAACAAGGAAAGGAAAAATGTCACCAGGGGAAAAAAGATAAGGTTCCTGAAATTGATTTTCCCTTTGTCTAACGGGACCGCAAACAAGCTGTAACTTCAAAAGTCCCGGGAAAAGAATAAAGAACTGCTAAGATTCTTTTCTCTAATCTTGCCAGTTCCTTTTAGAAATCCAAAGATGCCTATGCTAGCGTTAGCAGAATATGGTAACTTTCAGACTCACCACCACAGCATCCAGCACTTCCAACCTAGGTAGTTATGCTGAATATACCTCAGTAGGGCTTCTGTACTATGTACAGCAGTTATCATTATCATTATTAGCTGTACTCCATATGAAGGTCAAGTAAGATATCATATACCAGGCATTGTTATCTACAAATCCAATTGGATAACTGTAACTAGGACCACAAATTACAAGCTTAGCTGGTTAAGAAAGTGAACAGATTTATGTTTCAATGAGATCCAATCCATCTAGTATCTTTCTGGAAGGATCAAAAACTGCATATAATTTAACAGTAACTTCAACAGTTCAACTTATGCCTCTGAATGAACTGTGGGCAAAGGTTTTATCTTTTCCAAAAACTTCTCTGCTTCAATGAAGCCAACTGGTCCCAAAGACAAGTATTTTATACATCTCCATCTGCTTAAAGCTCACGAAATTTAAGTATCCACAGAGCATAGGTGGCAAGATTAAGTATTTATTAACCAGAAAGATGAATAGTCACCTTGGTGTATAGGGTAGCGCAAAACAATGGAGGTGTAGGTGGTTAACAGAGTTCAGGGGAGGCTGGTGAAAGCCAAATCTGTCCAAAAAAAAAACATGACAGGAAGAATTATATTGTGAATTTTTACTTAGTATAATACAACTTCAGGTCAAAACAATCTCCTACTTTAAAGTTTAAACCAATGCTGTAGTGTTCTTTGTATTATGTTCTTGTTTTTCTGGTCATAATGTCCAACTCTTGCCCAAGAAGTTGACACAGTTTATTAGGGGTGTATAACTGATTCTGTTATGTTTGAGGAAGGCACTGATAGACAGCAAATTAAAATTGAATTGGGCAACATATAGAACATCATGAAGAACCAAACCAGAATTAGTTTGAACTGGCTCAATGGCGGCAACAGGAATTCATGTTATATCAGGAAGAGCAACAAACTGATTATGCACATTATGATAGGAGGTGAAAGAATGCAAAGAACAAGATACATGGGCTATTGCTCCAGAATCTAAAATCCAAGAAGTGGGTGTAATGCTAGAAGAAGTAAGGTTAACAGAAAAAATCATACCATTAAAAAGATGAGAATCATCTGTTGAAGAATTGGTGTTTGAAGAGTGGTTCTTAAGAAGAGACACTAGTTGATGATACAGTTGAGTGTTGAGAAATAAGTTGGAAGGGTGGGTCTTAAGAGTGAGATGCTTGGTTAATCGCTGAGGAGTGTGCAGCTTGAGATGGTAATCAGTTATACACTCCTAATACAGTTTATTTATTTTTAGTAAACGAGGTACCATTAGAGCATATTCAAAGCTCAAAACTGAAATTTTTTAAAAATCACAATATGATTGATCAATAAAGGTAAATTCAAATTGTGAAAAATAAACATCCAATCAATTACCAACCTATCTATATATGACCTTTTAGTTTTCAACTCAAATTCTTTCCACAATTACCTAGATAGTCAAATAGAACATACAACACAGACACCATATTCAAAAATACATCAAGAAATTACCCCTCAAGTGTTCATGCAGCAGCAAAGACTTGATAAAAATAATGCAAGTGACAATTAGTGACAGGAATTGCAGTTGAAATCAGCACCCTCAATCAATCTAATACAGTATCAAAAACTGGAGAAGCAGAAAATAATAAGGATTGCTCTGGTAAGCTGTAAACAACTCAATACCTGTAATGCTTGGACTGAGGAGCATCTCTAAGTAATAACATTTTCCCCACTTGTAACATGTGATTCACTGGATAAAGTAGACAATCATTGAAATTGGAACAGGCAAATACCAACGGGCACACAAATTTTATTAAAATCTGAAATGAATAGAGCTATCAAATTGTTTACCTAAGGAATAGTCATCGGTTTTTCTCTGAAGATCTCTAACAGTAGGAATGTGCGTCACAGGAATTACCAAGTAATGTCTAAAAGCAAGCAGATTCAGATAGGCCAATTCAATAAAATATTAAAATGGTAAAAAAAAAAAAACATAACGAATTGAAAAATTAGTGAAACAGGAGATTAAATTTGCGAATTACGATATGGATAAAGAAACATCAGAAACAGAGTGAGGGAGTACCTGAAAGCAGATGGATTAACATCCTGAAAAGCGACAACCTTATTATCCTGCAATTGCATTTTCAGATCTCAGAAACTGAATCAGAAAAGGACACAGAAATTAAAAATGGAGAGAGAAAGAGAGAGACAAACGGAGTGGAGAAGAGTAGAGGAAGTGGATTTGGACGCAATATCACAGAAAACACAGGAGGACGGAGGTGCTCCCGCCATTATTTTGCCCTAAACATCACCAACACCATTGCGTGGAACGTGGAACTACCAAATTCCAACGGCCTTCCATTCACGCTATTGCAAAATCTTCTGACACGTGTCAACTAACGACAGGCCTACTAGTGTAAAAACTTTGAATTATAAAAAGAGATAGAAGACAGGTACAGTAAAGAGAATGCAACAACAAAATAAAGAGAACATGGAAATAAATATTATTAATGTATTCAAAGATATTACTACTAATTAAATATTTTTAAAACTGAATCGAACCAGTGAAGGTATCGATTTAAGTGAATTGTGATTAAATCAAGGATTCAACTGTAGTTAAATTAGTAATAATAAAAAATTGACCCTAATTACCTAATTAGTTTATAATTTGACTAATCAAACCGGCTAATTCAATTCGGTTTTGATAACAATGAGTAATTCTATATATATATATATATATATATATATATATATATATATATATAAAAGATTTATAACACTCCCCCTTGTATGTTTATGATTTTAGAATGTACCTTGTTAAAACCTTACTAAAAAAGCCTGAGAAAAAAATTAGTGAAGGAAAAAGAACATGTCATTCTTTAATATGCTTATTAAATCTGTAACATCCCTAATATTTTAGAAAAGTTTTAATTGGCAAAAAATTATTAATAATTGCCCGACCGGATTTATTAAGACTTTGGGAATTATTATTATTAAAGATGTAATTTCAAGTAATTAAATATTGTGGAAATAAATAAATTTATTTAATTGACTAATTACAAAAGGTTAAATGAAGAGTAATTGGAAGAAAGTAAATTAGAAGTTACCAATGAAGGTAAAAGGTAAAAGCTTAATTAAAACTTTAAAGAAATTATAAAAGAAAGAGGGAAATGACTATTTTGCCCTTGTGCCTTAAAATTTTATTTCATTTCCTTCTTCTTCCTCACCTTCACGCGAGACACTCTTCTCCTTCTTTCTTCCTCAAGCTGCCGTGACTTGCATGCATCAGTGGGAGGTCGATCTTGCGCCGAAACTTCGAGATAACTACGTTTTTGAGACCGTAGCTTCAAGGTGAGTCCAATGGGTCTTTTAAATTAAGCTTTCGCATCTCTTTCGTTTTCTCCGTTAAACCGAATGATCGTGCATGGAGGAATGAGCTTTCGTTTCTTACTCCTCTAGTGCGTAGAAGCTTGAAAATGGTTTTTAAAGTAATGAGGATGGTTTAACGTTGACGGGTTTTGCGTTTCGACCTCCGTAGGTAACGAAACAGTCGTCGGAGGATCGAACGGTGAAGTGGGTGTTGATTTCGAACGTAGGACGTTGGACATAGCGTCGAGAGAACGCCAATCTCATCAAGAACGAGTCGTCGGAGCTCAGAATTAAGGTAAGGGGGTGTTCGGGTTATAATTAATTAGAATGAGTAAATATAATTGAATTGAATCATTGAATTAAATATGGAACTAATGAGAATATATAAGTAATGATAATTGTATGTGTATGAATGGAAGCTGTGTATGATTTGTGATGATTATGAGCACAATGTGAATTGAATGGTGATGGGTTGTTGAGTATAGTGGCATTGTGATGATGGGCTTGACAAGTAGGTCGCCCAATTGATGAGTATGCGTTTTGTTGCTGGCCACTTGCAGTATGATATGTGAAATATGAATATACATGTGCGATTATGTGGTGTAGGACGGCCGACGGTATGTGCAGCCCCTCGTTTCTGGCTCCCGTGGTGTTTATGCCCAGTTGAGCTACCCAGTGGTCAAGTAGGACCCAGTGGTTGAAGTGGAGAGTCAAGTAGGACTCAGTGGACCAAGCAGGGTTCACGGGGTGTCAAGTAGGACCCCCAGCTGAAGGCCGATCCTTTTAGTATCCGGATACTAGGCGTCGAATTAATATGAGAGTAAGTTGTGTTATTCGATGTATTGTTAACATTGTGTAATGATATGAATGTGTTTTATGATGAGTGTTCATTGTGATTGGCAAATTGGAGATAAAGAATTGGAATTAAATTCTTGATTGGTAAATGGAAATTGAGGACAAGAGGTAAGATGAATGGTACAAGCTAAAACTAGTAAATATGTGCCTTGTTCTTAAATTGTTATTCTACATTAATTATGATACCAAACACTCACCCTTACTGTTGTTTCTTTAATTTTAGTAACCAGTGACAGGGAGGAGGTTGAAGCCCCGGAGATGCGTCAAGCGGAGAATTGATGCCAAGGAACTAAGGGAATTTATGAAATGAACTATGTGTGTTGAGTTAATTTGGTATATTGTCACCATGATTATGAATGTAATGGATAATGAGTAGAATCTGGATATTAATTGATGAGGGTATAAATTCATGAGGAAGATAAGAATTCTTATTGATGGAGTAGTATGATGGTGTGTTAGTAGTATTGATATGAGTAATGCGAATTTCATGATTGACTGCATATTGGCATGAAGCCAATAGTAAGCATGAATAATAATTTGCTATAGACATGTTTTGTGTATGAGTAGGAATATGAATGAGGTAGATGAGTGATGTGCATTGCATTGTGGAAATGTATGTAATTGAGTAGAGTGGGTTGAGTGGTGCATATAATTGTTAGGCAAGTTTACTGGTGTAATTGTACTGATCTTCTACACATAAGCTGCATAATTCGCTTGAGCGAAATGGTTTATCGCTCAAGCGACAGGGTTCTGTAGTCACTAGAGTAGTTTCGCTCAAGCGGATCCAATCTCGCTTGAGCGAGAGATAGAAGAAATGGTGACTGTGTCATATTCGCCCGAGCGGAAAGGATTCTCGCTTAAGCGAGAGGGCTTTGTATCAGGGAAACAAGGGCTATGCCAAGGCAGAACCCTCCGAGTGAGGAAGTAGATAAAATTCTGAGTGAGAGGTCTCCCTGTGTGATATTCCGAGCAGTTGTGTTCCGAGTGAAAATATCCGAGTTCAAGGTAACTCATTCCGAGTGGAGCCTCTCTGTGAGTGTAACTCCGAGTGAAAAATATGAGTAAACCCCGAGTGAGGATGAGTTTGTATATTCCCGAGTGGAAATCCGTGTATGTGTCACCTTTGTGGTGAGGAGTTGTTATGATGGATTAGATTGAATATATTCTAAGTGTATGAGTTATACATGTATTCCGAGTGAACATGGGTACCTATTCCGAGTGAATAGGGTAATGTGTATTTTGAGTGTCTAAGTATGGAATGAGTCCGAGTGGGACTTGACTTAATGGTTTTCCCTGAGTGAGGAAGTTATCATAAGTCCGAGTGACTTACTTGGTGAATATTCCGAGTGGCTTGGGGTTAGAGTAGAGCAGATTGGAACTTGACTGTTGGGAACCTTCCCAAGGGGAAGGAGATTGAGTATTCTCCGAGTGTGAGAAGTGTAATTATGCCGAGTGGTGAATGTGGAATACATTCCGCGTGAATTATTGTTGTGATACACCGAGTGGTGTTTAATTGGGGAATATTCCGAGTGAGGAAGGTTTATGGATTCCGAGTGGGATAACCTTCATTTATCGAGTGGATTGTATAAGTGTGACCCTTGCGGATAGAATATAAATGACTAAGTATATACGATGGGTTGTTCCCGAGTGAATGGAACTCTGGATCCCGAGTGATAGACTATGCGAGTATGAATCGGCCCTGACTGAGTTGGTTGAATGAAAAAATAGATCGGTCTGGATTGGTATGTCAAGAGGGAAGCCGAGTGTGAGATGACTCGGATCTTGTCGAATTTTGCCGAGTGAAACCGAATGAATGTTGGGTCGGTTTTCTCGCCTGGGAATGTGATATGGACGTCGCTCAAGCGAATGAAGACTTCACTCAAGCGAAAGTCTAGATTCTCGCTTAAGCGAGTTGGGGCCTCGCTCAAGCGAGAGGCCCCTGATTCCTTTTCTTTCCCCTTTTATTCCATTTAATAAGTTTCCTTTCTCACTTTAATTATTTGACTTAATTATGGCTGTTTTTTTTATTATTTAAAACATGTTTAGTGAAAAATAAATATTATTTTGGATTAGGACTTAATTATTATTATTGATCGCGAAAAAATTTTATTGTAAAATTTACTTGAATGAATAAAAATAAATGTAAATTGACCTAGGATGTCACAGGTGGTATCAGAGCGGTTCTTTCTAGAGCCGGGTGAATGGGCAGTGTTAGAAAATTGTTTGAGTCCCATGTCGGACTATTTTTACATTGTATGAAAATTGTTTGTGTGATAATTGAGTTGTAACAGGTCCACTTGGCATCATTTCCCTTAGAACTCTGGTGGCATTATGTTATATATATGTATGAGGTAAATACCCTATCCCTGACAGATCATTGGTTATTAATGGTGATGTGTTTGGTTATTGTAGAACTACTTCATGGTTGAAGGAGCTAGTTCTGGAGGAGGAGATGATTTCTTCTCAAAATTTTCTCAACTGATGAGTAGGATTGAATCTGGTCCCACTCTTGATAAATTTCTGAAAAGGAATCCACCTGTTTATAGAGGAGGTCATGATTATGATGGGGCTCATGTCTGGATGCGGGAAATTGAGCAAACATTTGAATACTTTGAATGCTCTGAAGAATAAAAAGTGCAATTTGCTACTTATCAATTGAAGGATGAGGCTCGTGTATGGTGGTCAAGGACTAGAATTCAGATGAATGCTGCGAGTGAACCATTAATGTGGACGAATTTCAAGCGGAGATTTCTTGCTAAATACTTTCTAGATAATTATAAAATCCGCAAGGAGATGGAATTCCTAAAACTTGAGCAGGGCAGAATGTCAGTGGCAAAATACACATCGCAGTTTGATGAACTATGTGATTTTTATCATCCTTTTTCTCTTGAAGGAACCGAAGGTAGTAAGTGTGCAAAGTATGAATCCGGGCTAAGAATTGAACTCCGAAATGTCATTGTTCCTATGGAGATCCGTGACTATCCTACTCTGGTAAATAAGGCCAGACTTGCGGAGGAAGTGCAGTTACAGAGGACGTCCCAATCAAGGGACAAGAGACCATTGAAGGCTAAAGGATTCAGTTTTAAAAAGATGGGTCAGTTTTTCCGTGGTGGCAAGTCTTCTGCTACATCTTCTTCTTCTTCGGGCCGTAGTTCTGCAGGCCGTTCTGGTGGTCATTCTGGTAGTCGTGCCTGTTATAATTGTGGCCGAGAAGGCCATATTGCAAAACATTGTCCGGCCAGCCAAATTTTTTGCTTCCAATGTGGACAACCGGGACATCTTAGGCCAGATTGCCCACAGAGGCAGCAACAAGGTGAACATAGCAGTCGAGCTAATACTTCTGTGGCCCGTGGTGCTAATTTTCAAAGAGGAGGTAGGAACAACAGTGGTCGTGGAGGCCAACGCCCGAGGAGGACTGATGCCCAATCTAGCGGTGCTCAAAATGTTATGACTGGATGAGTGTTCACTTTTGATGCTTCAGAGGTTGCAAGAACTGATAATTTAGTGCAGGGTAAGTGCATTATTCATGACTGTCTGGTAAATGTAATTTATGATTCGGGTGCAACACATTCTTTTATTTCTGAAAGTTGTGTGAGGAGGTTTGGGTTACCAGTGGTGTTAATGGAGAATGTCCTTAATGTCTCCACCCCTACTGGTTCTACATTCCGTGCCACCACCATGTGTGGAGGATTACCAATGCAAATTGAAGACCGTTCTTTTTGGGTAAATTTAATATGTATGCCGTTGAAGGATTTAGATGTTATCCTGGGTCTTGATTGGTTGTCTGCAAACCATGTTATGGTGGATTGTTACCGCAAGACTATAGTATTCTCTTAGGAATTGGACACTAAGAATGTGGTAAGTGATGTTTCCGCAACTTATGCTATTTTGTTTACTTCAGAAGGACGGTATAATCTTAATCCCAATGATATTCCCGTAGTGTGTGATTTTCCTGATGTATTTCCGGGAGAAATTCCAGGGTTACCTCCCAATCGGGAGATTGACTTTGCCATTGACTTGATTCCCGGGGCCGAACCTGTGTCCCGTGCACCTTATAGAATGTCTTCGGTGGAATTGACTGAAGTGAAGAAGCAAGTGAATGAGATGTTAGAGAAAGGGTTTATCCGACCGAGTGCTTCACCTTGGGACGCTCCGGTATTGTTGGTGAAAAAGAAGGATGGCAGTATGCGAATGTGTATCGATTATCGGCAGCTGAATAAGTTGACAATTAAAAACAAATACCCTTTACCACGAATCGATGATCTGTTGGATCAGTTGAGAGGCGCTGAGGTATTTTCCAAGATTGACCTGAGGTCCGGATATCATCAAATAAGAGTGAAATCAGAAGATATTCCCAAGACGGCGTTCCGGACTCGATATGGACACTTTGAGTATGTTGTAATGCCCTTTGGAGTGACAAATGCTCCTGCTATCTTCATGGATTACATGAATCGGATCTTCCAACCCTACTTGGATCAATTTGTGGTAGTGTTCATCGATGATATATTGGTGTATTCAAAGTCCATTGAGGAACATGCACAACATCTTCGAATTGTTTTGCAGATACTACGGGAGAAAAGGCTATATGCTAAGCTGTCTAAATGTGATTTCTGGGAAGAAAGTGTGCAATTCTTGGGCCATGTAATTTCCAAGGATGGAGTATCTGTTGATCCATCCAAGATTGAAGCAGTTATGGGCTGGGAGAGACCTAAATCAGTGACGGAGATTAGGAGTTTCCTGGGATTGGCTGGTTACTATCGCCGCTTTATTGAAGGATTTTCTCGTATTGCTCTTCCTTTAACTCGATTGACAAGAAAGGATAACCCATTTGTATGGTCGGACAAGTGTGAATTGAGTTTTCAAACTCTGAAGCGGTGTTTAACTACTGCACCTGTGCTTGCACTACCAGATGTGACAAGAGAATTTGTAGTATATTGTGATGCATCCAAGTATGGCTTAGGATGTGTGCAGATGCAGGATGACAGGGTGATTGCCTATGCTTCAAGGCAATTGAGACCGCACGAGCAAAATTACCCTACCCACAATTTAGATCTTGCAGCAGTGGTATTTGCATTAAAAATCTGGCGTCATTGTTTATATGGTTCTCGTTTTGTGGTATTCAGTGACCACAAAAGCCTGAAATACTTGTTCGATTAGAAAGAGTTAAACATGAGACAAAGGAGATGGGTGGAATACCTAAAGGATTACGATTTTGAATTGAAATACCATCCTGGAAAGGCAAATGTTGTGGTTGACGCTTTAAGTAGAAAAGTATTACATGCAGCCTTCTTGATGGGTAAAGAGCAAGAATTGTTAGAAGACTTTCGCGATATGAACATTGGGGTTGCTGTGCAAGCTCCGAATCAAATGATAATTGGGATGCTGAAGATCTCTAATGAATTCTTAGAATCTTTAGCTGTGGCTCAGGAGGAAGATGAAGAGTTACTAGAATTACTCGATACCCAAGCAAGAGGAATAGATATGGAGCTAATCAAAGGTACTGATGGAATTTGGAGATTCAGAAACCGAGTTGTAGTGCCTACAAAAGGTGACTTTAGGCAGGCCGTGTTAGCTGAAGCCCATAAAAGTTCTTTTAGCATTCATCCTGGTGTTACAAAAATGTACCATGATTTGAAGAGAGAGTTCTGGTGGCCAGGCATGAAACAAGCAATCATAGAGTATGTAAGATCTTGTGTGATATGTCAGAAGTGTAACGTCAAACACCAGAGACCCCCAGGTCTAATTCAACCTCCGGAGATTCCAATGTGGAAATGGGAAAACATTACTATGGATTTCGTATCCGGGTTATCCCGTACCCGTTCTGGTTGTAATGCAATATGGGTAATTGTGGATAGGCTGACAAAGAGTGCTCACTTCTTAGCTATGAACATGAAATGGTCATTGGACCGGTTGACTAGATTATACATTGCAGAAATTGTAAGATTAGATGGTGTACCTGCGAGTATTATTTCAGATCGTGACCCTCGGTTTACTTCCAGATTCTGGGGAAGTTTACAACAGGAATTGGGTACTGAACTGAGGTTGAGTTTTGCTTATCATCCCCAGACTGACGGCCAATCTGAGCATACAATTCAGACCTTGGAAGACATGCTTAGAGCTTGTGTACTGGAGCAAGGTGGTTCATGGGAGAGATACCTACAATTAGTGGAATTTGCTTATAATAACAGCTATCATAGTAGCATTGGAATGGCTCCTTATGAAGCTTTATACGGAAGACGGTGTCGTACGCCTTTATGCTGGAATGAAGATGGAGATGCAATCCATTTGGGACCTGAGTTAATTTAGGAAATGAATGATCAGGTGATAATGATTCGTGAAAAGATGAAAATTGCACAAGACCGTCAGAAGAGTTACTATGATAATCGTCATAGGCCACTTGAGTTTCAGGTGGGAGATCGGGTGTTTCTGAAGGTTTCCCCTACCAAAGGTGTAGGTCGGATACTGAAGAGCCATAAGCTTAATCCACGATACATCGGACCATATCAGATTCTGGAGAGAATTGGTGATGTTGCTTACCGATTGGATCTTCCCCAATCGTTAACTAATATTCACAATGTGTTTCATGTGTCACAACTTCGAGTGTACATTCCTTGCGACTCCATGATTGTACCTGAAGATTCTATTGAGCTGAAAAAAGATTTGACTGTAGAGGTGGCACCTATTTGTATTGAAGGATATCAAGCTAAACGACTGAGAAACAAAGAGGTGCCATTGGTGAAAGTGATGTGGCAGAATATAAATGGAGTAACTTACACATGGGAGTTGGAATCAGACATGAGGCGGCTGTACCCCGATCTCTTCAATAAGGTGCGTTGATTTCGGGGACGAAATCCCTTTTTAGGGGGGTGGATGTAACATCCCTAATATTTTAGAAAAGTTTTAATTGGCGAAAAATTATTAATAATTGCCCGACCGGATTTATTAAGACTTTGGGAATTATTATTATTAAAGATGTAATTACAAGTAATTAAATATTGTGGAAATAAATAAATTTATTTAATTGACTAATTACAAAATGTTAAATGAAGAGTAATTGGAAGAAAGTAAATTTAGAAGTTACCAATGAAGGTAAAAGGTAAAAGCTTAATTAAAACTTTAAAGAAATTATAAAAGAAAGAGGGAAATGACTATTTTGCCCTTGTGCCTTAAAAATTTTTATTTCATTTCCTTCTTCTTCCTCACCTTCACGCGAGACACTCTTCTCCTTCTTTCTTCCTCAAGCTGCCGTGACTTGCATGCATCAGTGGGAGGTCGATCTTGCGCCGAAACTTCGAGATAACTACGTTTTTGAGACCGTAGCTTCAAGGTGAGTCCAATGGGTCTTTTAAATTAAGCTTTCGCATCTCTTTCATTTTCTCCGTTAAACCGAATGATCGTGCATGGAGGAATGAGCTTTCGTTTCTTACTCCTCTAGTGCGTAGAAGCTTGAAAATGGCTTTTAAAGTAATGAGGATGGTTTAACGTTGACGGGTTTTGCGTTTCGACCTCCGTAGGTAACGAAACAGTCGTCGGAGGATCGAACGGTGAAGTGGGTGTTGATTTTGAACGTAGGACGTTGGACATAGCGTTGAGAGAACGCCAATCTCATCAAGAACGAGTCGTCGGAGCTCGGAATCAAGGTAAGGGGGGTGTTCGGGTTATAATTAATTAGAATGAGTAAATATAATTGAATTGAATCATTGAATTAAATATGGAACTAATGAGAATATATAAGTAATGATAATTGTTTGTGTATGAATGGAAGCTGTGTATGATTTGTGATGATTATGAGCACAATGTGAATTGAATGGTGATAGGTTGTTGAGTATAGTGGCATTGTGATGATGGGCTTGACAAGTAGGTCGCCCAATTGATGAGTATGCGTTTTGTTGCTGGCCACTTGCAGTATGATATGTGAAATATGAATATACATGTGCGATTATGTGGTGTAGGACGGCCGACGGTATGTGCAGCCCCTCGTTTCTGGCTCCCGTGGTGTTTATGCCCAGTTGAGCTACCCAGTGGTCAAGTAGGATCCAGTGGTTGAGGTGGAGAGTCAAGTAGGACTCGGTGGACCAAGCAGGGTTCACGAGGTGTCAAGTAGGACCCCCAGCTGAAGGCCGATCCTTTTAGTATCCGGATACTAGGCGTCGAATTAATATGAGAGTCAGTTGTGTTATTCGATGTATTGTTAACATTGTGTAATGATATGAATGTGTTTTATGATGAGTGTTCATTATGATTGGCAAATTGGAGATAAAGAATTGGAATTAAATTCTTGATTGGTAAATGGAAATTGAGGACAAGAGGTAAGATGAATGGTACAAGCTAAAACTAGTAAATATGTGCCTTGTTCTTAAATTGTTATTCTACATTAATTATGATACCAAACACTCACCCTTGCTGTTGTTTCTTTAATTTTAGTAACCAGTGACAGGGAGGAGGTTGAAGCCCCGGAGATGCGTCAAGCGGAGAATTGATGCCAAGGAACTAAGGGAATTTATGAAATGAACTATGTGTGTTGAGTTAATTTGGTATATTGTCACCATGATTATGAATGTAATGGATAATGAGTAGAATCTGGATATTAATTGATGAGGGTATAAATTCATGAGGAAGATAAGAATTCTTATTGATGGAGTAGTATGATGGTGTGTTAGTAGTATTGATATGAGTAATGCGAATTTCATGATTGACTGCATATTGGCATGGAGCCAATAGTAAGTATGAATAATAATTTGCTATAGACATGTTTTGTGTATGAGTAGGAATATGAATGAGGTAGATGAGTGATGTGCATTGCATTGTGGAAATGTATGTAATTGAGTAGAGTGGGTTGAGTGGTGCATATAATTGTTAGGCAAGTGTGAACACCTCTTTTGGTCCGGTCCAAGTGGAAAGAATCTTCTTTTATACTGCATTCCAACTCAAAATGATCAGATCCGAGCAGGATGGCCCTGAAGGAAGCTTTTCCGAGTGGAGTATGTCCCTGTTGAAGAAAAATCCGAGTGGAATGGCTCCAAAATGATGAGATCCGAGCAGGATGGCCCTGAAGGAAGCTTTTCGGAGTGGAGTATGTCCCTGTTGAAGAGAAATCCGAGTGGAATGGCTCCAAAATGATCATATCCGAGCAGGATGGCCCTGAAGGAAGCTTTTTCGAGTGGAGTATGTCCCTGTTGAAGAGAAATCCGAGTGGAATGACTCAAAAAATGATCAAATCCGAGTCATAATGAAGCATTTCCGAGTGGAATAAGCTCCTGTTAGGGAATCCGAGCGGAATGACCCATAAATGATCCAATCCGAGTAGAATTACTCAGAATGAGTCATTTCCGAGTGGAATACTATTGCTGATTGAAGTGAATCCGAGTGAGAGCTTTCTGAATGCGAGAAATCCGAATGAAAGAATACTAATTGAAATGCTGATTGAAGTGTGAAGTCCGACTCTCAGTGAATATGGGTGGTCAGATTCCGATTGAAACCAAGTCCGAGTGAGCACATCCGAGGGTCAGATGTTGAATGGAGCTCTCCTGACTGAAGTAACTGAGTGGTCAGATTCAGACTGGAAGAAAAGTCTAACTCTAAATCTATCTGAGTGGTCAGATTCTCTCAAGTACCAACTTCTAAGAGGATAGAAGATCGAGTCCGAGTGAATATTTGCCGAGTGGGCCATTCTACAACCATTTCTGAGTCCTTTTCAGTCAGATTTCCGAGCCAATCTTCACTCATCCTTCAAATAAGGGGCCGACTGAATCATTTGCCCCAATGCCGAGTCATCACCCTTCAAACCAATGCTGAGTCATCACCCTTCAACCAATTCCGAGTCAATCCCTTCAAATCAATCCCGAGCCATCACACTTCAAACCAATGCCGAGTCATCACCCTTCAAACCAATGCTGAGTCATCACCCTTTAAACCAATTCCGAGTCAATCCCTTCAAATCAATCCCGAGCCATCACTCTTCAAACCAATGCCGATTCATCACCCTTCAAACCAATTCTGAGTCAATCCCTTCAAATCAATCCTGAGCCATCACTCTTCAAACCAATTCCGAGTGCAGAAAGGCTGAGAATGAATATCTGGGCAGACTCTCTCAAGTCCCATATTTCTGAGTGAAAATAACCCCAACACCCGAGTAAACACATCCGAGGGTCAAACGTTGATTGAAACCCTTCTGATTGAAGTATGAGGGATGAGTCCGAGTGAATACATGGTCGACTCTTGAATAAACACATCCGAGGGACGATTATTTAATGAATCTCTCTTGACTAAAGTGAAGAGACTGACTCCGAGCGGTCAGATTCTGACTAAAAAAGGGTTCTGATTTTAGAGAAACCATCCTGATTGGAAAGTAGCTTACCTCCAATCCGGTTGATACACAAATAAATTGCTCCTGAGTCCTGAATCTGACCAAGACTTGTCCAGGAAACAAGTGAAACCATCCGAGTGGAAATATGGCCGACTCCAAATGAATGCCCCTGAAGGATTATTGGAGCTGTTGCAACTTCTGATTGAAAGGAAGGCCGGCTCCGAGTTGAATATTGAGTGAAGCTGACCTTGAATGAAACTTACTGAGACCTGATTGTACACCCAGGGTCCTGTATCCGAGCACAAGTGACGAATCCGAGTGTAGAAGCATTGCCGAGCGAGATTCTTCCGAGTGGTTGAGTCCTCTCAGATTGATTCACACTCAGCAGCTATTAAAAGATTCCTACTCGGTCGGCTACTAAAGGATTCCTACTCGGTCTTTTGTGAAAGGATTCCCACTCGGTCTGTTATAGATTGATTCTCACTCGGACAAGACTGATAGTCATTCCTCTCGGAATTCTATTGGAGAATAGTCATTCCTCTCGGAATTCACTCCCATTGAGGATGAATGCTGACTGAGAGGCTAATCCGAGTCATCCTCTCTCGGATTTCCACCATCCTCTCTCGGATTTCCACCAGGCTCCCCCTGTTCGCCCGTGCTGACTTGGATTCCACCACCCAAGTGGATCCAAGAATCCTGGGGGTGGCAGACAGGGGCGGAAGTAGAGGAATTAAAAATTCCCACCAGCCGCTGTCCCCCACTACCAGGCTGCCTCCACTCTGAGTGGAAGCCTGAGCTGGCCTTCCACTCGGAAAAGCCTATAAATGGACAAGGGCTGAAGCTTTGAGGGACAGAAGGCATTCATTAAGAGAAAACTCTGCCTGAGTTCACCTTCATTCTCTCTCTCCCTTACACCGTCCAGCCCCTCACAGCAACTAAACACCCTCCAGCTCCCTCTTTAACCCATAACACCGTCCTCATTCTTCACAGCCCTCTCCAACAGCCCCCACACCTCCTTCTCCTCACCTATACCGTACAGCTCCCACATCAACCGTCCTTTAAATCTCACCATCCCTCCTCCTCTCTCTTCATACCACACCGTCTCCTTTCCCTCCAAGCACCTTCAAACTCCTCAACCACCCGCTGCCTTTCTCACTCGGTCGGTCCCTTCCACCTTCAGTCAGTTGCTGACCCACTCTGCAGTTTCTTATTCCATCACTCGGTATTCCTCTTTTCACTCGGTACTTTTATTTCTCACTCGGTTTTTTCCATTTTCACTCGGTTTTCCCATTTTTAACTTGGTTTTTTCCATTTTCACTCTGTTTTTTCCATTTTTTTACTCGGTTTTTCCCTTTTTCTCACTCGGTTTTCTCTTCTCCCACTCAGTTTTCGCTCATTTTTCCCTCTCTTTTTCGAACTCACTGTTTCCCTTTCTCTCTTGTAGCTTCTGCTACCTTCCCTCCTTTGCTTCATAGTAAAAATATAATAAAGGGAAATAAATGTTTCCTATGTCTTCTTTCAAATCTAAATAAAATAAAAAAAAAGAAACAAATCATTTTTAGTCAGTGTCGTACGGAAAATACTTCCGTCTACACAACCTCTATAGGATCCGTACACGTGCGAAGAACTTCGTCTTGTATGGGTTCCTCACCAAAATGATACCCACCAACATTTTCCCAATCTTTTCCTAAAAAAAAAGAAACACTCAGAACTACGTAACCCTGATTTCTTGATAATTCAAGAATACGTAGGAGCAGGACCTCAACTCCTGTCGGGCCCATCTTTCTTGCTTCTTTTTACTGATTTATTTCCTCACTTTCATGTTTCTTTCATAAGTGTTCTTTTTTTTTTGTTGTTTCCGTGAAAATCAATTTAGACGTGATGTCTTGTTGATTTCCCCCTAGTTTTCGTTCGAGCCTCGCCATGATTCATAGGGAAGAGATACTTAGGACGAGACGTCCCGCTTATCTCTTTCCTATCCCTGTCTTTTTTTATTCGAGGATGTCTAATTTAGGCGTTACGTCTTATTTGCATTCTCTTCCCCTTTCTGTCACATATCGAAGTCGAGTTTAATTCGGATGAAACGTCCCATTGACCTCGCTTCGACATTCTATGTTTGTACAGTTCTCTACTTCATTCCATCGTTTTCAAATAAAAATACACAAAAAAGGAAGAAACCATGTTTTATTTAAGGCTATTTATATTACGCTTTCAATCTTGGTACTGTTTCTGACAGGCGATGTAGGGTGCTAATACCTTCCCTACTTGTAACCGACTCCCGAACTTGAATCTCATTTTTTAAACCAGTGCTTTCACTGAACTCAGTTTTTTCCCAATATTTTTCCTATGGATAAAAACGTTGCTGGCGACTCCCTGTTTCACACTAGGTTTTTCTCTCTCATCGCGCCGTCGCGATCCAGGTTGCGACAACAAGTTTACTGGTGTAATTGTACTGATCTTCTACACATAAGCTGCATAATTTGCTTGAGCGAAATGGTTTATCGCTCAAGCGACAGGGTTCTGTAGTCACTGGAGTAGTTTCGCTCAAGCGGATCCAATCTCGCTTGAGCGAGAGATAGAAGAAATGGCCACTGTGTCATATTCGCCCGAGCGGAAAGGATTCTCGCTTAAGCGAGAGGGCTTTGTATCAGGGAAACACTCTCTGGAAGGGATTCGCAGCATCAGTGTTTGCTCTCTGGAGGAAATTCGCTCAGGCGAATGGAGTCTCGCCCGAGCGAAGGGTCTGAGGAATGGCATTCGCCCAGGCGAGTGAGGAATCAGCTCGAGCGAGTGCAGTGTGTTGTGATTAGGTGAGGTTCTGGATGAATCTCGCTCAAGCGAGAATGGCCGCGCTTGAGCGAGCCAGTGAGGAAATGGTCACTGGACCTTTTTTTTCGCCCAAGCGAGTGTGAGTGGCTTGAGCGAAAGTGGGGAGTGTGAATGCTGGGTGATGCTCACTCAGGTGAGTGACTTGTATGGTTGTGTTTTGACTGAGTGTATGATGAGTAAGAGGGATTCTTGACGAAATTCATTCGAGTGGGAACCTTAGAAAATAATTTCTTGATGTAGTAAATTTCCGAGTGAAATTCTGAGTGGCTATGCCAAGGCAGAACCCTCCGGGTGAGGGAGTAGATAAAATTCTGAGTGAGAGGTCTCCCTATGTGATATTTCGAGCAGTTGTGTTCCGAGTGAAAATATCCGAGTTCAAGGTAACTCATTCCGAGTGGAGCCTCTCTGTGAGTGTAACTCCGAGTGGAAAATATGAGTAAACCCCGAGTGGGGATGAGTTTGTATATTCCCGAGTGGAAATCCGTGTATGTGTCACCTTTGTGGTGAGGAGTTGTTATGATGGATTAGATTGAATATATTCTGAGTGTATGAGTTATACATGTATTCCGAGTGAACATGGGTACCTATTCCGAGTGAATAGGGTAATGTGTATTTTGAGTGTCTAAGAATGGAATGAGTCCGAGTGGGACTTGACTTAATGGTTTTCCCTGAGTGAGGAAGTTATCATAAGTCCGAGTGACTTACTTGGTGAATATTCCGAGTGGCTTGGGTTAGAGTAGAGCAGATTGGAACTTGACTGTTGGGAACCTTCCCAAGGGGAAGGAGATTGAGTATTCTCCGAGTGTGAGAAGTGTAATTATGCCGAGTGGTGAATGTGGAATACATTCCGAGTGAATTATTGTTGTGATACACCGAGTGGTGTTTAATTGGGAAATATTCCGAGTGAGGAAGGTTTATGGATTCCGAGTGGGATAACCTTCATTTATCGAGTGGATTGTATAAGTGTGACCCTTGAGGATAGAATATAAATGACTAAGTATATACGATGGGTTGTTCCCGAGTGAATGGAACTCTGGATCCCGAGTGATAGACTATGCGAGTATGAGTCGGCCTTGAATGAGTTGGTTGAATGAAAAATTGGATCGGTCTGGATTGGTATGTCAAGAGGGAAGCCGAGTGTGAGATGACTCGGATCTTGTCGAATTTTGCCGAGTGAAACCGAATGAATGTTGGGTCGGTTTTCTCGCTTGGGAATGTGATATGGACGTCACTCAAGCGAATGAAGACTTCGCTCAAGCGAAAGTCCAGATTCTCGCTTAAGCGAGTTGGGGCCTCTCTCAAGCGAGAGGCCCTTGATTCCTTTTCTTTCCCCTTTTATTCCATTTAATAAGTTTCCTTTCTCACTTTAATTATTTGACTTAATTATGGCTGTTTTTTTATTATTTAAAACATGTTTAGTGAAAAATAAATATTATTTTGGATTAGGACTTAATTATTATTATTGATCGCGAAAAACTTTTATTGTAAAATTTACTTGAATGAATAAAAATAAATGTAAATTGACCTAGGATGTCACAAAATCAATACCGCATCATTAAAAAACTTGCTTGGAAAACTCAAGCATGACAAAATCATAGTTAAGAGAAAAAGAATACAAAATATATTTATTTCTCCCTCTTATGTAGGCATTCATGTCTAAGGCAATAAAGACCAATCTTCTCTACTAGTTGCTCGAAGACTTTGAATGGTATTGATTTTATGAGAAGATCTTCCAGATTTTCACATGAACGAACTTGTTTGACATATACATCATTATTCTTATGCTTCGTTCTATCACATTTAGTGTAGTCTTCTTCCTTTATGTGGGAGATGCACGCAACTTTATCTTCATATGAAATTGCTCGAGACATTCTCCCGAATGACAAACCACAAGATTCTTACACAAATTGGATCATAGATCTCAACCACTCGACCCGCCTCATGTAATGTTAAAATTTCCACATGATTTAAAGGTGTGGTTCTTATAGTTTGTTACGTGAAATGTCATAAAATCGTGATTTTGAGTCAAGAATGTATGTAGTCGAGATCTATGATTTAATATGTACAAGAATGTTGTGGTTTGTCATCTAAAATAATGACTCCAACAATTTTATATGAAGATAATGCTTCATGCATCTCCCAAATAAAGGAAGGATATATTAAAAGTGATAGAACAAAACATATTTTACCTAAGTTCTTCTTTACTCATGACCATATATGTCAAACAAGTTCACTCATGTAAAAATCTGGCAGATCTTTTCGTTAAATCATTATCAATCAAAGTCTTCAAGCAATTAGTAAAGATAATTGATCTTTGTTGCCTTGAACACAAATCTCTAGACGAGGGGAAAAATAAATATATTCTGCATTCTTTTTCCCTTAGCTATGGTTTTGTCCCACTAAGTTTTCCACACAAGGTTTTTTAATGACGTAGTATTGATTTAGTAAGCATATTAAAGAATGACGTATTCTTTTTTCTTCACTAAGTTTTTTTCCATAGGATTTTTTTTGTAAGGTTTAACAAAGCACATTCTAAAATCAAGGACATCCAAGGGGCAGTGTTATGAATATTATATGTGGATGTCCAGAGTAATCTAAAACATTATAGAAGGGTTGTAACAAAAGCCAAATTTAAGACTTATCTTATATCTATAAATAGGGATACTTGTAATGCTAAATACATGAATGAGAATGACATCTCTATTACGTCGTTCCATTCTCTTTCTCTCGTTCTTTTTTATCTTTATTTTTATAATAAAAAGTTGACAGCTAAAATTAACTATCTTTTCCAAAAAGTGATTTCCCTTGACGAGAGTTAAAGATGAAATAAGTTAAGTTAGATTAGGCTTCAATCAGTATAAGCTAACAAGGATGATATTTAAACCTAAACAGCAAGTACCAACTCATCATTGTCCCGACTTTGACAAAGGGAAGTTTGCTTTGACCATCTTTAAGGAAATCTCAACTTAACTTGGATCAATTTGGCAAGTTCTTTTGCTTCTGGTGCCATTTTATGGGATTAGTACTAGTGTCATGTCTTAAGGCTAAAGCCAGTATCATGCTTAAATCAAAAATAAAATAAAAAACTAAAAATCTATTTAAAATAAAATAAAAACTAAAATATAATAACACATCATCATCATCTTCCTTTCTAACTTTTCTCCCATTACTCTTTCTCTACCATCTCCTCCACCACCTCCCTACCCTTACCTTTATCTAATCATCAGATGCACCCTCCACCACCGTTAGTCACCCTTCCAAACCCTTCATCCATCTTTCAAGAAAAAAAACAAACACCACTACCACATTTGACCTTCATCCCCCTTCTCAACCCTAGTTGCCACCCTCATCCACCGCACACCCCACCTTCAACCATAATCTCCACAATCCACCCTCCCACTAACTCCCAACCCTTGAAAATCTACCGTGAAGCCACCCAACAACAACTTAGAAGCAAAAGTGAACCCAACAACATAAATCACATAGCTCAATATACTTAATTTCCAACAAGCTAACAATGGGAAATAAAAAAATCAACGAGATCAAAAAAAAAATAGAAAATCTTAAAAAGATTCGAAGGTTATAGCTCTATCACAAAATCAATGTTGCTCTCACCATTGCCGTTCGCCACAGCCATTTTTCACCACCACTGCCACCTTCCTCCACTTAGGGATGACAATAGTGCCCGAACCCGTGGGTATCAACCCACACTCACCCCGACATTAATGGAGAAAACTTGCTTTGACCAAGTTTAAGGGAAATTCAACCCCGATCCCGACTTGATTTTAGCTAGGATGAGACAGGTTTGGGAATACAAGTACTTGCCCTAAAGCTGTCCTCGAACCCGCCTCATTATAAAACTTAACTAATTTAATTATAATAATAGTTAATAATAATGATAAATTAATATATATTTTTAAGTTTGTTATTATTTTTTTAGGAAATTTTTTCCAACATTACTTAAATTATAAGAAAGTGTAAAACTTATAGGTTTCTCTGAATTCGATGAGAACCCATAGGAATGAGTTTTTGTTGCATAATTTTAAACCCACCTCTTTTAAACTCATACTCAAACCCGCCTCAATCTCCAAGGGGTTGGGGTCGAGGAGGCTTAAACCTGCCTCTGACTCGCCCACATCAACAATTTGAAACATATTAGACTATTCATAAGTCTTTATATAGAGGATTAGATGAAAACTTTTTAAACTGAAAAAACAAAAATAAACCCTTTTTTTATGGTTAAAGACATCGATTTAGAAGGAAAATCTACTTACTCTAATGTCTACATTTTTTTCCTAATCCTCTATGATAAACAATCAAGTATCCTCGGTAGATAATCTCATTCAAGTCGAAAATATTCACATCATAACAAGTTAACTCTCAAAACATAATATATTAACATAAACTCAATATATACAATCATATATTTATCATTAAAAATAATATTTAAATCTTACTTTTAAAATTTAAAAACTGACCATCCCGTCCCCTCTATTTTAAAACCCTCTCAAATAAAGTTAAACAAAAAATCAAACATGCAATACTTATCTAAACCAATGAATGGAGGGACATAATAGCAAGAAGATATTGAAACGACGAAAATTGAAACTACGAAAATGGAATACATCTTATTTAATTAAGTGAACCTATTGTATCTTTTTTCATATGATGCAAAATGATTTCCACCAAAAATAATAAAAACACGCACGTATCAATTGCTGCCTCTTCTATAGAATTAGGACCAAAGTTTCTCTCCATTAAGCGAAATAACCAATTACCTAATGTTTTGGCCTTTATTATCGATAATAATATATTTTTACTACTATCCAATTGTGATCTCATTAAAAATTGAACTGTAATACGACAGTTCTAACGTTACCTTTAAATCTTGTAGAACACTTCTACTTCCCACTCCCATCAATTTTTGATAACCACTTCCATGTTACTTTCGTGGCAGTTTTGTTTTGTTTTTTTAATATATTTTAGTGCCATTATACATTAGTATAGATATTATAGACAATAAATCCATATTTAATTGCGATTTATGGATTGATTGGAAGTTGCCTAAGACAGCCCTTGGTTAATTAGCCAACCTACACAGACAATCAGCGTCTTGGCAGACAAAAGAAGGCACACCGAATTTTCTCGGCGCTCATCTTTATTGGTGGATGTTATTGTCATTAGCACAGTATTATCTTCCCAAGTACAAACCCAATGAACTGAAAAGTACAGACATCATATCAAAACTCCTGCAAACGTTGCCCGGAGTGTGGATTTATATGAATGGGCAACGAATCATCAAAGAAAGGAGTGTGACTAACCCAAAATTGAATCAAGAAACAGAGGTAATGCAGTGCATACTATAATCACCTAAAAAGCCCTTATTTCATACATTTTGGGGTTGTAATCAATTAAGGGGAAAAAATTAAAAAATAAGTGGCGGTACCACTGGCCTAAAAATTGTAAAAGGTACCTCTTCTAATTTCGTCTAGCAGGATAACATGCTGTACCTCAAGCATGTAAAGCACGCAAAACTGCAAGATATTACAATGGGTTTTTGATGTGTTAATAATAGTCCTTTATATCCTGTGGTTGCCCTGAGGTAACTGTAATTCTTCATAATCCCCAACGCAAACCTGCTTCACATTTTGAATTAGCTCAGGGATCAAACCAGATGCAAGAGGTTTACAGCCATTTTCATATCAGTAATGAGCAAGATAGCAACTGGTAATACCTTATGTTGATTGCTGCCATAAGCGTACTCTACATACAACTGTTTAGGTTTTCCAGGGCATGGATCACAAAATCCCATAATGCCTGATTTTTTTACACCTTCATGAAGCTGCGTCAACAAATAGGACATTCGTTATGTAATAATAATAAAAAAGTCTCAACAAGTAAACCATGTAGATAAATAAGACTTATTTTGAAGTTATAATATTAATGTTAAAGGTTCCATCCCAAGATCAATTGATAATGGTTAGAGTGACTCAACAGGTATTTAAATCATGTGAAATATTATAAGGCAGACGATGTAGAACTTCCAACACGCCCCCTAAGGTAACTTTTGACCCATAACAATCGTAAAGAATACTCTAATTTTGATATCATGTTAAAAGTTCCATCCCAAAACCAATTGACAATAGTTGAACAACAGGTATTTATATCATGCGAAATATTATAAGGTACGCAACGTGAAACTTTCAATAATTAATTTATGCAAAATTTAGCTATGTAAGAATAAGATCAGCCACAAGTTGCAAAATAATGCTAACTGCATAATCCATAAACAAGTAATACAAAATTAAATGAGTGTGCTTAATCAGCGAAAGCTCAAAATTCAACATGTAATACATAAATTAGTTGCTTCTTTCAGCTTATGAATTTAATTTATAGAAATATTAAGTTCTGGATGTATTATCTCACTTGATAGGCATTTCAAGAAGGTTTCTGCAAGCTTCACTGGGCTACAAAGATTACCATGTTGATTACTCGTCCAATATTTCCAAGTTAATTAAATAATTGCATTAGCAACAAATGCATTACTTGACCAAGTCCTTGGGTCTTGAATCTCTTTGATATAAAACTTAGGGTTCAGAAATTAAGTTTCAATCCAAATAACCAAACAGAAAATCTCACCCGATAAGTTTTTAATACAGTCTCAATTCAAATCATTCCCTCTCAAGATCTCAATTTTAACCCATCATGCTTTATCACAGAAGTATGCTGAATTTTATCTTTTATTTCATATTTAGTGCAATTGTTTTATTGTTCTGGAAGTAGGCAGAAACAAAAATAGTTCAACTTTGTAGCCAAGTTGAATATTTTTGTGAGAACATACATTGTAAAACAAAGCATACCTTGAGTTGACCAGAATCATTAACTAGAAAATTCAGAGGTATTGTAACATCAATGACTTCTGAAGTTGATTCAAAACTTGTCTCACTTGATGAATTTAAGTTGTTCAAAATGACTTGATTTCCATATAGTGCTCTCATAATCACCAATCCACCTGTCTCTAATTGCTTGTTTCTTTTCCTATTTGCCACATTTTGTTGTAATTTCTGAGCTTTCTCTGCCGCAGCCCTTGCTTCCTTAACCTGCACAATTCCCCAGGAGAGAGGGAGATGTTATCCAGAATGTTCAATGAAATTCAGCAAAATATGAGAGATATAGGCATGTCACCCTCCTGAATCAAGATCAGAGGAAATAATGAACACAACTGCTTCGTTTCAAGCTCAAAATACATAAATACAAACCCATTGATAAGCTCTGAGTCGAGAATCAAACTCATTATGTATCTGATCATCCACAATCACTACTGAAACCTATAAGGAGCCACTTGTTCAAATAGAACCCTAACTCCCAAGTATTATGGACTAATGTGAGACATCTGGGTATGAAACATGTGGGAATTGAGGTAGGGATAGCAAAACGGACAAGATGCGCAAAAAATGACAGGGCAGTCAAAAAAACTCAGCCCTTTGTCCACTAAGGCTTGGCCCGCCAGCTTGGCGGGACGGGCCAATTCGGTAGGGTCTGCTTAAGGATTAAAATAATATAAATATTAATGATAAATTAATTTATACTTTAGTTTATATCTTTATTTTCTAAAACTAAAACAACAGCCAGGTCTCTCACTCTTTCTCATTATTCTCTTTGACTTCTTACCCAAGAAAAGTATTTTTAGATTTTTTAGGGTTCTTTTTATTAATTTAAAATATATTTTTAAAATTTTTCTAACAGGCCGACCCGCTAACAGATTTTTTTGGTGGGCCGGCCCGCGAACTCTCTTTTCGGTGGGGCAAGGCCCGACAGGCTAGCTTGTTTTGCTATCCCTAAACGGAGGGCCCCATGTATATGGCAATTGAAAATTGTAAACATTTCCAAATTTCAAAAATGTGTTAAAGTCATGATTGATAGTACATAAATTGTCATTGTGTTATTTGGATAGAGTGAAAAATTTAATAAAAATAGAGAAATCCAAGATTTAATTAAACCTATAAGATGTTTAACATTGAGGGTAAAAGTTGCAAACAAGAAACAATATAGAATAATAATAGAAGCCAATTGCCACTACTCCTTTAGGCACATTAATCACCCATACCTGAGCAGTTGTTTTCTCATCCTCCTCTAAAGCCTTCTGCTTATTCCTTCTAAGGTAATAAGGTTTAATAAAAAGTTTCTGCAAGCACAACACAAATATTTTTTAAAAATTGACAAGGGAAAAATTTTCAAATTGTCCAATAAATCAAGCAACCACATCTCAGATTTAGCAGAAAAATAATTCTTCCTACAGTTTTTCGGGATCAGAAATATTTGGTCATAAAATACTGTAAGCTGTGATCAAGATCTTGTAACTAAGGCTACAGCTTACATGAGTGAATCGAGAAGTAAAAAGTTTCAATATGTATTTTTTTTTATTTTCAATAAATTTTTCCCTGCCTAGCACACATGGTTTAAAACAAAAGATGATTACAGACAAAATATCACCCAAACAAAACACTACTTGAAAGACCTTGCTTGACACACATTGAAGTTTTTATGCATCGCAATGCAGTAACAGCAAAAATAGTTGGTAACCATGAGACAAAGACACAATTTAGATAGGAAAAATTGTTGGTAGGCACTACATCGACTGCTACATTCTATAATAAAGCTACATTATTTTATTCCCCAATGACTTCCCTGGCAACACTGTCCAATTATAGTTTCCCCTTTGTTTTCAAAACTAAGCTCTAAATAACCACACTTTACAACAATGAAAATATTAACCACTGTTATGAATATGGTATACATTACGCTAAGAAACAATATCTGTTCCATATGTTGATCACAAAAATAAGTTAGGAGAACTTGCAGATATAACCACCCCCACTATATAATGATACTACATTCCACATCTTTTGTTGTTTTAACCTTTTCATTTTGTAGCAAAACTTTTGTTATTTTAAAATTCAGCACTTATTTCATTTTTCCCAACTATACCCTCATTTAATTGTCATGGATATTTATTTAAAACTGATGTTAAATAGCAACAAAAACAATAATTTTTTCTCTCACTTATCATCCCTGCTTTTAATCAATCATCACATTCTTTATTAATCCTATATCTCCTCTCCATGGTAGTAAGTATTGCATGAATCTCGATATGATCCATGTGATACAAAATGATTCATGGTTTGAATGATGCAAATCATTGGTTGTATCTTTTTTGGGTCAAAATCATCTTCAAATACTGTACATCGTCTATGTATCAATTCAATCGCGAGTTAGAAGTGAATCGTCCAATTCCTAACCATGACTGTGCGAAGCCAGGTCACACAACCCGATTTGGGAATGGGCTTTTTTAACCAGAAAAGGGTTTTTTTACATGGAATGGGCCGCTCCTTTTAGGCTAAAACCCTTGCACGACATAGTGGGATGCAAATAGGTTAAAAACCCTATTTTCAAATGTTTTTCTCCCTCCTTTCAAAGCAATTGTCCCTTTCTCTATTCCTTTTCTTCATTATTCAATTGTTCTCCAACCTATATTGTCTCCCACGTTGCTGTCCAGTGGACCTTGTTGCTGTTAGGATTTATTATTTTTTGTTATCTCTACTGCTGTTTGGTGGTTCCCTCCCCTTACAATCCCACACATTCTGATTCCTAAGTTGACATCAATGAGTCGAAGTAAAAAAAAAAAGAGGGAAAAAGATATCACGTGGGATCACTGTGAAGCTATCCCCCCACATAGACTTCAGGTTAAATGCAAGTATTGTGCTCATGAGTGTTATTGAGTGTTTTGAAGAAGGATGAGATGTTGCTGCCAAGGGAACAACTGACTCAAGTGTTAACAAAGGAGTATCCAAAGTTACCAAGCAAAGGACAATGAATGAGATGTTGAAAGATAGAGATGTCGTGATCCAAGAAATATATAAATGCATTTACAGTAATGCATTACCCTTTAATTTAGTAAGAAGTCCTCTTGCTATTCAAATGTGAAAAGTTGTAGGAGATTATGGTGGGGGTTTGAAGCCTCGTACTTACCATGAGGTGAGGATTTCTTTTCTAAAATAGGCTGTTGATGAGAATCAGAAAAGCCTGAGAAATATAAGGGTGGATGGGAGAAATGGGGTTGAACTTTAATGTGTGACAGTTGGACTCATGAGAAAGGGAGGTCACTAACTAACTTTCTTGTTAACAGTCCACGTGAGACTGTATTTTTGAAATACAAGTTATGACTGATGGTGCTTCCAACCTTGTGGCAGCAGGGAGAATAAGAGGAAGAAATTATTTTAGTGCTTGTTGTGCTCATTGCCTTGACCTAATCCTTCAAGACATTGGAGAGCTCCCGGTATTCTTTACCCCCATTGCAAATTCAAAGAAGATCACATTACATTTATAGGCATACTTGGGTTCTTTATTTGTGTAGGACATATTCTAAGGGAAGAGTTAGCAAGACCAGCTGTGACAAAATTTGCTACATCTTATCTTACTCTTGATTGCATTATGCAATGCACTTAGGTCTATGTTTGCTTTAGAAGAATGAGCCTCTAGATCATATGGTAGTAAAAGTGAGGGAAAGCAATGAACCTAGTGTTAAGTGATACTAGATTTTGGAGATCAATTAAATTTTGACTAAAGTGTGCATTCCACTTGTTAAGTTTTAAGGCTTGTTGATGGTGATTCAAAACCAGCCATTCCCTATATTTATGAAGCAATGGATAGGGCCAAAGAACAAATTGCTGAAAATTTTCAGAAGGAGACAAGATACAAGAAAGTATGGAAAATCATTGATACTAGATGGAATTTACAACTTCATAGACCCTTTTCCTAGGTAAGTAATTACATCCTTACTATATTTTAAGTTTTCTGGACTTTAATTTATTCGTATTAACTACATAAATTATCTTCTTATGTATTAATTGATTAGATTCCATTATGACAAAATGTTCAATCCGGATAGTGAGTTATTGTATGGCTTGTATGAAACCATAGAAAGGATGGTGTCCGGTAGAAGAATAAGGTTTATAATTGATCAACGGCCAAAAAAGTTCAAGGGAGCTAAGAGACTTTTTGGAATGATCATGGCCATACGTACTAGGGACAAAAAACAACACAGTACATCTTCATATATATCATAAATTTTATAATTCTTTGTTTTAATACTATAATTCTTTGTTTTAATAGCTCTTTGGCCGGAGAGTTTTGGGGGAGAGGGTAAATAGTTGCAAAAATTAGCCATAGGAACTTTTTGAGTCTCACATATAGTGCTGGGGGATGTGAAAGAAATTGGAGTACCTTTGATCAAGTGCACACCAAGAGAAGAAATAGGTTGGAGCAACAAAGATTGTTCGTTAAACATAACCTCCAACTTGAGATGAGGTAAAAGATTAGAGAAGAGAAGGGGATACTTATGATCTTATTTGCTTGTTCGATATTGAATCGGATGAGAATGGATCACTGAAAGAAAAAAAAAATCCTTGTCTACCTATTGACAATTCATAGATGAATATTCATGAGTGTTTTGGTTTTGATGAGGGAGCTCCAAATAAGAAAAGGAAGAGAGGTAATGGATCTTAATATGACTAGTTTTGGTTTAAGGTTTACACTTTAAATTTTATGCTTATTGTTTTTTATTTTTTATTTTTGGGTTTCATACGTCCAAGGAATCTAAATGCCAATATTGATAAGACAGCAAAATCTACAATAGGAGATTAACAGGAAATTGAAGAGATTATCATAAATCGATTGGAAGTTGAAGGACAAGAAGGAGATGAAGGGCTTTTGTCGTTGGATGATGAAGATGACTTCATGTGGTAAGGGGATGAAGATTCATATTTGACACTAACTAACTAGTCATTGTTTGCTTTTTAGGAGGCACTATAATGCTGCCTTTAGAAACCAAGTCACCATTTTTTGATCATTGTGATTGTTGTGACTGTAAATGGTATGATTAGGATCATAGTTTATTTTACTATGTTATTGGATTCAAGTTTTTTAATATATTGATGATGAATTTATGTTTTTATATGGTTCTATTAGCTGTATATGCTATTTATAATTTATATTCATGAACCTTATCATTCAAGATTCGGAAAATAGCTCTTCCCATTCATTAATCTTATTCTAATTTGATAACCATGTTCCTCTCTCTCCCTCTCTTAAATTTTCAATGCACCCTGATAATATAAACAAATATGCAATAAGATAAAAATGGGGTATTTTAGTCAAAATATAATAAAATTATGAATCATAAATGATTTCTTTATTTATATGCAATATGCATAACCTTAAACAATACATAATCTGAAACAGAGGGGAATGTACAAAATCCATATGAGCTAGCATTATTCTCAACCTCTAGAAACCATATTACTACAAAAATATTTTCCTCCTAACGGGAATACTAACTATAAGCTGAGTAGATATTTATAGTTACAGGTCTTCCGTCTTCACAGAAATAAATTGGTATAGAGTATTTAGAAACTTAGGCCCCAGGGTGATTTTTAGTTTTAAATTTAAAAAAAACACTTGTTTTCGGATTTTAGTTTCATGTATTAGATTTTATAGTTTTGAATTTTAAAATGTTGTTGCAAAGTTTTCATATGTATAATTAAAATTACTTTACACGTAAGCAACAATAATATAATAATATTAATAGTAATAATAAATCTTCTACAATGATAGTGGTGGTGGGAGTTGGTCATGGTGATACCAATGGCAGTGGGAGACAAGGTGGCGATGGCAGTGGCAGTGGTGGTACCAATGATCGCTGTGGTAGTGATGGGGAAGCAGTGATAATGGTAGCGATGACCATGGTGATGATGGAAATGACATCAATGGTGGTGGTGGTGGTGGGGCAGCAGTGGTGATGGTGATGGGGTGGTGGTGGTGGCAGCAGTGGGGATAGAGGTGGTAGTGATGGTGGGGGTGGCAGATGTGGTGGGGGTTGGGGTGGCGATGGTGGTGAGGTAGTGGTAGTTGTAACGATGGTAGCAGTGAGGTGGTGGGGTGATGGTCAATGAGGGTCAGATAGAGATTTATAATACTGAAATTAAAAACAAAGAAACCATTTTTTTAACTTAAACTATTTTGAAAATAAGTTAAAACTTAACACTTTTTGCTGAAAAGGTTTTATTTTTAAATTTACTTTTAAAAATCAAAAACCAAAAACCCGTAACTACCCCTAACATAACCTTAAAAACTCTAAAGATATTGATTATCAACATAAAGTTGATTTGGATTCACCTTCAGAAGAAAGTAAAGAGATGCAGGAACAACAAATGCTCCAGTAGCAAAAACAGGGTTCAAATGCCTTGTCAGCAAAATCTGCAAGTAATAGACCATTTATAACAGGTTAGAAACAAAGCATGTCAAGCAAAACAATATAAATTGCAATATTACTTGAAGTTTTCCAAAAAAAAATATTATCTACATAACTGAACAGCAAGTACATATAATTCCAAAGATCACAGGGGCATATTAATCTTAATCTTAAATTTAAACAACACGAGATTCAAGATCAAGGCCAAGTAATAGAACCAATATAAAAAGACAAGACTTTAAACATAAGAATAACTGCTTTTGTCACCTTTCTGAGAGAAATACTTGGAGAAAAAAAACCAAGCAAATATTTCTCCAAAACCCATCCTTATAAATGACATGGAAGAGGTAAATATCAAATGACTTCTAAGTTTGAATACAAGACTCTGAAGCATGGGCACTTCACTCTGGCAAACCTACTCATACCTGATACATACTCATTGGGTACACTTCATACTTACTACAAATGTATTTATTAAAAAAATTGCATTTTCCTAGAGTATAGCTCTAATCAGCTGATGTAACTTGGGAAATAGTAATGTATGCTTTAAGTACTAAATAGATTATTTTTCCTAAAAATAATGGTAGATTTTAAGGTAAATTTTAGATTCTATGGCCTTTCTCTAAATTTTCCCATGGTCATTTCTCTATTTAATCAAAACTCATTCTTCCTTAGTCATGAGACTTCAGATGTGAGTTCATTAATTTGTTATTACAATTACATATATAACTTTCTAATAACACAAATACTTAGTTAAATATATTACATATTATTTGGTATATTATATTAGCATACTCATTCATATCTTCAATGTTTAACAGATTACTGCATTCACCCGTACTCGTGTAACATAATAAGTTTCTTCAATATAAAAAATCTATTTTAACTTCTTATCATGGACACGAGATAGAATATCCTTTAATGAACTAAAAAGAAAAAAAAAAGAAATGGCTTTCAAGAAAACATTATCCAAACAGATTGCTTGTCAAAGAAGGCATAATTCATCGATCCATATAGATCTTTCAAGCATCTTAACAAACAAGAACATCCAAAAAGCATCTTACATAATATATCTAAATAAAGCTCAAAGCCATAAATTTTATCTAGTATATATCAGCCTAAACATGTAAAGAAAGAAGGCATAATCTATCACTCCATATAGATCTTTCAAGCATTTTAACAAACAAGAACATCCAAAAAGAACCATAAATAATATATCTAAATAAAGCTCCAAGCCATAAATTTTATCTAGTATATATCAGCCTAAACATGTAAAGAATCAACAACCAAGACCATCCTTACTGGAATAGTTAACTTTTGACCCCCACGATAGAGTTCAAATTTCCAAGAAATACCCTGAAAAGGTTAAAAAGGAATGTAATAAATAATACAGCTTATAAAACAAATTATGAACAAGCTGGAAAAAAAAAAACAACACCCAGTATTTAACTTCAGATTGCTAGCAAGTAAGAAAATACGAGGGAACTGTAGATTGAAGTGAAGAGAAGATTACACAATGGAAATTGATTAAAAATGAAACAAGGCATCAGACAGTGACTGATTGGGATAATTTGAGAGGGGAAGTAAATATTTGGAACATTTAAAATATCTAATCCACAAATAAATGTTTTGATGGTTGGGCTAAGAACTTTTAATTGTATTTTAAATAGGTATTTTCATTACCCAAAATATGGAAAGTTAAGGTCTGTCTGTTTCATTAGGCTTGGAATTTACAAATCCCATCATCATCTCTTTGCTCTTTATGCTTGAAGGAAAAAAGCTAGGCTTTCTCCAACTCGGTAGTTTTTTGACATGCATTACTTCTCTCATCTTAATTATATTATAGGAAAGTAGATATCACCTTTAACACCTGTGAACCTTTTTTTTATCTGTATCTTTGCATTTTTTAACTATCTCCATCTTAATATATGTTCTACCCAAAACTTTTTGCCCCTTACCAATTCCAAATCCTACTTATCCTCCTTGCCACCTAAGTAAGGAGGACAAATAGTTTGTGTTGTGTAGGAAACTGATTATATCTATAGCAGCAAATACAAGCCTCCATTCTAAAGCCTATACAGCTTTATTTTATCTCAAAAAAAAATATGCAAGGTTTAAACATGATTGAAGATACAAATAATACATAAACAACAATCATTAAATATATAATATATTACCTGAATTCCTATTACATACAACCAGCGCACAGTACTGAATTTGGATAACTTCCTCCCACCACCAACTTCAATCTCAAGGGAAGAACTATAAGAACAAGTGGCTAAATGTCAAACAGACAGCACACAAACATATTCAAATGTTTGACTATCAAATCGTATCAATGAGTAACTAAACATTATCAGTCATTAGAGATTACAGATTCGACTAAAATTACATTATAAGAGATTCTACTCACCTTTTGATAGAGTAAGTTATATGTTGTGTTATCTGACGTCAGAGGCTAGTCTAGTAACCATAGTTAGTTAATTAGCCTCCTTTCTTCATGTATATAAACACATATACTGATTCCCAACTGACTCATGCAATCCCTCCCTCGCTCCCTCTCTCTCTATGGCACGGTACAACTCTAATATGGTATTTAGAGCTTGATCAGTCCATTTTTCATGGCTCACCGGGTTGGGACGTCATCTCTCTTGGTTATTCCGGCGAATGCACCATTACATTCTCACGAAACATCATAGACAAGCTCGATGACAAAAATTATCTCCTCTGGAAACAGCGGGCCAAGCCCGTTCTGAAAGGACATCATTTCCATCATTTTGTGGAGAACCTGATCACACTGCCAAGGTGTCCCACCAAATTCGATCACGATGCCAATCGTGCCAATGAAGCTTACATTTCTTAGGAGCAGCAAGACCAACTCCTCTTCGCATGGCTTCAGTTATCACTCTCAAGTTTCGTTCTTTTGAGAGTTATCGGTTGAACAAATTTGTGACAACCATACTTGTCAATCCCAAATAGCGGCGCGGAGCGGCCGCCCTTAAAACTAGGATAGCGGGATAGCGGAAAGCGGGATGACCGCTATTTTGAAAAAACTATATAAATATTTCCTATATTTTCTACACATATATGCAAAAAAAATCACACAAAAATTAAATTTAAAGCCATACAATCATATTCAAAATTTCAAATCATAATAATATTCTTGGACAAACATAAAACATAGCATGACATAAAATTAGTTATCACATAAGTCACAATATGAACACATGGAATTTCAGCACCTAAAAGACAATTAAACAAGTTAACAAACTTCAAGTTCCTTTTTAGTTTCCAATCCTAAATCAATTCTAAATTCCTAATATGCATCATCATCTTCATCTTCAAGGTTTGGCTCTTCATCTCCTGCATCATCTTCATCACCACTTAGGTAGATCTCTTCCCCCTCCGACGCAGTGTCTTCACCATCAAACTCTTCTTCCTCCTCCTCTTCTTGAATTACCTCTTTTCCCTTCCTAGAAGTAGAAGGGGCAGCAGCTGTGTTCCCTCCCTTTTTGCTCCTCCTAGTGTATGTCAATGGCTCAGTAGCCCCAGTAGCTTCAGCAACATCTCTCCATGTTAAGACATCATCATCAAAGACCAAATCACATGCACCTTCCTCATCTTCATCCTCCATCCGTCCTAGTACCCACTCATTGGTATCATCTTCAACATTATCTAGGACAATAGGATCAATCACATCTAGGCAATCAAAACGCTCCTTAAGAGTTTGGTTATACTTAATATAAACCAAATCTTGTAATCTTTGGTGTTCTAGCCTACTTCTCTTTTTAGAGTGAACCTAAATAAAAAATTAATGGAAAGATGTTAGAAACTACTAAACTAATGCTATCAAATTGAATGTATTGAGAAATCTAGTTACCTGCTCAAACATACTCCAGTTTCACTCACACCCAGATGAGCTACAAGTTAAACTCAGCACCTTAATGGCAATAGCTTGTAACTTTGGAGTATGTGATCCAAAACTTATCCACCATTCAGCTGCAATTGAAGAATATGCAGCAAATAATCAGAACCAAAATAGCAAATAACTCTCAACACCTCATTCAACTCCAATCCTAAAAAACACGCTTACCAGGAGCCATTGTAGATCTCTCCTATACGGTGATATCTCATCTAGAGCTTTGTCTTCATCCTCGGAACTAGTGGACAACCTTTCAATACACTTGTACAATCCATCTATCACCTCTGGATCGTTTTCTACTTGTGGGTTGCCATAGAAGAATTGAGGATTTAGGTAATGACCAGCTGCGTGCAATGGATGGTGAAATTGAGATTCCCATCGTCTATCGATGATAGAAAAAATCTCCTTGAACTTAGCTTCATCTCCCTTGAAAGAATTCCTAATACTTTCCTTGGCTCGATCCATAGCTTCATATATGTAGCCCATCGCAGGCCTCTTCTCATTGTCAACTAATCTAAGCACCTTCACAATGGGTGCCATTGCCTTTAGACTATAAATAACATCACCCCAAAAGGTAGGCATAAGGACAATGTCTGCTACTTTTTTCCCCTTGGTCTCCTTGGCATTGTTGGACTTCAACCACTCATCCGAAATGAATATCTTCCTAAGATCATTCTTCAAATCATACAGCCTTTGCAATGTAAGGAATGTTGTGGCAAATCTTGTGACTCCGTGCCTAACCAACTCCTTCTTATGAGTGAATTGTCTCATAATGTTCAAGGTTAATGTGTGGTTATAGATGTAACCCACAAGAGATATTCCTCTTTTTATGGTCCTCTTCACTCTTGGAAGCTTCCTAATATCCTCTAGCATCAAGTCTAGGCAGTGTGCAGCACAAGGAGTCCAAAATAAATGTGTTCTTGTTGCCATCAACAACTTGCCTAATAGTAAAATGAAACTATTAGTAGTGATACAATACAAAGTGTATAAATTATAAAAAAATCTTAAAATTAATAAACTAACTCTTACCAGCTTTCACATAATTACTCCCATTGTCGGTGATCACTTGCACCACATTACTCTCTCCTATCTCCTCAACAAAATCATCCAACAACTTGTAGAGTTTTTCTCCGGTCTTCACATATGATGAAACATCAACACTCCTAATAAACATAGAACCCCTTGGACAATGGACCAAAAAATTTATCAAGGTTCTATTCTTCCTATCTATCCATCCATCCGACATTATACTACAACCATAATGCTCCCTCTCTCACATGATCCTTCAACAATTCCTTAGTGTACTCCAATTCTTTTTTTAAGAGAGGAACTCTAGCTTCATGATAGCTTGGAGGTTTAAGATGCTTCCCATAATTCCCAATAGCTTCCACCATTAACTTGAAGCTTCTTGTGTTCAACACATTAAAAGGAATTGAGTTCCTACAAAGGAACCGTTTTATATATTGTATTGTTCTAGCTCTTGCTTCCTTGTCACAAGCATCGTTTATGCTTGTTTGTCTTGAAGCCTTCCCCCCCAAATGAATGGATGATTCAGGATTTTTGAAAAACAAGAAGTCCAATGGACCTTTTGGTTTCTTGGTAGTGGAAGCTGTTTGTGATGATGCAACTGACTTTGACATGCTTATAGGTCGTTTTCCACTTTGAATGGCCGAAATCTCTTCCACTTCTTCATGTTCCTCATCAAGATCATCAATCTCTTTTAAATATGCCTCTCTTTCATTTTTTTTGTCAAGGAGGGCAGCCTTAAGAGCCTCTTTAACATCATCTGGACACTTAGGACAACTACCGCAGTCCCCTCTCACACCCATTTGATGTCTCTTAGCCCGGGTAATGCCACCCGTTGTTGTCTTGCCACAAAAATCACAAGTGACCTGCTTTCTATTGTTGACGTCCTTCAAGCTGTTCCAATCCCAAGCAATGTCTTGGTTAGGTGCATTAGGCTTCAAGTGCCCAGGAAGTGGGGAGGGCCTAAACCTGGCAGCATTCCCTTCAACATTTCTTGCTGGAATTTCTTCAGCCATTGCAGTTTAGAATTTTTTTCAAACCAGTCCCTTCAAAACAGCCTTCAAACAGCCCTTCAACACCCTTCAACAGCCCTACAATGCTTCAAAACAGTCCCTTCAACAGCCCGCCAAAGAAGAAGAAGTGAAGAAGAGAAGCAGAAGCTCGCCGGAGAAGAAGAGAGCCTCGCCGGAGAAGACAGCAGCTCACTGGAAATGGTGGGGAAAGGCCGGAAATGGGGTGGGGGTCGTCGGACAGTGGGTGGGTGTCGCGGGAACTAGCTGGGTGCAGTGGAAATTTCACTTGTCAGAGAAGAAAGAAGCTTCGCCGGAAATCTGTGTGATTCGCCGGAAATCACTGGGGGACGCCGGAAATGGTTGGGGAACGCCGGAAATGGGGTGGCGGTCGTCGGAAAGTGACTAGGTGTCGCTGGAAACTAGCACCAGAGCAGTGGGAAGCAGTTACAGTGAACAAAATTTGAAAGGGTGGCTGCTCTCTTCCAAATAGGGTTTCGCAGAAGGGGGAGAAAGCTTAAAAAGCCAAAAATACCCTTTAAAAAAAAGGGTTTCAGAGGGGCAAAAGAGGGAAGGCCAGCATAGCGGCCATTTCGCGCCGCGACGGGCCGCGACGGCAGCCCTGCGAATCGCGGCGCTATTTCCACGATTTGAATCATCCCGCAACACACCACCGCGTCGCGCCCCACCTCCGCTCCGGCCGCTATTGACAACTATGGTGACAACTATGGGAAAAGATTCATTCCCATTTCCATACTCAGATGAAGGCGAAGGCATAACAATTCTGTCATGAACTTCAAAACACTAAGAAAGGCTCATGCACAATTTTTGAGTATCATCTTCACATCAAATCCCTAGTTGATGCTTTGACATCCATTGGCAATCCAACATCATTTATTGACCATCTTGACATTGTTCTTGATGGCTTACTTGAATATTAAGATGCACTTCTCATTGTCATTAACAATAAAAGTGCATGATATTGTAGAGATTGAAGCCCTACTTCTTGCTTGAGAAGCTTGCCTCAAAAATAATCATGCCACACTATCAGTGTCTCCACCGTTGAATCTTACTCAACAAGGTTGTCAAACTCGAGAGTCTAGGTAGACTCATTTGAGTCCCATAGACTCGTCTAGTGAGTTAACTCGTAGATTTGCAAGAGTTTACTTCTTATTAAGAAAAACATTAAAATAATAAAGTCTATATATATCTTAAGCTAAATAAACTATCACAAACACTAAAAAAATAACAAATTTGAGTTGCTAATTGTTAAATAAACTATCATAAAACACCAGTATGTCTTTGCATCAGACTTTAACGGCTAATTACTATATTACGATGAAATGAACACTAGAAAAATGAACAACATGAAATGAAATTCATATTTTCATTAATGTGTCATTTGGCTATGACTCTATGACCACATTCCATAAGGCATAAAAGTAAAAAACTTTAATTGAATTACTAATTTTATTGCAGTATACCATAATTAACTCTTGACTGTCATAAAACAGAGTCCATAATCCATGTCTCAACAGATAAAGAGACTAGGGCAATGGGGGTTTCAAAGGAAAAACCGATTGTTTATGGTTTTGTAATCTCAAATTTTGATCAGACATTCAAAACAATGTCGTTTTAGGGTAAAATGGGAAAAAAGAATTCTAAACCAAACTCGTGGTGTAAACTAGTCTGGCCTGGTGAACTTCTAAACTGTTGTGTGGGTTTACTAGTTATCTCACAAGATTGACAACCATAATGCTCATAACTCATCTACACAATGCCATAGTTATCATGGTCAAGGTGGTCAATCCTCCTTGCAATGCCAAATCCGCCAAAGATTTCGGCATGAAGCCCCCTTTTGCTTCCATCACTTCAACTTTGCATATGCACAAAGCACTAAGTAACAACAACAATAGTGCTCTGCCCCAAGGCCACCTCATCCTCCTCTAGCCCCTATTCCACAACAAACTGTGGCCTTTGTTGGCTCTAATCAAGCCCCTGAACTACCATCAGCCCTGCACTAGATTGCAGATTCAGGTGCAACTCACCCTGTGATGTGACTGTTGATACTTTGCACCTATTCTACCACCGGTTCCTCTTCCTTTGGTTCACCCTTGCAATGCAATATCACACTCACTCAATATACGCTTCACATTCCCACAATCACCAAGAATCTAATGAGTGTAAGCAAGTTTGCCAAAGATAACAATGACTACTTTGAATTTCACCTCTATTATTGTTGCGTCAAATCACAAGGTACCAGTCAGGTCATACTTGAAGAAAGACTTCCTAAAGGTCTCTATGTATTTCCTCAACCAACCCTCAAGCATCACTCTACACTACTACACATGTACCCACACACTCTGGCACAACAGTGTAGAGCATGCACACATCACTATCCAAAATCATGTAATGAAGCTGTGAAATCTTCCAATAATGAATAAAGATACCTCTGATTTCTGTATTGCAAGTTGCAAAGGAAAAGCATATCGTGTCCATGCATCTCCCTCTAATAATGTTTATTCAAAACCCCTGCAGTTACTGTTGTGACTTATGGAGTCCTGCTCCATTGTTATCTTGTAAGGGCTATACTTGCTATCTGTCGATTGTCGATGCACACACACGGTACACTCGGATTAACTTTCTGCATGTGAAATCAAAAACACTTCATGTATTTAAGGAGTTCTTGTTGAAAGACAATTTGGCAAACAAATTAAATTTGTTCAGATAGATTGGGGTGGAGAATTTACACCATTCTCTAACTTCCTCACCAGCTTAGGCATTGTTCACATGGTGATTTGTCCTCACCCACCACCAAAATGGTGCGGTTGTGAGGAGACAGGACACATTGTTGAAAACGAGCTTGCTCTCTTGGCCCAAGCTGATCTGTCCCTTCAATACTAGGACCATGCCTTTCACACAGTTGTTTATCTTATCAACTAAATCCCTTCCTCAGCCATCAACTTCAACGTCACTTGTACTGCCTTGTTTGGACAACAACCACACTTCATCTTGAGCTGGGATATTTTTATTTTAAAATAAGAGTTTGGCTATTCCCATCTGATCTTGTTTATGTTCTGTCTCTTCTAGCTTTTTCTTTTTAAAAAATTTCATCTATGTGTGTGTGTTGTCTATCTCGCGATAGGATAAAATCTCACCCGCAACGTGATCCGCAACACCACTATCCCGGTTTTAAGGTCTGCCCAATTCGGATTTGGAATTAACTACTTCAGTTTCTCCATACTTTTCTTTGATCTTCCTCTACCCTATTCTAATTTAATAGCATCAATAAGCTATATAATCAAATCAACTGCAACATAAGATTACTAAGCTATATAGTCCTACAACCAAAATGATCCTTGTGCTAGTTACACTCTAAAGCAAACTTGGTTTTCACTGGGCCTTACAAGTATTACCCTCTTCCTAAATATAACGCACTTCTTCTCCAAGCAATAAATTTATACTCACAAGAGAATGAGATACGACTACAAAAACATTAGCCAATAATATCATACATGACAATATGAGCATTCAGCAGCCAAAAACAAGACCAGAAGCTGGAAATGACACCACAACTGAATTTACATCTAATCAGATTTTGTTTACCTCCCAACTCTTCCTACAATGCGGCCATGAGATTTAGGAGAAAAACGATGAGTATAATGAGCTTCTGTCTCAAAAGAACCTGTGGCAAACTAAAAGAGTTGAGAAAGAGTTAATTTAGTATAGGGAAAGAAGTACTTTAACTTTTTCTTTTTTTGGGGGGGGGGGGGGGGGGGATGGATTACACAGAATAAAATTTATTTTCAAGGTAATAAGCTCAGAATTGATCGTGCAGGAATCATAGAAGTACCTTTACTTCTCCAGAGGCAGATCTTCTCTCGTCTTTCTTATGCCATCCAACAGCAATAGCTGATTGTGGCCCCAGATTGAGCTGTATCTGCAACCGATATGAGAAGGGAAAGATCAAAGATAGAAGGTATTCCAAAACCGTTTCATAAATCTCAAGACAACAAAAAGCTCATTCATCAGTTCTGCACTTTAGAAAGGTCTACACTTAAATTGCCCTTGTGATTTGGTTAATTATGGCCAAATACTAGCACAACACTACATGAGAGCATTATGTTCCCTTTCATTTTAAAAATCAAATGATGATAGATTAGTTTCTAACACCATATATATCTTGCTTTTCCAAACCAATGTGTAAGATACAGAAACTGACTATCTTGATACCAAAAATCTCACAGATGGTTAAAAGTAGTTGATTTCATAGTCAACATGACATAGATCTTATTTTTAATACATGACGAGCATATCCATACATGTCCACACCAAGTTATGTACAACTATTCATGTTGATTCCCTTTTATATTTGTCTATCTCATCCCAAGTTTGCATCCATATACACTAGTTATCAAGTCATAGAGGAGAAAGAGAAGTTTTGAGGCAGAGACTACAGAGTAACATACATGTCCACTTGATGTTTCTGACAGTTGGCGGGTCCATAAATTTGAAAGATTCAATGAACCATCTTTCAAAGACATTGCTACACCCATCGTTGCAGCTGAGTGAAATGATAGATTACTGGAATATGATGCACGGGAAACATGTAGAGCACCACTAAATCAGGTAAAAGAGAACTGTTCAAATTGATTCACTAGAGGCAAATTACGCACCGAGATATTTGCACCCCAATTAGTGCACGCAAACCAGCCGATGCCACAAATTCTAAATACGAATCATCTGACAGATAATGCCTTAATAAAGCAGTAGCAGCTCCACCACCTTCATTCCCATTCACTGCTAAATTGCCACCAACAGTGACAGCATTACGCCTTGATAACCGAGACTGGATTTCACTTCTCATAGCCATTCTGATACTCAGAAGTGTCATCAAAGACAAGCAGTCAGACGAAACAATTAAGTAGCTAAAGTCATAAATTGCAACAGCAAGGAAAGCGTAGGCAAGAAAACGTAAAAACATAAGGCTCATGACATCCTTCATCAGAGTCTACTTTTTTTTCTATCATTGCTTACATTAACATGGAACCTTATATCATTAAAATCACAGGTATTCTCCGTGGAACTAGAGACAATCCTATTCAAGACTTAATCAAGTTGTTCGCCCCTCCCAAAATATGCATTAAGAAAATATTAAATTCACGACTCTCTTCTCAATCTTAATCTATGTTATCAACTAAGCGCCTGTTTGTTTCATTGTTTAGCTGATTGACGACATTGGCCAAAGGGTTGAATCCGTTGGCTGAACAACATTCTCCCCTCAAACGACGCGCTGATAAAGTGAACTCGTTGAATGTTTCCTTTAAACTTCGTTGGCCAAAATGTGAAGCAAAAATGTGAAGCAAACAGGCACTAAGCTACATTACAAACCCACTGGCAATGTATTATATTTTAGCTACATATATCCTATAAAAAACAAATAAATTTATTTTTCATCTTCCAAAGTTAGGTGTTAAATGTCAGAGTCGTACAACTTAAGCACAACTGTCGTTGGTATTGATAGAAATTAGAGAAAAGTACGATGAGCAGAGCAATACCCTCTGAAGAGGCCATGACCATTAAGAAGGTGTGGCAAAGACATATTGGCGAGAATTGTACCAGAGGATTGAAAATGCGCGGCCATTTTTTCCTGTTCCTTCATCCTCTTGAGTCTCTCAAGCTCTGCCTTGATTTCTTCGGCTTTATCCAGCCTTTGACCGAGTTCCAAGCCAGAGGTCAACCCTTCCATGCCATAGATATCATATATTTGCCTCTTATTTGGATCCGACAATATCTCATACGCTTCGCATATGCGCTGAAAGTTCTCGGTAGCAATATCTTTCATCTAATAGAAGAAAACAAAAAAAAAAAAAGTGAAGAAATCGCAAACCAGAAGAGGATAGCGCAGAGAGAGAGAGAGAGAGAAGAAGGGGTTACGTGAGGGGCTTGGTATTTATCAGGGTGATAAGCCTGCGCCCATTGACGATACGCTCTGCGAATTTCTTCATCGGAAGCTTCTGGAGACAAGTTCAAGAGTGCGTAGAGTTCTTTATTGTCTGGTGATTCGCTCTGTTCCTCCATTGCGGAGTGGAAATTTTGGAGGGTGAGAGAGGTTAGGGTTTTGCAGAGGATGAATGAGTGGAAATGGGTTTAAGAGGGTTTTTAGTTTTACGTCAGAATCAATTTGCCAATGTGGAAATCCTATTCCTTTATCATCGGTCTTTGCGAGTCACGACTCACGGATTTGGGTTTTGGGTTTGAGACACTCACGCACTACAAATCTAAATATTTCTTCCTTGGCCCACGTCAACGTGTTAGGAAAGAAAGTGACTGGAAAACAAAAAGAAACTTATTTGCTTATTTGAGTTATTAAGTGTAGGGCAGGAAAGGCAATAATCTATATTCTATATATATTATAAAAAAATTCCACTTAACATTATCATATCATATCGATTTCCTCCTAACTTCATTTTTATTTTATTTTATTTTTAAATTTATGACCAATTTAGCAATATTTTATCTTGTGTTTGGATGAAGAAATTTGAGGGAAAAATTCATTTTAACAAAGGATTTTAAATGCTAATAATTACAATATATTATTTGAATATCGACATCCTAACAATTTTAAAATTCATATAATTTTTAAGGGAATTCTAATATAACTAAAAATGATAAATTTAAAATTTTATCAAAAATAGAAAAATCTAAATTCTCTCGTCTACCATCGTTACCCTCATCATCACAACTATTGTTGCCGCCCCCACCACTTCTCATCACAATCACCACCACCACCATTGCGAGCCCCTTATCTACATCATTGTCACCGCCACTACCACTTCCGCTGAAGTCGTCACCATTATTGCCAACATCCCTGCCACCCACACCCATACCACTGCCACCACAACTCCCTTATTGCTTCCCCCACTGCTACCACTTCTACCACCAACATTGCCTCGTTGCCACCACCTTCATCGTTGTCGTCACTATCATTATTACCATAATCATTGCAACCGCCAAAGCCAGTACTACTATCTCTGCCAATAACATGATTGTCACTCATATTGTTACTACCATTACACCTCGTTATCGCTTTCATTGCCACTATTGCTGCCAAAATTTTCACTACCATTATCGCCACCGCCACCACCACTATCGCCACCCACACCGCTACTGCCGCCACCAATACCATTATTTTTGTCATCATCATCATCATCACCACCACCATTATTATTACCATTACCGGATCCCATTACTTGAAACCTGAGAATTTTTTCCTTGTTAAATAAGCTCCTAAATCATATGCTTGGACTGTTTAGCCTCTAACACCATTCTCGTTCTTTTTGTTTTCATACCACAGATGATTATCATTTTCTTACGAAAATTATTGTGCTTTAATGATTGGTTCCTTTACCTTAATTTCTAGCATTTTTTAACATTATTCAGGTTGTATAATTGGTGCTTCTTCAGCAGGCATTAAAAGCGAAACAGGACATGGATCTTCAACTGCAAATGCCTCAACTTCAACTAGACCTGTGCTCCTTGAAACTTCACAACTATCACTTAGTAATGAAGCTGAGATTTCAACACCAGCTACACAATCATTTTGCTCATCATAATAAGCATATGATTGTGTCTTAATTTCATTGTTGTCCTCCACTAACATCCATTAAACTTTATGTTCTTTGTTTGGAGTATTAATTGGCACTTTAACCTTAAACTTCAGAAACTATGCTCCGTAATAATCTTTTAGAAAATGGTACTTATCTTGAATCCTTAGGATTTTTAGGCCATGCTTCCTCAAACAATTCCTTATTTGTTTTCCTCCTGAAACTTTATTTCTTATTAGCAACTTGCTTATGGTTTTGCTTAATTTTGACCTCAACTTATCGCTTTTCCTTTATTTGAATTTTAATTTCAGGATTTTCTTGCAATACAATCAAAGTTGCATTGTTATTTTAAATTTAGACTGTATCAATATTTCCGAACATTGGTTATGTTTCTTAGATGAATTCAGCAAACACGTCCTCCAGATTAGATGGGGGTTACTGCTTTGGATACGCAACTATATTAGAGTTCTTGCACCTTTCTTGTGTTTCCTGGATGAATTGAGCAAGGACATCTTCTAAAGATAATGTCATCACCTGTACTTTTTATCAAACAACTAACACATAAAGGTTAACTAAAAAAATGAATGACTAACTATAACTAAAACTGATTAAGGAACTAACTAAAAATAACAAAAGAAAGTGTTTAGATTAGCATCTCCTTAAAGATTGTTGATATTAGGATCAACAATCCCCGATAATAGTACCATAAACTTGATGCGTATTTTTCATACTAAAATTTGACAAGTACATCAGTCGTTTAACTAAGTATATTTCAATATTGTTCCCATAGGGATTGCATCTCAAATTACCACAATCCTAGGTCAACACTATCTGAACAATAATTGTCTAGTTCATATGTAACAGTGCAACAGTTCTATTTATGAATTTTTATTAGTTTTTTATAAAATGAAATAGAAATCAAGGATAAAATGGTGCAAACTGTAGATTATGGATGGAGTCACTCCTCAGCTAGCTTGGATTCATCAAATCTAGATTGAATGAATTTCGATTTCACAATTGAAAGTCAATTCCCATAAATAGACAACATTTAATTCTTTAGGTAAAAACCCATAATTTGTCACATCATGAACCCTAATCATTTTGGTGAACATGAAATAATAAATCAAATTGCGCAAATTACGAAGACTTCCTAATAGGGAGAGCATTATCCCTTAAGTCACCACTAAATTAGGTTAGAGTCCTCGTATCTGAATCAGAAACCATGATTCCTCTCTAATTTCAAATTCATTAATAAGTTTTTGAGTGACCAAACCAAGAACAACATTAGGAGATGAGAATTCTAATCGATCATTGAATCTTCATGCATCATAATCGTAGATAATAGTTCCCCAAGCATCGCTTTAGAATCTATCCTTTTCTAATTTAGAGATCTAGCTACACCAGATGGAAAAAAGATATGAGAATGTTATGGTGGAAGATTCCAACACATAAAGTTGAAGAGTAAACTAAGAGAGAATCTAAATACAATGTAGAAATTTTATTATTATGAATGGGCTCTTTTATTTTATAATTAAATAACCTATTTATAGGCAACTAATAACTAGAGGCGAAGGAACTTAAATTACAATCGTGCCACACATCAAATAACTAAAAGTTAAATAATTAGGCTTGGGTATGGTGTGCCCGCGTGTATACTTGAGCCTTCCTCTTGCTTATTTGTTGCCTTTTTAAGTTGTCATGCATCATTTTAAATAAAAAATTATTAATTATTTCATAATTAATTATAATTGAGCCTAATTTACAATTAACTTAGAATTTCATAATCTTTTTATTTTCATAGTAATTTTTTTATTTTAAATATAATTAACTCATATTTAAGGGGGAAATCAGGTAAAAAAAATTAAGTCTTTTTTAGACTTATCAATGGACCATAACTTTGACGACCCTACCTTATGAATAACCCGTAACTGTAACACCCATATTTTTATTTTAATTGATTACATAAATTTTCTTTGGAGGAATGTAAAATTACTCTATAAATTTTTAATGATATTCATGATGTATTTCAGAAATGTTGTATGTAATTTATTCTGATAGTTTCTTTTTAACAATAATATTTTTAGTAAAAAAAATTATGAACTTTTTAGAATTTATTGAGATGTAACAAAGGGCGTTACAGTAACCACATATGAGCAAAAGGAAGGCTTTAAATATTCTTACCTACAAGACCTTGTACAAGACCTTTTAGTATAGAACTAACTTCTTTTGTCTGTATTTATTGCTTTCAATCTCTCTCGTATACATGCTCTAGCATGGCTTGGGCAAGGGAATCTTATTCACTTAATAATAAGGAATGAGCAGAGCTATAATAAAACTTTGATGACAAACAAAAACCTAAGAAAATTTTGATAAAGGACTAAAACCATATTCTAAAAAAAGACAAAGGACGAAAAATATATTTAAGCCTAAACTCCATGGCCTGCGTAGGTGTTAGTCGTCATTCAAAATATATTATGTACCTTAATATTTTAAAATGTGAATTTGAATCCTAAAGAGAAACCAAATCATCTATATTCATGATAATTAACTGTAATCAAAATAATTATATGTAATTTAGATAATTTATTTATTATATATTATTTATTTTCTAAGTTTGATTAGTCCATATCAATTTTAAATCTAAAAATTGATACATTGTAGCAACTTTAAAGCTATCCTTTAATAAATAACATGGATTTTAAAGTTATAAATAAATATAATTAATTAAAAGATTTTAAAAAATTATCTAAAGTAAAATTCTTTAACAATAAAGATAAAATAACTAGTACACTTGGTGTTAACATTGATGTGAATACACAGATGATTGTTGTTCGCCAAGACGGGTTGTTCGACATGACATCAATGAAAGGTGAGGTGAACAGTCTCAGAACTGGTATGATTAGGCGCACCAACACCTTAACTATGCAGAGATCCCTTCTAGTGTCAGACTTTGATGCATATAATCTATAAATTATTTTTTCTTTCCTTATTTTTTTCCTTTTTTGATAATGTCACAAGGGGTAAAAAAACTGTGTAGGTTGGGTTTTTATAGTTATATGCTTTGTCTCATATTTGTTTTTTATGCTTTCTCTCAAAGAGGGTTTGATTTCTTAATGATTATGTATTTACTCTCTTTTGATTAGTAAAAGTATTTTATTAAAGGAAGCATTTTTTACATTATATGTTTTTTTACAAACACCCCACGAGATGGTTTGCCATCATATAAAAAGGGAAGACTGATTCCTATGTTAAGTAGGTTTTGATAATGACAAACATGGATAATCATGATATGAACACTAAAACAAAATAGAGATAAGAAACATAGGTGAACAAAACTGAAGGTCACAAAAATCTTTAATCCTATATGGAATATGAAATCATTTGACTTGAAAACTTCCTAAAGAATTTGTTGTATGAGTTAAATAAGTTTATTAAGTAGGCATCTTAAGTTATCTAACTCGGTAAAATTAATTCTACTTGATTTTAAATTGGTAACTAAAAAGATTAATTAAATAAAGAATCAAGTTTATGCAAAAACACGTCAGGATACGAAATCAGAGTTTTGTTTGGTTTTTCTTTCTTTCTGTATTTTGGCCCATCATTGTTTATGTGTTTTGCAGGAAAACAAGTTTAAAGGCCTTACTTTAGGCCCAAAAATGAAGGCAAGCATAAAGATAGGCTAACAGAGAGTCCAAGAAGTGTGAAAGTTGGCCAACTTAAGCCCAATAGAGCATGCACTCCATGGCCTGCATAGGTGTTAGCTTTTCCTGTGATTCCCATATTCGTACTAATACAATGCCATGTAGGACTCAACTGTCACTCACTTCTATAAATATTCCTCATTTGTGACCCACTAAGGTACGTTACATTCTTCAACTTATTGCTTGAGCTTCGATATTAAGTATCTTGATGGACTTGAGCATTAGAGTGTCTTTGTAGGTGGCACCATCTTTTGCCTATCAACACGTTAAACTAATGTGATACTCAGAGATCAGACTAGAAGAAATAGTATCGGATCTCCACTAAACCAATGTACAATTTCTAATACCGGAAAACCCATTAACCAAATTCCTAAATTTATTGTGAAAGTAACCTAAAACCCCAACTTGTTGGCCGTAAAAGATAACATTGTGAACATCGATCAACAGTGGTTGCAATCACGACCACCAGCGCATCTCCACCAAGAGCCACCGTGTTTCTACCACCTCTAAGGAACACCTTAAGGAACTTAATTGCATTGTTGGCACCCTTAAAACCGCCAACAAAGATTTTCTCGGATCTTTGTATTCCCAAGTAAACCCATTTCACTATTTAATCCACCATATAATATTATTCCAATTGGTTTTATCAATTCATAATTGACTTGTTAGGGTTTTGCAATAGGCTCATGATGAGACGCCCCAGAAATAGGGGTAAATTTTTCGCGATTTAAGATTGTTATTTGATCATGAGAAAATAAGTGGTGGAACATATAAAACAATACCTGGATCTATGATAGACCTCTCCCATATATGAAGATATGAGAGGGTGATTAAAAAAATATGATTTAATAATAACTGTCCAATTAAAAACAGCGGAAGAATTAATTTAAATTGATGGTTCTATGATTGAAATTGAGAGAAGTATTTTCATAGAGTTCCATGTTTCACGACGTACCCAATGACACCCCAAAAGTGATGCATAATAAGAATTTAATGCATGAAAAACAAAGGTTTATTTGAAAACAAACAAATGAGTATCAGGGTGCAACTCGCTCAAGCGGGAATTGCATTCGCTTGAGCGAGCAAACGTAGGCACGCTTGGGCGAAATGAAGAAAAGCTGAGCGAATAAAAGGGGAAAGCATCAGGGCTCAACTCGCTTGAGCGAGCCCTGTCTCGCTTGAGCGAGATGCAAAGGGAATCCCTAAGCGAGCCAGCGAGACGCTTAAGCGAGGGGAGGAGGTATACATCAGGTACCAATCTCACTTGAGCGAGATTGCTCCAGAAACAATAGGAACTCTCTGCCGATTTTCACTTGGGCGAGGCATCTCTCGCTTGGGCGAAAGTCGTCCAGTATCAATTTCCCTCCTTCCTCGCTTGAGCGACTGTCGTTCCTCCTGAGCGAAAATAGTCCAGAGGCTAACCTCTGATTCCATGACAACCTCGCTTCGGCGAGATAAACACCCGCTCGGGCGAAATCAGGCTAGAGGCCAAAGCCCTGTTTCATATCAATCTCGCTCGAGCGAAATTCTCACTCGCTCAAGCGAGTTCTGCAGAGTTTATGCAGAAAATGCGAAATTGTACACCTTACATGCAACACACCATGCCAAAACTCATTCTACTACAATTCAATTACATTCAACATGGTCTACACATTATATAACACATTTATAACTTGCCTCATTCATCATTATCCATTGAAGTCCATTCTAATTCATGAAATGACAATAAATCAACACCATTGTAGGTGATCACCAAAACATAAATTTTCACATAAATATTCATTCATTCCTAAAATTAATCATCAACAAGCATCATCATTCATCAAATTACATTCTTGGGTCATAAATGAAAATTGATCATACACCAAGATCCAATTTTCCTTTATGACCACCAAAATCATCTATCACCACTCTAGATATCAAAATAAACATCAATAAACAAACATGCTATACAAAATCTAGACCTCGTCGGCCAAGACACTTCCTACATCACTATTTACCTCCTCAAGCAAAATGTACTTCAAAATGTCAACCCCTTCCCATGAGTACCCTGCATCACAACTCTAAAAATAGACAACATGGGAGAGTGAGTCCACATTCCAAAGGTATGAATATGAATACCATATGATTATGTATATATGCATCTACACATGTATACTTTGCACATCCATAACGTTTACCATGCCATATTCCATCACAATTCCATCACACATTTATCATAAATAACAACACAATTCCAAACAAAGTACACAAGCACATACATAATCACGTCTCTCAACAATTGAACTATCGCACAACCATTATTTGGTATTTATATCTTTTATGTTGCTTAAAATATATTTTTACAACCTCATCACAACCATTATCATATCTCACCACTTTGGCATACCTCCTTCTATATGCAAATGCTCTTAAGCTAATGCATATGCACAAAGGAGTATTTCAACAATTGCAGATCTGACTGTGGGATTTCAACACCGAATGTGGGATTCAAGCATGGTCATCTAACCATACCCCTACTGTAGTAGTAAAATGTGTACACTTATTCTTTAAATTGCATGCATTCACCAATCGTTTTATTGGTACCAAACCGCATCGCCCATCTTGCAACACCTGGTCATTTTCACCATGACCGCGGTATACAACATATTCAACATATGGTGTTGCGGGCCAACCAGATATTGAATCATGGCGGCTGTGATCTCGAGGACCACCAGGGTCACCCGCTCATAAAGAGCCACCCCCCACAAGGGTCGGCCACATGTAGCTCCCCGAAGCAATACATGGGCGGCTTCGTGACTTCACACCAAGTCACAGGGGAAAATACAGCTTGCTCGTGCACCGAGCCACCCTCCCACTGGGTCGGCCGAGGGAACTCCCCTAATGTCCCAACAACGGCGGCTATGCAGTATGCCATGGATGCAAATGCAGATTATATGCATTTCTCACTCTATGCATCCTATATATGCCACTCAACATACATCATCATCGTCACCAACATCACCACAAGGCTTTTAGTGGATTCAATCACGTTGGTTATTCTTATTAATTTGAATCTTTGTGTGGCGTTCACAATAGTTATCAATCGCATCATTCAACTTTAATACCATACAGGAATACAATTTATTCTCCATCAAAATCAATAGCATTCATTATGCTTTCTCGGTGGACATATATTTATCTAACCACACATTCATCAAACAATCCATGCCACCACACCACTCAACAAAATTTCTTCTAAATGCATTCAAAGCATGTTGCCAAACATATCCTCTATATCATACACCACATCATCATTTCTCACAATATTCAAGCAAGGCTAACATGCATGACAATACATATCACAATCAAATAACATTCAAATTCATACATTTAGAACATAAGACTTCTCCTCTACCTCAAGAGAAGAATTCTGATTGATAAGACGCTCCCGCCTCGTCGTTCGGAATCGGTCCTACATTCATATTCATGTAAAACCTTAATTAATCAACTACTCAAGTCATCAATTCAATTCTATTTAGTCATATTCATATCTATAATTTCACAACATGTGCTAGACATGTTGTAGATACCATTTTTATCCTTCATTAGGCTTCGAGAATTCCTTCTCATTAAACTACCATCATTAAATTCAAGGGTTACAAGACACCCCCAGCCTCAAGCTTCATAAAACTCCTTCTACCAACATTCATATCTTTCAATATCGTATATTTCTTCATAACACCTAATCTTAAATCAACATTAACCATTTTCCCCCCAAGCCTCAAGGTTAGGGTTTTCTCCAAAACCCAACCACATTCATTAATACATCTATCCTTCATCTCCTTTCCATCATAAATGCACCAACCACCATTATCCTCTCATAAATACTTACATTTATAATAACCTATTCTAGGGCATAAGCATTAAATGCTCTCTACAACCACTCTCCACGCATATTACTTCCACAAGGTATAAATACACACATCCATGGCCATAACTTACTAAATGAGTAAGTGTAACTTACCTCACACCCAAAACAAAGTGGGTTTTCAAGGAAGAGGAAGAGGCACACGAAAATGAGAGAAAGAACTCCAAGCTTCTAAGCTTCCTCAACGAAAATGGAGGGAGAGGGAGAAGAGTCACCACTTGGGTAGGGTTTGAGAATGAGGAGGAAATGAAGTAAAAGTGAAAATGAAGAGGAATTAGAAAGAAAGGATAAGTAAGTGTGTTTGCCCCAAAAGCCTCAGCAACTTCACCAAAATGAGAAAGGAGAATGGGCTTTTGCCTTTTAATTTTTAACTTCTCATTAAAATTCATCGTTTTTCTTCAAACAGGTTCTTTGTTCGGGCTCAATACTTCATCTAAAAATTACACCGAACACATATTCGGATTCCCAATATTATCTTTAACAGCCCTGACCAATATCATCTCATTCCGAGATACTTGGTCTGACACTCATATCTCAACCGGGCTCATTTTCAGCTTAACCAGTCTCCATAAATCACCAACAATTCCCAAAATTCTTAATTTAATTAATTTCAATATATTGGGACATTAAATAATTTACTTTTAATTTGTCAATATTTAATTTCCTTGATTTAATTTTCTATTTTAAAATTTGGGGTGTTACACATGATGCTTATTACAATGGCCGATCTTTGATATATCGTTGATGACATTTTGATAGGTGTGAAACTGGAACAATGGTTGGTTAGAGGATGTTATTGGTCCAGCGGCGCTAGAAATGGTGATGTGTGAGAAAGCCGGACATGGTTCCAATTGAACAGAGCTTAAGAAGGCAGATAGACACTCAATGGCTTACGGAGACACACAATGGTACAGGAAAATAGGAATTGCATTTGAGGTAAGAAAAATTACATGGCTTCCATTTTGATAATTGGTGGGTATTTTTCAAATTGTAGGTTTTCATCTATATGTGTTATTTCCCCAAAAGAGGTTAAGTTGGAATTTACCATTCTTGCCTTTTTGCTTGTTTGTTTTTACTTTTGTTTGAAGTGTATAGTCTTATCTTGGTTTGTTTAATGTGTAGAGAAAAAACATGTTTCCTTTTAGAAGTTTGAGGGGAAATAATTAGTTTATAGTGGTAGTGTAAGTGTGATGCTTTTGTTAGTTTGAACATTGGTTTTTGAGGTTATCTATAAGAAGGTATGGTGGTGGTGTTATTAGCCTTGTTTAGAGGGTTAAAAACATAGTCTTACTGTAACACCCCATTATATACACGAGATATATATAAAAAACTTTTAGAAAGATATACATATTTATCTCGTGTATACAAGGATGTATATACATCTTATTTCCTTTGAATTTTGAAAGTAAAAAGTTTCAAATTATTCAAAATGATAAAATGAACTTTCAGAAAATCATAAGCGATCAAAGATTACAGTATCATATCCAAAGAATAAGGTTTATTAAAGTTTAACCTTTACCTTGAATTACAATCATCCAACTTAATATTGTATTAAGGTAAACTAAAACTAAAGATTTAATACCTCTACTTTGACTGTAACCAATCATTTCCTTATCTTCAAACCATGTGATTTTGAAACCCTACTCTTGTCACATCTCTTCTCCTATCCGATTGAGGATGAGACCAATTTACCCTCTTGTAATTTCATCCTTTCATCTTGAACTGTTAGCTATATATCATATAACATATATTTTGGACACATGAATTCAAACAAGAAGGAGTGAGAAACAAAATATAATACTTTATAGATAAGATATAAGCATAAGAGTTTTCACAATCTAATATAATAATTTCAAACACAATCATACACATAATCAATTATGAATGTAGAGTTTTCATAACATAATAATTATACTTTCATTCACAATCACCCACATAGAATGTCACAATCACATGAATGTCATGTAATGTTTTTAATACTACCATCTCATTCATTATATGCATGTGGGCCCTTAAAGTTTTAGTTTGCACTAAGCCAACCAGGAGTTTACACTGTTCCATAATTCCAGATAATAATAACATAAATGCCTTTGTAACATATGAACAGCTCAACTGACGTGGAAACACTTAGAGACTAGTCAGACTGAGAAGGTTTTTGAACTGGTCTGAACCGGGGTCTAGGATCCAGTGTGGGACCAGCCACAAGAGTGTAGGTGTTTTAGGGTTTGTACACCGGTACAGTGGGTATCCAGTATTGTAATCCGGCCTCTCAGTGGGAGAAACCGGTCTTGTTGTCTTGGAGATCCTTCACACCAACGTTTCACGTTGGGAGAGGGCGAAAGGTGGTGCCACCTGCAAAGATTCTCTGACGTTCAAGTTAGAATAGTGTATGAAACTCAGTGAATACTCAAGCAATGCAATAGTAAGAATGTGAGATAGAATAACATAACCTTGCATGTGTGTTGGAACATGCTATTTATAGTTGAACGTAGGAAATGAATCGTTGGATGCAAGTGGGCCCCTTGGTTCTGATAGTGTGTAGAGTGTGTCAATCAAGATGACTCAGTGCTTAGAGTGCTTCAGGTGGGTAGGTCAATTATCAGAGTACGATCCTGTGATAGGGATGGAGGATAATCATCTTTCCGCATATTTTGCTGACAGTTGTACTTACTCTCAGAGATAATTGACATAGACACATTCCGCTATACAGGGTATCTTCGCTGATAAGTTATAATAAACTCTTATCTCACAGTGATCCTAAGGCAAACGGTTATTCACGTCGTGAAAATGAGAACGGATAAGGTATCCGTCGTAGAGAAGACGGAAAAATCATTTAATGAAGTGAGGACGGATACAATGACAACGAATGTCCGTTGTGGCACTGTCTTCCCGTGATACCGGATGTTCCTTTAAGAGGTCACTTTGACGTCATGACTTTGGGGACCGGTATCCAGACCGGATCATTTGTCCCCTAGCTTATGTGAGGGACTGTTAGGTTGCTTACATGAGCTATACAGCCTTTAAGAAGTCTGGATGTCGGTGGAACGCTCTAGAAATTCCCTCTAAAAACTCTTTGACATATGCGTGTTTGGTTTCTTACCAACACATCCGCTCTGTAAACTAAGTAACCGCTCTTCTGATGCCATTCACAACGGATTCAGACAGGGATTCGCAGCGAGGGAAATCCCAAGAGTTTTTGGAAATCAAAACTCTTGGTATTCGAAGAGTGGTTGGGGTGTATTAAATACGTCTGAAATAATTGGACATTAAATGTCCTTTTTAACACGTGAACCATCATTACCCAAGAGTGTAACCGTCGATTGGGCTTATTGGGCCTGAATTTCAACTTCCACAGGCCCGTTTCGTAAAAACCTTTACTGAAACATTACCACTTTCACGCTTTAAGTTACGAAATGACGAAGTCGTTTGAATTCGAAAGGTTGCGTTTTGAAACAAACGTCGTGACTTTTGATAGAACACTGTGCTTCTTCGTTACCTATAAAAGGGGCACTTAACAAATTTTGGAATTCATCTCTGTCATCAAGCTTAGTGAATCTCTGCTCAAATTTCTGAAGATTCCCTTGCTGCCCTTTCCTCTTCACAAAGTTCTTCCTTCTTTTAGGTAACCTCCCTATCCTTTACCTCCGTAACATTTTTAGTCATTTTGCTTCAACCATGCGCCCTAGAACAAGCAGCGTTGGTACCTCAAACAGGGGGAGTCTGAGCTCTCGTGCCCCCTCTAGCCACTGTGGTGGAAGGATTCCAGTGAATCTTCCTGTGGTTGGGCCTCGTCGCTCAGAGAGAGTTGAAACTTCCTCTTCGCGAGCGCTAGTTGATCGGTGCTGCCCTGAGGATCCCCTTGACTCGAGGGCTACCAGCTGCTCTGATGATGGGTCAAGTAATGAAGGTTATCTCTCTGACGATGTTGCCTTCTACCACAGCACACACGCGTTCCATCGTGCATCAGGTACCATGGAGATTCTGGGGTCTGGCAAAACGATGATTCTGCGAACTACTGAAGGGTGTGTCAACGTCGTGGCACACCGGCTAAACTGGGAAAAGCTGAACAGGGAGAGGCCGTATTGCTGGGTTGAGGAGGAATTCTTGGAAATCCCCTCACATCATGCAAGTGAAGAGGGAAACCCAGTCACTCTCCGCTGTAAAATTTACTCTAACAAGAAGTACAAGGGACGCTTTCTCGTCCTTGCCCCCCCGTCCAACTGAGAGGGTCTGTCACCGCGTCCCAGATAAGAGGTCGGTCTACATGTACGACTTCGTCTTCCAAAACTTGGGAGTCCGCTTTCCCATGACGGAGTTTCAAATGGTCGTCCTACGCTTCCTCGACTGTGCCCCTACTCAACTACATCCCAACGGCTGGGGCTTGGTGCGTGCTCTCGAAGTTCTGGGAGAGCATTTCAATTTCACCGCCACTATGGCCAAACTGTTTTACTACTGCTAAGTGGTCCGCCGTGCCAACAAGAAGGGCGACCTTAGGTTCATAACACTCCGTTGTGACTCAAGGGTAGTGAACTTCAAGTCCTACACCGAATTCGCTAAGGTGGATGGACGCTCCTTCAAACACTACTACATGCGGGTCCGAGTTCAGTCCAATAAGCCGGTCTTCTGGATCAACAAAGAAGGGTTCACCAAATTCCCCATCAGTTGGTCGCATGAGCACTTTCTACTGCTGAGCCGTGCTTACTATACTGAGGAGAGTGAGCTTTCCTCTTACTCTGTCGAGGTGCTGAGTGCCATGCAAACAGCCTCAAAGGCCCTCAAGGGGTTCTCTTGCCGGCTTCTCTTGGGAAGCGCCGATGTCCGGGACACCTATCTCCGTAATGGTCACTCTTGAACAATGATTATGTTACATATTTATTCTGCTCTTATTGTTTTTACTCCCATGTGTTAACTCAATTTTCCTTACTTTGCAGAACAAATCGAAAAAGTCTCCCCCGAGATATTGTCCCTGAAATCTATGCTGCCAGATGGTGATTCTTCCTCTAAGGAGAATGACATTCAGGCCAAGAGGAATTCTACTAAAGCAATGGCTCCAACAATTCTTCTTACCTCCGCTGTGGGGGACGAGGCCCCTCTCCTTGATGAGGAAGAACCTGAAGGACAAACAAAGGCTGCGGGGCGAGGCAATAAGGAGGCCGCCCTAGAGAAGAAAAAGAAAAAGAAACACCTAGTCAAGGCAACGGATGTGGAGAAGCCTTCTTCTGGCGACCCTGCAAAGAAACGCCAGAAGACTCTCGAGGAGTCTGGGTTGAAAAAAGATAAAGGTAAGAAGCCTGTCCTTGACTCCTCTGCCCCTTCTTCACAGGCCACGCCTGGACCGGACTCTGAGAGCGGTCCTCCTCCAGTGTTTGATCCTCCAAGCGAATCCTTTCTCTCACCTTATCTCTGGTTCCAGGGGTCTACGCCCCCCACTCTTCCAAAGGCGAGGTACTGTCTCTGCCCCTCTCTCGATGCTGCTGAAGTTCGAGGCGTGTGCAAGGCCGGTCGATGGCAGCTGGATGAGCTATCCGGCCTCTTGGAATCCTTAAGCGACAAGGCAAACTACATGGAACAAGTTGAAAAACTTGAGGCCTACATCGCTATAAAGGAGGCCTGGGCGGCCAAGCAAGCTGAGACTCATAGAGGGGTGGAGGCAGAATTAAATAAGGCCAAGGAGACACTGCAAAAGAAAACCGAAGAAATAAGCCAGCCCCACTTCACCAACAAATCTTTGGAGCGGCAGGTTATTGAACTTCAGCAGCAGAATAAATCCATCCCCCTCCTTGAAGAAGAGCTGTAATTGGAGAAGAAGAAATCGGCTAAGCTAGCTGACGATCTTGCAACAATAGAGGCCGGCCACAATAAAAGCCTAGGAGAGTGGGAAGCCCTTCAGAAGGAGATGCAGACTCAAATCGAAGAGCTGAGGAAGGGGAGTACGAGCACTGGGCCCTCGGAGGAGGATTTTGCTAAGCTTCAAAAGAAATTATCTGCTGCTAAGGCCAAGGCTGCCAAAGCCTTGGAGATATGCAAGAAAGTGGCTTTCGAATCCTTCGGCCTGGCACTTCGTCAAGTATTTTATCGCAACCCCGACGTGAAGCTTAATTTGTACGGACTGCATCCGTTCTATGAATTCCACGGAGGGAAACTTGTCGAAGTGAAGAGTGACGGCTCGCACCAGGATCCTCCTGATGCTCTTTATGAACTGCCTCCACTTCCGGAGGGTCAAAGCATGGAACCAGTACTGACCTCTTCTGGCCCCGAAGGTGAGACACAAGGGGATACTAAAGCTGGCCCAGAGACCAGAATAGAGAAGATTCAAGCTGAGGGAGCTGAAGAGGGGAGAACAGAAGTGCCCACATCGGAGAACCAGCCACCTGCTCTTTGATTTTGTGCTTTTATTTATAGCTGTGTACTGGGATCAGCTCCAGCTTTGATGCCTCAAGACGTATAAAATTTTTCTTCACAGAAATGAAGCTTGCTTTCGTTTTGTTTCCATCATTTACAGCACGTGTATGATTGCCAAATAACTTAGATGTATACACTATACTTTACCTTTTTAATACTTTACAAATTCGCTTTGTTTAACCGTATTGTCGTTTAAAGCGTATTTCCCACCCCGGAGTAAAATAATAGAAATCGTAACAGATATGCAACACTTATTGTTCAGGTATGCCCTGTCCCCAAGTATAAGTATTTTGGGAAGGAAATATCCGTTGTAAAGCGTTACCTTTAACTCCTTAAGAATTGAAAAGGTTCATTTGACTTCAACGATATAGAACGGCAATATTTGCATTAAGCCACCCCGTGATGATTGCTTCAGAAATGAGAACGACAATTATACTTGGAGTTCGGTTCAGTCCTACCATCCAAGTCTTCATGTGGGGTTCGGTATAACCTTGAAAAAGGTTAAGTCCTACACCCTTCTCTTGAGGTTCGGTTTGATCCTACAACTCAAGTCTTCAACGGTGTTCAGCCACACTTACTAACCGTTCTGAGAGTTCGGTTTAATTCCTACAATCTGGGCCTTCAAATGGTGTTCGGTTCGATCCTACTAACCATACTTGGAGTTCAGTTTAATCCTACAATCCAAGCCTTCAGACGGTGTTCAACCACACTTACTAACCGTTCCCAGAGTTCGGTTTAATTCCTACAATCTGGGCCTTCAAATGGGGTTCGGTTTAATCCTACAACCCATTTCCCCTCGAGGAGTTACATCATCAATACATAGAATAGGTGATTGAGATCATTCGTCCTGAGGGTCTTCGTTTCATCCCTCAAGGAGTTACATCGTCAACTACAGAATGGGTAGTTGAGATCATCCATCCTGAGGGTCTTTGTCTCATCCCTCAAGGAGTTACATTGTCAACTACAGAATGGGTAGTTGAGATCATCCGTCCTGAGGGTCTTTGTGCGAGACAGCTTATAGCTATAAATCATAACACACGAATGAGAGAGTAAGAGTGATAGAGTCATAAATTGCATTTTCATTAAGCTGAATATACATTACAAAAGAAGCGTAGTTAGGGTCATGCCTCTTTAAAACCTTCTTGAGAAAACCCAATGGGAAAAAACTCAAGTAAGGAAAAAGAGTGCATGCCGTCTTACCACCTAGCTGTAATAAATACGTAAGTTCCGGGTGTTCCACTTATTGCGAATTGGGGTTCCATCGAGCTCCTCGAGTCGGTATGATCCCTTTCCTGTCACTTCAGAAACTCTGTAAGGGCCTTCCCATGTTGGTGCCAGCTTCCCTTGATAAGCAAATTTATTCCCCATACTCGCCTTCCTCAGAACAAGGTCTCCAGTGTTAAACGCTCTATATTGGACACGCTTGTTATACCGGAGAGCTGCCTTCGCTTTTATTGTCTGGTCTCTGATAAAGGCTCCTTCTCTCAGCTCATGGAGAATGTCCAACTCTGATGCCAGATTGGCATTATTATCTTTCGCTGAAAAATATTCCACTTGGGCTGATCTGGTTTGTAGCTCTACTGGGATCATCGCCTCGACCCCATAAGTTAACCGATACGAGGATTCATTAGTGGAAGAGTGTGGTGTAGTGCGATATGCCCACAGAACATGGCATAGCTGATCAGTCCAACCTCCCTTTGCTTCTCCGAGGCGCTTCTTCAACCATTTTAATACCTCTCGATTAACCACCTCTGCTTGGCCATTTGTCTGGGGGTGCTCAACAGATGAAAATATTTGGACTATCCTCAGTCCTTCAAGCAAGTCTGTGAACTTCTTATTCGTGAACTGGGTGCCATTATCAGTTACAATCCGTCCTGGGACACCGAATCGAGCTATGATGTTTTCATATACAAAACGCCTTGTCCGCGCAGAAGTGATATGCACTACTGGTTCAGCCTCGATCCACTTAGTGAAGTAGTCTACCCCCACAATCAAATATTTAATACCTCCTGGAGCGGTGGGGAACGGGCCCAGGATATCAAGGCCCCACTGGTAGAACGGCCAAGGCACAGCGGATGAAGAGAGTTCTTGGGCCGGTGTGTGATGGAGATTGGAAAATCTTTGACAAGCATCACATTTCTTCACAAAATCAGCTGAGTCCTGCTTCACTGTGGGCCACCAATATCCAACCCTGAGGACTTTTCTCATTAAGCTCCTGCCCCCGGCATGGTGTCCACACTGCCCCCGTGTACTTCCTCTAACACTGCTTGTACCTCATCTTCTCTCAAACAAAGGAGGTATGGGACTGAGAATCCCCTTTTGTAAAAAATATCATCGACCATGGTGAAGTACGGCAGTTCCCTTTTCACTCGCTTTCTTTCTTTCTCATCAGTAGGGAGCTATCCGTCCGCCAGATAACGGATGTAGGGGATGATCCAAGAATTCTAATAAGGGTACTTGACCATTATAGCATTTAGAGATGGGAACAGAGGGATGCTAGGTGACGTCAGCATGCTCTGAACCACAATCGTGGTACTGCCAGGCTGCTTTGTGCTCACAAGCCTTGATAAGATATCCGCTCTGGTATTCTCCTCTCTTGGCACATGCTTAAATTCCAGCACATCGAATCTCCCCTTCAATTCATTCACACAGTTCAAGTATAGTTGAAGTCGTGGCTCTCTGACCTGATATTCCCCCTGGATTTATGAAATCACCAGCTGTGAATCGCTGCACAATGTTACTTCCGATGCTCCGATGTCAATCGCCGCTCAGAGGCCGGCTAGGCATGCCTCATACTCAGCTTGATTATTGGAGGTTTTAAAATTAAATCGGAGGGAAATCTCCAAGTGTACGCCGTCATCACTCTCCACCATGACACCGGCTCCACAGCCTTTACTGTTTGACGACCCATCAACATAAATGGTCCAATGCGCTCTAGGTGTGGCTGGATCTGACCCTATCATTTCCACCACGAAATCTGCCAGAACTTGAGCTTTAATAGCTCCTCGAGGCTCATAAGAAATCTTGAACTCGAAAATCTCGATAGACCACTTGATCATCCTTCCAGCAAGATCTGGTTTACTAAGCACTGAACGGAGATGTAGATCCGTTCTCACCAGTACTAGATGTGCATGAAAATACAGCCTCAACCGTCGTGAAGCCCACACCACTGCTAGAGTGGCTTTCTCTATCTTTTGATATCTACCTTCAGCCCCCTGGAATGTCTTGCTGGTGAAGTACACCGGCCTCTGCCCCTCTAGAGTTTCTTTAACCAGAGCCACGCCTAGGGCTTCATCAGAAATTGCCAAATACAAAATCAGAGTCTCACCAGGGTCAGGCTTTACCAATATTGGTGGACTTGAAAGCACGGCCTAAAGCTGCTGGAAAGCTTGTTCTTGCTCTTCTCCCCATTCGAAACTCTTGTGCTTCTTCAACGCCTTATACAGGGGAAGGGATCTAGATGCCATCTTAGGCATGAATCGAGCTAGAGCGGCTACCTTCAAATTCAATGATTATACCTCCCTTAGGCTCTTAGGGCTCTGCATATCCAGTATTGCCTGACATTTTCCAGGGTTGGCCTCAATACCCCGCTGGGTCAACATGAAACCCAAAAACTTCCCTGTTGGGACAGCGAAAGTGGACTTCAGTGGGTTCAACCTCATGTTGTATTGTCGCAGCCGAGCGAACACTTGGCGCAAATCATCAATGTAATCCTCTCCAGCGGGAGTCCTTGTGATGATATCATCGATATACACCTCTACCAGCTTCGTGTGCATGCCTTCGAATACTTTGTTGATCATGCGCTGGTAGGTAGCGCCGACGTTCTTCAGTCCAAACGGCATGACGGTGTAGCAGAACACACCATGGTCATTGACAAAGGCCGTCTTTTCTTGATCTCCTTCCCACATCGGAATCTTATTGTACCCTGAATAAGCATCCATGAAACTGAGGTACTGATAACCAGATGAGTCGTCTACCATACGATCAATGTTTGGGAGGGGATACGGATCTTTGGGGCAACATCGGTTGAGATCTACATAGTCTGTGCACATCCTCCACTTGCCATTGGCTTTCTGCACCATCACCACATTGGAAAGCCAAGATGAATAGCGAATCTCCTTTATAAAACCAGCTTTCAACAACTCCTCAGTTTGCTCACACGCTGCCTTCTGCTTCTCCGGTCCCAACCTCCTTTTCTTCTGGGCCACCGGTCTCGTTTCTGGGTAAACAGCGAGTTTGTGGCAACAGAAATCAGGGTCCAACCCAGGCATGTCTGTTGTAGTCCATGCAAAAAGGTCTTTAAACTCCTGCAAGAGAGCCAACAAACGTTGCTCCATGCCTGCCTCTAGATTATCGTTAATGTGCGTGACCGTCTCTGGGGAATCCCCTAAGATAACGTCCCTGGAAGCACTATCCGGTGTGGTTTTTGAGGGGTTAAGAGGGTCAATCTTCAATTCTGCCCTCGTGTCTAAGTCGATCAGACTGACAGACCCAGCCGCTGTTCCTCCGTCATTTAGCTTCCTATTCTTATTAAATGCTTCCAACTTGACCATGTTGAGGCTCAAGTTATAACAGTATCGGGCCATCTCCTGATCTCCGTGGAGGGAGGATACACCATTATCCTTGTCAATGAATTTGATTAAGAGGTGGGGAGTGGACACAATTGCTTCCATTGCATTTAGGGTAGAGCAGCCTATGATCCCGTTGTAGGGGATTCCACATCGATCACCAGGATTCTTGATTTCACCGTTCTCGCGCCAGGTTCTCCTTCAAAAGAAATGAGGGTATCAAGATACCCTTTAGTGAGTTGCTTCGCCCCATTAAACGCCGTGAGTTCTTGCATGTATAGCTGTAGATCTGCATCATTAAAACCCATTCTTTTGAAACAGTTATAAAAAATTACGTCGCAAGAACTTCCCTGATCGACGAGGATCCTCTTCACATCTTTATTAGCAATGACAGCAATGATCACCACTGCGTCGTCTCCTCCTGGGATCGTCGGGCCAAAGTCATCATCCGTGAATGACATCATCGGGGCTGCCACACCGTCCCTGAAAGGGCGGTTATCTCTAGGTTTGCCCTGTACAGACAAAATCATCCGATGGTGATTTTTCCTGGCTATGATCGATGCTCCACCTCCTGTAAACCCTCCAGCAATCATCTCGATCACCTCACGCCTTCCTTGCCTCTGCTGCTGAGGCATGCTGTCTTGCTGGGCTCCTCCAGCGATCACCACTCCTTTTTGCTTTTCAGTCGCAGTAAACCTTCTAATGGGGTTACGACTATTGTCACCCTCATCATCCGGATCTCTCCCCCTCTTGTCCATCCTATCAGGTTCGTCCAAGGATTTTTCTCTGAACAGATATTGCTTCAGCTTTCCCTCTCTAATGAGGGTCTCCACAGTATTCTTCAACGCTTTGCACTCGTCTGTGTGGTGACCCGCCTGTTCATGAAAGGCGCAATATTTACGTGGGTTACTAGGTCTTTTGACTGGGGGTGGCTTCCTTATACCAAAAACACTGAGCGCTGGCCAGCTAACTTCCCTCAAGATTTGGGAATGCCTGGTGTTTAGAGGAGCCTAGTTGCTGAAAGACGAGACGCGCCTGTCTCGTTGATGAGGTCGAGCGCTTGCAAAGTCCTCTCTGAAGGCATGCTTTTCTGGTCTCAACCTCTCCTTCTCTCTCCGTGGCTACTGGGGGGTACTGGGGGCTTCATTCTAGCTGCTGTAGCCTCCAGATGCATTTCTATACCCACATACTTAGAAGCTTTCCTTCGAAACTCCTCGCAGGTTGTTGGGGGGCTCTTCGCCAAGGATAGGGCAAAAACGGAACTAGGTTGCAGAGCTTCAACCACAATATGGAGCTGTGTAGCCTCCGTGAGATTTGGGACCAACGCAGCTTCCTTGTAGAATCTCTTCAAAAACTCCTTAAGAGTTTCAGTCTCTCCTTGCCTTATCTGGGCCAAGGTGTGAGAAGTCCTTGGGATGTCCCTGGAAATGACAAAATGACTTTCAAACGCAGCTGCCATTTCTTCCCAGGAATCTATGGATCCTGAGGGCAGGCTCTTGAACCAGCTGAGAGCCTCCTCCGTCAGTGTTCTTAGGAACATCCTACACATGACGTCTTCATCAGCTCCCAGATACATAGCTTCATAAACATAAGCATTTAGGTGCTTAGTGGGATCAGTTTCTCTATTGTACTTCCCGATCGACAGTGGTTGAGTCGTCTGCAAGTGCTTAGGGATGGCGACGCTCATGAGTCTCCTCAAGAAAGGAACACTGAGTCTGTAAGTTCCAGAGGTCACCACTGCTTGCTCCCTTCTCCAGGTACTGACTCTATCACTAGAGTCTTGGGTCTGTTCCCTCTCCTCGTACGTAGGGATTTTTGAGTACTGGAGGGTCGTAGATCTTTCCCTCACAGATGCATGGTGAGCCTCTTCTGCATGGGACGTCACCTTGTCCCCAGCTCCTCTCTTCTCCCGCTTCAACTCCATCAACTCCTCCCTGAGCTTCCTAATAACCTCATCACGAGGGTCAGGGGTTGCCACTGGTACCATCCTTCGAGTGTTGGTGACAAGAGATTCAAAGATGAGTCTCCTCCCAATCTGTTGGTGGGTCACGTCCTCCACATGACCATCAACAAAATCACGTCCATCACCTTCCATTCTGACAACCAAACTTCTACGAAATGTGGGAATAACTCTAACGAGTCCCACTGGGCGTGCCAATGAACTGGTCTGAACCGGGGTCTAGGATCCGGTGTGGGACCAGCCACAAGAGTGTAGGTGTTTTAGGGTTTATACACCGGTATAGTGGGTATCCGGTATTGTAATCCGGCCTCTCAGTGGGAGAAACCGGTCTTGTTGTCCTGGAGATCCTTCACACCAACGTTTCGCGTTGGGAGAGGGCGAAAGGTGGTGCCACCTGCAAAGATTCTCCGACGCTCAAGTCAGAAGAGTGTATGAAACTCAGTGAATACTCAAGCAATACAATAGTAAAAATGTGAGATAGAACAACGTAACCTTGCATGTGTTTTAGAACATGCTATTTATAGTTGAACATAGGAAATGAATCGTTGGATGCAAGTGGGCCCCTTGGTTCTGATAGTGTGTAGAGTGTGTCAATAAAGGTGACTCAGTGCTCAGAGTGTGTCAGGTGGGTAGGTCAATTATCAGAGTACGATCCTGTGATAGGGATGGAGGATAATCACCTTTCCGCATATTTCGCTGACAGTTGTACTTACTCTCAGAGATAATTGACATAGACACATTCCGCTATACAGGGTATCTTCGTTGATAAGTTATAATAAACTCTTATCTCACAGTGATCCTGAGGCAAACGGTTATTCACGTCGTGGAAATGAGAACGGATAAGGTATCCATCGTAGAAAAGACGGAAGAATCATTTAATGAAGTGAGGACGAATACAATGACAACGGATGTCTGTTGTGGCACTGTCTTCCTGTGATACCGGATGTTCCTTTAAGAGGTCACTCTGACGTCATAACTTTGGGGACCGGTATCCAGACTGGATCAGTTTTTATTGTGAAAGTACCCGACCCTAGGGAGCGACTCCAGGTCCCCTAAAGCACCCTTCCACACCCTCTCATCCCAAGGTTCGCATTTGAACTTCCTCTAACGTATCCTCGGTTTCTATAATCCGTCCCCAGGCAATATCACATCTCATTTCTTTTTAATGATTCATGATGCATGAACTACTCGCATATTTAATTGGTTAAGACTTTTAGAAACTCAATTATTAAATACCATAAAGGTTCACAAATCATCTCAATAATAAACTATACATTCCCATAAGTTCTTCTTTGAACTTCTGTTATATAGAAACAAAATTTAGTACAGTCTTCAAATTCAGATCTCACCAAAATTGAGTTTCCAAGCCTTAAATATCTCAAAACTTTCTCTTTAAAAACTTTACATATTTACATAATCTTTCCCAATTTAAATCTTAACTAGATTGAGTTTAAAAATCTTGACTATAACAAAATATCCTTTAGTTATTTTGTTTGGGAAAACCAAAATAAATTTACTTTAAATTTCTGATTTCTAAAAGAAAATAATTTTTAAAATCATTAGCTAAGAATACTTAAAACTATAAAAAAATTTATTTAATTCAAGAATTAATTATCTCAACCTCTGATTTTCATAAAATGGCTTCTTTCTAATACTAGATTTTATTCTAGATATTAAAAATAAAGTTAATGAAAATTATTTCTAAGAAGAAATAAAAGACTAAAATGATTATAAAATACTTTCTCTTAGAATAAAACTTTAAAGAGTAAGGTAAGAAAATTCTTACTGAGTTTTAACTTTCCGTCATGCTTGCTATATGCTCAAACTCATATCACAAGATCATCAATCATAATCAAATATTATCAATCACAATATCATCAATCACAATAAAAAAATGTCAATCATAATCAAATAATATCGATCAAAATTAAATATCATTAATAATAATCAAATACTAATAATTATAATCAAATCAATTAAGTATAATTCAAATTTTAATGGTTATTTAAATTAATAAAATTAATTTTAAGTCTTTATAGTCCATTCCTCGCATAGGTCTATGTAGGTCCATATAGTCCAATCCTCGCATAGGTATATAGTTCAGTCCATACAGGTCATAATAGTCCAAGTCCTTACATAAGTTCAGTCTAGTTCGCATAGGTTATCCAGGTATTTGCATAGGTATTCAAATAAAGTTACACAAGATACTCAATTTAAAATTTATAATAAATTTTTAAGTTAAATAGTTATTATTTTAAAATAATATTATTATTAAATTTTAAAGGAGTAGGGGACTCCTCTCATTATTCTTATGTCTTTTCACATTACATTCCTATCACTCCCTCTTACCTCTTGTATCTTGATTCGTTATGGAAAGCCTGTGCGCGCCTCGTCTCCGAGTTTTAAAATATACCAATTTCACTTTAATATAGTTATAAGATGAAAATTAAGATTTCTACTTAGAACAGAAATGGTAAATTTTCGAATAGTGAATAATGAATAGTAAATCATGAATGGTAAATAGTGAATCATGAATAGTGAATAGTGAATAGTAAATCATGAATAGTAACAGTAAATAGTAAAATGTGAATAGTAACGGTAAAAAGTAAATCGTGAATAGTAAAGATAAATAGTAACAGTAAATAGTAATTTACTATTTGAATAGTAATTTACTATTGAAATAGTATTTTACTATTCAGAATAGTAACTTAAAATAATATTATTTCTAGTATAATAATAGATTTCCAAAAACGATATGAAAATAACCCTAAAAAATATATAAGAGATGTATTCTTATCTTAAAATTTTAGCAGAACCTTCTTCCAAAAATTTTATTTCTATCTTTTACTTCCACCACTATCTCACTAGCACTACTATATTAAGAAAACTTAATCTGAAATTGTGAATTCTAAAGAAGAATTCCTTCAGTATTTATAGGAAGGAAATTTACTATGCATTCTGATCTGTCCTGGACCGGGGTCAAGAGATCCGATCTCAAGCCAGTCACGAATAGTATGTCAATACCGTCTAGTAGACCGGATGTATGTATATCCGATGTAGGTATCCGTTGTCCTTGAATGAGGAGAGCGGATTGGGCGTTCTGGAGATCCTTCACACCGACCTAACGCGTTGAAGTAGGCGAATGGTGGTGTCACCTGCAAAGATTCTCCGACGCTCAAGTCAGTGATTATATTCCAAGTAAGGAATGTATTCAGAGAGGAATCAGTCGTAAAAGAGCTGAAGAAGAAGATCCCCAACTTCAATCATGAAGTTAGTTCATATACCTGATTGGCTCGATTAACGAGGACTCGTTGGTGGGGAACCACCAACTCCCATTAGCATTATTATATTGCGCACTTACCTGCATGATTGGGTCAAGTGGCTATTTTATATTGAGCATAGAGAATGTAGACTAGGATTAGGGGACAAGTTGACCATTCCCGTGAGCAGAATTTGGCTCGTAGTGCAGAGAATTATTGATCGATCCCTGTAGCAACAATCCTTGTCTTTTGCATAGTGACGTGTGTATTATCCGATGTCATGGTGTTATCCTGGATAACCGGTATAGGGAGAACGCCTGATACGGAATTACAGTCCGGATGCATACCGATGACACCGGTTACACGTAGATGTCTTATCAAAGACGTTGAAATATGTATAGCAGATCGGATACCGGTATTGAGACCGGATCATATGTCCCCTAGCTTGTGTGAGGGACTGAATAGTTGTTCACATAAGCTACTCAACCTGCGAGAGGTCTTAATATCGGTAAGCTTACGTGTGTAACAGTTCCTTAGCATCTTTTGTCATTCGTAAAGAACCGCTCTGAATTTAATAGAAAAGACCTTTCGGTACTGTCACAACGGATTCAGACAAAGATTCGTTGTGTGAGAACTTCAAGAGTTTATTGGAATTGAAAGCTCTTGAAGTTCGTGTAACGGCTGTAAAGCGTAAATTGCGTTGCATGATTAGACATTAATGCTTTTAATCACGTGGGCAAGCAATTATTGCGTCTGAGATGAAAATCTCATTAACCGTCGTTTTGGGCTTAATGGGCCTGAAGTTTTCAAAACTTTTGGGCCTAGTGGATAGCTCTTTACTGAGTCGCTATCATTTTGGCGCCCAAGAATTTGGAACGGTTGTGTCGTTTCGCTTGTGAACAGGTGCGTTTTATCGAGAACGACACAACTTCAAGAGGAGGTAACCGGTCCTCTTTGTTTCCTATAAAAGGAATACTTAGTGGATTCTGGGTTCCACTTGCTTTTGCTTTCTCAACGAAACTCTGCAGAAATTTTGCAAGGAAGTTTATCGCCTACATTGCGAGGGTTTCTTCGTTCCTCAAATTCATCACTGTTATCTGAGGTAACTATCTCTTCCTTGTCGCATTAGTTTCGCTTTGACTTGCTACTCGTAGTTATAGAAAGTAGGCTTCACCTAAAGGGGGGGAATCAGTTTCCCTCAACCCTAATAGTCGTGGGGAAGAATCCTTGTGATTCTTCCTAAGACTGAACCGCGTCGCTCAGAAAGGGGATCTTATTCACTGCGGGAAGTGACCTTTCCCTTCTCAGAGTCGCCCTCTGATTGTAATTGCTTTAAAAATGCAGTGAGTAATGATTGCAACTTTCTGACGACATTTTATTCCTTATCGTAGATTAAGGAGTTCGGTCTAGATATTTCCAATGGCAACTGGAGAAGGATCTTCTGGAGATAGCGCCATTTCAAAGACAGCAGAAGGTCTCTACAGCGTAGTTGCTTCGAGACTAAATTGGGAGGAGGTTCAGGCTAAATGGCCTTTCTGTTGGGTGTCCAGCGAGTTTAAGGACCTTGCCTCTCGTCATGCGGATGAGGAGGGATCTCGGATTCAACCGAGGTTCACGCTGAGTTCGGATGAAGAGACGAAAAAGTGGTACAGGGTTTACGCACCACTTCCGACAGAGCGGATATGCCATCTCGTCCCTAATGACCGTTTAGTATATATGTATGACTTCATCTTTCATTATTTGGGTGTCCGCTTCCCATTAACCGAACTCCAGATGGGTGTTTTGAGGTTTTTGAACTGTGCACCCTCCCAACTTCATCCCAACGGTTGGGGCCTCATCCGAGCTCTCGAAGTGCTTGGGGAGCACTTCAATTTCACGCCAACAGTAGCGATGCTGTTCTACTACACTCAGGTAGTTCGTAGGGCGAATAAGCAAGGCGGAGTTGGTCTGGTGACACTCCGGACTCTCTGTTCCTTTGTGAACTTTGAGTCTTATACTGACTCGGCCAAGGTTGATGGGAAGTCATTTAAGACCTACTTCACTCGCATCTCCATTAAGAAGGGCAAACCGAAATTTTGGAAGGACGAAGAGGATGTTGACAAATTTCCCCTGAGTTGGACATACAAACATTTCCTCTTGAGCTCACACGCGTACTACACTGATCAATCCGATCTGTCTCGTGAGACGTCGAGAGTGTTGTTCGCACTTGAATCACACACTACAAGTCGTCACGTCTTCTCGTGTAGGCGTTTGCTAAGTAGCTCAAGCGGAGTCCGGGAGGAATATTTGCGTACTTCTCGTTTTATTCTATCTTTTCTCCTTTATCAAATATATATAGAATATTTGTAGTTGCTGACATCTTGTGTTTGTTCATGTAGGTGAAATAGAACAGCAAACTCCGGAGATGGACAAATTAAAGAAATTCAAAGTGGCTGGTAAATCCGTCACTCGTGAGAATGAAGTGAAGCCCAGGCCCTCAACCAAAGATCGTCCTGAGTTAATCATCCTGACCTCGGATGCTGAAGGGGACATCCCACTGGTTGAGGGCGGTTCATCCGATGTTGGAACAGCCTTGGGTCAACCTCCTGTTACTGAGAGGAGAAGAAAAATCAAGAATGACTCAGTGGGAGGCCCGTCCAAAAAGCGCAAAACTTCGGAGGGTAAGCTTGTTGAAACCTCGGAAGCAGCTGGCGCTCCCTCTAGTCTTAATAAAGAAACTGCTGCTGGGGCTTCCGGGTCAAATCCGACCTCCTTCCCAACGACCTCGTTTCTCACCCCCTTCCTCTCCTACGAAGGTTCTACTCCTGCCACTCTTCCACCACCGATGTACAAACTCCGGCCTACGCTTAGTGTTAAAGAAATTGAAGAAGCGTGTGAGGCCGGAAGGTGGCAGCTAGCCAAACTTGCTGGACTGCTATCTTCCGTCAGCGAGTTGGCTAAGAACGTCGACAAGGTTGAGGAGCTAACTGACAAATTAGAAGAGCTCAACCTTTCCTCAGACAAGGACAAAGCCGCCATGAAGTTAATGGAAGATCGTCTTAACAAGTCTAAGGAGTTTGGGGATCTTGTAACTAAAGAGAATCTCAAACTCAAAGGCGATCTTAAAAACTTGGAAGGCAAGGTGGCAGAGAAGGAGGAAGAACTCCGCAGCAGCCAGGATAAAAATAAGGCTGATGCTGAGGAGTGGTCTCAAAGGGAGAAGAAGCTCCTTCTTGAGATAGAGGAACTGAAGGCTAGGAAAGTGGAGCCCGAGATATCCGGTGAGGAGCTGTCCAAGTTGCAGGGAGAATTGGCTACAGCAAAAGCTGAGAGAGAAGAAGCTGTTGATATATGCAGCCGAGCTGTTGAAGAGTCCTTCGGCCTAGCCATACGCCAAGTCTTCTACCGCAACCCCACTGTGAAACTTAACCTTTATGGAATGGATCCGTACTATGAATTCCATGGGGGAAAGTTAGTCGCAGTGGTGGATGGTCGTCACGAGGATCCACCGACGTCCTTATATGGTTTGGCTCCTCTTCCTGAGGGTCAATCCATGGGACCTGATTATGTCTTTCCTATGTCCGAGGTTCCCTCTACTGAAGAAAGGGTTGAAGCTCCTGGGGGGGAGAATCCTGATGAGGTTCCCAAGGAAGGGGGACAAGAGCCTGGTGCTGAGGAGGCACAAAAAACTGAAGAACAGATTCCTCCTCAGTAGTTTTGTTTTCATTTACATGTATAGTTGTGTACCGGGATCAACTCCGGATTTTGAACTATTGTATGTAATTTCATTTCAATGAATGAATTTTGGTTGAAGAAATTTGTCTTCATTGTTTCATGTATATATAAATCGTTACTAATCCGTTCAGTGTAATTAATCTTAAGGCCGGATTGAAATAATAGCCTCGGAAGATTAAATAACAAATAAAATTTAGAACGGATAAATATATACATGTCCCCAAGTGCGTATTAAGAAGAAGGTGCCTGTCTCTGGGGCATGATCCTTAATTCTTTTGGGGAAAGATGGGTCGATCCGCTGTTTAGCAAAGTAGTGTAACAGGACGGATGACTGCTTCTAACCCGTAATATTCTTACCGGAGATGATAATATTGTTCCAAGTTTAGGGAACTGCAAGGAAGTGGTGTTTGAGTCCTTTATCATAAGGATGATGATGGGAGTTTTTTCTACGCCAGGAGTTATATCGTTGTATCACAGAATAGGTGATAAAGAGTATCCGTCCTGGGAGAATACCACTAGAAAACGAAAGTGCGGACTGACTTTCGGAATTTTCCATCATAAAGATGATTATGAGTATTGATCATGCCAGGTGTTTTATCATTAAATCACTTCATAAGTGATTGAGATCATCCGTCTTGGGGATGTGTACGATACCAGCAACTACATCATCAGGTCGCATATTAGGTGATTGAGATCATCCGTCCTTTGGGTGTGTATGGCGCCAGGAGTTACATCGTCAGATCACAGCATGGGTGATTGAGATCATCCGTCCTGGGCGGGTACACCGCGTTAGGAGTTACATCGTCATATCACATAATGGGTGACTGAGGTTATCCGTTCTGGAAAAGTACACATCGTCAAGAGTTACATCGTCAGATCACAGATTAAGTGATTTAGATAATCCATCCTGGAGACATTTTTCAATCGTGGGAGTACGGATTGAGTGAATACTTTCATCGTAAGAGTGATGATGAGAATTGTTCATACCAGGAGTTACATCGTCGAATCACTGAATAGGTGATTGAGATCATCCGTCCTGGAATGATTATTGGAGTTCTTCATACCAGGAGTTACATCACCGAATCACTGAATAAGTGATTGAGATCATCCGTCCTGGAATGATTATTGGAGTTCTTCATACCAGGAGTTACATCACCGAATCATTGAATAAGTGATTGAGATCATCCGTCCTGGTGAATTTTTTTTTTTTTTTCGCATCCATCCGAAATCTGAGACGAAATCCGAGTATTACCTCTACTAGCCCCCTAGCTGATGTGAGGAAGCAGTTGTCTTGCTCATATGAGCTATATTGATCATTGTACGTCTGAATTTCGGATTTGCGCCGAAGTGTAAATATCCGTTCTGGGAGCCATGATCCGTAGTGATGAAATTTTAAGGGCGGATTCGACAATGGAAATATCAGAAGTTTATCGAATTTCGCAACCCTTGGTATTCGGGTAATGGTGGCCACGTTTCTAATGATTGGACATTTAATGCCTTAATTCACGTGGGCGCGCCATTATTGCATTAAGTGCGCATGCCTTAGTAACTGTCACGTATAGTCTTGTTGGGCCTAGTATTTGGTTTTAATAGGCCCATTTCGATGGCTCTGTGACAAAATGATGGCATTTTCGCGCCTTGATGTACTAGACGACAATTTTGGTCCACTAAACGGGAAGTCGTTTGGGGGTAAACGACAGATTGTGTTTAGTGGGTATTTGAAAAATTTTTGTGCCCTGATACAGGCATATTTGGCAATCTCAGTTACCATTTCTTCTTGCTTCCTCGACGAACCTCTGCAAAAGTCCCAAGAAGTTCTTCGTGTCTGCCTCTGTGAATTTCCATTCACTATCCTTAGGTAACCACTTTCCCTTCGTTTTTTGCATCTCTTTTCAATATTTGAGAATGGCTAAGAAGGGTGTTAGCTTCAGTGGCGTTAGCCCTAGAGGAAGAGGAGGAAGGGCTTTGGCTCAAAACCCTAATGTTCGTGGTGGGAGGATCCCAGTGATCTTCCAATCGAGGCCACAGTATACAGGGGGGGAGGAGTCGCAATATCAAAGGCGAAGGGTGATTATACCCTCTTCAGAGTCTTCCTCCTCCAGTGAGAGTGTCGAAAGTGGGGATTTGTATCTCTCTGATGATGTGAAATTTTATCGCAGCATCAAAGCTTTCACAATGGTGACAAAGAAAGCCACTGGGAGAAAATCGTCTGAAGGGGAATCCCCTTCCGAGAAGTATATCTTGAAGACCCAATCCGGCCTCTACAATGTGGTTGCACACCGGATAGACTGGGTGAAATTCCAACAGAAACGCCCATTCAGCTGGGTGGCTGAGGAATTTCGTGAGACACCGTCCGTCCACGCTCGGGAGGATGAAGGGGAGCTGGAGCCGCGGTTTACCGTTTGGAAGAAGGACAAATACAAATGGTGTTTTAATGTATTCGCTCCCCTTCCATCGGTACGGATATGCCACACACCGGACGAGAGGTCCTTGTTCATGTATGACTTTATATTTCTGAACTTGGGTGTGCGTTTCCCCTTGACGAAGTTTGAGATGGGAGTCCTGAGATTCTTGGACTGCGCCCCCTCGCAACTTCACCCTAATGGATGGGGATTGGTCCGCTCTCTTGAAGTGCTTGGGGAGCACTTCAACTTTAAACCGACGGTGGCCATGCTTTTCTACTTCACTCAAGTGGTCTGTCGTGCGAATAAGGAGAAAGGAGGAGTGAGCTTGATATCCCTCCGGACTATCTCCAAGATCATCAACTTCGAGGCGTACACTGACTCCGCCAAAGTTGATGGGCGTTCATTCAAATCCTATTTCACGAGGATTAGCGTCCATCCGAATGAATCAATTTTTTGGTTAACTGAAGATGGGATTCCAAAATTCCCAGTGACTTGGACGCACGAACATTTTTTGTTGACCTCCCAAGCGTACTATACCGAGGAGGACGAACTGAGCCCAACTTCGATCTCTGTTCTTTCGGCTCTGCAGTCCTACACAGCCTCACACCAATTTTTCTCCTGCAGGCGTTTGTTAGGACCAAAGACTACTCGCGAGGAGTATTTACGTAATTCCCCTGCCATTCTTCATGCGTTATTATGTCATTTGCCTTGAAAATTTTACGTCTCTGATTGTGTCTTTTGATTGTGCAGGTGAAATTCAGGGCGAGTCACCAGAGATGAATAGGCTAAAAGGACTCAAGGCCAGAGAGACTTCCGTTGCGGCTGAAAATGACATTCAGGCAAAGCGGAATTCTAAGAAGGCCACTGCTGAGACAATAATATTAACTTCATCTGCTGGTGACGATATTCCTCTGATCGAGGGCGGATCTGAGAAGGTGGTCGAGAAAAAGAAAAGGACAAAGCGTGATCCTTCGAAGACCTCAGACCGTCAATCCTCGCCCAAAAAACCAAAAACTTCAAGAAGGGCTGCTGAGCTTGAGCCCTCTAAAGAAAAGAGAGCGGAAGAACCCACTCCGGATGCCCCCGGCAGTGTAATCACTTGTGGGGCGAAGCCAATAATGACTTACTTCGCGCCCAAAGCCCCCTGCTCTCTTGAAGGTAATTCCGGTCTTGTTCAACATCCGGTGTACGAGGGCTCTGTTCCTGAGGGCGTTCCTGAATCCTCACCTAAGGTGAAGCCCTCGTTAAAGAATGAAGAACTGATCAGAGCTTGCGACGACGGACAGAAGCACTTGGCTGATTTATCCAAGCTCCTCAAGTCGGTTCGTGAGCTCACAGAAGAAAATGAGAGGCTCACCTCGGTGGTTAGCAAGGACAAGGCAATCATCCTCCAATTAGAAGGAAAATTAAAAACTTCCGAAGAAGAAAATCAGAAGAAGGATGAAGAAATTGCCAAGTTGAAGAATCTTGCCAAGGAGCTAGAGGGTCAAGTTTCTGATCAGAAGAAAATCAATGCTGACCTCAATGCTCATCTCTGCACGGAGAAGGAACGCTCTTCAAAGCTGGAAGAGGGGTTGAAGGAGGTTAAGGTCGTCCATTCTCTAGGAGTGGATGATTGGACACGTAAGGAAAAGGAGCTGCTATCAAAGCTGGCGGATTCGAATGGCGAAGTCAAGACCCTGAAAGCAGACCTGGACGATGCTGTAAACATGTGTGACCAAGCAGTCAAGGAGGCTTTCGGGTTAGCAATTCGTCAAGTGTTATACCGGAATCCCAAGGTGTCACTTAATTTGAACGGTATTGATCCGTTCTATGAGTTTCACCAAGGGAAACTGGTGGCCATCGTTGACAATCGTCATGAGAGTCCGCCTAACAGTCCTTATAAGTTTGCTCCTTTACCTAAAGGTCAATCAATGGGACCTTCCCTCCTGAAGCCCAAAAGTACAGGATCAAGCTCTCGCTCTGAAGGAGGCAAGACCGGAGACAAAGGCAAGGGGAAGGAGGGAGACTCAAGCCAGAAAGAGTAGCGCCTTTCTTGTTTGCTTTTTCGTTTTATTGATTTGAATTCGCTGTGTTCCGGGATCAGCTCCGGATTATTACACGAATTGTAATTCTTATTGAATCAATAAAAGAGTTTTTTACCTCCATTCTTGTTTAGTGAAAAACAACTTTAATAGAGGGATTGCATGTGTATTGTATTATTCCGGATTTAAGTAATGAAGATCGGATTGTAAAACAAAATCTCCATACCGGACATATACATGCGAAATGAATTTCATAATAAGATCACCGCTGATGAGGGAACATGATCATCGCCACAAGGACGGCTTAAGGGGAATGATTGTGAGATCGTTTAGGCGAGAGTTCATTCCTCAAGATATTCGTTAAACCGTTGATGTTGTCCCCCAGTATCATTGGGTGATTATCACTTTGAATAAACTCTGAGTAAAATTTTCTCGTGAGAGTTTTTAAGAGTGAGGATTTAAAATAGACATTCCTCCTCAAATATTTCCGACTGAGAGATTTCAGGTGAATATGCCTTAGATTGTGGCGTACCCGAGTGAATTGTTTGTGTCGGAGTTTACAAGTCAGGTCTCAATTGAAGAATTGATGACTCAGAACTATAAGCTATAAAACTTCCAAATAAAGAACTTCATGAGAGTATTAATTTGGAGTTCAGTATAACTTACTTGTTGTGTTTGGAGTTCGGTTTGATCCTACTGTCCATGTAATATTTGGCATTCGGTTTAATCCTACCAGCCGTTCTTCATTACAATTCTTCACCGACGTTCGGTTAATCCTACTAGTCGTACTCAGAGTTCGGTTTAATCCTACAATCCGAGCCTTCGATACGGGGTTCGGATCAGGGCTAATCCTGAACCTACTGCGCCCGTCACTTGGGGTTCAGCGTGGTCTTGAAGAAAAACCAGCTTACTGCGCCCAAGCCTTCGCATGGGGTTCGGTTTGTGGCCTCGAAAGAGGACCAGCCCTACAACCCATATAGTCTTCGAATGGGGTTCGGTTTGTGGCCTTGAAGAAGTGCCAGCCCTACAACCCATGTCCTGAGGTTCGGTTTAATCCTACAACTCAGGTCTTCACCGACGTTCGGTTTATCCTACTAGTCGTACTCAGAGTTCGGTTTAATCCTACAATCTGAGCCTTCACCGATGTTCAGCCAAACTTACTAACCGTACCCAGAGTTCGGTTTAATCCTACAATCTGGGCCTTCAATACGGGGTTCAGATCAGGGTTAATCCTGAACCTACTGCGCCCGTCACTTGGGGTTCAGCGTGGTCTTGAAGAAAAACCAGCTTACTGCGCCCAAGCCTTCGCATGGGGTTCGGTTTGTGGCCTCGAAAGAGGACCAGCCCTACAACCCATGTAGTCTTCGAATGGGGTTCGGTTTGTGGCCTTGAAGAAGTGCCAGCCCTACAACCCATGTCCTGAGGTTCGGTTTAATCCTACAACTCAGGTCTTCACCGACGTTCGGTTTATCCTACTAGTCGTACTCAGAGTTCGGTTTAATCCTACAATCTGAGCCTTCACCGGTGTTCAGCCAAACTTACTAACCGTACCCAGAGTTCGGTTTAATCCTACAATCTGGGCCTTCAATATTTACACACTCGAGGAGTTACATCATCAATTACAGAATGGGTAATTGAGATCATCCGTCCTGAGTATGTTCTTGTGCGTTGCGCATATTCGAGGAGTTACATCGTCAACTACAGAATAAGTAGCTGAGATCATCCGTCCTGAATATGCTTCTGTACACCGGATAAACTGAAAATCACAGCATAAGAAAAACTCGAAAGAGTTAAATTGTTATGAGAGATTCTTATTAAATCAAAAATAAGAATTACAAGGAGAGCGTAGCTGTGAAAATAAATTCTCCAGTATTCAATCCAAGATAAGGATAGGAGAGTGTAGATGGTTCCAACAGCTAGCTATAGTAGATGCGCAAGTTTTGGGTGTTCCATTTGTTTCGGATAGGAGTGCCATCAAGGTTTTCAAGGCGGTAAGAGCCTTTGCCAATGACCTCGGATACCCTGTATGGGCCTTCCCAGTTTGGGGCTAGTTTGCCTTGATGGGCGAATTTATTCCCTATACTTGCTTTCCTCAAAACCAAATCTCCAACGTTGAAAGTCCTTGATTGGACTCGTTTGTTGTACCGGAGAGCAACTTTGGCTTTGATGGCTTGATCTCGGATGAAAGCGTCTTCTCTGAGTTCTTGTATGACATCTATTTCGGATGCCAAGTTAGCATTGTTGGTTTCTTCAGAGAAGTACTTAACCCTTGTGGAAGCAATTTGCAGTTCCACAGGTATCATTGCCTCGACCCCGTATGTTAGGCGATATGGGGATTCATTGGTGGATGAATGAGGCGTTGTCCGATATGCCCATAGGACGTGACACAGCTGGTCTGTCCATCCGCCTTTGGCTTCACCAAGGCGCTTCTTTAATCCCTTAAGCACCTCCCTGTTGGCCACTTCAGCTTGACCGTTAGTTTGGGGATGTTCGACGGATGAGAATATTTGGGTTATTCCTAACCCTTCAAGCAAATCTGTGAATTTTCTATCCGTGAACTGGGTGCCATTGTCTGTGACAATCCGTGCTGGGACCCCGAACCGTGTTATGATGTTTTCATACATGAAACGGCGAGTTCGGGCTGAAGTAATATGCACCACCGGCTCTGCTTCTATCCACTTAGTGAAATAATCGACCCCTACAATGAGATATTTGATGCCCCCGAGAGCAGTTGGAAAGGGGCCCAGAATATCCAATCCCCATTGATAGAAGGGCCATGGAACAGCGGATGTGAAGAGTTCTTCTGCCGGTGTGTGGTGTAGGTTAGAGAATTTTTGGCAAGCGTCGCATTTTTTGACGAAGTCAATGGAGTCTTGCTTCATTGTGGGCCACCAGTATCCAGCTCTGAGGATTTTTCGCATTAAGCTTCTTCCTCCGGCATGGTGTCCACTTTGTCCTCCATGCACTTCCTCCATTACACCTTGCACCTCATCCTCCTTGAGACAAATTAAATAGGGCACAGAGAGTGCCCTTCTGTAGAGATTACCATCAATCATAGTGAAATACGGTAATTCTCTCCTTAACCTCGTCTTTTCCTTCTCATCTGTGGGTAGCTGTCCATCAGCCAAATAACGGATGTAAGGAGCCATCCATGTATCTCCGTAAAGGGAGTCAGTCATTATGGCGTTTAGAGAAGGGAAAAGAGGGATGCTGGGCGACGTTAGCGTGCTTTGAACCAGAGTAGTGGTGCTACCCGGTCGTTTAGTGCTTGCTAACCTGGAGAGTATATCCGCTCTCGTATTCTCTTCACGTGGAACATGCTTGAACTCCACCTTTGAGAACTTCTCAGTCAACTCCTTGACACAGTTCAAGTACAATTGGAGTTGAGGTTCGCGAGCTTGATAATCTCCTAAGATCTGCGAAATCACCAGCTGTGAATCGCTACAGAGTGTCGCCTCAGAAGCTCCGATGTCAATTGCAGCTCTTAGCCCGGCCAAGCAAGCTTCGTACTCAGCTTGGTTGTTGGATGTTTTGAAATTGAAACGAAGGGAGATCTCCAGGTGTACTCCGTCATCACTTTCGAGAACTACACCTGCTCCAGAGCCTCTTTGGTTTAATGAACCATCAACGTAAATGGTCCAATGGACTCGAGGGTAATCCGGATCAGTCCCTGTCATTTCCACAATAAAGTCAGCCAGGACTTGAGCTTTAATAGCGCTGCGGGGTTCGTAGGATATATCAAACTCAGAGAGTTCAATAGACCATTTGATCATCCTCCCAGCAAGATCGGGCTTGATTAAGACAGAACGGAGTGGCAAATCCGTTCTTACTATGACTGGATGGGCGTGAAAGTACGGACGCAACCGTCGTGAGGCCCAAACAACAGCGAGGGCGGCCTTTTCAATTTTTTGATACCGGATCTCAGCACCTTGCAAGGTCTTGCTAGTGAAATAGACCGGTCTTTGTCCATCAGGAGTTTCTTTAATCAAGGCAACGCCCAAAGCTTCATCTGAAATAGCCAAGTACAGAATGAGTGTGTCTTCGGGGTCAGGCTTTGTGAGAATGGGAGGTTTGGACAACACCTCCTTAAGCTCTTGGAAAGCTTTTTCTTGTTCCTGTCCCCACTCGAATTTCTTGGACTTTTTCAGTATTTTGTACAGAGGGAGCGACCTGTGGGCCATCTTCGGCATGAACCGTGCCAAAGCTGCTACCTTGCCATTCAGGGATTGGACTTCTTTGAGATTCTTAGGACTTTGCATGTCTAGAATCGTTTGGCACTTCCCTGGATTGGCTTCTATACCACGTTGAGTTAACATGAAACCCAAAAATTTCCCAGCAGGGACAGCAAATGTGCACTTCATTGGGTTCAGCCTCATGTTAAATTATCTCAAACGGGTGAATACTTGGCGCAGGTCGTCAATATGATCGCCACCAACCGGTGTCTTTGCTATTATGTCGTCAATATATACTTCAACAAGTTTGGTGTGCATACCTTCGAAAACCTTGTTGATCATGCGCTGATATGTCGCCCCAGCGTTTTTCAGGCCAAAGGGCATGACTGTATAGCAAAAGACGCCACGATCATTTATGAAAGCTGTCTTCTCTTGATCCTCTTCGCACATCAGAATTTGGTTGTAACCAGAGTATGCGTCCATGAAACTCAGGTATTGATAACCAGAGGAATCATCCACCATCCGATCTATATTAGGAAGAGGATAAGGATCTTTTGGACAGCAGCGGTTGAGGTCCACGTAGTCAATGCACATTCTCCATTTACCATTGGATTTAAGGACCATCACCACATTCGAAAGCCAAGAGGAATATCGGATTTCCCTGATAAATCCGGCCTTCAGCAATTCCTCAGTTTGCTGACAAGCTGCTTTCTGTTTCTCTGGGCCTAATCGTCTTTTCTTTTGGGCCACAGGTTTCGTCTCTGGATAGACAGAAAGTTTATGACAGCAGAATTCAGGGTCTATGCCTGGCATATCGGCTGCAGTCCATGCAAAGAGGTCTTTAAACTCTTGTAAGAGAGCCAGCAGTCGCTGCTCTATTTCAGCATCTAGCTTGTCATTGATATGGGTGATCTTTTCTGGAGAATCCCCCAAGACAATGTCCCTGGAACTTCCATCTGGTGTGGGCTTTGATGGGTTGAACGGATCAATGTTCAAATCCGCTCTAGGATCCAGGTCGACAAGACTTACAGATCCAGCCGATGTTCCAGCATCATTAAGTTTCCTCTTTTTATTGGAGGCGTCCAGCTTTGTCATGTTGAGGCTAAGGTTGTAGCAGTACCTAGCCATCTCTTGATCACCCCGGATAGATGACACAGCATTATCCTTGTCAATAAACTTAATAAGGAGATGTGGGGTTGATACAACTGCCTCCATTGCATTCAGAGTAGGACGGCCTATGATGCCATTAAATGGTGATTTGACATCAATCACTAGCACCCGAGACCTAACTGTCCTGGCTCCTGGCTCGCCTTCAAACGAGATAAGGGTATCAAGATACCCTCTAGTTAATTGTTTTGCGCCATTGAAAGCTGTTAGTTCCTGCGTGTAAGGCTGTAAGTCTGAGTCTTTAAAACCCATTCTTTCAAAGCAATTATAGAAAATAACATCGCAGGAACTTCCCTGGTCAACAAGGATTCTTCGGACGTCCTTGTTGGCGATCACAGCAGTGATGACTACAGCATCGTCACCACCAGGAACGGTTGGGCCAAAATCCTCGTCAGAGAAAGAGATTGTGGGAGCCTCATTCCCTCCTCTGTAAGGGCGATTGTCCTTGACTTTCCCTTGCACAGATAGAATCATTCTATGATGATTCTTACGGGCTGTAATTGAAGCTCCTCCTCCAGCGAACCCTCCAGCAATCATGTCAATGACTTCACATCGGCCCTGACGTTGTTGCTGGGGCATGCTATCTTTCTGTGCTGCATTATCGGTCATGACACCTTTTTGCTTCTCTGCAGCAGAGAACTTTCGAACTGGACTGGGGTTGTTGTCATCCCCATCGTCGGGATCTCTTTCTCTTTTCTCATTCCGTTCTGCCCTGTCAAAGGATTTTTCTTTGAACAGGTATTGCTTCAATTTGCCTTCTCTAATTAGCGTCTCAACCGCATTCTTTAGAGCTTGGCATTCATCAGTGGAATGACCATTTTGTTCATGAAAATCACAGTACTTTCGTGAATTTCCTGGTCTTTTCATAGGGGCTGGTCTCCTGATGCCATATGTGCTGAAAACTGGCCATCCGACCTCTCTCAAAATCTGAGATGGTCTGGCAGATAACTGTGCATAATGGCTGAAAGAATTGACATGCCTCTCTCGAGGTCGAGGAGGGTGGTTATCCACCTTAGGATTGGTGAATGGCCTCTCCATGCGTTCTGACCTCGTCTTCTCCTTACCCTTCTGGGTTTGGGGAGATGGTGTTGGTGGCTTTTTCTTTGCAGCCATTGCCTCCAAGTGCATCTCTATGCTCACATACTTTGAGGCTTTTTTCCTGAACTCCTCAAAAGTTGTTGGGGGGCTCTTTGCTAACGAAAGAGCGAAAGCTGATCCTGGCTGCAATGCCTCAATTACGATATGCAGCTTGATAGATTCTGTGAGGTTAGGAACCAGGGCTGCTTCCTTATAAAACCTCTTCAAAAAATCTTTTAAGCCCTCAGTTTCACTTTGCTTAATCTGAGCCAAGGTATGAGATGTCTTGGGTACGTCTCTGGAGATGACAAAGTGGGTTTCAAAGGCAGCTGCCATTTCCGTCCAAGAATCTATGGATCCAGAAGGCAGGCCTTTAAACCACCCGAGGGCTTCCTCAGACAATGTTTGAGGGAACATTCGGCACATCACGTCTTCATCAGCCCCCAAGTACATGGCTTCAAACACATAAGCATCAAGGTGCTTAGTTGGATCAGTCTCACCATTATACTTTCCGATGGAAAGTGGTTGAGTGGTTTGAAGGTGCTTGGGGATGCTGATGCCCATAAGTCTCCTTGAAAAAGGAACCTTCAGATTGTAAGACAATGGGGGTGCTGTTGTCGAATCTCTCTTCCTTCGGGAAGCTGCATCCTCAGAATCGCGAGTTTGTTCTCCCTCCTCAAACGTTGGGATCTTTGAGTACTGAAGAGTGGTGGAATTTTCACCTTCAGTTGTGTGGGGAGTGTTTCGCGTGCGAGATGACTCTTTATCCTCGCTTTGCCTTTTTTCTCTTCGCAATTCAGCGAGTTCCCTCTGAAGTTGTTTGATCAACTCATCACGAGGATCAGGATCAGACACTGTTACTATCTTCTTTGAGTTGCCCCCATGAGAATCAAAGTTGAGTTTTCTGAAGGCGTTAGGATTGGTTCTGCCTTCAGCCTGATTTTCCATGAAGTCTTGTGCTTCGCCTTCCATGGTGGATTACCTACTCTGTCAAAGGATATGGGAATAACTTTATCGGGTCCCACTGGGCGTGCCAATGATCTGTCCTGGACCGGGGTCAAGAGATCCGATCTCAAGCCGGTCACGAATAGTATGTCAATACCGTCTAGTAGACCGGATGTATGTATATCCGATGTAGGTATCCGTTGTCCTTGAATGAGGAGAGCGGATTGGGCGTTCTGGAGATCCTTCACACCGACCTAACGCGTTGAAGTAGGCGAATGGTGGTGTCACCTGCAAAGATTCTCCGACGCTCAAGTCAGTGATTATATTCCAAGTAAGGAATGTATTCAGAGAGGAATCAGTCGTAAAAGAGCTGAAGAAGAAGATCCCCAACTTCAATCATGAAGTTAGTTCATATACCTGATTGGCTCGATTAACGAGGACTCGTTGGTGGGGAACCACCAACTCCCATTAGCATTATTATATTGCGCACTTACCTGCATGATTGGGTCAAGTGGCTATTTTATATTGAGCATAGAGAATGTAGACTAGGATTAGGGGACAAGTTGACCATTCCCGTGAGCAGAATTTGGCTCGTAGTGCAGAGAATTATTGATCGATCCCTGTAGCAACAATCCTTGTCTTTTGCATAGTGACGTGTGTATTATCCGATGTCATGGTGTTATCCTGGATAACCGGTATAGGGAGAACGCCTGATACGGAATTACAGTCCGGATGCATACCGATGACACCGGTTACACGTAGATGTCTTATCAAAGACGTTGAAATATGTATAGCAGATCGGATACCGGTATTGAGACCGGATCACATTCTATTATTTTAATATAAAAGTACTATGTATTTTTTGAAATTTAAAACCTAGTTACTGTGAACCTTTTGAAAATTTCATACATGCACAATATTTTGCATAGTAAATATCGGCTGAATTATTAAGCCAAATAGTAACCTTTCACTTGGTATATTTTAAATATTCCAAATTAGTCCTTTTTGAAATTTAGTGATATTATATCAGTTCTCACTAATTTTATGATAAGTAATATAAAGTTTAAATTTTAAAAAACTAAAATTTTCTATTAATAAAAATTTATTGATACGTTTCCAATTTTTTAACGATTGGAAAAAATCAAGATTTTTCTCAAACCGATCATTTTTAGATAAATCTACTTGAAATGGATTTTAGAAAATTTTCTTATAATTTAAATTCACTTTCTTATAAATATTTTTAATTTTAAGTAACTTTATATGAATTTAAAATTATTTAGAATATATTATTTTATTAAAATATTTCAAAAATTTCCAAAAATTTCAGAAAATCATAAATATTATGTAGATCAAAAAGTTCTAAAGAATCATAGTCTAATTCCTTCAAAATTTTATTTTAAAATTCTAATAAGAGTTAAATCATAAATATGTAAAAACATAAATTTAAAAACATAAAATAAAAGTTGTGAATAATAAATATATTTAAAATTCTTAATATAATTTCATTAATCAATGAATACTAATTAAGTTATTTTAAAATTCTCATTCAAATACATAAATATTTTTATTTTATTATTTTTATTTTATTTTATTTTAAAAAACAAATAATTAAATATAAATACCAAAATTTCATTAAAAAATGATAATAATAGACTAACTAATAGTAAGTATTTCTTATTAGAGATATATTAATATCTATTTTCTATTTGTGTTGAAAATGAGATGTTACACTTGCATGGGAGAACATGAGGGTTGAGCAAAGCCACAAGTGGGCTACTACCAAATGGTTTGTTTCCCAATGAAGCTACCTCCATGATACATGTGTTAGGCTGAGTAGTGATTGAAAGCTGAATAAAGGACTAACGAGCTTATTTCCTGCACTCAACCTAACCCACCTACTAAGGATCATAATGTAGTTGTCCAGTATGTCTAATGCCTAATCACGAAGTGCTTCCCTTGTCCAGTTGGTGTTTTGTGAAGATTGTGGTTTATTTGTTGCATATCACTAATAAGCTAGTTTATTCAAGAGAGGGAGTTTCACCATTACCTAATAACATACACAATGACTATTAATCTCACTAGTTGAACAATACAAGTGAAAAATAGTTGGTTGGTTGTTAGTTTTGCAATCACTTTATAGGTGTTGGCTTAGGTATAATGCAAACATACTCACAAAATACCACATATAGGTTGGTTAGAAAACATCATTGACTACTGCTACATGTAGACAACCCATTTGATTTGGGTGAAGCTATAAAGACTTCTCCTTATCACACTTTTACTGATAAGAAACTTACTCATGGACTGACAGATATTCAACAAACCATGAAGATAAATTAATTGCTTCCAATCATCACTTATCCCTTTTCACTTATAGCTTGCATTGAGTTGTGTAACATCCTTAATATTTTAGAAAAGTTGTAATTGGTGAAAAATATTAATAATTACCCAATTGAATTTATTGGGATTTTTGAGAAATTATTATTATTAAAAATGTGATTACAAATAATTAAATGTCGTGGAAATAAATAAATTTATTTATCGATTAATTACAAAAGGTTAAAAGAAGGTAATTAGAGGGAAGTAAATTTAGAAGTTACCAATGAAGGTAAAAGATAAAAACTTAATTAAAACTTTGAAGAAATTATAAAAGAAAGGGGGAAATGACTATTTTTCCCTTGTGCCTTAAAGTTTTATTACATTTTCCTTCTTCTTCCTCATCTTCACGCGAGACATTCTTCTAATTCTTCCTCAAGCTGCCGTGACTTGCATTCACCAGTGGGAGGTCGATTTTGCGCCGAAACTTCAAGATAACTACGTTTTTGAGACTGTAGCTTCGAGGTGAGTCCAATGGGCCTTTTAAATTAAGCTTTCGTAGCTCTTTCGTTTTCTCTGTTAAACCAAAGAGTCGTGCATGGAGGAGTGAGCTTCCGTTTCTTACTCCTCTAGTGCGTAGAGGCTTGAAAATGGCTTTTTAAAATAATGAGGATGGTTTAACGTTGACAGGTTTTGCGTTTCGACCTCCGTAGGTAGCGAAACAGTCGTCGGAGGATCGAACGGTGAAGTGGGTGTTGATTTCTGACGTAGGACATTGAACATAGCGTCGAGAGAACGCCAAGCTCATTAAGAACGATTCGTCGAAGCTCGGAATCGAGGTAAGGGGGTGTTCGGGTTATAATTAATTAGAATACGTAAGTATAATTGAATTGAATCATTGAATTAAATATGAAAGTAATGAGAATAGACAAGGAATGATAATTGTATGTGTATGGAAGTAAATTGTGTATGATTTGTGATGATTATGAGCATAATGTAAATTGAATGGTGATGAGTTGATGAGTATAGTGGCATTGTGATGACGAGCTTGACAAGTAGGTCGCCCAATTGATGAGTATGCGTTTTGTTGCTGGCCACTTGCATTATGATATGTGAAATATGAATATACATGTTATGTGGTGTAAGACGACCGACGGTATGTGCAGCCCCTCGTTTCTGGCTCCCGTGGTGTTTATGCCCAGTTGAGCTACCCAGTGGTCAAGTAGGACCCAGTGGTTGAGGTGGAGAGTCAAGTAGGACTCAGTGGACCAAGCAGGGCTCACAGGGTGCCAAGTAGGACCCCCAGCTGAAGGCCGATCCTTTTAGTATCCGGATACTAGGCGTCGAATTGATATGAGAGTCAGTTGTGTTATTTGATGCATTGTTAGTATTGTATGATGATATGAATGTGTTTTATGATAATTGTTGATTGTGATTGGCAAATTGGGGATAAAAGAATTGGAATTGAATTTTGATTGGTAAATGGAAATTGAGGACAAGAGGTAAGATAAATAGTACAAACGAAAACTAGTGAATATGTATCTTGTTATTGAATTGCCATTCTATATTAATTATGATACCAAACACTCACCCTTGCTGTTGTTTCTTTAAATTTAGTAACCAGTGACAGGGAAGAGGTTGAAGCCCTAGAGATACGCCAAGTGGAGGATTGATGTCAAAGAGCTAAGGGAATTATGCAATGAACTAGGGATGTGATGTGTGTTGTGATTTATGGATGTTAAGTCTAGATGTTGTTTGTGTGTGTTGAGTTAATTTGGGTAATATCACCATGGTCATGAATGTGATGGATAATGAGTAGAATTTGAATGCTATTTGATAAGGATATAAATTCATGATGATGAAATAATGAAGTGTGGATGGTTATGCTAATTTCCTTAAATTGGATGTATGATGGCATGGAGCCAATATCATTATTATGGCTAGGTCTTGTTTGTATATGTGAAGAGTGAAAGGTGAAATCATAAATATGCGCTGTTAGAAATTAGATGATATGCCAAATGAATGATGAATTTATCAATGATGTAGTTGGTGAATTAGAAACATGATTGAGGGGCATGTTTATTCAAAATCAATCTCATGTGCATATTTGATTGTATGGCAATAGATGAACTAGGCTAAATGATGTATGTGAATGCTTAGGTTGCTGGTTGGTATGAAAATCCCAGGTATTTACATATAAACTGCATAATTCGCTTGAGCTAATTGAACTGTCGCTCAAGCGAACATGTCCTGTACTATCCATATAGCCACTGGAGTAGTTTCACTCAAGCGGATCCAATCTCGCTTGAGCGAAAGATAGAGGAAATGGCCACTGTGTTGATCTCGCTCAAGCGAGAGGAATCCCCGCTCAGGCGAGAAGTGTTTGAGGTATCGGGGGCAGCTACTGGATGTTTTTAGCTCGAGCAGATTAAGTTCCGCTCAAGCGAGGGCCATAGGATTAGATTCTGGAGTGTATTCGCTCAAGTGAGATATACTCGCTCAAGCGACTAAAGATGGAACTTGCTACTGGAGAAACCTCGCCCAAGCGAGAATAATTTGTTTAAGCGAGTCATGTTAGTAAGGTTACTGGAGTTAATTCGCTCAAGCGAGACAATCTCGCTCAAGCGAACTAAGGTCTGATGTGTATGGATGTTTTCGCTTAAGCGTGAGTGTGGTTCGCCCAAGCATGGAATATAAACCTCGCTCAAGCAAGTGGGCACTTCGCTCAAGCGAAGATTCCTCATCTCGCTTAAGCGAGTTGGGGCCTCGCTCAAGCGAGAGGCCCCTGATTCCATTTTCTTTCTTCTTTCTTTCTTTTATTCCATTTAAATAAATTCCTTTTCTCATTTTAATTATTTGAATTGATTATGGCTGATTATTAGTTTAAACACGTTTAGTGAAAAATAAATATTATTTCGAATTAGGACGTAATTAATTATGACTGATCGCGAAAAAATTTATTGTAAAATTTACTTGAATGAATAAAAATAAATGTAAATTGACCTAGGATGTCACAGGTGGTATCAGAGTGGTTCTTTCTAGAGCCGGGTGAATGGGCAGTGTTAGAAAATTGTTTGAGTCCCATGTCAGACTATTTTTGCATTGTATGGAAATTGTTTGTGTGATAATTGAGTTGTAACAGGTTAACTTGACATCATTTCCCTTGGCACTCTGGCGGCATTATGTTATACATATGTGTATGAGGTAAATACCCTATCCCTGATAGATCATTGGTTATTAATGGTGATGTATTTGGTTGTTGTAGAACTACTTCATGGCTGAAGGAGCTAGTTCTGGAGGAGGAGATGATTTCTTCTCAAAATTTTCTCAACTGATGAGTAGGACTGAATCTGGTCCCACTCTTGATAAATTTCTGAAAAGGAATCCACCTGTTTATAGAGGAGGTCATGATTATGATGGGGCTCATGTCTGGATGCGGGAATTGAGCAAACATTTGAATACTTTGAATGCTCTAAAGAACAAAAAGTGCAATTTGCTACTTATCAATTGAAGGATGAGGCTCGTGTATGGTGGTCAAGGACTAGAATTCAGATGAATGCTGCGAGTGAACCATTAATGTGGATGAATTTCAAGCGAAGATTTCTTGCTAAATACTTTCCAGATAATTATAAAATCCGTAAGGAGATGGAATTCCTAAAACTTGAGCAGGGCAGAATGTCAGTGGCAGAATACACATCGCAGTTTGATGAACTATGTGATTTCTATCATCCTTTCTCTCTTGAAGGAACCGAAGGTAGTAAGTGTGCAAAGTATGAATCCGGGCTAAGAATTGAACTCCGAAGTGTCATTGTTCCTATGGAGATCCGCGACTATCCCACTCTGGTAAATAAGGCCAGACTTGCTGAGGAAGTGCAGTTACAGAGAGCGTCCCAATCAAGGGACAAAAGACCCTTGAAAACTAAAGGATTCAGTTTTAAAAAGATGGGTCAATTTTTCCGTGGAGGCAAGTCTTCTACTACATCTTCTTCTTCAGGCCGTAGTTCTGCAGGCCGTTTAGGAGGTCATGCTAGTAGTCGTGCCTGTTATAATTGTGGCCGGGAGGGCCATATTGCAAAACATTGTCCGGCCAGCCAAATTGTTTGTTTCCAATGTGGACAACCGGGGCATATTAGGCCAGATTGCCCACAGAGGCAGCAACAAGATGAACATAGCAGTCGAGCTAATACTTTCTTGGCCCGTGGTGCTAATTTTCAAAGAGGAGGTAGAAATAGTAGCGGTCGTGGAGGCCAACGCCCGAGGAGAACTGATGCCCAATCTAGCGGTGCTCAAAATGTTATGAATAGACGAGTGTTCGCTTTTGATGCTTCAGAGGTTGCAAGAACTAATAATTTGGTGCAGGGTAAGTGCATTATTCATGACTGTCTGGTAAATGTAATTTATGATTCGGGTGCAACACATTCTTTTATTTCTGAAAGTTGTGTGAGGCGGTTTGGGTTACCAGTGGTGTTAATGGAGAATGCCCTTAATGTCTCCACCCCTACTGGTTCTACATTCCGTGCCACCACCATGTGTGGAGGATTACCAATGCAAATTGAAGACCGTTCCTTTTGGGTAAATTTAATATGTATGCCGTTGAAAGATTTAGATGTTATCCTGGGTCTTGATTGGTTGTCTGCAAACCATGTTATGGTGGATTGTTACCGCAAGACTATAGTATTCTCTCAGGAATTGGACATTAAGAATGTGGTAAGTAATGTCTCCGCAACTTATGCTATTCTATTTACTTTAGAAGGACGGTATAATCTTAATCCCAATGATATTCCCGTAGTGTGTGATTTTCCTGATGTATTTCCGGAAGAAATTCCGGTGTTACCTCCCAATCGGGAGATTGACTTTGCCATTGACTTGATTCCCGGGGCCGAACCGGTGTCCCGTGCACCTTATAGAATGTCTTCGATGAAATTGACTGAAGTGAAGAAGCAAGTGAATGAGCTGTTAGAAAAGGGGTTTATCCGACCGAGTGCTTCACCTTGGGGCACTCCGGTATTGTTGGTGAAGAAGAAGGATGGCAGTATGCGAATGTGTATCGATTATCGGCAGTTGAATAAGTTGACCATTAAAAACAAATACCCTTTACCACGAATCGATGATCTGTTGGATCAGTTGAGAGGCGCCGAGGTATTTTCCAAGATTGACTTGAGGTCCGGATATCATCAAATAAGAGTGAAATTGGAAGATATTCCCAAGACGGCGTTTCGGACTCGATATGGACACTTTGAGTATGTTGTAATGCCCTTTGGAGTGACAAATGCTCCTGCTATCTTCATGGATTACATGAATAGGATCTTCCAACCCTACTTGGATCAATTTGTGGTAGTGTTCATCGATGATATATTGGTGTATTCAAAGTCCATTGAGGAACATGCACAACATCTTCGAATTGTTTTGTAGATACTACGGGAGAAAAGGCTATATGCCAAGCTGTCTAAATGTGATTTCTGGGAAGAAAGTGTGCAATTCTTGGGCCATGTAATTTCCAAGGATGGAGTATCTGTTGATCCATCCAAGATTGAAGCAGTTATGGGCTGGGAGAGACCTAAATCAGTGACGGAGATTAGGAGTTTCCTGGGATTGGCTGGTTACTATCACCGTTTTATTGAAGGATTTTCTCGTATTGCTCTTCCTTTAACTCGATTGACAAGAAAGGATAACCCATTTGTATGGTCAGATAAGTGTGAATTGAGTTTTCAAACTCTGAAGCGGTGTTTAACTACTGCACCTGTACTTGCATTACCAGATGTGACAAAAGAATTTGTGGTATATTGTGACGCATCTAAGTTTGGTTTAGGATGTGTATTGATGCAGGATGACAGAGTGATTGCCTATGCTTCAAGGCAATTGAGACCCCACGAGCAGAATTACCCTACCCACGATTTAGAGCTTTCAGCAGTGGTATTTGCATTAAAAATCTGGCGTCATTATTTATATGGTTCTCGTTTTGTGGTATTTAGTGACCACAAAAGCTTGAAATACTTGTTCAATCAAAAAGAGCTAAACATGAGACAAAGGAGATGGGTGGAATACCTAAAGGATTACGATTTTGAATTGAAGTACCATCCTGGAAAAGCAAATGTTGTGGCTGACACTTTAAGTAGAAAAGTACTACATGCAGCCTTCTTGATGGGCAAAGAACAAGAATTGTTAGAAGACTTTTGTGATATGAATATTGGGGTTGCTGTGCAAACTCCGAATCAAATGATAATTGGAATGCTGAAAATCTCTAATGAATTCTTAGAATCCTTAGCTGTGGCTCAGGAGGAGGATGAAGAGTTACTGGAATTACTTAATACCCAAACAAGAGGAAAAGATATGGAGCTAATCAAAGGTACTGATGGAATTTAGCGGTTCAGAAACCGAGTTGTAGTGCCTACAAAAGGTGACTTTAGATAGGCCGTGTTAGCTGAAGCCCATAAAAGTTCTTTTAGCATTCATCCTGGTGTTACAAAAATGTACCATGATTTGAAGAGGGAGTTCTGGTGGCCAGGCATGAAACAAGCAATCATAGAGTATGTAAGATCTTGTGTGATATGTCAGAAGTGTAAGGTTGAACACCAGAGACCCCCAGGTCTACTTTAACCTCTGGAGATTCCAATGTGGAAATGGGAAAGCATTACTATGGATTTCGTATCCGGGTTACCCCGTGCCCGTTCTGGTTGTAATGCAATATGGGTAATTGTGGATAGGCTGACAAAGAGTGCTCACTTCTTAGCCATGAACATGAAATGGTCATTGGACCGGTTGGCTAGATTATACATTGCAGAAATTGTAAGATTACATGGTGTACCTGCGAGTATTATTTCAGATCGTGATCCTCGGTTTACTTCCAGATTATGGGGAAGTTTACAACAGGAATTGGGTACTGAACTGAGGTTGAGTTCTGCTTATCATCCTCAGACTGATGGACAGTCTGAACGTACAATCCAGACCTTGGAAGATATGCTCAGGGCTTGTGTACTGGAGCAAGGTGGCTCATGGGAGAGATACCTACCATTAGTGGAATTTGCTTATAATAACAGCTATCATAGTAGCATTGGAATGGCTCCTTATGAAGCTTTATATGGAAGACGGTGTCGTACGCCTTTGTGTTGGAATGAAGATAAAGATGCAATCCATTCGGGACCTGAGTTAATTCAGGAAATGAATGATCAGGTGATAATGATTCGTGAAAAGATGAAAATTGCACAAGACCGTCAGAAGAGTTACTATGACAATCGTCGTAGGCCACTTGAGTTTCAAGTGGGAGATTGGGTGTTCCTAAAGGTTTCACCTACCAAAGGTGTAGGCCGGGTACTGAAGAGCCATAAGCTTAACCCGCGGTACATTGGACCATATTAGATTCTGGAGAGAATTGGTGATGTTGCTTACCGATTGGATCTTCCCCAATCGTTAACTAATATTCACAATGTATTTCATATGTCACAACTTCGAGCGTACATTCCTTGTGACTCCATGATTGTACCTGAAGATTCTATTGAGCTGAAGGAAGATTTGACTGTAGAGGTGGCACCTATTTGTATTGAAGAATATCAAGCTAAACGATTGAGAAACAAAGAAGTACCATTGGTAAAAGTGAAGTGGCAGAATATAAATGGAGTAACTTATACATGGGAGTTGGAATCAGACATGAGGCGGTTGTACCCCGATCTTTTTCAATAAGGTACGTTGATTTCGGGGACGAAATCCCTTTTTAGGGGGTGGATGTAACATCCTTAATATTTTAGAAAAGTTGAAATTGGCGAAAAATATTAATAATTACCCAATTGAATTTATTGGGATTTTCAGGAAATTATTATTATTAAAAATGTGATTACAAATAATTAAATGTCGTGGAAATAAATAAATTTATTTATCGATTAATTACAAAAGGTTAAAAGAAGGTAATTAGAGGGAAGTAAATTTAGAAGTTACCAATGAAGGTAAAAGGTAAAAACTTAATTAAAACTTTGAAGAAATTATAAAAGAAATGGGGAAATGACTATTTTGCCCTTGTGCCTTAAAGTTTTATTACATTTTCCTTCTTCTTCCTCATCTTCACGCGAGGCATTCTTTTTCTTCTTCCTCAAGCTGCCGTGACTTGCATGCACCAGTGGGAGGTCGATTTTGCGCCGAAACTTCGAGATAACTACGTTTTTGAGACCGTAGCTTCGAGGTGAGTCCAATGAGCCTTTTAAATTAAGCTTTCGTAGCTCTTTCGTTTTCTCCGTTAAACCGAAGAGTCGTGCATGGAGGAGTGAGCTTTTGTTTCTTACTCCTCTAGTGCGTAGAGGCTTGAAAATGGCTTTTTAAAATAATGAGGATGGTTTAACGTTGACGGGTTTTGCGTTTCGACCACCGTAGGTAGCGAAATAGTCATCGGAGGATCGAACGGTGAAGTGGGTGTTGATTTCGGACGTAGGACGTTGAACATAGCGTCGAGAGAACGCCAAGCTCATTAAGAACGATTCGTCGAAGCTCGGAATCGAGGTAAGGGGGTGTTCGGGTTATAATTAATTAGAATACGTAAGTATAATTGAATTGAATCATTGAATTAAATATGAAAGTAATGAGAATAGACAAGGAATGATAATTGTATGTGTGTGGAAGTAAATTGTGTATGATTTGTGATGATTATGAGCACAATGTAAATTGAATGGTGATGAGTTGATGAGTATAGTGGCATTGTGATGACGGGCTTGACAAGTAGGTCGCCCAATTGATGAGTATGCATTTTGTTACTGGCCACTTGCATTATGATATGTGAAATATGAATATACATATGTGATTATGTGGTGTAGGACGGCCGACGGTATGTGCAGCCCCTCGTTTCTGGCTCCCGTGGTGTTTATGCCCAGTTGAGCTACCCAGTGGTCAAGTAGGACCCAGTGGTTGAGGTGGAGAGTCAAGTAGGACTCAGTGGACCAAGCAGGGCTCACGGGGTGTCAAGTAGGACCCCCAGCTGAAGGCCGATCCTTTTAGTATCCGGATACTAGGCGTCGAATTGATATGAGAGTCAGTTGTGTTATTTGATGCATTGTTAGTATTGTATGATGATATGAATGTGTTTTATGATAATTGTTGATTGTGATTGGCAAATTGGGGATAAAAGAATTGGAATTGAATTTTGATTGGTAAATGGAAATTGAGGACAAGAGGTAAGATAAATAGTACAAACGAAAACTAGTGAATATGTATCTTGTTATTGAATTGCCATTCTATATTAATTATGATACCAAACACTCACCCTTGCTGTTGTTTCTTTAAATTTAGTAACCAGTGACAGGGAAGAGGTTGAAGCCCCAGAGATGCGCCAAGCGGAGGATTGATGTCAAGGAGCTAAGGGAATTATGCAATGAACTAGGGGTGTGATGTGTGTTGTGATTTATGGATGTTAAGTCTAGATGTTGTTTGTGTGTGTTGAGTTAATTTGGGTAATATCACCATGGTCATGAATGTGATGGATAATGAGTAGAATTTGAATGCTATTTGATAAGGATATAAATTCATGATGATGAAATAATGAAGTGTGGATGGTTATGCTAATTTCCTTAAATTGGATGTATGATGGCATGGAGCCAATATCATTATTATGGCCAGGTCTTGTTTGTATATGTGAAGAGTGAAAGGTGAAAATCATAAATATGCGCTGTTAGAAATTAGATGATGTGCCAAATGAATGATGAATTTATCAATGATGTAGTTGGTGAATTAGAAACATGATTGAGGGGCATGTTTAGTCAAAATCAATCTCATGTGCATATTTGATTGTATGGCAATAGATGAACTAGGCTAAATGATGTATGTGAATGCTTAGGTTGCTGGTTGGTATGAAAATCCCAGGTATTTACGTATAAACTGCATAATTCGCTTGAGCTAATTGAACTGTCGCTCAAGCGAACATGTCCTGTACTATCCATATAGCCACTGGAGTAGTTTCGCTCAAGCGGATCCAATCTCGCTTGAGCGAAAGATAGAGGAAATGGCCACTGTGTTGATCTCGCTCAAGCGAGAGGAATCCCTGCTCAGGCGAGAAGTGTTTGAGGTATCAGGGGCAGCTACTGGATGTTTTTAGCTCGAGCGGATTAAGTTCCGCTCAAGCGAGGGCCATAGGATTAGATTTTGGAGTGTATTCGACTAAAGATGGAACTTGCTACTGGAGAAACCTCGCCCAAGCGAGAATAATTTGTTTAAGTGAGTCATGTTAGTAAGGTTACTGGAGTTAATTCGCTCAAGCGAGACAATCTCGCTCAAGCGAACTAAGGTCTGATGTGTATGGATGTTTTCGCTTAAGCATGAGTGTGGTTCGCCCAAGCATGGAATATAAACCTCGCTCAAGCAAGTGGGCACTTCGCTCAAGCGAAGATTCCTGATCTCGCTTAAGCGAGTTGGGGCCTCGCTCAAGCGAGAGGCCCCTGATTCCATTTTCTTTCTTCTTTCTTTCTTTTATTCCATTTAAATAAATTCCTTTTCTCATTTTAATTATTTGAATTAATTATGGTTGATTATTAGTTTAAACACGTTTAGTGAAAAATAAATATTATTTCGAATTAGGACGTAATTAATTATGACTGATCGCAAAAAATTTATTGTAAAATTTACTTGAATGAATAAAAATAAATGTAAATTAACCTAGGATGTCACAAATTATGTGTGCAATCTATTTTTATGACCTACAATCAATCTCCCCTCTTTAGAGATTTTATGCAGATCCCATAAGTGTAAATGTTATGATAACAACAATGGAAAGAACACAATCGGGTTTCCTATTAAATACCAAGGCAAAGGTTTAAACTTCCTTTATTTTTTTACTTAGATAAAAAACACTTTTTTATGGTTAGACCTGGGCATGTGGTGAAAGCAGGGCTAACACTTAGAAGGTAGGACAAGATGGTTTAAAATTAAAGGAACTTAAGCAAAACCATAAAGATATAGTTTGCTTGACTTTCTAATCTTCTCTTGTTTATTTAAGGTATAGTCCATTCCTATATAAAAATTTAAAATAATTGTTCATGTCTTCTATTTTATAATTTTTTTAAATCACCATATTCAACCTATTATAGTCATCTAAAATGATTTTCAGTTATACAAAGTTAGATCCTTGTAAATTTATATCTCAAATAAAAAAAATGATCCCAATAAATTTCATAAACTAAATTGTTTATATACCTTATTTAATCAAATTTGATAATAATATTTTTATTTGTCTTAAGCTTACTTAAAACTAATGGTACTTTTAAGTTTTAAGTAGACTTTTGTTCAAAATGTGCATCTTGATCGTTGATGATAATTTAATACATATGTATGTGAGTTGAACTCTTCATTGTGTAAGTTCTTGTAATTTGTTAACTTTCTTGAATTGAGTGAATGTTTACTAATTCCAGGTGTCAACATTAATAGAACCCGATCACTAATGACAAGTTTTTCATGTAGTTATTAATTAAGATTGTGATTTTGAAGGCTATTTACTTTACTTTTATGAAGTATTACTATGCTTGCGGGAAACACATATACAACCATAAGACCTAAATCAAAATTAACATGTAGTGGAGGCCAAAACTATATAGTAAACATAACTCAAAAATATTTTTAAAACAATTGATATATCCTATCAACCCTGTTGTAATGTTTTATTTTACACAACCTTTTATAACCAAAACTTATTATAATGTTTCATTTTGTAGTATTTCCTTGATTTTAGATGACATATCTATTATCATAAACAACTACATAAAGAGTGGACTCGTCACATGATTACAAATATATAATTAATTAGCTTCATTATTGTGAGTAGCATGGTCATATTTTGGGAACATATGATATAGAAAAAAATACTTACACATATCTTTCTTGTTGGATTTTTAATTAGTTTACAAGTAGGAAACTTATTTTTTGTTATTTGGTTATATAACGTAATTAACCAATTTATATGCTAAAAGTAATTAATATGTATACTCTCGTCACAAAGATTTTTTTTTGTTAAAGTTAGTATATAGATAATGTTGTTGTTTATTTAAATTTATTATGTTCAATTAAGGAATTTCCAAGTATTGTAATCGATAATAAATTGTAAATTAGGTATTATTATCCTGTAAATTTTTAATTTGCATGTGTATAATAAAAATTAGAAAAAATAAAAATTTTCAAATATAAAAAAACTTGTAATAGCATTTACACAGGCAAAGAAATGTTATAAATACTTTTGTCTGGTTATAGCATTTTCTTATTAAAATGAAATGTCGTAATAAAATATATCTATTACGGTGTTAATGTTATGAAAAATAAGGTTTAATTACAACATTTTCATCCTTTTTTAAAATGATATACTAGACAACTTTTTTATAGCATTTTCGTAAATGCTTCTTTAAGTTCCTTATTTATTACTATACGCGAAATAACAACAATTCAAACTGCTGGAAAATACAATGTGCGAACGTTGTAAAACCCATTTTTGGCATAGTGTGCTTTGGACACTGAATGAGGTTTGCTTTAGCCTAAACCTTAAATTAGTACTTGTTAGGATGCAACCAATATTTGAGTAACTTTTTATTTGTTTTTACTTTAGTTGAGTTTGAGAATAAAGTCTTGATTTAAAATTTTCATTTTAGGACGTTTTGATTTGTGTTTTTGTGTGTAGGAAAACAAAAAGGCTTTGAGCCAATTGCATAAAACCAAGCTTGGAATGAGGAACAAAGTCTCGGAGATAAAGAAACTTAACCTGAGGCGTTGATATGGAAAATGACACCTGTGACCTTGGGATTGCTAAGGAAAATATTGGGAGTGCCATAACTAGCCCGTGGGGGATTCATACGACCGACGACTTAGTGAGCAGAAAACTTCATGATCTCATATATGGCTCCCCATAGCCAGCCCACAGGCGTGTGGCCTTGCCTATAGGAAAAATCTTAAAGGTATTTCTTCTTTCTTTCTCTCATTCTGACTTTAATTTCGTCATTTTCTTTCAAAACCCCTGTCCTCTAAACCCAAAACTCTCTTTTCCCATCACTTACGCACCTAGACCAAACCTAAAATCTCATTCCCAACTTAATTCCCTACCCATAGCCATCATATCCTAACCTTTAAACCTTCACCCTTCATCACTCAAACACCAAACCCTAACCTAAAGTCATCATCCTCTTCCCAAATCAAACCTTTATTCCACCAAATCCTTCGTCTTCCTAAATCAAACACTCACCCTTTCCAAATCCCTAAACCCCAAAATTACCAATACCACACCTTCCTCCATGAATTTTTTCCTTTACTCTTCTTAAACCCTAAACCTCCACATTCCCCACTTTCTAGTTCCAACCCTATATCTCATTCTCCATGGCTTTGGAATAAGTATTAGCAAAAGATTTAGCATAAGGTGGCTAAGTGAGTTCCTTCCCTTTATTCTTTTAGTTTGTTCTTATTTGTTGCACTGGAGACAACGTAAAGTTTTAGTTTAAGGTGGTTAAGAAAGGTCCTCATATTTTTTTTTGTTTTTCTACGCATTATGTGTTCATATAATTTAGGTTGCATATAGAGTTGCATGTTTAGGACCATATTTTTCATTCTTGTTTTGCATGCTGCATATCGTATTCGTTATTTTTACACAAACTTTGTTTTATTATTTCTTTTGTTATCTGTCACAGGAATTTTTTCATAGCATTCGCATAACAATAATATTTTTATCTTCCTTTTGAATATAAAAAAGTGAAAAATATTAAAATACCAAAAAGATTTCAGGACTTTTGTGTTTAATCAATCGCTTTGCATGATGATATTATGTGATGTTGTGTTTGATAGGCATTGATGATTAATTGTATTTATTGTTGATGTTTCATTGAAATTTGTGTCCATCTGAGTATTTTCCTATCGCATACAAACAATTGGGTTAGGCTTTATGTCTTAGTCTAGGTAGGGGGTAAGAAACAAAGTCTTATTGCTTATAACCTAAGGGTCTACTGGGGACACTCATTGCTTTTGGGTTACTAGAGAAACATTTGTTAGATTTTTTCTTTATATATAAAAAAAAAGAAGGAAAAAAGGAAAAAAAGCAAAAGAAAAAATATGAATAGAAAAGTATCTTTTAACTTTATTTTTTTCTCCTTCCTAAGATCATTGACACCCCTTTGAGACCTCAATTATTGGGTTATTTAGCACCAAAAGAGTACCCTTTGAAATTGATAAGTTACTAGGGAAAATGGTGTTTCTTCGAGGCCCAGGGTGGCAATATGTAAAGCACTTGAGTGAAGATCCACATTCATTGATATGTGCCTTTTATCAGGAACCTAAGAGGACTATGATAGAGGATTGAGTCCTTTGTTTAGCTAGGATGTAGAGTCTAGTCCCAACACCACTAGTGCACTTACGGAATGATTTTATGGCTATGTTTTATGTAAAAATCAATTGATTTAATATTCTCTTCATGATGTTTGTCAATCATATCCTTTGATGTTTTGCTTTAGGGTATGTTTAAATGCAAGTCTAGGTTTTGGTTGATGTTTGTTTCTTTATTCATTTTGTATTTTTTAGGATCTTTTACATAAGGTATTTTATCCATGCATTTTTCTTTTTCTTAGGTGTCTTTGCTTGGGGCAAGCAAAAGTTTAACTTAAGGTTTTTGATGCATTCCCAAAATGCATTATTTTTTAGTCATATTTTGTTAGGATTTTTAATAAATATCTTAGAAATTGTGTAGTTTTGTTTAGTTTTTTTTCTTTTTAGATTTTGGCTCATCTACATGTTATTTTTGTGTTTTGTAACAACTGAAAATGGGCCTATTTTGGGGCACCAAAAGAAAGGCGAACAAAAAAAGAGGTCAAAAAAGAGTCTGGGGTAAGTCAAACTAGGTCAACTTAAGCCTAATGGAGCATCTAATGTATTTCATGGCCTGTGGAGGACTCCTCGACTTGGTCTTGGGCACATGCCTAAGCTGTGGAGTTAGATCTAAAATGATTTATCCTCTTTCCTTATCCTATTTGGACCGAACCCATTTTATATTAGTTTTTAGGCTATTTGAGTCATGTTTTTAGACCTAAGTTAGAGAGTTGAAATTTTAGTTTTCAGTTTTAGTTTCTAAAAAGTAATTTTGGTTTTAGAGAGTTGTTCGTAGAGTACTCTGAGGGATCATGAAAAGACACTCTTGCTTTATCTCCTTCCTCCAGTTAGTATTCATTGTTTTCTTTTCTTTTCTTATGCCCGTTCGTGATGGTGAGTATAACATCCCAATATTTAAAAAATTCGATTTCTAAAATACAAATAAATTTTTCGCAAATAAGTTCAGATATAAAACAAAATTTGAATTAATATAAAAATGCAATCGGCATTACATCAACCGGCTCATTCATAAATACATACATTTTACAAATCGGTATACACAGGAGCCAGCCAAGGCTACTACAAATAACTATGTGCATCATGTATTATACATATATATACATAATGCTCCAAGCAGGCTGAGTGACCTCATACATCATTGCTGGGTCCTATGTCCATTGTAAAAATAACAACAACAGGGGGTGAGCATAAACATGTCAAATGATAGTTATTGAATCGGATTAAATGTCCAATTCATAACTATATATATAAATCATAACCATATCATACAATTTCATCATACATCATTCATTTTCATATCATCATGTTATTCTCAATAACATATATCAATGCATATGCATGCGGATCCGACTCTAATGATGGGATTTACACAACATAATATCTCAGCTCTCAGCTGATTCGGCCGTTTTACAGGTACCAAACCGCGCGCCCATAATGTAACACCAGTCACTCTCAGTGACAGCGGTAACAACTCGATGTTACGGGCCGGCCTTGAGTCCAACTCGAAGGCGTCTGTGGAATCCAAAGAAACCACCACAGGGTCTGTGCCTTATAATCAGGCCGCCCTCCCATTTGGGCCGGCATCACAGGCCCCTTGCAGTCCTGTGTGTGTCTGAATGCACATGCTGTGCCAAATAATGATCAATCATCAACAGACCACCTGATTACCATCATCAGGGGCTACCACTCGGTTATCATCACATAAGCATCTCATGCTTTATCAATATGCATCACATGCATTTATATATCATGAAAACTTCATGAATATCATTCATATCATCATCATCAATCACATATACAGATCATATCTCATATATCAAAATCAATAACAATCACATATGAACGGAAAATATTACAATACGAGTATATAACATATATTCGGGATTTCTCATCAAATATATAATACTATCCTGAATCCATTCATAAACTATACATTTAAAATATAACGCTCCCCCTACCTGGAAATAAAGAATTCCAGTAGCTTTTCAAGCTATATCCAATCACAACTCACGAATTCCGACTGGAATTTCAACTATGAACTCTTCCAAAGCTTCCTTACTCCTTAAAAGCCAAACTTCCACGTTAAAGAGAAGAAGTGAAGATTGGTCTCCTCTTTTATTGATAATTTCCAGTAATGATTGGAAAAGAAAGGATTAAAGGTGATGTTGACACTCTCAAATTTCCAAGCTAATCTAATGATAGGATTTGACAAAAATCGTTCATGAAAAGACGTGAACAAAGTGAATAAGTTTTGATACATGCATATTAAGATATGAGGACAAAACAAGGTAATAAAAGAAAAGAGGATAAGACAATAGAGAGGGTCCCATACTTAGAAAAATATCAAAAAAGGGAATCTGCTAGAATTTAGAAGAATAGAATAACGTGGAAGAGCTTCAATGATTGAATTATCAATTCTGACTCGGTTTCGGTATCTTGGGCATATCCCTCTTCTGAGAAAGATTCATCAGAGCCTCTTCCGATCAGAATTACTTCACTCGGAGGAAATTAGCTCGGAACTGTTTCTACATGAAACACTCAGCTTTCCTTCCTCGGAAATGATCCACTCAGAAATCTCTCACCTAGAAATACCTCATTCAGACATATCTCACTCGGATATATCTATGCCCGAGTCAAAGTTTTCACTTGCGTCACTCGGAAGTCTTTCAACTGAAAAGATCACTCGGAATCGAAGTTCATTCCTCTTGGAAATCTTTCCACTCGAAAGGATCACTTGGGTCGAGGACAATCTCAAATACGAACCCGAACACAAGCTCTCGACAACTTTAAAACACCCGAGCACGAATTGAATGAAAAGGGGTTCACCACTCTGATATTTACTTCCCTCAGAAACTATTCACCCGGAAACATACTCATTCGGAGTTAAAGTCTCTTTGTCCAGAAGTTCTCTCCCTGGAAAAGACTCACTTGGAATATCCCAATCGATGCCATACCACACAGAAATCGGAAATATCTCACTTGACGCTATTCCATTTGGAAACGTCTCACTCGGTGCCATCCCACTCGGAATGTTGCACTCAACTCAGAGATTCCCCACTTGGTCACTATCCAAAAATATCTCAGCTTGAGAAGTACTCATTCAAAATCAAAGCTTCTCTTCATTCGGAAGTACTTCTCTCAGAAATGATCCATTCAGAAATGTTTCACTTAGAGACGTTTTACTCGGATTTGCCTTACTCAAAAGCGTCTCATTCGGACACAGAATTTTTCTTAACTCAGAAATGATTCTCTCAATCATGCTTCACTCGGAAACATGTTTACTTCACTCAGAAGTGGTTCTCTCGTTCATGCTTCACTCGGAAACATCTTATCTCAAACATGTTTCACTCAGAATCATATCTTTCTTCACTCGGAAGGTCTTATCTCAAACATAATTCACTCGGAATTTCTCCACTGATCCTTAATAAATTATTTTTCTAAAATTCTAAATTTTAGGATGTTACAGTGAGTGGTATAGGATTTTGTGTGACCTCCACCACCATGAATGAATGATCGTCTTTACTCTTAGGGATGTAAGAGTAATCCCAATCAGAGAACTTTGTACCTTATGATTATCTATTTGATTTCATGTTTATGCTTATTGTGTATTCTGTATTAAATTCAGTTGATTTATAATAAGGACTTGTGACAACCTTAAAGGAATTAATTAATATCATGAGAATAATCCCGACAAGTGGACCTTAGGGAGACATGCACATAAAAGCAACTTAACTAGACGTGATTTAGTTAGTCTTTATAGGTTACTAGTTCAATAATTAGGATGAAACGAAACCCTTGAGAGTGTTTTAATTGATTGAATTCATATCACTTTAAGTAATCTGTTTATGCTTTTGTTTAATTCTTAAATCACATTTTTTGTTTGCTCAAACTAAAGTCCAAAAACCCAACCAGTGCTAAGTGACACAGTCTCTATGAGACCAATATTTTTATTATATGATAAAACGCATACACTTACAAGGGCTATCAAACACAAATAATACTAATTCAATAATTATGCAAAAAAGGTTCAAAAGGATTGCATTGAAAGGATTCACCCTGGCCCTTAAGGCTAAGGAACTTAACTACTCATGTTTACAAATAACTAAAAAGTAAACTAAACATAAATTCAACTTTATAGACAAAGATAAAAAAACCCACCCCGGATGTATGACCTACATATAAGGGAAGTGACTCTATGTAACCACGAAGATATTTTGGTTCTTTGATGCCTTAAAACCTAGAGAAAGATTCTACTTATGACCACAAAAAATGGAAGAAATTGATGGAAGGTATAACAGTTACCTCTGACCTAAGCCCCATACTCTTCTCTATTTGTTCCATGTTTAATGTGTTATCTTTGTGTCATTTTCTCCTTCTAAAGAGAAATTAAAGTGTAAACCCCTAAGAAACATAGTTATATGAGTTTGTCAATGTGCTCAAGCACAAGTCATGTTTACATGAATATGAATGTGCTTATATTGACGCATAGCTTCTCTTGTATTTGTACATAGTCGTGCTTGATCAAGCATGGATTGTGCTTAACTCTGTTCCTTGGCTCTTTTATTTATTTAGCTCACCCCCTTTTTGCCATGTTTGGTTCAGTTTCATTCCTTTTTCTTTAACTTTGGCTTCATAGATAATTATACAAAAATAGTAATTTTTAATAAAAAAGTACTCCATTCTTACAAAAAAATATATAAAAATATATTGAATAAAATGGTAGAAAGACAATTCATCAACATTTTTAAACTTAAACATTACTTTTCCCCAAGCAAGAAAAAAGTGAAAATGCATATAATCTCAAATCCAAGAATCAACAATAGACTAGTTTAACCATGAATCATAAGGTATTTCACAAAAGGTTGTAACTTGGCCAAATATGTATATGTATTCGGGTAGGAAAATCAATAAAAAAAGATTATTCATAAAATGGCTTAAAAATATATTAATGACGATAAGAATCCTAAGGATATCAACCTACTCTATAGTACCATATGATAATTATACAATTCAAACCACATTTTTGTTTTAGACTTTACCTTCCAAACTTTTTACTCTTGGTATTTTTTCTCATTAGATACAGTTTTGTTTTATTCTAAAGCCTTCCATATTTTTTCTTTCTTCTTTTCTAATGGAAGGAACATAATGTCTTCTTTCTCAAACTTAGTCCCTTATTATTAGTTTGATATCCTAAGAGCAAACATGTGATCATAAAATAAACATGTAGGTATCAACCATATAGTAAAGCTCAAAAGGGGCAACTAAGGGAATTCAAAGTTTGGAAGTCTTAGAAAAATACCTAATTTTCCTTAATCATATTTCCTAGTCAAATCACCCATATTTTGCCTCAAGGAGGTTGTAAAGAAAATTCAAAAATATGCAAGTCATAAAAGCATTTGAATCAAGAAAAAAGGGCAAAGTGAAGGCTTGGATATGGGCTAGGTGGGGTTTAGTATGGGGAGGGTGGATGGTTGGGGGTGGAGAGCGGGGAAGAAGCATGACAACTAAGGTGGATGAAATGGGTAGGGTTTAGAAGGTGTAGGGATGAAGAATGTAGGGTTTGGTGGGAGAGAGAAAGGATGGAAATAGAAAAGTAGCAAGAAACAAAAAATGGAGAGAAATTGAAATGACCTTTATCTTTGTGCAGGTACCGATGGTAATATGACATCTATATTTCCTATCTATAGTTTTGTTCATTTAAAAAGGGTGTGGATTTATGCCCACCCATTTAAATTTTTATGGGTGATTCTGCATACCTAACCTTGTGCCTATTAACACATGTCATGAATAATGTTTAGGAGTATCCATTGGGTTTGAGCCTAATTTTTGTCCCAACCTATAATTTTCTTTCTAATGTTTCTTAGGATAATTACATAATCTCCCCCAAGGTTATAATGGTTGTTTCATATGAAGTCTAAAAAAGTATAAAGAATGGGATTGCTAGACTTATTTCCTATCATAAGTAGACAAAAACATCAAACATTGAAAAAAAAGTTCCTACATTTTTCTACACTTTCTTATAAAATAAATGAATATACATGAAAATTGAATTTAAACCCGTATGTACCGGTTCACCTTCATCCCTACTTTGATAAGAAAAATCTGTTCCAACTAGATTTATTTTAAAAACTCAAAACTAGACCCGATTTTGGCAAACAAGAGCAGGTTTAGAGATATAAGTATTTATCTTAAACCCAACACCATAACATAGAAAATTAAGTAACTTTTATTGTAATAATAATTAATTAATGAAAGTAAATTGATATCATTTCGTTAAAATATAATATATTTTTTATATATTTTTAAAACATAATATAAATCTTAAATTTATTATTTTAAAAATTTTAAGATCTAGTTTTTCGCTAAAAGGTTTATTTTTCTAGCTTGTTTTGATTAGAGTATATTGAGTAATCACATATTTTAAATATATATTAAGTTATTAGAATTTTTAAAAAAATACATTGCAGAGGTGGATCATTGTAAATTTTTTCAAATTCGAAGTTAATATTTAATGATGTTAAGTTTCATGATTTTAAACCCATTTTTCTTAAAATCATTTATATACACATCTCAATTTTTATAGAATCAAAGTTAAAGAGACCAAAATTTACCCCTAACTAGGGGTGGCAAAACAGGCCTACGGTCCGGGTCGGGTCGGACCAGAATAGGAAAACGGGCTAAAAACATTGGCTCGGCCCGTTTTCTATATGGCCCGCAGGCCAAAACGGACCAATCCATTTTTTAAATAAAATTATACAAACTATTTTTATTTTAAATTTAAACTATTTTTAAATATCTTTTAAGAAAAATTAGAAATAAAAATTAGATTTCACATTTCCAAAGCAAAGTTTTTATAATTAATTCAATTTATTTCATTAAATAAAAACAATAAATAATCATCAAAATTAATTCCTTATCAAATAATCAAAATTATAACCAATCACATATTAATATTATATATATAACATATTAAAATATATTTTAATAAAGACCCACCGAGCCAAGCTCATTTTTTGACAGGGAAAAACAAGCCGGGTCTATCCGGGAAAACGAGCCTCAAAGGTTGGCATGGCCCGGCCCGTTTTAACGGGTCAGCCAGCGGGCTCAGCCCATATTACCATCTCTACCCCTAACCAACTTTCTTGTCATCCCTAAGCTTTGTTTGTTTAGTTTAGAGAAACAAAACATGTGTCAACCTTTGTTTGTTACAGGAAAAAGAGAGGAGAGAATTTAGAAGGGAAGAAAATAAAGAGAGAAAAGGAAAAATTAATTCTTTCTTAAGATAGAAGGAAATGTAATAAAATTATTGTTTAATAAATATTATTAAAATTATAGAAAATTTTAAAATAAATTATATATATTAAAATTTATTCTAAAAAAGTTATAATATATAAAATTAATTTGATTTCTCATATAATTAATTTATTTTAGTTCACTCTCTTTTCATTTATCTAAACAAAAAATAGTAATTTTTTTATTTCTTTTCCTCTATTTTTTTCATCAAACAACTAATTTTCTATTTTTTTATTTTTTTCCTATATATTTTCACTCCCTCCAAAAAGCAAACCTGAAGTCTGTATGTGTAACAAGAAGTAACATCAGAATTTCGTCTGTATGTTGAAGGAAAGTTCGAGGAAATTTCAGCGTTGGGCCCAGTGGGACATAATTGATGGCGACGCTGTATTCACTTGAACATCAAATATTCATTATTTAAATTATAAAGTCCGTGAAAATCTATATTTTTCTTCTACTTTCCATGGCATTTTGAATTTTTAAACCCCAAAATTACCCATATCCTTAGGATATCCTTAAAGTTACCATTTACCCATTCAATGAAGATGGATACAGAGATGAGGAATTATTCATAAAAAATCTATACATGCAACTACTATACTATCTTCTTTACTCATACTGTCCCCTTTTAATATACTTAATATTTTTATTCTTTATATACCTTTAAACCATTTTATAATCATATATATTTTTAAGGGTTTAGGGTTTAGGGTTTAGGGCCCTTAAAGTGTATATATATATATATATATATATATATATATATATATATATATATATATTATCATGTATATTGTCACTTAATATTAGGGTTTGTTATGTTTTTTAGGATTTGGTTATGTTTATGTTTAGTTAAAAAAATTATGTTTTACAATAGTATTTAGATTTAGTTATATATTTTTTGGTATAAATTATTTTACTTGTTATATTTTATAACAATGATATAAAATAATTTTATTTAAGTAAAATATGAATAAGGGGTCTAGATACTAAAATATCTAAAAGGTACCGGGATAAAAATTGAAGTTGTTATATATAAATATGAAAACAATTATGCATAATACTTTAAAATGCAGTTGGAGAGGCGAAACCCACATGTTTCCCATCCTATTTATGAATATTGAATTCTAAGGAGTTAGTGCATCTACGAAGTGTTTGTTCCCGTTAGGGTTAACCTTAAAAGAATTTTTACAATCAAATAAAGTTTTAATTGTTTTAAATGACATGAATGATTAATATTAATTTTTAGATTTTTTTCTATTTTTAGAATTTCATTTCCCTAACTATATACCAAACAAATATTACATATTAGACTAATTCAATACTAGTGATTATGATGAGTAGAGTTTAAAGAAAACATTTAATTTAAGCTTAAGAAAATAATCAAATTCAACCAAAAAAATAATCCTTTTTTCAATACATTTGGTAAGCTAGATCAGATTGACGTATCGGGAAGACATTAATTTTCATAAGTCTATATAAATATAAGAATACCATTAAAATAATGGTTTTGGATAAATGAAGTTCTGTGAACCATATTAATAAATATTTCAACTCAAATACATTACGCATGTGTATAAATTCTAATTTCAAAAATTAAAGCTAACACGTACTTTTATTTATATATAAAAAAACAAACTAACTAAGGAAACTCCTTTACCATTAATATAGGTGTTTTATGTGTTAAAGGAAATTTCTCCCCTTCCTCCACTCATAGAAATACACGAACGTGTATGATTATAACACAACACATGATTGACATTGAAAAAATCGTGTCTTTCCTTCTTTCTACAGACAGTTTTCTGGATATTCCATCCTTAACATGGATGTTGTTTAATTTGAACTTGTTTGAAGGTGGTTGGTACATACAGAAAATGGGGTTGCACATGGTGGCTGTGGCAAGTTTCCACTGGCAACTTGCAAGACACGGTTTAAACCCTGCAATAGTGGCTGGGATCGTTGGTCCACTAACTCTCAAGCTCTTGCTGTGTCTCAGAGTGTTCCGAGATGAAGCTGTTCACGCCACAAGGTTCTTCTTTTTCCGATTGGGTCATATTGTCTTCAACAGGGAAATACCATTTGCTCATGCCACCAGATTGGAGCGAGCTCTTCGATTAATATTGAGAACAGTTACCACTACAACACCAACACCCCAGGATGAAGAACTAACCCAAGAAACCTTCAATGTTCTTTCAACCTTCTCACTTTAAGTACTCACTTACTCATCACTTTCTTCTTCAGTTAATCGTTTCTTGTCTCTTCTTGATTTCTCTGTTTCTGGATTGTTTGGATATATGTTGCAGAAGTGCTCTTTGTGCAGACGTGTATTAGAGTTCTATTAATTAGTTACATTGATGCCACAATTTATTATTTTAATGGTTCTGGATTTCGTCAATTTACTCTGAATCTTTGATGCTTGCTGTATTATTTGTACTATTTTACCTTACAACAAGTTTTGAATATAAAAACCGTATATGATCGATTTTGGGAAGTTGTGGAATTAGGTAGAAAGCCTTGGGGTGTAACGTTCCCTTCAGGGTACATGCAAGAATCTCAGAAATGGTATGTCTCTTCGGAAACTTTCAATGTTTAAGTAATGTTGGGTGGAAGGAAATTGAGAAAATGAATATTAATAAGGGTTGTATTTATAGTAAAATCGGTAAGAAACATGTGAAAATCGGATCGGATTAGTCGATTTAAATAAACAATTGAATCAAGATTCGGTAAAGATATTTATTTTGACAAATAGAAAAATTGTTCAAATTTAAAATAGGTTAAGAATCGGTTAAAATCAGTGCATTAAACTAGAATCGACCAGATCTAAATTAAGAAAAAGTAATTTTTTCTATTTTTGTTATTTTTTAAAAATTATTTCTATAAAATATTTTTAAATAAATAATGGCCTGTCCTCTAGAATATAGGATGTAAACCTTGAAAGTGACGAGTAGATCAAATAAATGAAAAACATAAGGGGAAAGGGGGTGTAATTAGCAAGTAGCATTCACAAGAGGTGGTTGTAGGTCAGAATGTTTGTTGTTGATACTTGCGACAATTTATTGATGGAGTGTTATATCGACACCAATCACAAATTCACACTTGTGCGGAACTGAAAATTATATGTAATTATGATTTATAACTCGTTTCGTGTAACGTTAATTTCCGATCAACTCCAAAATTAGGATCATGACATCGTGACCTTCTTTTTTCAAAAAATCCAAAAATATCATTATTTTCTTCAACGTTAGAATTAAATCTCCAAAAGTATCAATTCCTTTTTTATCAAGAAATTTTGAAATTGAAGATACTTGTTGATGGATTTCAAAATCAGTGAGCTGGTTTTAAGTAATTAATATTTCTGTTTCATCTCCTAGGAATTTTATATGGCTTCAATTTGATTTAGTTTCCGTTATTTTTTCTTTTTTTATTAAAATAAAATATGTTTTTCATTTCTCTTAAGAAACCATTTGTCCTCTTCTTAGTTTCTCTTATTCTCTCGGCACTCACGTTTTTGCATAACAATATTCCCTCACGTTTCACATTGTCACAAACATCTCACGTACACATCACTCGGTTTTTCTATCACACGTACATACATTCACGCATAAATTATTAAATTCATTTAAAATTCGTAATAGTTTTTTAAAATTACCCTTTTCTATATTATTAATTTTTTATTTATTTTTTAATTTAGTTTATCTTTATTTACTACTCAATTATTATTATAAAGATAAATAATTTAATTGAGATATATCATTTATAATTATATTGATTCCAATATAGATATATACTAATAAAAAGATATTTATATAAAAATATAATTAATGACATTGAAATTTTAAAAAATATCTTATATTAAGAGACAAACAATTTTCTAAAAAGAGTCTTATATCAAATCTATCTATCTGTAAACAATATTTATTTAAAACAAAACAAAACTAACCTTACGTGAAATTATTTTGTCTGTTGTATTTACTGATGGTTTCTTTTGGCTAACAATTTAAGGCAAGGACAAAAAACACATATAAGGAAACGTTTAGTATAAATTATCTTTTATTTACCGTAACGCTGTGTTTAGTTTATAAGTTTTCTTAGCATAATTAAAAATTATTCTTAGAGAAATAAAAGAATAAAAAAATTATTTATTTACAAATTATTTAAATTTTTTATAAAAGATAGAAAACTGATTTTCTATTTTTTAAGAAAATCAGAAAACTCTTTTAAAAGGTTTTCTAAGAAAAGTAAAAAAATAAAAAAAGGGTAACTGAATTACAAGATAAAAACTACTGTAACAAAATGGAAATATGAAACAATCTGCTACTAATTCAAAAAATTATACTGTTGTAAGTTTTCAAAAATTAGAAACACAATAACTTTTACCCTGTTCATTTAAATTAGTATTATTATCCTTAAATATTGAATTAGCTTTCTTGTAATCCTGCTTAATAAAAAAAATGGTCAAGGGTTGTAGATAGGGGTGTCTATCGGTTGAGTTCGGTCGGATTCGGTTACTTTTGAGTCCACCCGTTGTTATTCATAAAACACAAACAATAACCCATTTCACCAAATACTATGGTCGGTTTGGTCGGGTTCGGTTAATTTTGCAGTTCTCGGTATTTTCGGTCGGGTTTTCGGTTAAATTTCTTAGAAAAATTTAATTTTTATTTTTTGCCAAACACCTTTTACGTATAAAATAATTTTAGCAAAAACTTGCATATAAAAATGATGTATTTCATGTTTTAGGACCAACGCCTTATGGAATATGAAAGTGACATAACATTGAAGCAGTAAGAATTAATTTTATTAGATTATTTTTTTTCTAATCATAGATTGTACTAGTACCAGAAAAAGCTTTAAAGTTATTAAGTGTTCAGATCTAACACATGCATTTAGAATAATTAGTAAAGAGAAATAATTGCATGATATTCCTAGCAGTCGGTCAGGTATGGGTATCTTTGGGTTTAATTTTTTTAACCCGAACTCGTCCGTTCTTAGTCACAATAAACCACTTAAATGATCCATTTTTACCCAAAAATCCGTTACAAACCGACCAGTTCTTATCTTTAAAATCGGGTAACTCGGGTTCACACAGATAACGTCGAAATTGGACACCCCTAGTTGTAGAGACCTTATCTATATTATAAGTTAGTTAGACCGAATAAATTTTTAAGAAAATACTTATTAAAAAAATAAGCTTATTTTTAATTAAAAAATCAATCAGGAGCTTCTAATTAAAAGCTAGTATGACTAGCTTATAAAATATATATTTTTGGGTAATTTCTCTCTTACTTCCCAACTAAAAAAAACAAGTGTAAAATTAATATAAAAAGTTTAAGAAAATGATAATTTTATCTTGGACGTAGATTAATTTTTTAAATTATCTCTTAATTTACAAAGAATTTCACAATTATGATTAAAAACACATTATTTTTCTTAATGTCTTTGATATAGTGAGTATTAGACAAACAATCAAAAACAAACTTCAAATTTTAAAAAAAAAATCAAACTCTCAAAAATCATCATCTTCCCCATAATAATGAACATAACATGTATGATAAATGATTTAAGTATTATTAATGGTGAAAATTAATGATGGTTAGCCACTAAAATTATCACACTTAATTCATAATATCACACTTGTTTCTCATTCTAATCATCAAGTTCATCATTATGTTAGAAAATGATTTTATTAAAAGTGTGATTTTTTTAAAACAATTTAAATTTGTTGTTAGTTGTTTGTTTACTACTTGTTGGATAAACATATAAAGAGTAGTAATTTATTCTTCTTCGTAATTGTGAGATTTTTCTTAAATTAAATAATAATTAGTAAAATTAATCCTCAAGTTTAATTATTGATAAAATTCAAATCTTTAAAAAATAATTTACCAAATGTAACATCCCAATTTGCTTAAAATAAATTTCATGTGAATTAATTAATTAACTAGGGATGAATATGGAATTACCTATTTGTCCTTGATTTTAACTTTTGCAATGTTATCTTGAAATTTCCACTTCTTCACGCTAGCAGTGATGTGTTGGGCCAAATTGCCTTTCAACTTCACGCGTGCCCACGAGGATTAGAAATCAGAATTTTTGCAAATCTACCAATTCTAATTTCATTGACCATTCACGCATTGTGCAGGGGAAGGGAAAATTTTAATGGTTCACTTTCCTTCTTCTCTACTCCACGGACAGCACATGCAAAGTGGGGAAAATATTAACTCCTATTCTCTTCTCCTTCCCGCGGACCCCCATTACACAAATTCCTCTACTCTTCAACTAAATTCTTCAAATTGAAGGGAACCCTTGTGCCTATTTCGTTTCTCTTTCACGTGGCAGCTTGGGTCGTATGGGAGGAGGAGCTTGAATCTCTTCAATTTGAGATGTTTGAAGCTTGATTGGTTGTGGGTATCACTCAGAGTTGTTGGGGTTTTAAGTTTTCGTCATTTTCGATAAGTAATGCGATACCCATTAGTTGGTTTAAGCTCCGTTTAATTAATTTGGGTATTAATCGGATTAATTTTTAATTTAGAAAAATATTCTAGGGTCGCTTGGAGGCGTTCAAGTGTCGGATAACTTGGGGTTATTGTCAGAGCCGAGTTTCGAAGGTCGACGACTTGATTTGGTAAGTCGTTAGCTAATAAAATAATTATTGGAAGGTTGTTTTAGCTACGTTTCATGAAATTTGAATATTAATTGAGTTAATAATAATTTAGGAAATATTGGGGAACATATTCGGAGCCTTGGTGTTGATTAGAAACAAGAATCAGAGGTTAACCACGTTATCGGTAAGTTAATACTTATCAAAATAATTAAGAATAAGCATGTTAACTCGAGTTATGAATTTTAGTAGCAATGGTGGTATTAAAATATATTATTATGAATTTTAGGAGACTGATTAATCGTTAAAAAGTGTGATCGGATAACTTTGGATATAATCGGAAGCGAGAGGCGGAGTTGTTTAAGCTTGTCGGTAAGTTATATTTTACCGAAATAATTATTGAGAGGTGATTTATAGCTCGAAATAAAATTTTAATAGCGATTGTGGCGTTAAAATATATTATTATCAATTTTAGGAATTGTTGGAGCTTGTGATTAGTGATCAGATAACGTTTGATAGCTCAGGGAGCTTCTAGAATCGCTTATTCCAGGTAGGGGGAGCTATTATATTTTAAATGCATAGTTCATGAACGGGTAGGGGTATACTTGCATGTTTATGATTTGTGGATTATGGTATTTATGATGAATTGTTGTTATTTATGATGATGGGTATCATATAATTGTTGATTGTTGGCACCCCTTTAGTATAATGTTGTGAGAATTGATGAATTGTTAGAATGAGTTCCATCCATTGTGATATGTTGATATTAGCACAAGGTTGCTTGTTAATTGTGTTACAATGACGAATATGTTGATATTGCTTAAGCCTGGGATAGCTTAGTAGTGCTATAATTGATTATGAAAATGGCTAGTTGATGCATGCTATGCTTGTGTATATGTTGAAACCCTTGGTGATGGTTGTAACATCCCTGATGTTTTAATGAGAATTATAAGAAATGGAAAATGCTAGTAAATGTTTTAGAAGTTTTATTTAATATTTGTTCTGTCTGAGCCAGAGACGGGAAAGCCGGTGTCGAGATCGGTCTCAGAAGCGCGGGCAGGCGGAGTTGAAGATCGGGAGTGTAGGAGAAGAGCGGGCAGGGCCAGGTGGTTTGGTCTAACCGATGTGAGGAGAGCGTTTCACTCGGGGTCATAGCCCGGATCAACCACATAATGACTAAAACAACGGATGTAGGTAACCAAGAGGCGGGCGCGGATGAGATATCCGACCTTTCAGGCTGTAGCTCGGATTTTCGAGGTATGAACACTAAGCTAGGACGCCGGTGGGCCGGTATTCATACTGGGCCTATACTCTTGCGAAGTATTAGAGAATTGTGAATAATTAAACGTTGAGGGAATAAATAAGAGTAGTTGATTTGATAAACTATGAAATAGTTTAATATGGTGAAATTGATTAAAATTTAGTGAGAATACAAATAAAATAAAGGAAAAGACGATCTTGCCCATGAGCTTTATATATATAAAAGGAGATTCTCTTCCTTCTCTCTTGATTATTTGCGAGTTACCTCTGCTGCTGATCTGTCCCTTCTCTCTCATTTTCTCCTCTCTTAACGCTGAGTTGCATGCGCTGGGGAGGGACTCCATTTGTGTCTGAACTTCAATTGAACCCTATTCCTATGATCGAGGCTTCAAGGTGAGTCTACTGATCCGTTCTAATTGTGATTCCCTTATCCCTTTCATTCTTTGGCGGTCAAGGGCCATGCATGGCTGTATTCGAGTCTGTTCTCCACTCCTCTGGTGAGTGTGGGCCCAAATACGGTCCATGAACTAAGGGCGTGGAAGTGACAGGCTGCACTTTATGATCCGTAGGTAGTAGGTTAAGCAACGGAAGACTGAGTGACGGAGCTGAGACTGCGAAACCAGTGCTCAGAGGAAGGAATTGACACAGGGAGCAGATTATCGAAGCGTGGAACCAATGTAAGGGGGGGTGTTCGGGTTATAATTAATTAGAATAGGACTCACTTCTTATTCCAGTCATTGAGGTAGTGTAAGCAGGTTAAGGAAAATGTTACTAAACGTAGTTGTGTGTTTATGCTTGTGCATGCGTGACTGTGTACATTAATTAGTTGAGGATCGGGTGTGTGGTTGAGTTTATCATGTTAGGATCTTGTGATATCTAATGTTGAAATGATCAGTATTATGTGACGCCGGGTTAGCAAGCAGGCTACTCGAGTGATGAGGAATCGATATTATTATGTGAAAGGTAAATTGTTGAATGACTATGTGGTGTGGGATGGCGGACGGTATATGATAGCCCTTCATTTTCGGCTCCCGTGGTTTTCGTGCCCTGTTGAGCTACTCAGTGGTCAAGTAGGACCCAGTGGTCGAGGTGGAGAGTCAAGCAGGACTCGGTGAACCAAGCAGGGTTCACGGGGTGTCAAGTAGGACCCCCAGCTGAAGGCCAATCCTTTAGTATCCGGATACTAGGAGTCAGATTGTATGAGAGTCAGTGGTGATTGTGATGAATGTGATGGAATTGCTTGGTTGGGTTAATATAGTTATCGTATGTAATACACTATGTTTCCGTGTGCAATTTGATAGACTTCTGAGTGAAAAGTTGATATCTTGTTAAGTATGGGCTGACCCCTTGATGGTTGCAAATGATACACTTGTAGAGTAAACTGTGCTTACTTTCGCATGATGCTTAATGTATATATGAATATGTATGTATATTTGTTAAATTCCATTCTATATTAATTACAACACCAAACACTCACCCTTGCCTTTTTTTTTTAGTAACCAGTGACAGGGAGGGGGAAGGAGCCATGGAGTCGCGCCAAGGGGGAGATCGGTGCCAGGGCCCGAGTGACTTTGAGTGACTCAGTAGAGCTATATGTGTGTATAAGAACTTCCGAGCGTTATTATTAACTGTGTGCTAACCAAGACCGGATCAGATACAAATCTATATTTTAAAATACATCACTCTCCAATTATATGCTATCATGGTTGCTATGGCAACTAGTTGATTAACAGAATCATTTTCAGGGTGAGATCTTTCGGGAGTCCGTTAGTATGCTTTGCCCACTCAGATTTGCGAAAGGTACTCGCTCAAGGAAATAGAAACTTCGCTCAAGCGAGAGTTCGGAATCTCGCTCAGGCGAGTTGGGGTCTCGCTCAAGCGGGAGGCCCCTGATTCCCTTTCCCCTTTTGTTGCGCTTAGTTGAATTATTCCTCTTTTCTAAATTTCATTTATTTAATTTAACTGCCACTACCTGTCATTTGAATAAGTTAGTAAAAATAAATGCTATTTCACTAAATCTCAATTAATTATCATGAAGGGGAAAAATTTATTGAAAAATTTAATTATTTGAATAAAAATAAATGTAAAATACCCTAGGACGTTACAATGGTAACCAAGTGGTGGCCCCTGGTGATGGTAATCAAGTGGTCCGATGATGATTTATGTTGTGTGGCATAACATTTGTATATTTGGACGCACACAGGACTACAGGGGCCTGTGATGCCACCTAGATGGGAAGGCGGCCTGATGGTAAGGCACAGACCCTGTGGTGGTATCTTCGGATCCCACAGCCGCCTTCGAGTTGGACTCAAGGCCGGCCCGTAACACCTAGTTGTAGTTGCCACTGTCATTGAGAATGACTGGTGTTACATTATGGGTGAGCGGTTCGGTATCGGTAAAACAGAATTGATGATATATGTTGTGAAAATGTATACACTGCAGTGTAATCCCATCATTAGAGTCGGATCCGCATGCATATGCATATTGTGTTTGAATGGTGAAGCTTTGGATAGCTTATGAGATCTCATTGATATGTTGATTATATTGTGGTTGATGAAATTTTGTTAAGTGATGATGGATTATATTGATGAGATGTGTAGAATTGGATAGGTGAAAATCCGATTCAGTAGCTGTTGTGACGTCCCGTATAATTTTCCGAATAAATTTTTCACGTTTTTTTTAAAAGATCATTTTAAAATTCATGAATTAAAATCAGAGTTCACATAAAAGTCGATAATAGCGGAATATTATCATGCATACTAGTCGTGAATAATAAAATTCAAGGAATAATTACGTAGCGGAAACGATTTTAAAAATAACAGTACATAACACGTTGTATTTATTACAAATCATAAAATTAGAATAAATTCGAAATCCAAGCAATAATTCACATAGGCATCAACCATAACATCACTCTTCATTCTGGGTGGCATTCACTGTAAAAATTAATGTAAGAATGAGACAGAATATAGAATAAATATAAAATATATAGAATTGCACAAACACAATCAATAATACATAATGATATGATGAATATGCCAAACAAGTTCATTTAATAAGTCTTTAATTAGTCAAATGATGTCATGCTGGATCCATTTGGTTTGGTGGGAATACTGCAGTAAAAAGTCTCATAGAGTCACCAGTAGGAATTAGCATAACCATGAATCCCTACACTTTCATGGCTCTTGCGGAAATAAGTGCACAAGTAGGAATTAGCATAACCATGAATCCCTACACTTTCATGGCTCCTGCGGAAATAAGTGCACAAGTAGGAATTAGCATAACCATGAATCCCTACACTTTCATGGCTCCTGCGGAAATAAGTGCATAAGTAGGAATTAACATAACCATGAATCCCTACACTTTCATGGCTCCTGCAGAAATAAGTATACCAGTAGGAATTTGCACAACCATGGATCCCTACACCTCCATGGTTCTTGTGAAAACAAATATACCAGTAGGAATTTGCATAACCATGGATCCCTACACTTCCATGGTTCTTGTGAAAATAGGGCTTAAACTCATCATAGAGTAACCCCCCACCAGGGTAGGCAATCATGGAACCCCTAAATTCCATGGTGCGTCCAAATGCTTATGATGCATGAATGCCTTTAATTCTCTTTATCATTTAACATACCATGATATATCAATTTTCAAAACCACTTGGAAAACCACAAGTCCTCAAAGGACACATTACATATAACAATTTTTAGAATCATGGATTTACTGTTTCAACCACATATATCAATAACCGCAAGGCATTCATGTATATATATTAATTTAATCATTCATAATTATCTACCACCAAAATATACAACTGTATGATACTCATTAGACACTCAACAACATCAATAATAATTCATAATCACTCAAGAGTTTAATAATAAATTGTTACCCTAAGAGAAAATATCCTTCTCATTCATAATGACCATTATAAGTAAGTTTCAGCATTTCAAACAGCAACATACTCTAGTGCATCAGCCATAACTTGAACAATTCAAATCCTTTTTAGGTGATTCCACTTGTTGTAGATCAATAATAGAATTATCTACAACTTTCATGAAGAACACAATTTCAAATTCCAAACAGAAATACCACTTATTCATGAAATACCACACTACCTCAAGGTGAGTTTTCAAAACGTACATATATTAGTAATTTGAACGTTTCTGAAGCTACAAAAATGATTTTGGCATGAAACCAGTTCTAAATTATTCTTAATACAATTATCTACAACTTTCATGAAGGCACCAACCACTAATTCTCACTACAAAATTCTCAGTTTTAAAAATAAGATTCAGATTTCATAGTTAACAAATTTTCATCATGTACATACTTCTGTATTTTGATCATATCTAGAGCTACAAGCATCTTTTTAACTCAAAACGACTTTCCATATGATCCGGTCTTCATACCGGTATCCGATCTGCTATACATATTTCAACGTCTTTGATAAGACATCTACGTGTAACCGGTGTCATCGGTATACATCCGAACTGTAATTCCGTATCAGGCGTTCTCCCTATACCGGTTGTTCAGGATAACACCATGACATCGGACAATACACACGTCACTGTGCTAATGACAAGGATTGTTGCTACAGGGATCGATCAATAATTCCCTACACTACGAGCCAAATTTTGCTCACGGGAATGGTCAACTTGTTCCCTAATCCTAGTCTACATTCTCTACGCTCAATATGAAATAGCCACTTGACCCAATCATGCAGGTAAGTGCGCAATATAATAATGCTAATGGGAGTTGGTGGTTCCCCACCAACGAGTCCTCGTTAATCGAGCCAATCAGGTATATGAACTAGCTTCATGATTGAAGTTAGGGATCTTCTGCCTCAGCTCTTTTACGACTGATTCCTCTCTGAATACATTCCTTACTTGGAATATAATCACTGACTTGAGCGTCGGAGAATCTTTGCAGGTGACACCACCATTCGCCCACTTCAACGCGTTAGGTCGGTGTGAAGGATCTTCAGAACGCCCAATCCGCTCTCCCCATTCAAGGACAACGGATACCTATATCGGATACACATACATCCGGTCTACTAGACGGTATTGACATACTATTCGTGACTGGCTTGAGATCGGATCTCTTAACCCCGGTCCAGGACAGATCACCATAGATCCCTAACATAAATATCTACAACTTTCATGAATACATCAAAGTCTAAAAACGTATGTATAATTCCCAGAATATTCATATATGCACAAAACACAAGATAAGTATTTCAATCGGACATGCTGTAGTATTTTAATCATAACTCATGCTATACATATCCAATTTAGTCAGTTCAGGTCTCAAAATTCACATAACAAGAAGATCTACAACTTTGATGAAGACACCGATCACTAATTCTCACCACAAAATTTCCAGTTTTAAAAATAAAAAACGTATCTCAAGTTAACAGATTTACGGCTTGAATATACTTCAGTATTTTAGGCATAACTCGAGCTACAAAAATCATTTTGACTTTAAACCACTTCCTACAGATCCATAACACAAATATCTACAACTTTCATGAACACATCAAAGGCTTATTATGCTTGTAAAATTCCCATAATATCAATATATACACAGAACATAGAACAAATATTTCACTCGGACATGCTGTAGTATTTTGGCTATAACTTTTGCTATACATATTCAAATTAATTGATTCAGGTCTCAAAATTCATATAACAAAAATATCTACAACTTTCATGAAGAAGTCAGAATCAAAATCACATGTTTTCAATCTCAAAATGGAGTAACAAGATACGAAAATTAAAACTAGAATCCTAGATCAGCATAAAATTCTACCCATTTCATAGTTATTCACAACCCTGTCCCCTCTTACTTGGTTTGCCGACTGAAAATGGTCTCCTGGTTGTCCTGGTTTCTGTTCGAAGGGTCTTGAGGAAGAAGAGTAAAAGAGAGGAAGAAGGTATACTGGCTTTGTTCTCTGAAGGTCTGAGCAGAAGCAATGTTAATAATGCAAGGACAAGTGGGGAACAACTTTCCCTTGAGTGGATGTTTAGTGCTGTTAGTGCGTTGATAATGGGAACTAAATAAGAAAGTGGGTTTATAATGGTCCACTTCTGGCCGTCCTACACACTAGGGTGAATAATGGGTTTAGGTATATTAAAATATGCATAAGAGACAAGAATGGAGTCAAAAAGTTACTCCTGCACCGAAAACCGACTGGAATTTCACTCGGTCAGCCACTAAACCGACTCGAAACTGCCAGTCGTTGTGAAGAAGAAGGGAATCTGAGTCCCTCTCGCTCAAGCGGAATCCTATCTCGCTTGAGCGAGTGCCACACATTACACTGACAGAGGAGTTTCGCTCAAGCGAAAACCGACTCGCTTGAGCGAGTGTGAGTTTCGCTCAAGCGAATACTGACTCGCTTGAGCGAGACACACAAGCCTCACTTAAGCAAAATCTGACCAGAGTTCGTCATTCCCCAAAATCGATCCTTCATCCACTCGGTTTCCACTCAACAACTTAATCCAAACCGACTCAAAGCTCTCAGATGCCACTCGACAGAACCTCCTGAAACCGAGTCAGTTCTCAATCAGTCTCTCACTCGACAGTTTTCAAAACAAATCATTCCTAAGCTGACTCACACTTACATAGTCTATCACTCGGCTATTCATTCTAATTCCGAGTCATCACGAGCAGTCTTTCACTCAATTAAATCTTTCCAGACCGATCCCACACTCTTTGGTTTGTCACTCGGCAGATTACTACAAAGGACTCATTCTACTCGATTGTGCACTCGGTAAAATCAATTAAAACCGATTCCCAACACCCAGATTTTCACTCGGTAAAATAATCCTTACTGATCATCATTCACTCAGCATTTCACTTCCAGAACTGATTCAACATCAGATCGGCCATCACTCGGCAATTCATCTTCTTACCGATTTATCTCCTAATTAGTTCTCACTCGGTGAATGATAGTTATCCCACTCGGAATCCATAAACCTTCCTTACCCGGATTATTTCCCAATCAAACACCACTCGGTGTATTCCAACCACAACACAATCGGGATTACATTACACTTTCACCACTCGGTATATTATCACCTTATGCACTCGGAGAACACATAGACCTTCCTTTACTCAGAAGGGGTCTTCCATATGTATACATTACTCGGAATATTCCAGCCAAATCTACTCAGCTTATGATAACTTATTCATTCAGGAGTTTTACATGTTCATCACTCGGTATACCGACTCCCAGAGTCAAACCTCACTCGGTAACTAACTCTAAGATCGACCAACGCCCATTCGATCTTTACTTGGTATTCATACCTTTTCTCACCTGAGGAATAACTTAACCATTCATACATCAGAGACAAGTATCACAGTCAAGTCTCACTCGGACACAGCCATTACTTAATTACTCAGGATACATAACTCCCTATTTACTCGGAATAGGTACCCATATTCACTCGGAACATATATATAACTTTCACTCAGAATAGTTATAACATCTTTCACTCAGAAAGCAACACTCAGGAATATTAAAGTTTTCCCCACTCGGGGTTCACTCTGCTAATCATCACTTAGCCAAGGTTAGGCCAACTTCTTCAACTACATTTCACTCAGAGTCCATTAAGGCCATCACCACTCGGAAAATACCCACACGTATGAGTCTCACTCGGAAATGGAGTCGTATACATAAGGCTCACTCGAAATGTTACACAACTCTGGTTCCTCTCTCGGAAGTATCTCTCCAGTCATATTTCACTCATAAATAAATTTTCCTTTGTACTCCTTCTCGGAAATGAGCACTCAGAAAACTTTCACTCAGAAATGAAAATGCTTAACAATGTATGACTCAGAATTGAGTCGTTGGAAAATACTTGACTTAGAAATGAGTCCTTCTGAGATGTTTGACTCGGAATTGAGTCATTCAGATATAATTGACTCGGAAATGAGTCATTTGAATGCTTTTAACTCAGCAGTGAGTCATTCCAAGGTTAGTCACTCAGATTCTTTCACCCAGAAGTGGTTCTATCAGTCCCACTTCACTCAGAAGTGCCTCAGACAAGGATTCCACTCGGAATAAACTCTCTCGGCCATGTTCCACTCGGAAAACACAACCTTCACTCGGAATTTCTCTTAGTCACTCGGAATTTTCCTTTTTCACTCGGAATTTCACTCGCTATATCATAAAATTATTTTCTAAGGTCCTATTTGAACAAAATTCGTCCAGTAACTCCCAGGTTGCTTAACATGCTTCTTGCTTTTAGCTAGAGCTCACTCGCCTGAGCGAGATTGATCCCAAACGCTTAAATACTAATGTAAGGGATTCTTGCCTGAGCGAGATTCTTTCTTGCTTAAGCGAGAATACTATGACATGACCAGAAAATGAATTTGTCTCAGCTCCACATATGGTATCTCATTGTAGGCCTATTAAATCATATCTGACATATCATATATGACATTTTGAGGCACATAAAGCTTGTTCTGAGAGTTCTTACTCTAAAATCCTCATTAAAAGCCAAGTTTGGATATCTCCATTACTTCATACACACAAAAGACATATACAGCCAGTTCCCATATTCATACTTATAAATTTCCATTCTAAATTTATCATTAATAATTTTGGGATGTTACAGCTGTCATTTATTATATAATATGTTCACCCCTCTATTGTGGTTATCTTTTCAGTGGACTTGAGCCGCGATGGTGATTGGTGAGGTATCACCATATTCGTGAGGAAGATGTCTGTACATGGTATATATAGTTGTATAGTATTTTGGTAGTAGCCTTGGCCTGCTCTTGATATATATTATATTAATAGTTGATGTGTATGTACATATATGACTGCTTAGTGGATCTAGGTAGCTGACGGCTTCAACTAGAAGCCTAGTTTACATTCTAGATGTATACTTGTTACGATGAATGATATGTTAGAGGATAATGATGATATTTGGGTGTGGAGACCATGGATGGTTCCACCATATATATGTGATGTTTGATATATCCAAGAATTGTGATTAGAGTGACATTATTTGTTAATGTTTGTTGAATGCCATGGATGGATCCATGAGCTTATGGTGTATTGCATTTGATGACCAGGAAACTGTTGCATTGCATAAATGGGCAGGAATTATTCTTGTGTGTAGTTGAATTAGAAGGTGTGTGACAAATGAGTTGAATTATACATTAGAGGGTTGATGGAATGATGAATAGTATTGTTGTATGCTCCTAAAACCCGGCCTTGAAATTAAAATTAATTTGTGAAAAAATTATTTGGGTTTTAGGTATCTTGTTTTACATGTTAGGATGTTTTACCAAACATCATTTTTTGGTTTCTTACCAAACATCATTTAACCTAGCAGTACATTTTCTACCATGAATCAAAATATCAAATTGTCACGAACCATCATTGAATTGTCTAATATGTACGGGGTGACGGGACAGCTCTTGCAACCAGTGTTGAATCTGTTTATCACACTGATATTACGCCAGTCTAGTGTAGTTCCAATATTATATCACACTGGCTTAGTAGGAACACAATGCCTTCAACTTTGGTATTTGGTATTCTCTTCTCTCATCTTGGAACAAGTGATGGTGGTACCTGTACAGATTTTTTGAAACTTAAGTCAATACGGTTCTCAATACCAAAGCATTCAAAGTAATAAATGACTTACTTTGATCATTATAAATGATGGTAAGTCCAACTCATAATTTGATGCGTGTTAGATGACTAGGCTGCTTATGCAGCAAAGTTACAGCCACCTGTGTTTAGAAACTCTAACCTATTTGTAGGCTTTTAGTTGGAATCCATGGAAACTGTCCCATTATACTGGTCGAATCAAAGACCGGGTGGGATGTTAGTTCATTGAATCGTGCCTTCAAGTCGCCTCTTGGTTAGATCAATGATTTTACCCTTTCTTTTAGTCTAGGGTCGATATAGATACCAGGTCAATCATCATCTTCACAATAATGAACATAATAACCAGAGAGAACAAGTACAATGCAATAAATTAATTATCATGATTAGTGATAGAAATTGATAATAAATACAAGAATTATCATGTTTAATGCATTGAATCATACTTGTTCACTCTTATTATGTTCATCATTATGAAGAAGATAATTTTATTGAATTTGATCTTTCGTAAAATTTAAAGTTTGTATTTAGTTGTTTGTGTAATACTCATTAAATCAATGATATAAAAGGTTTGCTTTTCAACATTAATAAAAAATTTATTTATAGTATTATTATAAAAACATAATAAATAATTACTATTAAAAATATTTTTCAATTTATGAAATTATAAATTCATACAATGTGTGCGATGCAAAATCTGGTACGTGGAAGATTTAAAAATAAATGTTATGAAAATTTAATGTTAAGAAATATATTATATACATGTATCTTCTATAAATTATCAAATGTAAGAACTATTTATTTCTTACACTAATATTTTATGAATCCCATGGAAATAAAAAAAAATGAATGCGATGAAGTGATGTTCTATAAACTTTTTAAGGATAAGTACATTTAATTTAATATTTGTTTTTGTGTATTCTTTTTTGAATTTATTATTTATAAGGATAAGTACAAGAAAAAAGATGTAAACCATCATGAGTACACAATAAAAAAATAATTAAATAATGATCGAAGTAAATTTATTTGCTTACTATTTATTTCTAATGCATGGTTTTGAAAATCGAACCGGACAAGGAAAAAAATCGAACATTTAAAAACCGGACAGAACCGGTCAAAATCGGTTGAACGAGTTAGGGTTTAAATTTTTTTTGTTATTTCTTTAAAAAATATATTAAAAATATTATTAAATAAATAAATAATTATATATAATATTTATATATTATTTTTATTTATTATAATTTTTTAATCCTATAAAACATGTAATATGATCCTCAATTAACTTAATTTCTATATAATTTATTGTTAATATATCAAGAAATATATTATATTATATTATATTAAAAATATATATTTATTATAACCGGTTCGACAACAGTTTAATCACGGTTGAACCAAAGAACCTTAAACCAGTACCTTCACCGATTCGATCACCGGTCCATTTTTTAAAACGTTGTTGTAATGTATTACTAAGAAAATTGAATTAAAACTGTAAGTTTGGAAGACGCAAGTTAAAATAAAATTGGGGCTAATGTCATATTATAAAAAATAAAATTAGGGAACAAATGGAATAACATAAAATAGCAGAACCTACTACATCAGGTCAACAACCATGTATATTAAAATACCAAAAGTAAAATGGAACATTGAAACGTGTTTGTCATATGGTTAGGATGCTCTACCACCTCAGCAAGTTCCTGTAGGTCAAACCTAGTGTCTTCGGGTATGTAAATAATTATGAATTCAATTATATTAAGCATGCTTATTAAAAAATGATAAGTTTTAACTATAATTAAGTTATATCTTTTACTATAAAAAAACAATATAAAAGTATATCGTACATAAAATTGAAGAGGTAAATTAAAATCATCTCTTATAATTTAGGTTTATTATAAGGAGCCTCAAACCATAAAAGAAATTACAAGTGAGTTAAAGTTCGAAAAAAATATTTCAACCCACCCCAAAATTTTTCAAATCATCAAATTTTTTCCTATGTTTGTTCCTTGTTCTTGCTGATTCATAGCCTTGATAGTGATAGTAGACCTTTTTCAAAGATTTTGTCTTTTAATATATATTCAATAACATTTTAGATATGCTTAAAGATATGAAATTTTTGTTGTATTTTTTACTTTTCTTTATATTTGATGTGTTTTTCTTTGTATTTTGGTTATATTTTTAGTTAATTGTTTCTTTCCCCTTTTGCTATTAAGAACATCTTTCTTCAGTATTCTTTGGTAGGATTTTAACCATAAAAGTCACTTCTAGCGATTTCAAAACCCTCAATAAAATTGGTGATAGTAAAATATTTACCGTTAATTTTTGCTAAATGCCAATGGTTGTGTGGTAGCGATTTGCAAGATTCTAGCTACCTTTAAGATGCCAGTTATATGATTATTGAAAAACAAAATAGCAACACTAAAAACCGCCACCAAAATTTAATTTATTTTACTAGCAGTTGTAACTACCTCTAAATTTATTAATCAAAAGCCTTATCAAGGTCATCTACCAAACTTTAACATGGTTAATCATGACAAACACTTCAAGAGTCTTAAAAAATCTAATATATAAAATATTAAGTTCACATTTAAAGGCTAAGGAAAAAACTCAAGGCGTAGAGCCTGGTGGGACAAAGAGAAATAAATGCATTTGAGAGGTAACTCACCCAATAATGCCTATCATGCTTAGATTTGCACAATAAAAATTTGAGTTTATAACTGCAGAAACAACACGATCACAACACTTGAAGTTGTTTGTTTAGATTATTTTCCTTAGGGGGTTAGTCTTTAATTAGGTCTTCTTCCAACCATTTTACGATAATAATGTCTTTATTTTCTTATAATTCAAATAACAACTCCTCCCTTTGGTCTTTGATAGTTTGGTTGTGTTTTGTAGGTAAAGGAGTCAGGAATTAGAGTCGGGAAGCAATTTTGAAGGAGAAATGTTGGAGGTAGCTCGCACCTATCAGCCACGGCTTATAGATGCATGCAAGTTGATTTTTTAAGGTTTTGCACCTATGAGCAAGTGCTCATATGTGCGAGATATGTGCTTTAAGACTCATTTAAGTGTCCTGAAACATATTTTTTGAGTATTCTTTCAACATTTGAGTGGAGAACTTGGTGCTTTGAAGTCCCCATTTCATTCTTGAAGACCTTAGAGCTTCTTCTAAGAGTTTTTTCTTTTCCTCTTCTGTCCATTGAATGTTTTTAGGGTTTGCCACCATGATTATGTGTGACTAAACTTATCTTTTGTTAGGATTAATAAACTCATTTCTATTTATGACTTTGTAGTGAATATTTATGTATGCTTATACATTAGTATCATATTAGCATTTCATTTTTCTTGCTTATGCTTATTTCTATTTAGGAGAATGTTATATGTGTGTGTTTGATTTACCAAACGAGTTTTGAGATTGAAATGTTTATTAGATTCTACTTCTAAGAATAAAATTGATTCTAATGATTGTAAAAACTTTTTTCTTAATGCAAATTCTAACATTGGATTGTTAAGTGATTAAAAAATTTAATGTTATGCTTTAGAATCTATTCATTAAGGGATTAAGTTTAATAAATTTTGTCACATTAACTTGATTTAATATATAACTATACATAATAGGATCTCAAAGGAATAAATAGAATAAGGAAGTCTAATCCTAACGTCTTTGATTATTTGTTATCTTCATTTTATTGCTTTTTGCTTTTGAAACTCAAACAATTTCCAACCAAATAATTTATTAACAAACTTTGAATATAATGTGTATATATTCTTGTGATTTCCCATCAATTATTATGTTATTACTAAATATCGTGTAAGTCCCTACGGATTTGAAAACCTTAGAAATACTTATTAAAACTACAGTAGATTTGGTACACCACCAAGTTTCTAATGTCATTGTCGGGGACTTACATCCAGATATTCAACAATAAAAAATTGTTTGCATATTTGTCATTATCATTGTTTTTAGTTTTTATTTTTAGTTTTGATTTATTTTATTGTTTAATTTATTTGGAGCTTGTTGCACTAATTCTCTTATGTAATTTGTGTTTGTATGCCACATATTATCCCTCTCGATTAATTGTTTTTTTGATCCTAAGATCGAGAGGATGACACAAAGGAACAACTCAAGGTGAAGGCGACATGCACAAGATCAAGAAAGTGAGCCACAAGTTTCAAACTCCACTTCTTCTTCATCATTTGTTACCCCTCTACCACGATAAACCATGACTGAGAGACCTCCACCAACACATGCTCTGGTTTATACTTATGAATTCTTTAAGACAGTTCATATTCTAAATAAGATAGATCAAAACCTTAGCGACTAAGGCTTTGAATCTTAGGCTCAGTGCCCTTGTCACAAGCTATAATTCATAGTCTCTTATAGTTTATACTAGACTCAAAAGACTAGGGGGCCTCATCCTCCATTTTGGTCCTCCCTAAATTCGTTCTACCTGGATAGTACAACACACATCCAATCAAAAGAAGATTCCCAATTATGATCCAATCAATTAGATTTATGTGGGAACATGAACTTAGGCCATGTTACCCTCTGCTCGAGTAGTCCCATTTAGAACTATTCATTGAGCACATGGAAGGCTCGTCTCTTGCCACATTGTTTTGTTGGTTTATGTGCTTTCAACCCTAAACCTATTCATTTTTCTTATATGCTATCATTACATGTAGTGAATTCTTATCCCTTCAAATGTCTATTTTTAAGCGCTGTATCTTTTTGCTCTACTCTTAGGTGAAGCCACACGACTCGAGCATGAGGTCTTAGAAAGTAACATGCTTAACAATTATGTAGAAATTAACCCAGACTGGCTTAAAATCTGTTGAACCTTCCCCCTAATTAGCCTACCAAGAAAACCTGCTTGGTGAAACAACCATATCAAATCCAAGCCCGTGCTCCAAAGGCCAACTTCAATGATAAGTATGCTGAATATAAAAAAAGAAGCCTCACTAGCTAGAGTCTATTCGGAGAAATTTTTTATTCACATGAGCTAGTGTTTCATGAACGACCTGTTTTGCCATTATCCAACTTGTGTTGGATGTCAATTTGAGGTTATTTTTCATGTAATTTTTTTAAAATTAATGTTTAATTGCTCATTTAATAATCAAATTATCCTCATTGTGTTTAGTTGAAACATTTCCGTAATTTTAAGGTAACAAATTATTTTTTTATGTGTTTGGGCAGATTATGAATGTTTTGTAAACTCTAATTTTTGGGAAAAATTTCCCCTGTTTCAGGTTTTAATTACTTATTAAAATAAGGGTGTTTCATTTTGGTATCAGATGAAACACCCTTATTTTAATAAGTAATTAAAACCCGAAACAGAGGAAATTTTTCCCAAAAATTAGAGTTTACAAAACATTCATAATCTGCCCGGTTTAATTATTTTGGGCAGATTATGAATGTTTTGTAAACTCTAATAGGTTGTAAAGGCCTCCAGAGAGAAAATATAAGAAAAATAGATAATGTTTCATTTTCCTCCTGACATCCACTAGTAAATCTATTATTGTCATTTTGTTCCCCGTTGAATCGAGCTAAAATTTTGATATAGAATGCATGAAAATTTTGGTTTAGGATCGTGTTTTGAAGGTTAGGTGTCGCTGAAGCTGCCGTTACACCGCTTGAGCGAATGCATCAAAATTTTGGTTAACCCCTTGAGCAGCCATTCTACTGCTTGAGCGGTGTTATCACAACAGCACCTTTGTTTTCTATCTCAAGGGCCATTTAAAAAAAGTTAATGTCACTTTTTGTAAGATCTTTAGTATGTGAGAGGTTAGGAGCACTATGTGACATTGTGAGGAATCTTAAAGATGAGATTTTTTTTGGTTTCCTTTTCTTTTCCCTTGCTTTGCATTGACCCTTTAGTATTTTCTTTAATTTTAGGGTGGCTCACATGAAAATGTATGGTTAAACCATATTTTTGTTGGTTTACATGTAACTCGTTCATTCTTTAGCAATGTATTACATAATTTTGCACGATTTATACTATTTAATCAGTGTTATTATTTTATTTTATATACCTAATGTGTGTTTCGAATGGGAGAATGTCTCACATGTGTGTTTAGGATTTTAAAACGGGTTAAGGAATGAAATACTCATTAACTTTTTGATCTAGGGATAGAGTTGAATTTAATGGTTTTTAAGGTCAATGTCTAATGCAATAACTTTCGTCAAATAGTCGAGGGATCGATACTTAGGAAAAAGACTTAGGATCTATTCGTCGAGAGATCGAGTTTAGTAAAATTTATGATATATTGGTTAATTATGTAAGTGTATTAGGTAGGTTAGCATATGCTTGAAAGAAAGGATAATGAAATCTAATTCCAACATTTTTGTTTATTTTTACCTCTTATTTTTATGTTTTTAACACAACAACAAATCTTCCATCAATAACAAACACTTATGCATATTTGTGAATATACTGCATATAATTTTATTAGTAATTGTATGAGTATAGATTGTTATTTCGTTGATTATCATATAAGTCCCTATGGATACGATACTCTTACTTACTCATAAAAAATATAACGAATATTTGGTACACTTGTCAAAATCATAATAAGTTTCGACTTGTAAGGCTTTTCTTGTAGAATGTTTGTTATTAAAACGAGCTAAGGTATTTCATAGGTGTTCCACCACACCCATAACCAACAACCATTTGGTAAATTGTTTGTTAGGCAAATTGCAACATCTTGTTCAGCACACCACTTGATAAGTACATCGCTCAGTTAATATCATACTTGATAGTCTCTTTTCGCCTATACTAGGCTCAAGAGACTGGAGACTGTTGTTTATTTCATATTCACCTTATTTAGTCATTCTTGATTTTTCGGAATCTCATATTAATGTCAATTTCCTATATTTCCTTTATCACGTCCAGAAGATTAATTATTTCTTTTTTAAACTATGTAATCACAATTTCCTATATCACGTCCAGAAGATTAATTAGACTATTATTTCTTTTTTAAACTATGTAATCACAACAGTTAAAGAGTTTCTATTTATGCATGTTACCGTTTTTGTATTCATCCATTATAAACAGGGCATTCATATATTATTCCTCTCAAATGATACAATAAAGATAACCCAAAGTGTTAATAATGTACATAACACCTATAATAAAATTTAAACTGCAGTCGTATTAAATTTTGTTATAATACAGTCGTATTAATTATTAAATTTAATAAATTGTATTTACACATCTTTTACATTATTTAATTTTTCTTTATCAATATAATTGGAAAAAAAGAAATAAATATTCATTAATATACAAAAAATACTCAATATCATATAATGATATAAATTAAAGATAGTTAAATATGATAAACAAAGAAGATTATCAGATATTATTTTAATCTTAAAAATTCAATTGTTAAATTATCTTCTTAAAATAAACGTGGGTGGATATATTTTCATGTGGAACTGGTTATCAGGCCGTCAACGACGTATTCAACGTAAGACTGGTCGCTGCTGCTTGACAATTTGACAATTTGCTTACCCAAGTTGACATGAGCAATGTTCTCTTTTTATACTATTTTTACAAACTCTAAAATATTTATAAAAAAATACAGGTTTGAATATCTTTTTAGTCTTTATAAAATATAAACTTTTTTTAATTTGGGTGACTAATTTTTTTCCATCCAACTTAAATTTAATATTTTATTTTTAGTCTTTATTAAAGTGACTATAATTTGTTATATACATATATATATTATAATTGGGAATATTGTTGTAACAATATAAACATTATATTTAAATATGTTGTGACATAGGTATCAATATGTATTGTAATTTTACCATGCAAAAAGATTAAACAGTCTCTTAATCAAGATTTTGATTACCAAATAAACTCCCTAACTATATAATTGGTCACTAAGTTAGTCTTCCATGTGTAACTAAAATAACAAAATTCATATAATATATTAAGTGTTAACATATCATGTGTCATATCAGTAACGAGACCCATTATTAATCTTTTATAATTTTTATATGCAAATAAAAATTCTAAATAATATGTTTTTTATATGTTTTTTCCTAATTTCTTAAAAGAACATTTAATATTTAGAGAATATGTAATAGTTAATTCAATTTCAATAAAAGTATAGTTAAAAATATTTAATTTTATTCTACATTTTTTAAAATAACATACATTTAAAATAAAAATATATTTTAGAAAACACATAAAAAAGAGGTAAGTGTGTCCAATAAGATCGGGTTCATAATTTTTGGGTAAAAAAAGAGTGAGGAATCTTGGGTTTGGTTACCTAATTCGGTTGGTCAAATTTTTGATCAATCTTAAAAATAGGTTTTATGGTTAAGTGGAATTTTAACTGTCTCAAACAATATAAAGGATTAATATTAACCTTTAAAATTTTCTATTTTCCCAACTCGGTTCCACAACCAAAAACCAAACGGAAAATAATTAATTCGTATATTGAGTGTTTTGTTGTGTCAAAGCTAAAATAAAAATGGAGAGTTGATTCATTCTGAGCTACCGTGTACCGGCCTATGTGTATAGCATTTTAAAAGCGTTGCTTTATCCACTGGTTAATGAAGTTGAAAAGTCCTCTCTCTTCCCCTTTCCTTTATAAACTCTCATACTCTACACACGCACTTCACAAGGTAAAATGGGGCTTGTGAGATGGTTACTACTGGTTTTGTTGTTGTTGCTGGGGTTGAGCGTAGCAAGTACGGAAGCGAATTCACGGAGGTACAAGAATGCATATGCAACGATGATGTACGTTGGAACGCCCAGGGACTACGAGTTCTATGTCGCTGTGCGTGTTCTTCTTCAATCTCTCTCCAAACTTAACGTCCAAGCTGATCTTCTCGTCATTGCTTCCGTTGATGTCCCTCTCCCGTGGATTCGAGCTTTGTGAGTTTTCTTTTCCTTCAACAAATCAATTAACTTAATCCTCCGTTAACGCGTTTAGATTATTACATTTGCTTCTGCTTCAACTATGTGATTGCTACATTAATCTACTTACTCCCTGTATTTTCAATTTTCATTGACCCTGTCTTGGTTAGTTACAGCGTGCCATTTGGAGATCTTTTTCTTTTTGCAATACGCCTCTCTTTTTAATCTTTGGAATTGTGGTAAATAAATGAGAGGAGATAAGTCTCACAGTGTTCGAGAATATTATTAATTATTCTGGTGTCAACGGATTAAAAAAGTGAATGAAAATATGTTATTTTATTATTTTTTAATATTCGTAACGTTGTTATTATTATTTTATTGGTTTTTTAATATGTATTGCATGAAACATTTTAAATAATATAAAGATGAAAATATTTTATTAGAAATTATGTTGAATTTATATTGAAATTAATAAAAAAATTAAAACATCATAATTTCTTATAAAAACATTCCATTTATGCATTGTTTAAAGTGTGTTATGTGATATACATTAAAAAAATTATTTTATTATTAGGAATTACAGATTAAAAAAACTGTTATTATTATTATGATGATTTTGCTTCTTATGTGTGTTAAAAATAATTAAGAAAATTTTATTTAAAATCAACATAAACCGTGTGTCATTGTTGTAACATAATTAATGGTAAAAAAACATAATTTTGACTTTTTATCATGTAATACACAAGGAAATAAAAGTTGTTGTTGTTGTTATAAATGTTTATTGGCTTTGTGAAGGTGGAATTATTCCCGAAGGCTGTCCTTGTTGAAATCCAGTTAATCCTTACTGTATCAGAGGCTGTGTAGTATATTATGTGCCGTATGCAGTGTGAATGCATTAATTATACTTCATTAAGTACAAGTTTAGTTTTTATTTTTTTTATATTTCTTACGATGCGTATGATAAGTGGGTGTGACCTGGAATAATTATTGATTTGTTAACTTAAGTGGGGGTTACTTAGTTTAAGTTTGCGCGTTAAATTGATTTGTTAAAGTCAGGAGTTGCAGGCGACGGTTTCAACCAATTGTAGAGTGTGTATCGTTTCTATTCGTTTTTTATGCCACCAAACGGTTAATGGTATCTATAAACGACCCTAAACCCTTTCTTTTTTGAAAATAAGCTTCATGTCTTAATTTTAGAATTCATGTTTTTAAAATTGTTTCAGTTACTGATTCAAACATTATATTGTCTTATCTAACTAGTTTATGATTAAACCAATCGGTTTAGACTTACTTTGAAGAGTTCTTCAGAATGTTGTTTCAATAATTGTCAAAATTAATTAATTGAAATTAAATAATAAATAATTTTTATTTTTAAATATTTTTTTTGAATAAATAAGTATGTAAACACAATTTTTAACAAAATCGAAACCCATTTTTTTAATATCTACCCACATTTTAAATAATACAGAGATTGTAAACCGTATATGTGCAGGAGTCGGAAAAATGTCAGGATTTGCAACTGTTTAGGATATATTTAAATATTTTCCTTGAGGAAAGTTACAATTTACAAGTTACTTTTATGACGTGCGATTGGAAATTTTGTGTGAATAGCTTTTGTATGGTAGTTTCAATTGCATGTGATGGGTTGTATATGCAGTGAAGATGAAGATGGTGCGAGGGTGGTAAGGGTGAAGAACATGGAGAATCCTTACAAGCATCAAGATAATTTTGACAAGAGATTTAAGTTATCACTGAACAAACTCTACGCGTGGAGCTTAGTTGACTATGAGAGAGTAGTGATGCTGGACGCTGACAATCTATTCCTTCAAAACACCGATGAGTTGTTTCAATGTGGACATTTTTGTGCTGTTTTTATCAACCCTTGCATCTTCCATACCGGCCTCTTCGTCTTGCAGGTGAGTAATATAACTTGTGAATTTTATTTTTAAGCAACATTTCTACGTGTATAAAAATTTGACAATCGTTGATCTCTACATATGGGTAATCGTAATTGACTAGATATTTGATATTGGCAGCCATCAATGGTAGTGTTCAAGGACATGGTTCATGAATTAGAGAACGGGAGAGAAAATCCAGATGGTGCAGACCAGGGTTTTATAGCTAGCTACTTCCCGGAGTTGCTTGATAAGCCAATGTTCCATCCACCTTCAAATGGCTCCAAGCTTGATGGAGCATATAGGCTTCCTTTAGGTTATCAAATGGATGCTTCTTACTACTGTAAGTAAACTACACTTTTTATTTGAATGGCTCAGTGGAAATACAAGTTACTGCTAATTAATATCCTTCCTGGCTTCAGATCTTAAGCTTCGCTGGAGCATACCCTGTGGACCAAACAGTGTAATCACATTCCCAGGGGCTTCTTGGTTGAAGCCGTGGTATTGGTGGTCCTGGCCTGTCCTGCCATTAGGTCTCCAGTGGCATGAACAACGTCGTCAGACCTTGGGGTAAGTCCAAAGAGTATGTGATTATTAATTTGGTTTTGGTGTCCTCTAAATTTGTTACGAGTTTTTGACATGCACAAATTTATAAAGGATATAACCAGAATTTTCAAAATAGGTTGCTCTGTAAGTCAAACTGGGTCCAAAAGGTTTTAATTTAATTTTGGTATAAAAGGAATACTCACGCTTGGCCAAAACCCTATTTAGCTGGTTTTTGTGGCTTAGTCCACATCTCTGTTATTTTTGGGGTCAAGCTAAATAAGTCTGCGACTTTAATTTGGAGTCAAAATTTAAAACTCAAACATTATATTTTATCAGGCTGATTCAGGCTAACTTGGTCGTGTGAGTTCATTTTATGGGTTACCATGTAACACTATAAGATGCAACTTGATTTCTATCACACATTTGCTTTACATGGATACTATTTTCTTTTAATTTATTTTTCACATATTATGAAAGCTATTGTAAAAATTTGACCTGTCATTGGTGCAGGTATGGTGCTGAGATGGTTGTGATATTTATCCAATCTGCAATATATCTAGGAATAATAGCAATGACACGTTTGGCTAGACCAAGCCTCTCAAAGCTATGTTACAGGCGTTCAGATAAGAGCATCAACCTGGTGCATAACAGTCTCAAATTAGTAGCTTTGTGGTGCATCTTTGTTGCTTATGTAACACCCTTTTTTCTCATTCCTCACACGGTTCACCCTCTATTAGGTTGGATCATGTATTTGCTTGGTGCTTTTGCACTTTGCTCAATTGCAATTAATGTCTTTCTGCTGCCAATGTTACCAGTTTTAGTACCATGGCTTGGAATTCTTGTGGCCCTGTTGGTCATGGCATTCCCTTGGTACTCGGATGGGGTGGTAAGAGCTTTGTTTGTCTTTGGTTATGCCTTCTGTTATGCACCATTTTTGTGGGTATCTATGGGGAAGATAGTGGCGGGTCTTCAGTTATCACTTGAAAGGGAAGCTTTTCTGCCAAGATTGGGAGAATCTTCACCAAATTCATGGTTTAACAAGTTAAGCAGAATTTAAAAGGAGCACATTTGATTAAATTTAATATCCAATTTTTACAAATACCGTATTCAGAACTGAGATGGTTGTTCCCACTTGTTTTTGTTGATGGAGTGATTTTTTCTTCATCAATTAGAACCTAGCTGATGCTGCCATATGGCTTCCAATAGAATATATGATTATTTCTTGCTAGTCCTATATATATATTTTTTATCATTTGTATGTTTGGCTACATTATTAGAATTATTTTGTAAAGGCATCAAACACTCGGATAACGTGACAAGATAGACATTATCCAAAAAAAGATATCAGGACAGAACTCAGCACCTTGAGAACTGTTAACTAATACTCCGTTTATTTTATGATCAGCCCATTTAATATTTAGTTGGGAAGTGAAGTTGTAAAAATAGAAAATTTAATGGTTAATATTTATTTTTCACATTGTTTGAGACAGTTAAAACTTCAATAAACTAATAAATTTTTTTTAATGGTCAAACATCGGTTTAATTGGCCTAACGACCAACCAAATAATTCCTCTATGTGTTTTTGTGACACGTTTGTTAAAGAATATATTTAACTGTATTCTTGTTTATTTATCTTTCTAATATGTATTTTTTTCTTAAAATACTTAATACATTTTTTTAATTAATAACTTCTTAATTTAAATAAAAAGATAAATATATAATTAGTAAATAAATATTTATTTATTTTTAAAATAACATATTTTGTAATAAATCAAATATCTTAAAAGCACAAATAAAAAGAAACTGTAGGAGTAATTACTGGAGGCTTTTGTTTTTTGTTAAAAAAAGCAAAGCTTACGTGACCTTAGTAATTGGTTACTCCAACTTACCAAAGTTGTTTTTGTCCACTCGTAATGGATTTTGCTCACTTTGGGCCGGCATCTAGCTCTTGAGGACTTGACCCACCTTTTCAATTAAAACCCAATCAAAACTTGCAATAATTTCACTTACGTACTAACCTAAGCTTGCTTCACTAAGTGTTTTAAGTATTTCAATTAGCTAAAATTAATAGTTAAAATACTATTTTAAGTAAATTAAAGATATTTAAATGGGTAGTGTTTTCAATTAACCGCTAACATTTTTTAAATGTTACTTCAAGTAGTGTTATTCAATTTCAACTACTAGCTAAATTTTTTATTTTATTAAATTGTTTCTTCATATTTTTAATAAAGTTTTAGTTAACCTGTGCAACTTTACACATGATAATAAAAACAAAATAAGTTTTCATTTTAAAAGATCATTAATACCATTTATCCTGATTTCAAAGCATTTCTCATACAATTTTCAATAAAACACTTATGTATTTTATCTCATCTTGTGCAAGTTGCACAAACTCTTTTAATAATTTCTAATACTATCCTTTATATTATGTTTAAATTTATTCTACTATTATTGTTATTATTATTATTTCTTTTATAAAGATTTTATGGATATATACTTTTGATTTATATTAATAATATTTTAACATTATTTTATTAAATTTGAGATTAATTAAAGGGTTAGTATATTCTTGCTCCGTACGTTTTTATCAATTTTTGGTTTTGGTCTCTCGATTATTTTTTAATTGGTTTTGGTCTTGTGTTATTGAATATGTTAAAATCGGCCCCTGAAATGTAACACGGCTAACTCAATTGCTAACAAAATAAATAGAAATATCATGTCATATGTTTTTTGTTTTGTCTCTCAAACTTATTCTATTTTTTTATCTTTTCAAAATGGACTTTATCTTCTTCATCATCAACATTTTTAGGAATCAATCTTAACATGTTCAATAGCATAAGGGCCAAAATCAATAAAATAAATAACCCAAGACCAATATAAAAAATTGATAAAATCATAGGGATCACTAATATAATTAACCCTTAATTAAAATATTTCAAAAAAATTACAAGTTGTGTATAATTTATTTATAAGTTTTGACCAAATAATTAAACACATCCTATCATTTTACATTCATCAACTACTATACAATTAGTAGTTTTACCAAATACTTTTGATACAATCGACTACCTTTACAATTAACTTTTAACTAATTTTATCAAATAGATATTAAACATCTTAACTCAAAAATACTATATCAATTCCATTCTCATCAAAAATTAGTTAAGGCATGTTATAATTTTTGCTTGGGGTTTACAGATAACTACGTTAACTTCTTCACTAAATTTTCCATTTTAACCCTGTACAAGTTGTATAGATTTTTTTTTTCTTTTTTGTCAAGAAAGGGACAATAGGGTTTTATAGAGTTCACGTATAACTTGGCTTGATGACAAATGCGTACGAGTGGGCATTGGAAATTAGAATCCAAACACAGTAATGGCTCCCTTCCCGTGAAACCCCAATCATCGTTCATTTTTCTTTTTTTCGGCCATAATCATGAAGGATGACTTTTTACAAGTTTGTGTAAAAATTGTCTCATGCAAACCACCATCACTATAATAGGGGTCCGGGCCCCAACGTTCAAAAATTTTGTGGGCCCAAAACTGCGAAAAGAGTGGGGCCAACTTGTCTGACAAAAAAGAAATTCGATTGAGCATAATTAAATAATGTATAAATATTATTTAATCCATGCATGGACCATCATCACCCAAATGACCGTTTATGCTTGCTATACATGGTGGTGAATCAGTGGACATGAACACCATTGATAAGATACTATATATCTATCTATTAACAATATTAATAGGTGAAAGGGACCAATGAATTCTTACACCTGACCCCATTATATGATACACGAAACATTCATGTTCACCCACATTTCATCTACTACGTCTGCATTATACATTCAAGTTATTATGAGCAATCTTGGTCACAAAAAATTGGCCTGCAGGAATTAATGATCCCAATAAACAAAATTATATCTAAGTTTGTCGTAATTATTATGTCTCATTAGCTTTTATAACATCATCAGGGCAACTGCATCCTACCATTCAGTCTTGGAAGATTTTGCGGAAATGAAAAAGCACTTGACTAAGTAAAACATGTCAAGAGTAAATAAACAGCAACTTGATTTATTTTTCCTTTTTATAAGTATACAAGCATAAACAATATCTAACATATAGATCAAAGATTATAGTGTCAAATTGAAATTGTTTATTTTTGCTTTATAATTGATTAACTCAAACAATTTTTTTCATTGGTGAAATTTGAATAACATATCAGATCAACATTATGTGAGCTTGGTAATTAGGTTAGTAACATGTATACTTCAAAAATAAACTTATCAACTTATAATATTATAATAACATGAATTAGTGTATTTATTATTTACATTCGAAAATGAAAAGAGAGGGGAGAGAGTGTAATCTACCTTAATCATCATCAATTATTGGAGTCTAGAGACATGCTATAGTAGTACCTAGGAGGTATCTTACTTGGAGATAAAATGCCAAAAAGAAGACCACCCACGGGATTTTGTGTGCAATACCCAATGCCAACCATTTACATGTTTTTGCCTCTAAAAATGACCGTTACAAATTAAGACCATATTTCATAAAATATACAAAACAAAAAACCCTCTCACTATAAAATACACCTGTTGTTGCTTTTTGCATATTCCTCCAATATTTTAATTATTCTCCTCCCCGCAGCTACTAATTCCCATATAAATATTTCGAAACACAACATCACAAAGTCTCTCTTCTACCTCTGTTTCCTTCGCGTTGAATGCTATGGCTTCTCAGTTTTCGTTGCTACTGCTCGTGGTTTTCACTTGCATATTACACGCAGCGAAGGTGACGAGCACTGTACTCTACGACGACCACGACATGGCTTCTTCTGCAAAGACGAACCAAACTTGGGTGGGACCCATCGGTCACCGCGTTATCACCGTCGACATCAACGGCGGTGGCCACTTCCGTTCGGTCCAAGACGCCGTGGATGCCGTCCCAGACAACAACAGAAAGAACGTCCTTATTAAAATCAGCGCCGGATGCTACATGTATTATAAACCTCTTGAGTGTTTATTAATTGCATTTGCATTGCTCCGAATAATTAAAATTTGTGTTGGTTGCAGAGAGAAGGTAGTAGTGCCCGTGACGAAGCCGTACATAACGTTTGAAGGCGCGGGTAAAGAAGTGACAGTGATAGAATGGCATGATCGAGCCAGTGATCCTGGTCCCAGTGGACAGCAACTACGTACTTACAGAACTGCTTCTGTTACTGTTTTTGCCAACTATTTTTCTGCCAAGAATATCACTTTTAAGGTAATTTATCTTAGGATTAAATATCATCAACTAAGTTTTTATTTCATTTCTTAATTTTTTCTCTAATACTTGAGGAACAAAAAGGGTGAGAAGTTAAAAAAACTAAATAGAACATACACAAACAAAATAATATTTCTGTTGGTATTTACGTCATCAGTGTTATATTTTATAATTAATTTTAACATATAAAAAAATTAATTTCAACCAATTGAAAATGATATACCAAGGAATTTAAAAAATTTATTTTATTTAACAACTTTGTCACTCTCACTCCCCCTCTTCTCTCTAACATGCGATAAATGGGTGATTTAACTCAGCCATTGATTAATGGGAGGGGGAGAGACCAGAGATGGAAGCAGCTATGGCTTCTTCCTTGGTTATGTTGAGAATGTAAATATTACTTAATATTTTATTAGCTATTAATTTTTTTAATTACATAAGGTATATTTAATAGTTGTTTGGCTATTTTTTGAAAGCTTTAAATAGCAAACTATCAAATTATTTATATAAAACAAACACAACTAACTAAATACGTACACATTGATTAATATTCTTTTATATATGTATGAACAATAATGAATGAATTTAATATATGTTGTGATAAAAGAAAACAAAAACAAGTTTGTTACACTAAAGTAGACTTTTGTTGACATGCATGATGGTCGTGTCGTGGACTCGATCGTGTTAATTTTTCTTAGAATTAAATTTTACACATTTTCCTCGTTTATCCATCGGTCCGTCTCACTTAATTTTTATCAGTAAATTGTTTGAACGAAATTATAAAAATAAAAATTTAATAATTATTATTGATCCTGTTTATTATTTAAAATAATTAAATTTATATTAAGCAGACTGATTTTTTTTCCATCAGCTTAACCCTAATTTGGTTGGCAAGTACTCTTCTTCAATTTTTTTAATAGTTATATTTTTTATGAAATGATTTTTTTAAATCATATAATATGTTGAAGTTGATGATTAGAGTTGAGGAATGTGTTTGAAGATTTAAGAAAGAAACGAATGACTGTGCAGAACACAGCGCCGGCACCGATGCCGGGGATGCAGGGGTGGCAGGCGGCGGCGTTTCGCATATCGGGTGACAAAGCATACTTTTTCGGGTGCGGTTTCTACGGCGCACAAGACACTCTTTGCGACGATGCCGGCAGACACTACTTCAAGGAATGCTACATTCAAGGCGCCATTGATTTCATTTTCGGCAATGGCAGGTCCATGTACAAGGTACTTTTTTTATATTTAGGGTAGAAAACGAAGTTAAAAAAATAAATAAATTATTAATATTAATTTTTTATGTTATTTAAAACAATTAAAATTTAATTTGGCGGTAAAGGAGACACCAAGCATTATCTTTTCTTCTAACTCCACTACTCAAATTTCGTCTCTGTCTTGTGTTACCATGCTATATATATGATTTTCCTCTATCTTAATTTTACACCAACGGTGCCTCATTGAATAGTGGTGCACTTAAACTTTTTGTTTATATTTGAACGTGGGAACCCATTTCTCTGCAAGGTTGCGTATGTTGCATCCTCCAGTTAGAAATAATTGGTTGAAAATATTTTTGAAATTAATTAAAAATTTCATATGCATCATATATTTTAAATCGGCAAATAATTATATAAAAAGTTAAAAGATTACCAGCCTAAATTTAAATAGGAGATGGATTAAAGCTTAAGCTTGATTAATTAGGTAAGGGACAAGGAATTAGTGGTGCTAGAAAAATGAAAGAAGCTTTTTCTGCCACATTGAACCTTTTTGTCAGCAAATACACGAGTACCACACTCAAGACACTTCCATAACCTTTTAATAGCAATTTTTTTTAATCAAAGGGTTCGAATGATTCTCATTGGCTGATCCATTTAAATTATTATTATTATTCATTTATACTAATACTTTTATTAATTGTTTTACAAACATTGTTAAATAAAGATGCATTCTGGAGCAGTGAATGTTTGGTCATTTATATTTATTTTAGATTTAAATTTTGTCCTAATTTGGTCTTTATGTTTTTAAACACTTTTAAAATAGTTCTTTCAATTAAAAAAACTAACGAATATTTGTCTTTATGTTAATTTTTAAAAATTGATTCTGTTATTAACCAACGTAAAAATCTGGATTTTAAAATGATTTTCAATAGAAATTGATTTTAAAGGTAAATTTTTGTTGATTTTTTTAAAATAAAAAAGACCATTTTAAAATCATTTGAAAATGTGAAGGACGAAAAAATTAAGACAAAATCAAAACCTAAAACAAATGTAAATAACCAAACATATGTTTTATTTTTTATATTATAAGCTGCTAAAATATTAAAAAATATTTCTTTTTATAGATCCTAAAAAATAGAAACATTTAATATATTTTTCTATTTTATCTTTAAAAAGTTAATGTTTCTAAAATATTTCCAATTAATATAGTAGAATTTAGCTTTAAATAAATATAAATTTTGAAACATAAATTATCATTTATAAAATCAAAATAATAATTATTACGCTAAAACTATACCCTTATAAGGAGAAAAACTTACTCCCTCCATTTTAAATTTATTGTTGTTTTAAATTTTTGATATCAATTAAAAATTATTAAATATGTAATTATTTAAATATTATAAAATAAAATATCATTATTTAATTTTATCATTTTATTAATAATAAGTAATATCTTAACTTCCTAAATCTCATTTTAATCAGGTCATTTATCGATTAAAATGAGAACTAATAAGAGAGATATGATAATTGTATGATAATACAATTAGATAAAATAAATTAATTATACTATAAACTTTTAAAATAATAATAATTTTAGAATAAAAAATAAAGATGAAAGCCACAATAGCTATAAGAGGAAGGTTTTATAATATAAAACGGAACATTGTAGTTACATCACCGTAAGTAATGTAGATATTCATTAGCTAAAGCACATGTTTGGTGTATAACCTTTTATAGAAGAATTATTTCTTTTAAAAGCGAATTCACAAATATGTTTTTTTTTTCTGATAAATAATTTGAACCCACACGAACTATTGGATTGAGTGAGAATGTTGATTGGTTGTTCAGGATTGCGAAATACATTCCATAGCAACGAGGTTCGGTTCCATAGCAGCCCATAACAGGAAAAGCCCAGAGGAAAAGACAGGGTTTGCATTCGTACGATGCAGGGTGACGGGTACAGGCCCGCTCTACGTGGGCCGAGCAATGGGCCAGTACTCCAGAATTGTCTATTCCTACACATACTTCGATGACATTGTCGCACATGGCGGTTGGGATGATTGGGACCATGCAGACAACAAGAACAAGTATGTCTCTCCCAATTTTGTCTCTCTCTAAGACAAAAATTCATCTAAATTTTTATAAACAATAAAAAAAATTATAAACACAGAAAAGGATTTCATTAGTCTCCTCTAAATTCAGATATATTAAGTGAGAAATAAGCATGTTAAGTCTGAATTTTTAACTTAAATCAAATGATCATAAATATTATCTAAATTTTGCATTTTTACACTTCCCTTTATGACTTTTTGCAAATAATTAAACATGTGACGAAGTCTATCAAAACCCGATAAAATTTATTCAATTAAATGAGTTAATCTCTTTCAACTATACATCTTTAGTTTGACAATTTAGGTTTGGACAATTATTGTAGTGTTTGGTTCACCCAATTAAGCTGACAGAACGGAGTTAGCTGGGGGAGAAAAATCATCTTACAATTTAACGGAGTTTTGATTGTTTCGAACAGGATTAAAGATTAATATCAACTTTTAAATTTTTCTATTTTTCTAACGCTGTTTCCCTAACTGTGAACCAAACACCCCTTTTACAGGGTAGAAAAATGAGGATTCTAATGTTATAATTAAATCAAGTGGTAACATGATAATTGTTGACATAAATTTATTAATTATTGTGGTAATTACTCTAAATTGTAGGACGGTGTTCTTCGGAGTGTACAAGTGTTGGGGACCAGGTGCAGAGGCCGTACGAGGGGTGTCATGGGCCAAAGAATTAGATTTTGAGTCGGCACATCCATTTCTTGTCAAGAGCTTCGTCAATGGCAGACACTGGATCGCACCTTCTGATGCTTAGTTCTTAACCCTTTCTGCTTCTCCTTCATCTCTTTATTATTTTTTTATTTCTTAATATAGCAATTCATTCATTCTTTCACATTTTACGATTTCTCATTCAAATGTAGTAAATCAATAATCAACAATTGTAATGGAGCAAACTTTTTCATTTGATGATGTTTAATTCGTAAGTTTTTTAAGAAAAATGAAAAACTATTTTTGAAAAAATTAAAAAAATTAAAAAAATGTTTGTTTATAAAATATTAAAAAAAACTTTTAAAAAACTGAAAACTGGGTTTCTATTTTTTAAAGAAAAACAAAGAAGTCTTTAAAGAAGTATTTTATGAAAACTGAAAAATAAAAAAGTTTTTTAAATTTTTTTTAACTATTTTAGAAAATAAAAATTTAAAAAAACAAACAAAAAAACTTTTATGTAACTAAACGCAGCCTAAATTCTTAGATTGTTTTAGAATGGTTTGGGGATTAATATTTTACCCCTTTCTTTGCCTCTAGCTAGTACATGCTTTTAAAAGAATTTACACATACTTTGATAGTTGGAAAAGGTATAGCTTTTAACATATTAATTATTTAATGATTTTAATAGAAGAAATGACCGTTTTAGTCCGCACGGAGTGGATAAGCAAAATTATATAGAATGTCTATTAAGTTTTTAAATTTATTAATTTCTCTTGAGTTGGTATATATATAGAGTATAAAAGATAAATACAATAATTATATCTTAATTCTAAATATGTAAATATTTTAATAACAATAAATTGATCATATAATATTTAAATCTCTTAAGTTTGAAAATGAATCTTTACTGAAATAACATGTGTTGAAATTGAGCTATACCGAGGAGCCATATGAGGCCCAGTTGTCATGTTGAGACAAGTAACTATAGTGGTCCTTTTAATGACTTGTTTTAGAATGGAGTAAGGAGGATTCTAGGCCCCTTCATCTTGTTACTCTCCTTTAAAGACAAAATAAAAAATACAATTATGGATGCATTGTGTTTGTAGAATTAAAATTTTAATTTAATCATATATATATATATATATATATATATATATAACTGTTTCTAAAACAAGTAAACATTATTAACCGGCACAATTTACGAAAATAAATTATATAATTAGAGATGAAAGAATAAAACAAATGCCTAATGAAGGAATCCTACGTTTGTTCTACAAGAGTGAGCAAGATCCTTACATCTAATCTTAACAGTTTTATTTGGGGAAAAAAAACCCTCAGTCTATTTATAAAATAAAGAAAAAAAGTGTTTTAGTAATTTTATTTATAAAATAAAATTTATCTATCTAAAAAAATTTAATATTTTTTCTCATATTTACCCTTCTTTTGAAAAAATATTACTATTGATATTAAAGTAGAATTTAAATTTAAATAAGGATAACATTGAAATGTTACAAAGTCTTTTTAACATGTGTGTTTTGATTCGAATTATGTTATAAATAGGAATAAATGGAGTATATGAAATGGTAAATTATTTGTGAGGTGAATATTTTCAAGTAAATAAGATCAGGTAAATTGTGTAATATTGGAAAAATTTGCTTCAACCGATTTCATCAAACTCGTTTTATAGTAATAGCCCAATACAGATATGAAGCCCAATCTATTTTTCTTTCCGCATCAAAAGACTAGCCCTAAATCCTACCCCTAACTTGGAGACGCCAAAGAATGCATATTGTTTTGTCGCTACCGGTGAGGAAGGGTCAAAACAAATTTATAGTTTATAGCTTTTATAATGTTTGAGCTTTACATATAAAGCCTGACTTGGGGCGGGCACAGACCCATCTATGCGGGTTCGGATCACCACTTGCAACTTTTTTAACAAAAACATCAAGGTTTTAATATACTTAAATTAATTGATGTGATTTAAAAAATAAAATAAAATGAAACGGCACCAGTAGGTTCAACTCACATATACTTCTGTTTTTGGGCTTCAAATTTTATGAGCCAATTACTTAAATTATATTAAAGCTCATTCTATAAAAATACTATCATAATTGTACGAGATAAAAATTCTTATTTTAAAAAATATACAAATGAAATTATGACTAACATTTTGAAAAATTATAATATATACAGTGAGCAGAGGAAGAATAATTTCATGACATAAAAACAAATTTAGATTACAAGTTTTGACAAAGCTTATAATCGTGTGCCTAAGAACTTGCAATCTATAGATTGGCAGTGGAACATCAGACATGGCAAAAGCGACTCATAAATGGCCATTTAATTTAACCAGCCCTGACAAAATTATAAGTAAACCTTACTTTAATTAACCTACGGAAAAATGGTTCTTGTCTAAGCATAAAATGAGACTCCATACTCACCCTAATGGAGGTATGTTAATTTTCTCGGAAATAAAATCCGAATAGAATTTCAAGGAAAACTCATGAAAATTATTTAATTATTTTTTCAGCTTTCTGGTATTATTTATGTTAACTGTCGAGAACATTTTATGATCATCCTTGGAATAGAGTTACATCAGCTCACAAAGGAATGAAGAATGTTCGTATTTATTGTTTGAGCAAGCAAAATGAAAATTTAAGAAATGCTGCAACCTAATACGAAGATCATAAGTTTGACTACCATGGTTTACCAAAAAGATTCCATGTCTAAATCACATACATCATTTAGTAGAATTAACATTAATTCCGGGAAATAAAATGAATAAGAAAAGTCATAATGGGGAAGATCAAAATGAGCAGAATCGCCTAGTCCCCGCGGGCTATTTAACAAATTACTGACTGAATCGATAAATCCGAATGATTTCCAATTAGACAAAAGTAAATGCATCATTGAGATCAGTATATCATACACACCCTGGTTTCAAGATTGGGATTTGGCTCCTTAAAAATAAGGGGTGTTTCAGATAATAGAATGCACTAATAGCTAACAAATCTATGATAAAAATATCTCTCCAATAAACCTTGTAAAACCATAAATAAAATGGACTAGATTGATGACATTACATATCAGTATCAAGCCTTCATGCAAACATCATACACATCTTAGGTTGAGTTCTTAAAAATAAGGGGGGTTTGAGATAATCATAGTGTTCAGGAAACCGAACCAGGCATTGAAAACTGGTCAAGACATCGATCGAATGTTAGGTGGTCGTACCATGGTTGAAACTGTTTGGTTACATAATAATTTTAAAATAAAAATGTGTTCAATAAATTTTGAAGGTAAAAAAATATACCATCATAACTTCTAAACATTAAATAAAAATATAGGATCAATAACTTTTATTTGTAGCCTATGTCAGGGAACAGGAAAGCATGGAATGTTGGGAAAAAACAGGGAAAACATAACAGAGTTAATATATGAAATGACGCACTCGGTTTGCTGCATTCTCATCTACACTTTGGTTCATCGTGTTCACAACTGCATCTTGCTCCTTCTGGCGATAAACAATGATGGACAAATGGGAACAGAAATGGAGGGGTCTCAGAGAGAAGAGAAAGGGGGGCAATAGTTGCACATAGAAGAACAAAATGGGAGGGTAGGGTTTTGTAATCAAATTAGTGATTTTTTTGGCCCCAAAACATATTAAAACAGTGGTGTCTGGTTTATTAAAATGAAAAAAAAAAAAACTCAGGCTTGAGGTTAAGCTTGTTTAGAGTGAGGCAAATCCACAAGTGCCTCATGGAGTTTGTCACACCGGATGAAATTGAGGCATTTGACCAAGTTAAGAACAGCCCGTCATATTGATGACAGGAGTATACACAACAAAACCAACAAAGATGACCGGCCACTAACAAGCCTCACAGGTAGCAATATCATCCAACAGACATGTAACACAAGAAACAAGTAAAAAATCATAGCTCTACCACAGACCAATAATCTTCATGGTTACTATACTTCAAAACAGTCCTCCAAACACAGGTGATAAAACATATATGCTAGAAATTCAAATACCAGATTTGTTGCCAGGTCAACACAACAATCACAAGGCAGAACATAAATATTCAAAATGGGGCAAGAATAACAGCTCTGATTGTTAAAACCATTGCATTTAGATACCAATACCCCATCCACACAAAGGCCTTGTTTTGACACAACTAATCCTATTGATGGTAAAGCCAACACTGAAACAACAATAGCCACAGTAAACGCAGAAAAGCAACACCTAATTTCTTACCCTCAATTAAATCAAGCAATAAACTTAAATGGAGGATCAGAATTGTATGCAAAAAAATCTAGTTCGATATAAAGCTAACAAAAGACCGTTCACATAACATAATCAAAATATCAACTTAAAAAATAAAAACAAAAAACATATTTTTCAAGCTAAGTAAAAGCATCTTCAAGATTCAGGCTCACTTCTCAGATGAGTTGGGTCCTCTCTTCTTGCCGAATCCGACAACTACAAGAACGCAGAACAAAATCTCACATTAGAGAACACACAATTTTCCATATTCCTAATTCCTAATAAAAGGAACATCGTATTCTAGTGCATCTAAATATTAGCTAAATTTCATGAAAAAAAACATAGGGTTTCAAAAAGTACCGGCGGTGACGAATCGGCGATTGTACTGCATCCTCTTGTGAGCACGGCCACGTGGCTTCTTCTTCTTGTCCTGCTTGGCCACTTTTGGGGTTTGGCCTCTGACTTTGCCGGCACGAGCAAGTGAACCGTGAACCTTACCTGCAAATTACATCATCATCACGATGGTATCATTATTATTCACTACGCAGAATAGCGTAAGAAATTGAATCGGTATGCGTGAAAACCAACCCATCACTGCAACGATGAATTTCTCTGCTCTCTTCTCGTCTCGATCACTTGCTGCGGCTACAATTAACGGGAACGAGTTCTGCTATTAGTATTGCTATGCTATGATTTAGGGTTAGGGTTCTGGGCTCAAATATATATGTTTCAAAGTCGATGGGCCTTTTTCCCCCTTTCTTTAAAACCTCAAACCTCTTTACTCGGTTTCTAACTGGTGCGTCATGGGCCTGGGCCCGTTCAAAATGGAGTAGATATTTATATTTATAGTGATCTTTATATTTGTTTTGAATGCCTTATTTTTTATCGTTTAATTTAATATTAATAAAACTTATATTTATTACAGAAATATTTTATTGGCATATTAACAGTTGTAACATATTAATTGTTTCTACCCTTTGCATATAATCAATTTTTATATTATTCAATTGGCATATTATTGAACACCGTTTTAATCGATTCGCATATTGTTTACCATTAAATGGGTTCTTTATATGAGATAATCAATTCACGATTAGAAATATAGAAGTAAAGTTTCCGAAATATATACATTAATGGTAAAAAAAATTAGCCGTTTTAATATATGAAATAATTTAATAATAAATAATATATAGATGATCTTGAATTTGAATGTTAAATTAATTATCTCATATAATCTAAGAGAGTAATACATATATATGTATATTATTTAATTGTTAAAATTTTAAAAAAAATGAATTAAAAATCCCACTAAAATAAATTATCTGACTTAATTCAAATAGGTTAAATCATAGAAAATATAAATGATTAATTCTCACTCCACTAATTATAAATATAAATAAATGAAAATAGGTGAGATCATAGAAAATAGATCTAGACTTATATACTAAAGACCTTATAAGTATATGTTATGATTCTTATTAAATTTAATATAGGGGTTTAAAGTAGACATTAAATTTAATTTCAAAATTTTAATTCAAATATTAAAATAAATGAATTAATAAAAATAGAGATTCCATTTAACATGTTAAATTAAAAATTAGAATAAAAATCCTACAAATATAGAATTTTAAATATATTAAAAAATAAGTGATGTATTTAAAAAATCTACGTAAAATTTATAGTAAAGTATATTAGTATTAAAACATTATAAATTATAATAAATATTTACACCAATAAAAAATAATATATGAAAGTAAAAAAATATTTACATTAATAAAAAATTAATATATGAAACTCAAAAATTAATATAAACCTTATGGGTGAAAGAATTAATATTAATATCAATAAAATTATTACATATGATGATAAAAATTTTGTGTGACAATGTTTTGATTAGAGATGGTAGAAAAAAATCTATATTCATGGGTTTACATGCAATGAAATGAATGTGAAGAATGGATAAGAGTATAATTTATCTATGTACTTAACAATATCTCAATTTTTTAAATGTATTTAAATAAAACTTTTATCATTTAACAATAAGATAAAATATATTTAATATTATTTCAGGATAATATTTTAAAATTTAATTTTATTACACAATACTAGTTTATATTAGATTATAGTAAAATAATATTATCTCTGTTATATTATATTTTTTACTTAACCACGTCTATCACATATTAGAGGTAATCATGTTCGAGTTAGGAACATATGGATCATGATAGGGTCAACGAGGATTTTTTCCATCTACAAGGTTTAAACCCGAGACATTCCTTGAGGAGAATCAAACATGTACTTAAATCAACCACGTGTAGTATATTATATGATATTTCCTTTATTTTTATTACTTTAAAAAACTTATTTATAGGTATGTAATAACCGCGGATTGAAGTGTGTGCGTGTAGAGACACACATAAATATCATACAACTTTTGTATATGTTCTATTAACATCATTATTTTAATGTTTGAACTAAAGTATATGCTTGTGACTTGTAGAAAGCTATTTTATTTTTCCCAAACAAAACTTTACTTATAAAACTTGATAACATAAAAAAATTACATAATTAAAAATGAATATATTTACATGATCACCTCTTGATCTAGGTCTCATACATAATATTTTGTTAGAACCAAACCTTCTTCGTCTACAGTTAATGTCTACCCCAGAATCAACTAGAGCTATCATGTTAAAAATTTCCTCTTTTATAAAAAAGATTTTCACTAAACTTAAGGGTATAATATAAGATTCTCACTAGACTAGTGCAAGAGATTAGAACCGAAATACCGGACACTAATATCAAAAATCTGTCCCGATACAATATAGAACGTCTGTTAATATTCAAATTAATTTGATAATTTTTTTTATAAAATTAGATTTTTTATATTACCTTATGGAAAACTTTATGTTAAATTACACTACTATTGATAAAGTTTGATTAAATGAGGATGGAAATTACGTTTTAAAACACATATATAGTATTTTAAAAGAAAGTCAATGTATATAACTCTAGAAGTTTTACTTTGTAAGAAAGAAAACTTTGCATTTAAAAAATTCTATCAATGGTATTAATTTCAAAAAAAAAATATACGTTATCATCTATTAAAATTTAAGTTTTTTGAATAAATTTGCATGCTACATGTAACATCCATGATGTTAAAATTTAATTTATTTTGATGCATGACATTAGTTAAATATTATTGGATATTAATTAAATTAATATGGATTAATTATGAAAATTTCCTAAATTATTATAAATTAATTAAGAATTGTTAGCGAAATAATAACAATTAAATAATTAATTTTGAGTGATTAATTAGTAAATTTAAATTTAGATTAAATTATGGTGGTAAAATATAAAGTTATCATGAAGTAAAAGTGAATTTTTATTAAAGGAAATAAAAAATAGAAAAGAAATAATGAAAGGACATAAATGCCCTTGTAGCCAAAATCAAATTTTAATTTCCTTTCTTCTTCCATCAATCACGCGTGAGAAAGGAAATTAGAAATAGAAGACAAACTTTTCCATGGCATGATTGAAGCTCCATTTCTCAATGAAACTTGAAATTGATCGCATATTCGGGATCGTGGATGAGAGGGAAGCACGTTGGTAACTTCAATTTCTAGGTTTGGTAACTTCTTCAAACTGAAATTTTACATATTTTAACGTTTGAAAGTTTATATTGAATACTCATCTTTGATCCATTAGCACTACTTACTCTTTCATTAGTTTTTTTATAATATTTTATTAAAACCAAACCTTCTTGCCTATAATTAATGTTTGCTTGAGAATCAACTAGAGCTATCATGTTAAAAATTTCCTCTTTTATAACTAATAATACTTCTATTGACCATTTATGTGAAGTTATAAGGTTAACAGATTTATGTAAGCTTCACTTGATTCACCATTATTTTCTTCAGTCTTTTATCGAGCTTCAATAATTCTTTTTTTCTTCTAATTCTATTAATCTATATTCTAATGAGATATCATTTTATTTTAATTTTTGAATTTCCCGTTTTAACCCATTTATTTCTTCTTGCAAATATTTATTTGTTATTTGATTAGCTAGTTGTTTAAATTTTTTCAAAATATCTTTTATTTATACAGCTTTTATGTTTAGGCTCTATTTAGCTCATCTTTTATAATTAAATCATTTAACTAATGTAAAAATTTATTTTTAGTGGAAACTCTTTCATTTTATCAATTATTAAAATTAGAGTAGAGGTTTGATCTTTAGTAATCATATTAATAGTTAAACAATTAGAATGAGAGCATAGTTTTGGTCCTAAACAATAATTATCTTCCTCGTTTTCTAATTCTTCTTCTTCAGAATAGGAAGTTTGATTAAGTTGATATATTTCATTATCAGATTCAATTTCTTCTTCTAAGTCCTCTTCAGGTTCAAAATTTATTAAAACATTTAATAAGCTTTCTTTAAACTTTTCATGAATTTCTAAAGCATTTATTTTTTTCTTGTATCCTACAGTTTTTAGCAATATGACCATTTTGTCCACATATCCAACATGTAATAGTTTTTTTATTATTATTATTATTATTATTATTATTATTCTTCTTTTTAGGGACTGGTGGGGTTTGAATTCATGGAACAAGATTTTTATTATAATTTCTTTTATTATTAGATTTTATATATTTATTAGGTCTTTATGTTTGTTGTTCTTTTTTCTTTTTCTTTTCTTTAGGTTTTAGGGGCTGTTATATACTCTATTATGTACTCTACACAAAAAGTGGCTACTTCATTCTTATCAACAATGCTTTCTTTTCTTATTTTATTATGTAATTTATAATCAGTACATACATTTATTCATGTGTCTGCTACATAATTATGTAATTATCCATAAGTTAAATCTCTATAATTTATGTTGTTTCCATATTTTTTTTTTGTAAATTTACTTTTACCTTTTTTTAAAAATAATCTTGGTATTCCACCTTTAAATTTTTCTTTCTAAAACTTTCGTTACCATCTTCTCTCATAGTTATTTAGATGAAAGGTTATCTTTATACCATCTATAGTTTGACATTGTTAGACAATGAAAATTGGTTAATTGTGTAGAAAGTCTATTTTTAAATACGTGCGGATCTCCTCTAAAACTTTTAATAAAGAATAGGTTAAGGTAGAGACACCATTTGATTCATTTGTTTCAATTTTTACACTTTCTAATATAATACTTCTTTTTGGAGGGGTAACAAATTATCTCACCGTCCCTTTAACTAGTCAGTAAAGCCTTGAATTATAAATATTGCATCTTCTCTTTCAAACATCTTTTCAATCGTCATATGAGTTATTACATCTAATATTGTATGTTCACTTAAACCATCAATGTTCCATTCTACTATATCAGTTTCGGGGTTAATTCTCCTTTCTTTAAATTGTACATATGCAAATGTTGGTCTAGGATAATAATGTCTTAATGAAGGATAATTTTTATTTTGGGTTCTTATTTTATTTTTAGTAAAATTTTCTTTTTCTAATGTGTTTAGTGAGTTTCTAATATTTATCCTTTTTAATTTTTCTTTAATTTTTTCCATATCTAATTCAAGATTAGTCTTAAGTCTTAAGGAATCCAGATCTTTTCTAGGTATCACAAGTAAAAAAACCCCAAACAGCTACCTCAAATTAGCGACCACCACCTGCCGTCGCTAAATAGCGACCGTGTTAGCGACCGCTTGATGCCAAAAGGGACCTAAAAGTTGGTAGCGACTCAATTAGCGACCGCGTGTTAAACCGGTCGCTAATCCTTGTCAACACCGTCTCTAGAAGGGTCGCTATATTTTAACTCCACCATTTTTTCTTTCCCGCCCTGGTTTTCACTTGGCGGCAAACAGTTGCGACGGTAAACCACCGTCGCTAATATTCCCTCCAACTAAAGCGACGGTCAATCCGCGTCGCTATGGTTTATACTAGTGACGGAGATACAATACCGTCGCTAATATTTTCACCTATGCTCCAGACATTTTTCCTGTTGAAGTTAGTGACGGGTCGAGTAACCGTCGCTAAGGTTTAGGAGATTAGTGACGGAATTATCCATCCGTAGCTAAGGTTTAGGAGATTAGTGACGGTTGGGCCATACCGTCGCTATTTGTGAAGAGGTTAGTGACGGTAAGGTCTACCGTCGCTATGTTTTCGTCTTCCCTCCACACTATTGAATTTAAATACTTGGAAGGTAGTGACGGGGGTGTGAAACCGTCGCTAAGATTCAGGATATTAGTGACGGATTCGTCCTCCCGTCGCTATGTATTTCACTTCCCTCCAGTTTTTCCTTTTAATGATTGAAGTTAGTGACGGTGGGTTGAGGCCGTCGCTAGTTTTCAGGGGATTAGGGACGGAGTTGGTGTACCGTCGCTAAGTGTTTAAAGGTAGTGACGTCTGTAGCGACGGCCTGTAGGCGGTCGCTAAATTTTTAATGTTACTCGACAGCAGCCCCTTCCCCTCTCAGTTGCCCTAACTTTCCCCCCTCTCAGCTGCCCTAACCTGCCTTCCACCCTCAGCCACCGTCGTCCTCTCCGTTCACCTCTCCCTCCCTCTCCTCACCTCCGTTCACCTCCTCCCTCCCTCTTCTCACCTCCGTCTTCCCGCTCCCTCCCTGCGTTCACCTCTCGCTCCTCTCCTTACCTCCGTTCACCCCCTCCCTCCCTCCGTTCACCTCTCCCTCCCTGTCGTCTCCCTCTCCTCCCTTCTTCACCTCCGTCTCACACACAGCAGTGACAGTGGTCAGAGACTCTGTGCTGCGATCTTCTCCCGGCTCCCCTCCTCCACTCGGGGGGTCACTTCTCCTTGGTCCTCCCCCCTCCGGCGAGTTTCCCTCCCTACCACAGTGACTCAGTGAGTGTACCTACCCATTTTCTGTGATTATTAATAGTTAACAGAGACTATTAGTTTTTAGTTACTACTTACTACTTAGTTACTTACTAATTTAGGCTTATGAGTTAAGAATCTTAGTTAAGAATTAAGATGGTTACTACTAGTTAAGACTTAAGAATTGTAAATTTGATGCTGAAATTTGTTAGTGTTTGTGATGTTGAAATCTGTTAGTTAGCAACACAGGAACAACATTTAAATTTCAGCTTCAATTGAATTTATTTAGTGTTTTGTATCTTGTCTATGTATAGGTATGTCATTATGAGTTAAGAATCTTAGTTAAGAATTAAGATGGTTACTACTAGTTAAGAGTTAAGAATTGTAAATTTGATGCTGAAATTTGTTAGTGTTTGTGATGTTGAAATCTGTTAGTTAGCAACACAGGAACAGCATTTAAATTTCAGCTTCAGTTGAATTTATTTAGTGTTTTGTATCTTGTCTATGTATAGGTATGTCATTATGAGTTAAGAATCTTAGTTAAGAATTAAGATGGTTACTACTAGTTAAGAGTTAAGAATTGTAAATTTGATGCTGAAATTTATTAGTGTTTGTGATGTTGAAATCTGTTAGTTAGCAACACAGGAACAACATTTAAATTTCAGCTTCAGTTGAATTTATTTAGTGTTTTGTATCTTGTCTATGTATAGGTATGTCATTTTATTTATTTTTTAAATAACAAATAGAATCATGATTGTACCTAGACTCTCGATTCTACGAGTCGCTAGAGCCTCATGATTCTAGGTAGAATCTTGATTCTAACAACCTTGACCATAACCAACATTAGTTTTTCCAAATCAAAGGACTATTGAAACTAGAATAAAGCAACCATGATCAGGAATCCAACAACAACCAAATACCGACTAAAATTTATGGGGAAATTCTATTTCCACTCCACTCATGTCAGGTTTATCAAAGTGAGACTCAAACCGTAGTTGAACGTGACTCCACCTCATTTGCCTCCAATGACCAGCAATAGAAACAAACAGATTACCATATATTGTGCATAGCCTTAAATCATAATATAAATGAGAGGTTTTATAGTGCTGATAATCAAGGAAGCAGAGGTTTTAGAAAGATAGAGCCTTAAAGCTGTTTTTCCCATGTAGACACTTGATCAGCTTCTGGAATAATGTGATATGTATTATGCATATGCTTCTGAAGTTTTTTTTCTTTCGGGAGATTATAAGCTTTGGATTTCTTTAGGTAATCTTTTGAAACCAAGCTGAGTTAATACATGCTTATTGAGGTTACTTGATCCAAGAATCATGGAAATTGAGGTGTCATGGCCTGTAATGTATCAAACGAATGTCTAATTTTTTGTAATTGACATCTGAGGAGAGTTTTGAGAGAATGGGATCAATATACATTCAGCCTGTGATGAAACCCTATTTCTTTTTAGAGAGACCAGAAATGTCAAGTGCAAAACATAAAATAATGTGTAGAATTGTTTGAGAGTAGTTAGGGGGGCTCTGTTTTCTGTTATTGTGTTTGATAATTGTTCAAAATACTTTGCTCTGGAATGTGGATATGTAGATTAGCTTTGAGTATCAAATAGATCATACTACTACTCAGCAGGTAAATTTTCATTTTCAATGTAGATTTTTCAATTTGCTATTGTGGACATGTAACATGTGGCTTTGAAGTTATGGCTTTATTAAGCTGTTGTTAAAACTTTAGTTAAAACTTAGAGATCATGCTGTTTAGATTTAATTGTACCGTTGAATTTAAGGATATTATAAAGTCATGTTTTCTCGTACTCGTGCTCTCCAGATTTGAGGTCATGTTTAAGGATACTGTCATATTTAACTGTGTTGTTCAGATTTGAAGTCATGCTTTGGCCTTTTTACTTCTTTTCAGACTTAATGTTATATCTTGGTAACTGATCACTGTCTTCCAGCTTTGCAGCTGTACTGGCCAATACATTTTTGAGTGGTCATTGTTTTGTTTGCTGTGGAGAACTTTTTTTTTTCTGAATTTGGATTGGTGACAAATTAAATTCATGCACACTTGCTTGCAACGGGTGTTACAGTGAAGTTTTTGCTCTTTGCTTTTTATGTAACAAACCTCTAACAATGAAAATTTCTAAAAGTGAGACTGAGATTCAACACTTTAACTGGTTTTGAATATAAAAATTATTGACAAAAAAGTTTAAAAAAATTGCTTCTGGTCCAAATGTGATTTTTAATGATATAACTGGTTTCATTTGGTCTAAAACCGGTTTAAAAATTGGTTTTCAGGCTACAAAATCAGATTTAAAACTGGTTTGAGTTTAAACCGGTTTTAGAACCGCATTTATAAACCGGTTTAAAACTGAAACCAGTTTTAGAACCGGTTTTAAATCCAGTTTACAAACTGGTTCTAGATACTTAGTAGTTTGGTTTTTAAAACCACACCTTTTAAGTGATTTGGGTTGGGTTTGATGTGGGTTTTCATAAAACCTAAACATGAACCGGCCTACTATTCTCCCATTCTCCTATTTATACAGTTCACCTATTTCTAACTGCCTAACAAAATTAGTTAGAAAAAACAACTATCCAGATTTCACGTGAACCTTTAATTCTTGATCCTCTGCAACTGTCCTATTCCTCCTTGTATACACCTTAAGAGGTTGTTCCCTAACATATGTGACCCCGTTACCCGTCTTTTTTGGACAGTGTTTAATGAAATCATAGATTTTTGGGTTGGGGGAGGAGAGCTTAGGAGAGGTTACATGCTTCATGTTCAACTTGTAGATCTTATAGTTGGTCTCTGTTGGGAAGTCCCAGCAAGAAATAGTTGTGGTTCATGGTTCCATTGTAGTCAGTAGGGCCATGCAAGAATTGAATCAATCCAGGACCAATCGCATAACAGAACCTCCATTCCGTCCATCACACCATCAGACCAAACATCTTATTCCACCAGCCAAAAGGGATTCAACCCTCCACTTCGTGGGTAATTCTCTGTTGGTCACGGCAATTGCCATAACACTTCACAGTAACGTTAAATTACAGCATGTCACCAGCCAAATCTCAGTAAATAATAATCGATTAAATCCAAGAGTTTTTCAGTTCTGTTTCATTCTACATTATCTAACGAGTTTACGAGTCGAGTTAGCGAGTCGAGTCTACCTAGCCAAAACGAGTCTTGGTAGACTCTCGAGTCTGACAACCTTGCTAAAGTTCATTGAAAATGTATGATTAGCAAAGGCCAATAAAACTTTTTCTTTTGATTACTCAATTTCCATTCTAACTAGACTTTGTCATGCAGACCAAGACACCTTACGCGTGGTTCGTGTTCGGCCCTCATCAGCTTTGTCTTCATCGCTATCTCTCTTTCCCAGGTAATCCCCTAACGCTAACTTTCTGGCTATGTGTGTTGTATCTTTTGAAGTGTATGTATGTTGATTGTTGTTTGTTAGTGGAGAGCAGAGCTCATTAGGCAGTGATTTTGTGTGCTGATAACATGATTTTTTATGCATGTGTAATGTTGTTTGTTAGTGGAGAGCAGAGCTTATTAGGCATTGGTTTTGTGTGCTGATAACATGATTTACGATGCATGTGTAATGTTGCTTGTTAGTGGAGAGCAGAGCTCAGTAGGCATTGATTTTATATATTGATAACATGATTTGGTGTTCATAACTCTGAATATCATATACAATGTGTATGATATGTTTATTTATCAATACTAGGCAGTTTTCTATATGTAACAGCCCGTTTGTAAATTTGGGAAATGTCTAGTTTACAGGGGAGACTCCGCCAAAATTTTGGTAGACTCCCTTTCTTAGGGAACTTAAAAAATGAAACTCAACTTTAATAATGTAGGGTTTAGTCGTGTGTGTACCCATTAGATTCCCGTACAAGTTTCAAAACAACCGGTTTATGTACCGTGTTGTGTTGGAGCTTGAATTGTCCCGGTTGGACAGTTTGGTATGAATTTGTAACTTGTAGGGCGTAACCCATCAATGTTGTATGTGGTCTATCTTGAGAAGTTGAATAAATGTTCATTTGAAATTTCAATTATGGTGTTTCGTATTGTCCCCAGGGTGTATGTCTGCGTGTGGTGTTTCATACCGTACGTATCTCTGTGTACTAGGGGACCAATGCGAAATGCTGCCGAAATTTCAAATGAACATTCATTCAACTCAAGATAGACGACATACAATTATGGGATGGGTTACGGATGGTTGCATATTCATCCCGAATGGGATAGGGCCCCACCAATTTGCAACATCAAAGAGATAGAGTGATTCACAACCGATAGTTAAATAACAATTTAAACGTGTAACGTAACAGAAATCGTGCTTGTTAGATATTATAAATGGAGGTACCGGCAAATCGGCGATGGATGTACAACCGACTAGATCGCAATCGGCGAGTGACTGAGGAGTTGATGATGGGGCTATTGGAGTTCATTCCGTTCGCTACGGCAAACACGCCTGGATTTGAAGTGACTCAGAAGATCCGTTGTCCGTGCTCAAGGTGTAAATGCATGAGTTTTGAATACGCGGATGATGTCATGTGCCACCTAACTGAGAAAGGGTTCATGGAAACATACCACTGCTAGTACAACCATGGTGAGCAGTTACCGCGTAGACCATCAGACGTAACCGTGCAACAGTCTTACTACGAGGTTGGAGGAAACAGGGATACGTACAACAACATAGAATAAATGGTGATGGATCATGTTGGACCCTCCACCGGGCGTATGCTGGAACATAATGACCAAGCAGGTCATGGGGACTCTGACAATGTAGAGGAGGATCCTAATCCGGAGGTGAAGAGATTTTATGATTTGTTGGCGGCGGCTCAGACTCCATTGTGGGAGGGGTGCAACAGTCACACTGAGTTATCCGCCTCCCTAGCTGCTTTAAGCCTAAAGACAGATTATAATCTTTCTGGAGGTTGTTTTGATAGGATGGTCAATCTGATGGGTTCCACCATGCCTACTAATCACAGAATGCCAGCAAACCTGTACCATGCTAAGAAACAAGTGGCAAACTTGGGGTTGGGTTGTGTGAAGATAGAGTGTTGTGTTGGTGGATGTATGCTGTTCAGAAATGAGTTTGCAGACATGAGTGTCACAAAATGTCTGCATTGTAATGAGGAACGCTACAAGACCGTTAAAAGGAGAGGGAAGGTAACCCAGACGGCCAGGAAGAAAATGTGGTACTTCCCTATAACACCGCGTCTTCAATGCCTGTATGCCTTATTGTCCACGGCAAAACACATGCGTTGGCATGCTCTGAACCGAACACAAGAGGGGTTTCTTTGCCATCCTTCCGACGGGAAAGCATGGAAGTGTTTGGATGAGCTATATCCAGACTTTTCAGGCGAGCCGCGCAATGTAAGACTTGGCTTATGTACTGATGGGTTTAACCCGTTCGGTCAATACGGAAGAGCTTACTCCTGTTGGCCAGTCATCCTGACCCCATACAATCTGCCTCCTGATATGTGTATGAAGAGGGAGGTCATGTTTCTATCTATACTGGTTCCAGGACCCAAAAATCCAAAGGCGAACATAGACGTGTTTTTGCAACCGTTGGTTGAAGAGTTATCACAATTATGGGATGTCGGGGTAATGACATACGATGCGTCTTTGAAGAACAACTTTATGATGCGTGCTGTTTTGATGTGGACTATTAACGACTTCTCGGCCTATGGTATGCTTTCTGGATGGTCCACATCTGGAAAGCTTGCATGCCCTGTATGCATGGAACATACCGGGGGGGAATCACTCCCTGTTAGTGGCAAGACAAGTTTCTTTGACTGTCATAGAAAGTTTCTACCGTTGGATCACCCGTTTAGGAGGAATAAAACCGCTTTTAAGAAGAACAAGGTTGTTAATGAACCTCCACCCCGTAGGTTATCTGGTGCACGCGTTTGGCAGAGGGTCGAAGAGTATCCTTACATCTGGGACAAGAGTGTTAAGGAGTTTGCGGGTTATGGTAAGGAACACCACTGGGTGAAGCAGAGTGTCTTGTGGTATTTGCCATATTGGAAAGACTTGTTGTTAAGACACAACATTGATGTCATGCACACTGAACGTAATGTTTTCATGAATATTTTTGACACTGTTATGGACATCAAAGGGAGAACAAAGGACAACGAGAAGAGTTGTCTAGACCTTCTGATTTGGTGTTCCAGGAAGGAGTTGGAGTTAAGGGATGCGGGACGTGGAAGAATGTTTAAACCCCATGCAAAATATGCTTTAACTAGACCACAACAGATTGCTGTGTGTATTTGGATGAATGGGTTGACCCTGCCTGACGGATTCGCTTCTAACTTGAGTAGATGTGTCGACGTGAAGGAGGGCAGGGTGTTTGGCATGAAAAGTCATGATTGCCATGTGTTTATGCAACAACTACTCCCGTACGCGTTTCATGCCTTACCGAAGCCTATTTGGAAACCGTTAGTGGAGTTGAGTCACTTCTTTAAGGAGTTGACGGCTACTTCGTTGACTGTGGAGAAACTTGTGAAGATGGAAGAAACTATCCCGGTATTGATTTGTAAGTTGGAGCAGATTTTCCCACCAAGTTTCTTTGACTCCATGGAGCATTTGCCTATCCATCTACCGTATGAGGCCTTGGTTGGTGGCCCAGTGCAGTATCGTTGGATGTATCCATTCGAAAGGTGAATGCTTGGTGAACTCTTTAATTTCCTTGTAAATCGTGCTTATAATAGTATTTTCTAACTTAACACTATCTTGGTGTTGATGTTGAAGATTCTTACGCTCTTTAAAAGATAAAGTGTCGAACAAAGCCTGCGTTGAAGCATCAATTTATGAGGCATACTTAGTCGAAGAAATGACAACCTTTGCTTCTTTCTATTTTCCGACGGAGATAGAAACTAGAATGAGTAGAATTCCCCGCAATCTTGGGGTAGCCAGCCGCACAGGGTTTGATGAACAAACATCGATTTTCAACTATCCTGGTCACCCGGGGGCAGGCTCACAAAATGTTACATTGATGAGAAAGATCGAAAGGCGGCTCACTTGTACATTCTTCTCAATTGCCCAGAAGTGGAACCCTTTATTGAGTAAGTCATAGAAGTTATATTATACATTCTTAACGTAGCTGTTATAGTATCTAAATTTGTTTCCTTTGAATAGCTTATACACAGATATGCTAAAACTTGAGCAAAATGATTTAACTGATGACCAAATTCATAGTGAGGTGTCATCCAAGTTCGTTGGTTGGTTCGCGCAACACGTAAGACCCGTATACCAAGTGTTTTTAAGCCTATTTGCTTCTAACTCCCGTTATCTAACGATGACCTACTTTTTATGTTGTACATAGATACAAGACCCTAACAACCATATTGAAGATTCTTTACTCCAAGCCCTTTCTTGGGGGCCGGTGAAAACTGTTAAAAAATGGCCTATTTACTACGTAAATGGCTACAAGTTTAATATTCTTCAATGGAGTGAAGGGATGCGCACCCATAACTACGGGGTTTGTGTTAAAGGCACCGCCGGACAGTTGGAAGAAGACTTTTATGGAGTGCTGACGGAGATTGTTGAAGTTTCATTCTTTGGACGACTAAGAAGAGATATTGTTCTATTCAAATGTGATTGGTTTGACAACACAATCGGTGTTGGAACAAAGGTTGACAACAACTACGGCTTAGTTGAGGTCAAGAAGAATGGTAGTTATAAAGGGTTTGATCCCTTCATTTTTGCCCAACAAGCTGAGCAGGTTTATTACACCGACTTCCCGGGAGGACATCGGGACTGGTATGCAGTAATCAAGGCCAAGGCCCGAAGTCAGATCACTGACAATGTCTCCGAGGAGGTGGATGACGCTTATCAGCTTGCCCCACACGAGCTCAACGATGCCGATTTGTTGTTCAACATTGATCCAGTCATAATGGATGAGACACTCGCCACTATAGGGGGTGAACACATTGACAAAGACCTTGTCTCTCGATCAAAACGGTCTAGGGCTGATTTGGATACTGATGAACTTGTTCAAACAGATAACTACAGTGACACTGAAACTGAGGGGGAATTTGAAACTGAAACAGACACAGAGTATGTAGTCGTTAAACAAAATGTTACATAGGTTTATATATATCCTGAGACTAACCTTTCTTTTCATGATTTTATCCACAGATGACGGGACGTCGACTGCCCTTCAGTAGGGGTGGTGGGTCCAGGACCCCGACATCCCGGCAGGGGACTCCCACCCCAGGACACCAGACGACTCCATCACCACTACAGCAGAGCACTCCATCACCGCCACCACCACCACCAGAGCAGACCACTCCACCACCACCACCACCACTGCAGACCACCCCATCACCCCGACTGACCACCACAGAGCAGAGTCCTGGAGCTGGTGGCTTGGAGGACCATGGCCATCAGGCGACCCCACCTCCGGCATCCCCTCTGCCCATGTTGGTACCCGTGCCGGCCGGAGACGAGTAAGTGACTAAACCTCAAATACTTTTATGTTATTTGTATGATACTTTATATTAAACTTTAGTGGAAAGACTTGTTGGTTTATTGGATGTTACTTTAATTAGTACTTGTATAGATTGAATTGTACTGGGCACTCTTTTGTTTGTAACAGGGTAACTATTTAAACTTGGAAATGTTACATTTACAGGGGAGACTCTACCGAAATTTTGGGGGTCTCCCTAGATTGTGTGTTGTTTTACTCCTAACATAATTGTTGTCCTTACAGCTTTGTTGATAGTAGTCGCACTACCAAAGCGATTACTAAGGTTTTGAAGGCCCAGTGGGATGGTCTATATATATCTTGGACAGATGCTGGGAAGGTTGTGCAAGATAGGTGGTTTGACACCTTCTCGGTAAGTTCCAACTTCATTTGTTGTGATTTGATTTGTAAAATAGACCTCTTATTAATTTTGATTTCTCATTTCATTTTACAGCGTGATTACCAGTGGGCGGAGGGTATGATTGATGAGATTAGGAAGGTCTTTGCCACAAAGACCTCCAAAATCATCAAGAGTACCCTTTGGAAGGTGAGGGACAAGGGTGAGCGCCCTCGTTGGATCCCAGAGGACCATTGGGACGGGATGGTCCAGAAGTGGGGCGGGGTCCCGTTCCAGCAGGCGAGTGCTCGGAACAGGGCCAATAGAGCCGCCGATGCTGCAGCCTCGGTTTACACTGGGGGTAGCATTTCAACCCTCGAGCACAAGAAAAGATTTGTAAGTATATTTATGTTAAACATTTCTATTATGATTCGTCTTACATGTTTACAAATAAGTTACTCAATGTTTTTTGTCCACCACAGGAGTTAAGGGAGCACCGGGAGCCTTCTTTGTTTGAGGTCATGCAAATGACCAAGAAGAACAAAGCCAGTGCATGGGTAAACCAGAAGACTACGGATCTAGCGGTATTTACTTTTAACTGACACATGCTTATAATTTACAAATCAGCTTACTAATCCTATCGTTGTTTTTGAATTTACAGGAGGCGTATCAGGCCAGGAGGGCCGAGAAGGAGGCGAACCTGGTGGCTTCCACTCCTGAAGGGGAGGTTCCTCCCACCCTATCTTGTTCTGACGACAACGCCATCTATATGGAGGCTGTTGGCGGTGTGAACAAGAAAGGGAGGGTATTTGGATTGGGTGGCGTCGGCACGCAGCTGGCGAAAAAGGGGAAGACCCCTTCCTCTTCGTCTTCCTCTGGTCTTCCGACTGAGGTCGTTCAGGTAATTCAAAACCTGAACGATGAGCTACAGGAGGAGCGACGTCAGAGAAAGCTGCTGTTGCAGCGGGCCGAGGCGGACCGACATAAGGCCGAGGCGGACCGACAGCGGGCCGAGGAGCAGCACGCCGAGACTCGTCGGCAACTTGCTCAGCAGCAGGAGCTACTGATGCAGTTGATGGCGAGGCTACCTCCCCCCACTTCCCAGGCGCCCCCACCACCACCCCAGGATCCCCCACCACCATGATTGTATTTTTATTATTTATACACATTGTATATTTGATTTTTAGTTTTTATGTTATATTTTATTCAGTATTTATTTGGTCATTCTTTATTTATTATGTCAATATTTATTGCTAACTAAATTCAAATCAAAAAGCCTTACTGTACCTATCATTAATAATTCTACCTATTTGATAAATAAATTTAATTTATTTTTTTATTTTTAATAATAATTTCATATTTTAAAAAAATTATTTAAATTTAATTATAAAATTTTATCAGCCAATACAAAATACAAAATATTAATATATTTTTAAAGTTAAATTAACAAAACCAGTCAATATTGAACCAATTTTAAAAAAATTTAAAAATTCCACTAGCGACGGATGTTGTCGTCGCTATATGAATAACACCAGCGACGGATGTGGTCGTCGCTACATGAATAACACCAGCGACGGATGTGGTCGTCGCTACATGTTTAACACTAGCGACGAATGTAGTCGTCGCTACATGAATACCACTAGCGACGGACATTGTCGTCGCTGTATTTTTAAAAACAGCGATGGACCTAAGTGGTCGCTACAGTAGTACCTATAGCGACGGCGTACGGTGGTCGCTGGTGGCTGCTAGTAGCGACGGGGTTTTGAGGTCGCTGTATGGCAACACTTAGCGACGGCTGGAGTTATTGGGGCAGAGACGATTTTAGCGACGGCCTTACGCCGTCAATATAGTAGCGACGGCATGTATGTGGTCGCTGATGTGTTTTCGACGAGGGTTTTAGCGACGGCCTCTGTCCCGTCTGAGATGCCGTCGCTAATGGTTTTAGCGACGGCCATTCCATTGATTAGCGACCAATTCCTTCCGTCGCTAAAAGGTATTTTTTTAGTGGTGTATATTGTTAAACTTATAGATAGGACTTACTAAAGAATCTTTTGAATTCCTATTGTTATTATTATTGTCTAGTTTGTTTTCTACCCTAACTAGCTACTTACTCATTGTTTCTAATATAATATTTGAAAATTTTGATTGTTGATGAATCTTTTTAATATCTTTTTTTTTCTACAGGAGCTTCTTCATTATCAACATGTTTATACGGGATAGCTTCTATTTCGAGATCTTTTGACACTAATCTTTATTCCTTCCATGGGAGGATACTCAAACTCAATATTTTTATGTACTGGTAATCTTTGTTAGAGGTTGTAATTTTTTGTTTATTATGAAGGGATTGTAAATATTTTCTATTTTTTACAATAATCGCTATACCAATCAAAGAAGTACCTGTTTAATTCATTTTCTTCTATTTTTTATAGAATAATCTTCTATATTCTATTGTTTCTTCTTTTGAAAATTTAGAGAAATACCATTCTCATTTTTCTTTATTATAGGGGGCTTCAAAGTCTTGTCAAATCCAATTTTTATCAATCACAAAAGAAAGTTCTCTAGTTAGAGTATTTAATACTTGACATCATGTTGGAGAATATTGAGGCGGCTCTATTTATAAGTTTCTTGATAGACTCGTACGACGACATGAGGCAAATCATTTCTTAAACCTTGTAAGTCTAGGTTAATAGTGGAGTTATCTATAGAATGTCTTGATAATTTGGGTTTAATTATATATGGTTTATTATTTTTAAAAGATAACCGAGTTAACCTTAATCTAATTTCATTCCCTTCTTGTATTACATATTTTACTTCTATAACACCCCTGATTTTCTGTACTCGAATCCCGATGTAATCGTCATAATTAAATAATAAAGACATGAGTAAATTTTTCGCGTTCAAAAATGGTTTCTAAACACCATCTCGACTACACCAAGACTCGAACCACAGAAAACCAAAGAGTGAGATTTAGTAACCTATAACTGGATCGAGAAATAGTTTGCCCATTCGGTATACAAAAATAACAGAGTTTTACAGCGGAAGGAAAATGTGTATACCGGGCACACGCCTAGTCCCATATATGAAGATATGAGAAGAGGCTCGGCAAGCATGCAATGGCATATCATAAGCCTTATATACAACCATCATCATTTTACATACTCACATAAGCATGCAATGCCTAAGACATATGTATGTACATATCTAAATGGTCACGCAACATACATCTCCAATATTCCTATTCCTAATTGACCATAACCGGGCCAACCTCATTTTATATATCATCATCACTATTAGTACATCTTCCAAGTATATATATATTCACAGTTCCTCTATCAACAACAACAATTAACAACATCGTGATATTCATTTCATACATAACTCATTAAATTACAATGCTGCCGGCCAAGGCATTCCTTTACAACTATTTACCTTCCCAAAAGCTTTACTTCATAAGCGTTCTCATCCCATGGTTTTCCTGCATCAATACTAAAAAGTAGACCACATGGGAGAGTGAGTTATACATTTCAAATGACGATATGAATACAATTGAAATTATGTGCATATGCATATCAACATCATGTATGCTTTGCTAAACACATCAACAATCATCATAGTTTATTAATTCAACAATATATACTTATTTCATACTTATTCATCAAATCATAGCAAAGCAAGCATATACACATTATAACACCGCCACAATGGGCCAACACGTATCTATCACATCGCCACAATAGGCCAACATCATCAACATAGACCATTCAGGTCTTTCATCAAAGCCACCACGGGCTAACATAATCATTATCAATCATAAACAAATACGCCCTTCATTACATTGGGCCATATCATACATATCGTCATAATTCAACATCATTTCATATATTCATATCATTTATTACTTTTAGGTGGTCTTTCGGTATATTAATTACCCATCTCATCAACACCATACCATCATCTCAAACCATCATCATATTCTGGCATATCTCCATGTTATATGCAAATGCTCTTATGGCTAATGCATATGCACAATGGAATAATCAACAACAAATACGGATCCGACTATGGGAAATAACACCAATTGTGGGTTCAAGCATGATCACATACCATGCCCCTACTGCAGTAGTAAAATGTGTACAATATATCATAATGCATGCATATTCACCATATTTTTACTGGTACCAAACCGCATCGCCCATTTTGCAACACCTGGTCATTTTCACCATGACCGCGGTATACAACATATTCAACATATGATGTTGCGGGCCGGGCAGATATCAAATCATGGCGGCTGTGATCCCAAGGACCACCGGGGTCACCTGCTCATCAAGAGCCACCCCCCACAAGGGTCGGCCACATGTAGCTCCCCGTAGCAATACATGGGCAGCTTCATGGCTTACACATCGAGTCACAGGGGAAACAACATATTGCTCGTGCACTGAGCCACCCTCCCACTGGGTCGGTCGAGGGAACTCCCCTAATGTTCCAACATCGACGGCTATGATATGCCATGGATGCAATGCAATGCAAATCAAATGCATTCTCACTCTGTGCATCCTAAATGCCACTCATCAAACATCATCATCATGATCACCAACACCACCATACACCTTAGTGGATTTCAACATTGTTGGTTTCTTAGTCATTGTTTTTAAGTTTTAATGTGGCATTTTCATCTCAACATATTTCACAAATATTTCACATCATACACGCAAGTCAATACTTGCAATCAACCATAATGGCATCACAATAACACACAATATTCATTAATATTATCACACTTTCATTTAGTGGATTTTCATCTCATGATTCATTACCATTGTCTCATGTATACTTTTATATGTATATATATTTATGTGGTACTTACAACATTTTCAATTTCATATTTCATATTTCATACCACACATACAAGACCATGCTTGTATCACACACAATGGCACACAACAATTCATCAATATAAATATACACCTCTTTGTGCAAGAGAGTGCTCAACCTCATCATCTATCATATTTTAATGTCATTTATTTATCCCTTCATAAATTTCAAGTTTGTTCTAGGGTATATCTCATACCCTGCCATCACAATCTCATTATCATCCTCTCATAATTCTATTCCAGGTGGCAAATACATCATAATTCATTATTTTAATTCAGGTGGTAAATACATAATTAATTAATTCCCATGCACCAATCAACCTTAATCACCACCATGTTTTATCATCATCACGTTATTTCTCATACATCCCCATATCCGTCTCATGTTTACCTCATAATGCCAAGAAGGAAGGTCTAATATAAGCCTGCCACCATAAATAAACAGAACAATTCAATTCTGGAGAAAACTCGCCCGAGCGAGATTCACATCCGCTTGAGCGAGACAGGTCAGGTTCGCTTGGGCGACCCCCTTCGCGTAGGCAAAATACATCCAGTAGCGTTTCCACGCTCACTCGCTCGGGCGAAGCACCATCACACTCGGTCACTCGCTCAAGCGAGAATTATCCAGTAACCAATTCCTTTAACACCCGCTTGAGCGAAGCACCAGCTCGCTTAAGCGAAATCCGACCAGAGGTCGTCCTTACCAACACTCGGTTTTCACTCTACAATTCATTCAAAACCGACTCATGTCACTCGGTTGTCCACTCGGTAAAATCAATCAAAACCGACTCCCAATATTTAGGTTTCCACTCGGCAGAATTTCCCTGAAACCGGCTCAAAGCACTCAGGTTTTCCACTCAGCAAGATAATCCTGACCAACCCATCATTCACTCAGTCCTCCACTCGACAAGATCAATCCAGACCGAGTCCTCTCTCACTCAGTCTTCCACTCGGTAAATTCATTCCAAATCCGAGTCATCAATCAGTCTTTCACTCGGCAGTTTATTCCAAACTGACTCCCCTTCTATTGCACACAGGTGAAGTTATTCCAGAGTACTTCTGGACAAACTCACACCGTATACCCCCATAGGTGCCATCCCACTCGGAATTGCACACTCGGACTCCACCATCAAGTTCCATTCGGAATTACTTTGACCTCTCATCACTCGGAGGAATTCACTAAGCTGTCTCACTCAGACCTATTTAAATCTTGTCCACTCGGAATATATAACTTTATTCACTCGGAAGCGGACTCCTAGAATACCTCAATCAGAACCATCACAATCACTCTCCCCTCGGGAGAGGTTCATTCGGGATTTTCCACTCGGGAATAATTAGACCTATCATTACTCGGGGAATTCTCTCGCTAAGATCCCACTCAGAATAGGTTTATTAAAATGGATTTCTCTCAGAACATATTTCTCTCAGATTCTTTTTAAGCCTTCACCACTCGTAAAAAGGCCCAATGGCTATAGCCTCACTCGGAACGGCTCACACAATATTCCACTTGGGAGGTCCCGTCTCGAACATAGCTCGCTCCAGATTTCACTCGGAAATTCACCACCTCATGAAATTATTAAGACTCCAGCTCGGACAGAATTCGTCCAGTACCTCACCCATTCACCACTCACTCGTCTCGCTTGAGCGGAAGGCTAGCTCGCTTGGGCGAGATTGGTCCAGAAGCTAATTCTCTGAAGCAGGGGACTCTCGCTTGGGCGAGATCCTATCTCGCTTGAGCGAGACCACCAGGACATATGCAGAATCAGCAATTCTTACAACTTAACTCATGAATTCTCACTCTAGGCCAACTGATTCACCACCATTACATCATACACAACACATAAGGCATATAACTCTCTCTGCCCATTCACACTCGGAAATTCCTCATTCCAACTTATCAATTATTCTTACTTATTTAATCTTACGATAGGAAGATTTTAACTACACTCCACATTACTCCATCATTCATCTTTCCATATAACCACTTCAAAACAATTCTTTACAATTCGTGTGGTTCATTCATTCATGGTTTATCACCCTCATTTAGTTTGTAACATCCTAAAAATTTTATTCTCATGTATAATGTTTTTGATTTAGACCATCAATGATATTATCCATTTTATCTCAACTTTCTACATAAATTTTTGGTTAGGACAACATCTTTAATTTAACCTTTTACCATGGTAAATAATTTTAACTTTATACCTTTGGTAAAAGTTAATCAAATAATTTATTACCTATTTCCTTAGTTATTAATTTCCTTGGCTTTTCCAATTACTCTCATCAAATTGCCACATACTCCACTCAAAATGTGTCATCTTGTACACATTCTAATTGTTAGTTAGAGTCCGAATTTGGAAATGTGGTTAACTACAAAGTTGTTCCTCTTTTTCTTATCTTTCCAACAAGACCAAATTTGTTAAATTCCATTCAGATATGAGAGAGATATGCCCAAAATACCGAAACAGTGTCAGAATTGATATTTTACTTCAATCATATCATCTTGTACATATTTTAATACCTTGTCAGATTCCGAATTTGAAAAAGTGGTAAACTACAAAGTTGTTGCGCGTTGTCTTAGCTTTCCAACAAGACCAAATTTGTTAAAATCCATTAAGATATGAGAGAGATATACCTAAAATACGAAAACAGTGTCAGAATTGATATTTACTTCAATCAAACAAACTACATTATGTAGGATGCGGAAATGGTCAACAATCCAGCTCATTTTTCTCACCTAAAACCTCCATTATCACCATAATTCATGCACCTAACATCCCACTACAATCCCATTATGAAAATCTTGTCCCCCACTTGTCATTTGCATCATTAAATCAACACTACATCTTGTTCCCAAGTCTGAATTCTTAGAACAAGCTAAAGTTAGTGAAGTCTCTCTCTTATTTTCTTTCACTTTCTCCATCAATTTCACTCTTGATCTAAAGCTAGGACAATAATACAACACTTTCAACCACTTTAGGAACCTCCATTAAGGTAAGAGGGGACAGGGTTGTGAATAACTATGAAATGGGTAGAATTGTATGCTGTCCTAGGATTCCAGTTTTATTTTCGTATCTTGTTACTCGGTTTTGAGATTGAAAACGTGTTATTTTGTTTTTGACTTCTTCAAAAAAGTTGTATATCTTTTTGTTATCTGAATTTTGAGACCTGAATCAATTATTTTTAATATGTATAGAAAAAGTTATAGCCAAAATACTACAGCATATCCGAGTGGAATATTTATCCTATGTTTTGTATATATATTAAAATTCTGGGACTTATACATGCATAATCAGCCTTTGATGTCTTCATGAAAGTTGTAGATATTTGTCTTATGGATCTGTAGAAAGTGATTTCAAGTCAAAATGATTTTTGTAGCTCGAGTTATGCCTAAAATACTGAAGTATGTCCAAGCTGTAAATCTGTTAACTTGAGATACGTATTTTATTTTTTTAAAACTGGGAACTTTGTGGTGAGAATTAGTGATTGGTGTCTTCATCAAAGTTGTATATCTTCTTGTTATGGGAATTTTGAGACCTGGACCGACTGAATTGGATATGTATAGCATACGTTATGATCAAAATACTACAGCATGTCCGATTGAAATACTTATCTTGTGTTTTGTGCATATATGAATATTCTGGGAATTATACATACGTTTTTAGACCTTGATGTCTTCATGAAAGTTGTATATATTTATGTTATGGATCTATAGAAAGTGGTTTCAAGTTAAAAGGATATTTGTAGCTCTAGTTATGCCTAAAATACTGAAGTATGCTCAAACTAAAAATCTGTTAACAATGAAATGATATGTATAGCATGAGTTATAGCCAAAATACTACAACATGTCCGATTGAAATACTTGTCTTATGTTTTGTGCATATATTAATATTCTGGGAATTATACATACATTTTTAAACTATGATGTCTTCATGAAAGTTGTAGATATTTATGTTATGGATCTATAGAAAGTGGTTTCAAGTTAAAAGGATGTCTTTAGCTCTCGTTATACCTAAAATACTAAAGTATGCTCAAACTGAAAATCTGTTAACTATGAAATCCGAATCGTATTTTTAAAACTGGGAATTTTGTGGTGAGAATTAGTGGTTGATGCCTTCATGAAAGTTGTAGATATTTGTGTTAAGAATAATTTAGAACTGGTTTCATGCCAAAATTGTTTTTGTATCTCCAGAAACGTTGAAAATACTAACCTGTGTACATTTTAAAAATCCTCTTTGAGGCAGTTTTGTATTCTGTGAATAAGTGATGTTTCTGTTTAGAATTTAAATTTATGGTCTTCATGAAAGTTGTAGATATTTATGTTATTGAGCTATAGAAAGTGGAATCACATGAAAAGGATTTGATTTGCTCATGTTATGACTGTTTTACTAACGTATGTTGCTGTTGGAAATGCTAAAATTTGCTTATAATGGTTATTATGGATAAAAATGATATTTTCCCTATGGGCAACAAATTATTATTGAATTCTTGAGTGATTATGAAGTATTATGAATGTTTATGAGTGTCTAATGAGCATCATTCAGTTTGTGTATTTTGGTGGTGAATAATTATGAATGACTAAATTAATATATATACATGAATGCCTTACGGTTATTGATATATGTGGTTGAAACAGTAAATCCATGATTCTGAAAATTATTATATATGATGTGTCCTTTGAGGATTTGTGGTTTTACAAGTGGTTTTGGAAATTGATATATCATGGTATGTTAAATGATAAAGAGAATTAAAGGCATTCATGCATCATAAGCATTTGGACGCACCATGGAATTTAGGGGTTCCATGATTGCCTACCCTGGTGGGGGGTTACTCTATGATGAGTTTAAGCCCTATTTTCACAAGAACCATGGAAGTGTAGGGATCCATGGTTGTGTAAATTCCTACTGGTATACTTATTTCTGCAGGAGCAATGAAAGTGTAGGGATTCATGGTTATGCTAATTCCTACTGGAGTCTCTATGAGACTTTTTACTGCAGTATTCCCACCAAACCAAATGGATCCAGCATGACATCATTGGACTAAATTAAAGACTTATCAAATATAAATGAACTTGTTTGGCATATTCATCATATCATTGTGGTTTGTTGATTGTGTTTGTGCAGTTTTATTTATTTTATATTTATTCTATATTCTGTCTCACTCTTACATTAATTTTTACAGTGAATGCCACGCAGAATGAAGAGTGATGCCATGATTGATGCCTATATGAACTATTACTTGGACTTTGATTTTATGGGTTGTAATAAGTATAACGTATCATGTACCGTTATTTTTCTAAATCGTTTCCGCTACTTAAATGTTTTATCGAATTTAATTATTCACGACTAGTATGTATTATAATATTCCGTAATTACCAACTACTACGTGAACTCTGAATTTAATTTATGAATTTTAAAATGATCTTTTAAAAATGCGAAAAATTTATTTGGAAAACTACACGGGACGTCTCATTGGTGGTATCAGAGCGTTTTCAAAAATTCAGGACCAATTGATGTAACATGTATTGTTCTTGATATATTACGTGAATTGTTTGATTACTTGTTTGATAATATGTTAAGTGTGTACTATATGACTTGTGCCTGACTGATAAATTGCAAAATGACTTGTTTGATTACTTGCTTGATAATATGATAAATGTATATTATATGACTTATTACTTATCTGATAAATTGTAGAACACTTATAGTTACGTTATAATATTATATATATATACGACATATTTTCCCTTAGAATTAGTATAAACCAAACTATAAATGTAGGATGGCAAGAAACAACAACAACAACGATATGGCAACTGCTTTCAACCGTTTGGCTGAAGCCATTGAAAGACAAAATCAACCGAGAAGTGCTGGTGGACTTCACGGGCTAGATCATTTCCTAAAAAGGAAGCCATCACAATTCAAAGGAGGCTACAATCCAGAGGTAGTGTACCTATGGGTTAAGGAAATGGAGCACATTTTTCGAGCCTTGCCCTGCACAGAATTTGAAAAGGTAGAGTGTGCCACTTACATGATGGTTGAGGAAGCAGAAAACTGGTGGATACATGCCAGAACTCGTATGATTGAAACTGATAGACCATTGAACTAGGTCAACTTCAAAGACTGTTTCCTAGAGAAATATTTTCCAGCAAGTGTGAAAAGCCGTAAAGAGCTGGAATTTATGGAGCTGAAACAAGGCTCAATGTCTGTTGGAGAATATGCTGCAAAGTTTGAAGAACTATCTCTCTTTTACCCTCCTTTTCAACAAGCTTGTGCCGAAGAATCAAAATGTGTTAAATTTGAGAACGGGCTGAATCTGGAAATCAAAGAGGCGATAGGGTACCAAGAAATTTGGAGTTTTCCTATTCTAATCAACAAATGCAGAATTTTTGAAGAAAATCACTAAGCCAGACTGGCACATGAAAAGGCCAATAGACAACTGAAACCTCATTCAGTTGATTTCAAAAGAAGAGGATCGTTCTATCCAAGACGTTTCAAGGGAGGATCATCATCATCATCTTCAGAGAGACGCAACAATATGAGGTGTCTTAAGTACAGAGGTAATCATCATGTACGTGATTGTAACAGACGTCTTGAAGATGTCACTTGCTTTCGATATAATCAGAAAGGACACATAAGTCCAAATTGCCCTCAGAACCGTCAAAACGACAGCAACACTATGAATAATCAAAGAGGCTCTAACTATCAAGGAGGTCGTGGAGAAAATACGCGAGCTGCTCAACCTCAAAGACTGAAAAGGGAGTCAACAGACCAGAGGTTACAGCCAACAACTGGGAGAGTCTTTGCCATCAGCGGTTCAGAGGCAGACCAAGCTGATGACCTCATACAAAGTAAGTGTGAGATCAATGGTACAATTTTATCTGTGTTATTTGATTCTGGTGCTACACATTCTTTCATTTCTGATGAGTGTGTTAGACGCCTTCAATTACCTGTGAAGCCTATGACATATGATCTGATTGTTTCCACTCCCACCGGTACACAACTTAGGACTACTAAGGTGTGTAACGAATGTTCTATGCTCATAGAAGGTAAAAACTTTCTAGTAGATCTTGTTTGTTTACCTTTGAAGGATCTGGAAGTAATCCTAGGGATGGACTGGTTATCGGTAAATCGAGTCTTGGTGGACTGTCATAACAAAACTGTGATATTTCCATCAGAAGAAAATCTTACTTCCGACAATCTCAAACTCTTTGTCTTACAAGGTGAAAGCCAATTATTTGCCTTATTTACTTTTCCACAAGGAGATGGAGAATCTAAAGAGATCGAGATACCAGTTGTTTCTGAATTCCCTGAAGTATTTCCTGAGGATGTCTCGAGTTTACCTCCAGAACGTGAGATAGAATTCTCAATTGATTTAATTCCAGGAGCAGAACCAGTATCTAAGGCTCCATATTGCATGTCACCTATTGAACTGGCAGAACTAAAGAAGCAAATTGAAGAGTTATTGGAGAAGCATTTCATCAGGCCCAGTGTGTCGCCATGGGGAGCGCCAGTATTACTAGTCAAGAAGAAAGATGGAAGCATGAGATTATGTGTAGATTATCGTCAGTTGAACAAATTGACGGTGAAGAATAGATATCCTTTGCCCAGAATTGATGATTTGATAGATCAATTGAGAGGTGCTACTGTATTTTCCAAGATTGATTTGCGATCGGGTTATCATCAGATTCGTGTCAAGTCTGAGGATATTCCAAAGACAGCTTTTAGAACACGCTATGGCCATTACGAGTATCTTGTGATGCCCTTCGGAGTAACCAATGCCCCAGCTGTATTCATGGATTACATGAATCGAGTGTTTCATTCATACTTGGATCAGTTTGTTATTATCTTCATTGATGACATTCTGATTTATTCCAAGACATGGGAGGAGCATGAAAAGCATCTTCGAGTGGTATTGCAAATTCTGAAAGAGAAGCAATTATATGCTAAGTTGTCTAAATGTGAATTCTGGTTGAAAGAGGTAAAGTTTCTAGGCCATGTAATCTCAAGCGAAGGAGTGTCTGTGGACCCTTCTAAAGTTGAAGCTGTAACGAACTGGGAGAAACCTACTTCAGTCACTGAGATACGAAGCTTCCTGGGATTAGCTGGTTATTATCGGAGATTCATTAAGGGGTTTTCTCAAATTGCCCTACCAATGACTCGTCTAACCCGGAAGAATCAACCTTTTGATTGGATGCCAGAATGTGAGAGAAGTTTCCAGGAACTAAGAATGAAGCTTACATCTGCTCCAGTCTTAACCTTGCCTAATTCACAGGACTACTTTGTGGTTTATTGTGATGCTTCTAAAATGGGCTTAGGTTGTGTTTTGATGCAGCAACGGAAGGTGGTTGCCTATGCTTCTAGACAGTTGAGACCACATGAAATGAACTACCCGACACATGATCTAGAATTGGCAGCGGTGGTATTTGCTTTGAAAATCTGGAGACACCATTTGTATGGAGTCAAGTTTGAAGTGTTCAGTGACCACAAGAGCTTGAAGTATTTGTTCGATCAAAAGGAATTGAACATGAGGCAGCGAAGATGGATGGAGTTTATTAAAGATTATGATTTTGATTTGAAGTACCATCCAGGAAAAGCAAATATGGTGACAGATGCACTTAGCCGAAAGTCCATTCATATGGCATATTTGATGATAAAAGAGATGGAGATGATAGAACAATTCAAAGACATGAACTTGGGTGTGGAGATGAAATCTTCAAAAAGTATGACTTTGGGAACTTTGAAAATAACCAATGATTTTCTGAAGCTGATAGGTGAAATGCAGACAGAGGACTTGCAACTACAGGAGTTGAGAGAGTTGCAGGCGAATGAAAAGGATATGGGATTACAAGAAGGATCAGATGGAATTTGGAGAATCATAAGTAGAATTTGTGTACCAGATGATGTTGATCTGAGAAGGACAATCCTAGAAGAAGCGCATAAAAGTATGTTGAGCATTCATCCTGGATCAACTAAGGTGTATCAAGATCTGAAGAAAAGCTTTTGGTGGCCAAGGATGAAGAAAGAAATAGCTGAATATGTGTCTTCATGTCTGGTGTGTCAAAAAGCCAAAGTGGAACATCAGAAGCCATCTGGTGAACTACAACCATTGGAGATTCCTGTCTGGAAATAGGATGACATTTCAATGGACTTTGTGTCAGGATTACCAAGAACACGTTCAGGAAATGATGCAATCTGGGTTATTGTAGACAGATTGACTAAGTCTGCTCACTTCCTTCCGATGAATATGAAGAATTCTCTACAAAAGTTGGCACAATTATATGTGAAAGAGATCGTGAGACTTCATGGTGTACCATCCAGTATTGTGTCAGATAGAGATCCGAGGTTCACTTCCTGATTCTGGGGAAGCTTGCATCAGGAGTTGGGTTCAAGACTCCGATTAAGTTCAGCTTATCACCCTCAAACAGATGGACAGTCAGAGCGTACCATACAAAGTTTGGAAGACTTACTACGATCTTGTGTACTTGAGCATGGTGGTAGTTGGGAGCAATTTCTTCCACTGATTGAATTCACGTATAACAACAGTTACCATAGCAGTATTGGTATGGCTCCATTTGAAGCATTGTATGGTAGAAAGTGTCGAACGCCCCTTTGTTGGTTAGAAACTGGTGAAAGTTTGGCGTTAGGACCTGAAATTGTGCAGCAGACTACTGAACAAATAGAAGTAATCAGAGAGAAGATGAAGGTATCCCAAGATAGACAGAAGCACTATTATGATAAAAGGAGGAAACCACTTGAATTCCAAGTTGGTGATCATGTATTTTTGAAGGTTTCACCTCACAAGGGGATTGGCCGAGCATTGAAGAGTAAGAAGTTGAGTCCAAGGTTTATTGGACCATATGAAATTCTAAAGAGGATTGGTACAGTGGCGTATCAGATTGCACTTCCTCCTCATCTTGCAAATTTGCACAATGTGTTTCATGTATCACAATTGAGGAAGTATGTACAAGACCCCACTCATGTGATTGCTAATGATAATGTTGAAGTTAGAGAAAATTTGACCATCCCTACAGAACCCACACAGATCATAGAAAGGTCGATTAAACACCTGAGAAACAAGAACGTACCATTAGTGAAGGTTGCATGGAAACAAGGGAATGATGTAACTCTGACTTGGGAGCGTGAGGATGCTATGAAGACGCAATACCCAGAATTGTTTCACTGAGGAGTGCGTTATGTTAAATTTCGAGGATGAAATTTTTATTAGGGTGGGAGAATTGTAACATCCTAAAAATTTTATTCTCATGTATAATGTTTTTGATTTAGACCATCAATGATATTATCCATTTTATCTCAACTTTCTACATAAATTTTTGGTTAGGACAACATCTTCAATTTAACCTTTTACCATGGTAAATAATTTTAACTTTATACCTTTGGTAAAAGTTAATCAAATAATTTATTACCTATTTCCTTAGTTATTAATTTCCTTGGCTTTTCCAATTACTCTCATCAAATTGCCACATACTCCACTCAAAATGTGTCATCTTGTACACATTCTAATTGTTAGTTAGAGTCCGAATTTGGAAATGTGGTTAACTACAAAGTTGTTCCTCTTTTTCTTATCTTTCCAACAAGACCAAATTTGTTAAATTCCATTCAGATATGAGAGAGATATGCCCAAAATACCGAAACAGTGTCAGAATTGATATTTTACTTCAATCATATCATCTTGTACATATTTTAATACCTTGTCAGATTCCGAATTTGAAAAAGTGGTAAACTACAAAGTTGTTGCGCGTTGTCTTATCTTTCCAACAAGACCAAATTTGTTAAAATCCATTAAGATATGAGAGAGATATGCCTAAAATACCAAAACAGTGTCAGAATTGATATTTACTTCAATCAAACAAACTACATTATGTAGGATGCGGAAATGGTCAACAATCCAGCTCATTTTTCTCACCTAAAACCTCTATTATCACCATAATTCATACACATAACATCCCACTACAATCCCATTATGAAAATCTTGTCCCCCACTTGTCATTTGCATCATTAAATTAACACTACATCTTGTTCCCAAGTCTGAATTCTTAGAACAAGCTAAAGTTAGTGAAGTCTCTCTCTTATTTTCTTTCACTTTCTCCATCAATTTCACTCTTGATCTAAAGCTAGGACAATAATACAACACTTTCAACCACTTTAGGAACCTCCATTAAGGTAAGAGGGGACAGGGTTGTGAATAACTATGAAATGGGTAGAATTGTATGCTATCCTAGGATTCCAGTTTTATTTTCGTATCTTGTTACTCGGTTTTGAGATTGAAAACGTGTTATTTTGATTTTGACTTCTTCAAAAAAGTTGTATATATTTTTGTTATCTGAATTTTGAGACCTGAATCAATTAATTTTAATATGTATAGAAAAAGTTATAGCCAAAATACTACAGCATATCCGAGTGGAATATTTATCCTATGTTTTGTATATATATTAAAATTCTGGGACTTATACATGCATAATCAGCCTTTGATGTCTTCATGAAAGTTGTAGATATTTGTCTTATGGATCTGTAGAAAGTGGTTTCAAGTCAAAATGATTTTTGTAGCTTGAGTTATGCCTAAAATACTAAAGTATGTCCAAGCTGTAAATCTGTTAACTTGAGATACGTATTTTATTTTTTTAAAACTGGGAACTTTGTGGTGAGAATTAGTGATTGGTGTCTTCATCAAAGTTGTATATATTCTTGTTATGGGAATTTTGAGACCTGAACCGACTGAATTGGATATGTATAGCATACGTTATGATCAAAATACTACAGCATGTCCGATTGAAATACTTATCTTGTGTTTTGTGCATATATGAATATTCTGGGAATTATACATACGTTTTTAGACCTTGATGTCTTCATGAAAGTTGTATATATTTATGTTATGGATCTATAGAAATTGGTTTCAAGTTAAAAGGATGTTTGTAGCTCTAGTTATGCCTAAAATACTGAAGTATGCTCAAACTAAAAATCTGTTAACAATGAAATGATATGTATAGCATGAGTTATAGCCAAAATACTACAACATGTCCGATTGAAATACTTGTCTTATGTTTTGTGCATATATTAATATTCTGGGAATTATACATACATTTTTAAACTATGATGTCTTCATGAAAGTTGTAGATATTTATGTTATGGATCTATAGAAAGTGGTTTCAAGTTAAAAGGATGTCTTTAGCTCTCGTTATACCTAAAATACTAAAGTATGCTCAAACTGAAAATCTGTTAACTATGAAATCCGAATCGTATTTTTAAAACTGGGAATTTTGTGGTGAGAATTAGTGGTTGGTGCCTTCATGAAAGTTGTAGATATTTGTGTTAAGAATAATTTAGAACTGGTTTCATGCCAAAATTGTTTTTGTATCTCCAGAAACGTTGAAAATACTAACCTGTGTACGTTTTAAAAATCCTCTTTGAGGCAGTTTTGTATTCTGTGAATAAGTGATGTTTCTGTTTAGAATTTAAATTTATGGTCTTCATGAAAGTTGTAGATATTTATGTTATTGAGCTATAGAAAGTGGAATCACATGAAAAGGATTTGATTTTCTCATGTTATGACTGTTTTACTAACGTATGTTGCTGTTGGAAATGCTGAAATTTGCTTATAATGGTTATTATGGATAAAAATGATATTTTCCCTATGGGTAACAAATTATTATTGAATTCTTGAGTGATTATGAAGTATTATGAATGTTTATGAGTGTCTAATGAGCATCATTCAGTTTGTGTATTTTGGTGGTGAATAATTATGAATGACTAAATTAATATATATACATGAATGCCTTACGGTTATTGATATATGTGGTTGAAACAGTAAATCCATGATTCTGAAAATTATTATATATGATGTGTCCTTTGAGGATTTGTGGTTTTACAAGTGGTTTTGGAAATTGATATATCATGGTATGTTAAATGATAAAGAGAATTAAAGGCATTCATGCATCATAAGCATTTGGACGCACCATGGAATTTAGGGGTTCCATGATTGCCTACCCTGGTGGGGGGTTACTCTATGATGAGTTTAAGCCCTATTTTCACAAGAACCATGGAAGTGTAGGGATCCATGGTTGTGTAAATTCCTACTGGTATACTTATTTCTGCAGGAGCCATGAAAGTGTAGGGATTCATGGTTATGCTAATTCCTACTGGAGTCTCTATGAGACTTTTTACTGCAGTATTCCCACCAAACCAAATGGATCCAGCATGACATCATTGGACTAAATTAAAGACTTATTAAATATAAATGAACTTGTTTGGCATATTCATCATATCATTGTGGTTTGTTGATTGTGTTTGTGCAGTTTTATTTATTTTATATTTATTCTATATTCTGTCTCACTCTTACATTAATTTTTACAGTGAATGCCACGCAGAATGAAGAGTGATGCCATGATTGATGCCTATATGAACTATTACTTGGACTTTGATTTTATGGGTTGTAATAAGTATAACGTATCATGTACCGTTATTTTTCTAAATCGTTTCCGCTACTTAAATGTTTTATCGAATTTAATTATTCACGACTAGTATGTATTATAATATTCCGTAATTACCAACTACTACGTGAACTCTGAATTTAATTTATGAATTTTAAAATGATCTTTTAAAAATGCGAAAAATTTATTCGGAAAACTACACGAAGCTGGTGGGCGTGTGACATCCCGGCGCTGTTGAGGGCGGGGAGTGATCGCCGGTGCATTGGCACGGACAAGGAGCGGCTCCTGGAAGGCTTCCAGCGGGGGATGTGATATCCCGGTCACTGTTGAGGGCGGGGAGTGATCGCCGGTGCATAGGCACGGACAAGGAGCGGCTCCTGGCAGGCTTCCAGTGGGAGGGACACATGAACGAACTGAATACATACCAGAATGAGAGGGATCCAAAGACTGTATAGGTATGGGACTATACAGTCGAGGATAGCTTAAAGAAATGAATTCGTACTACCTATATCAACAAATGCATTAGCCTTTTCGGTAGCCTATCACTTAAGAACTCCAAAGTTAAGCGTGCTTAACTTGGAGTAATTCTGGGATAAGTGACCTCCTGGGAAGTTCTCAGGAAATGTGTGAGTGAGGACAAAAGCACATTGGAAAGGTCTCGTGTTGGTCTGTGGGGCGAGTCGTTCATTCCTGAAAAGCGGCCGGGGCGTTACAGTGGTATCAGAGCCTAGCCTCTCCTAGTACTGTATGGTTCGGGGACGAACCAGGCGGAAGCTGGTGGGCGTGTGACATCCCGACGCTGTTGAGGGCGGGGAGTGATCGCCGGTGCATTGGCACGGACAAGGAGCGGCTCCTGGCAGGCTTCCAGTGGGAGGGACACATGAACGAACTGAATACATACCAGAATGAGAGGGATCCAAAGACTGTATAGGTATGGGACTATTCAGTCGAGGATAGCTTAAAGAAATGAATTCGTACTACCTATATCAACAAATGCATTAGCCTTTTCGGTAGCCTATCACTTAAGAACTCCAAAGTTAAGCGTGCTTAACTTAGAGTAATTCTGGGATGGGTGACCTCCTGGGAAGTTCTCAGGAAATGTGTGAGTGAGGACAAAAGCACATTGGAAAGGTCTCGTGTTGGTCTGTGGGGCGAGTCGTTCATTCCTGAAAAGCGGCCGGGGCGTTACATAGTTCATGTCCAACCAAGGGACCATCAGGCACTTATTGTCAATATTATATAAATACATACATTTTCATAACAATCAACATAAGCCAAGCCATCATTCATCACTTCATCAAATTAATCATATAAGAAATTCATGGCAAGGCATTGCATGAGTTCAACATATACATAATTAACAATGAATTCACTCATGCAATTTGAAATGCAAACTCCTCTCCTACCTCGAGAGAAGAACCGCCACGCGATTACATCGATCTTTCCGCATCACCGTCCGGAATACAATCCTATCAACAATTATACATACACATGTAATCAATAAACCATTACAAGACATCACATCTCTTAACTTATGATCAAGTCCTAGACTTATCTAAGCTCCAAATTCATATGCCTATGTTAGGCTTCGGGAATTCCTTCCCCCAAAGCTAAGATCTTCTAAGTCTCAAAGGGTTAACTATACCCAACACTCATCAAGATCATCAAGTGGGTCAAAACCCCCAAATTATTAATACTTAGGATTTCTTCTCCAAAATCACCCAACAACCATCAACAATCTCTATCAATCTTCAATCCATTTTATCTTATCATAATGACCTCATCAACATCTAAATCTCACATAATCATAAAGCCCTAAATCAAGGGTTTCTCTTCCAAACATTCAAGCCTAGGATTTCCATTTCCACCCACATGCAAGGTTTCTAACATTTACAACTTCACTCAACAACCCAAAACCATAAGTAAAACAAGGTGGAGGTAAGAAATCTTTACCTCAAGCTTAAGCTCCATCAAAACGAAAATGAAGTGAGGAAGAGGGAGGTGACCAATGCAAGCTCCCAAGCTCCATAAATGCTTCACAAATCCAAGCTTACCTTTCGTTTTTGGCAAGAGAAAGAAGAAGAATGGAGGTGGGCGGTTTTGGAACGAAGGGAAAATGAAGAAGAAAAGAAATGAAGAGTGAATGGAGGGAGAAAGCACCCCACGGTGATAAGGAGAAAGGTAGAGGAAATTTTAGTGTAAATTGGGTATTAACCCAATGGGCAAAAGAGTGTATCAAGTTGCTTTTACCAATGGTTAATAATTCCCATTATCCAACGGGTAAAAGAACCAAGTGCTAAGGAGAAAGAGGCCACGATGATAATGGAAGGAGAAAAGGGATTTTTGGTTTTCTTTTAATTCCAATTGGTTCGTATTTTCCCCGGTTATTATCATACATCGAGTCCAATTAATTATTTCCTTGACACCAAAAATCATTTTAAATATACCATCTTAACCACGATAATTTTCCAAATATTCTAGACCCGTCAAACATCTAATTAAATCACGTGGGTCCCACATCACCAGTTAATTCATCCGGTTTTGGTAAATCTAAATTTACCGATAATTCACCTCTAATGTCTAACAACATCTCCCATAATTATTTGACCATAAATGATTAATTATCATTATCCAATAAATTTATTTTCCTTAAAATCCGGGATGTTACAACTTCGGTGTTATAAACCTTTTCTTATTCTAGAATGTCTTTTAATGCCCATTTTTTGGGGATCTTTTTCATTACTTCATCATGCGATAATTTTTTAGGAACAATGACTTAGTGACTTTCTTAAATTAGCTTATACTAATATTGTTTCATCCTTTAAAAAGGATCCAAGGGCTCTAAAATTATAATTTACTTTAGTGATTTTATAATAAATTCTATAAATAATATTATGAGGACTTGAGTCTTCTTTAATCATATCTGTTGATTTTAAATAGAGTTTTATTGCATCAGGAATATGTTTATTTCTAATATCCATGGAAAATTTAGGATAATAGTTAATGAAAGCTGGTCTATCATGAATGTTACTATCTAAAAATGCTATCATGATTCTTCAAAGTTCTTAATTCTAACATCTCTTAATATCATTAATATAGGAGAGTTTATTCCTAACATGTAATTAGGTTTAGCTGCTACTTGTATCAATCCTAAATGTATAAAATTAAATCCTTTTGTTATATGTTTATCTATCATTTATTTATCTAAGACATTGATTTCTCTATTAGTCTTTGATCCTAGATAACTATATTCAAATATATGTATTTTTTCTGGGATTAGATTCCCATAAAAATTGTTTTTTACAAACCTGGTCTTCTTTAACTATGGGTATTGACCAATTATGAAAAGCATTTTCTATTTTAGCAATTTTTAATTCTTTTGAGGTTATATTACCATATTCTAAAGACGAAGAAGAAGTACTGGCTTGATATGTCTTGTCCCATCACAATCTTATCTTTCTTCTTCAGACTAAGATCACTTAAAGTTTTTAAAAAACTAGCCATTTATCTCTGTGTCCAATTTTATTGCTTTACCAACCAACCGACTCACCACCCCTCTAGGCTTTACTGTCGGGACCACAAAGACCACAAGAATTTAGACTAAAGATAAATAAACTACCTTATTAATTTCTTTAAACTATCTTAATTTTTTTAGGGAGATCAGACTGTTTTTAGACGGCCTTCAAGCAAGCTTGTATTAGTTCTTGTTCAATGATTCTAAGTTTAGTACTATTTATCTTATTTTGAATTTCTTCTCTTTGTTTCTTATTCTGAATAGTCACCTTCATATTTCCTAATTTAACAAGTTCTTTTCTATCAATATGCTTTAATACTGCTTAATAGGTCTTATACTCTTTATATTTAATAGTACTTTAGAAGTCATTTTTAAGAGAAAGATAAATAATATAATCTTCTTCTAATGGTTTTGAAAGGCTCTATCATCATTTTCTCTACTGGGTATTGGCTTAGATACCAGGTTCAGCATATAGATAGATTCACATTATAAAATGAGGAAATTTTTAACATTTTATCATTTTGAAAGATAAAATAATTTATAAGAGGGGCGAAAACCTTACATGACAGAAATTAGGACTTTATTTAATATAAAGAAAACTTGAAAGAAAGAAATAAACTACCTTTTATATAGAGAAGATGTATCATATCAGAAATGTTTCATTAGGTGAGAGTGAGAGGAATAAGTATGAACCATTAGATCCTATCATGAATGGTTGAGATTAAAATATATTGATTATGTGAGTGTTTTAAAAAGGCATGCAACTTTTTTAAGTGATAATGTAATTTTAAAAACCTTTTGAATTTTAACATTTTAATCTTTTTAGTGTCAACGACTCAATATTAATTGTAATACTGAATATTTATGCTATTAAATTTCTAAAAGATTAATATTTATTATATTAATTTCATAGTATTTATTTTGATAGGATATTAGTTATAAATATTATTTTACTTTATAAATTCGTGCAACATACTGAGTACAAAATCTAGTTCTGTTTACTTTCGTGTTTCTTTTTTAAATAACTGAGGAAAAACCATTTACTAATAAATTTGACAAAAACAAAACAAGCATTCACAGAGATTGAACTGAAAAGATATATCGTTAATTTACGCAAACTTTACAAATTTCATTAAATTATAAATGTGTAATATGTGTCAACCTTTTTAACGACGAAATATTCCAAACTGTAAAATGAAAACACTGTTCCTTTGATGATGGCATAATGACCAATATTTTCCTTTTGGTTTACTGTCATAATTATATTTTGAGTAGTTTTGGAAGAGTCCGTGGGAAGTATCAAAATGTCTCACTACATTCAAGTGAACAACTTCACAATAAAGTTGTCAGTTGTTAGGTAGCTTATTCAGAGTTTAGTAAGAGCCCGTTTGGATTTGTAGTTTGGTTGGTCAAACCTCGGTTTGACCAACCCCAAAAATAAATCCTACGGTCAAACGGAGTTTTGACTATCTCGAACGGCGTGAAGGATCAATATCAACCCTTAAATTTCTCTATTTCTTCAACTCCGTTTCCCCAACTGGAAACCAAACGGACCCTAAATGTTACAACTTTTCATCCCTTCTAAAATATGTTTTGTTGGAATCAAATTTGAAATTTTTTTCATAATTCTAGTCTATATTATCTACTGGATGATAACTAAAAAAATAGACAAGTGATTAATCATACAGGAAATAGAAAATTACTTAATGTAACAACTTAAATAGTGATTTGCTAAAAGTTTATGTTTTAATAAATAGTTTTTCCTACTGATAAAAAAGAAAAATATAAGCTAAAAAAATGAAAAAAAATAGTTATATTGATCATGTTTGGAATGTATGAAAAACCGTGTGTATGAAAAACTGAAAAAGAAGTTTTATACTTACTAAATTACAAATATCTCTATCATTGTGATAGGTAAGAAATATTATAAATTGAAGGTTATGAGGGTAATGCCATACGTAATGTGAAAAGGTGTGAAAAATAAAACCCATCAAATTTACTATCATAAATGGATAAAATCATCTGACTAGTAGGATTTTTCCCCCAATATTTTTCACACTTCCTAAGGAAACACAGGAAATATGTCAGATATAGTGGAACAAGGGCGCAAGACCGAAAAAGTGTCTTTGTTGTGCCTCCTCTCAGGGAGAGACCTCTTTCTTTCTTTTTTTTTACCTTTTCTTTGTTCTTCTTTTTGTGGATCTTTTCTTTTTTGTGAGTTTGATATCAAGTTATGGTTGGGCTACATCCTCCTTCATTAGCGGGTTTCATTACATTTCAATATGGGCATCGGCAGAGTATATATGGCCACACCAAAAAAAGATGAAACATACTAAACAAAAATGACAAAACTTGGAAGTGTTCGACGATATCGATAAGCTCAAACTTTGTGCTTAGCTGCGGCATTGACTGCTTTTATACCATTGCATGGAGTTTTACCAACAAAAAAGGGAGGGGGGGCATAAGTAAAGATCTACTAAGATAAGGGTTTATTCTTTAACAGATCTTACCATTAAGGAATTATCGGTGGTTGGTCTTATTCTAATATATAGCCCAACTAAATATGTACCAAGAAATTTAAGACGTGATCCTCTTTTAATAACATTGGAAAGTAATCGCCAGCTAGCAAGTTTCCCGTGTCCCATCATACCGCCAAAAAAATGTGAAGCTGAAAACTATTTAGAAATTTAATATCATTTAATAACTGAAACAAATACAAAAGGAACAAAATTATATTTCACAATTTCATACACTATTCTTTTGTCCTTATCTGTTGAGGCCACCTTCTTTGGTCACGGGGCGTTTTCTTGTTTAATAAAATGAACAAATGGGTTGTACTACTCACACCTAAGCAGGTGGTCCTATCCCTTGCTATATAAGACACCAGTTCCATGCTCCTGAAATGGTAGCCAGTGTCAACTCTCTTGGCATTTAAAAACAAAAAAACACCTACTATCAAGTGAGTCGACCACATTTAATGATACATCGCAGGTTGGGAGTGGAGAACTTAGGTTCTGAAAAAGATAATGGGAAGAGATATTTGCAGTTTTAGTGTGAACTCCATCTGATGTGTAGCACTATTCCGTACAACATCCAGAGAGCTGCAGAAGCAAGGAGACGTTCCAACCATTCTGATGATCAAATCAAAATTTGATATTTTCAGCTTGAGCAACTGCTCAAAGTTCAACCTCATCAAGATCTTCTCCGAAACTACCACTTTTCACAGGTGCACGCATTAAAGACTGATCCGGCATAAATGTCGAAGGTGGGGTGCCCAAAGCTCCCCCCATAGGCTTAATTTCACCTGTTTTGGGAGGGCTAAATGAATCATTAAAACTCCCACTCCATGAAGCTGTTCGACGTGCATTGGCAAATTGATTGTTACTGCCTTCCATCTGCCCCTGATTTGGAATATTACCCAAACTTGGAAACCTTTGTATGGCTGTTGATGATACATGTTTGGGGGATTGGAATGACCAATCATTTGTCGCAGATGTGGAAGGATCTTCATTTCCTGCACTATCTTCTTGGTTGCTTTCTGCTATAGCATCCATTGTCTGCTCATTTGATGATGGTGCAGGAGTAGGAATGAAAAACTTTGCATTGGCAGCAAGACCAGGTTTTACAGATGGAACAGAAGGGGACTGAAACAAATTTGCAGAGCTTCCACCACCTTGGTTGAAGGTGTCAACATACCTGTATAGGCCATAAAACATCAAATACCATTTGCCTTTCAAATTCTGATGATTGAGAGAATGATAACTAAAAAAATCTTCCTCTTGTTTCTGGAAACCGGGCTGGGCTGGCTGGCCTCATAGAATAACCAAAAACCAATGGGTTCTTCCTCATTTCATTTCTCTACATCTGTAGTATTTCTCTAATATACATTTTAGTTAGTAGGCCTAGAAACAAGATATTCATCTTCTATGCTAGCTCAGGCGGTCAGCCCCTTTTACATGCTACCATTCTTACGTTCTTGAGAGGTCTTCAAATTTCATATTTTATAATCTAATGTATAATAAACCAACAGGATGTCCACTCTACAATGCTTAACGGTTGACATGTATATCTAAAAACAAAGTTGACTGCAGCTTGCAACCCTATATATAAATGATCTCAACAAAATTAAAATTAAAAAACAAGAAAAAGCTGTTACCTTGATCGAACACCCATACGACCTCGGGCAGAGAATTGATTTGAGCTGGGTGGAATAGGTGGCATCCCTGGACTAAGTTCAGGGCTAGAAGTTTTTATGTTAGAGCCCTCCATAGGAGGTGAACTTTCTGTCTTCAATGCAGATTTTAAGTTGTATTCAGTTGAACCATTCTGGAAAGCAGCAGTCGTTGGGGGTGGTGCCAATGCAGGTTCTTCAGCTGGAATTTCAGCACCTTCCTCCACCCACCTCTTCAGTTTTTCATCATAATAAAACTTGTTTTTCTCACCCAATTTAGCCTACATATAGAGCAGCATATAAAACATTTGCATTTGGATAGGCATAGCCAGAAGTACTGTTTTGGATAAAAGAAAATGAAATAGAATATAAAACAACTAATGATACCTGTTTACCAGGGCGAGGTCTCAAGACTAGACCTACTGTCTTTTGCAAAAGTTGTGTGCCAAAACCAAAACGGGACAAGCGGGATGTACCCGCTGCTACCTGTGCTTTTCCTTGTGCATCAGGTGAGGTCGATTCCTGCGCACCAGAAATTTTCAATAAGTTTAAACACAATTAGACAGTAAATAACCAATAAACATTCAGAGGAAGGTCAATTTTTACAGTAAACCTTTCATAATACTCACACACCTGTCTTGGGGTTCTACCAATATCTGGCTCTGAAACACTTCTATTAGGCTTTGCCATTCTACTATTATCGGCTGTCCACTCACTTATGGGTTCCATTGAAGCAGATGGAACTAAAGATGACATGGCCATTGTAGATTGGCTAGATGATACTTTGGGTACCATCTGCTGATAATGTTGCTCACTTCCTTGAACTGTTCCTTGTGATGATGATGGAGCAGGTGGTGGTAAACCACCGACAACTCGATGTGCAGTGCTATCAAAAAAGTTAAGCAATTTGCCAACTAATTTTGCAGGAGCCAAATTCACAGCATATCCCCCCTGAATGTATATTATTAAACATGACTTTTAAGTATCAACACTATCCAAATAATCTTTTAATATAGGACAAGGACGTACCTGTTGGTGAGTTCTAATCCTCTCCTCAAGAGATAATGCTAATTGTTTCCATGTTTCTACTTCAGGAGCACGGCTAGTTTTCAAGGATTTCAGTAGTGCTTGACAGTACCTGTAATCAAATAACAATAAGACAAATCATATAAAGAATGATATCACTAATAGAATTTTGTTAAATTAACTTACTTCAATGAGTCTGAAACCTTTCCCACTTCAGCTAGCATATATGCATATATAAGCTTATATGGCTGAAATGGATGCAAAGTAAACTGAGAGTTCCCAACCACTTTTGCATATTCATATAACTCGGTCCTCTGTCCAAGTACCCATCAGGTAGTGTAAGTTGAATTATTCAAGAAATACATCACACAACAAATAAAATCATATTAAACATGTTCTTTTTTTAAGCAACAGATCCTGAGGCGGCACAAGTATGACACAAGATGGGTATTAAAAAGGGTTTTGTTAACCTCTGCCCTTGGAGCTGAGTTTGAGTTACTAAAACACAATTTTTTAATGGAATGCACTCAATAATTACATCACACAAATAAAAGTGTAATAAAGGTATTCATTTCAAATAAAAAATTATCACTTTTAGTGGCTTCAACTCAGCTCTTAGGACCATGGTTAACAAAACTCTATTTAAAAAGCTACTAAAGCAAAAGGTTGAATGAAAAAATATTTCCTTAGAAGAAAAAAACCTAACACTAGAAAGAGAAAAGCAGATGTCATCCATTAAGCTAGGCAAATATAAAACAGAATATGAAACAACCTAGTTTCATTCTTGAGAAATTCTAGAAACTCAAAACAGTTGACAACTAGAGAAACTCCCAAGACAAAGAGCAAGAGAGCTTTTCGCACAGATATTTACACCATACACTCAAAACACACAGGAAACAGAAAGGCCAAATTTTGTGGAAGAAGCAACATAAGAAGTTAAGAACTAGACGGATTTCAAATTACCTGGATAGCCTCTGGACTAGCATAAGTTCGAGGACATGTCCAGTGATCTGCTCCTATTAGACAGAGTCTTGCCGTGTCTGAGTATGACTCAAAGTTTGCTTCAGCAACTAAATAGCAGATGTGTGCAGCAGTAATCTAAAACAGAGTCTTAAATCAGAAGCAGAATGGAAAACTACAAAAATCACCAGAGATTTGATGAAAGGCTTGAGAACTGTACCTCACTTCTTTCCTTCCACAAGCAATCACCAAGGTGAATAATTACGAGTTCATCACCTTTGGTTCTGTTTGCAGTTATTACCGCCAGATTCTCCTCCCAGTCATCAAGCATACCATTAGATCCAACCTGAAATTGTAAAGCACCAACAAAAGTTTGAGCTTCCAAATCATATAGAAGCCAATCAGCTTTGTCCAACTATTGAACAGATGCATGAAACATAACATATTTATTGCATTAGATTTTGTATTGCTTCTTAATTTATCTTATTAGGATTACCTGTGCAGACTGCTGGGGCATATTAAATGCACCAGGATGCCCACTGATGGATGTATCGGTGGAGAATACTTCTGCTGGTTGTCCAGCAATTAACAGGCATAATGTGCGCAGAGGCGACCCTGCAACCAGCTGGCGAAGTGCCATTTGCTTCACTGTATCAACATAGTACTGCAAGGCAAACATGGATCAGCATGAGAAATTGTAAGACCTAAAGCAAGTGTCTATGACAGGCATGAAGTATCGGCAGAGTACTAAACATTCTGAAATTTGGCATCTGACCTGCTCACCAAGTTGTGAAGCCAGAACAAGTGCTGGTCCCCACAATTGTCCTTCTTGTGCGCACTGTAAAGCCTCCTTCTTTTTCCCAGAGACAAGAAGATTTTGAACCTCAGAAGCCATTGCCTAGATCAAACTAAAATCAGTAAAGTATACAAAATAATGTTTGGGTGGAAGTAGAACAGGAGTTAAATACAAACCCTCATTTGTCCTTCAGAAGGCAAATTTTGCAAGCAATAGGTTGGCATTCCATATTGAGGGAACTCTGGTCCCCTCATCTTGGCAGAAGCAAAAAGTTTGGCAACTGCTGACTCAGGAGTATCATTTTCCTGTATCAAAGACAAACCCCAAAAGGTTACCAAATTAGAAGAATATTCCACAAGCAACAGTAGTATTCAGGCAGTAATACATGACCTGGAATCACAGGCTAGCTACTGGCATAATAAGCAAAACCATAGTGATTTTTACCAAAATAAAAGATAATAGGGCACAACACCCATTTGCAAAGCAATTATAATCATAAAACACTTCAAAAAGAAGTGATTCAAAAGGTAGAGAAATAAAAAGCATGTATCACCTACATCTACATGATAGAAACAATGAAGGATAACAAACACAGAACATTTCCAAAATATGCATTGATGAGAATCAACCAAAAGAAAACACTTAAGAATGCTGCAAAAACTTGTACCAGAGTACAGCTCTAAATAGAATGTAGATCAACCAAAAGGAGTATACCAAATCCAGTTGGAAGTGACTGATATTCGGGAAGGGGGGGAGTTAAATGATTATTAAATGGAACTTACTTTCAGAATGGTGTCAGAACCAAAAGGAGAACGCAGCTTTCCATAATGTTGACAAGCTATTTTAAGCAAGGAAAGGAGGAGTTTCAACCTTTCACCTTTCTTATAATCCATGTCAGGCAATTGGCAGTGCGTGATCCTCTCATCTAACCATCTGTACAGTTCCTTACTTCCAACACTCCCTCCAACCAATGGACCTGGGAAAGATTGCTGGCTCAGAGCATGAAAATAATCGCCACTACCATTTCCAATACTTGAAGAATCGATGCTTCCCATAACAACTTCTACCAAGTTCAACACAGAAACAGAACCTAGTACAGAATCCTTCAGATATAAATGAACATATAGTGTTAATCATTTTACAAAATCACCCATAGAAAAGTAGGGAAGAAAAAGGAAACAATATTAAGCATCCTCGGGGCATTTTAGAAAGTACATAAAGCATAGATCAAAATTGAAAAGAAGAATTAACCTGACTTCCATATGATGAGCTCAAAAGACTAGGACCTTTCATTACGATGAGTTTTCCACCAAATCCAAATGTTACAAGGGCATGAGAAGGACGTCCAGCTGATGATCTTCCAGCATGAGGGGCATATGAATGCTGCTGTCCACCCTGTATCGATTGTGAGGAATAACTAAATGGCTTTTGATTTTCAGCAAAATCATTTGAGAAATTTTTCTGTTCACCAAACTTTGTGCTTGAATAATTAAACTGATGAACAGTGCCCCTGCTTGTGCCAAAGCTTTGTGGTTGAAAAGTCCCATTTGCTAAACCATGATCATGGCTTACATTATTGTACAATGCAACTGATCCAAAGGAACTAGAAGTATTTTGTTGATCTTTGTTCATAGAAATATTTGAACCGAAAAAATGATTAACTTGCTGGATACCGCCAGAGGTTACATTATCCCCTCTTGTATTAGCAGTCTCGGTTGTGTACATGTCAAAACCCTGCTGTTGGCTACCACCATACAAACCAGTCCAGCTTTCATCTACAGGTTGATTATCAACACCTTGCGATCCATAAGCACTGGCTTGGCTATACAGACTATTATCATTGGGTGAGAGATTACTGGTAGAAGCATGCCCATTTTCAACTCCTTGAACAGAAGACTGAAGGGTTGAATTGTAAGTTTCCAATGACTGCCATTCTTGGGCAATAGTATCATAGTACCAACCAGGATATTGAGGATCAAAAACCATATGCTCTGGATACCCATTATTCCCATGTGAAACCTGACTCCAGCTAGTAACACTTTCAGTTGCACCGGTTTCAGCTAAAGTTCCAGCAACAGATTGAGCAGTTTGCTGCAAGTAAGAGATCCCTGATTTCCCATCAGAAGCCGCAGTCCAGTCCACAGATGCATTGGCCTCGGAGCTTAGCTGAGTAGTGGCAGTTGCACAATAGCCATCTATTTGATACCACTGCCCAATGTTGCTGTCATACTTCCAACCAGGATAAAGATCCTCCCAATATTGACTACTACTCAGATCTTGTCCATTTGTATGTTTTTCTGAAGATGCATCATCAGCTTGACCATCTTGATACCGTACGTAATTCACAGAAGTATTTAAGCCATCACCTTGCAGGTTTATCTGATTTCCTAAAGCCGCGTCACAACCTTGACCCTCTTGATATTGATTGACAGAGGCATTTACGCCATCATTCTGAACTTCATTACCAGGATTCACCACACTATTCGAACCATCAACCGCCTTCGCCAATGGAAAATCACCAGATTGACCTTCAAACTCACTGAAAAAGTCAGAATACGACCCAAATACAACGCCTCCATTGGAATCAGCATGAAAAGAATTCCAACCCACCTCCTTAATCCCAGAACTACTGATTTTCTCACTAGTGCTTTCCGCCAAAGCAGAAGCAAATTCCGCTCCCTTCCCAATCTCATGCTCACCAGGATCTGTCTTACTATCAAGCCCAACTGAACTAGCAGATGGCACCAAGTTCCTCTCATGTTCAACTCCCACATCAGATTTCACAGTACCCAATTCTTCTTCCCCTTTGAGATCAACCCCACTTTCACCACCACCAGAAACCTCAAATGCAGCAACATCAACATCACTGATAGCCAGATTCGAAAACACTTTCGCCTCATCGGAATCATTGCCTTCCACAACAACATGGCCAGACTTAACCGGCTCCATATCATCCTCAACCAGTTTATCAAAGAAATCCTCATCCGTCTGATCCTCCACATGAAATGGAGGATTGGAAGCCATCACCCAAAAACCCTAACCCTTCTTCACCGATTCCTCCTTGATCTCCCCAAATTCACCGCGAAACACGCCCCCCTTCGCAATTTCCTAACCTCGATGTCAGAGCTAAACCTCGAGATCCAAAACAGAAACCCTCAGAGTCACTGAACACTCAAAAGCTAAACCTCGAGCACAAGGTGCAATAACCGAAACAGGGAAAAACGAGATCTGGGAAATCTGAAAACTCGCGCAATCCAAATACCAGAAATCAACGAAAACGTACCCGGGAACTGCACAGCTTATGGCCTCAATTCAACGCAGAAGAGGAACAAAACAAAAAACAAAAAAAGTCAGAGATCCATGTTATCAATTTCTCAAGCAATCAATCGGATAGAGAATATTTGGAGAGAGTAGACAGAGGAAAAGCCCTCAATTTCGCACACACCAACCAAGAACACAATACAACTACGTTTTTTTTTTTCAATTTTAGATTATTTATCTATTTGTTGTTTTATTTTATTCACCTCGTGTAATTTTCTCCCGTTGGTCCCCATTTTATATATACATACAAGAACACAGTACAATTACGAGCGTTTGGAATGCATGTGAAAAAAAAAATTATTTTTATAGTAATTTATTTCAATGATCCGATATTGAAATAATCAATTTTGATAAAATTCATTTAGTTTGTATTTGAAAAATGAAAGCAATTGCTATTTTATATTATTTTAACTAGGCACGGAACCTGTGCATATATGCACTAGTGGGTTTGGTGTTTTGTTTTTATGTTTGAAATTATAGTATAGTTATTTAATAAAATAAAAATTATATAATAAGATTATTAATCTATAAAATATAGAATATAGAGACGAAAGAAATAAAGATGAAGAATAATTAAAACATCCTAGTATATAAAACAATAGTAAAAATTTAAAGAAATTTTTTCCGATTAAATTCAACATCAAAATTGGTTATTCGAAACCATATAATATCATTTCTCAATCATGCGGAAGCATTAGGTGGAAGAATGGTGGGTTTCATAAGCTTAAAGGCATGGAAACATGAGTCTGGGTGCCTAGTAATCGATTACAATAGAGTTGTAATCGATTACACATGCATCAGAGCATTAGGGTGGATTTGAGACTCTCGTAATCGACTACACCCGAGAGCAAACCACATCTCATGCACAACTTGCGCTCTGGTGTAATCAACTATCACATAGGTGTAATCGATTACCCGATAGCAAAACACATTAATTTTGTTCTCTGATAATCGATTACAGCACACTGGTAGTCGATTACCATTATAACAGAGTGTAGTAGATTGTAGAAAATGGTTTAAAATTCAACTTCTAACCACCTTAACTTCTCCATATGACATCTAATTACCACCAAACTTTGACACAACCTAATATGCATCACTTATGACGTGTGGCTATTGGTCGTACCCAAAAATACCCAAAAACGAATGACTTATGTACAAAAATATGTTTTACACGTTTTAAATCAAAAACATACAACTTAAGGTCCATTTGTCATTCGATTTGGTCCATTCCAAATTCCACGAGTCCTAAATCATGTGTGCACAATCTATTAGAACCATCCAATGGCATCCAAACATTACAAAACACAATATGGTCAATCCACTTCCATGTTTATGCATAAAATTCACTTAAATGCAATGCAATACAGTTCCTGCCCATATCATGTATGCAATGCTTTAAAGCTCCAAATCACATTTCCTGGACATATTGCATCTCATGCAATAATACAGGACCGTCCATGGTCACCGCAACAAAATATCAACATAATCCATATCATCATTATATACATGAAATCAAAACATAATCTTAGCTTCGAGTGAAGTCGTTAGCTACCTATGATCCACTACATAGGTATATATATATATATATATATATACATCATCAAAATAACTATATACAAGAGCTGGTCAAGACTATATCACCAAAAGCTATACAAAGCCTACACACACACACACACACACACACACACACACACACACACACATATATATAGTGCCTCCGTACAAGTATGGTGACACCTCACCAATCACCATCATGATCAATCCCACTAAAAAATAACCATGTAATAAGGGTAAGTATATTATATTTTAAATGACAGCCAGTGAATCGGATTCAACCTATCCAATTATATACTTGATCCGATGTGGATACCGGTCCCAAAAACTATCTACCCCGGATAATATAGAACATGAGATTTACCTATAAGGTGCTAATCGAACCAGACTGTCTCTCAGGAACACCGAAGTTAAAGGGCTCCACAGTACGGAACATGTGATTACCCCGGCCAAGATAGGCAAGTGGGCAACTTGCACCTGCAAAAGCTGCAGATTCTGACCCTGACACAGGTCAAATCACCCACTTGTGTTTTGAGGGAACCATGTATAAATAGCTCTTGTCATTAATGCATAAACATACTTAAGTAGATCTAGAGCACTCTTACTCTGTTATTTTTTGCTCCATGATACATACCTTTTCTGTTATAATCGTACTGACTTAAGCATCGGAATCACTTTTGCAGGTACACCTCCGGTGTGGTTTCAAGGACTACGGTTGACTTAAATTTTGAGTACCTCAACGTGAAGAGCTTGGAGTTCCCACTGAATCCAAGTTCATAATACCAGACTCTCACTGAGACAGTGTAAGAAGTAAGAGAGAGAGGTTCAATACCGGTACGAAGTCAACAACTTTGACCCCGTATACTAGTCAGATCAATACCATACATCAATATATTATAATTCAAATCACATAGCACTCTCATTCAACATAATCACATTCCAACAGATATTCTTAATATCAACCAAATTCGTAGGCTATCTCAAGCTATAACATTCTCAAATACATGTCAATGCACACATTCAAGCGGATCCGAACAAACACATGGAATATTATATTGTTGCAGCATAAAGGCTCCCAGCCATATCTCAGTTAATCTCAACTTTCAGCTAATCTGACCATTTTACAGGTACCAAACTGTTTGTCCTCTCACGCAACACAATCACTCTCGGCAACAATGGTAGTGTTGCGGGCTAGCCTTGAGTCCCACTTAAAAGACTTGTCTTGAGTCCCACTCAATGTCTCTTGTGAAATCCAAGAAACCACCAACACATAAATAGTAAGCATCTCATGCTATATAATAACATCCATTCAACTATTTCCTTTCATCTCATGCAATATCATAACACAACAAATATTTTTATTGCATCTCATGCCATATATTAATAAACAATCAATTCTCTTAATATTATACACAACGGGGTATATCACCAACACCATCAATTAATTAATTCAAATCATCATAGTTCACAACAATTCACTATGAATCACAAAATCCATATATCACAAGCATGTAATTATACCTCTAACTCGTCCATAAATCATACATTTAAAATATAATTGCTCCCCTTACCTATAATAGATGATCCCAAAAATCTGAAAAGTCTTCCAACACTCTCCAATCACTAAAAAATAAACTCAAAATTCCTAAAACATCAATGTTTAATTTTTAATAACTCACACATCATTACAATTGTATTTCGAAGTCTAAATCCATCAATTTATACAACATTCGGTAAATTATAACTTACCATAACACGTCAACAACCTCTAATACTTGTTTCCAATAACGCCCAAACTCCGAATTACTTTCGGAACAAATTGAAGAAATCCCAACCTTGTAATGACTACCACGCTCACAAGAGGGGAAGAGTAACTTGAAATCTTGCCTTAGCTTGAAAGAATTTGGAAGAAGATGGATGAAGTGGAGTTTGAAGCCGTAGAGAGAAGGGTAAGGCACCAATTTCTTTTCTTTGTTTTTGCATGTTCAAGCACGAGAGGAAGAGAGTAAGGATTAAAAATTGAAGAAAGCATTTCATTAAGGACAAATAGGTAATTTCATACTTATTCTTAATTAACTAATTAATCATTCTAACCTTTTTGCTTACTAATTAATATTAATATAGATTACCCATAAAATCTAACTTAGGATGTTACTAACAGTTATGATTAAATAGTATTTATGTTAAATATGATATATCCACGTAAAAATATAAATAAATAAAGTGAAAAAAATAACGTATGAAACGAGAGATTATTCAAATTATTATATGCAGGGTTAGTTTGGTGTTAGAGACGAACATTTTTTTGGCTATGCTAGAAATTATATTATAGTTATTTAATAAAATATACAAGTTATATAACATGGTATAAAAAAATAGAAAGATAAAAGAAATAAGATGAAGAATTATGATTAAATAAAATTTATGCTATATATAACATATCCCCGTAATAAATCAAGTGAAGAAATAAAAAGAAAATTAACATATAAGAGAAATTGCTCAAGATATTATATGCACCAGTTAATTTGGTGTTGGAGAGAAATGTTTCTTGACTACAATTCAAATTATACTATAGTTATTTAATAAAACTCTCTCTCTCTCTCTCTCTCTCTCTCTCTCTCTATATATATATATATATATATATATATATATTAGGAATATGTACATATAAGAGGAGAAAAATTAACCTACAAGATGTATAAAATGAGAGAGACTACTTAAGTCATCTTTGTTTCATGTTTAAAAATTTAAAACGGATAAATTTTAAGAGTAAACAAAAAACAAAATAGAAAAATGATATTTAATATTTTGGTACTTATACTAAATGTTGAATACTCCTGTGAGTAATAGAATTTCTTATTTTTGAATTAAAAAATAATATTCACCAAAAAAAATAAAAAATAATGAAAACCAGAGCATCACATAATCAATCACAATCTAATAAAAAGGAAGAACAAGCATATTATACGAAGCACAACCTAATGTATAAACAGTAACAATTATTTTATTATGAAAAACAAAGCAAGTGTATAAAAATAATTATAAAATAATGACAATAATTTTGTTATTATAAAACGCACCATTTTATTGTTTTTTAGTATTCATCTTAAATGTTATATATTCTCCTCACAGTTATATAAATAAATAAATAAATGGTAATTTTAAATTTATTATAGGCATGGACACTTTATAAAAAGTTGCTTGAAGTTCATTGTTCAGAAAACAAAATTTTACTATCAATTAATTACTCTAACGGTTTAAATTTCAATACGTACAATTTTTACTATTCAATGAATAACCATAAAAATTAGTTAAAAAATCAAAAGTTATAGACCATACAAGAATTTTTTATTTATATAAGTCCTTAAAGAATCATCATCATCAAAGTTGAACTAAAACAATATTCTTTCTTGGGATGAAGTTTTCTACGTTTTTACAGGTATTATGAATGATGAAGATGAAAGAGAAATAAGGATTACAATTTTCTTTTTCTAATTGATTAAAATAAATAAATAAAACATAAGAAAAGGTTGTTTAATTAGATATGTTACATTGGAGAGATGCACGTGATCTTTTTTTAAAATTAAAAATTAATTTGATTTTATAATTTAATATAACGACTGGTGTTAATTTTCTTCATTTTCACAATAATATTTTTCCCACTAAAATCGTTTCCCGTTATAGATAGGTATTTATAGATATAGTTTATTATAATTATAATCAATTATTATATATGTTTAGATGTGTTCGGTGAAAAGTGGTTTTAAGATGATCTAATTCATTTGGATTGAATAAAATAATGGATTTGAACTGGTCTGAATCGGGGACTAGCCACAAAAGTGGTTTTAAGTTAATGTGTGGGGACTAGCCACAAAAGTCAACTATAGTTAGTGTTTATACATCGGTACAGTGAGTATCCGGTATTATAGTCCGATATCACAGTGGGTGATACCGGTCTTACTGTCGTGGAGATCGTTCTCACCAAGCTTTCATGTTGGTGATGGGCGAAAGATGGTGTTATCTGCGAAGATTCTCTGACGCTCAAGTCAGTAACCAGAATGAGAACTCAAATTAAGAGAGCTTAAGCAATGGAATAGTATATAGCAAGAATGAATAACATCACCTTTTCTGAGTGTGAGAATTAGCTATTTATAGGTGAGCATGGAGAATGAATCGTCAGGTTTGGTCAGGGGACAAATAGTATACTGCTCAGTGTACGACTCTGACACGTGACGCGGGGAGAGCCGCGTCTCCCGCGAACGTCCCCTGTAGCTGTACCTTGTACCTTTTGTCGGGTGACGTAGATGCTTTCCGGTGTGCGAGGTGTTGACCTGGACATACCGGTATAGGGAGAACGCCTCATACGGGTTTAGAGTTTGAAGGTTTACCTGCAATATCGGTAGCACAGTTAGGACATATAAATTACGTCCTTGCCCATGTGTCGATATTGAGACCGGATCAGGATTGTTTTATAATTAAGTTACAACAAAAAAAGTATCAATAGTTTGTAATATTTAATATATATTTAAATAAGTTAGTTAATAGGGATAAATTTAGAAAAATCAACGAATGACTGATTTAAATTGAAACATCCCGACTTAATTAAGACAAACCCGACTTGATAAAAGCAACCCGAAGCCGAGGGAAAATTTTTCGCGTCGAAATAGGAGTCGAAAAATAGAAAATGGGGTCAGAGTGTCACTCGCTTGGCGAGATTCCGACTCAGATAAACGGAACTAGTAAAGTCGCTTGAGCGAGCTCCTACTCGCTAGAGCGAGTCCCTACACTCGGTGTTCCTTCATTCGGAATCGGGACCTCCTATCACTCGGGGAAGGTCCCATTAGGCCACGCCTCACTCGGGATTCCTCACTCATAGTCAGATCCCCTTATACACCTGGAAGGTCTCATCTCGGACGCAGTTCGCTCGGAAGCGTTTTAACCTTCACTCGGAAATTATTCTGTCGGTTATGTCCACTCGGAACCTTTAAACCTTCTCCACTCGGAAGTATTTCCCTTCGATTATATTTCACTCGGAAATATTTTAACCTTTCTCCACTCGGAAGAGGTTTCCTCGACTATATCTCACTCGGTATCATCTTGACCTTACTTCCCTCGGAAGTGATCCCCTTGGTCCATTTTCACTTGGAAAATACTCTAACCTTTCTCCACTCGGAAGAGTTTCCTAGGTCAAGTCTTACTCAGAAATATTTAAACCTTATCCACTCGGAAGAGGTTTTCTAGCATAGGTTTCACTCAGAATTATCTTGACCATTCTTCCCTCAGAAATGATTCTCTCGGTCAATTCTCACCTCGGGAGTATTTAACTCTTTCTTCCCTTGGAAGAGGTTCTCTCAACTATGTCTCACTCGGAATCATCTGAGCTATCCTTCCCTCGGAAGTAGTCCTCTCGGACATATCTCATTCGGATCTATTTTAACCTTCTTCACTCGGAAGAGGTTCACTCAGCTATTTATCACCCGGAAACATATTGACTATCCTTCCCTCGGAAGTAGTCCTCTTGGACATAACTCACTCGGGACTATTTTAACCTTTCTTCCCTCAGAAGAGGTTCACTCAGCTATTTATCACTCGGAAACATATTGACTATCCTTCCCTCGGAAGTAGTCCTCTTGGACATAACTCACTCAGAACTATTTAATCTTTGGCATTTCTCACACAACAATACTTCCTGGACAATTCAACAACCTCATAACAATATATATATATATATATATATATATATATATATATATATATATATATTCATATGTTCATAATTCTGGGTAGTTCAAACTCGTGTATCTACTCAAAACCACCAGTTTAAATATGAGCCGGCCAAGGCTATATCAAAATTATACACAATATGCACATTATATCTGTACAAATACTCCTCACACGGCTTAATGAGCACTCGTCATTCACCATCCCGACCAATATCCACTGAAAATATAGCCACAAGTAGGGGTGAGCATTTTACATATTAAATGACAGTTATTGACTCGGATTAATCCTCCAATTCTCAACTATACAATATCATGTCTCAAACAAACAATAACATACACTGTCATTCAATATGATTACACACATAACATCATCCAATCGGGATTTACTCAACTCATTCAAGGCTATATAATTCATGCTACTCTCAATAACATATACACAACCATACAAGTCACATTGCACTCGGCAACAATTATCAGTGTACACACATTCAGTCAATCGGATCCATTTGTTCATTATTAAGTTTTGTGTTGCAACATAGGCTCTCAGCCTTTTTCTCAGCTCTCAGCTGATCCGGCCGTTTTACTGGTACCAAACCGTTTGCCCTCTCATGTAACACAGTCACTCTCATCGACAACGGTAGTGTTACGGGCAGCCCTGAGTCCCACTCAGTCGGCTTGCCTTGAGTCCCACTCAAGGTCTTTTATAGTATCACACACATATACATTTGATTACCATTTCAATAATAAGCGTCTCACGCTGTATGCCCTCGACATTCACATTATCAAGCCCTGAGTCCCACTCAGTCGGCTTGCCTTGAGTCCCACTCAAGGTCTTTCATGGTATCACATGCATATACATTTGATTACTATTTCAATAATAAGCGTCTCACGCTGTATGCCCTCGGCATTCACATTATCATCAACATGAATCTCATGCAAGCACTCGGCATTCTCATTATCATCAACATGCATCTCATGCAAGCGCTAGGCATTTTCATTATCATCAACATGCATCTCATGCAATCACTCGACATTCTCATTATCATCAACATGCATCTCATGCAATTCAACATGCAAACATGGACGGAAATCAACATAACACTACATAACTCATAGATATCATATATCCGGGTATTTCGTAGGTTATCACTCAACCAGAACACACCAATCATCACATTTCAAAGTTATAAAACAAATAGTATAGTAATTTCACCCGGAACCCGTCCATAAACCATTCAGTTGAAATGTAAAGCACCCCCTACCTACTGGAATGAAGTTCCAGAAGCTCCTCGAGCTATCAACGCTGACCGATCGCTCTTCGGTCTCTCTTTCTCTACTAGACGACCTTCAGCTCAAGTCGTCAAACTCCGAACTCGACTTCGGAGAAACCCAAAGCTGTTCTCTCCCTCGAGCAGCTCCGTCTCACCAACAGTGGAAGATTTCTAAGAATCTGAGACACTCAACGCTGCTCACGAGGAAAGGATGAAGAAGAAGAAGAAGAATCTTAGTTGAACTTCAGAGAGAAACATAGATGGTACCTCTGCATGCACGAACAGAGAAATGGCTAAACTCTCACTTTCTTTTCCCAGCTCAGCGTGAATGGAAGAGTGAGAGAGAACGAAAACACTTATATAGTTAAGAGGGCACATGCGTAATTTTCCAAGCCACTTTTAGTTAATAAGCCATTAATCTTAATCCGCCCAGTAATGCGCAATCAGGATGTTACATAAATGGTATATATTCTCCTTAATCAAAGTATCGAATTCAAGCATTATGGATGAAGAAAAATACTCGTTAAGAAAGTTAGCTCAACTATAATGTGAATGTTACGACTTCAAATAGAATTACTTGCAGTGAAATGGTTAAAAAACAAAAAAATAGTTGGATAATACTTCATCAATCCTTTTTATTACAACATTTCATACTCATCAATAAATTTAGTTATTCTAGGTAAATAGTTAATTAGTTATTATTCTTGTTATACTTCTAAACTTATCATTCATATTAAGAAAGAGAAATTAATTTTTCAAATTTCATTAGTATCAATAGAGAAATTGTAATTAATAAAAGCTGTATTAAAAAAACAATAAATGTACATTATTGATTGAAATGAGTCCTATAAAAAAACACCAAGAAAAATTTCAAAACATGCCTTTTAATCATCATCTAAAAATTTTTAGATTCCTATTACAATCTAATTTTTATATTATAATTTAATTTTGATAAAAGTTACTAAAAATGTCATAGTCAGATTATAATTTAAAAACCTAATATTTTTTAAACAACCAAACTATATTAAAAAAAAAAACTAGTACTAGAAGTACTCACCATACAATTACGAAAAATTCATGAAAAAAATATAAATACCCCAAAATACAATCTAAATACACATTTAATCAATTGACTAAAGAATAAATAAAAACTCTAACTTCTTTTCGAAGCTAATTTCACACGTTATAATTAACAGTCTCCACTGATTAACATATATTCTAGGTTTTTTTTCAAAGAATACATCATTTTTTAGTCTCCAAATAAATTACTAGCATCTATCATAAACATTCTCAAACACAGTCTTAAATGTTTTATGTAGACAGGTGTTTTCCTAAGATCCCATTCAGTGTGATTTTAAGTTTTTTGTTTTAAAATTTTAGGGTCTATTTAGAATATTTATGAGTTTTTGATTTTTTTTTCTAAAAAATTAGAAGTTTCTAATAAATGTGTTCAACAAAATAGTACTACTATTAAGTTGCGTTTAACTCATTTTAAAATAATTATTTATCATATTTATAAAAAAAGAAAAAATAATTTCTTTGTATTATAAATTTATAAACCTTCCACCCTAAATATATAAAGCATGGAAATGGCGTGGAGGTGTGGTTTCATCCTGAAACAGAAACAAGAAGGAAATGTGGCGTAAACATTCCGATGGAGGTGATACGGTAAGGCCTCTTCTAGAAACGCTCGTGTTTCTGTTAAAAAAATTTCAACCTTATCACATGACCCAATAGCAGCTTCCCAATGTTGTAATGGCTGTTCCTGTTCAACCTTCTTGGTCACGGGATGTCATAGCTAAACCTTGTTCGGTCGTGAATCAAATTCGTCCATCCATGTTGGATTACGGGTTGTCACCGTTGGGTTTAGTTTTTTAACTGGGTTGGTTAAACCTAAGTTTATCCAATTTAAAAATAGATCCCATCAAAAAAAAGTTTTAATTGTTTTAAAATAAAAGTTAAAATTTATTAAATTCATTTTCATAACTTTATGTAATGTAGGGGTTTGATGACTTTAATCTACTATGTATTTATATAAAATATTTTTTTGTCATTGATTTGCTATTATTATGGCTGTTTAAATTTTATGATTATTTATTATTATGTTTAAATTTTGACAATTTTTAAGTCATTTTTTAATTTTTTGAAATTGGTGTTTTACCTCTTTGTTTTAATTTTTGTTTTTCTTTCGATGCTATATAGCCTTAAAGCATCATCACCACTACCATTGTGGTTACCGCCACAACTGCACCCACCATGACCATCCTTAAACACAAATGACAGTCATTGTCATTGTCATCATTATTATTATTTCATTTGTCACTACTAACACTATCATAACCACCGCTACCACCTTCACCACAGTCATCACCTTTGTTACTGTTACCACCACCACCACTGTTTCCACCATCAACATTGCCTCCACCACCGTTGTTACCCGCATCATCCTCATTACCACCCTCACCACATGAAAGTAGAAGCATGGATGATTTTTTAAAATGGTAAATAAAACTTTTAGTTTATCTACAAGCATATTTGGAATAGTTGAGATTTTTTTTTTTAATTTCAAATGTATATTTGAAAATAAAACATTTAAATTAAATAAATTAAAAAATTTAATATAATTTTAGGACAATTTAAAAAGTAGATTTCAAAATCATAAATTTTAATTTTAACTATTAACTTTGAGTTTTGAAACTATTATTTTAATTTTAAAAAATAGAAAACTAAAACTCTCTTCCACAATTCTACGTTTCATCACAAGACAGAAACAGTTTTAAGTTTTTTCAGTTACGGATTATATTTATTTATTTGCTACTTTATTTTATTCACCTTTTGTAATTTTCTCCTCTCGGTTCCGTTTTATATATACTAACAGCAACAGTATCACCGTGTCCAGTACTTGTCTATATTTTTTAAAAAGAATTTAAATTTAACATTTTATACTATTTTTATAATATACCGACAAATTTCAATTCCTTTAACTTTTTAATTTTGTAAATATTTTATTATAGAACTCAATTTATGTTTTTTGAAAAAATTATTTAATTTTGGGACTAATTAAAATAAAAAAAATAAAACTAAATAAAAAACATGTTATAATTAAGTTTTAAAAAATTAAAAATTAACTCTAATTAAATAATAAAAAATAGAAGTTAGAGTGTATCAGTTTAATTAACTTTTCTTAATATATGTCATTAAAGAAGTTTTTTTGGGTTTCACATAACAAAAGTGAAATTAGATTAGTTTTTTTTTCTTCCTTTTTTATTTTATTTTTGTTTTCAACTTATTTTTTTACAAGAACAAAGTAGGCGAGAGAAAAACTTTCCCCCACGTATATTTTTCTATGAAGATATTTCCAATGTAGACTGTGCGTGTAAAATATTACTAAAGTATAATATAATAAACATGGGATGGACCCGTTACAACTTAAAAAAGGAACACACATTTGTTGTTTTGAAAATGATTTTTATTTTTTCCACTAAATAAAAATATTATTTTAACGTCTTTGTTTGAAATTTTGAAAAGTAAAACAGAATTTGAAATTTTCTTATTATTTTGAGAAGTTATTTTAAATTCTTTCGGTACGTTATTTGGATGGCTTTTTAAGAGAAGTTAAAATTTCAATTACCCCTAAATTAAAGTTTTTTTTAGCATTATAAATAAGCATAATAAAAATCTCAATATTCATAAAATCCATTTATATAAAGGATTGTTTGGAGTTTTTTTTATTTTTAAGTATATTTTTTAGAAACAAGAAATATTTGACAATATAATTTTTAAAAAATAATTTAAACTTTTAAAACACAAAACTATTAAATAAATTTATTCTAAAGATATATTCTTAAAATCAAATTTTAAATTATTTGAGGAATTAAATAATTAAACAACAATTCCTCATTTAAATATTATTTTAAATAGTACAATGACAAAACATTTATTATTTAAAAGGTGTGAGAATGAATCTAATTTGTAGCATAAAAATATTTATATATTCAATGATTTTCATATAATATTTGAAAGCTTTTTAGATAGGTTGTTTCTAAAAAATAAATATTACAAAACATTCAAGTTGTTTCAGATTTTCATGTCATATTCTTTATTCATTTAGAATTGAACATAACATAATTACTCTTCCAACTAATATCTTCTTTAAGTTTCGAATCATTATCTTTTCTATAGCTCATGATTTGTTAAAAGTTGTTTGTCCACCAACATCATCAACAAGGAAGAAAAGCACACACGAATCACAAAGAAAAAGACCTCAAAGGAGTTGAAACTTGACAAGGAAAAAGAGAGAAAAGTGAAATGACTTCAATGTGAATTCTCATTGATGAAAAAACAAGAAACAAGTTTATATACAAGCGAAGAAAAAAAACTAACAAAGTAACTCATCTAACTGAATACAACTTGCATAAAACTAATTAACTAATTGAAAATAATTAAAAGATGCATTAAATAATTAATACAAGCTATAACACCCCCTCCCCCACCCCACCCCACCCCTCTTAAGAATTGCAAATGAATCTATCATGCCTAACTTGCACACAAAAGCTTCAAAACATGAGAAAGTAGTGGCCTAGTCAATATGTATGTTATTTGGTTGAAAATTGAGATGGGAAGGATATGAATCAAGTCACTACGAACATTGTCTTTAACAGTGTGATAATCCATTTCTATGTGTTTCATTCTTTTATGAAATATAGGGTTGGCAGCTATGTGCAAGGCTAATTGGTTGTCTTAAAACAAATCGATAGGTTTCTTAAGCTTTACATCAAAGTTTTTCAACAAACTTGATAACCACTGCGCCTCACAAGTTGCAAGATCACGAGCTATATATTTCGCTTATGTTAATTATTTGGCAATTACTAATTGTTTTTTGCTTTTCTAAGAAATTATAACACTTCTTAAAAATAAAGGGAAAACCTGTGATAGACTTCTTAGTATCTAGGCAAACTCTCAAATCTGAATCACTATAGCCCATGGAACGAGGATAGACTCTGTTGGGATATATAATCTTTTGGCAAGACTTGCTTGATGTATCTAAGAACTCTTGTGGCTTCCTTGTAGTGTGCATTTGATGGGCAATCAGTAAATTGACTTAGCCTCATAACAACATAGGATATATTTGGCCTAGTGTTGGTTAGATAAATCAATTTCCCAATTAGTTTTCTATAAGAACCAACATCTTTATAGGCATCTTCAATATCCTTGTGCAATTTTGTTATGGAACCCGTAGGGCTAGTGCAGGTTCTTAATGCAAGCATTCTAGTCTCTTTTAGTAATTCAAGAGAAGACGGGATGAGGGTGAGTTTAGGTCCTCCTAATGCCAACCCTATAAAAGTTAAGACAAGTTTATGAGGGACAAGTTGAAAATTATGCAACCTAACCTCATCCACATGGGTTCCCGTCGAGTTCAAAAAAACCCATAAGTATCATACCTTATTATATTTTATATTTTTTATTAACTTTAATAATACAAATATATATTTTCAATATAATTTTTATATATCTATTACATTTAATCAATGTTATACTTGAAATAGACCTCAAATGTCTAAAAATAATAAACTTAAGATCTATACCATATTTAAGAAAAATATATCAATTTATTATCATTATTTAACTAGTATTTGAAGGTAACATAAGTACACACTAGAAGGAGGTTGAATAATGTGTATAACTTTGGCAAATTCTTTGTCACAAACATATATTCAAACATCTATTTGGCTTTTCTCAATAGACTTATAAAAACAATGACACAAAAAGCAATTTTAAATAATTGAGAGAACAACATACAAGCAATTTTTATACTAGTTCACTTGTCAACCAAGACTATCTCTAGTCCATGTTCAAGCATAATAAAATTTTGTATTATTGATCAAGAAGTTAAGTGAAGTCCGTGACGTCCTCTAATTATTTACCATTATTTTTAACCCTTTAATTAAAATCCCGAATAAATTTTTCACAAATTAATAACCGCACCTATACAACGTTTTCAAGGCCCAAAAACACAAGGTTTGGAAAACAGGGGCCTGACGCTATGTGTCATGTTGGTGCTATGCGTCAGCATGACATTAGCAGCAATGCTGCTGCCACTCGTTTTAAGCCTTTTGGCCAACTTTTGACCTACCCAAATGACTTATTTTTTGTCTAGTTGCCATGAAACTTCACGGACCACATGTTTTCTCTATTCCAGAACTGTTAGCGCCGTTAGTTCGCCAAAATTCCATCGTATCCTCTACTTTTACGGAAAAATGTATTTAAACCAAAATGATGCAAATGCATGCACCAAACCTACCTAATAAGCTTCAAACTATGCATAGCCTATATCTCGATCACATATATGATGTGATCACACTAGTGTCATCAAAGTAGCAAAAAAATAACCACTCAGTTATGCACTCTAGAACTAAACACATAGAAACTAGGCAACATTTTATCCGTGATCATATGCATAACGGTGATTGCACGCTTGAGTTTGTTGAATCATCTAAATAACCAACATATATTTTTACTAAACCTTTTCCTAAAGAAAACTTTTTTTATAAGAGTGAGTTAGGCTTAATAAACTCATCTTGTATTGAATGATTACTTGTGTGCGTTAGTTTGTGTTTTTCTATCTAGAGCGAAAAAGAACCTTATAAGTTTTTATTTTAGGAGAACAAGTAACCCATAAAGAGATAAGCAAAAGGTTCAAAACAACCAAGGAATGGTTCAAAACAAGAAGATAGAGCAGTTTGAACTAGAAATGAAAGTAGTTCAAACTAAAATGCAAATACTGGTTCTAACTACTCACCGACAATGGTTTGAACTAATTCAAGAGGAATAGTTCAAACGAATCTAAAGAGTGGTTTGAACCACTGACACATTTTTCATGCCTATGGGTTTTATTGGGCCTCCACAAGGAAAGTCTAATGGATGACAGAGCTCTGCCTTTATAAATAGAACCTTCGTCCTTCACTTGGTGTCACACCTTCTCTCTTCAATCTTTTACAAACACTCTTCCTCTTCATCTTCGATTCTTCTACAAGTTCCATAGCCTCCAATAAACACAAGAGGAAGGTAGTTTTTGAAGATGATAAACTAGAACCTAGACCAGTTTATAAAGACACTAGAAAAATTATTTTCCCATTATGAGCAGACATAGATTTTCTATGAAATGAAGGCTTTTTGGCTGCTAAGCTAATCGATTTTTATGATCTTGGTACCTTTGTTTCTGTCAACAAGGCCTATTATTCACCATTGGTTAAAAAGTTCTACTCAAACATACAAGAATGGCACAAGTCATTTAAAACCAAGGTGCAAGGTCTGATGATCTCCATATATCTTCAAACTTTTATCGAGGTTCTTTCTTTGCCTTTCTCTATGCCACTTTCTTTGGAGACTGCACTTCTAAAAGGTAGAAAAATGAGTTTGATACTATGACTATAAGAACTAAACTCTGTCACATGAGTGATTCAAAATTAAAATTGGGGGTTTTTCCAAATTTTATTATCTGAACGTGTGGTTATAATATCTGAGTTTTAAAATGTGTAATTATAAAATTTATAAAAACGGTGCAATAAAAAAGGGAGTGCAGAGAAAACTTAATATTGGGTTTTTGGTCGCTGAGTAATGGATTAATTGGGGCGAGAAAAAAGAGGGCCCAAAGTATCCAACAATCCATTGGTCCATTTGTCTTTAAAAAAAAAACACAATGATAGATCGTTTTGACATAAAACAAAAGGAAGATAGATCGTTGACAAAAACATAATGATAGATTGATCTACTGTTATTTTACCAAAAAAAGATAGATCTACAGTTAATCAAATTTGAGTTACATCATTATCTTACATTACTAAATTTAAGAGGGTTTATTTTCTTCACTTTTTTTTTTCTTTTGCAAGTGGTAACAAGGATAAGAAGAAAAAGAATATTTATAAACAGTTTACATTTAAGATTTTTATAGTTATTGTGGTTTTATATTGAAACGCGACAAAGGAACATAGGTTGGTGTTGGGAGCATCCAGCTAGATTATGGGGCAGATTGTTGCGTGCCAAAGCTCTGTAATTTTTTGAATGTTTAAAATCAAAATAGCAGGTTAAATCAAAAGAAAAGGATGGGGAAAAGTAATAAAGTGCATGAAAAATCAAATCAAAGCCAATAAAAGACTCACAAGAGGTTGAGATTCACAATTCTCAATCAAAATTTGAATGATTTCGTATCCGTCTAACTAGACAGTTGTGAATATTTTCAGAACCGGACCGGTCATTGAACCGGAGAATGAAAACCGTATTAAAATTGGGGTTCAACCATGGTTGAACCGGTAGTATTAAAGAATTGTCCCGGACCGGTCACCTAAGTGGTTCAAGGTTCAACCGGTCGGACCGGCCGAACCGGTTCAGTTTTGATAACAATGCTTATGACAATTAAATTAGGGTTGAACCGGTTAAATTTTTTTATTCATTTAATTGAAATTTAATTTTATTAAATGTCATATAAATTTATACTAATCATTAGATTTTTCTATCAATTAACCCACTAATTTTACAAACCAAGTAAAATAACATAAAGAAAAACTTTTAAAACGGGGGAAAGTACACCTTCCTGGGAGAATAATGCTTGTCATGAGTCGTGCAATTCGCACGTCAAATTTTATATATATTCATTACAACTTTATTTTTGGGACGAAGAGGAAGTACATTGGAAACAATTTTGTTTATTTTATTATGAAAATAATATTAAACTATAAAGTAAAAATAAAAATCACATACAAGTAACACATGGGTTGTATTAAGTATTAACATTGTAGAGTTTCGTGAGAAGCACATTGTGGCAGAAAGGTTGGAAAGCATACGACAATTCAATAACAAAAAAATTGTCGATTCCTTTTTGATATTTCCAATTGGCAACTAAAACCCTTTCAATCTTCACTTCCATTCCCAACACACCACCCTAAGGAAGCTACATAGGACCAAGCCTGTCTTCATGTGTCGAAAGTTATATTCGGTTTTAAGTGATCACAATTCCCCCAATACTTTATATCCTATCTTAGATAACACAATTTTTAAATTTTAGTGAAAAACCCACATTTTATTACCATCATAAAGTAGACAAATTTCTCAGTTGTTAAATTAAACGCTTATTTTATTAAATACTATTAATCCTTCATTAAGCATCTGATATCTTATCATTAATCTGACTGATTCTTGGATAGGAATAGTACGGGGTTTCCCCATTGTGCTCGGATTCTTCGTTCTGTTCAACCAAGATAAGTCTTTCATAATAAAACAAAAAATACTTATCTGCCACCAAAATTTTAAAAAATAAAAAAAATGAAAATAATAGTCGATATTTCTAATTTTCAGGATTATTATTATTATTTTTTTCTCCCGGTCTTCACGTAACTAACTTGAGGGCAAACAGAACTTCAGAGTTTACATTGGCGTCTCTCATCGTTCACTGTCTCTGACTCTGTCTACGGAAAATCGATTTCATGCCTCACTCACGCTAAAACAATAGAACAACTGAGAAATGAAAAAGAAAAAAAAAACTAATGATGAAAAATTTAAAACGTTTTCCTATATCTTAATCAAAAGCAGAAGGACCTGGCAAAACAGAATAAGAGCACAAAAACAGAACAGTAGCAGCTTTAAAGGCAAAAGAAAAACACATAACTGGGTTTGAGTTGTTTAAACTTTAAAGTTAGTTGAAACAACCTAAGAATTGAATGCTTCTAGGAAACTGAACTTCAAGTTCAGCTCTTGAGCCTGCTACTAGTAAACATAAATATCAGAGACAGTTGGTGAAACTATAAAATCATAAGCTATGATTGTACCATCCAAAGCATTTTCTGATCTAACAATAAAGATAACGAGATGCTCTCACCTACTATTGTAAAAAAATATTAAAGAAAGATTTTACTTTACCCAATCGCAAGAAACAAATGAATGATTAAGGAAGCTAAGCATCGGAAACAACACTAAGATCATCTTCTTCAGGTGGAGCTGGCAAATTGAGATCTAAGAAGCTCTGTCTCAATTTTGTAGAATCACCATTATTAGCGGTTGAGGAAGAAGAAGGAATAAGGTGAGATCTCTTGTGGCCACCAAGTGCTTGACCAGAACCAAAAACCTTAGAACAAAAGGGGCATTGGAAGATTTTATCATTACCCGAAACTTGCACACGGACACAGACACTTCTGTGACTACCCAATGCGCGTGAAGATCGAAACGTTTTGGCACACTTGTCACATTTGTGCTTCCCGCGAACTCTCCTGAACTTGATCTCTTCGATTAATAACCCTTTTGACTTACCCACTAATTTCTCTTCTTCTTCGAAAGCATTGACGTTGTTGTTCATCTTGTTCTTCTTCCACGTGTCCCTGGACAGCATCATGAGACACATGGCAACGTCTTCTTCAGGGGAAGTGTCGGAAACGGAGCTAACCGGTTGTTGTTGTCGTGAGGGCGATTCCATGAAACTGAGTTTGGGCTTCTTGGGCTGTGAGATTGGGCCAGGAATGGGTCTTGGATTACGGTTGGATCGTGGGCGAGTTGGGTTGTTCTTTGACTCGGTCTCGCTCTCTCTGTCTTGAACGACAGAGCCGGTGTGAACAGGGAAAGAAAACTCGGGATCTGCAAGCTTGAAACTTTTCTTTGGGTTCTCTCTTAAGGCATAAATCAGAGACTTTTCATCGGATTCTCTGTGTGAGGGTGCATCGTGTTCGTGTTCTTCTTCATCATCTTCATATTCATCATCTGAAGAAGAAGAAGAATATTGGGGTAGCTTAGGAGGAAGAGGAAAGGTGGCTAAGTGAGCCTTCATGTGGCCACCGAGTGCTCTACCATTAGGGAATGTCTTTGAGCAAAGCTTGCATTTGTGGCTCACCATTTGATGAGAGTGAGAATTGGAGATAGAGAGATTGAGAGGAATATGAGTTTCAGAACTTAAAAGGAGTAGGTAACAAGCATTCCTCTCCACCAATAAGACACACACGACCCAAAAGTTATTGTTGTTGCTATATTTATTTTATTTTATTTATTGGTAATTGTTATTATAAGTTGTGAAGTGTCAACACAACAAAATTGTAACAGTCTCATTAATTATTCTGTGCCAAACTAATTAACAAAGTGTGATCCTCTACACCAAAAGAGAGCCATGAGTAACATGCAAACCTTGCCTACTTACAATCACTTTTTCTATTTACTGCTTTTTGTTTCTCACTCTCCATCTACAAGTGCCCACCGAAACTTTTTAATGGTATGTTATGTTAATTTTATAAAAGTAAAACTGATACTATTTAAAGTTAATTATCTATTTTTTAATTATATCATTGCTACGTAAAATTCTGATGCAGTTCCTAACACATGTTAAGATTATAGAAAGATTTCCGAATGATATTATTAAACTTAGGTTAATAGTTGACTCGGTTATGTTTTAAGACCTGAGTCAAATTAATCAGTATATGTATATATATTATATGATTTTTTATCTTAAAAATAAGATTTGTATAAAATAAAACTATAAAATGTTCTAACTTAATAGAAATATAATGCTGAGTAAAATGAGTAGGAATCAAATTCCTACAGTAAACATGATAAACCTAACCCACAAATGTAAAAAACAACACAAAGGAAAAAAGAAAGAGAAGAGAGACATAGCAAGATTAATGTAGTTCACTTCATGCTTTAAAAACTACATCCACGAACAGTAACAAATTCTACTAAGATAGTGAAAATAGATTACGGATGGATTACACTTCTGGTTTTAAATAATATATCCAAGATCTCATTCACACAACTTTAGATAGTTTGCTGATGCACTTTAGACGCTCCGCTTCAGATTTCAGACACCTTTGTAAAACTCTTGCATAACTTTACATAAAAGCTCTGCATACTCTCTCTTACTTTTATAGCTATACACACTTTCTTAAAGTCTATTGTACACGTTGCTCTAAAACTATACAAAAGACTGCTATGATGCTCCTATTTATAAAGGTCCCTCAAAAGCCAAAAGCTAACAACTTTAAAATAAAAAGTTGTTACTCTTAAAATAGAACCATTTACACTTTAAAAATAGCATCAAACCACATAAAGGTTCAAGACACATGATCTATAAATCTCTCCCTTGGATTAATACCTCTCTAAACCTTTAGACGTTGAAACTTTCGTTGCTACCTGCCAGAGGACTATTTCCAATAATTAATATTAAGCAAGTCCAAACAATGCATAAATTTGCTTCTAGGAACAAGTTTTGTAAACATATCAACTAGATTTTCTCTTGTATCCATCTTCTAAACTTTGATCTTTTTTCTCAATACAAATGAAATAGTACCTAACATTAATATGTTTGGTTCTTTTATGGTGTACTTGACTCTTTACGAAACAAATAGAACTCAAGTTGTTACAGTAGATCAAAGTATGATCTTGAAGAAAACCAAGATAACAAAAACTAAGCCTTTTAACTAGATTCATTCTTTTGCTGCTTCAGTCAAAACTATATACTCTGTTTCTATTGTAGATAATGCAACTTAAGGTTGAAGGGTAGCTTTCCAACTCACCAATGAATTTCCAAGAGTGAAGGCACAACCTATGATGGATCTTCTAGCACCCAAGTCACTGCATAATTTGAATATGAATATCTAATAAGGCAACAACTTGTGTCAGCTCTATAAATGAGTCCATGAGATGTGTTATAGACCAGAGGGTCCCTGAGATGCCTTAACCATGGGTAGTCGTGTATTAGCTGCCAAAGGTGTGCTCAATGACTTTGCTTTATCCATCCCAAAACAATACAGAATCTTCTAAATGCACTCCTTTTATGATAAGAAAAGTTTCTTCTATGAACGGTCTCTATAGATCTCCATTCCAAAATCTTCTTACCTTTACTCATGTCTTTCATATCAAACTCTCCACTTAAAAAAATTCAACTTTTGAATTATAGACTTTCTCCTTGCTTTAGTAACCATATCATCTACGTACAGGAATATAGGTACCAACAAATCATCCCCTATCATCTTGTGATAAGCACAACAATCATACAAACTTTTACAAAACTCCTATCTGACTATGAAATTGTTAAACCTCTGGTACCATTTCCCAGGAGACTACTTTAACTCATACAAAGATCTTTGTAATTTATAAACATAGTCTTCCTTGCCTTGAAAAATAAATCCCTCTGGTTGCCTTATCAAGATATCTTTTCCTAACTCTCCATGCAAGAAAGCAATCTTTACATCTAATTACTTCAGCTCCAAATTCTAATTTCTACCAATGTGAGTAGAACATGGATAAAAGTGACAATAGGAGAGAAAATCTAATGATAATCAACATTTTCTTTCTGACTATAGCCTTTTACAACTAAACGAGCCTTGTATCTTAATGCTTTAACCCTTGGAATTCCATACTTTTTCTTAAACATCCACTTATAGTTAATAACATGTCTGACATTAGGTAACTTGACTAGCTTCCATGTCTGATTTTTGTGAAGAGACTCAGTCTTTTCTCCTATAGCTAAAATCCATTGAGACGGTTCTTTACTAGTGATAGTTTGTCTATACATGGCTGGTTCCAAAGTATCAACTTTTTCAAATAGTGTAAAGCATAAGCAACCATGTCTTCAAAACCATATCTTTAAGGAGGTTTGATTTTTCAACGAGTTCTCTGTGCAACTATAGTTTCTGCTAGTGCTTACTCTGCTTCTGACTGTTGATAAGAATCTTTGGTATTCTAAGGTGTTTGAGCTACTTCAAACACCCAATCAATGTCATCTGTCTAAGTTTCTTCAAATATATCTACATTAGTATGTTCTTCTTCCAGAATTTCAGATGTGCGATCATCAACACAATCTGATTGAGGTATTTAACCAATATGCATTCTGCTTGAAGTAGTAACAAACTCCACCTATTTGGTGGCATCATCAACATTTCCTATAATCACAGACTATTTTCTCGGGTAAACCAAATAGGCTTCATCAAATACAACATCTCTACTACAAATAATCTTGTTTTTTTTAGATGGTGATCAAATTCTATACCCGTTCATCTAATATCCATAACTCATAAAAACCTTTTCTTAGATCTAGGTTCTAAGTTACCCTAACTAACATGACAATGAGTTGGATAACCAAAGATTCTAAGAAAGGAATAATCAACTGGTTCAGACAATCATACCTCGATGAGAGTTTTGAGTTCTATGACAATAGAAGGAGAATGATCGATGAGATCACATGTTTTATTTATTGTCTTACCCCAAAAATTTCTATTCAAGCCGACACTGGAAACCATACAACAAGCTCTCTCCAATAATCCTTGTACCTTTTTTAATAGTATTTTTTTGCTGATAAAAAAAGGCTCTTTCCAATAATGTTCTATCCAGACGTTTAACAACACTATTTTGTTTTGGAGTATTTCTAACAACTTACTACCTAGCTATGCCTTCTTCATAACAAAAATCATTGAATTCAGCATAACAAAATTCAAAATCATTATAAGTTTGGAGACATTTTACCTTTCTCCCTGTTTGATTTTCTACAAGGATCTTCCATTACTTGAAGAACTTGAAGGCCTCATTCTTGTGCTTCATCATGAAAGCCCAAGACATCCTTGAATATCATTTATTATAGAGAAAAAATATCTAGCTCCTCTAAGGAATGGAACACATAAAGGCCCCCAATAGTCTAAATGGTTATAAACCAAAGTGGCCTCCAAAGTGTGCAAAGCCTTCGAAATGTTTATTCTATGTTGCTTCCCAAAAACGCAATGCTCGTAAATCTTACATCCCTCCATCTTATGATCTCCCATGAGATGTTGCTTTCTTAGAATGATTGTACCTTTCCCACTCGTGTGACCAAAATGTATATGCCACAAATGTGTCATAGTTGGACCATCTCTTTGAGTTCAACCATCTATCTAAATTGGACCATGTTTTTCAACATGAGAAACTAATGAAACTAAACTTAAGATAGTAAAACCTTGAAGGATATATAAATTCTCAATTCTACTTCTTCTCAAAACCACATAAGAACCTTTTTTAATTTCCATTACTCCATTTTCAGCACTGCACTTGGACCCCTTTGAATCTAAAACACTCGTAAATATTAAATTCTTCTTCAAATTCAAAGCATGACAAACTTCAGTGAAAATTCTAACAACTCTATCATGCATTCTGATTTAAACTAAACTAACACCAGTTGTCTAACATGGCGCATCATTGCCCATTAAGACCTTTCCTCCAAACTTCTTATCATATGAACTAAACTAACTTGCATGTGGACACTATGTCCTTCAGATCTACCTTGGACTTCGTTTTTTTTATTTTTCATTATTTTTCTAATTTTTGAAAGAATTTGTTATCACCAATTGCAGCAAAATTTTCCTCACCATTTTCAAACACTATATGATGAAGCTCCTTCAAGTGTAGACTTGACTTAACTTCTTCAAAGGTAATGCTTTCTTTCCCAACATTAAGAGAACTAATGAAGTTCTCATATGAATGAGGAAAAGATATTAACAAAATCATTGTAGTATCTTTATCTTTGATCTTGACCTCAATATCTCAAAGTTCCATCAAAATTGAATTAAACTCATCCAAATGGCCTTTCAAAGATTCACTTTCCTTCATATGGAGACTGAACAAATGTTGTCTTAGAAGCTATTAGTTGCAAATCGACTTAGTAATATACAACTTCTCCAATATCAGCCACAAGCTTGCAATTTCCTATTCTTTAGCAACCTCATCAAGTAAGGATAATAGAATCAATGATTGAGCTTTCTCATCTTGTTTTGCAAGATCCTCTTTGACGACACCCATAGGGTTTAACGATAAAGATGCTCAAACTTTGTACTCCTTTGATAGAGCACACATCTTGATACGCCAAAGATTAAAAATGATTCTCCTATTGAACTTTTAAATCTTGATGTTATTCGTCATCTTCTCTGATATACCCACACACAAATCCAAAATCTTGATTTCTCTTGATACCAGTTTGCTAGGTAAAACGGTGAGAGAATCAAATTCCTGCAACAAACATAACAAAAACCAGTAACTAGAAAAGATAAGAAAATTCAAAAAAACAAAAATGCAAGAACAACATAAAAGGATGAGAGAACAATAAGAGAGACATGATAAAATTAGCATGGTTTACCAAAGGCTTTAAAGGCTACATCTACATGTGGCAACAAATTCCACTAACTTAGTGAAAACAAATTACAAATGAGTTACAACTTCTGCTTTTGAGTAACTAATCTAAGATCTTATTCACACAACTTTAGATAGTCTGTTAATGCACTTTAGACACCACGCTTCAAACTTCAGACACCCGTGTGAAACTCTCCCTCATAGCTCTAAAAAGTTTTGCACACTCTCGTTTACTTTTACAGTTATAAATACTTCTTAAAGGCTATTGTACATGACAAAAACAAGATGGGATCTCTTAGTAATTCAATTTTAAGGAAAGATATTTTTTAGGGGGTAAAAGGTTTATCGAATCATATTAACACTACACTTGAGAAATAGATAAGAATATGGTTGATAAGTCAAAGGTTGATCACCACAAGTAAACTTGATAAGATCAGTTTAATCGTTATAAATTTTCTTGATAAGATCAATTTAAATTGTCATAAGATAAGTTGTCTTGATAAGATCAAACTTAGTTCTTTACTTAATGACCAAGAAACCCCCACAAAGGAAAGAATAGAGGAATGACTCAAAACTCAAATTGATTTTTTTTGCTTTACATGAGATCTTATTTATAAGATTTTGAAAACTAATGAAATCCTGAAGGAAATGAATTCCACTAACTATTTAACTTCCTTAACATTAAAACTTGAAATAAACTCCCATTAACTATTATAATGACCTAAAAACTTATAAAAACTCACCTAAAGAAAACTAAAACACATCTAAAAAATGTGTTTAATAATAAATATGAAAAATATAAAAATATAGATATTTTTTGGTTTAATAACTAGGTTGCCCTTTTGATTCATATCATTACTTCCCTATTTGGAATGATTCAGCTTTAAAATAGCACTTTTCTTTGGTTGCAGAATACGTCCTCTCGGGTCAAAAGTCAATCTCCTGAAACTATTCTTTACTTGAACTCCACTGACATAGTTAACCAAATTATAAAATATTTTATATTTAAGGAAGAGATCATAATTACTCTTAGCCTCTTTTAGAGACTTAATTCTCAAGAAAAATAATGATTTCCTTAGAAATTTTTGCAATTCTTGACGAGGTTCCTACTTGAAAAATGTATCAATACTTAAACTAGAATTGTTAGGATGTATGATGGTTAAATCAAAGGAAGAAACAACACTTTTAATCTCATTTTTTCTTTCATTTTCTTCCTTACTCATAATTTTTATTTTCCTCTCATTTTGATTTTCATTCACTTTTTCATTTATCTCATTCTGTTTTTCTTCGATTTCCTATTCTTTAATAACAACACTCAAGAAATAGATGAAAATATGAGTAGTAAGTCATAGGTTGATCATCATAAATAAACTCGATAAGATCAATTAGATCACCACAATTGCTTTAATAAGATCAAACTTAATTTTTTACTTAAGAACCAAGTAACCTTACAGAAGAGATAATAGAAAAATGACTCAAAACTCAAGTTGATTTATTTTCTTGAGATCCTATTTATAAGCTTTAGAAAACTATTGAAATCCTAAAGTAAATAAATTCTGATTAATGCTTTCATTATATTTTACTAACTATTTAACTTTCCTAACATTAAAACTTGAAATAAACTTCTATTAAAAACTCATAAAAATATTAGAAACTCACTTATCCTGTGCGCACACATATACTGATAGCAGGGAAAAATACATGTTTAATCTTTTAACTCTAGGTAAGTTTCAAGTTTGTCGTCTAACTTTGGTTTCATGAATTTCTACTTATATGTATATACACGAAGTGTGTTATTATTATTATTATTATTATTATTATTATTATTATTATTATTATTATTATTATTATTATTATTATTATTATTATTATTATTTTTATTATTATTAAGAGTTTAGTCATAGTTAAAGTTCTACGCCTTTCCCAATAAGTGTGTTTAATGGCATAGAACCTAGGCCCCTTCCCACAATCTTAGCCCACGTTACCAACTCAACCACAACCAATTGATATACATAAAATAAAATATAGATTTTCATTTTCAATCATAAAAGATATATTAAATTTTGATTTATTGTTAATGAAAAATTTTACACCTAATAAATTATAATATATCGAATATGAAACTATAATGTAATTATCATAATTTTTTATTGAGTGACATGTTAATTTATGATTTCTTTTACATAGTAAAATTTTCTTAATTAATTTTGAAAATATAACAAACATGCAAATTACTTATCCCCATAGAACTTATAATTCCCTTAATTTATTTTTTTAAGATACAAATTTTTATATATTTGATGTATTTTTTCATCTAAAAAATAAATTTGTCAATATCAACAATGAATCATTTTTTTATAAATATTTTATGTTAAAGATATATAAAAATTTCATCACTATTTAATAGTAATAAAACTTTAATTTTATTAGCATACATTCACGATATTGATCCAATACATAACCAATTTTAAGTTTTTGTTTTAAAAATTGTATGATAAGGCAAAAATTAGTCTCATAAATAGAAGAAATATGGAAGAACTAATTTGGTTTTGTATAGAAAATTAAATATATATACATATATATATATATATATATTAATATACTATTACTAAAGTATTGTATTACTAGCTTAACATATAATCTCATTATTGTTATTGTATCCCTATATATCTCTATACTCGCTGTGAGACTTTAAAAAACTTATTTTTCATTTTTATAAAGAGTCCTTTCATTTGTGTCTATGAGTAATTTACTCGATGTGATACTTTTTTTCAATAACTAATGTTATATTTTGAATAAAAAGTATCATACACAAAGCTTATCATCAACCCACACAAGTATATTTTTTGATGTGGGATTTCAACACTTACATTATATTGAATATAAAACAATAGAACAAATATTGAGTCTTTCATCCATGCAGTAATATATTCAATGTGAGACTTAAAAAAATAATTTTTTGCTCTTATAAAAAGTTATTTATTTGTGTCAGAGTAATATACTCAATGTGGGACTTTATTTCTAACAACTAATATTATATTTTAAAGTAAAATATACTTATATATATCAAACTTATCATCAACCAACACAAGTATATTTTTTGATGTTGGACTTTAAAACTTGCATTGTATTGTGTATTAACACCTGATGTATATAGAGTTTATTATTTCTCCCATAAGTATACTTCCCGATGTGGGACTTCAATGTCAAGGAACGAACAAATATGAATGTGAAGCAATGAAAACATCTTTCTCGTGAGTGAAAGATCGACAATGTACCCATATGTAAAACTTATCATGAACACTTGCATTGTATAGTATATCAATGCCCCTGTATATAGAGTACTATTCCCCCAAAAGTATACTTCTAATATGTAACTTCAATGTCAAGAAGCATCTTTCTCATGAATGAAAGTTCAATATGAGACTCTTTTTCTATCTATTGATACAAGAATTAGAGGTTGCTTATAATTTTATCTTTCATCAAACAATTGTATCTCTTATAAAGAGTTTTTCATTTGTGCCAAAGAGTAGTTTACTCGATGTGGGACTTTATTTCTAGCAACTAATGTTATATTTTGAGTAAAAAATAGCTATATATATATATATACCTATATATATATATATATAAGATTTTAACAATTACATTTGTGCACATAAGTAATTTACTCGACGTGGGACCTTGTTTCCAACAATTAATGTTATATTTTGAGTAAAAAGTACCTATGTATGAAGCTCATCATTAACTCCTATGAGTATATTTTTTGATGTCAGGTTTCAACACTTGCATTATTCTGTATATGAGAAATAACACTCAATATACATAGAGTATTATTTCCCACCATAAATTTAAAATAATTTTAACTATAAAAAAGAAGACCATCATATATGGGCTTGTATATGAGCTTGTGCTCATTAACCCACATGAGTATATTTTTCGATGTGAGATTTCAACACTTGTATTTTACTGTGCATGAGAAGTAACGCTCAACATATATAGAGTTTACTATTTCCACCGTAAATTTGAATTATTTTAACTATAAAAAGAAAGACCATCCTATATGGGCTTGGACATTTTACCGTTTAAATGACCCATATATAAATAGAGTGTGCATACCCTTATATAGTATCTTTCATCCATAACAATGAGTATTATACTCAATGTTGGACTTCAAAAAAAATTAATGTTTAACTCTTATAAAGAGTTTTTATTTATGTTTATGAATAATCTACTCGATGTGAGATTTTGTTTTCAATAACTAATATTATATTTTCAGTAAAAAATGTCTATATGTAAAGTTTATCATCAATCCACACGAGCATATTTTCTTATGTGGGACTTCAACATTATTTAAGCAATATATCATTTAAAGAATACATATATATTTTAATTTAAAAGGTTGCCATTGTGGTAATTTTACTTGCCTTGGTATTAAGGAGACATAGGTTCAATTCCCATAAATATTTTTTTATTTTTTTACTTTTTTTATTAAAAGTGTACGCATTATTCTTATTATATATATATATATATATATTATGTAACGTCCTAAATTTTAATTTAAGATCTGACTAGTAATAAATGAATAATGAAGGGAGATTAATTAATTATAAGCTATAAGGTATATTAAATAAGATTAAAAATGAGTTAAGTTTAAAATTAAATCAAGGCTACCAGAAAAGATTTAGGGATTAATTGAACTAATCAATTACTAAACTACTCTAAACTAAACAAAACAAAAATAAAGAACTAAGAAAAAAAGATTTTCTTTCTTCTCTTCCTCATAAACTCGTAACCCTTCTTTTCTCATTTTCACCATTGCTTCATCATATTCCTCTTCATCCTCCCCTCTACTATGCCCTCCTTTTTCCTCTTCTCTACCTCTATTCTTTCATTTACAAGGCAAGGCTCTATTCAAGGCAAAGGGCAAAGCTTCTGTTTCTCCTCTCCTTTTCTTGGTCGTTGTCACCAACCACCATTATCTTCCCCTTCTTTGTTTTTCCAATTCAAGATAAAAGCAAAGGTTATTCCATCCATTTCGTTCTCCTTCACATGCATGTTAGGGGTGGCACAAGAGTTTGATTCAACTTCCTAAAACCTAAGGTATGTGGGTTTTGATCCTAAACCCCCATTGTTAAGTTTTTGAGGTTTTAACTCTAGTTCCTTCGAAGCAAAGCTTGCAGGAGTGGTTAGAGTTCGTTGGTAGCGTCAAAATCCTTCAGTACATTTTGTAACCTTCATTCGACTTTGATTCGGTAAGTGGAAGCTCTTCGAATCTAACACATTTCGCTAATAAGGTTTAGCCCTTAATTAATTATGGTTCATGTAGTCTAGGTTAAGTTAGATTAGCGAATTTGAGATTAATTTAGGATTATTGAGTAATCAAGTGTTTTTGATATGTAGGTTGGTAGGTGATTTTGGGCAAAAATGTTATCTTCAGGACTGACATCAGTCCAAGTATGGAAAAGATGCATGACATGAGTACATGGGTATTGAATATAGTACCTACACACTACTATTTGTCTTTAATTTGAATATATTGGGAAATAGTAATATATATTTATGTTGTGCGATGTTATGATGATTGATGATGAATTTATGATTTATGTTAAAAATTGTGACTGTGAATGATAATTGCAAATTATGATGAGATTGTAATTGATGATGATAGTTAATATTGGAATAAAATGGTGATGATAATTGGGATGATAAGTCAATGATATTGATGTTATGATTAGTGTTATGGTTTGATGATATTGATGATTATTGTGATGCATAATGATGATGATGAAATTGATGAAATGATGACCTCTTAGTAAGGGAAATTGCAAAGAAGGGCAATATGCGCAATTGAGTTCGTAGTGATAAGACTATATGTTAACATTATGCATCATATGCATTTAGCCGCACAAGGGGATGCGAGGGACCCTTGTTGCCGACCTTGGTGGGGGTGGCTCCATAAGGGTGTAGGAAACCCCGTGGGCTAAGAAGGGCCTAGTCGCTCTACGTCAGCATATCCAAGAGCCGACTTGCAACACCATTTTATTACGAGTCGTGTCACTGAGGGTCACAAGTGTTGCAAGATGGGTAACAGTATGGATATTTGGTAAAAAAGTTAGGATATATGGCCATTTGTTTAGTGCTATAGTATAACCGAGCTTAGTCAGATCCGCATGGCATATTGATGCATTGGTGGTATGAGATAATAGGTAGGGCATGACATATGCATACTTGCGTTATATGGGTGATGATGAATGAATGTTGATGATAACATTAATGATATCGTGTTGGATTAAGGATAGTGTATGTGTATATATGATGTTGATGCATGTGTACTGGTGATTATTGTATGATTTATGATTAGTGTAGCCAGTACATCATTACACTATTTGTTACTTTGAGTTACGTTTACTCTTTCATCATTTTTTTAGTGAGTTTATAGGGTGACGATGCAGTGAACTCCAGAGGAGCGACGAGTTCCCAATACTGGGTAGTTGGACCACATAGGTGGCTCCGTTTTACATATTATATTTTGGTCGTTTATACACACATATGTTTTGCACCCAATGAAGGATAGCATAATAGCCCACTATGTATGAGATTGAGATGAATTATGTGATGATTTTGTGAATGGCCATGTATGGTTATAACTTTTGTTTTGGATTTGTACTATTTGATCATAATTTTCATACATGTTCAGATTACAATTTTCAAACATGTTTAGGTTATAATTTTCGTGTTTATAATAAGATTAAAGTTAACATATTTCGTATTTCTACAGTGAAGGTATTTGCCTCGTTTTAGATGAAAAAGATGAGGGTGATGCATTGAGAAAAAACAATTATGCATAGAAAAATAAATAGAGTAACTACTCATATGCAATCTATTGTATGGTTGAAATTTGTATATGATAAAAATGAATTCAAATAATCTTTTTACAAGTAAAATTGTAAAATTTGTAGTCTGAACTTAAAATTCTAACACTAGGTTTGTTTTATATGAAAATTATATGAAAGTTTCCTTATGAAAAAAAACTTTCTCATGCTTCCTCATATTTGGTTATATTTGTTTTATCAAATTAAAAAACTCCGTAAAAATATTCTCTTCATCAAGAGTTTTCTCACAAAATTTGATAAAAATAGAAAATGTTCTATGTGTTGTATTTACCTTAATTACCCCGTCAACACGACAAAAAAATTAGATCATAAATTAAACATAATAAAATAATAATGGTAATAAATATGATAATAATACTAAAATTAAAAATAACAATAACACTAATACTAACAATGATAAAATATAAAAAAGATGTTATTATTCTTTCAATAAAACATAATATTATTTTCCAACCAATTTCATATGAACCAAATAATTAACAAGAAAATAATTCTTTATTTTTCATCTCTGTCTTTCATACTATTTTCTTTTTCACAATTTTTGTAATTTTCTTATGAACCAAACAAAGTTATATGGGTATCCAAACCTTTTTGTTTCCAACAAAATTACCTTCTATAAATATATGTTACAAAAGGTAAAAAATAAAATAAAATTTCAGGCACTTCCGAAATTTTTGTACGAAGAACATTAATTTGGAATGAAAGGTTTTCCTAGTAACAAGTAAAAATGCAGTAACAGTGATAGCAATGTACTATACCATGAATTGGTGAAGGGCAACAACATAATTAAAAATGAAATAATTAAGTGTCATTAAAAATTGGGTTAAACTAACCCAACCCAAAAATGGTTTATCTGTTAGTAGAGCTTCATAACTTGTACTATATTGAATTTCTTTGATTATTCAACATTAGACTTTTATCATTGTCACCATCTTTAAAGGCTGATGCCGAGAGTAATTTTTACTCTTTTAACAATAACTTAATAATAGTAGTACATTATGTGGGATAACATCAAGACCTAAGTACCATATTGAGGTTATGTAGTTATTTAATATAAGACTCGTCATTATCGTTTCTTTAAAGACTGACATTCATATGACTTTCACTCTATCAACATTAATTCAGTATGCTTTTCTTACCCCATTTCCATGGATATGACTTAAACATACAAAAAGAACTTAACTAAAAGCTTTAATCCGTTAAATAGAAAAATCTTATAGTTTACATGGGATGTTGAAGTTGTTTAGAAAATGAAACCTCTATGGCATAATATAGGGCAGTGGTGTGAGGGCCATATGTTCTCTAATAGTAAGACTTAACAATATGCTGATCGACAAGCTGTCGTCCCCAACGTGATCAGTTTTTGATACTCACACACTTGTTCGTCGATAAGACATATCACGCCACACTTTTATTTTCGAATAATACCACGTCACCTACTTCGCTACATTTATGCTTAATGCTTAATTTGGATTTAGAGATATCATCTAAAAGAATAAAAAGAAAACAAATGCAAATGTGAGAAATAAAGTACAAATAGGATTATAAGTTGTGTTCTTTGAACGAATAAAATAAAAATAAAAGAAAAAAATCTAATGGGTGCCGATCGTAGTGCTCAAAAGTGGGTGTTTGTTTGAACCACTGGATCGAAAGTTTTATTTCATGGTAGCTCTATTTTTGGGAGACTTTTGATTAAGGTCGTGCGTTAGATTATACTTAACCGTTTAATTCAATCATCTGAATAATATAAGTTAGATTAGATTTTTTTTATTAGATGAAAGTTGATCCAATCCAATTAAGGGATCCTGCTTTTTATGTTTTTTTTTTCACACATTAATCTAACCTAAGAGTAAGTTAATTTATGCATAACCTCACCCCATCCGTTTATTCCAAAATGGTAAAACTTAATAACATTACTTTCTCCTCCTTGAGTTTATTTCTCTCTTAAACGCTATTTTGTGTGATCTTTCTTAGTTTTGAGACTTTAGCATGTAATGTCGATTATGAATTTGTTATTTCTAATCAAGTTTTAAATTTAAATGTATGATCATGAATTTCAATAATTGTGACTTTAGATTTTTTTATATTTCTATTTTTTTAAAATTTGTAATGGGGTTATAAACTACTCAGATATTTGATATTCCGAATTAAACCAAACCAACTTAAATTGAGTTGAATTTGTATTTTATCTAATCCAATTAACTTTCACAAGTTTATTTATTTATTTTTCAAATCTGATCCCAACTCATTACTTGTTCATCATTACTTTTGACCTTTACCTTTCATGGGTAGAATTGTGAAAGTAATTTCTCTATAATTTCTTTCATTCTTTCACCTAAAAAAAGGATTCTATTAAGCAATGCCTCGAGGATATTGTTTAAGGAAGATAACATTTTAATTTTTTATTTAAAATTACATGGAAATTGTTTAGAAATTATGATAATGAGTTTTAATAATATTTTTAAATAAAAATTTTCTATTTTTAATTTCTTCACAAGTGTCCTTAGAACACTTGTTAGTATTATCAAAAAAATGAAAGACAATGAAAACAAGATAAAATAAATTAATTTAAAAGTTAAATTTAAATACAAAAATTCGTTTTAAAAATCTTGTGGTATTTTTTAGGTTTAATTTTGTATTTGGTTTCTAAAAAGTTTTCTAGATTTGTCAAAATCCTAATAGAATTTTTTGTGGGGTTGTAGTACCTATAAAATATAGGTTTCTGTCATTAATGTTTTTTGTTAACTGCTGATGTGATAGACAGAAAAGCCATATAAGTTAAGTTAGTCTCCTGTTATTGATAGACTATTATTCTAGTAGACATTATTTAAGGCTTAATTATGTATTTAGTCTCTGGAAAATATTCTAGTTTTGTCAAAAGTCCCGATAATTTTTAAAAGGTTTTAGTCTCTATAAAATTATTAATGTTTATTGTAGGTCCTTATCAATAATGTCTTCTATGTTAACTGCTGATGTGATAAATGAAAAAGCCACATTAGCCAAGCCCCGTAAAATTATTTAATATCCTAGAGTAATAATCCATCAATAACAAAATATGTGGTTTATATGATATGGCTTCTCCATCAAACATATCAACAATTAACTAATAGAAAACATTACTTGAAGGACCTATAACAGGAGAAATGGTTTGTTAATAACAGGAGAAATGGCTTGATTGATATGGTTTCTTCGTCTGTCACATCAACATTTAACATAAGATATTAACGGCAGAAACCTATGATACATACTTATAATTTTATAGGGATTATAACTTTTAAGAAAATATATAAAATTTTAACAAAACTGAAAAACTTTTCAGGGATAAAATAATTAAGTCTATTTTTTATTAATATAAAATTATTAATTATTTACTATCTATTAATAATATTAAAAATTTATTTAATTAATTTTTAAACTCTAAAAATAAAATTCATCTTTCAATTTTATTTTATTTCCTTCCAAATGAAAAGAAAGTTTTCCTATTGCAAATCCCATACTTCATATTTTCTTACCGGGGCTAGAGCATCATGTGAAGGGGCCATGTATGAGACTATTTTGATTGAGAATATTTTAAAATTTATTATAAAATAAATAAGATTATTATAAAAGATAAGATACTAACATGATATATAAGTAAAAAAAATTAGAGAAATTGAAAGTAATTAAATCACATAATAAAATTTTGTTTTTCTTAACATATTATTACAACAATGTTATGGAATCCATCTTTCATAAAAAAGAAGTTCATTTTAACACATCTAAAATAACGTTCTAAAAAATTATCTTTTATTTTGTTTCGAATAGTGTTGATAACTCATTACATTTTTCTTTTACTTATGTCATATCTATATTTAGTATATAATTTGAAAATGAATATAAATGTTGATTGGGCCTATGGTCAGCCCTTGCGTTGCGTCAAAGTAGCTCCACCAATGTTTCGTTTCTTTTTCCACTCAAACAAACAAATGAAATATATTATCTATTCTCTAATTACCTTCTATTTATTTGGATCTTCCTAATTTCACCTATAACTATAGCTATAGTTGGCAAAATATACAAGCCGTCCTAAAGGTCACATGTTTTAGGTTGGGTAAAAAAAATTCGTATTAATACATTTAAGATGTTTAAATCAGCCTATTTTTTCGGTCAAGTCGACCTAAAAATTCAGGCTTTTTCCGACAGTCCTAATAGTTTTATAGAAAAAAGATTGAGATTGTTCGGTTTAAGGTGGGTCTGATTTTATAGGTTGAGCTAAAAAAAAGGCCTCACTAATTCAAACTTCAATTTTAGATGCCCAAACTCATATATTTACGGGTAGGCTGACTCAGCCGATCAAGGCAGACCTATCTTTCCAACCTTACCCATAACATACAAAGTTGAAAGTTGGTGTAGCTAGAAACTAAAAGTTGATAGGTAGTTGATTGAACTAAAATATATTTGATAAAACTAGCTATTAAATATAAAATAATATAAAATTATGTGTTTTCTTTTAAAATATAAAAGAATAATTAACTATTTAAAAAAACATTAGTAATGATAACATTATAAAAAAAACTCAAAGCTTTAAAGCTCACATGACACTTCAATTAGCATTTTTTAATAAATACTACAAGCTATTTAAACAAGTCTTTTTTTTTTTATCGAAGAGAGCGATTTATCTAACATACTTTTAAGCTAATAAAATAATCTACTAGCTAGGTTCATTTTCTATTCCTGAACTTGTCAAACTTATACAAAGTTTTGATCTTTTAAATTATAAAAACAAATAATTTTTAATCCTAAAAAAGCATGACGTTAAAAAACGGACTAAAGCGACTGGTTTAACCAAAAAATAGGTATTGGTAACCAATCCAATTCGATTCAACCAATGAATCGATATATGACCAAATCGATATTCAATTAGTCAAATTGATGAATCACCATTTTAAGCGGTTAAGTAAAAAACGTATTGTTTTTGTTGTGCTTTGGTGGTATTTTGGGCATTTTTTATGTTTAAAGAATATTTAAGGGTTTGAGAGATAGTTTTGAACGTTAAAAATCTCTAAGGAGTGTATTATTTTTAGTTTTTAGTATTATGAAGCAATTATATTATATTTTTACCAATATTATTGTTTTTCACTACATAAATAACGGTTATGTTAGTAGGAAGGTTAAGCTAGTTTGAAGTAAGACCTAAAACGTTGCCCACTTCTTCCATGGGCCTATGTAAATAGGAGTAAACTTCCTTACAAAGTGCGATGTCCCTTGGGACAAATGATCTAGATTCAAAACAATTTTTATTCACACATTAATATTCAAAATTCAAAAGATGTTTGAAGTAAAAATAAGCTATATTTGATTCTTTTAAAAAATAATCAATTATACTTGTTATCCAAGAATGAGTTAGAGTTACTTCTCAGCCTTGTCATGGGGTGGAGGAGTCCCTACACTTGTGCACCTCCTCTGACTAGCTTATGGCTTTAAAGCTAGCTTCTAAGCCGCTTCTTAGATCTCCTCATCCCATAGGACATCCTTAAAATCCTTTTCAGTCAAATTGGAGAATGCAAGGCCAACCTCTTCCTTCGATGGGTGGAACCCAACTCGAACACCATACGTATCTTTAACCTAATTATCGGTCTCTCAACAATGATAATTGAGTGGTTGGGTCACTCTTCGAGCCACCCCTGAAGCTTCCCTTTCCTCCATCACTTGCGGTCATGATCAACCATTTAAAAAATACATCAAATATTAACAAATAAATAAAAACAATTATAAATAGATTTTAAAACTACTTATGCTTTATTTTGCTTATGATGTGAATCCAAAGTCTTGAGGCAATTTTGTTTAAATTTTAACAACTAGAGATAATTTATGTTATATATAGTCATAATTTGATTGTGTGTGTTCTAAGTCGCCTCTCAAATCTCCTCCTCCCATAGGACATCCTTAAAATTCTCCTCAGTCGAACTGAAGAATGCAACCCATTTGCTGGTCTCTCAGCAATGATAATCAAGTGGTTGAGTCACTCTTTGAGCCATTACTAAAGCTTCCCTTTCCTTTGTTGCTTGCAGTCATGATCAACCATGTAAAGAATACATCAAATATTAACAAATAAATAAAAACAATTATAAATCCATTTTAAAACTACATGTGCTTCATTTTGCTTGTGACATTAATCCAAAGCCTTGAGGCCTTTTTTTTTCAATTTTAACAAGAGACAATTTATGTTATAAATACTCAGTTTTTAAATTTTAACTAGAGACAATTTATAGTCATAATTTGTATGTATGTGCGTGTGCGTGTGCATGATAACATAATTTGTGATAACTTGATTTATTTTAAAGTCAATAAAAAAACCAATAAACATATATTGAATAAATCAATTAGCTTATTTTAAACATACCAATAGACCCCTAAAAAGTTAACCATCTACATTAAATATATATTTGATTATTAATTTTACGTGTGAAGATAATTTTAACGAATTTCAATTTTTAATTTTATAAAATATGGTTAATAAAAGATACCATGTGTATTCATAAATTATCTTATCTCTGGTTCTAAATATAAGCAATTTTTAGTGAAATTTTTTGGTCTCTTAATATTAACAAAATTATGCTTTTCCAATGTCATTAAATGTTGCAAATAATTATTCCCTATGTTCCTTTTTATATGTATTTTAAGGTTAAATCATTTATATTAGAAAAACAATTAATGTTCTTTGATTACAACATTTTTACATCTACTTTCCTACTTTATCCTCATCTTAAATTAAATATTTATTAATGCTATTAGTATTTAGTTACTCACTAGGTGAGGGTATGAGAGGAAAAATAATAATAAATGAGTTCTTGAAATTCTAAAGAGACAGATAAAAAGAAATAATTTTTGTTTAGAATGGAGACAGATAAAAAGAAACGACAGAGTACTTTCAATTACTATTCTTGACATATGTGAAATTAGTTATATTTGCTTATATTTAAAACGGGAGATAGTAACACATTATGCTATAGTGTGGGGTTAGGTCACCAAGCCGGCCTTCCTCTCCTATATCATGAGGAATTGAGTTCGACTAAAAGATAAATCATTTGATAGATAATGTGTAAATTCTACTATAAATCTTTGTGGAGGTTGGTGGTACCTCTAGCCTTAGCATGAGGGTGAACTTGATAGGTCATCCTTAGGTGAGTGTCGCAAAATTAAGTGCAAAATAACAGGGCATGAAGCACTGCAATTGCATGGCAAGCGGAGAGATGAATGATGAGGGACCAGGATTTGGTGCAATGGACTAACTTGACAGGCATGTATCAAGAGATTATAGAATGGCCTACACTGAATTAATGCCATTTCACTATTTTATTACCAGATAACCAGTTGGTTAGCAGCTTATGCTAGTAGTGACTCATCATCATCCTATTCCTACCCAATGCCAAGCAAATTCTAATTAGTATTTATATGAATTTTTTATTTTTTATTACTGAAAGTCATACGGTTATTACGGTTTTATTAATATAAATAAAATAAGGAAATATATATACTGGCCTTTGAAAATATTAACATCATCGAGTAATTTTCCCTATTATAAACGCACATTATCATGTTAAAAAATAAACATTAAGTTGATGATTCTTTAAACACGATAGCGGTGTTGAAGAATCGGATTAAACTTGGCTATTTTTTTAGTCTTCCTTTGTCTTGTTACTGTTTCATTTGTGTTTATAAGAATATTACATAAACAAATAGAAAGCAATGGGTTAAAAAAACTAACTCAAGCAAAATGTATAAATTATTAGAAAACTCTAAAAGAAATTAGAAAGCGATGGTAGATGGATTGGTGGCGGGTCAAGGAGAAGTTGATGTTGCACATATAACGCATCTTCTGGAATGTTGGCGTTCAACCAAATTCCGGTAAATGTTTGATGGCAAGAAATTACATGGCTCAATTCTCTGATTAGAGACGAGATAACAAAAATATCCTGAGTGAATATGACCGTATAACCATACAATAGATGGTTAAAATTAATCATGAATTTTAGTCTCAATAAATGATTATGTGAGTTTGAATTTTAATCTCAATCATGAAGTATATATACGGTCTAAATTCACTCATCTCATTCTCGTATAAAAGAACTTTTCTCATAAAATACATCCACTCGTATTAATAATGTTTTTTTCTATTTTATATAAATATTAACATGAAAAATCCAACTTTAGGAAGATGTATTTTTCTAAGACGACAAGTTGGTGTTGTTGTTGGTAATGAGATGAAGAAGGTGGCGTTGGAAAGTCAGGCACAGCAGCCAGGGCAAAGTTCTGCAGTTTATTACCACAAAAATATTATAAAGTGGGAGAGGTGGGGACAGCGTTTCACTAGTACTACCTTTTAAGGTTTCTTTAATAATATCTTCGTCACTTGATATAAAGTAATTTTATATAATTACTGGGTATTAAGAAAATTAATTAATTTAATTAAAATATTAAATGTATTTAAAATTTATATTAATTTTTAAAATTGTTTTTAAAATTATTATGACTTACTATATCATTTACCTTTTTCACTTGATTTTTCTCAAATTATAACCTAACTATTATAGGAGAAATAAATAATCTAATTAATGTATCTTATTTATTGTTATATTGATTTTAATAAAAATTAATAATATTGGTAAAAAAATTAATGATATACAAATTTGAAAAAAAATATATTAAAATTATTTTTTTAATTTGAAATTTATATCTAGAGATAGAGATGAAGATGATATTCTTTTTAATTATAAAATCGTGATATCATTTTCTCTATGATTGTTTCATGTATAAATATTGAGATACTTAAAATAAAGTACTCTAAAATTATACCACAATGTTTTCTAAAATTAAACTACTCTTAATTTATAGTCGTAATATTTTTTAGCCTTTGCTACTATCGCATCATACCTAAGTCATATTCACTCAAGCGAGACCTCTCTCGCTAGGGCAAGAAACTCACAATACCTAACCACCTCAGACTCGCTTAAGTGGGGCGTTACTCGCTCAAGCGAGATTTACATAGAACCTCACAATAAAAGTCTCACTCAAGCGAGATATCACTTGCTTGGGCGAAAATCGCACAGAACCAACATCCAAGGCACTTATAAGGCTCGCTTAAGTGAGAATAATCTCGCTTAAGTGAGACATGCAGAGATGGCAAATCTATGAAATTCAAAGACATCTAACTCTTTCATTTCAATTTCAATTGCTATCAAATTTTGACATATATACAACCATACCATTTATGACCTATATGAATTATCTGGACTAAAAAATTCTCAGAAACAAATAAATTATGTGAAATTATGGATAAAGGCCATTTTCATACAACGTGCCTTACCAAACCATCCTAAACAAAACCAAATGGAACAAAGGCACTTAATACGTAGTTCAAATATGGTTCACACGCTACCTGACTAGTTCGGAGGTTCTGGAACCTCCCGGATCCAAAATTCACCCTTCTAGTTATTCAAAACCACATAATTAGTATAGTTTCACATAACACTCGTCACCAAGATATATGAGTATTCACGTATGCAACAATTTCTCAAACCATCAATAAAACTGTGAGCAACTCAAACACACATCTACTTCAATAATTTAGTCAATGACCATCATTCACATACACAACTTATGTAAATGTAGTTTCACACACATAAATGCATTCACAATTCAAGGCATCATTTCATATCCTAGCCTATCAACCACACAAGTATCAATCTCGAAGCATAGCCTGGGTATCAATGCATCATTTTCAAAACATTACATTATCACATTTATCTATACAAACTTCACTATATCCATTTCTAACATAATATCAAGGTTTCAAATTCATCATCACTCACACCCACAAAACATACACATATACATATCTATACACCAAACAATTACAAGGCTTGCCAAAATAGCATCATGTGCATAAAAACATTAATTATAAGCTTTTCTTCTTAAGGCATTGCATCAAGCTCCATACTCCAACATCACCAGGTTGCATCCTCATCATCCTCCTGAAAATTCATTGAAACCACAAGTAAAGGGGTGAGTACCACTTAAAGCAGTAAATATGAAATAACGTTTGGGATTTAAACCCATTATAGCATATTCATCAAAATGTCAAATATCAAATCCATATAAGGCACATGTAAACAATGGTATATTCACAACATGTAGAATCATTTTGATCAACCATCCTTAAAGTCAATCAGTACTAGGCTCCAAAATTTGAAATCATTCATCACCAATTATACATATTTCACCGTAACTTCATCACTAAATATTACAACTCTAGATCTTCAAATGATATATATATATATATATATATATATATATATATTATGCCATGGACATAATTCTTTTCAATGTATAAGAGCATGCTATGCGGATCCATATTTTCAATACAACGATAGTACCAAGGATAACCCACTTAGTGAATCGTAGCACTATAACCGAGGGGCATCCAGTGATCACATAATGAATTGTAGCACTGTAATCAACGGTGCTCGAGGACTACACAGTGAATCGTAGCACTATAAGCGATAGCCTCATTGGTACTAGAGAACTGCTTAGTGAATCGTATTATAAGCAGCAGTCTCATCGGTAAATCGTAGTGTCGGGCGAATCGTAACGCTAAATGCATATGATGCGAATCTTAGTGCATAAACAATATCAAGACAGACATCATAGTCTACTCCTCTAAACCATTCCACAATATCAGTTTCAACAATCATCATTCATCACAATTGCCACATGGCCAGTTAAACCTTAAATCACTTTAATTTAAAACATATTAATAATCCATATCATCATTACATATAAGATGCCACTAAGGCCATTCATCATTTATTCATACCTTTTAATTACAACTTCGTTTCATAGTAACACTATAAGATGTACAACACAATCATTCATCAAATACTATGAGCACAAGACAAAAATCATTAACAAAACTAATTACTTTAAAACATAAACTTGAACCTGGAACCTAATTTCTTATTCGCACCTTACAATGATCTGGCTTCCCAACAAATCCTTTGAACACCGATTTAGCTTTTGAATTCTGCAACGCCTTAATCTGAATTTTCCTAAAATCACCAACAATCATTTCGACAACCCAATTTAAATAATCCGAAGTCAATCACACCATTTCGATAAAGTCTCAGGACAAGTCGACTTACCGAAGTGACTCGTTCATCGTCGACCTTCCAAATCAATTCCTCCAAATGTTGTCCACCATAATTTACGCATGATTTAGAAATCCACACTAGTGATTCCTTGACCCTAGAGTTAGAAAAGAGAAATGGGAAAGGGTAAAGAGTTTGATCCTTACCTTGCAACTTCAAAGCATGAAATGGTAACTCCCAAGCTTCACCTTGAATCTCCTATGGCGACCATAGTTCAAACTAGAAGGAATACAAGAAAGAAGAATAACATCAGAGGCATGCATGCCGGGAAGGGAGAAGGAGAAATTGAATCTTTCATGAGGATGAGAAGAAGAAGTTATCGTGGGAGAGGGAGACGCACGAGAGAAAGAGGGAAAAAGGGAGAAGAGAGAGAGTATGAGAAAGTGAGCAGAGAAAAATGAAAGGGAGGAAGAGTTTGAGATAAAAGTGTAATTAAGAAAAAAAAGTATTGAAGAAATTTAGAAGGGAAAATAAGTAGTTTGAGTTTGAGATAAAAGAGACATTTGAGATTTATGTGTATGTTGAAATTTCCATTTGAACTTGATTTCATAAGTAAAATGCATTTTTTGCATAACTCCATGATTTAGAGGAATTTTTCAGCACGGATTGGGCAGAAGGTCCGAAATGAGTCATAGATAGTGACCGTGAAGTTTCGTAACATTTGGAGTTAAAACAGCCAAATTAAAGCGTGCAGAACCGGAGTCCATTTTAGATGCTATAACAAAACTTCGTAAGAAAATATCTCAAGAAATCTATAAAGATAAAATAAGTTCTCAATGAGAGAATCGGTGCTTTATTACCAGCCACAAGTTTCATGTTGGATGTAGTACTTATACCAGCAATTATGGCCAAGGATTACTCTATCAACCACTATCTACTTCAGAGATACCTTCTGACACATTTTTCAAATCAAAGAATTAAGTATCATCCCACGAAGCAATAAATGTTACAAACAATATCTTTTTGTTTCCCAGAGGTCAAAATCTACATAAAAACTTCATCTGTACTAATGGTAATCGATTACAAAATTCTAGTAATTGATTACTAACTTGTTTTTTAAATTGTGTCTGATCTGGGTCAAATTAGCTTTTTTTTTTCTTCAAGAAAATTGTAGATAATGGAGTTTTAAACATTTTTGTGATTCACCTCAAAAGGAGGTCCATAGCTCAAGTTATGACTAAAATACTACAAGTAGTTGTTCATAATGAGTCTTAGAGGCATAACTCGTCTTCGACCATTTCATAACATTTGTAGATAATTGAGTTTCGGAGGTGTACTAACAAATTCACCTCGATCGAAGTTTTATAACTCCCGATAGATATAAAATATTGAATGATGTGCAAAGAAAATACATCCTGAAAATTTTTATAACAACTTCTTCATGTTGTTTCTTTAAATTTTTTATGTGTGTTGTGGTATTTAAAGTAAATCCTACTAAATAGAAGTTAAAATCTCTAACTTAAATGAAGTAAATACGCAGAGATATTTCACTCATAATGCCCATTTAATTTGGAAATCGCAAGTTGCACAAAGTTTACATCCGTAGCCATGATAAAAATGTACTACTTCTTACTATGATCAACCTAGCTCTACCAAATGTTAATTCAATACAAAGTGTTTAGAGAATTATGAACCAATTTCGTGCATCGTATTCCACAAATGAAAATGGCCAAGTTTATAGACTTAGCTCTACAACTGACTTCTTAGAAAGTAGCTAAATATCCCACGTCTAGCAACATGCTTTTGGTCATGGGCAACAGATAAAAATAAAACATAAATGGATAACTTCAAATGATAAAGAAATTATTAAATTAGTTATTTGACTCAACATAAACTATACGTAAAACACTATTTACTAAACATTTATATTTTGTTTAAATGATATTTCAGTTACTGATCGAAATAAATTTATAGATAATTAAAATGTCTTAGCAAATACACAATAACTCAATTTTTAAAATTATATAATATATTTTATAGTTTTTTCTATATCTAATTTTCCATTTGGAAAATAGCATGTAAACGTTGTTTAACTCATTGGGATCTGGGTAGAAGATTTAGATAGATAATATAGTTTAATTACTAGGATCAACTTAATGGTAAGAAGTTTGAATGATTAGTTTGATATCATAAATTCAAATCTTAGGGTTTAGGGTTCTTATGAATGGTTAATTGAAAATTGTTAGAAAATTTATTAAAAGGGAATTGACTTTACTTTGATTTAAAATGTGTAACAAAATTATTTTATTTTATAATTATTTTATTTATAAATTATATAGATAAGTTTTGACTCAATCAAACATTATTTTTAGATTTGGGCAAAACTTATATTTAACTTTGTCATATCTAATTTATAAATAATAAACCGGTATTCCTTTGAAATCATTTTTCTATTTGCTCTCTTTAATGTATATTTTATTAACCTGGGTTACATAAATAATATTTATTCCTATTAGTTCTAATTTCGTATTCAACTTAGAAGAAGTTATTGATCCTGGGAACCGCAAACAAATCTTTAAGGACAACTATTCTTATTAGTTTTGATCTTAGATTTAATCAATACGAAATTATTGATAATCAGGGAATCACGCTGTAGGGGAACAAACCATTAAAACAATATTATTACACATCTAAACTCACCAAAATTCACAACAACTCTACATTTCTTTTTCCCCATATTGAATATTAAAAAAACCGTAGTTTAAAATTTCAAAAACCCTCATCTTTTCTCTCCTACCCACCTCTTAATCAAACAGTTTTTATATACTTATAACAACTATCTATACGTATTTTTTGATTTGTTGATATAGGCTATCATTTTATATTCACATATACAGTCAAAAAAAATTAAGATTCACATAATTACAAAATTGACATAATATGTGAAACCGAAGACAGTTAATTATTTTCATGTCTCACTTTAAAAAAAAAATAAAAATCTTCTTGACCTAAATGCATGAATTAAAAAAACACATGTCAAATTCAAAAGGATCAACCCAAAAAAAAAACAGCTGTCTAATTTTGTTACTGAATAACAATATCCTATCTAAAACAATGAGGATTGAGGACCATGAGGAGAAAAAAGCTAAAAGGGTGTTGTCCACAACTACATGTACACATTTGGCCACACCAACCAATTTATAGTCTCTGGTTTCTCTCTCTCTTGACACTCACCAGAATGTCACCATTGGTATTAACTGGCAACATCAAAACACCAAAACACACTGTGGTGCTGTGAGATGCAGTCTTCTCACAACATGGTTTTGAACCTATTTATGGTTTTTTGCTTCACTTGTATCTTAAAATTAATGCCACACCTATCCAACATAGGAACTTTTATAAAGATGAAAAAAATTAGAAATCTTTGGCATCATGTGTCATTACTTCAAACCCAAGTGACTTCTCCCTTTTTTCAGTGAACAATTGAGAATTGTGTCACCAACATGTCAAGGAAGCAACTGTTTCAATGTTCTGCAAAAACAGAGAAAAAAAAGAGTTGAAACTGTGGGTTCTTTACTTTACACACCATTGCATTCTAATATACAGATTACTTAGCCGTGTTGTTTAATTAGGAGTTAAATTGACCATACCTAAGCAATTTATTCTTGTCTCTGAACCAATTTGTATTTTATTAATTTGCTCTTCTTCTAGCGAGATGAGATAAGTACATTTGAATGACACATTTAACTTAAAAGGGGCCTGTGTACATCAAACTCACTCTCTAGGCCATCTCCATCAGTGTGCTCTTCTTTCCCTTTGGCCCAAAGAACTAAGTAGAGCCCAGTGAACATGAGGAACATACCTGCAAGGCTGCAATGCAGTGATCAGGAACAAGATACTACAACTGAGAATTTAGTAATTTGCAATAGTAAGTATAGTAGCTAGGAATCATATTCATAATTAATAATGTACCTTCCAATATTAATAGTGTCTCCTAAGGTAACTACCGAGAAAACTACTGAGCAGACTGTACCAATGGGACTAAACATTGAGACAAACACTGGCCCTCTCTTCTTAAGTGCCCACCCGTTGAAGCTTAGGCATATTCCACTCACTGCACCTGCCTGCCCATTTCAGAACTTTATTCCTTTAATACCCATCACAAATCAGAATATAGAAAGTTGCATTGCATGCATCATACATGGGACATGGCTCATTGAAATCACCCTTTATTTATTACTAAAGAAAGTGGAATTATCTGTTCAACCTGTAAATTTCTTAAAAAATATAAGTCGGGTCAAGACAAATTTGATAAAAATATAGATCTTAAAATATTACTCATTGTGTTTAAGTGATAGATTGACTTTACCTTTTTTTTAAATACTAAACATATTTTTTTGGAAAACATTATTTAATAAAAGTTACTTTTTTTAATCATCTATTCCTCTTTAAAAAATGTAAAAAATTCAGTAAAACAACTACTACACTTTTTTTATATTTTTTATTTTGTCTAACCAAACAATAACCTAACTTTTTCTTTGATATATTTTAATGGGTCTAAATGCATAAGATACTATTGAATGAATAAACTATATATGTTAATTCAACTCGTCTTTTAGGTGTAAGTTTGACGGGGCGATCAAATAGACCAAGCCTATTTTACCTCAACTTAGTCTAGATACATACCACACTTTTTTCCTTCTGTGCTTGTAAAATCATTATTTTTTCATTTTTTATTTTTATGTTTTATTATAAAATTGATATATAATTTTTTCATTTTGAAAAGTTAGTATAAAATTAGTAAAAAAAATCTTTTTTACTTTGTAATTAAAATATTGAAAACAAAAAATAAAAATAATAAATGTTTTGTCAAGCTAAACCACCCCTTTATCAAGCTAGATTACTCTACTTCCAATTTAACAAATAAAAACAGCTAGATTACTCTACCAGATTCTCTGGCCCATGTTAACATTGTTGCAATGAGCAAGACCGATCAACTAAGCATCAAAAGATTCAAAACAAACAATTAATCACCAACAAACTGATGAGATGGAGTGAAAATTACCATAACACAATAGCCAATCAGGTCTTTAGAACTCACAAGCAGCAAACCAATTCTCAGTTGGTGGTTTTCAAGTAGCTGAACAATTGCAGTCATGATTGCCCCAAGCAAGGACGTTATTGCACTCAAGGACATGGGTGCAGGAAAATCTTCAAGAGCAAAAGCCTGCAAAAAAAAACAACACTTATGAAACTAATTAGTACTACATTTGTACCTTCTTTCTTGTCTTTTCTTATTTGAAAACAAGTTACCTGCAGGACAATATTGCTTGACAAAATAAACACTGAAACCACGAGATACAGGCAACCCATAATCTTCTGTATGTCTAAGAAAAAACCTGATGAAGTTCTTGATGGTTCAACTGTGGGGTTTTTCTCGGTTGCAGGAGTAGAAATGCTTTGCATTAAACTCATTGCAACAGCTCCAAAAACGCAGAGCAATGTTCCTAAGATTTTCACTTTACTATGCTGCTTGTTTAAATTAACTTTCTCTAACCTGCTCAATTCAAGAATTTCCAATCCATTACTCAAGGGACAATTAATAGTGGCATTGTTGGAGCATTAAACACATTCCCTATAATTTTAGCTCAAATGTGCATTACAACATTTCATTTCATTATTTTGGGCTAAAATCTTAAATACACATACATTCTTTTTCTTCCATAAACCATTTTTTATTTTATTTGTCGAAGAGGTTTAACTGTGTGAGTTGTTGTAAACTCTGGAAATGTGTTAGATTCCCATTAAAAGAAAACTATTTTTATTTCTTGATATATCACATTCACCATTTGGAGATGATTTATAGCAACAATGATAAAATTACTAAACCCATACCCAAAAGTCCATGCGATGATGAATATAAGACCTGGGGCAATGTTTGGCATAGCAGTTCCCATTGCTGGTGAAGTAAGATTGATTCCTCTAAGGAATAGAAACTGGAAGGCTAATCTGCATATCAAAGGCCAAGAGAGGAAAAACCAACTTTTGAGCTACATAGCCGAAATACAAAATGGAATTTTAAAACTAAAGGTTGTTTACATTCAGAAATGATTTCCATCTAAGTTTTAATTACAAAATTATTATCCAGATATGTAACCAATGAGGGTTTCAGTGATAAAAGGGTAAAAAAACTTTACATAAATTAGAAGTCAGAAATACTAAAGCTATGGATTGATATGTGATTTGACTAGGTTTCTTTCTTCTCTATAAATAAAAATTAATCAAACGATTTCATTTGGTTCAAAACATAACCTGCATTTAAAAGAATTTCGTAACCATTTATAACTTTTTCTTTAACACCTAACCAGAAAATTTACGGAAAATGAGCAAAGGAAATTAAATCAGATTTCCGTACCCTCCAAATGAAAGAAGCAATAGCTGTGTGATCAATTTGGAACTCCATTTGTTAGGCCACATACTCCTGCAACACACACAAAACATAATGGCATTAATCTTCAAATAATTCCCTACCCAACTGAATATAGAACGTAAAAATGCCATTTAGAGGGTATTAGAGAGAAAAGACCTTTCAAAACAAGTGGCAATGGGGAAGAGAATAAGGGATGTAGCAAATGAAGTGAAAATAATAATGGAAAGAGAGCTAAATCCTAATGACATAGAATAACCCATGAGCACAGCATTTCCTGCATAGATAAATTGAACTCCTATCAAGCCTACGATTATTGCTATATCTTCAACAGCTCTCTTATTTTTCATCTCCATCTTTTGTCACAAACAAGTTTTCAAACTTTGATCAAAATGGCTCTTTGATTTCCGTTACAAAGAGAGGATATGCATGTAACATATTTTGGATTTTCTGTAAACAGAAAGCCTTTATGTGAAATCCCCTTCAATTGTGTTTCCAAACTCAGATTGCATTTATTTGTTTCAAGAAATGGTGATACATTTGCATGCTGCTCTGCTTTTGCATTAGCCTCTGAAATGAAACCTTTGATTCCATGTTCGAAGTCTTGCTAAACTTCACGATGTGGTGTCTCTCTACCAACCCTTTCTCTCTATGGTTTGACTTGTTTTATTGTTGTTTCAGTTTCTCTATATAAAAATAGAGGTAATTGGTTAACGTTGAAATGAATCTTTTTTCTAAATCTAGATTTTTGTCCTTAGAAATAGCGAAGGATTACCTCTCCCGTTTCCTATATAACAGATGAGATAGAAATTTTGGTAGATATTTCTAAAAGTTCACTTAGTATCAATTGTTTACACTAAACTCCAATATTGGAAAGTTGTCCATGCAATGAAGGGTGTCCAACTGAGTTTGAATGATGTTGATTGCTTTTCGGTTGGGATCGATAAAACTTAAAAAATAATTTAATATCAAATAAAGTTTTAATTGTTTCGTAAAAATAAATATTAATTTTTATATTTTTTTATTTTCATAATTTTGTTTCTTAACTAGATATAAAACCGACTATTTTTTATGTTGAATGTCCTAATACCCTCTAACAATTCCACTTCATCTATGCCCATTTACTACTACTACTCTGGGTAGGTATAACTACAAACTTTTAAAATAGCTGAAAAATAAATTCTTTTCATTTATATGGGTCTATCTATTTATCCAGATTCTAGAATTGAATGGGTAAATCTTAAAAGTAAAAATAAGAAATATGACAGAACACAGCTATGTTTCAAAAAAGAAAAAAGTCTTCTTAACAGATCCTCACAAGCATCAAAAAAATTTTGTTAAAATTAATTTGAGATGCATTAACTTTTAAAAATCATTGAATTTATTTATTTATAATAAAACATTTCTTGATTTCATAATTAGTATAAAGTACCGCTAACAAAGCTTAGTCACCATATAGATAAATTACGACTTCATGTATTTTTCATACAATAAATATCAAACATCTTGCGAGGGTGCGTTAGAACAGCCGATAATTGATTATAAAATAGGACTGTGAAAACATAATTATCTCATAATTAATATTAATTTTATATGTCATTTCAAATTAATTAAATTTTATTTGATGATAACAAATTTAAAAGTTATATTTGATAATCTTTAATGAAATTTTAATTTTATTTGAAAATTAAACAAACCATAATAGTACCAGTTAAAAGACTCCTCTACTTTACTATAATAGGGTGGAACGTTAAAAAATAATTTTAATTTTTTCTTTTTTTTATAAGGTATAATTACGATTTATATGAAACATTTATAGATTTTTTTTATTTTCTCTTATTAATTATAAAAAGTAATAATTTGTTTGAGGAGTTGACCATCTAAACCAACCAATAAAAAAAGTAATATTAACATATTCACTATTATCAATTCTATTAAATAAGTTTAGAGGGGTAAACTTGAAATGTCAAAATAATTTGTATGAAACAAATAAACTTAACTATTATCTTTGTTCCTAAATATGTAGTTTGCGACATCTCACCTAAATTTCCTAAATTGATCCCCAAGGTTTACAAAGGTTAGAGAAAAATTTTCGCATCAAATAACACTACCCCCTGGCGGACTAATCCTAAGAACTAAAGTGATACGTAACAAATTAATTTTATATGTCATTTCAAATTAATTAAATTTTATTTGATGATAACAAATTTAAAAGTTATATTTGATAATCTTTAATTGAAATTTTAATTTTAATTGAAAATTAAACAAACCATAATGGTACCAGTTAAAAGACTCCTCTACTTTACTATAATAGGGTGGAAAGTTAAAAAAATAATTTTAAATTTTTTTCTTTTTTATAAGGTATAATTATGATTTATATGAAACATTTATAGATTTTTTATTTTCTCTTATTAATTATAAAAAGTAATAATTTGTTTGAGGAGTTGACCATCTAAACCAACCAATAAAAAATGATATTAACATATTCACTATTATCAATTCTATTAAATAAGTTTAGAGGGGTAAACTTGAAATGTCAAAATAATTTGTATGAAACAAATAAACTTAACTATTATCTTTGTTCCTAAATATGTAGTTTGCGATATCTCACCTAAATTTCCTAAATTAATCCCCACGGTTTACAAAGGTTAAAGAAAATTTTCTTAAGAACTAAAGTGATACGCAACTCGACAAAACACATAACGGAGAACATAAACTATAAACCCTATACTTCAAAATGGACCTGCAAAGCTAGATGTCCCTAACTATAGACAAGGTATCTTTCTCTTCCCATATATGAAGATATGAGTCGGGAATCAAGGAATACCAGCTTCAGGGTATTAATATATGACTCAATCAAACTTTGGTTCACATTCACACCAATCTAGAATATCCTTGGACAGGAGCTTCAACACAAAAAAAAATAACCTCATTATTATAATTATCACAAATATGAAGAAGTGATGATATCAAGTCTCACATGCATAAATACTTATAAGCTTAGGCTAACCGAAAGGTTATACTAAAAATTCATATATCACAAAAAGTATATATTACCATCATTTTTACATGTTCACATTAAACACCATCACAAAAGGATTAATTATAAAATTGTCATGGCATTGTGTTGATCTCGCCTCCGAGCGACATCATTACCTTAAAAGTTTACTAAAATGAAGGTTGAAGGGTGAATACCACTCAAAACAGTAAATAACAATCATATATATATATATATATATATATATATATATATATATATATATATATATATATATAAAAGGAACATTACCTATTGGGTCATGTAATTTAAAATATTATACCTATAGTACAATGACACATAAGTTGGCAAACCACATCTTAATCATTAATTTAATTTTTAATATTAGTAATTTCATACCAGTCATTAATTTCTAAATATTACCAAATACATCTTTATTAATTCAATTCAACCTTAGACCTCACTAGGAATATATATATCGATCATCAATTCAATTCCAAACACAATATCAAATCATCAATTCAATTCCAAACATTACCAAATACATATTAATCATCAACTCAATCTCAATCATCACCATATATATATATATATATATTTATATCAATCATTATTTCAACATCTAACATCACCAAGCACAAATTCTAACATCAATTTGATTCAAAAAAATTTTAAGATAAAGTTAAACAATTCAACATATAGCATTGAACACATAGTTTATTCATTTCCCAACTCCATATACATTTACGTTAGAGTTGATCCTTCACCTACTGTTGTTAAAATCCTGTTTAGAATTAATCAAATCGAAGTTTCACCAGTCCAACCGGAAATCAATTACCCGTAAACTGATAGAATCCTAAAGTAGATGGGGAGTCTTCCTTAGAATGAATATTGGCATTTGGGAAAGTCATGCGGAGGTGTCTCTTTAACGAAGCACGAAAATTCCATGAGCCTCATCATCCCCTTGCATTTCCATCGCCCTCAGCATATAGCATTACTTTTAATCATATTCATACCATTGGAAATTCTGACTACAACACTGAATTGGCATTATTTGAGACCTCTAGTGGGATTAAACCCAATTCCTTTGCTCTTGTTAACCTCATTCGAACAGCCACCAACCTAGATTCTCCCTCATTCGGACAACAACTACATAGCTACGTTCTGCGTTCTGGGCATTTCTCCAATGTATATGTCTCCACTTTCCTCGTCAAGTTTTATTTTGGAATGCAATCTCTCACTGATGCCCATACACTGTTTGTTGAAATTACTCACCCAAATGTCGTTTCTTGGAACACTTTGATATCTGGGTATGTCCACGCTGGCCAGTTCCGAAAAGCTTTGTCCCTTTTCATGGGCCTAGAAAGGTCACACCTTTGTGCTGACGCGTTCACGTTCACCTCTGCATTGGCTGCTTGTTCCCAACTGAGTCTGTTCCAACTGGGAAACTCAATTCATTCCAAGATAGTGAAATTGGGTATGGCCAATGGCACTGTTGTTGCAAATTGTTTGATTGACATGTATGGGAAATGTGGGTGTGTTGAACATGCTGTTCGTGTATTCTCTGAGACCATTGACAAGGATGTTATTTCTTGGAATTCAATTATAGCAGCAAGTGCAAACAATGGACACATTGAACTTGCATACAAGTTTTTTTATCTCACGCCCAACCCTGATACTATTTCTTATAATGGGTTGATAAATGGGGTTGCTCAGGTAGGGAATATGGAAGATGCTATTCATATTTTGTCAACTATGCCGAGTCCAAATTCATCTTCTTGGAACTCAGTAATTACGGGATTTGTGAATAGGAATCGAGCTAGGGAAGCTTTAGACATGTTCAGTAAAATGCACTCAAGAAATGTACATATGGATGAGTTCACATTTTCAATCATTTTAGATGGAAGTGCTGGTTTATCAGCTTTGAAGTGGGGGATGCTGATTCATTGCTGCACAATAAAGTGCGGTTTGAATGATTCTGTTGTTGTTGGGAGTGCCCTGGTTGACATGTACGCAAAATGTGGGCAGGTTAAGAATGCTGAATCAGTCTTCAATGCACTGCCAAACAGGAACTTAGTGAGTTGGAATGCAATGATATCTGGCTATGCTCGCAATAGTGATTCTACAAGAGTTATCCATCTCTTTGAGTTGCTGAAAATGGAAAGAGATACAAAGCCTGATGGTATCACATTTCTTAATCTTATAACAGCATGTTCCCATAATGAAATACCATTTGAGGTTGCAATTCATTACTTTGAGTCTATGATTGATGAGTATAAGATTGCACCATCAGTTGAGCATTGTTGTTCAATGATACGGCTCATGGGGCAAAAGGGGGAGTTGTGGAGAGCGGAAAGGATGATACTTGAACTTGGTTTTGAGTCATGTGGAGTGGTTTGGAGGGCTTTGCTTGGAGCTTGTGGAACTCAGGGAGATTTGCAAGTAGCAGAGATTGCAGCTGCTAAGGTGATTAAATTGGAGAAAAATGGAGATTATGTTTATGTGATGATGTCTAATATGTATGCATCTTTTGGAAGATGGAAAGATGCAAATGTAATTAGGGGACTCATGAGTAAGAAAAAAGTGAGGAAAGAAGCTGGCTCTAGTTGGATAGAAATAGATAAATGAAATTTTTTATTAACAATTTAGAGTTTTCTAATTTAATATGTTTTATTTGGGTTCAAACACCAAATTAAAATTATATTGTACTTTTAATTAAACTCTGATATAATTTTTAACATCATCGTACTCTTCGTTAATTTTTAATTAAACAAATTACTAATTTTTTTTAAAAATAAGTTGTTACTAGTAAGGCAAACTATTAGACCTTGTAATGGACTGGATCATATTTTCGTTGTGCTTGACATTCTACGATTTTTCTTTTCTATTTCTACTACACTATACTACAGGGTGAAAGAAATAACAATAACAATAAAAAGGAGAAAGAATTTTTGTCTATTTCAAAATACATGTATTATTGAACTTTGTTAGCCTTTATTTTATTCGTGGTCTACATAGGCTATAATCGTGATTCACCACATTTGCTAAAATATTTGTGGAGCTTTCTGATGAAGTACACATCAAAAGATATACACTACGTATATTTATTTTCAATATAATTTTTAAGTTGATTTTTATATGAAGTTGAGTGTGAGAGTGTCATTACCTTCCACATTGTCAACTTGGACCACTCCATAGGATAATAGAGAGCGGGACAGTTTTTATTTCGTCCCAAGTTGGAAGCAAAAGCAAGAATTCTTTGGCGGGAGTGTTAGTTAACATCGTTACCTTTTCAATCCATCTTATAGTCATCAATATCTTCAATACAAAGAAATTCCTTAGTTCCTCCCACTATTCAGGTTAGGCATTGGTACATTGATTTTTTTTTAAAATTTCTGTTAATTATATTTTCCTGTAATTATATTTTTTTGAAAATGTTATTAACACGTTTAACTTAATTAAAATATTCTTAATTTTTTTAGAACATTTGTTAAAATAATCATATCAAACATAGAATTCCTTACTTAAAGTTTTCGGAATAAAAAACAAATTCATGTACCAATCACCCTTTTATAAAATATTATTCTTGACATATTTAGTTCTCAATTCGAGTTGGTTAGAAATAACTTTCTTTTGTGCCTGATTGGTTAACTATTGGACTAACTAAATTCGAGTTTGACCAATTATCTGTCATCAGAGATTTAAATATATCAAAGATATGTAAAATCAATATTAATTATTAGATTTTTTTTATTTCTATCACTAGTTACTAATTTATTATACAAACAGTTATGAATGATTAATATTAAATAAAAAATGAATCTAGTTTCATAACTTTATTATCTCAATTGGTTACTAAAAATACTATATATCCTCTTAAAACAACCTTAAAAACAATAGTGTATATATTTTTTAATGGTTGATTTCGCAATTGAGTATTATTTATTCCCCACAACTTTTTCAACATCCCTTTTCCGAATCTTGTCTCGAATCCAATCAAAAGCGCATCCACCTTTTTCCTTGTTTAAAAGTTGTATCATATATGATGTATCTTATTCTTAAGTCTATACAAGAAAAATGAAAGATCATGAAGAAAAATCAAAGATATCATAAAAGGTGAATGAATCCTTAGGGCTTCGCCCATGTGATTCAACTTTGATTTCTATCCCCTTTTTTATACACACATTTAAATGTATAAATAAAAAAAAAATCAAACACGTAAAAATAATATGAACAAGGCAAAAGCGATAAAGAGGGTCCATATAGAGAAACGGGTATTGAACCCAATAGCGAAATTGGAGGCATTCTCGTACTGTAACAAAGAGCTTAAGGTAAAATTTGGATTAGAACCATAAAGAGCTTGAACTCCTTCCACGTCATCAATTTTCAAGTCAACCTTTTTCTTCCTTGGGCTAAGGCTCGGGTACATGACCGCTTCCTTAACCGAAGAATGACCCAAACCAAGCACGTGACCTATCTCGTGCGTGGCCACAGATTCCAAATCAACGGCCACCCTCGATTCCTCGCGATCAAAATCTACGGTCCACGTTTCCGCCGCATCCAAATGGAATCTCCCGTTCTGAGGGGAGAACGCGTGTGCCAAAACCCCCAAAACACCATCGAACGGTTCTCCGTCGCCGTGATCCCCAAGGTAAAACCCGATCTTAATATCCGCCTTATCGTACTCCTCCGTCTCCTGAAAACTCACCGGAATCACCGACGCCCACCGCGCGAACGCCCGTTCAAACACCGTCCGGATTTCCGCCACGCTCAACCGCTCGATCATGTTGTACGGCGAGAACGCGTACGTCAGCGTCATCGGAGAACTGCGCATCCACCGCGGCTTCCCGTCGAAGTAAGCGAAGTGCCGCGTGGCGTGAATTCCGTGAACACCGTCTCCGAGGCCACACCGGGGCGCTACAATCAAGGAAATCGTGTCGGAGTCGAGTTTTCCGGTGACCGGAAGGCCAAGGCGTTTCTGGTAAAGCCTGACGGCGTGCTCGAATTTGGAATCGAACGTGTCCGTGAAATTCGGCGTCGTGTCGGAGAGGTAACCGAAACGGTGGAAGTACTTCTTCAGCTCCGACATGCCGCTGACGTGGCTTCCCCTCTCGGCGTGGAGAAACTTCGAGAAGTCGTGCCACGTGGCGTTGTGCGTTTCGGAATCGGAGGTTGTTATTACGGTTACGGATTCGGGTACTATCCTGGCTGAAAAGCATGGGCGCCAAAGGAGGAGGACCATAAAAAGGAAGTTAAAGTTGTAACTGAAAAACGGAAACATAACTGTTTCTTCTTATGGTAGTTATGTTGTTGGGGCGAGGGAACGAGTAATAATAACAACGAAGCGCTCAATTATTATTATTAAGCAATAATAATAAGAATAAAAGAAAGTTTTAGGATCATGAAACAGAATATGTGATGAAGGATGCTATCATATAAGTGTGAGTTTAGAATCATATATATGTATGCGTATGGGGTTTGTCTTTGGTGTGATCCAAGTTAATTTGGATCATAAAAGATAACAAGATTCTGCCTTTTCTTATGGGAGATGGTGACTTTTCAGTTTGAAGGGTGATTGGTGGGTAAACTAATGTTTCTGTTTTCTAAATAAACCATATTTTTTAAGTTTGATTTGTCTTCCTAGTGTGTGTGTGTGAGGGAAATTGCAAGGGTAGTAACTCTGAATTGAATATAGGATTTGTTCAAGTTTTGTTGGGGTTGAAGACCTAGATTATGTTGGTTGACTGAATTTGGTGGAGGGAAGGGTCTTAATTTGTCAAGACATGACAAAGACCAGATATATAGTATTTGAGAAATAATTTCGTAGTGTGTGAAAAATATGTAAGGGCTCTTAAATTGGTGTTTCTTGTTTAAACAGAAATATTATATTTTTGTTTTCTTAATGGTATTATACACTATCTTTTTATTGGGACAATCATTTTAGTGAGTTGATGATATATTTGTTCATTTTGAAAAACAAAATACCATATTTTTATGTAAAATTATTGTGTCTCTCAATTAAAAAAAATATTTATCTAGTTTTAAATTAACAATTCAATAAAAATAAAAGGAAATAATAATTCATTCTTTAAAACAGAAACAAAAATAATTTTTTTAATTAAGAAATATTGTAAAATTATAATATACTTTAAATTCAAAATCAACAAAATGAACAATTATTAAAGACCACTTTTCTTAATTACCAATACCTTTAAGATATAACTTAGCGTTCTCCAATAATATTTGAATGTTGGATGATCAGAAATCACTTATCAGTTGATCATGGCATGAATCAGATCAACCTAACAACTTATAGCTGAACGAAAGGGTGAAGTGGCTTAATTTTCTAGTCATAGTCAAGTTCAAATTATATATAAAGAAGTTAATTAGAAAGTGATGGTCAAAAATACACATTTCAATGTTCAAATAAGCGCAAAAGTATATGGCAGAACATTATTACTACTCGTTTATGGGTCAAATCCTCCTAAAGAGGTGGTTTCTATATAATTTCCTGTCCTCGTCGTTCACTATTCTTTTATATTTCTCTCATTTTAGCCCACATAAAATAACCATATTTTAAGAAAGTAAATAAATTCAAATTCGTAAAACAGATAAAATTACTTTAAGCAAGGAATTAATGGACTATGAGGGTAGGTCAACACAACTTTGAAGTCAAATGGATTTTGTTACACAGCAGTAATTATTAATTACTATATACTGTAACAAATGGCCCAACGTAAGCATACTTTAAACCTTGCGGGGATTAGTTGAATTTAGTTTCAAAATTTGTGTTAGGTACATGCAGATTTGTTGAGGAAGATGAGCAAAAAAATTAGAAGATTAGAGATGGTTTAGTATTTTGCTTCTTGTTCATGTCATTATAACATGAAGTCTTGTTTTATTATAATAAGTTCCAAGTGACGTGTGCATTCGCTTTCAATACGCCATTAGGTTATCTACACATGGCCTCTTTAGAAATTGATTGTTCGTCAAAATAAAAATATTTAATAGTGAATATTATTTTATATAATATTTGATAAATTAAATTAATAATTTTTATTTATTTAATCCAAGTTTGGTTGATATACGAACACTAAATTAATTTTCTCAATATATATAAGATGATAATAGGGTTGAGGTTGCTTTCTCTGGGCCTATAGTTCCGATTGGATTTTTTTTCAACAATTAATAATCTATAATAATGTGTAGATTTAATGTAGTTGCCATTGTGACGAAAGCCAAAGCCAAAGATAAGCAGTGAAAAATGAAATTATAGTTTTATAGAAGGACTAAAAACTAAAAATTGAGCCGGCCGGCGAAAATTTTTGGAATATGATTTTTGTTTTTCAGTTTCTCGTCGACGATTCATATATAGGAAAACAGCTTTTTAACCTTTTACAGTATACTTTCGTGAATGATTCATGAACATTTTAATACAAACGTTAAATCTTTTTATATATTTTTTAGACAAAAATACACATCTCACCTTTTAGTTTTTAGCTAGATTTTAAGTTTGTTTTCTAATTTTTATTTAATTCATTTGGTTCTCCAAGTTTTAGAAATGTATCGGTTCACATGTAAAATCTTATAATTTTGTTTCTCAACATTTTATGAAAGATCATTTTGTTTGTAGGGAAATAAAAAAAATACAGATTTTAAATATGAAAACTTAAATTTGAATAGATAGAATTATGAAATTTAACAAAATAAAAACTAAAGTGAGACATTTATAAAATTTGGAGGATTAAAATAAATTAAAACAAAGTTAACACTCCTTGAGAGTTAGATTAACAAACTTTGTCTATTTTTTTATTTCATTGTATAATTTATCACATCTTTCTTTCAACAACATACGCTTTGAGCATGTTTGATGGGGGAGTTGCGTTAAACGTAACAGAGCTTTTGAAAAGGAAAAAATTAATCTTACAGTCCAACGGAGTTTTGACTATCTCAAACAGTGTAAAGAATTAATATCAACTTTTAAATTTTTTTATTTCCCTAACTGCAAACAAAACATCCTCTTCTTCTTTTGTATAATTTCACCCTCCAGCTTTAAGTTGATTGAATAAGAATTTGCAAAATAATATGTAACTAAATGGAATATAAAGAAGAAACAAAATATATTACTTAGTCTCTCACTTTTATATGATTTGGTTAATAGATTTCTCAAATTAAAAATTCATATATGATCTCTTAATTTTTACTTTTTTGTATAATAGGTTTGTGACGACGTTAACTCACTTATACTTATGTTAACTTTTGTTTATTTGACTCAGTTTTAAATTAGTAAACCAATATATAATCAAATCAGTGTAACTAACCAAACTAGTAAAAATCAATCAAACTAGTAAACTATCGATTTTGAATGATTTAGGAAAATTGTTTATTGGGCATTTTTGTTGTGCTTCGATGGTATTTAGGCTTTTGTGCATGGTTTTTAATGGTAAAAACCTAAGTAGGGCATTGTTTGTAGATTTTTCTGTTATGACACAATCATATTATATTTTATTAATATTATTTTATATAAGATGTAATTTTTATTATAAAAATAACATTTTATTACTATTATTTTGTATATAATATATTTTATTAACATTTATTATTTTTCAATATCCGTTCGACCACGATTTAACAATAGAACCGTGAATTAGTAGTTTGAACAATTGAATGACGAATAGAGACATAAAAAAATTCCTGTTAATTACTTGTGTCTCGTTGGGAGATAATTATTTAGTTGTAACTAAAACTTATCCCTTAACAATTTCAGGATTCCTTCTATAATCACAATATGTGTTATAACCGAAGTCACAACTTATTGTTATAAATTGATCCTACAAAAAAATTGAGTTCCATTGACAAGTGTTCTAAGAACATTATTTAAATAAGTAAAATATAATTTTTTATTAAAAAGTATGTGATAATTGTTTAGAAATCAGGGTGATAGAATTTTAATAATGTTTTTGAATAAAAAAAATTCATATTTACTTTTTTACTCAATATCCCTTATGACACTTATTAGCAATTTTTTCAATAAGATTTACTTGTCTTGCCCGATTATTATTAAAATGAAAGAACCAATAGTCATATGCTGTATGACTATGATAATCTCAATATAATAAAATCACAACACATGACATTGTGTAATATGCGTTGTAGGTTGTTGTTTGTTAGATTTTATTTACAATTATATTAAATCTTAACCGTTAAATGGAAAATTTCAAAAAGAAAATTCTCAAAATGCAATGAATTGGTAAAGCATAATGGAAACACAATCGTGAGTGAGTGTGGCAAACCTGCCATGATTTTGAAAGCCACCTTCTAGTGTTCAATTCAGTAATTATTAAATTCGAAGACTTATTTTTTCTTTAGTTATTAAAAGTAACTCTTAACAGTTTCTATTCCACCTTTCTTCTTAAAATTAAATTATCTTAATCATCATCCAAATTAACATTCCCCTATTTTTACGTATTTAAAATTAACCTTTTTTAACTTAAAACCGTAACGTCGTCTCTTAAGGTGATAAACTAAGATTTGTCCCGTTTAAAGCAAAAAGTACACTTGAAAGGATATATATAACTATGAAAATACTTTTTTTTTACGAAGAAGTATGAAAATACTTCAATAAGATTACAAAGACCCCGTTTGGTTCTCCGTTTTAATCAACTAACAAAATCTTACAGTGAAATAGATTTTTAATTGTCTCAAATGATATGAAGGATTAATATTAACCTTTAGAGTTTTCTATTTTTATAATTTTATTTCCCCAACTAAATACCAAAATGAAACTAAATTCTCTATCAATAATCTTTCTTTTTGGTCAACAGACTCTTAACGTTCACTGCAAAACCAGTGAAAGCAACCGAAGGACACTAATAAACTTTACACTAAAAAATAAATAAGAAAACCAGTTCTGAATTTGGACCCTAAAAAATTACTACTTTCTTTTGGGTCCAGTTTAAGTTTTTTGGTCAATTGAAGTTTCATTTTAAGTTCAGGGGTAATAGCACCACAAGCACTAGGCAAAGGAGAAGAAAGCCCAATCTTGGATATGGATGGGCCTAACTTTGGGGAAGTTCTTAACGCTAAGTTTAATTTATAGATACATAGCGACCAAAAAAAATTATAGTTGAAAAGTAAAATTCTATAATGCTGTAGTATTAGTCTCTCCACTCGACATAAAATGACCATAAAGCATACAAAATTTAAATTATGCTAGTTATAAAATAACAGAAATTACAATATGTACGCGAACAATCGGTAATTTTCGTTAGCCAGGTTCATGTCTTATGTTTCTCATGACTTTATATCCTTTTATGCCTACACAGATCTGAGAGTAGATGAATATATGAGAGGTGCTGTTGGAATCTGATACAAACATGGTGAAGGAATCTATGGAGAGATCCACTGTGGGGCGCATTCTGGGCCTAAAATTTTTTAATGAAGGAGCGATTAAATGAAAGAGTGTTAGAAATTGTCTCACTCTTATGGTGAGTTTAAAGTGTCAATGATTATTCACCAAACAAAAAAAAAAGTGTCAATGATTGATCCTAGGATTTTCCTCTTTGTATGGAAAGAGGTAGCCCAAGGGAAGAGAGTATTTGACCATGGCTTTCCTGCTTAGTCTTCAACCTTGTTGAGTGGAAAAGGTGACTTTTGAGATCAACTTTAACAAAGTGGCATAGGGGCAACTCCATAACCTCCCCTTGGATGTCAACAAGTAATGCTATGAAGGGAAGTGTTGGAGGTCTATCATATTAGGGGGAAAGGGAGAAAGAGACATTGCAGAATACATAAAAGTAAAATTAGACATTTGTCATTTCAATTTAAGGTTAGATTTAAGCAAGTTAATCATATCTGTTTTTACTCAAACTACTCTTTTATGTTTTTTAAGTTGGTTTGAACTAGTCTTTTCCTTTACATCTGTTAACCTAGTTAACAAAACGATGCTTTTATGGCGCTTGTGTGGGTTAAATAGTGTAAAAGTGACACTTATGTGACTTAAGTGATTTACAAATGGGTGATGTGTCATAAAAATGCTAAGTAAGATTAAAAATTTAAAAAAAAACTGCAAGGAGGTTCCTCTCTTTTTTTTGCTCAACTCTTTTTTCACAATCTCCAACCCTAACCTCTTCCCATTTTCTCAAGTTCTCCATTGCTCCAATCGTGGTAGTGCTTGTATAATGCCCATGGTGGTGCTCAACTCTGTCTTTCTTTCCCCATCTATTTTTCACAAAGCAATCTTTATAGATTTGCTTTTGTGAAACTATGCACCATCGGATCTTATTGAAATTGAGCATAAGTTTCCAGGCGTTTAGGCCTTTACTCTGAACGGTCGAATTATGCATAAAACATATGTGGTGCAACAAATCATCATTGAACAGTGACTTTGTTCTTTGTCGTACCAACACAAAGTAGCTTATGTAGATATGCATTAGTGGAATTGCTAACCGTTAGATTTTGCTGAAAATTGTGGATTGGGTTCTAGACATGTGGTCTATCATTACGAACGGTCAGATTGTGTAGAAAACTTATTTATTGTAAGAAATCAGCATCGAATTGTGGCTCTGTTCTTTCCTGCATAACACATAGCACTTTCTATAGATCTCTTCTGGTGGAATTTTTCACCGTTAGATACTACTGAGCTGAGTTCCTAACATTTGGTTTACCATCATGAACGGTCAGATTGTGCCAAAAACAAATCTGTTGCAAGAAATCTTCCTTGAACAATTGTTTTATTAATGCCATTATTTTGTTTATCCCTTTTGTTGATGTCATTATTTTATCTTCTATGTAATTGCTACTTGTTATGTACCAATAATAGGTTATGGGAGTTTGAAGTATGAAGATTTCCATTGATTTTGCATAATTCTTATAAACCCAGATTTGGGATTTTTTTGTTTCATTTTGTTCTTGATTCATTGTTTTGTGGTTCTTTTTTTTTTGTTATGTTTCTTGTTTATTGATGTGGGTGGTGGTGGGATAGAGGAATGGTGATGGTGGCTGATGAGAAGGTGCTTCACGGTGGTCATGGGATGACTCTCTATTTTGAATTTGTGGTGATTAAAAAATATCAGGAAATTAATTTTAATCGTCAGACATGAGGTTTTTTTATAATGCCATGTAGGTGCCACAAAAACATGTTAGTTAACAGGTGTAATAAAAAGGACCAATCCAAACCAATTTAAAAAAATGTAAGGGGTTAGTCTGAGTAAAAAAAATATTAGGAATCTATATGATAATTACCCACTTAATGAATACGAGGTGCATGGGGAATTATTTGCAAAAAAGATTGTCGGGACGAATGTAGATATAAGTATTATAGCACACACCCCATCCCATACCTTTTTAGTATTCATTTTTTAATTTCTCATATATTTATATATATTAATATACATTTTTAAGTTTAACTTTTTAATAATTGAAGTAATTCATTATTAGCATTCAACATGTACTAGTATATTTTGAAATGAATATTTTATTATAATCAATGTTTGTTTTAAATTTTATTAAATATTTTATTTACTATATTTTATAATAATAATAATAATATAAAATAGTGATATTATTTCGCCAAGGGGACCCCCTCTCACCTTATCTATTCGTTCTTTGCATGGAAGATTGGCTCTATTCCTCCAACATCAAGTAAACTCCGGTATTTGGAACCCTGTGAAAGCATCTCCCAAATGTCCTGCTATCTCACACTTGTTTTTTTGCGGATGATATTCTCCTCTTTTGCAGGGCAACAAAAAACCAAATGAGAAATGTCGCCAAGACCCTAGATCTCTTTTGTCAGGCGTCCGGCCTGAAGGTAAACGTTGAAAAATCCAGAATGAAACTCTTGAAGGGGATCCCAAATCGTGAAGCATCACAGTTATCCCATTCCTCTAGTTTCTGATGTGCCAACGTTTTAGGCAAATACTTGGGCATGACCCTTAGCCAAGAGAGACTAGATAGAGCCAGGTTCAATCCTTTGGTGGAAAAAAATCCAAGGTCGCCTAGCCACATGGAAGAGCAAGCTCCTAAACAAAGCAGGGAAGATGTGCCTTATACGTTTAGTGCTACAGTCTATACCAATCTATGACATGCAAACACAGTGGCTTCCAGAGTATATATGCAACGAAATTGATAAAATATCTCGAACTTTCTTTTGGTCTAAGAATAACAATAGGATAACTTGGCATTTGATTTCCTGGGAGGACCTTCAGAAGACGAAGAATAACGGAGGGTTGGGCTTTCGGAAGGCTTGGGATGCTAATATTGCGCTGCTGGGGAAGTCCGTAGCCTCTCTGTTCATGGGTGAACAAAAACTGTGGGTTACGCTAATGAAAGCTAAGTACATACGTCAGGACTCCTTCTTGGCGCAGGGAAGGTATAGGCAGGGTTCCTACTCTTGGAGAAGTCTACTCAGGGCAAAAGATCATCTTAGGGAGAGGTTCAAGGTGCAGCTTAGGTCGGGGATCTCGAACATTTGGTATGACGACTGGACGGGTCAAGGAAGGTTGTGCAATAAAGTTCCTTATGTACATATCTTAGATACCCAATTGCAGGTACATAATCTCTGGCGACATGGAGCCTGAGATCTCACCTTGCTAGCCACATCGTTGCCTATAAAGATCACAAATCTAATCACTGCACACACGGTTCTAACCAATCATTCAGGCCTGGATACCTTTGCATGGGCAGCGGAGGTGTCTGGTGAGTACTCCACATCGAGCGCTTATGGATGGCTCCACCAAGAAATTACTAACCCTTTTAGAAGTATATGAAGGTTGATTTCACGCTTGAAAATACCTGAGAAACTCCACCTCTTTGTCTGGCAGCTTACGAAGGAGGCTCTTCCTACTAATCTTAAGAGGATACAGTGCCGCTTGACACAGACAGCAACCTGCACCCGGTGCCAGGATCCCACTGAATCTATTGCACATATTTTGTTTTCTTGTCCTAATTCGATCAGGTTATGGAGGAGGATTGGCCTAGTGTCGGTTCCTCAATCCGTGGCGAAGTTACAATGTCCTTCCTTGGCTCTCAACTGCGCTTGGTGGGCCCGGAGATGGCGGAACCAAGAGGTATTTAACAATCACCCTTGGCCTCTTAATTTCGTCGTTCAGAAGGTTATTCTATCTACAATGGATCTTCCTACTCAGGGTCAGCCTACTACTATGTTGTCTTCGGCCTCAGGTTGGGAAGCTCCACCGGTGGAAAAACTGAAACTAAATGTGGATGAAAGCTGGCTCCCCTCAAATAACCAAATGAGTGGTGGGGGTATTATCTGAGATCACCTAGGTAGATGGGTAATAGGCTTATCATGTAATCTTGGCCCGAGGAATGTCTTTTTAGCTGAGCTTGGAGCAGTGCGAATTGGCCTCAAGATTGCTTGGGGTCGCCACATCAAATCCTTAATCTGTGAAGTCAACTCTTTGGATGTCTATTCATCACTACAATCAAACACTGACTTGAGTCATCACTGGTACAAAAATGAAGTGGAAGAAGTTAGGGAGATGCTTAATCAGCCCTGGGATATCATGATTTGCCATGTTCCGTGAGAGTTGAATAGCGTAGCTGATTGCCTTGCCCGTCTAGAAGGGACATTCAGTGAAGACTTGACTCTCTAACCCTACCCCCTAATTTAGTTTTGTCCGTTCTGAATTTAGATTTATTGTCCTAGTTTTGTCTTTAATTTTTGATTAAGAATTGGAAGTATATACACCAATGTGAGAAATATATCTTTATATCTCTAATACAAACTCATTAATTTTCTAACTAATCTTAATAACCCTAATAATTTGGGAATGAATATTAAAGTTGTTAGAAGTGAAAATGTGGCTCAGCTAACTACTTCCAAAATGGACTAACTAACTAGATTAGTAAAGTAACATTCTAAATTACACATTTTAATATATTACTGAAAATTGTAGATGCAACTTTTATATACACAGTTTACGTGTTAATTGTTACAGGAGAATTAATGAATATTTTAAAATGAGAATTGTTTAAATAAAAAATGTCATATATAATATACTTTCCTTGTATCTTTTTTATATGATCACGTCCAAAGACCAGTGACTTTTCCTTGGTGCCACCATGAAGCACTCAATGTTTAAAAGCGCAAGAAGAAGGCGTTGGTGACTTTATAAAGTGAGGTGAGTGAGACCAGTACATTTCGCTTTTCTTTTCTTTTTCCTTACTTTGATCCCTTTATTAACAACTTACGTGTTATATAGATCATGGAATAATTTCCAGTACAAAGGTTTGGTTAGAAGCCGTACCAGCAAAAGGATAGCAAAAATCATGGTTAAGGTTGAGTCTTACCATGTGTTTTTAACCGGAGTTTGTAGGTGAGAGAAAATATATCGTCAGACAAAGTTTTTATTGTCTCAAACGACGTGAAAAATCAATATCAACTTTTAAATTTTTCTTTTTTTTAAAAATCTCGTTCTCCCAACTACATACCAAATAGATTAGTGTTCATTTGGTTAGCAGTTAGGAAAATGAGGTTTAGAAAAAGGAGAAATTTAAAGATTAATATTGATTATTCATATCATTTGAAACAATTAAAATTCCATTTGACCATAAAATAATTTTTCTGTTTTTTTACTCAAAACTCTATTTAAATAATCTCTATTTACAACCAAACGGGTTCTTAGATAATAATAAAATCAATAGGTCAAAATCTGTTATACTGATATACATCATTAATGTTTCTAAATTAACTTCAAAATAGACACAAAGTAGGTTTTTTTAACTTTGATTTTTTAAGGCTAATTGGTTTAACATTAATTGGTTAACTATCAATTCTACAGAAACATAAGTGTGGCCTGGAAAGAGTAGGGGTCAGGCTAAGTTTGTTTCAATGTCTTTGTCTCCTTGGTTTCGCAATTATTTGTATCCCTCTCATACCAAATAAAATTCAATCAGGTAGCCACTTATCACGACAAGATCCTTCTTTCCTTTTCACATAATAATGAGACATGTTGCAACTAAATTTGACAAAACACAAAACAAAATTTAAATATGTCTAACATCATAATGTTACATAAAAATCTATGAGAAACCCATATATGTTCTCATTTAATCGGTAGTCATTATTAATCGTTGAGATATCATAAATTTGTTTTTTTTTAATATTAAGTGATTGAAATGTTTATGTTATAATATATTATGGGGAAAAAATTATTCATTTAACACATATGGTTAATGTTTGTTATATTTTGAGACACAAGACCCAAACAAAACATTAATTAACACAGGGAAAGTAACTGATCTCTCAAAAAAAGTAATAAGAGATAGAGGACAAAAATCAAAAGCATTAAGAAACCCAAACTCTTGTAATATAATCAGCACACAATTACCCTCCCAATAAAGACGACAATATTCTCACACCATCATGAACAAAGAAGCTTTCTAGTTTCCCTGCACGACACACATTTGCTTTACCTTTTATTCTTTCCCTTGTTTCCATTCCCAACCAAGAAATCATCTGCTTGTTCCATTCTTATATTTAACTGGAAACCTGCTCAATTAATACTTTTCTTTGTAAATTCTTTATAAGGCTGTTTTAATTATATTGCATAGATTAAAAAATTAAAATTAATCTAAAATTATTATTACTGAATTTTAAATTTATTTAAAATCAGATTCTAATATTTTTATTCATTATTAAAATATTATAAGGTAAATTAATTACAAAAATTAAAAAAATCACGGGACTCCACTTAAGGTAAATAAGTATATTAAGAGGGTGTTTGATTTCTCGTTGGATTGGTCAAAAGTCGATTTGAACAACTCTAAAGACAGATTTCCATTAATATTTAGATTTTCTTATTTTGATAATTCCGTTTTTCTAACTGAATATCATCAATCAAACGTGTTCCTTCGCTGGTCAGAAGGAGTCCCACGGTACCCTCATCCCTTTAATTTAGCAGATAATGATTCTCCATTATCCCATCAGAAGTGGTTATCTCTCTTATTGGGCTCGGGCCTAGATTCTCCTCTTTCTATTATTTTACAAATGTATAAATACATCCTAGAGCCCACATTGTAACTCAAGTGACACATCATAGAAAGATAATAAACCTAATCCTTAAGGGAATTCTCTAGGGTTTTTATAACTAATGCGTGTGAACAAAATGCATACTAAAAGTGAAACCTTCCACGGGCCGAAGACACTTTTTAAACTTTAATTTAAAAAATGTGAGGACGTAAGAAAACTCTGAAATATGACAGCACAGAAATTAATTAAATGGTTTTGATATAATGTGGCCATTTTACAAGAAGCAGCTCGTACTTAGCCATATCATTATAATAATAATGTAGGCAGGGCGATGATACCAAGACGAGAGGTGGCGTAGACTCAACATATGCGTATTTATTTACTACTTCGTCAGTCTCTGAATATAAACTTTTTTATCTCATTCACACATATTTAAAAATAATTAATTTAACTAAAATTATTAAATTTGTTTAAAATTTATAATAACTTTTAAAATTATTCTTAAAGTAATTATTTATTATTAATTTTTTCATTTATTATTTCTTTATTTAGTTTTTCTATTAACTACCCAGTTATTATTAAAAAATAAATAATATAATTAATATATATTATTTATTATTATATTAATTTCAATAAAATAAAAAATAACTAATGACATTAACATTTGAAATAAAGTCTTATATTAAGAGTCATTTTTTTAAAAAAATAGTTATATATTTAAGAAAAAAAATAATATTTTAAATTCTCAAAACATTATATTTTATTTTATAAATTTTGTAAAGAAACAAAAGATGTATTAAACGTAAATGATAATCATATATTCATAATGATAATCAACATAAATCATTTGGGAAAATGGAGTATAATAATATTTCATAAAATCAAACTCATCGATAATTGACTTTGCAATAAAAGTATTAATAATACTAATAACTTCAAGTGGAATACGCAAAATAAAAATAAAAATTGGGGAACGGGTAATTTTTTTCCTATAAATATTATAAAACAAATATATTTGTTGGGGTGTTAATCACACCACTTAACTATTCTCTATTGTGTTGGATCAAGTTTTTCTCCACACATATTTAATTTTATAAATTTCACACACAAAATGTTTAATCTTAAAAATAAAATTGTCAAGATACTTTACATTAATTACGAATATGATTATTTATAAAACTTATGACAACTTTTAATTTATGAATTCATTTTTCAAGTAGTGTTAATTTTTTTTTCATAATAGTTCTTATTTTATTAAATTAGAAAGATGAAAAATAAAAAATAAAAAAACTTTTTTTTAATCATATTGGAAACGGAGTCCGCAGTAGATTCGGGTATTTCAGTGCTTCTTGGAACCCAAATAAATAAACTAGTTTTCAGTTACTACGATCCTTTCTTTTCTTCCTAAATATATTTTTAGTTTATAATTAAAACTTAGAATTAGAATTAAGATCCAAGTTAATCTATCCAATTATTGTAGCCCATTTTTGTTCCTACATTGCATTCCAAAACGTCACTAGTAAATTGATTTCGTTTTCTCACCTAATTTCTTTAAGTAATATTTAAATTTTGAAAATGCTTTTTATTTTTATTTTTTGTTTTTCGGTTTTAATTATAAAATTATTATTCTGTTTTTTAAATTTTGTAAAAAACACTGAAAATAATTTCTTTTCTGTCCATTTGTTAGTATAAATTTTTAAAAATAAAAAATATGACGGAAGTTATATAATTAAAATTGAAAAGAACAAGATATGAATAGGGTGAATAATCATTATTAATTATTAAGTATTTGTGTTTATAAATAATAGTAGTATATAAAATCTTATTATTTTATTATTTTTTTAAAAGTAGTATGAAATTGGTAGTGGGGAAAGGACAATTGGGTTGTGTTGTGTGTTGGTGGTGCTGGTTCCTCCTCCCACAGTGATTCAGTGTGTCACTCCCAACAAGAACAACACTGTGATTCTGTTACTGAGAGAGAAAAGCTCTAAATTAGGGTTGAGAGAGAGAAGCGTTGGCATTGGTGAGTGAGGGAATGTTAGTGAAATGGGTGTAGGTGTGGTGAAGGCGTGGAGGTTCAGTTTGTTGCCTCTGTTACCACCGCAACCCAACAACAAGAACAATAAAACCAAACACGTATCTACTACGACGTCGTTTCACCACCGCAAGTCGATCTCTTGGTCTGTTATTTGCGGTTTCTTGCTCTTCGCTTTGGGTTTTATTTCCCTCTTGACAGGTCACATCGCCTCTGATCTCGAATGGTACTCTCATCGATTGGTTCACCGCACTTTCTACTCTAGACTCGTTCGTATTCTCTCTCTCTCTCTCTCTCTCTCTCTCTCTCTCTCTCTCTCTCTATTTTCCATTCTCCGTAATTCCACATTCATTTCGTCGTTTCTCTTTTTCCAGAATGCCAATTATCGTGCACCGATCGATATTTGGAAATCGCAATATTCTAAGTATTACTATGGATGCAGTGAAAGGGGACGCCATTATGCTCGTGAGTTTCGCGTAATTAATTACAATTCCTATGTCCAATTTTGAGCTGTTATGTTCACTGCCATTCTATTCTACCTTCTTAGTTATTGCTAAGCTATTAGGATGTTTGATACCGGCCTGCAGTGTTTTAAATTGCGGTTTGCAACCACAGTTGTGGCCAGATCATCCACATTCGTCCGTAATTGACCACATTATTAAGGTTTTCATCGTCACCCCAACTGCAATGAAATACACTGATATCAGGCACATTATTTAGTTAGTTTCTCAGGTAAATAAAAGATAGCTAGCTATAACGGTAGGAATCCGCTTACCTGGTAATTTAGGATCCATCCATTTGGTAATCAGTTGTGGAAATAAAGTTGTAAAAATGAAAAAATCTAATGGTTAATATTGATTCTGTAGGATAGGCAAATTTTCCTTGAGCCAACAAGGTTTTTTTTTTGGTTGGCCAAACCGCAGTTTGACTACCAACCAAACAGGCTCTTAGTCTCAATCCTTCACATTTTAACTTACCTTGAAATTTTTTTGCATATCTTCTACCAAATATGGATAGACTTTTTTTTGTTTTATATGAGATTCCCAGGAAAGAAAAAACATGAAGGGTACCAAACACCACGTTTGTGGACAAATTTAGTGTATAGGGACGTTTGCTGTGTGATGCCTTAAGTAACATGTGGAATTTGTTTTATGCTTTGATTTGTTTGTGCACAAATGGTATCCTAATGATTGTGCTTACAAATATACTAACTTTTCCATTTGTCACTTTCTCTCTTTTTTGGGTAACTTGATAATATAGCTGCGGTGCGTGAGCGGATCTCAAATGGCTACTTGCTTATTGGAACTAGTGGAGGACTCAACCAACAGAGAACTGGGGTGAGTAGGGCATGGGTTTCGTGATATGCTACGTTGTGGTCATAAGAATTCTGTTTAACATCTGATGTCTTAGTTGCTCTCCTGCTGATTAAAAAGCATGAAAATGATAATTGCTTGAGTTTAATTAGTATAGACTGTCAGTGTAAAAAGTTTTATTCTATCAACCAATTAGAATTCATTCCACATATAACTTTTAAAGTAATTATTACAAAAATCAAGGATGATTGTTTTCATGGCAATCCATGATTGGATGCCAGTAAAAAAAAAAACTTTACATTAATAGTGTATTTATATTAAATGCATTGTTTTATACAAATTTTTTTTCTCTTATCTATTCGGCTCAGATCCAGTTGTTGAAATGACAATCATGTTCCTGCATTTAGATAACAGATGCTGTTGTTGTTGCTCGAATTCTTAATGCCACACTAGTTGTCCCTGAGTTGGATCATCATTCTTTTTGGAAGGATGACAGGTAATCCACTGATCCTATCATGTCTTCTGTGTGAGAATCAACTTCATTGGTTCATTTTGTAAAGACATTTTTGCTTGAATACAGTGACTTCATCCATATTTTCGATGTTGATTGGTTCATTTCTTATCTCGCAAAAGATGTGACTATTGTCAAAAGAGTTCCTGATAAGTTCATGCGGTCGATGGAGAAACCTCCGTATACAATGCGTGTCCCAAGGAAATCAGAGCCTGAGTACTATCTTGATCAAGTTTTGCCTATACTTTTGAGACGACAGGTACGGCGGTGTGTAACTATACATGTTTGAGATTTCTTAATGCACTAGAAAATGTTTTGATTCCTTAAATAATTCTCATGGTGAAGTGCAGTAACAAAGTCTGAGTTTGGCCGTGATAACCAAGTAACTAACATGTAGGAGATTGTGCAGGTTCTTCAATTGACAAAATTTGACTATAGACTGGCAAATAACCTTGATGATGAGCTACAAAAACTACGTTGCCGTGTTAATTTTCATGCTTTGAGATTTACAAAACCTATACAAGAACTTGGTCAAAAACTTGTTATGAGAATGCAAAAGATGGCACATCGTTTCATTGCAGTCCATTTGAGGTTTGTTTGATATTTATCCCTTGCACAAATTCTTTACAGTGTTCTGAAATTGGAAAGTCATTGTAATTGTTTGAACAGGTTTCAAAATGTTGAATTGGAAGTATTTGTTTACTTCTAGTATTGGGTGCTGGGGAAGGAATCCTCTCAGATTCTACTTTGTCATGCAGCTTACTATTAGTTCTTGTTGATTCTGTCGGAAGTATGAAATAGAATGAATGGATTAAGAGTTAGGAAGCTAAGGAGATGCATGGTAATTGCCACTAACAACAAATTCATGGTTGATTTATACCAGGTTTGAACCAGATATGCTAGCATTTTCAGGTTGTTATTTTGGTGGGGGAGAAAAAGAGAGACAAGAGCTTGGTGAAATCAGAAAAAGGTGGACTACATTACCTGTAAGTACAATCCATTGACTTATGATGAAATCTTTTTCATTCATGTAACATTTTGTCCTTTCCTAACTGTGCTGACATTCTAAAGGCCCTGAAACCTTCATTGTTTCCTGTGTCAACGGAAATAATTGACTTTTAATTTGGTAATTATTAGCGGAATATTACCGGTAGGATGGATCTTGTAAACATGTAATTATGTAATACCGTAACAACTTACAGCTATAAGTATGTTGTAACAGTTGCAATTATACAACTGCAATCATGTTATTATTTCATTAATCAGGATAGCCCAGCTCTTAGATATTTTTTAGGGCAAAATCAGTTTGTATTACCCTATTTATATGAGAATTCCCCAGCAGGAGAACACACAGTTTTTGACCTACACTATCAGAGTTTAACATCCTGGTCCTGACACATTGCCTCGAATGCTTTCCAAGTTCAAATTTAGATTTACCTTGCAAGGCTTCTTAAAGTTGAAAGTTGAGACCAATTATTTATATGGTGATATGAAATGAGTGAGTTATTACCTCATGATACAACAGGATTTAAGCCCAGATGGTGAGCGGAAGCGAGGCAAATGTCCTCTTTCTCCTCATGAAGTTGGTTTGATGCTGCGGGCTCTTGGTTTTACAAATGACACATACTTGTATGTTGCATCTGGAGAAATGTATCGTGGGGATGAAACTATGCAACCTCTAAAAGATCTTTTCCCCAACATCTATACAAAGGAGATGCTTGCCAATGAAGAGCTGAAACCTTTCCTTCCATTCTCTTCCCGCCTTGCTGCCATTGACTACATTGTTTGTGATGAAAGTGATGTGTTTGTCACCAATAACAATGGTAACATGGCCAAGATTCTTGCAGGTCGAAGGTAAGAATATATAAAGTCACCCTTATATTATATCCTCTGTTTGTTTGCGTAGTATATTAATGATTTTCTTTTCTAGAATAGAACTTATACGAAACACAATGAATTAAGGATTATGTACACCTCATTATGGAATAGCTAGATTCATAATTATGATTACTCTGTTATGGAATGTGGCTACTATGTTACATATTTAACTCTTGAATTATATTCAGAATGGTGTGAGAGTTCTGTGTTTTCTATTGAATTTTGGAAAACATGTTTTATTTCACTCTCTACTTATTCCACTAGTAGTCTTGTAGAAAGAAAGGGATAAATTATACATTTAAATCCTATGGAGTCATGAACTTCAAAATTGTAAAGAGATACATATTGGTCTAAAGATAGTCTTAGGCAATGATGCGGTGTCTTCAAAAGAGGTATAACCTATTTCATCCCCTCTTTCTTCTGGTGATTATTCTACTAACTCTCACAACTTGAAGAATGTTGGAGGGCAGTTGATTTTGTATTAGGAACAATTGTATATTTTGTGTAGTTTGGAGTTAGCAAAGCCCTGCTAACTATAAGGCCTATTTTGGAAAGTACCAAGAAAAAATGTGATTGTATAAGATAGAGTTCCCGGGCCATAATATCTGAGATTAATTTAAATTACACTTTAGCTTATAGCTGACATTAGCTAAGGACCATCCTTCACTTGTGGTTTAGACTTTTGGCACCTTCATTTAACTGAATATTCCAAAACCTGTTGAGAAGTCAAAACTGATATGGCTGTGAAAAGCATAGCTTGTTTCAGGAGGTTTCTGTAAAGCCCAGTGTTTACTTTGACTCCTTTATAAAACAATCCGAAACTTGATGCAATAGTTTATGGCATCCGGGATCTCTTTAATTGCCATGCACGTGTTCCTGTGCAACATGCTCGCTTTTACATAATACTGCATTTTTTTTCAATTCTTTTATTTTTTGTTTATGTGCCTTCTGTTAAGCTTTCTTTTTGTTTACAACAGGAGATATATGGGTCACAAACGCACAATTAGACCAAATGCAAAGAAGCTTAGCACGCTGTTTGCAGGAAGGCATGAGATGGACTGGGATACCTTTTCCAGAAAGGTTAAGGCATGCCAAAGAGGTTTCATGGGAGAGCCAGATGAGATGAGACCTGGACGAGGTGAGTTTCATGAATTTCCCAGCAATTGCGTCTGCGAGAGACCATTTGTGGATGAACAACTTAGCAAAGAGCTACTAAGGACGTTGCGAATAAACCTAACTACACGATGATGATTAGAGTTACTCACTTTGAACCAAGAGGTTACGGGTGAGCAAAAAAACGAGTTGTTAACTCTCCTGTTAATGCCAATTGAACGTCGATTGAAAATTTAAATGATACGGCATTTTCACACGATTTGTATTTGTAAATCACCTCGGGGTCCAGTTCTTAGGTGTTTGGGTCAGTTTAGGTCTTAACAACGTCAATGCGTTGCAAAATGTTCATAGTTATATAAAAAAGCTTAGCTTACTGTGCATTCAATCTCTTTCGACGCAGTCTCTTCTAACAAAATTGTCTTCTACGTTTTATTTCGACATTGGCTAGAGGCACTATAAAATGAAAAATATATATATACGAAATGTATAGAAAACTGAAGGCAATTTTTATGTATATACTTGAGGAAATCATCACATTAAGACTTGAATTAAAAGAACAATCGACCAAATGATTAATGATTATTTTTATTATTTTTAAATTGATATATTAATTAAATATATGGTTTAATACCTTGTAGTTAGGAATTTGTTTATCAAGTCCTGTAAATAAAACAAACTATTTGACTAGTTTCCTACCATTTAATTCATTTATCATTGAAACTTGAGATTGCTCATTGAAACTTGAGATTAATTTCTCAGCTAACAGTGGGAAAATCTTTTACCCGAAAAAATTATCCTTTTCAAAACAAGTGATGTTTCTGCATGTGGTTCTGCAACTCATTTCTTGAGCTAGTGGTTGAGGAAGAAGACCAAAAAATATCATAATTATAACCGACACTTGCGAAGATTTAAAAAAGAAGTGGAATTGGAGCGTTTAGAAGTGGGTTGGCAGCATAATTACGTTATCTTTTGATCATCAAACCTCTACAAAGAAGGTAACATGGAGAATTTCCATATACAGAGCAACCTACAGCGCCAAAGACTAAGATTAAATCACATTTAATTTAAACAATACTAAAATCAATATGACCGACCGTCTACTGAACTATAGTCTGCCTAAAACATAGGAAGCAAGAATTTCAATTCCTACATTCCCTCTTATAAATATACACATCTACGCTAGGTATGTCGGTCATCTAATAAACAGCCGGGTCTTTTCAACTGTGCCAACATTGCAAGCTCCTTCCATTCAACCCTGATTATTCCCTGCTGTTGCAACTTATAATGTCAAACAGTTTTGAAATGTAAAAAGACTCGAGCAACAAAAAAGCACTTGCAAAGAATATGGATACTCACCCTTGGAAGTATTACGACTATGTGAAACAGATGGAATTTTAGAGATGATCAAAGAGCTCTGCAATCCTTCTAATAGCTGCCAACAAGTCAGACACCACGTAAGATCAGATTCACCACAAAAGACCATATAAAATATAATTTTCAAATAGTAAAAAATGGCTTCATACTTGGGACGAGGGGCAAGAAAATATCTCATCAGTACACAACTGAGAATAATCAGTCTCATAAAAACTTACTCTTGATGTTGGCTGGATCCTGCGATTGGATCTCCGAGGCTCAATGACATCAGATGCTGATTTTGTGGGATTGTCATTTAAAACCTTTTCCACCTCACCCTTACCCAACTTATCGCTGGCAGGTGCAAGTTTTCCTTTACTTGCTCTTGATGTCGATGTCCTTTTAGTTGGATGAGAATCCACTGAAGTTGCCAGCGATGAAAACAAGATTGGTCCTTCTGTTGCTCCAACAGTTGCAGAGTAGGGAGCTCTTTCCACCTGACTTTCACTCTGGGAAGCATTCTTGGAATGATTTGAAGAATCTTTGATCCTTTCTGTATGGCCTGTAAGATCATTGGTAAGAGAAAATGCATTTGACAAGGATATGTCCTTTGGTGGGATCACTCTACCAGAAACACTCGGTGGTTTTCCTAACTTAGTCTTCGTCTTGGAGTCAGCTCCAAGTTTTACTTTGGCATCAATTTTTGAACTATTTTTCCATCCTCTGGATCCTGAACTTTGAGGCATCAAGAAATTTGAAAGTTTAACTGAATCATTCCTATCGTTAACCTTACTGCTTTCATGTGCAACATAATGCTTGCTTACTTCCATAAATTTCCTTTTCTTCCCAGGCTTAGGAACACCAAAAATCACTCTTGATCCTTCCTTTTGAAGACCAGTCCTCGGCATTCTATGGGTATCCTGTTTGTTTTCATTCTTGCTGCTCTTACCAATGTTAAACACTTTCTCGTTTTCAGTCAAATTAACTAACCTTATCTCATCAGGGTTTACTGACTCCATAGCATCAATACCTTTTGACATCTTGTCTTTCCCTTTTACCTCCGCTGTATGACTACCCAGCTTAGGTCGTTTTTCATTTGGTGTATCACCCTGAATAATTTGAAACTTAGCACAGACAAATCTCAAGTTGGAACACTAAAAGAATCAAAATACTAATATACCTCATGGATAGAATTGTCATTTGCTGCTACTCTGGAAGATTCAATCCATTTCTCATCCTTCCAAATAAGCGATGGACGGAGATGCCAAGCTCTAACAACCACTGTTTCTCCATTAGCTGAAGAAAACCAACATTATATATTTCCAAGAATCAGGTGCTACAGTGCTTTATATTTAGTAAGAATTAAGAATAATATTTAATCAAATAATGTATATACCAGGAAAATGGACAGTTAATGTTGTTTCATCTTTCTCATTCTTCTCTGTGATTACTCCTTCTCGCCAGCTGATGACAAAAGCTACTGTATGAGAGAACTTCCAACACATTTTATTCATTTTTTATTACACATAATATTTAGTTTGAAGTTGAGTTTAAGCTTCCAAATTAAATAAATATTCACTTTTTAGTACTTATCCAATTGAACTGTCTTACTTTATTTTTCAATATAATAATATAGTATACTGAATACCTTTTTTGCATCCAAGCATCAACTCTGTCCCCAATAGACCATGCATAATCTCCCATAGCTGCTCTACGTCTCTTTCTTGTTCCTTCATATTGCAAAGTAGCAAGAGGGCGGGCAGTGCGTATTCTGGGGGGTTTGTCTCCTTCACATTCAAGTGAAACCCATTCCTTTAAGGGCCCTGCACCTAGAAAAAAAACCATTTTATTTAACCTAAATAATCAATATACACATGAATAAGATCTTTAAAAATGGCAGGCAAGTTTAGCACCCAGATGTATACATGCCACATGACCATCTTATGGACACCTAATTTTTTTATAAATTTTCCAGAATATATTTCAAGCCCAACAAAGTATGAACTTATGACAAACAAACTCAGCAAGCAAAATACTATCAAGGCAAATATATAGTTTGGTCAACAAAAAATTTGCACTCTGTTGTTCCCTTCTAGAAAATCAACTTAAGTGCACATACACACAAATGAGCCCAAGTCTGTTGCTTCTCCATTAATAACCAAATATTGGAAGTAGTCAACCCATTTTTCCCATGGGTCAACTAATTAATAAGAAACTTCCATTCTCATCAAAGTACAAGAATATATAAGCTTTACTAACCTTCATCAGCCACAAGTGAAGTGTAGCATACATAAGCTTTATCGTCCTTCAAACTCAAAATATTGGCTGTGAACCATGCAGCTTTATAGCCTTCCCCATCTTTGAAAACCTGATACATGGATAGACTCAGTTGACTAGGAAATATATAATTTAAGAGCAGCATGTTACTTGGCAAAAATTGAAAAAAAAAAAAATGCATGACAATTTATTTAATTAAAAACTAGTACCTAATCCTCATCGAAGTTTGATATCATAAGAATGAGCACATGGGCATTATTAACCTGCCCACTTTAATTACCTCAACTTAGAAAGAAAATAAATAACATATAACCAAAAATAAAAACAACCTCAACAAGTAAGCCCTCCTTGATGTTTCTTTCCTCCAGATTTCCTGATTCATGACTAACATTCACAGGAGGCTGTATTTCAGGCTCAGACCCAGGAAGCACATCAACAGTCTTGACTAAATCAGAAACCCTGCGGCCCTTTGGTCCTCTTGGATTCTTTTCATTAATCTTAAAAGAAGCCGAAATTCCGCCAGATGAAACATCTGAGTTAAATGTATGAGAAGTTTCAGGAACATCTCTAACATTGTCAACGTTCACCATATCTCTGGAAATGTCTTTCATTAATCCCACTTGAAGAGAAGACTCTTGTGTGGCTTTCAAGCATCCCTCTGGGCCAGCTTCTAACAAGTCACTTAATGGTAAAGGATCACCCATAGTTACAATCTTTCCTGCTTGTGATACAGCTTCTGCTGCTAGCTCAGCAGCCTTCACAATGGCATCCATATTTTCAGCTCTCTTGGTGGCAGCTGAAGCAGCTTCAACTTTCCTTTTAATGGCTTCCTTCGCACTTTTCAAAATGGAAGTAGGGGTGGCTTTCCCCAAATTACTTGAACCCTCAGAAAGAGATATTTGATTGTTTTGGCTGGAATTATCATAACCAGATGAAAGCAATGCCTCATCAGCCATCAGTTTTGCTTGAAGAGCAGCATTTGACGCAACATTAGCAGCCGCAGCTGCTGCCTTTGCAACAGCTGCGGCAGCAGCAACTGCCACTGCTGCAGAAGCTAGTTTAGCCTCAATATCAGACATAAGCCCAGAATTTTTATGCTTATCTAACTGACTCCATAACTCTAGGCTATGATTCACTGCAGCCACAGAAAGAGAAGAAGCTTCCTCTGCGTGTACTCTAGCCTCCTTAATTTTCATAAGAGACTCATCTGACATAATTCTTCTCTCAACATTCTGATCATGTTTGGATTGATCATCAAGAGGGAATACAGACACAACAGATTTTTCAACAGAAGTTACTGGCTCATTCCGGACAACTGTGACAGGAGTGGATGTATGGCAACAAACTGCAGGAGCCAGCAATTGCACTGCCCTCTGGCCAAGATCCTCTGATACTACAGTCTTTTTCCGTTTTTTGGGCTTCAGATCTGAAGAATGCTGAGCAGGTGGCACTGTCACATTGTTTGCATCAAGCAGAGAGGCACTCCCAACAAAAATACCTTGCAAACCTGAACTGGAAGTAGGGAGACTGGGAGTCATATTCTTTATGGCAGAAGGAAGCAGAGAAGACCCTTTCACTGAACCTAGCTTAATTGTATCAGAGAGGGGTGATGCAGAAATATGGGTACTGTTGTCAGGTGCAGGAGTTGGAGAAGCAATCCATGGTCCACGGAGGGGAGTTTGGGAGATCCAAGGTGTGTTATGTCCGAGAAAGTTCCTCACAGGAGGAGTTTGAAAAGGATGCAATGAAGTAATTGGCTGTGGATAATCCACAACAGATCCTCTTGCATGGGCACTAGATTGCAGTGAATCACTAGAGAGAGTTGGTAGAGCCCAAAGAGGAGATGAAAGAGGTATTAAGGGGATTGTGGGAGTAGCCTTGCTGCTGGATCGACCAAGGGGCGATGAGACACCTTTCCCTTGAACATTTTGCTTAACTGACAAATCAGAGGTTCTAGCAACTGCAGACATCAATTATCAAGAATTAAACAAACCTGTTAAATAAACAAATCAGATATATCACAAGAGATACCGGATCGTGATTGCAGAGGTGTTTCTGGGTTAACAGGATGAGATTTTTGACCATGTTGCCTTTCCACGCAGGCACGCCATGCATTCTCCCAAATGCCCCTTCCACCATCTAAATAAAATAACATTTAGGAATCCAGTATTTTCTTGAGGGCAAATAACAGAAAAGGACATGCTAGGGAGTCATGATAAACCAAAAATTAACCTGATCCGCCAAAAGCTGATATCATATATGCCTCATCAGGTGCTGTGCCTTGACTGCAGCAAGATTAATAACAGAAACAATTGACCGTTGATTATAATGCCGCAACCTAGAAAATTAATAACTACCATGCAGAATTGCAGATCTAAATAAGTTCTACACAGTACGCACCAATTTAAAACAGAGGCACAGTATACAATCAACCAAGATTTTTTAGGTCAAGTCTCATGTAATAAGTGAAAAAAATACATTATTAATGTTTCATAAGCAAATGCACACATTACATTGTGTAGCATCCATAACAATTAATAACATACAATTAAATCAAGCATTTGAACTCACATTAAAGCTCCATAGACAAAGATCTGCGCACGCAATTGTACTTGCTGCAGATCTGTGAAAGGCTGATGAAACAAAACAGGTGGAGAAGCAGAGGTGTTCAAATCTGGAAGGCTAGATGCAGAAGTATTTACAAGAGAAAGTGACTTTGTACTATTTGAATCAATATGCCCATACTGCTGCACCTCATTTGACTGCATCGACTGGAAAGTAGGAGACGGGCTCATGGAAACTTTGATTGATTTATCACCTCTATCAGACTGTCTAGCTGGAGTGGTGTCTTTTACACGAGTTCCTCTTCTAGAGGATTCTTTTCCAGCTGTCTTATTAGATGATCGCCTAGTTTTGCGCTCGGGCGTAGCTTTAGAAGCCGTCTTGCGCTCAGGTGTAGCTTTAGAAGCCGTGTGTGGCACTGCCTCTCCGCCTAAGGTTTGAAGATTTCCATGGGGGATATTTCCTACTGTTTTTGTTTTTGAAGTACCAAACCCAGATGTTGAAGGAGATCCCTCCATAGCCTTCAAGAATGACAAAGTGGAAACACAAACAAAAATATGAAAACTCTATAAGATCATTTGTCATTCATAACATAAACAATAGAATCTATCACCCATGCATTTCACATAATGAACTTTTCAAGAGACCCCTTGAACATTCATGAAGAAACTCAATCAAGAAATACAAGCAATAAAGAGAATAACACAGATATCAATTTGTTAGCTTGGATTGTAAACTGCAACAAAACTTACTGTTGATGCTTTGATCGTTGCAGTAACAGGAATGGATTGCGTCTTGCTAACATCTTCTGCATTCGCATCTGCAACATCTTTTTTGGACAAATCAATCACTGAACTTACCTCGAGAGTTGAGTTTCTCTCATCTTTAGATGCATTATTTAGATCTTGAGCAGTAGATAATAAACTTTTTGAACCATCATTTATCAACTTGGAAACTTGGGGGTTTTGATTAGCAGAAGCCAAAACTTGAGTCTCATCCTTTTCACTTTGGGAAGCACTTCCAAAAGTACTACTGGGATTGCAAGTACTACTGGCAGGAAAGCTTCCACTTCCATTCTCATGCAACTCAACACAAGAGTCCGGTAAAGAAGCAGAAGATATGGTACCTTGATTTCCAAGCAAAATGCCTCCTACAAAGTTAATATTGTAATAGGTATGGAAACATTTGCTGGAATGTTTTGATAGAAAGAACAAGCAATGCACATCACCCCCCTCCCCCTCCACAAACAAAACCCACATAACATCAGACAATATAAACAAAATGACCATCGTGACATTTTTATTTATTGCCACTGGGTATCAACGTGGCATGCTTATTAATGGAAACTGTAGATAACATATAGCATATGGATGGTTGGGACTTGGGAAGTGAAGACTGTACATAGACAATTCATGCAAATTCCAGAAGACTAATTTTTTCTATATGGTATAACCAACTTTCTTTCCACACTTTGCTTCTATGCTCCTGATTTCCCTTGTGGAAAGATGTATGGTCAAGGGAATCTTGTTTCAAGAGAATTTCCATCTTTATCACCTTTCTGCTCACATGCAGTTCCAATTCCTTGTTCCTTTCTGTCTAGGCTTCCTTTTATATGTGAATTACACTTCCTCAAGTACCTCCTCCTTGACAAGTGAACATCTGATTTAATTTCAAATTTGGGCGTTCTCAATCTCCCTGCTGTTCTAACACTTTTCATGCCCAACTTTAGACCTTTACTCAGGCTCTTATGGTGGTAAATTTTATTTTCTCCACAAACACCCTTTGTGTTTTTGGTAGTTGAGTATGTTATTTGGAATCTATGGAAGACCAGCCCTTCACAATGAGTTTAAGCTTTTAGGAGACAAAGGAATGAACACCACTGTATTGTTTTTAGTTCATAAATAGGCTTGTTTTCCTATCCTCTCAGGGTTTCAGTTTGAGGTAGAAGTTTTCTTTATTTGATATCCACAAGGATTGGATAATACTCTTAATATGACATTAATCTGCCATTCTTTTTATTACCTACTACTATTGGTTTCTTCTTTCTAAGCGGATCCTTTACCTTCCAACCATACACACCTATCAGGTCTCTCCTATCTTAGTAAACTGTTAGGTAATAGCATCATCATATCATAATACAAAACATTTGGCTTGTTCATATAACTAGTAATAAATTGTTCATTGACACTGGCTATGTAGTTCGCAATCATTCTAAATTGCATCGGATTTAGAGCTTCAGTTTTAATTTTTCTTTGCTAATGCAATTGATTCTACATAATATGAGTACAAGTTTATAAGCAAGAATTAGCTTGACACTTGAGAAACTGGATAATGCAAAGCTATATTTTTAAAAACAAAAATGGACCAAAATCCCTCTACAAGAGAGCACCAAGACAACTTCTTTTTGTTGAAAATTTGCTTAGATAACCCAGCTGCTCTAAGGAAGGACTGGAACACAGTAATAAGACACATTAATAAATCATATGATGATCTTTAATGATACATTTAATGAATGAATACATAACAATTCGTAAAGTTTGTCTGACATATCTAGCAAACAATCAATTGACAAGGAGCACAACACAAAAATTCAATGATAAAAACAATGATTCAATCCAATAAAACATAAGAAACTTGAATACCGGCACCATGTATTATGTATGTTTTGTGTGTTCTAGAAGTGACACATCAACCTAATAATAAATGCAGAATTTAAAGGAATTTCATAAGTGGAAAACAAGACATTAAAGGATTACCTAATTTTTTTAAGGAAGACTCATCAGGATTCTCCTTTACACTCTTCTTGTCATCCTTGATTGAAAGTGTGACATCATCAACCTGTTTTGCAGATGATACACATGTAACTTGAGTCACATCAGTCTCCTTTGCACACTCCTGAATAACATAATCATCTGCAGTTCCTTGAGGTTCATCAATCTTTACAACAGCACTAATCCCTACACTATGCTGAAAAACACTTGCCGCCTCACATAACAGTTGTCTAGAAGTATCAGAAGAATGATGTTTTTCAGTTTCTGTGACAGGACAGGGAACAGTTTCCAGCTCAGAAGATCCAAAAGGGGCAGATATTCCTGCTTCCTCGGCTATTTTGACTGTAGTTTCTTCCGCTTCCTCAACAGAACAGGATTTAACAGGAATTATACCTTGAAGATCACTGTGCTCAGCAACTTCAGGAGCAGAAGAAACTTTGCTAGGAGGTGGGATGTCTGTTACCTCATGTGGTGTTGAACTGATATTTTCTGAAATAACTTGGGAAACTAAAAATCAATATATAAAAGAGTCAATGAAGTTAAGAGGCTATCACTAATTTGATCCAAGATCTCTCTAGTAACTTTTTACTATATCAGTAAACAACAAAGTGACACATCAGTGTGGTACCTAAATGTCTGTTTGGTTTGAAAAAAATTGTTTTCTATTTTCATTTTCAAGTTTTACTAAAAATTATTATAAAATTGTCACTTTGTTTCCTGTTTTCAATGAAGTTAAGAGGCTATCACTAATTTGATCCAAGATCTCTCTAGTAACTTTTTACTATATCAGTAAACAACAAAGTGACACATCAGTGTGGTACCTAAATGTCTGTTTGGTTTGAAAAAAATTGTTTTCTATTTTCATTTCCAAGTTTTACTAAAAATTATTATAAAATTGTCACTTTGTTTCCTGTTTTCAATGATTTGTATGAGGAATGATGAACACTCACACCAAAGCAGGAAGCCACGTGAAAACAATATAGCATTTCTGTAATAATTAGTTATAACTGAAAACAGAATCAGAAAATTGTTCAACAATTTTTCAAATAGGCTGCACCATATGATTCACTGAAACTGTGTATCAAGATTAAATTCATTGTACTACCTGAATTATTGACAGCTATGACATCTATTGAGACTGCAGAAGTTGTCAACTCAGTTTCCATGCTACTTGCACTAAGAGATGATGAAACAACTCCCATATCAACAGGAGTTTGATCAACATCACAATGCATCTGAGTAGAATCAGAAGGAATCCTTTTATTCTCTTGATCATTGACAGAAACATCATCATCAAATTTTTCATGGTCATTCTGTCCATCAGGTTCTTTGTTTATGTATATTTCAGTTGACTCAACAACAATGGAAGATTTTATTGTAGAATCCACAACAAAACTTGGGAATCCCCCTGCCCTATTCTCACAAACTTCACTAACAGTAGAGATGGTATTTTGCTCTAACTTGCTTGATAAAATCTTTGTATCCACATGATCACCAGTGCTTGATAGCTCACTTTCCTTAATAACACTGCTCCTATCATTTGTCTTCTCCACAACATCCACATTCTGCTGGGGATTAGGACAAACACAAATCTCACAATTTGTATTACTAACCTCAACCACCTGCCCTTCAGAGAGAGAATCATCTTTAATTGAATCCTTTGGCAATTCACATGTATTTGGTTCAGATTGGTCATCCATTACCACATCTTTAAGCAACATTACATCTTCACTTGCACTGTCCCGAGACAGACCAGTGAAACATGTATCTCCAGTGGATTCTACTGCTTTCTGTGAGTTGGAAACAACAACAGATTCTATTCTTAAGGAATCGTCTAAACTACTTAACTGAGTCTCAAAACCTTCAACTATAGCCCCACCTTCCAAAGTTTCTTGTGTGGAGTTTGTACAAAGTGGTTTATCTGAAAGGTGTGCATCACCCCCAACTACATTTCCGTCCAGAGTCTGAGTGTCAACAACAGCTTCTTTACTCATCAAAGAAGATTCCAAATCATGATTATTGGCTTGAGTTTGTGAAAGACATTGCTTCTCATCATCCATATTTTGCATAGATGATGATTCAGCAATATTAGTTTGCACTGCAGATGAATCATCTTGAGTTTCATCAAGATGCAAGCCCACAACAGCAGCTTCAACTTCTCTTTGGCTTGTACTGTTACTTCTGTCATCAGTATAGGCAGTCAGATTCCTCTCAGAAGGCAAGTCAATATTTCTGCAGACATCACTTCGTCCTGGATCACATGAAGTTTCATCAACATATGATTCCCTGTCATGACCCTGGGACACTCCATCCTGAGGCTTCTCCATCCCTACATCCTCTTTCAATCCAGAAAAAATTGTATGAATACCAACAGGTGGAGGTAAATCGATAACATTATATTTAAATTCATTTTTATCATCGGGTTTTGGATTGTGGTCCATTTGTTTAGCTAAGCAGGCCAGTTCATCACAGGAATCTGATTCCTGAATAACAGCTTGTCTAGGAATATAGTCCTCCTGCCCAACAGATTTTAAAAGCATTTCAACAGATTCTGAGGAAGTGGCCTCAGACCAAACATTGCCATGCCTTGATATAGGGCAAGATTCAGCAGCAGTTGAACTGAACCCTATGCCACTACCAGCCCGGGAGAATGCGTCAATCCACGGGTTATCGTCGTTACTTTCAATGCCAAGGAAAACTTCAGTTTCAACCAAACTATCAAATCTTAAATTCGTTGGGAGGCTTTCATCAAAATCAAACTTGGGGAGAGCATAAGGCCTTAATACTGGAGGAAATTTGGTACTACCTTCACCAGTTAAATGGAGATTCTGGCTTTGAAAATCATTGTCATCATAATCCATGGATGAATCCCTAGAACAAATATGCACAATTAGAAGCTTTAACATGAAATAAATATATGCATGCATATATAGATAAAAAAACATGCATAAAGATTAAAGACAAATACGCAGGAAACAGAAGCATATATAATATATAATACCCACTGGATAGACGTGCATTCGACATCCACTAATCAGCACGTATAATATAATACCCATTGTCTAGCCAATAAGAAATCACAACCCATGTATACAAAGCAGGTAAACATTGGAAACTATTTAACAGAGCAAGGAAACAATATACATTGAAACATTTAACTATTACCCCATAATCCAAAATTTCAAGGCCACTGTACTACCTCATATAACTGAATAGGAAAAAATACCAAATATCAAGTGACATGTCACAAATAATTTAGGTTCAACCGTTGTAAAATATCTATCTAATCAACAATTGGTACTTTTGAAAGAAGGAAAAGAACAGAACAATCATTATCATTTATAGGTTGTCTAGTGATCTGCAAAACTGTTTTGAGAATGCATAGGAAGAAACAGCACATAAGATAAACCTAAATAATTGTGAGCATCAAAATTATCTATATTCCATTAACAATTAAGACAAATTAATCCTCACTGACAAACAATGAAAGAGCTTCATTGGTATAGGGCCATAGTAGAAATCACCAGGTTCTCCATCAGCCATTAATTAAAATCCTTAAAAAATGCAGGTTTAGAGATCAATGCATGAAGTAATTCTTTTTAAACAATGGAGAAAAACAAATTAAAATACATAAAGAACCAATTGAAGTGAATGGTCGCTCTGACTCAGGATTATGCAACCACACATCCCTTTACGAGACATTCATACAAGAACCAGGCAATAAAAATAAATTGCAGCAAATACACACACACATACACGAAAAAAAAAAAACAGTTTACACAGGGCTGAACAATTGCTCTCTGCGTAAATTAACCAGTTGGAACGGTTAATAACATAATAAAGAGTGTCCAAATTCAAACAAAAACTCACCAATTCAAAGCATAGGAAGCAAAAGTGTTGCCCTAATCGTAGGATGAAAACAAGAAAATTAAGAACCCGAAGTTGGACATGAACAGTACCAGAACAAGTAAGTCTAAAGACGCTACCTCCCTCCATTCGGCGAGGAAATCCAACTCGTTTGATCTCAGCTATTCCCCAATCGCACACTCATCTACTCCCTCCAACACACAAAAAAAAATTCTCATCGTTAGTGTAATTTCATTTTCACCAAACAAACTAAACCGCAATTAAACGAATAGAAACCTCACCGGTGGATTCGATTTCCGGCGGATCGAATTAGGGTTCCGGCGAGAGTACGAGGAAGAAGAGTGAAACACTGAAACTGAAAAAGTATGGGAGTGGATTTGTGTGTGGTTTGTTCGTTTGGTGTGGCTGTGGAAAAAAGCAGTGTGAGGGAATTTTGTTTTTTTCCTAAGGAAGAGAAAAACGAGTGTCAGCGATGGGAATCAAAATTGAAAAAAGTGGGTTTGTTCGTAAATAGTCGAGATCCAACGGGTGAGGATTATAGAGGGTGGCACGTGGACGGTTGTTATTCGAGAATGGAAAGTATCAGCTATCTAGGGTTAAGCATGGAACCGTCATCCGTGGAAAACAGTGTCACGTTGATTGGTTATTTGAGGAGAGAGAAGGGGAGGTAACGTGTCTCATCAAATTCTGAGGCTCTAATCCAACGGTCCACAGCGGCTTTTGATAAATAATGAACAAATCACAACTCGGGAGAGTATAGCCACTTTCGGTTTTTCAATCTTCTTCCTTACATTAAATTGTTTATGATTTAATTTAATGGAAAAAGAAAAACTCAAATTACATTGCCATGTGTGACACTGACGGGATAATCAATTAACTATTGGCTCGGACACGTGGCGGTTTTAGGTGTCGAGCTTTGTATAAAGGAGGAAGGAATATGGTGAAAATAGAGTAAAAAAATCAATAGAAAGAAATAAAGTAAAAATGAGATGAAATTTTATCTTGTTTAGATGAATAGAAATAAAATTAGGAATATAGGAAATTAATAATTTTTAATCATTTAAATAAGAAAAAAAGTAAAAATACTTCAGATGCATTATGTTCTATCTGGTATGGGAGATAATACTCTGTTAAGAAAACGTTTTATTTCTTCGTGGTGATATCGCCCCGTCCCATGTTGTCTGACGTCAAGTAGACAGGTCTAGGGGACCGATGTCCTAATGCCTTCTCCGATCATCACATTGACATAACGTACTGAGGGGTGAGATGTGGTGCCGTTTGCAAAGACACTCTGACGCTCAAGTCGAAGCATAAGGACGTGGATTTAGTAACGTAACATATTACCTTTGAGGCGTGAATCAGATGTATTTATTTTGAGTGATGGAAAGAATGTCCTATGTGGCATGTGCTAGTATGAACCCCGTAAATCAATGATAAAGTTGTCACGCTTGCAGGCATTATTAACACTCTTTACAAGATTAGAGTCAGTATGCCTTGTACTCACTCATGGTGATCTCATAACTCTGGTCATGGGCTACACTGGTGGAAATATACGGATTGTCATGCTGACTCTGGTCAGGGATATATGTCATGGAGTGCGTACGGGGGGGCAAGACCAGTGCAAGCATTTCACAAAGTCTTCACTCTAGCAAGGCTGATAAGGGTTCGATCTAACGTTGATCAGATCTGGTGTAGCCAGTGGTGAAACCTCAAAACACATGTTTGGGACTGATACCAGACCCAGATTATATTGAAATAAAGTAAGAAAGACTGGAAATTAGATATATTTTTATTATTTAAATGAGAAAATAATTAAAAGTTTAAAATACCCTTATATTATTTTTTATGGACAAAACCTTTATACATTTTCCCTTATTCCAACCCTCTAATTCCACCAACAACATTCTCTTTGTTCTGATCCGGTCTCGATACCGGCACACGAGCAAGAGCGTAATTTCATTCGTTCTCATATATGCTTACCAGTGTCGCAGATAAATCTCCACACTGTAGACCCCGTATCAGATGTTCTTCTATATCGGTATGTCTAGGTCAACATCTCGCACACCAAAAATCATCCATGTCACCTAACAAAAAGTACAAGGTACAGGAGCAGAGGAACGTCATAAGAGACGCGGAGCCACCTGCGGCGTGTGTCAGAATCGTACAGTGCACAATGTACGATTAGTCCCCTAGCCCTAACAGATTCTTCATTATCCACACGTATGTATATAAATACCAACATTTTCACTACTCTGGTATGTTAGACTTATTCTCAAACTTACGCTTCAAAAACCTTGAATTCATTTTCTGGTTACTGACTTGAGCATCGGAGAATCTTCGCAGGTGACACCACATTTCGCCCATCATCAACGCGAAAGCTTGGTGCGAAGGATCTCCAAGACTTCAAGAGTTTTATTCTCCCACTGAGATAAAGGGCACAATACCGGGTACCCACTGTACCAGTGTACAAATCACTTTCAACAGTTGACATTTGAGGTTGGTCCCACACTGGATCGTTGACTTCGGTTTAGACTAGTTCATGTTCCAACCATCAATTAACCAAAAAAATCAATAAGATCAATCAAAAGAGGAAATATCATGACCAAAGATCAATTTCAATTTCACAAGATGCATCGATGTCTTTGTTGTCATCAACACCATCGCTACAATGCCTACTTTTTTCAATTACATGAATAAAGACCTTAGTAGAAAAATCGTGTATACATTTTTTTCTAAAAGAAAAGTTATGTTTGTGGACTTTGTTACTTTGCACCAGCACATCATATTTTCACACTTATGCACCAGCGCATCAATATGTTCACAAAAGCTACGTCTAGTTCCTTTTAACTTGAAGGATTTTCATTATTGCAAAATCTCCTTTACGATAACAGCACTAGACTTGTGCCACAAGTATTCTTGACTCCAGTCACTCTTAGCTTAAACTCAAGTATTCTTTTAATAAACCAGTCTCGGCTCAAACCTGAGTATTCTTTCAAAAGCCTCTTCAGGTCATAACGTGTTTCCCAATGAAACTTAAGGCTGGCAATACACCAGACTTTTACACAATAACAAATTTAAAGAATAGAGTGTAAGGTGTTTTACAAAACTTAGTGTATGAAAGATGTACAAAAATGAACAGATACACTAAGTAAAGAAAGACAACAGGACCAAGGTCTACTAGAGGTAGAATAACAAAGAAGGCCTTTGTTTAAGAAAAGCTAAGAAAAGATTAAAAGAACTTTCATCATAAAGAATGATTCTTCTTAGTAAGCTTGTTGTCACTTCAAAAATGAATCTCTTCAAATATATATGCCACTCAAGATGACCGTTGGATAATCTAGTGAGGAGATATAGCCGTTAGAAATCCTTTGAAGGAGTTTTGCTTGATTGCAAGCACCAGACCTTTGATAAATTGAAGAAATGCCAAAAGGTATGGAATGAAGAACTTTTGAAGCTTTGTATGGAAATAGTGTTCCTTTAGGTATTCAAAGTGTAAAGCCAATTTGTTGGCTTTCTTTCTTCTATCAAACGCGCAGAGAACAATGTTGTTATCCTTCTTCAACTTCCTGACGCAAGAGCTGACTTAAATCATCTTTTCTGAAATGTTCAGGGTAACTACGTTGATTTCTTTGAAAAGTGCTTCGGTTGATCCATTGATTTGTCTCTTATCTTTTTTGATGATAAGCACAGGTTTCTTGATAAGAGCCTGACTTTCATAGCATCATTAAAAAGGATTTACAACGTTGCATGGTTGGGACATGAAAGTAACGTTCATGTTGCATGATTCGGTTGCTTCAGAAGTCTGAGGTTTGGTTTGATAAACCAATGGTCTGAGCATTCTTTAATCAGATTCTATTAAGTATAGTTTTAAATTAGACTTTTTCTTGAATCAGACTTTTGTCTTTAATGGACTCCCTTTTTCTTTTGTAACATGTGCATTTAGTATTTATTTTCCTAAAACACTTGATTTAAACAGGTTAGATCTAGGGATGTCTGTAACATCCTATTTTCTACTCAAATAGAAAATAGATATTAATATCTTTTTAATGAGAAAACACTTACTGTTAGTTAGTTGATTTTTAACTAACTAATATTTTTATAAAATTTTGGTATTTATATTTAATTATTTTTTAAAAAATAATAAAATATATATATATATATATTGAACGCAGATTTTAGTATTCACTAATTAAGAAAATTATATTAAGAATTTTTAATATCTTTATTATTCATAATTTTTATTTTATGTTCTTATATTTATGTTTTTACATATTTAAGATTTAACTCTTATTAGAATTTTAAAATAAAAATTTGAAGGAATTAGAATATGATTCTTCAGAACTTTTTGATTTATTCATTATTTATGATTTTCTGAAATTTTTTGAATTTTTTTAAATATTTAAAAATGACCAAAATACCCTTAACCTTTTATCTAATAACCAAAATACCACTATCGACATCATCGCTTACATCATCAGTTGGTAAATACTTGCATCATGAATAGTCACCGGTTGGTAAATACTTATATCATGAATAGTAAAATAAATAATTAAGTAATCTTAAATAGTAAAATTCTCTTCCTATAAATAAATGGCTCATTTACAACATTTACACACCAAAATTAGAGAGAATCTAGAGAGATAATGCTTAAGAAATTAGTGGGAAGTAAATTCTTTTGGTAAAAAGAGATTCTGCCGGAGGTGTAAGGTAATAACATCTTTCTTCTATATTCTTTTTATAATTATTTAGTTTATTTTTTAGCACTCTCAAACCATTAATATACTAGTACTATTATGAATAAGTTACTACGGTAAAAATAAATTACCACTATGTTATTTTTACGATTTACTGTTACTATTCACTATTTACTATTACTATTCACACTTTACCATTTAGTGTTATTATTTAAAATTTATTATTTACCGTTATTATTCAAAATTTATTAGTTACTGTTACTATTCAAAATTTACTATTTACTGTTATTATTTAAAATTTACTATTTACCGTTACTATTCAAAATTTACTATTTACCATTACTATTCAAAATTTACTATTTACCATTTCTATTCATGATTTATCATTTACCGCTACTATTCAAAATTTACTATTTACCATTACTATTCAAAATTTACTATTTACCATTTCTATTCACGATTTATCATTTACTATTACTATTCAAAATTTACTATTTACTATTACTATTCATGATTTACTATTTAGCATTACTATTCAAAAAAATTACTAATTACCGTTACTATTAATGATTTATTATTTACGGTTACTATTTACTATTACTATGCATAATTACTATTTAACATTTCTGATAGTAATCTTAATTTTCATCGTATGCCTATACTGAAATAAATTAGTATTAATATTTTTTAAGAACTCGGAGGCACAAAGCGAATTCACTTTTGGTAGCAATTTCAGGTAAGGAGGAATGAGATAAAAATATAATATGAAGACATAAAAATAATGAGAGGAGTCCCCTGCTCCTTTTAAATTTAATAATATTATTATTTTAAAATAATAAATTTTAAATTAAGTATCTTGTGTAACTTACTCTGAAATGCCTATGCAAGGACCTAGACTTTTATAACCTATACGAACTGGACTAAACTTATACAATGACTTGGACTTTTATATCCTGTATGAGTTGAACTAAACCTATGCGAGAACTTGAATTATTATGACCTATTTGGACTTACATAGACCTGTATGAGGAATGGACTATAAAGACTTAAAAATTAAGTTTATTAACTTAAATAACCATTAAACTTTAAATTATGATATTTATTAATGATAAGTAATTTATTTGATTTGATTATGATTGATAAATTGATTATGATGGACAATATTTGATCATGGGTGATGATATTTAATGGTGATTGGCAATATTTGGTTGTGATTGATGACCTTGTGATATGGAGTTTGAGCATATAGCAAGCATGACGGAAAGTTAAAACTCAGTAAGAATTTTTTTACCTTACTCTTTAATTTTTTATTCTAAGAGAAAATATTTTATAATTATTTTAGTATTTTATTTCTTCTTAGAAATTATTTTCATTAACTTTATTTTTAATCTTTAGAATAACATCTAGTATTAGAGAGAAGCTATTTTATGAAAATTAAAGGTTGAGATAATTAATTCTTGAATTAAAGAAATTTTTTATAGTTTTAAGTATTTTTAGTTAATGATTTTAAAAATTATTTTCTTTTAGTAGTCAGAAGTTTAAAGTAAATTATTTTTGTTTTCTCCAACAAAATAACTAAATGATATTTTGTCATAGTCAAGATTTCTAAACTCAATCTAGTTAAGATTCAATTTAAGAAAGATTATGTAAATATGTGAAGTTTTCTAAGAGAAAGTTTTGAGATATTTAAGGCTTGGAAACTCAATTTTGGTGAGATCTGAATTCGAAGACTGTACTAAATTTATTTCTGTATAACAGAAGTTTAAAGAAGAACTTATGGGAATGTACAGTTTATTGAGATAATTTATGAACCTTTATGGTATTTAATAATCGAGTTTCTAAAAGTCTTAACCAACTAAATATGCGAGTAGTTCATGCATCATAAATCATTAAAGAGAAATGAGATGTGATATTGCCTGGGAACGGATTATAGAAACCGAGGATACATTAGAGGAGGCTTAATTGTGAGCCTTGGGATGAGAGGGTGTGAAAGGGTGCTTCAAGTGACCTGGGGTCGCTCCCTAGTGTCGGGTACTTTCATAATAAAAACCTTTTCAATTTGACTAGTCTCTAAGTGTTTCCATGCCAGTTGAGCTGTAGGGTTAAACCGAACTTCGAGTACAACTTCTAGACTTGGTCGGTTGCTATTGAAGAATCAATCGTTATCGAATTCACTCAGAAGTACTCCTGGGCATTCCTCACTCGGAAATATTCTCCTTTGGAATTCTTTACTCGGAAACACTTCAAATTCGATGCTAGACTCTTAAATTCTTCAGTCAGTGATACCTCATTGAAGTCCGACTCGTAAATTCTTTAAGTCAAGAATATCTCACTTCGGAGTTTCAATCAAGAATTATTCACTCGGGAAAGTCTCTACCCAACTCATCTGAAGCCGAAGCCTTTCTCTGTCCCTAAGTGTTTCACTCGGAAAATGCTTCACTCGGTGCCGTATTACGTAGAGGTCGCAAATATCTCACTCGGTATTTATCCCGCTCAGAAATGTCACACTCGGGGACACCTTATCAGGAGAACTGCACTCGGGAATCTCCAACCCGAATGAAGACTCGGATTGTAGGACTAAACCGAACTCTGAGTGTGGTTGGAACAATTAAACCGAGCGCCGTTGAAGCACCAGTCGGAAATCTTCCACACGGGAAAGGTCACTCGGAAAGCTTTCTCCCGGAAGAATCAATCTGAGAGTTTCCACTCGGAAGTATCACTCGGAACTTCCCAGGTAACACGGATAGAACCAATTTCACTCGGAGTCGATCACTCAGACTCAAGTGCTCACTCTGAATCGGTCACTCAGAATCAAATGTTCACTCGGAGTTGTTCATTCAAAGTCAAACCTCCACTCAGAATCGCTCACTCCAATGTTTGACGATTAACGAGTATTACTAAGGTAAAAACATAACGTGTAATTTTGCAGGTTACACCGGCATCCAGACCTTTTGCAGGTTGTATAGCTCATATGAGCAACTTCATAAGTCCCTCATATAAGCTAGGGGACATGATCCGGTCTGGATACCGGACCCAAAGTTATCCGATCTGGATATCGGTTCTAAGGACAAAAGGCCGACTCAGCCTTCCTAGAAGTCAACTGGTATCCCAGGATAGTGATCCAGTCGGTAAACATGTCGATCCGGTCTCACCTAAAGTGAAATCATTATAGCCGTCCTAGTGTTCAGCCGGTGTCAAGAATACCAATCCGGTCTACAACACACTCGGTAAACCTCTCTTACACCAGTCGTCTGAGGTGACATCCGAGACACCGATCGGCTTATCCGCTCTCCTACACCAGTCAAGAATACCGACTGCTTCAGTATCATAACGGGAAAGGTATTATGCACAGCGGAATATGTCCCTTTCATTCACTGACAGGAATGGGTACAATCACCAGCAGAATTTACGGAAAAGGTGATTTTCCTCCATCCATATGACAGAAAAGTACACTGATAATTCACCTACCCTCCTGACACACTCGGAATGCTGGCCCACTCGGATTGACTCTTTATAACGTTATCAGAACCAGTGGGCCCACTAACACTCAACGATTCATCTTCCACGCTCAACTATAAATAACATGTTGCAATACATGTCAAAGGTTATGTTGTCCTTACTCTCATTCTCTCTAATATACTGCTCCAGTATCACAGAGTTCATCTTACACTCTTCTAACTTGAGCGTCGGAGAATCTTCGCAGGTGACACCACCTGTCGCCCACATCAACGCGAGAGGTCGGTGTGAAGGATCTCCAGGACAACAAGACCGACCGCCACACGCTTAGAGGCCGGATCAGAGAGACCGAATACACTCAGCTGGTCTTTAATCTCATTCAATCTTCAACTCTTGAGGCCGTCCCGACACCAGATCCTAGACCCCGGTCGGGGACTGATCAGTTATCATCTGGAATTATGGAATAGTATAAACTCCTAGTTGGCCCAGTGCAAATTAAAACTTTAAGGGCCCACATGCATAAACTGAATGAGATAGTAGCATTAAAAGTATTACATAACATTCATGTGATTGTGACATTTTATGTGGGTAGTTATGAATGAAAATATAATTGTTATGTATGTGGAAACCATATATTTATAATTGATTGTGTATGAGATTATGACTGATATTATTATATTAGTTTGTGAAAACCCTTATGCTTATGTCTTATTTGTATGATATTATATTTTGTTTCTCACTCCTTCTTGTTTGAATTTGTGTCCAAAATAAATGCTATGTGATATATAGCTAGCAGTCTAGGATGAAAGGATGTAATTACAAGAGGGTAAAGTGGTCTTATCCTCAATCGGATGGGTGAAGAGATATGACAAGAGTAGGATTCCAAAAACCTATGGTTCAAGGGCTAGGAAATGATTGATCACAGTCGTAGTAGAGGTATAATTTAATTTTAGTTCACCTTATTAGAATATCAAGTTGGATAATTGTAACAAGGTAAATGTTAAGCTTTGATACTGTAATCTTTTATCACTTATGATTTCTATAAATTTTTTTTGTCATTATGGAAAATATTGAGAGGCAACATTTTTTTTACTTTCAATATTCAAAGAAAATTAGATGTTTTGTATACGCGAGATATGATATATATATATATATATATTTCTAAAGTTTTTAAAAGCAATAAGAATATACATATCTTGTGTATATCAGGGGTGTTACAATGTCAATGAGGCGGGACGGATACGGGTAGTATGTTACCACTACCTGTGTCCATGGGTTTTAGGTGGGTAACGGGTATTCACGGGTCGAGTAGCGGGTACCCATGAGTATTTATGAATATTTATTATTTTTATAAAATAATACTAAAGAAAAAAATATGGTATAATGTACTAAACATAATATTGTTTTAGTGTAATATAATTCAAATTAATATTGTATCAGACATTACAACTTCATAAATTAAAAGTATTATCATTGAAAAATATTAAATTTTGTTTATCTCATTATAAAATAATAAAAAACTTAGATATTTAAATATATTTAATAAAAATAAATATTAATAATTAAACAGGTACCTGCAGGACAGGTAATGTGATACTGCTACCCATACGTTTTTTTGTCATCCCTAGTTAGATCACACATGGGCAAACTTCACTTAAATTAAATTCTGTGTGTTGGTAACAAATCTTGGGGTCTGGCTCTATTGACACATCTTGGGGTCTGGTTATTACCAAATATCTTTTTAAAACCAGACTTGATTTCAACACTCACTATTGTTAACTTACTTTGTTAACTTATGTCGAGGTTGAGTCTATCTCCTCTGATAGAGGTTGAGTGTGCCATTGTTTACATTGCGTCTAAACATATTTGTCATTGTCTTCCCTTAACTTCTTTTGTTAACATCATCCTTCGTCTCTGTCACCCTTCTTTGACTCCTTTTGTTGACGCCACCTTCACATGCAACAACGGTAGGATAGTTTTACCATCAGTCTATTTCTCTTTTCCTTCTAAATGACATGCTTCGGGGAAGGATTAACTTTTTGTAGGCCGCAACAAAAATATGCTTCCTTCCCTTCCCTTTCTTCTTCTATCCAAACCACATATGATCAAGGAACATATCCCTAAATCAACTAATTAAAAGTCTCTCTTATGTTTTTCTTGTCCATCCAAACCATGCATGATGTTGTTTTTGTTAAAGGCAGTAGACTACATCAATTAAAAAAAGTTGATAAATAGGATAATTAGTGAAACAATGTTTTTAAGTTATCCTTATTATTTACTACCATCTTTGAATATAAACAAAAAAATCATTACTCATAAAAATTAATAAAGTAATTAATATTATTTATTATCATTGATTTCATCTAAAAATATGTTTTACTATGATCCATTTTATTAGAACGTGTTTAAGGTGTTTACTTTCTCCATTAAAATTTAGAATGTGTATTTAATAAGGGGATTATAAGAATACTATTTATTATATAAACTAGAATTAGTTGTATTTGCTTATATTTTAGGATAATAATATTTTTTACTGCTTATATTCAATGATAAAGATAGTACTACTTTTCCTCTATCTCACTTTTCTTTTGTTTGATATCTTTTATTTGGGCTCAAGTCAGACAATACCACTATTGGCGACAATGGTGGATTTTGCCATTAACAAAGGTTTTATCCAAGGGAAGCAACAATAGGTATATTTAGAAGATTATTATTTTCATTGTATACGTTTACGGTTAGTTCCATTTTGGCCTAGTATGTTTAAAAATTTTCATTTAAATCTTGAATATTTTGAAATGGTTCTAATTTAGTCATTTTTTTGCACTAGACGTTATTTCACCCGACGATGTTAGCTTATGTGGAAGTATAATTGTTTACATTTAAAAGATTAACTAAATTCTAGCACAAACAATATAAACATCGGAGTTGAGGTTCTAATAAAATTCAGTTTTTGATTGTCTTTTTTTTCATTTTTCTTTCATCTCCATTATTGTTCTTCTTATACAGATACAATAAATTATTGCTGTCGAGTTCACTTTTTGTGTTCACTTATCTTTTTTCATACTATATTCATCATTGTTATTGGAGATTTCAAAAGTGAAAATCTCACTCACGAACTACTTTAAGAGTAACGATGGTAACAAATTCCCTTAAGGTTTTGTTTAAGTGCTAGATTTATGGGGAACGGGGAGGATTTTAGTTCCAAAAGCCATGTTTATGAGTTTTAGAAAATTGAGTGAGGAGTTAAGATTTTTAGAAATCCTCAAAAACTCTCATTTCTTTATTTTACAAGTCCCCTCAAATTACTGTTTTTTTAAAATTTTAACCTTCAACTAGGAGAGTGAATGATCTCCATTTCACCTTTTCCTTTCCTCCTTTTTCTGGCCTTTTTAATTATCTCATTTGTCCTTCTATAAACTCTCAAATAAAGCCATTTTGAACCATTACACCAACTAACACTAAGGAAGAAACATGTTGCCATATTGCATTAATGTTGACCTTCATAATCACAATTGGCTTGAGACATCTAAATAGGATAATGGACCTATAAGTATACCAAGTTTTAAGTTGCTAAATCCCTTTAATTATTAGTCTATAAACAAACCTATTTATAATCGCGTTAGTGTAATTATAAATTCAATTGTGATACATCATTAAAGTATATATTTCTACATTATAAACTAATTATAAATAATATTTATAATATTTTATTGTACTTGTTATACATGTTAATATTTTTTCTTGTATGATAATACATAATTATATATTGTTAATACATATTATTCAAAAAATATTTAAAACCAAAACAAATTTAAATCCATGCATAATTATATATTAATCATGAATAATAAATTATACATATAAATTTATTTATTTATAAACATTATAGTTGAGAAGTTTTATCCTTCCACGAAACACTACTTTGACATTATTCATGTCATTACTTCTAACGCGGGTCATTCCTTTTGTTTTGTTGGGCTTATTCCTTCAATTGAAACTCATGCAATCCTATTTTGAAGTGCTTTTATGAGTTGATTATGGCTTTGAAATTTGTTTATGGTGTTTGGCTATTTTTTAAAATCATGGTTTGTGCTTTATTTGAAATATTGACCATGTTGTAATCGGGATTATGAGAGGCTGACAAAACAAATTTATTAAAATTTTAGAGTTCAATGTAGTCCCCACTAAAAATTAAATTTAAACAAAACTTTGGAAAAGAATTTAAAATGAATCTTTGGAACTAAATTTGGATTCGATAGTCAATTATGTGTTGAAAAGTTATTAGTACCCTACAACATCGATTCTATGACAATTATCCTTTGTTATTTATGCAAAATTATTTACTTTTGTAATATTTATTTTAGCCTTAAATTTTGATTCTTAATATAATTATTAATGTATGATTAATAATATATTTAAAAATTAAATTGAGTTAACAAATAGCTATACTCAATTTTGATTGAATGACATTGAAGCTATAAATACAACTCAATTAATGTCATTATTTATTAGGAAACATGATAAGTCTTGGAAATACTTATTTATTTAGTTATTTTTTATGAATTATTTTTTTAATTTTTGTCAAATAATTATTAATTAGACATTTAAATAGTTTTTATACAACAAGTTACATAAATTAATAATTGTGTAAATTATATCAAAGTTTAGTAGGTTTTGCATTTAAAATTAATAATATTGAAAAGTATGTATTTTGTGCAAATGTAACCCCTAGCGTAACTACTGTAACACCCTTGGTTAGGTAGGACAAACCTTTCTATAGGATCATCCTATTTAACTAAGAGTGTTAACAGTTTTCAGAAAAGTGAATATATATATATTTTTTATTAAATGATGGCAGATCAGCGGAAGCAAATAGTAGATAAATCACATAGTCATTCACAAACTTATAAGTAATTGTACTCTTAACGGAATGAGGCACGCAGGCACCCTTAAATATTTATACAGTCATCCATTGTCTCATTATTCAACAGTAAATATCTACTACATCTATTCTAATTTTAATGAGCACTCCCACTTGGTTCAGCGTATTGCTGTTCGTCGTACTCCTGTTCTTGATTTCCTATTTCCTCTGTTAATATTCAACAGTAAGGGTGAGTATAACCCAAGACCCTGAAGGTTAACCGGTGCAGACATAATCCAGTTAACAGATAATATCACATAAATCATACAATTAACATATTCATAACTATAACAATCAAATATGCTGTCATGGAATGCATGAGTTTGGTTTATTATGATTTATCTTTGGTTAAGTCTCATGATGCATGTGGGCCCAGTAAGTCAATTCATTATCTCCTTATTCTTTCTAGAGCGATCGGAGTCCGCCCAAGCCCCCATTTATTTTCATAAGGTACGAATGAACTCACAGGTTCTCATCAATATATATTATTTTGGGGCTTGGATCTCCGCGATCATAGTTACACTCCGTCATTTAGTCAAAGTACACCAGAATTGCATCGTCTCACCCGGCTTCAGGCGCGACTCTGATGCCATTGGGTTTCCGTTCCGGTTGTACTCCTAAGATTCTTCATGGAGATCGAACGTGAGTGTCCTCCACTGTACCAAGTGTATGCTCTAGATATTTTTCTCCTTCAAAAATATTTTCATGATGTGAAATGCATTCTTTTCATCATTTGATCCCTGGGTATCTATGTGTTTCCGGTCTCATCATATTTATTCACAAGTTCTTGGATCCCATCAACCATTCAAACATTGTAAGTCATTCATTCTTATTCTAGAAAATATATTGATTATATCTTGGCTAAAATAATATTTTGTTTAAAGAGTAAAATAATATATTCTTTATTTCATTTCTCGTAATTAAAACAATAATAATAATTGTAACGTCCCAATAATTTAAAAAGGATTAAAGAAGAGTTTCTAAATGAAATCCGAGTCAAAAACCAGGTTTTCCGAGTAAAAAGAGTTTGAATCCGAGTGCAATAAATAGGATTCCGAGTGGAATAAGTAGGATTCCGCGTGGAATAAATAGGATTCCGAGTGGAATAAATAGGATTCCGAGTGGAATAAATAGGATTCCGAGTAAATCAGGCTGAGAGGAGTTTCTGAGTAGAATGAATATGAATCCGAGTGAAATAACCATGATTCCGAGTGGAATCAGACCGAGAAGAGTTTTCTGAGTGAAATTAAGATGTTTTCCGAGTGAAACATGATTGAAAAGAGTTTTCTGAGTGAGGAATCGTTCTGTCAGAATGGAACACATTCGAGTAAGTTAAAATCCGAGTGAAACGGAAACATCTACGAGTGAACTGCTTCTGAATGAGTTATTCCCGAGAGATGTAGAAATACCTCTCGGATTGATATTTCTGATAAAGTAAACGTCCGAGTGAAATTTATTAGGGTGGATGGTGTACCGAGGGAAGTGTCTCTGTGTCATTTCCAAGTAAAGCATTCCGAGTAAGTCTTTCCAGGAATGGTGTTTCTGGTTTAAGGACTCTAATTCTGATTGAAGGTGTTTCTGAGTGATTAATTCCGACAAGAATAATTATCCGGGTGATGTTTCAGTGAATGAAAGGCCCGACCATGATATGTGAAGTTGTTCAGCAGTTTGGATTGTATTTTAGTGGAAGGCTTGGCCAGTTTATGAGAATACCGAGTGAAATTATGTCAAGGTGGATAGTTTACTAAGTTAAATATGTATTTTTGTATTTCAAAAGATGCGGTCGGTTATTGTAAATCAGATATTTAATTCAAAATCTGTTTGAAGTATTATTGGTGTAAAACCGGTCGGATTGATGTAAAACCGGTCGGATTTATATAAAATCGAGCTTGTTATTATTGAATCCGATTTCTGTTCATAATTCTTCACTGGAATTCACTTAGACACCCATGATTCTTAGTATTTTCACAGTTCAACACCGATCATATCCATTTAATCATCAAAATTAATCAATACAGTCAATCAAACATATTCACTGAAACATCATAGTCATTAATAAGCAACATAGCCAATTGAACATATTCATAGCAATAAAGATATACATGCATAACAATTAAAGCATTTAAATTCAAACAATTCCCGAACCTGCCCTGGAAAGGTGAGGACCAAAGGTACCTTAACCCTTTCCTAACACTCGGTTTTCCCCAGAATACCCGAGAATATACCCCCTTTCCTTAATGAAGTTGAGGAAGTTCTCTTAACTGTCCTGGCTTCAGCTCCGAGTGGGAGAGGAAAGAAAAATGAGAGAGAAGGAAAGCTTGTACGTAGAAGAAGAAGGAGAGAGCTTGTGTTAATTTCAGCAGGTTCTGAACTTGGGAATGAATGGTGGCATCGGTTTTAATAAGGAGGAGACAAGTGGGAGACAACTTTCCGTTGATTGAAGGATTAGGTGAGAATAATGGAGATAATGGAGGCTTTTGGACAAAAGGTGAGCTGTCTTTGACCATTTCTACCACTTACATACAAGAGTTAGTGAGATTTGAAGAGAATATATATATATATATATATATATATATATATATTTATATATATATACTATATAAAAGGTGTTATGATTGGAGTGAAAAGCGTTTCACGTGAGTGGAGAAAAGAGGGTCAGAACCGACTGCGCTTGAGCACAGTATGCTCGCTTGGGCGTGGATCTGATCAGCAAAGGAAAACTCCATCTCGCTCAAGCGAATTCCGACTCGCTTGAGTGAGTCATACTGCCCTCGCTTGGGCGAAGTGAAGAAAACTGAGTGAAATAAATGATTATGCATCAGGGGTCCTTCTCGCTCAAGCGAATTTCGATTCGCTTGAGCGAGACACAAGGCTCGCTTGGGTGAAGCCAGCGAACAGGGTGAAATCTGCTTGCAATACTGACTTGCTTGAGAGAGGCACCCTCTCGCTTAAGCGATATCTTAAACTTCACTCGGCGTTATCCCACTTGGAAAATGTCTCATTCGGGTGAACTCCCTCATGGCATTGTTACACTCAACTCTGAGCTCACCCACTCGGAATTTCACTACTCGGACACGTCTTGATCCGAGAAGTACTCATTTGAAATCGTACTTCTCTCGAAAATTTTCACTCAGGGAAGTTTCATTCGGAATTGAGGCACTTAACTATGTTTGACTCGGAAATGAGTCATTCGAAGTCATTTGACTCAGAATTTTCATCTAGAAGTGGTTCTCTTGAACATACTTCACTCCGAATGTCTCCGAAACCAGGATTCCACTCGGTAGTAACCCTCTCGGTCATGTTTTACTCGGAAAACATAACCTTCACTCAGAATTTCAATCTTCAGTCGGAATTTCTAATCCTTCACTCGGAATTTCTCTCTCACACTCGGAACAGAGCCCTTTTTCACTTGGAATTTGAATAATATCAATAATGGTCTATGTAAATTCCATAATTACACACAAAAAATGAAATTTCTGAGATATCACAGACCATCTACAGGGTATTTATTCACTTATCCTTACTTACAAACTTTCTATACTTCAAAATTACAAGATTAAAACTGTTTCTAAAAACAGGGATGTTACAACTACGCCCAAGGCTGACATAGGTACGCTGGGCTTGTGCTCCATGTATGCATGTAAGTCCATGATGTCCAGGAACTCAGCCTAGGAATGTCTCATGAGTATGGCCCTATGTTGGGGAAGCTGATGTGCTAGGAAAAAGAGCCAGCAAGTCACCATAACCATTCCAACAGTAGTGTAGGTACGTGATGCCATCAAACATGCATGGTACCGGGATCCCTGCGTGGCTATGCGCACCCAGCAATGAGATCCCGTAAGTAAAAGTGGCGTGGCAGTAAGGAAACTGTACAACCTTCACTTGGGAACGTGAAGATGTGATGAGACAACAATATCTTGAGTTATTCCATTGAGGTATTTTTCCAATCTAAATTTCGAAGATGAAATTTCTTAAATGGTGGGGTGAATTGTAACATTCTAATTTAAATTTCTGGATAAATTAAAGTTCTGACATCAAATTATTATTTCACTTAAATTTCCTTTAATCTATTTTCCTTAAACTTTCATTTTCTTCTTTTCTTTTTCAATTCACTCTTCATTTTTCTTTCTTTCTCGATAACTGCATCTCTCTCTCACACGTCCCTCACTCTCTCATATAACTCTCTTCTCTCGTGCTCTCTTTCTTCTTGCTTCATCATCCTCGCTTGCCATTGCTCCATCGTGTCTCCTCTCCTTTTCTCCCCCCTAATTTTGCTTAGGCGTCATCGTGGTAGGCATTTGTGGTTTAACTTTTACTCCTCTTCTTCATGTGCATGTTTCTAAATTTAGGATTTTTTAATTTAAGTGAAATAATAATTTGATGTCAGAACTTTAATTTATCCCAAAATGTAATTTAAAATGTTACAATTCACCCCCACCATTTAAGAAATTTTGTCCTCAAAATTTATTGCACCACCGTGTCTCCCTTCATTTTCTTCCCCTTAATTTCGCTTGGGCTTCATCGTGGTAGGCATTTGTGGTTTAACTTCTACTCTTCTTCTTCATGTGCATGCTTATAACTTTGGGCTTTTCTCATCTTTTTTTAGTTTTTGGTCGTAGGATACCATGGTAGGTGGGTATGAAGCTTAAAGTCATAATTTCATGATTCCAAAATTTCAAGGTAAGACATAAACCCTTCTCATATTCCTCTTTCCCATTTAGCTAAGGAAGACCATGTAACCATTGTCTCTAACCCATAAATCTTATGAGGGTTTGCGTTGGGTAGCACGTAGTGATTAAGTTTGAAAGAAATTGACAAAGTATCAGGGTTATGGAAGCATTCTGGAGGGTCGACAACAAGTAAGTCGTATTCTAGTAAGTTGATGATTACCAAAACTATGTCAAAATGATGTTTTCAACTTCAAATTGCATGTTTACATAGCTTAGGGTTATTAAAATAATTATTATGAATTTTTAGGAGTTATCGGATAGGCGAAAGATTATATCGGAAGTGTTTTGGTGTGGTTCAATGGTTGTTTTATGGTTCGGTAAGTTTTAATTATTCGAAATCATGACAAAATCGGTATTTAGTTGTTGTTTCAACAATTAATCATTTGGACTATGGTTAAAGTAAAGGTTTTGATGATTTTAGGAGTTCTTAGAAGTGAAATTGGTTGGTCAGAAGGTCGTTTTGGAAGCCGGATCACTGAGAAGTACGTTATATGTACGAGGGGGTTTACTTCTCGAGTAGCGAATAGGAAAATTAATGTCGGGGTTAGATTTATATTTAATATAAATAAAGACGTTGGTGCCTTATATAGTACAATGAGGTTGTGTTTCAATTTTGGGTATTATTGATATTGAACCATGTTAATATTGATGATGATTGCGAATTATATGGTGTTGGTCATTGTTAATGGTGATTGGTTTTTGTTTGATATCGGTATACTTGGTATGATTTGAATAATGATGTCGATTATGAATGTGATAACATCTGATGCTTGATTTATTTATATGATATTGGATTGTGTTGATTAGCTACAAATGTTGATTTAAGAAATATCAAGTGATGAATGATGATTGTGGAATTGAAAACATGAAATGGTTTAGTGGAGCTAGGCTATGATGTCAGAATTGAAATTATTTATATATGCTAAGATTTGCATCATATGCATTAGTGCATCTCATGACATCATATGCATTTATTAGTACTACAATTCACCTGGCTCTACGACTTGCCTATGAGTCTACCGCTTATAGTGCTACAATTCACTGAGCTGTTCTTGAGTACCACCATTTATAGTGTTACAATTCACTGTGTGGTTACTTAGGGTACCACTGTTATAGTGCTATAATTGACTTTATGGTTACCTGGATGCCCCTCATTTATAGTACTACAATTCACTAAGTGGGTTATGTTAGGGAATCCCTAGAACATGAGCAGTGAATTACAGGGATTCCATAGGATTTGTAAAGTGTCGTGTTTCAAAGCACAAGACAAACACAAAAAAAAATCGTTTTGGATTACCTCTTGAAGAACACCGAAGTAGTCGCAACCTCGTCCTTTAGGAGTCCACACGAGTACTCCCACCAGAATCGCAATACTTGCCAATTGCTAGTTTGACGGCGTGTAGCTCTTGCAACTTTTGTGAATTTGTGTCTCACTTTAGTGAACGGCCTATGAGCATCTTATGCTCTATTTATAGGCTTAGGTTTAACCTAATTTGTTCTCTCTAAAGAATGGGCTCCTTACTCATTCTAAATGAGTTAGGCCCAATAGCTTTATTTTAGTCTAACTAAAATAAAACAAAACATTTTTTGATGGGCTTACTCTATGTGTGTGACCCTATAGGTAAAATACCCGGTCGTATTAATAATAAATTATTTTATTATTAATATAAAATAAGAGCGGCATCTAGCAATGTATCATTATGTCCAAATATTATTTAATATCAATATAACCTATAAGTGATAATTATTTAATGTGTTTGTTCCTTTTATCACGATATCCTAATTGGGCCTAAGGCATGGTCGCATCATCTTTGTACGGCCCAATTTATTTTACTTGATACCAGAGTAGACTTGATCCGAATAAATATCTAATATTTATTCTTTCTAGCATGGCCATGCGTTTTCTTAGTCTTACTCCATCAAGTGGCCTATAGATATCACTCCTGTCACATAGGAGAGACAAATCACATCTACATCACTCACATCCCTCTGCATTATTTGTTCATTGCCTAATCACAACCTTTATAGTCCTTTTGTTATAGAAGACGTTTAATTGTATTAAAATAATAAACTCCTCATGTAAGAATCGTAGTGACTTCAGGTCGAAGGACTGCATATACCATTATCACATGAAAATCGTTTATGACATTCATGTAACGATCCATGCAACGTTCTCATGGTGGGTCTGTCCAGTACATCATTACTCTTAATGTGTACCTGTGTAAAGACTTGATATCATCTATATCTATGATCTGTGAGATCAGGTCATCAGTATACTCACACACTAGTCTCAATGTATTTACATGTCCCCATGTAAATACTTGACTAGAGACATTTTAGGAATAACTTTCATATGACCTATTACTCCAAGGATAGATACGTTTTAAAACAATTTTAAACTGAAATACTTATTTTATTGATAAGCAGAAAAATGATACAAATGAAAAATCATAAAGCTCATAGTGCATACACTAACAGGTTATCCTTGACACTATGATTTGCCTATTGATTAAGACAAATCCGCATAGCATATGTTTTTATGCATTGAAATGAATGATTTTCAAAGTCCATGACATTCATATATACATTTGAAAACTCTTCGAGTTATATATATATATATATATTGATGAAGTATTGATAATGTATTGGGAGATGGATGACTTTGATCCTTAGAAGCCTTGTGCTTATTATATATGGAGATGGATGATTGAATTGATTGTGAAAAGTTCTTGATCCGGTCTTGATACCGATCCCCAAAGTTATGACGTCAGAATGACTTCATAAGAGGGAAACCGGTGTCACAGTTCAAGCAGTGCCACACCGGATATCCGATATCCCCTCATCCGCTCTTATCTCATCAGACGTTCTATTCATTCTCTCTACAACGGATACTTCACTCGTTCTCATTGCACATCTATATAACCGTTTGCCTCAGGATCACTGTGAGATAAGAGTTCCTTATAACTTATCAGCGAGGATACCCTGCATAGCGGAATGTGTCAATGACAATTACCTCAGAGAGTAAGTACATGTGTCAGTGAAATATGCAGAAAGGTGATTATCCTCCATCCTTATCACAGGATCGTACTCTGATAATTGACCTACCCCCCTGACACATTCTGAGTACTGAGCCACTTTGATTGACATACTTCACATGCTATCAGAGCCAATGGGCCCACTTGCATCCAACGATTCATTTCCTATGTTCAACTATAAATAGCATGATCTAAAACACATGCAAGGTTACGTTGTCCTAACTCATTCTTTTACTATTGCATTGCTTGAGTATTCATTAAGTTCAAACACTCTTCTGACTTGAGCGTCGGAGAATCTTCGCAGGTGGCACCACCTTTCGCCCTCTCACAATGCGAATCGTTGGTGTGAAGGATTTCTAGGACAACAAGACCGGTTTCTCCCATTGAGAGGCCGGATTACAACACCGGATACCCACTGTACTGGTGTGCAAAACCCTAGAACACCTGAACTCTTGTGGCTGGTTCCACACCGGATCCTAGACCCCAGTTCAGTCCAGTTCAGTTCTACTACTTAGTTAATGAAAGTGTATGTGTGGATTTGATTATATGATGTAGTTATTATAAAACTTATGTTGAATGATTTATTGTAGTATGATAATTGGTTACAAACCCATGTGGTGTTTCTATTTACTGCTTTAAGTGGTACCCACCCCTTTACTTGTGGTTTTAGTGAATTTTTAGAAGGGTGATGATGATGCCACCTGGTGAGCCTGGAGTGTGGAGTTCAATGTAATGCCATGAGGAGGAATTATGTAGTTGATGATTTTAATGTTGATGATATTATTTTGTAAAGCCTTGTGGTGGTTTGTGTATATACATATATACCTAGTATGATTCAAGTTGTTTGATATCCTTAATGGCCTTGATCATATATATATTTGATGTGTATATGTTGTACATAGCTTGAGAAATAACATTTGGTGCCTAGTGATGGTTAATGCACAAGCATTATATGCTTAATTATGTTATGGGGGTGATGAAATGTGAAGTCAGACAGATTTAGAATGTGAAATGATGATCTATATTATAGATACATATATGTATTGATAGAACTTTGTGTGGTGAATGATGATTATAGTCAAGTTTTGATTTGAGGATGTTTATTGATAGTTGAATAAGTTAAGTATGGTATGATTGAAATATGTTAAGGCATTGAGGGCATGTATTGGTAGATGTGGTGTTGAATTATGGTAAAACTATGTAATTAGGTGCATTTGAGCAACTAGATAGGTGATATTTGAATCCGTGAGATTTGAGAAGCTATGGACCAGATGAATAACTTGTATGCTATATATAAAATATGCTTGAGGTATTTTGGTCCTAATTGGTTGTGTTTAGGTTGGTATTGTGATACATGATAGCTTGGAAATTGTCAATTGCATTCTGTCACATATCTTCTTCATTTCTTAGAATTTTTGAATGCGGTCACTCCTGGTAGGTCTTAAATAGTGTGATTATACTTGTGTTAAAGTTTGGTGTCATTTTGAGTTGAGATGAATAAGTTAAAATCCATTTTAAGTAGACTTATCTAAAAATAATCGGTTTGAGAAAAATCTTAATTTTTACCAATCGTAAAAAGTTAAAAAATGTACCAATAAATTTTTATTAATAGAAAATTTTAGATTTTTAAAATTTAAACTTTATATTACTTATTATAAAATTATTAAGGACTGATATAATATCGCTAAATTTCAAAAAGGATCGCTTTTGAATATTTAAAATATACCGAGTGAATGGTTACTATTTAGCTTAATAATTCAGCCAATATTTACTATGCAAAACATTGTGCATGAATAAAAATTTCAAATGTTGCACAGTAACCAGGAACGAAATTTTCAAAATTGTATAGTACTTTATAATAAAATATTCAAATACACAGTGAATTTTTTCTGCTATAAATACCAAAGGATTCTGAAGGAAAAATTCACAATTTTAGATTAAATTTTCTTAATATAGTAGTACTAGAGAGATAGTGGTGGGAGTCAGAGAGAGAAATAATTTTTTTTGGAAGGAGGTTCTACCAAAATTATAAGGTAAGAATAACTCTCTTTTATATTTTGTAGGTTTATTTTTATTTCGTTTAAAAAATCTATTATTATACTGGATATAATATTATCTTAAGTTACTATTTTGAAAAGTAAATTACTATATTAATAGTAAATCACTATTATAAATAGTAAATTACTATTTAAAAAGTAAATCACTATTCAAATAGTAAATTGCTATTTATTATTACTATTTACCTTTATTATTCATGTTTTACTATTTATCATTACTATTCACGTTTTACTATTTACCATTACTATTCACGTTTTACTATTTACTATTACTATTCATGGTAACTATTTAAAATTTACTATTTATCATTACTATGCATAATTACTACTTACCCTTTCTGTTTCAAATAATAATCTAAATCTTTATCTTATAACTATATTAAAATGAAATTGGTATATTTTAAAACTCAGAGACGAGGCGCGCACGAACTTTCCATAACGAACCAAGATACAAGAGGTAAGGGGGTGGGATAGGAATATAATATGAAAAGACATAAAAATAATGGGAGGAGTCCCCTACTTCTTTTAAATTTAATAATAATATTATTATAATAACTATTTAACTTAATTTATAATAAATTTTAAATTAAGTATCTTGTGTAACATGATCTAAAATACTTATGCAAAGACATGGATAACCTATATGAACTGGACTAAACCTATGCAAGGACATGGACTATTATGACCTGTATGGACTGAACTATACCTATGCGAAGACTGGATTATATATATGGACTTATATAGACCTGTGCGAGGAATGGACTATAAGGACTCAAAATCAACTCTACTAATTTAAATAACCATTAAAATTTGAATTATATTTATGAGTGATATTTAGTTGATTTGATTTGATTATAATTAACAATATTTGATTTTGATTAATGATATTGCGATTTATAATATTAGACTGTGATTAATGATATGTAATTATGATTGATAATATTTGTGATTGATGATATTTGATTGTGATTGATGATATTACAATACTTGATTGTGATTGATGACCTTGTGATATGAAATTTGAGCATATAGCAAGCATGACGAAAAGTTAAAACTCAGTAAGAATTTTCTTACCTTACTCTTTAAATTTTTATTCTAAGAGAAAGTATTTTATAATTATTTTAGTCTTTTATTTCTTCTTAGAAATAATTTTCATTAACTTTATTTTTAATCTCTAGAATAAAATCTAGTATTAGAAAGAAGCTATTTTATGAAAATTAGAGGTTGAGATAATTAAATTCTTGAATTAAAGAAAATTTTTATAGTTTTAAGTATTCTTAGTTAATGATTTTAAAAATTATTTTATTTTAGAAATCAGAAGTTTAAAGTAAATTATTTTCATTTTCCCCAATAAAATAACTAAAGGATATTTTGTTATAGTCGAGATTTCTAAACTTAATTTAGTTAAGATTCAAATTGAGAAAGATTATGTAAATATGTGAAGTTTTTTAAGAGAAAGTTTTAAGATATTTAAGGCTTGGAAACTCAATTTTGGTGAGATCTGAATTCGAAGACTGTACTAAATTTATTTGTATAACAAAAGTTCAAAGAAGAACTTATGAGAATGTGCAGTTTATTGAGATGATTTATGAACCTTTATGGTATTTAATAATTGAGTTTCTAAAAGTGTTAACCAACTAAATATGCGAGTAATCCATGCATCATGAATCATTAAAGAGAAATGAGATGTGATGTTGCCTGGGGACGGATTATAGAAACCGAGAATACATTAGAGGTTTAAATGCGAACCTTGGGATGATAAGGTGTGGAAGGGTGCTTCAGGGGACCTGGGGTCGCTCCCTAGTGTCGGGTACTTTCACAATAAAAACTTTCTCAGTCTTACTAGTCTCTAAGTGTTTTCACGCCAGTTGAGCTGTTCATATGCCACAAAGGCATTTATGTTATTATCCAGAATTATGGAACAGTGTAAACTCCTGGTTGGCCAAGTGCAAATTAAAAATTTAAGGGCCCACATGCATAAAATGAATGAGATAGTAGTATTAAAAATATTGCATGACATTCATGTGATTGTGACATTCTATATGAGTGGTTGTGAATGAAAGTATAATTGTTATGTTATGAAAACCTACATTCATAATTGATTATGTATATGATTGTAATTGATATTATTATATTAGATTGTGAAAACCTTTATGCGTATGTCTTATCTGTAAAGTATTATATTCTATTTCTCACTTCTTCTTGTTTGAATTTGTGTTCAAAATATATGTGATGTATAGCTAGCAGCTCAAGATGAAAGAATGCAATTACAAAAGGGTAAAAGGGTCTCATCAGGTGAAGAGATATGACAAGAGTAGAATTCCAAAATCCTATGGTTCAAGAACTAGGAAATGATGGGTCACGATCGTAGTAGAGGTATAATTTAGTTTTAGTTTACCTTATTACAATATCAAGTTGGATAATTGTAACAAGGAGAAGGTTAAACTTTGATAAACCTTATTATTTAGATATAATACTGTAAATCATTTATCACTTATGATTCTTATAAATTATTTTTGTCATTATGGATAAATATTGAAAAACGACATTTTTTTTGCTTTCAATATTGAAAGGAAATCAGATGTATATACGTCCTTGTATACGTGAAATAAAGAGTGATAAATGTGTATATCTTTCTAAAAGTTTTTTTTTAAAAAGCAAGAAGAATACATATATATCTCGTGTATATAAGGGGGTGTGACATTTGTACTCCACAAAAGGGATTGTAGTCAAGAAGAACAAGGATAAAGCAATTGTAGAGATTACATCTCCTACAAACAAAAAATAGATTCAATCATTGCTTGGAAAAATCAATTGTTTAAGGAGATTCATCTTTAATTTGTCGGGTAAGGACAAAAATCTTTTTCTCCTTTATTAAAACAAAAAAGAGAGAGGAGAAATTCAAGTTGGAAGAGGAACATCAACAGGCTTTTAAAAGATTAAAGAAGTACTTGGCTAATCCCCCATTAATTATGCCTCTAGTTAAATAGAGGCTTTTTAAATTGTACATTTCTATTGCAAAAGAAAGTTTAGGCAGCATGCTTGCATAAAAAGATGAAAATGGTTTGGAAGGGGCAATATACTATTTGAGCAGGGTGCTCAATGACGCAGAGACTAGGTACACAATAATAGAAAAACGTTGCTTATGCCTCTATTTTCCTACACAAAACTGAAGTATTACATAAAGCCTTTTGATGTCTTGGTGTTGTCCCACTTGGATGTGATTAAGCATATATTTTCCTACATAATATAGTAGGTAAATGGGTGTTAGCTTTAAGATGATTTCCCTTGAAGTTTATGCCTTTAAAAGCAATGAAAGGTCAAGTAGTTATTATTTTTTTGGCAGACCACATACCATTGGAAATACAATCTAAAATAATCTACGCAGGTGTCAAACCATGGGAGTTATTTTTCCATGGTTCCAAGCATAATAAAGGTGCTAGTATTTGTGTTTATTGGTTCCCCCTGAAGGTATTCCTACAAAAACATGCTTTAAAGTATAGCCTACTTGCTCAAATAATGAAGCGAGTATGAAGTTGCAATTGCTGGACTTGAAGCCTTATTAGTGTTGAATGCCTAAAGTGTAAAGGTTTATGGAGATTCATAATTAATAATCAAGTAGTTAACGTAGAAGTACAAACGTAATAGTGAGACACTACTAAGATATTACACCATAGCATTTAAGTTGCTAGAGAGGTTTGATGAGGTAGAACCTGAGCACATACCTTAAGCGAATAATGTGGAGGCTAATGAACTAGCACAAATGGCTTTAGGTTATACGTTGTCAAAAGATAGTTTGGATAAGTTAACTGAGATTCAAGAAAGATTTCCTTTAGAAGGTTGTGAGATATTTGATATAAATCTTTGATCTAAATTCCATATCTATAAATGAGTGGAGAAAAGGAATCATAGATTACTTGAATGATCCAAGCATTCAAGTTGACAAAAGGATAAAGTTTAAGGCCATGCATTATATGATTCATGGTAAGGAATTATTCAAAAAAAGAGTGGGTGATAGTCTCCTAAGATGTTTAGGTGAGGTTAAAGCATATACAACTTTGGCTGAAGTACATGAATGTAACATCTCAAATGTTGGTCTAAATTTATTTTGTCGTATGAGATTAATTAAACATTTTTAGAAATAAATTAAATTTATTTGAGTCTAATTAGGATTTTTTCCTAAATTATTATAAATTAATCAATAATTATTTTTGAGGTAATAAATTTTAATAAATTATATTTGTGTGATTAATTACTACATTTAAATTTAGATTAAAAGGGTGATAGTAAATTATAATTTACCAATGGTAAGGTAAAGTATATTTGATTAAAGTTTAAATAAAAGAAAATAGAAAATAGAGGTGGAATAACCCAATTGTCCTTGGGGGTGAAAACACAAAAAAATGCAAATTGCTTTCTTCTTCTCCAACACGGACACAAAATAGAAGGAAACAGAATCTTAGAGCTTTGCCATGGTTATGAGACTTGAGCCTTAATTGAAGGTCCATTAGTTGTCGAAACTCAAAATTGAACGCATTTTTGGAGTCAAGAAAGTGAGGTACGTCAATTGGTGGTTCCAAATTTGCGTTTTCTCCTTTTTCTTTCTCTAGGCCGAATTGGGGTATTCATGGGGGTTCCAATTATTCCATTTTATGGCAAATTAAAGTTTAAAAAGGGTTCTAGATGAAATGGATGTTGAGGGTTGACTAATGGATTATTGTTTTGGCGCTGTTAGGTAACAGGTCAAAGGTTAGAAGGCCGTTATCGGAAGCAGGTTGCAAAAAAGAGGTTGAAAACGATGAAGGTAAGCTTCAAAAGTCTTGAAATTGTATTTGAAACTAATTTGATATAATGGGTGATGGTCTTGGCATTGTTAGGTTTGAACCAGGTGTCGGAACGATGTTAGGCGAAAGGGGGAGTTTCAGATTAGAAGCCAGAATATGTTGAGGTAAGCTTCAGAACCATTATGAATGTGTTTGAAGCCGTTTTGGTTAAACGGGCGTTAGTTTTGAAAGCTAGATTATTGATCCATTTCTTGATTTGTTGGAATTATAGATATTGGGCATTATTGACAGCAAAAGCAAGTATTTAAAAGCGTGGAATCGAGGTAAGGGGGTGTCCAAAGTCTTAATTAATTTAGAATTGATTACCAACTTCTATCGGAGTTTAAAAAAGGACATGAGGACTAATTGTAATTATTTAATAAGGTTATATATGAGAATTGTGGTGAAATTGTGAAAGTGGAATTAGTGAGAATAAGGAATTGAAATTGTTATGTCTATGGCGTATGATTAAGAAAATGGGACGATTAATTATAAATGCTTGATAAGCTTTGATGAATAATGAATTGTATGTGATTAGAGATACATTCACATGAATTATAATGATCGAGTATGATTACAAGTATATGGTGTTGGCTTACAACATTAATTGATTATATATGATGCTGATTGATATTTATATATTACATAATGACGATGACAATATTGATGTATATATATGATGAATTGATACGATGAAATAAGCATGAGTAAATAATGTATGATGATATTGATATATGTGAAGTTGTGTGATTCAATGACGGTACTTAAATATACATTGATGATATGATGAGTTTATACATAATTGATAAATTATGAACATATAATGATGAATGAATTGATGATGAGAAATAATGAGTTGATGAAATAATGATGACTTGAGAAAGTAGTATTTGATATGATGTTGATTGGTATTCCTGTGATGTATCACGATGATGATGTGAATATATATATATATATATATATATATATATATATACACACACACACACACACTTATCTATGTGTAAATAATGAAACACTTGGTTGAACTCTTGTTATTCATGATATTGAAAAGCAAGACGATGTTGACTTGAATAATATAATCTAGTGATGGATGATATTATTGTCTGAGTGGCTTATATATATATATATATATATATATATATATATATATATCCCAAGGTGATGGCCTCTGTGTTGGGGATGATTTGATAATGATTTCGATGATTATATGCTATTTATGCATGTTGTGTGGCGGGGACAACCATTCGGTATAGTTTACCTGTCATTTTTGGCTTACATGGTCGTTGGTGGTCTAATTGAGCTACCCAGTGGTCAACTAGGACCCAACGATTGAAGTGGGGAGGCAGGTGGGCTCGGTGGACCAGGTAGGTTCACAGGATGTCAGGTGGACTCCCAACCGATGACTGATCCTTTTAGTATCCGGATACTAGATTCATATCATTATGATTGGTTAAGAGTTAGTGGTGATAATAGTTGATTTGATGTTGATTAGATTGATAATGAGATAATGTTGATTAAATTGAAAACGAATTTGATGCTAATTGTACTTTGCATGATTTGACTGAATGATGTATGATAAATGTAATAGATTGAGAAAGATGAATTATATATGAACTGTAGAGTTAAATTACTATTTACTATAGTGAATGATATTTGTTAATGAGTGATGAATAATGTGTTATTGTGAATTGAGCTTTAAATGATTATTTGTACCTAAGTGGTGTTGATGATTGTGATTGTGGTCTGAGTTTATATGTGTGATTGAATTAATGATTAAGCAAGGTGTTGGGATGAAATGTCTAACACCCTCAGTTAACAAGGACAAACCCTTCTACTAGTTCATTCTACTTAACTAAGAGGTCACAAGTTTTTAGAAAAGAAAAATGGATTTTTTTGTACAATAAAAATGATGGCGGATCATTGGAAGCAAGAAGAATAACTTACATAGCCATTCATAAACTTTGAGTAATTGTACTCTTAACAGAACGGGGCACACAAGCTCCTTTATAGGTACAGTTATCCATTGTCTATTATTTAATTACTACATACACCTACGTTATTTCTGGTCTCCGGGGTTGAGGATCCCTACTGCTGCTTGGTCGACTGGATCTACCTTATCGTTGGCCTGTTGGGTCCAGCTCATAATTCTCTTGTTCTTTTATGGATATTAAGCATAAGGGGTCAGTATACATTCGTGTCCCTGAGGGTTATTGCTAAGGGCAACACTAAAATGGCAGTCACATACAACAAGAACAACACACAACATTTAATGACATTGTCATGATATGCATGAGTTAGGTTCATTATGAATTATTTGGAAGTTAGTTTTTCATGATGCATATGGGCCCAAGAAATCAATCCATCATCATCATCATCATCCTCGTTATCATATTCACTAAAACCCGTCCTACTCAGGCCGCCCCTAGGCACAATGTTTCCATACTAGAGTGATCGGAGCCCACCAAGCCCTCTAACATTACATCATATCACAGGGTACCTATGGACTTACAAGTCCTAATCAATATGAATCCAACATATCTCCCCATTCATATCATTATGGAACTTGGCTCTACACGATCATAGTTACATTCTGTCATTGAGTCAGAGTACATTAGGTTTACATCGTCACACCTAGCTTCAGGCGAGACTTTGAGGCCATTTGGGTTTTCGACTCAATTGTATTCCAAGATACTACTCAAGGATCAAACGCGAATGTCCTCCAACATACCCATCTGCTGTTCTAGTTTTATTAATTCCAAAACATTTGCATGATGCAATATATATTAGTTCAATTGCATTATTTCTGACCCATGGGTGTTTTATGCGTTTCCTATTCCGTAATATTTGTCCTCAAGTTGTTAGGTCCCACTTGTTTCTCAGATTTTTGTAAAATATCTCTATTTATTTAAGAAATATACAAGTTATATCTTGGCTAAAATAACTTCCTTTTTGAAAAATAAATAATGTATATCTACTTTATAACTAATGACTGAAATAGTAGTAATTTAGATTTAATTCAATAAATAAAGAATACTTGACCATTGCCCTTATCAGTATGCTCCCTTTGAATTGAATTCATAGAGGCATTTAGGGATAAAGTGACATTTTGGCACTTATTTATGAAATATAGATTTTTCTTAAATATCCTTGACCATTACTTTTATTGGTATACCTAATTAAGTCTGGAAGACTTACGAGGTATTTAGGAATAAGATAATATCTGGTCATTTATTTGTACCTAGTAAATCTAACTAGACTTATTGCGTAACATACTATATTCGGGTCCTTTTTACCGATTTAATCAAATGGGACTTAATCGTCATTGTCAATTCTAAGTTTCATTTGTTATGTTAGTAGAAATTATATTGAAAATATTTTATTTAAGATATATTTATCTCAATTCTTTAAGGTGATAGAATAGAAATACTAATGTTAATAATATTATTGATTACTAGTAATAATAATGACAATTATAATAGTAATAACAATAATCATAACAGTATAATAAATAATAATGATAATAATAATAATAGTTACATTATTAATAATAACGATAATAATATAATAGTGATAATAGTAATAATAATAATAATAATAATAATAGTTCATAATCAAATTCGTGCACAAAGAACAAGCCGACAAAGCCGACCAATATATTCAACAATATAGATAAATAGGATTAAGAACAAGATGACAGAGCCGACCAATATATTTTAACAATATATATGAATAAAAATTAAAACAAGGCGGCAAAACCGATCAATATATCTTAACAATATAGATGAACAGAAATTAAAACAAGGAGACATAGCCGACCAATATATTTTAACAATATAGATGAACGGAAATTAAAAACAAGGTGGCAAAGTCAACCAATATATTCGACAATATCGATAAACATAAATTAAGTTAATAAGAGAAATAATAACAATGATAGTAATAATAATAATAATAATAATAATAATAATAATAATAATAATAATAATAATAATAATAATAATAATAATGGTAGTGGTAATAATGTTTTCTTGATTTTATCGACGGTATAATTTTATAGTTGTCGTGTATCGTGAAATTCAATACTAACGAAATTGATGACAGATATAGCGAAACAATAATAAATCACACTCCAAAATAATTATTACATACTTTTGGCATAAAATAAATTACATAATAAAACCATGTGCCCGTCCATCCTCATACCTTTATTCCTCACATTTTTTGAGATTTATTAATCGGAGTCCACATTGACACACGTCCTTTTTAGTGTTTTCATAGTCCAATACCTAAACATACCTACTCAATCACCAGAGTTAATAACAGTCAAGCACAATCAAGTAACCACATACACAATAATAAAATATTGATAAAAATTCAAATAACTTAGTTAAGTAAAATTTCCCCAAACCTACCCTCGGAAAGGTAAGGACCCAAAAGGAGCCTTAGCCATTCTAAACACATGGTACAGCCCAAGATACCCAAGGATATACCCCTTTACCTAAGGTGTTGTTTTTCCGATACTAGACGAAAGAGCGAAAACTTAACTTTCAATCCGTAGCTCCGATCAACGATCCGTCTCCGCCGTTGGAATCTATGCGACGATTAGAGCTAGGATAAGCCAACATGTAAAGGATCAAACAAAGTGAGAGGGTAGTGGCTGCCCACGGTTGAGGGAAGTGGTTAGAGGCGGCTATAATTAAAATCGGTCGATGGGAATCGAAGGAAACGATGATCAGAGGTCGTTGGGGGGAAGAACGGTGGATTTCGAAGGTGGAGGAGGCCGTGGTGGTGGTTATGGTAGTGTGTTAGGGGGCTTTCTAGGGGAAGAATATGGTGGTTTAGGGTGGTTTAAGGTGGTGGAGGAAGGAAAATGGTGAAGGGTTGCGGTGGTCGGTGATGATTTCGGTGAAGAACGGAGATGGTTTGGGTGGTGGTGATCGACGTTAAGGGAGGAGAGGGAGAGGGAAAGGCCAATGAGGAGAGAGGGGAGGATGGTTCTTTTTGTGGAAGAAGATGGCACACTTATTTATAAGAAAAATCGCTCAGCGGGTCGAGATTTAATCGGTACCAGGTGGAACACTAGTTACGGTTTTTAATGCTAAACTTTGAGAAAAATATGACTTATAAATATGGTCAGAATCTGAAAATTTTCCCAACATAAAAGTTGTAGATCTTATTTTTTACTTCGAAACGGTATATGGTACGTGAAAATCAGACACATAGAGGGAGAGTTATGCCTGAACCAAGGAAAAGTGCTCATGAGGCTCCCGAATCTCTTTTAACTTGAATAGGCATAGTCACTACACAAAATCCTATAGGAATTAGCTTTTACGCCTTTCATGAAAGTTGTAGGATTTTTTGATACGAAACCATGAAAAAAGAACGAAGTGATTTCAATATTGTATAAGAGAGATATTCGTGTTTTTTTTTGCTACTGGGGTGACTAATTGCAAAAATAACTTTTCCCTGAAAAGTTTGGCTTTTCGGGGATAATCGGGTAGGAACTAACTTTCGACTTCTTCATGAGAATTGTATAGGCGTTCAATATGAGAATAAAGAAATTGCAGCAAACCGATTGAGCTCGTATTAGAAAGTTATGATTTTTCTCATAAATTAATGCAATTTAACGAGATTAAATAACGGGTTTTCGAAGTACAACTTCTTGGTTCATCAAATAGGGGATGATAGATCACGAATCGAAGTTTGAGACTAGAAATAAAGGTTGTTAGGTTTTTCATAATGAAGAAACCAAGATGAGAATTGCTTGATTTTGACATCATACAAAAAGTTAGGCTTAAAACACTAAAGGTGTTCAAGCCAGACTCAGGGGTTCCAATTTAACTGGATAGTTTTTCCAAGAAACGAAGTTGATGAGGTCCAAATTAGAGTTGAGGCTCTTCAAGAAAAGTGTTTAATTTGTTGAAATAATTCATTAGGGACTGTCCATGCTAGAATTGGACATCCCGAAGTGTATAAACAAACAACTGTAGGCCTCTTTTTGGTATAAAACACGTGTGCAAGAACTTACCCGATTCTTCATCATCTTATGTGAACGATGATACCAGCTGAACTAGTTTATTATATAGGTGCTAGAGATGAGATCCGATAGTAAATTCTTGACTACATGTGTAACACCCCAAATTTTATAAAAATGAATAATTGATGAGAATAAATAATAAATAATTGAATGTGAGTTGATTTGTGTCCCAAAAATATTGGAATAATGAAATTGGGATTTATTAGGGATATTTATGATTTATTGAACTGATGTGAGATAAAATTATACCCGATTAGAATATAGGTGTCGGACCAAGTATCTCCGAATGAGATGCCGTTGGTCAGGGCTGTTAAGAACATTATTGGGAATCCAAATATATATTCGGAATAATTTTTGGATATAGTTTTGAGCCCGATTTGTGAACCTGTTTATTTTAAAACGATGAACCTTTAATAGAGGATTAAAAATTAAAACCAAAAGCCTATTATTCTCTTCATATTTTTCGTTGGGTTCTTACCCTCATTCGAAAATGTCATTTCTTCTTCTTCTTCTTCCACCTTCTCCATTTCCTCTTTTCTTCACTCCATGAACCAAAAGCCGTGTGGAGCTTTCTTACCCTCTACCATTTTCGTTTATGGAAGCTTGAAGGAGAAGCTCATGGTTGGGTCCTCTTCCCCTCTTCTCCTCTATTTTTGTGTGGATCTCTCTCTCTATTGGAAGCTCATGTTGCCTCTTTGGGTGAGGTAAGTTCCTCATCATTTTCATGAGCTTTATGCCCTAGATTTTGGGTTCTTGGTATTTGAGAGAGTGTTTATTTCATATGGGTTGTTGGGAGAAGTTTTAGATGAGGAAACCCTAAGGTAGGGTGTTATTATTATGGCATTAATGGTGGGTTGTAATAGGTGCATGGAATTAATACTTGGATGAGTGGAAAATAAATGAGCATTTATGATGTTGATGGGTTTTTAGTGAAACCCTAACTTTAATAAATTGGGAAAAGTATGAAATGTGTATAGAATGTAGGTTTAATGATATTGGAGAATGATATTAATGATGAAAGATAGCCATTGATGGTGATTAATGAGCATGGGTAAATGTTATTGGGTTTTGATGAAGACCCTAGCCCTAAGAATTTAGGGAAATGGATATTGTATAGCTTGAAAGGTTGAATTGAATGTTAATGGGTGATGTTTAGTGATGAGTGTTGTTATGAATGTGGAATGTGAGGGATTGGTGTAAAAAGATTGTGACTTGATGAGGTTCTAAACCATTGTGGTTATTGAAGGATATGAGAGCTAAGTTGAATATTGAGTAACAATGTGATGGTGATGTTGTTGGGTTTAGTTGGCCTTTTATGATCTAGAGGATCTTGGCTTTGGGAAAGGAATTCCCGAAGCCTAACACAATTGCATATGTTGGTGTTTAGCAAGTCTAGGACTTGGGGTTGAGCTTTATGATAAGCTAGCAAGTATTAAAATTATGATGGTTATTAATTATGTGAATATACTTGCATATGGTATGTAGATTGTATTCCGGGTAATGCAATGGAGCATTCGGAGCATTGGAACTGTTTGGCTTTTCCCTCGAGGTAGGAGAGGAGTTAACATTCAAATTGCATGAGTAAATTCGATAGTGATTGTTGTATGTGATGAATACTCATGCTTGCCTTGCCATGTATATGTATTGAATTAATTGAATTGGCAAGTTGATGATTATTGAGGATGATGTGTGAGAATATGTGGATTTGTTGTGGCAAGGTATGAATGTATGTATATAAGATGATGATGAGTTTGAATTCAACATGAATAATATGTTTGAAATGTAAATCGATAAGAATGAGTGTGTGAACAAGTGGTATATGCCTTTTATAATGTGTAAGAACGTTGGATAGGTCTAAATTTGACTTATAATGAGAACTTCTGAGTGAGAGTGCTTGGAACGAGGTGTATATGCCTCACGTGTTATATATGATGGTGTATAATTTCGTATTTCCTGCAGGGATTCTGCAGAACTCGCTCAAGCGAGTGAGAATCTCGCCCGAGCGAGATTGTTGTAGTAAATGGGATTTGCTACTGGCCCGAATTCGCTCAGGCGAATGGCCATTTCGCCCAAGCGGGATTGTTAATAGAATCAGGGGTAGCCACTGGACAAAATCCGCCCGAGCGAAGGATCTTGGGGATAGTATTCGCCCAAGCGAGATGAGTGAACAAAGAATGGGTGAGATCCTGGACAAGTTCTGTCCGAATGGGAGTTTTGAAAACAATTTAAGTTGTGGTGAATTTCCGAGTGAAATTCCGAGTGACCTATGTCCGAATCAGGACCTTCCGAGTGAGGGAGTGGATATAATTCCGAGTGAGAGGTCTCCTTGTATGATATCCCGAGCAGTAGAGTTCCGAGTAGGAATTTTCGAGTTCAAAGTGACTCATTCCGAGTGGAGTCCCTCCGTGTGTATAGTTCCGAGTCGGGATGGCACCCATTAGGGATATATGGTGTGTTGTCCAGAAGTATTCTGGAATAACTTCACTCGTGTGAAAATGAAAGGAAGTCAGTTTTTGGGATAAATTACCGAGGGGAAAACCGAGTGAGAAAAGACTAGGTCTGGAGTAAAGTTGCCGAGTGAAAAACTGATTGAGACGACTCGGATTTGGAATGAATTATTGAGTGAATGACTGATTAGGTGTTGAGTTGGTGTTAGGGTGAATTACCGAGTGAATGACCGATCGAGTGATGAGTTGGTTTTTGGTGTAAATTGCCGACTGAAAGACCGAGTGAGTGAGAAGTCGGTCCTGGAATGATTTAGCTGGGTGAAGGACCGAATGGGAGGAATCGGTTCTAGAACAGGTTCACCGAGTAAAACCGATTGATGGAAAAGACGACCTCTGGTCGTATTTCGCTTAAGCGAGTGGGTGCCTCGCTCAAGCGAATGTAGTGGGATTCCTTACTGGAACATTTTTGCCCAAGCGAGTGGCTGGGTGTGTGGTGCTTCGCTCAAGCGAGCCATATGGAAATTTGATACTGGTAGGATTTCGCCCGAGCGAGATAGGTTCGCTCAAGCGAGACTGAGGTCTGATACTTAAAATCCCCTATTTGCTCAGGAAAACTTGGGGCGCTCAAGGGAACTGCCCCCATCTCGCTCAAGCGGAAGTGAATCTCGCTTGAGCGAGATACCCAAAACTTGGGATTAAGCTTTTTCCCTCTGTAATTGATGCCGAGCCCCATTCCCTTATATTATGGGATATTTATGGAGATGTATATGTGGTAATTATTGATGATATGCCACCATGGGGAAATAAAAATAAATTGATGAATTCGAAATAAATTATTTGTGATGTTTTCACCACTAAGAGTGGGACACGAGGGGATGATGAGAAAATTTTAATAATGAGGCTATAAGATACACTTTAAGACAATGATGATAAATATTGTGAGGAAAGCCCACCAAATGAGTGTGTGGTAACATTGATGAATATTATCTAATGATGTAAACATAATGTGGTTGATACAAGTAATTGATTTGTATATGTGTGAGGCAATGATGGTTGCTATACATATATATATATATATATATATATATATATATATATATTCCGAGAACACCTTGTTGATACATGTATGGCTTGATATTATGATTGTTTGCTATGCCTTTTAATATCCATGTGTGGATTGTTATGAATGATGGTTGTGGTCATTGGATGCCAATTATTTGAATGATGTGCCTTGGAGGGCTTTAAAAATGATTATGTATGATTATTGAAATGCCAAATTAAAATATACCCTAATTGAGAGGGTGAGCTATCCTTGCGAGGTTGTTGGGCACATGCTTTATTGCGTTGTTGTATTCATGGCATAGCATGACATTGATATGTATTATTGTTGTTGAATATATCACCTTGCGGGGTGCCACGAAGGGTATATCCCGGAGTGAAGAGGACGTTGTCCTATTGTTATTGAATTATTGTTGAATATAACACCTTGCGGGGTGCCACGAAGGGTATATCCCGGAGTGAAGAGGACGTTGTCCTATTGTTATTGAATTATTGTTGAATATAACACCTTGCGGGTGCCACAAAGGGTATATCCCAGAGTGAAGAGGACGTTAACCTATTATTATTGAATTATTATTAAAGAATCACCTTACGGGGTGCCATGAAGGGTATATCCCGGAGTGAAGACGATGTTATCGTAATTATTGTCGAATATATCACCTTGCGGGGTGCCACGATGGGTAGATCCCGGAGTGAAGATGATGTTGATCATATTGTTGAATATATTACCTTGCGGGGTGCCACAAAGGGTATGACACGGAGTGAAGAGGTCGTTGTCCTATTATTGTTGAATATATCACCTTGCGGGGTGCCACAAAGGGTATAACCCGGAGTCAAGAGGACGTTGTCCTATTGTTGTTGAATATATCACCTTGCGGGGTGCCACGAAGGGTATATCCCGGAGTGAAGAGGACGTTGTCCTATTGTTGTTGAATAGTTGTTGAATATATCACCTTGCGGGGTGCCACGAAGGGTGTATCCCTGAGTGATGATGGTATTGTGATAATTATTGTTGAATATATCACCTTGCGGGGTGCCACGAAGGGTGTATCCCTGAGTGATGATGGTATTGTGATAATTATTGTTGAATATATCACCTTGCGGGGTGCCACGAAGGGTGTATCCCTGAGTGATGATGGTATTGTGATAATTATTGTTGAATATATCACCTTGCGGGGTGCCACGAAGGGTGTATCCCCGAGTGATGATGGTATTGTGATAATTATTGTGAAGTGAATCACCTTGCAGGGTGCCACGAAGGGTGTATCCCTGAGTGATGATATTGTTATGATAATCATTGGGAAATGAATAGTATGGTGGATATGATCACCGTTGGTATGAAATCGGATCCGTTGCATATGCATTAAACAGTTGACATGTGCATTAGCCATAAGAACATGGCATTTGTGATGGGATGACCACGAGTGATGAGAAACCCCTTGCGAGGAGGTATTGAGTGAAGCCTTAATGAATTAATGATGATAATGATTATGAATGCCCTTGTTGATAAGTGGCTAAGTGATGGTGTATGTGATTGTGTATATGTTGTGCTTGTTTATGATATGAATTCCGATTCATGAGGCTTGTATGCCTATTATAATAATGAGATGATAAATGAATGATAATTTTATGATTTTATAGCAAAGCACACATGATGTTGGTATGCATATACACATGATCACAATATATATATTATTCGTCATTTTGAATGTATAACTCACTCTCCTATGTGGTCTCCTTTTTAGCATTGTGATGCAGGTTGCCATGGGATGAGTTCGGATTTTAATTAAAGCTTGGGTGAAGGTAAATAGCGGTAAAGGAAGTGCCTTGGCCGGCATCATTTATGAGTTCTTATGTAATGAATGAATTGTTTATGAGAATATAGATGTTTTAGAGATTTTGGGTATGTATAAGATAATCCTTTGAATTTGTAGATGGTGAATATATATATATATGTAGAATGTAAGAGATGATTTGATGTGTATTAGGAGAATTGAAATTGAGCGATGTTCATTGATGATTGAGATAGTCGGGAGAAGACTCCCGAATGTATGAGTATATATATATATATATATATATATATATATATATATATATAGTTATATCTTAGGCATTGCATGCCTATGTAATTATGTAAAATGATGATGGGTGTCTATTAGGCTTATGATATGCCATTGCATGCTTTGCCGAGTCTTTTCTCATATCGTCATATATGGGACTAGGTGTGTGCCCGGTATACACATTCTTCCGCTGTATACTCTATTATTTTTGTATATACCGTTATGGGCAAACTATTTATCGATCCAGTTATAGGTTATTTAATCTCACTCTTTGGTTTTCTGTGATTTGGGTCTTGATGTGATCATGGTGGTGTCTTGGAAATATTTTCAAACACGAAAAATTTATCCGCATTTTTATTAATTATGACGATTACATCGGGATCCGAGTACAGAAAATCAGGGGTGTTATAACCTGCAGGGTTCTTTATATACTTTTCCTAATATTATATTATTATATATTGTTGAATATAACTCTTTATGATTATTATATACGCTTGTTATTTCTTTTACTGGGTTTTCTCAACCCAATCATATTATTCTTTTTATGGAATGATCTTTACCCTGATTATCACCTATAAAACTCTCATAATTGAAAACTTACTAGGTTTAAAACTGCTTACTGAAAATAAGAATGTTACAAAATGTACTATATTGGTAATTAAAGGACGAGAGATGGAGGATTGATTAAATAAAAGTAAATTGAACATGATTTGATGTGACAGATAATGATAAAGGAGTTAATTGATTTGTACATGGTTGTATGTAAAGTGATACCATAGCCTGAGTGGCTTGCATATGTATAGTGAATAAATTGTAATAAATCAAAGAATGAAGGTAATCAAGAGTAAGTATAGTGGAAAGCAGCTGTCACGCCTTTTTATATATCTTTAAAGTTCTATATTAATTAATGATCTTCCAGCACTCACCTTTGTTGTTGTTATTTTTTTAGTAAACAATGATAGGGATATCATGGATACTGCGGAGGGAAGCACCAAGCGAACTAGGGAATGCAAAGGAAAGGTGAAAAAGATTATGTAGAAATAATAATAATAATGCTAATTATTGATTGTAATTCTGTTAGCATCTTTGTTGTGATGTTTGGTCATGATTGCAATGAGTAATTATTTGATGGGTGATATGGTCAGGTTCTGTTATATGTGTGTATGAATGACATTAAGCCATTTTATGATTAGGTTGATAATAATGTTATAATTGATGATGGGATTGTGTTGGATTGATAGTGATGCTAGAGAAGTAGGATAATGCATGTGATGTGGGAAATATGCTTTTTAAGCCAACTAGACAAGTGAAAATGAGCTCGAACGGGATCCATGATATGGTTAGAACAGGTTCTGCTTTAATAGAGCCCATTTATTGTGACATCCACTTATCAATTCTTTATATTTATAGCCAAGAAAAGCTTAAAGGTGAAAAATTCTCCCTGATTTTCATTATACCTAGAATAAATATTAAGAATTGATAAGGGGATGTCACAATAAATGGGCTCTATTAAGGCAGAACCTGTTCTAGCCTAACATGATCAGGTATTGTATTCAATATGCAAAGGCTTGCAAGGATTGCCAAAGGCGTGGAAGCATCTAACATGCACCTGCAAGTGAGCTTCATGCAACCATTAAGTTATGTTGTTTTACAAGTTAGACACTAGATCTAATTAGACAAATTCCACTACCTTCTACTAAAGGGCATAAATATATTTGTTGGTTATGGATTACTTTACCAATGGGTGGAAACGATTCCTTTAAAAGAGGTAGACCAAAAATAGGTTATTAATTTCATGGAAGAAACAATTGTGTTTAGATTTGGCATTGTGGAATCCTTGACAATAGACCAAGGTACTGTCTTTATAGGTTGTAAGGTTCAACAATATGCCGAATCTAGAAATATAAAAATGATGACCTCAACTCCTTATTATGCTCAAGCCAATGGTTAAGTAGAGGCGATCAACAAGATCATTGTCAATTTTATTAAGAATCATACTGGGAAGAAGCCTATGAATTGACATGAGACATTGAGTCAAATCCTATAGACATATCACAACTCTCCAAAAGAGTCTACTAGGACTACTCTTTATGGGTTGGTTTATGGGCATGATGTAATGCTGCCAATTGAAATCAACCTACGTCCATCAGGTTGCAAAGACGGCTTGAACTGTCGATACATGATTAATGGAATTTAATTGAACTCAACAATCTAGGTGAAGAACGTCTTTTAGCCTTAGAGGGTCTCATTCGTTAAAAAGAACGAATAACCCACTATTTTGGTAAAAAGGTAAAAACCAAGACATTCAATACAGGGGATTGGGTGTGGAAAGTTATTCTACTTGTTGACAAGAAATCTAGACAATACAGGAAATGGTCTCCAAATTAGGGAAAACTATTTAAAATTGAAGAAGAATTCTAAAATAATGCATATTCCATAAAAGAAATCGGTTCAAGTAACCACATCCTGTCAATAAATGGAAAATACCTAAAGAAATATAGAGTGCCAATGATTGAAATTCGCATCAAATAAATGTAAAGAAAAGCAATTGTATATAAGAGCGTAGTAGTATGCAAGTACATCAAAGAAGTAACAATAAACCAACATGAAGATGTTCTTAAGGCATTACAAAGGATTGGAAGAAAAAACAAACTAGCAAATAAAAACAACAAGGGGGAGATTGTTGTAGGGATATGAAGCTTTCTGCCAACTCATGGGATTGTTCCATCAGGGTGTTTTTCTCCTTTTGTGTTTCTTCAAGTTGAGCCAAGACTTCAAGGTATGCTAGGGAAGAAGTTTTGATGGGTTGAGAGATTTCTGCATGAGTTTTCTTAGTTTTCTTCTTAGAGGCTAAAAGAACTGTTTTTGGTTTCCCAATGCTTCTAGCTATACCCGAAGTGAATGAATCTAGTCACCAACTGATGTTAGTTAGGTATCTTCCTTAGTTAAAGGATGTTCAGTGGCTGAAAAGGTGTTTTGAAGCTACTATAGGTGTTTTAAAGAGTCAATCATTTTCTGTTCAAGTATGTCAGCTTGATTAATGTAAGTCTGGACTTTGTTTAAGTTGGCTATAGTAGCGTCAAACAACTTAGAGAAGTTGGTGAAGAATTTTTTTATGATTACTGTTGAACTAAGGAGAAAGTGAATCAAACTTATTTAAAGAATTTTGGATCTTCCCTTGTAATGTGGCATATGTAGTCAAATGTGTAGAAAGGGGTTGCAAATGCACGAAAGACTCTTAGTCTTTGAATGCAAAAGTAAGAGTTGTTTAACCCTTGTCAAAAAGCTCAACGATTGTATATAACCTTAGTCCTGGTATGGGTGTCTTACAAAGGCATATGTAAAGTCGTGTTAAAAAATGTAGGCACAAAGAAAAAGGGCATAAGCATTGAAAGAGATAGACCGGATGAGTTGCAGAGCAATAAGACACATAAGCTTTCTGTCCACTAGAAGAACTAAACTCAAAAGCAGGTAGTTCCTGAAAAGGGCGATAAAGTTATTGATTACAACCAGCATAAATATTAGGCAACAAGATATGTAATGAATTGAACATACTATAGGTCCAACAGATGGCTTGCCCGAAGTTTACCTAACACATGAACTAGCCTGTAACCTAGCAGAAGACCTTTGAGTTGTGCTTTTCAATTTGGTAGTTTTGATACTAAGTCGTACTTTCCTAGCCTATGAACAAAGAGAAGTTAAAACTAGAAAGGATGCAAAATAAAGAGTTAGCAAAAAAGGGATGTAAGCATACTAGTTTTAAAGAGGCTGAAGAAACATGTTCTGTGCAAGCACTAATAGGGTGAGAAGGGGTATTTTCTTCCTTACTTGAGTTTTCAGAATCCATCTTATGGTGCCTCTAAATTGTAAAATTTAATTGGAAGAACATGTTCATAGTATAGTCAATTGAGATTCATGATCACAAAGACAAAAAAAGAGAGAATGCCTAAAAATTAAAAGTAAAAACGTGATTGTGACTTACCAATTGACTTTAAAGGTTGGGTTGGAGTGGTGAAATTCATACTCTTGTAACACTCTATTAAAGGAACTTGAAAGGAAACGTAATAAGAACGCCACCGGTTATGAAAAATTTAGGTTGTGAATTAAGAGGGTCCAAAAGAGGTAGGGGTCAACTTGATCCGCCTATTTGTGTACCTTTTAAAAAACTTTTCCAGATCAAGTGAACCCTCAAACTGTACTATTGCTTTACTTCACTCAGGTTCTTAAAGAATAAAAAGGGGATGGTCTGCGTGAGACCAAATTGTCTAGCCACCAAATAAGGTTGATACACCAAATTTTTAGAGTCATTAACAAAGATATTTTTGTTGTTAAAAGGGAGCAAGTCAAAAACTTTTCCCAGATATGAATAGTATCTTGCTAGGTGTCTGGATCTTTATCAGAAAAGAGTAAACATGCTAGTTGGGGCCATTGTGCCTTGAGGCAAAAGGGGAAAGCCGAGAAGAATAGTCATCTAATTTGTGAAAGTAAGCAAAACTTTGCTTAAACTAATCAGGGAGAATGGGCCTGGATAGACATTTTCATTAAAGTAGGATAAGAGATATCCTTTAATATGCCATAGGATATCATGAGGGACTCAAGTAGGGGCAATATGAAAAAGTGGCATCCATCCATAATTAAAGTAACAAGAAAGGCCTGTTGATCAAAGTGACAGGCGATGGATCTATCAGGGTAGGAACAATGTCATCAAGTGACTTGTAAATAGTAGCTAGGACTAGTTTGCTCATGTTAATCTGAATCCCCCTGTGCAACATATAGGCTAAAGGCAGAAAAGCCTTTGGGACCTGTAAAGTTCTTAAACAGAAGATAAACATAGATAGCCAATACAATAGGAAAACAACATGATCCTTATCTAAAACATTCTTAGAAGTGGACATATTGTTATATAAAAACATTTGGTATGTGTACCTTGTAAAATCAGGCAATGCACTATTGGGGTTCAAACCGAAGGAAACCAGAATAATCAACCCCAGCGACTCTCAAACCACAAATAGCAACAATGTCAAGTAAAGTTGGGGTAATCATTCCAACAGGCACTTCAAAAGTATAAGTGGTGCAATTCCAGTAGAAAAAGGATGACATGAGCATAGGAATATCACAAGCCAGATGATAGGCACTCAATTTTATAAAGTCATATATGCCTAACTTCTTCCAAAAACTACATTTTTTTTCTTTTCTACCCACTCATACAGTGGCGAGTAAGACTTCTTGCCAACTGGAAGGCGAGAGCAGAAAATGTTTCAAAAGTTTTCATATAAGTTAGTCTTAATAGGGTCTCTGTAAGCAATAATGTGATCATTTATAGGTGATGGGAAAAGTCTCTAAGTCCATTAACTAAAGTGGGCGCATAAGGTCCTAAAATGGCATCTTTATATCTTTAGTTAGAAAATGAATTAGTACTTGACCATGCCAAATGGGTTGCTTTGTGTCATCCTCTTCGGGGTTAGGAATGTAAGACTCCTGGTGAGTAGGGCATTGGCCATTGAAAAGCAATGGGCACTTGCGAGAGAGCCATGGAACGAGAGTTGAATATGTTTCTGTTAAAGAGATAGACTTGCCACTGTGATTTTGGAACCCATGAGCCATGGCGGCAAGTGGTGGTATGTGTGCCACTATAGTGGAGGATTACCACTATGACATAACGTGACATTGAGAGGCTGCATCAGAAACGATGCTTTGCTGCGATCGTAGGTGGAATGTCGGGCATAGGTGGTACAGTGACCGTGATGGGTTAGTAAGCGTGTTGGCAACACAGTGATGGCGGGGTTGATATGGGGTGGTGGCACAATGTTGGTGAGTTAGCCGATATAAGCGTGAAGCTTCAACGTGATGTGATGGTGAGTCATAAACAGGGGAGTTGTGATTCCATGAAAGAGGCACGCAATAGGAATTGAATTGAACATACACAAGAGAGACAAGGCACCAAATTGAATTTAGGAATTTGTTTTGCATAAGTAAATGACAATCACGTGTGGGTGCTATGAATAGGCCTTGAGAAACATTTAGTAAGGAAATAGGCTTGCAAAGCTAAGTTACCATCACATTTTTATTCTCTTGAGAAGAAAAAAAGGATAGTTGGAAAAGGTTTTTCTTTTTAGAGAAGAAATTTATTGGTGGTAAAGATAAAAAAAAAAAGATAAACCTATGAGAAAAGTAAAAGGTTTTGTTACATGTTTGGATTTTGTTTCAAAATATTAATTCTCTTATTACTTTCTATAGATAATATTTTAGGGGCATTTTTTGGGGTTAAGAAATCAATTCCCTGGATAAAATAAAAATCCTCTTGTTATTTGTAATTTAAGTGTCACCAGATATAGGAAAATTCAAGATACATTTATCTATAAAATTCTATATAAGCAGTATATGTTAAAAGAAAATCAATAAACTCAGAAACTCTGTAGGCACCTTTGGGATACTTTGCAGGACTTGTGAACACCTTAAATTTAACATGTATCAATCAGTAATATTTTAGATAAATACGATCATTTATTTAATAATAATAAATAATTTATTTACATAACCTTAAAACGAGAGATAAAATAACTTTTAAACTAATAGAAAAATTATTATATTTCTCTATAAAGGAACATTTATTACTTTGATAATTAGTATAAAGATATAATTACATATATATATATATATACACACACACACTAGTGAATGAACCTGTGTTATGCCCGAGTAAAATAAAAGTGAATGAGTTTTGTATTTTTTTGGAAAAATAAAAATGAAAGTCAAAGGAAGTATGAGTTACTCCTCAAAATATATTGTTAATGAAGATTTCTAAAAGGCTTATGATATATAACATCAACAGTACAATTTGGAAAAATATCATCATGGTTTTCCAACAAAATCTCCACTCCTTATTTTGATGTAACTCGTGACAATGTCACGTAAAGTTGGCCACGAGTGAACACTAGACAGAGGAGATATGACCCAACAAATGACAATGTTTAACATTGGGACTTGTTAATTGTCATTGCAAATGAGACAATAAATGAAAACTGTCTTCTTTGAAACTTTACAAGTAATGTTGTGGAGGAAGGAATCATCTCATTCTTGGGATAATGACAACATGTCCAACATGGCTTCTAGTTAGAACTTGACATTGAATCACATGAGTTCCCAAACGCTTAATCTATAATCGAGTTCCATTGCCTAACTCATTGCTTTGATCAATATTTCTTAATAGCATAACTAGAACTCTAACTTTGAGTTTTAGCTTATAGGGATGAAGTCTGAAATAATTAATTATGTTCAATATTCCAAGAGTAAATGTCTCTAACTCAAAATTTAATTTAACTTCATGCCTAATATGAACTCAGAGATACCCTTTCATCAACTAGAATCAAACTTAATATGTAGTTGTTGAGTTCAAAAACAATCTTTAAGGTAGGGCATAATATTGAATGTTGCTAAAAATAAGAAGGGACACTCAAACTATCCAGCAAAAAAGGGTATGCAAAACTAATTAATTCATCCAACACATGTTCTGAGTTTTTTTTAATTAAAATTTCCTCAAGAATTTAAACTTCTCTTTCCTCATCTGTAGAATCCCTTGCAAGTCCATCACCTATTTTTGAAAATCATTCCCTAAAATTTCTCAATTGCTCACAACGATTACCATTTGAAGAAGAAGCAAGCCTCGTATTTTTGGTGAGGTTCAACACCTTGTAAAAAGATCACAAACAAAAAGAATTGATCGTTGCATGGAAAAATTTGCCTAAAGTCCCTACCTAAAACAACAACTTTTCTGCTAAAAGGAAGTTAAGGATTAAAAGAATTGGATAATATTAAGATATCCTTTAGACATCTATCCAATGCTTCAAAGCAATACCTTGTCATCATAGGAGCTTTATCTTAGATAATAAGTTTAGACGCCTCCAACAATTTAGCATGTGGACTACCTTGTTTAATATTACATGAAGAATCTTCTGTTATATTTTGAGGGATTCTGAATCTTAAATGAACAATAATAACAAAGTAATTCCTCTAGATGTAGCATTTAAACATACATGACCTTTAGATTTAACAAAATAGTACAATGCTTTCCAAATAAAGGTTTTTCCTATCCCACCGTAACCATAAAGGAAGAAGAATCCACCATTGTTTTGATATATGACTTCAGTGATAATGTCAAAAGCACACCTTTGCTCATTAGTGAAAGAATGAAGATAGATTGACAATATTAAATAACTATCGCCTATCAAAGTTCATCTAATAAAGGATTGCCTTGAGATTTTGGATCTTCATCTTGATTTCCTTTAGATCTAGGCTCTTCTCCTGCAAGAATGAAACTCAAATCTGAATTTTGAATTCTCCAAGGCTTGACCGAATCATGCACAAGAGGAAGAAAAAGGAAAATATGGTGGAAAACCTAAGGAAACTAGTTTAGGAACCTAGGAACTAGAAATAAAATTATGGAGAGGTAAGAAAGTGAAGGTTTGGGACGCCACTCTTTACACGAAAAAGATAAGTCTAGTGAGGATCACCACCTTTGGGAGAGGTTTCGAAGGATAAGATCCAAGTAAGAGAGCCAAGCACTTAAGAGAGTTTAGACAGAGGAAAACACTCAATCTCACTAGAAATTTTTCAAATAAATTTTAGCTAAGTAAAATACAAAGGAGGGGGAGCTTATATACTTCTCTAGGTGGCAAAAAATCATGGGCCTTGGAGACTCTCCTTGGTCCAAAAGTAAAAGCCTACAAAAGACAGCCTAAATACAAGGCTCAAATTAAGAAAAATGATATGTACAAGGCCCAAAAGTGGCTCAAAACAACTTGGGCATGCAAGGCTTAAACTAAAACATGAAATCCTAATCCTAATTATCTCTAAACAAATGTATGGAAAACTAAAATATTTACAAGATGAAAATGGAGGCCCAATAAAGGTCTAAAAGAGGTCCAAAAGTACTAGAAAGTCTATTACTTTAAAATGGTGTATGAGAAACAAGCAAGGGCCTTCAAATGCTCCTCTTTGGGCTTGGGTCCATCCAAAGAAGTGAGGAAGCTAGACAAAGCCTTTGGGAGTGCCTCATTGGCTTTCTTGACCCTTGACCTAGTCAAAGGACCACTAAAGCTCTCCAAGCCATCCTCTAGTCTTTGTGAAGGCACTATGGGCTCTTTATGGGTTAGGTCCTCATCATCATCTCCTCAGCAATTAATATTTCCTAGGAATATAAAAGTAAGCCTTCAGGAGGAAGGCATTGGTTGAAAATCATTTAGGCTTTTTCTATTCTTTTGTAACAATGAAGACAAAACTCCTATAGTTGTTCATCACTTAGATAAAGGTCTGCAACATTAAAATGAGTTTTAACATATAAGTTTATAACATCATTTATAGATATTAAGAAATTAAATAAATATTTAATGAAACAAATTACCATATACCTTGACAATCAAGAGTCTTTCTTTATTTGTATAATAAATCCCTTAACAGTTCTTTCTAACAATTATCCCATACAAAATCTGGTTGAGACATATTATTTAAAATTAGTAGGATAACAAACAACTTTCTTAGGTAAGAACCACATACATAATTCTTAGACATAAACTCTTTATCATCCTATAGTAAACCAAGGGATAACATGCATCCTTAAATAATGGATATGAAATACCATCGATATTTCTTATGTCTTTAAAGTTAGTGCAACCTTTTTGGGTATTTAATAAAAGACGAAGATAATATTCCTCTAGTTGCTAATTGGAACATGGGATATGCGTCCAATTGAGAAACCTTGTTTCCTTAGAAGCCATTGGGAAGATGCATCTTTCCAAACAAATTTTGATGAGAAATCACAATGTGTTAGATTTCTTCCATCAACAAAACATTTATTTGCTTCCATCCAGCCTAAGCACATTGATTGCCTTTTATCTACTCTATCCAAAATATTACTACTGTCATCATTATCTGTATAAACAACTAATTGTCCATTTGGTAAATGGAAAGAAAGCCCGATGACCGATGGATCCTTGAACTGGATATCAAATCCAAAAAGCCACAAGTTTACTTCACAAGTTGATATATAATGACAATCATAATAACTTTTTATTTCATCAATATTTTCCTTATGAAACAAAGTAGTAGTTGCTCTATCATTTCCTTTATGGACAAAACTCCGAGTCAGTATTTGGAATAATGAATTGAACTCTTAGGTTCTTAAACACTACCATTTTGAGAACTGGAAAGTAGATGAAAGGTCTGTTATTTGTGTGGCTACTGATCCGGTCTAGATACCGGCCCCCATACTTGTGACGTCAGACTGACCTCATATAAGGAAAACCGGTGTCCAGGGGTTCAACGTTACCACACCGGATATCCGTTGTCTGGTCATCCGCCCTTACTCCATGACAGCATCATTCATTTTCGCGGCAACGGTTCTATGTTCATTGATACGGGATATTTATATAATTGATAGCTTTTCCCTCATAGCAAGAGAAGAGCCTTTTGATAACTTATCAACGAAGACACTGTTTGTAGCAAAATACGTCACATCAATGGCTTCAGAAAGTAAGGGGGCGTGTCAGCAGATTATGCGGAAAAGGTGATTATCCTCCCCTCTCTCTAGAGGATTGTACTCTGATAATTGACCTACCCTCCTGACACATTCTGAAAGTCGAGCCACCTTGATTGACAAAATATACACGCAATCAGAGATAAGGGACCCACCTGTATCCAACGTCTCACTTTTTCTCCTACGTTTAACTATAAGAGGCCATATCAACACACATGCATGGTATCGTTATTCTGTCTCACATTTTTACTGTTACCACGCTTGAGTATTCATTCAGTTCATACACTCTTCTAACTTGAGCGTCGGAGAATCTTCGCAGGTGGCACCACCTTTCGCCCTCCTACAACGCGAATCGTTGGTGTGAAGGATCTCCAGGACAACAAGACCGGTCTCTCCCACTGAGAGACCGGATTAATACATCGGATATACACAGTTCCGGTGTGCAAACCCTAAAAACACCTGCATCCTTGTGGCTGGTCCCACACCGGATCCTAGACCCCGGTCCAGACCAGTTCATTGGCACGCCCGGTGGGACTCGATAGAGTTATTCCCATTTTCGCAGAAGTTAGGTTGGCACAATGGAAGGTAACGGGAGAGATTTCGTGGAAGGTCACGTGGAGGATGTGACCCATCAACAGGCTGGGAGGAGACTCGTCTTCGAATCTCCTGCAACTCAAAACCGGAGGATGGTGCAAGTGCAGACGCCTGACCCTCGCGATGAGGTTATCAGGCAACTGAAGGAGGAGTTGATGGAGCTGAGGCGAGAGAGAGGAGGAGCTGGGGACAGAGTAGTATCCCATGCAGAGGATGCTCACCATGCATCAGCGAGGGATAGATCTACCACCCTCCAGTATTCGAAGATCCCCACATATGAAGAGAGGGAGCAGACGCAGGACTCTGGTGATAGAGTCAGTATCAGGAGAAGGGAGCAGGCGGTGGTAACTTCAGGGACATACAAGCTCAATGTCCCTTTCTCAAGGAGGTTGATGAGTATTGTCATTCCAAAACATTTGCAAACAACTCAGCCATTGTCGATTGGGAAGTATAATGGAGAGACCGACCCCACTAAGCATTTGGATGCTTACGTTTATGAAGCTATGTATCTGGGAGCAGACGAAGATGTCATGTGCAGAATGTTCCCAAGGACGTTGACGGAGGAAGCTCTCAGCTGGTTTAAAAGTTTGCCTTCAGGATCTATAGACTCTTGGGAGGAAATGGCTGCTGCATTCGAAAGCCATTTCGTCATCTCCAGGGATATCCCAAGAACTTCTCACACCCTGGCCCAGATAAGACAGGGAGAGACTGAGACTCTTAAGGAGTTCCTGAAAAGGTTTTACAAGGAGGCTGCGTTGGTCCCTAACCTTACGGAGGCCATACAACTCCATATTGTAGTGGAAGCTCTTCAGCCAGGTTCAGCCTTTGCTCTATCTTTGGCAAAGAGCCCACCTACAACCTTCGAGGAGTTTCGAAGGAAAGCTTCCAAATATGTGGGCATAGAGATGCATCTAGAGGCAACTGCAGCAAGAGTAAAGCCTTCTGCACCCGCTCAGCAGCCACGGAGAGAAAAGGAGAGAGCGAGGCTCGAGAAGCATGCCTTTAGAGAAGACTTTGTGAATGCTCGTCAGCATCCACGAGACAGGCGCGTATCATCGTTCGATCACTATGCTCCGTTGAACACCAGGCACTCACAAATCATGAGGGAGGTTGGTTGGCCAACTCTGAACGTCTTTGGTATAAGGAAGCCAGCCCCAGCCAAGAGGGGTGGTAACTCACGTAAATACTGCACTTTCCATGAGCAGACAGGGCACAACACTGATGAGTGTAAGGCGTTAAAGAATACGGTGGAAACTCTCATTCGGGAAGGAAAGTTGAAGCAGTATTTGTTTAAGGAGAAATCTATGGATGAGCCTCATAGGATGGAGAAAAGGAATAGAGATCCTGATGATGAAGATGATAATACGCGCAACCCAGCAAGGAAGTTCACAGCGGCTGAGAAGCAGAAAGGGGTAATGATTGCTGAAGGTGCCCAACAAAGTAATATGCCCCAGCAGCAGAGACAGGGCAGAAGAGAAGTGATTGAGATGATAGCTGGAGGATTTGCGGGAGGAGGAACATCAATCACAGCACGAAAGAACCACCATAGGATGATTCTGTCAGTCCAGGGTAAACCAAGGAATAACCGCCCTTTCAGGGACGGGGTGACAGCCCCGACGGTGTCGTTTACAGATGATGACTTTGGCCCAACAATTCCAGGAGGTGATGATGCAGTAGTGATTGTGGCCGTCATAGCCAATAAGGACGTCAAGAGGATCCTCGTCGATCAGGGAAGTTCTTGTGATGTTATCTTTTATAATTGTTTCAAACGAATGGGTTTCAGTGATGCAGATTTACAACCATACACACAAGAACTCACAGCGTTTAACGGAGCCAAGCAACCTACTAAGGGATACCTCGACACTTTGATTTCTTTTGAAGGGGAGCCCGGTGCAAGAACAGTCAAGTCAAGAATTCTGGTGATTGATGTGGAATCCCCGTACAACGGTATCATAGGCCGTCCAACATTGAACGCTATGGAAGCAATTGTATCCACCCCTCATCTCCTGATCAAATTTATCGACAAGGACAATGGTGTGTCCTCACTCCGCGGAGATCAGGAGATGGCTCGATATTGTTATAATCTGAGCCTCAACATGGTTAAGTTAGATGCATTTAACAAGAAGAGGAAGTTGAACGACGGAGGAACAGCGGCAGGATCTGTCAGTCTTATTGACCTAGACCCCAGAGCAGAATTGAAGATTGATCCACTCAATCCATCTAAGCCCACACCTGATGGTGGCTCCAGGGATGTCATATTGGGAGATTCCCCAGAGAAGGTCACGCACATCAATGATAAGCTGGAGTCTGCTATGGAGCAACGCTTATTAGCCCTCTTGCAGGAATTCAAAGACCTTTTCGCATGGACAGCAGCAGACATGCCGGGGATGGATCCTGATTTCTGTTGTCACAAACTTGCAGTGTATCCTGAAACCAGACCGGTGGCTCAGAAGAAAAGAAGGTTGGGACCGGAGAAGCAGAGGGCGGCCTGTGAGCAAACAGAGGAGTTGTTGAAGGCAGGTTTTATAAAGAAGATACGTTATTCATCTTGGCTTTCTAATGTGGTCATGGTGCAGAAGGCTAACGGCAAATGGAGGATGTGTACTGATTATGTGGATCTTAACCGTTGCTGCCCTAAAGATCCATACCCCCTGCCCAACATCGATCGCATGGTGGATGATTCATCTGGTTACCAATATCTCAGTTTCATGGATGCTTATTCGGGGTACAACCAGATTCCGATGTGGGAAGAAGACCAGGAGAAGACTGCATTTATCAACGACCGCGGTGTTTTCTGCTACACCGTCATGCCTTTTGGACTGAAGAACGCCGGCGCTACCTATCAGCGCATGATTAACAAAGTCTTTGAAGGGATGCATACAAAGCTGGTCGAAGTTTATATCGATGATATCATAGCCAAAACGCCCGCTGGAGGAGACCACATTGAAGATCTACGCCAAGTTTTCACTAGGCTTCGGCAGTACAACATGAGGTTAAATCCTTTAAAGTGCACTTTCGCCGTTCCAGCAGGAAAATTCTTGGGATTCATGTTGACTCAACGAGGCATTGAAGCTAACCCCGGGAAATGTCAAGCAATCCTGGACATGCAGAGTCCTAAATGTTTGAGGGAGGTCCAGTCATTGAATGGGAAAGTAGCCGCTTTAGCTCGTTTCATGCCTAAGATGGCGCACAGGTCCCTCCCCTTGTATAAGGCGTTGAAGAAACACAAGAGTTTTGAATGGGGAGAGGAACAAGAGCAAGCCTTCCAGCAGCTCAAAGCCGTTCTCTCGAGCCCGCCAATTCTTGTTAAGCCTGATCCAGGCGAAACGTTAATCTTATACTTGGCAATATCCGATGAAGCTCTAGGCGTGGCCTTGGTGAAAGAAACCCCTGAAGGACAGAGACCGGTGTACTTTACTAGTAAAACATTTCAGGGGGCGGAAGGAAGGTATCAGAAGATTGAGAAAGCCGCCCTGGCAGTTGTGTGGGCGTCACGACGGCTGAGGCCTTATTTCCATGCGCACCCAGTATTGGTGAGAACGGATTTGCCACTCCGATCAGTGCTTAGCAAACCGGACCTCGCTGGAAGGATGATAAAATGGTCTATTGAGCTATCTGAATTTGAAATTTCATATGAGCCTCGAGGAGCCATCAAGGCGCAAGTATTGGCTGATTTTGTAGTGGAAATGACTGGGACAGACCCGGCCATCCCTCGAGCGCATTGGACCATCTACGTCGACGGTTCGTCGAACAGCAAAGGTTGTGGAGCAGGTGTGGTGGTAGAAAGTGATGACGGCGTACATCTAGAAATTTCCCTCCGATTCAATTTCAAGACCTCCAACAATCAAGCTGAATACGAAGCATGCTTGGCCGGTCTCCGTGCGGCCATAGATATCGGAGCATCAGCAGTTACCCTCTGCAGTGATTCTCAGCTGGTGATTTCGCAAATTCAGGGAGAGTACCAGGTGAAGGAACCACAACTTCAATTGTACTTGAATTGCGTTAATGAGCTGAAGGGAAGATTTGAAGTTTTAGAGTTCAAGCATGTGCCCAGGGAAGAAAATACCAGAGCAGATATCTTGTCAAGATTGGCAAGTACAAAGCAGCCTGGTAGCACAACAACGGTGGTTCAGAGCACTTTGACATCACCCAGTATACCTATGTATCCTTCTCTGAATGCCGTCATGGTGAGTTATCCATATGAGGATTCTTGGGTCACCCCCTATATTCGTTACCTGGCTGATGGTCAACTTCCCACTGACGAGAAGGAAAGGAGACGAGTAAAGAGGGAGTTGCCATATTTTACTATGGTCGATGGTGTTCTCTACAGAAGGGGATTCTCTGTCCCGTATCTTTCATGTTTAAGAGAGGACGAAGTTCAAGCGGTCTTGACTGAGGTACACGAGGGGCAATGTGGGCACCACGCTGGAGGCCGAAGCCTAATGAGAAAAGTCCTTAGGGCTGGATACTGGTGGCCCACTGTGAAGCAGGATTCCGCAGACTTCGTGAGGAAATGCGACGCTTGCCAAAAATTCTCCAATCTCCACCATACACCGGCCCAAGAGTTATCTTCATCTGCTGTGCCTTGGCCGTTCTACCAATGGGGCCTTGATATTCTGGGTCCGTTTCCCACTGCGCCAGGAGGTATCAAATACTTGATTGTGGGGGTAGACTACTTCACCAAATGGATCGAGGCAGAACCAGTAGTGCATATCACTTCTGCACGTACAAGACGTTTCATGTACGAAAATATCATTGCTCGGTTCGGGGTGCCAGGGCGGATTGTGACTGACAACGGCACCCAGTTTACAGACAAAAAGTTCACGGACTTACTTGAAGGACTGGGGATAGTCCAGATATTTTCATCCGTTGAACACCCCCAGACCAATGGGCAAGCAGAGGTAGCTAATCGAGAGGTGCTAAAGGGGTTAAAGAAGCGTCTGGGAGAAGCGAAGGGAGGATGGACTGACCAGTTATGTCATGTTCTATGGGCATACCGCACTACGCCTCATTCTTCAACTAACGAATCCCCATACCGGTTGGTGTACGGGGTTGAGGCGATGATCCCAGTTGAGTTACAAACAAGATCGGCTCGTGTTGAATATTTTTCAGCAGAAGATAACAACGCCAACTTAGCATCAGAGCTGGACGTCCTCCAAGAGTTGAGGGAAAAGGCTTTCGTCAGAGATCAGGCAATAAAAGCAAAGGCTGCACTCCGGTACAATAAACGTGTCCAGTATAGAGCTTTTAACACCGGAGACCTTGTTCTGAGAAAGGCCAGCGTGGGGAATAAGTTCGCTCACCAAGGAAAGCTAGCACCAACGTGGGAAGGACCTTATAGAGTTTCGGAGGTGACTGGAAAGGGATCATACCGATTGGAAGAACTTGATGGAACCCCAATCCGCAACAAATGGAACACTCAGAATTTACGAGTGTATTACAGCTAGTTGGTAAGACGGCGTGTACTCTTTTTCCTTACTTGAGTTTTTTCCCATTGGGTTTTCTCAAGAAGGTTTTAACGAGGCATGACCCCAGCTACGCTTTTCATGTAATGTACTTTCAATTTTAATGAGAATACATTTTAACCGCCCTATCATTCTCACGTTTCTTATGTGTTGTGATTTATAGCCGTAGTTTAATACGCATACACCTCAGGACGGATGAACTCAACTACCAATTCTGTAGTTGATGATATAACTCCTCGAGGAACTGATGAAGACCCCTCAGGATGGATGATCTCAGTCACACATCGTGTGTTTTGACGATGTAACTCCTTGAGGTAGAATGGGTTGTAGGGCTGGTCCTTTCTCAAGGCCACAAACCGAACCCCATTCGAAGACTACATGGGTTGTAGGGCTGGTCCTTTCTCAAGGCCACAAACCGAACCCCATTCGAAGACTACATGGGTTGTAGGGCCGGTCCTTTCTCAAGGCCACAAACCGAACCCCATTCGAAGACAACATGGGTTGTAGGGCTGGTCCTTTCTCAAGGCCACAAACCGAACCCCATTCGAAGACAACATGGGTTGTAGGGCTGGTCCTTTCTCAAGGCCACAAACCGAACCCCATTCGAAGACAACATGGGTTGTAGGGCTGGTCCTTTCTCAAGGCCACAAACCGAACCCCATTCGAAGACAACATGGGTTGTAGGGCTGGTCCTTTCTCAAGGCCACAAACCGAACCCCATTCGAAGACAACATGGGTTGTAGGGCTGGTCCTTTCTCAAGGCCACAAACCGAACCCCATTCGAAGACAACATGGGTTGTAGGGCTGGTCCTTTCTCAAGGCCACAAACCGAACCCCATTCGAAGACAACATGGGTTGTAGGGCTGGTCCTTTCTCAAGGCCACAAACCGAACCCCATTCGAAGACAACATGGGTTGTAGGGCTGGTCCTTTTTCAAGGCCACAAACCGAACCCCATGCGAAGGCTTGGGCGCAGTAGGCTGGTTCACAGAGAAAACCGCGCTGAACCCCGAGTAACGGGCGCAGTAGGTTCAGGATTAGCCCTGATCCGAACCCCGTGTTGAAGGCTTGGATTGTAGGATTGCACCGAACTCCAAGTACGGTTAGTAGGATCGAACCGAACACCGTGTGAAGACTTGAGGTGTAGGACCAAACCGAATCTCAAGAGAAAGGCATAAAGCTTACCCTTGCCAAAGCTATACAAAATTCAAAGGTAATATCCGTCCTCAATTGTGGAATATCCATCCCAGAGCGGTTGAAAGCTAATGTACCCGCTCTACATCTTCGAGAACAGATAAGCATTTTTATCTTGTGAGAATTTAAAAGGTAAATCTTTGAGATAAACTTTCCCTTCCCAATGAACTTACACTTGGGGACAGGGCGTGCTTTAACTTAATTGTTATTTATTCATTACTATTTGTTGTCTTAATCCGGTGTGATAAGTACGCGTTAAGCAGCTAGGTAACCACACAGAACGGATTCGTAAAGCATTAAAAACAATAAAGTGTTTGGTACAACACTAAGTTACCCAACAATCATACACTCGACGCAAGCAGTTGAAGAAAAGCAACAGTGAATTTTATTTCCAAGAATAAAGAAATTATTCATGTTACAAGGCAGTTAAAACTGGAGCTGATCCCAGTACACAGCTATGAATAAAGCATAAATTAAGGGGCCGGTTCTTGATCCTCCGCAGTGGGCACTCCTCCCTTCTCCGCTTTGTCCTCCATTCCAGTTGGGGCACCTTCTTGTGCTTCAGCTCCAGAGGCAGCAATGGACGTTGTAGGCTCCATACTTTGTCCTTCTGGAAGGGGAGGCAGTTCGTACAGAGATGCACGGGGCTCGTGGTGCGATCCGTCCTTGCGAACTTCTACAAGTCTTCCCCCATGGAACTCAAAGAACGGATCTAATCCGTACAAATTCAGCTTTATTCCAGGGTTCCGATAGTAGACTTGACGAAGGGCCAGGCCGAAAGATTCATACGCCACATTTTTGCATATATCCAAGGCTTTGGCAGCCTTGGCCTTTGCAGCAGCTAGCCTTCTTTGAACTTTGGCGTAATCCTCTTCTGAAGGCCCAGCACTCGCACCACCCTTTTTGAGTTCATCAATTTGGGCTTGCATCTCCTTCCGAATAGACTCCCACTCCCCAAGGTCCTTGTTGCGACCATCCTCCATAACTCTGAGATCGTCAGCAAGCTTAGCCGATCTCTTCTTCTCCAGTTGTAATTCTTCTTCAAGGAGGGGTATGGATTTATTCTTATTTTGGAGGTCGGCAACTTCCCGTTCTAGGGCCTTATTCGCAAAATGAACTTTGCTTGCCTCTTCCGTTTTCCTCTGGAGTGTTTCTTTAGTTTTTTCCAATTCTGATTCCACTCCCCTGCGAGCCTCAGCTTGCTTGGCTGCCCATTTCTCCTTCACTGCGAGTTCGGTCTCAAGTTTTTCAACTTGATCCATATAGTCAGCTTTCTCGCTCAGGGACTCCAGCAGGCCAGACAGTTCATCAAGTTGCCAACGCCCAGCCTTGCAAGCACCTCGGACCCCAGCAGCGTCGAGGGAAGGGCGGAGGCAATACCGTGCTTTTGGGAGAGTAGGAGGCATAGATCCTTGAAACCACAAATAAGGAGAAAGGGAGGAGTCACGCGGAGGATCGAACGCCGGAGGAGGACCGTTCCCAGAATCCGGCTCTGAAGCATTTTGAGAAGAAGGTGCAGAGAACTCAGGAGCGGGTTCCTTTCCCTTGTTCTTCTTTAATTCGGTTTCTTCGGCCGTCCTCTGACGCTTCTTCACAGGGTCATCAGAGGAGGGCTTCTCTTGATCGGCCTTCTTTACAAAATGCCTCTTCTTTTTCTTTCTCTCTGGGACGGCCTCCTCGCCACCCGCTCCAGCGGCCCCAGTTGCTTCTTCGGCTTCCTCCTCGTCGAAGAGAGGAACCTCATCTCCTACTGCAGAAGTCAGAGGAATGAGGGGAGTTTTGGTGGCGTTCCTCTTCGCCTGGATTTCATTTTCCTCAGAAGAGGAGTCATCGTCAGCCAGCATGGACCTTAGCGACAACATTTCTGGGCAGGCCTTTTCAATTTGTTCTACAAAACAAAAAGAGTTGAATAAGCATACAAGAAGGAAAATAACTAGAACGGTATAACCATACAACACAAGGAGAATAAGAGCGAATATTACGGAGGTAGGTGTTTTTGATGTCTTCCTCGGCCAGGAGAAGACGGCTGGAGAACCCTTTGAGGGTCTTTGAGGCCGTCTGCAGGGCGCTCAAGACCTCAACAGAATGAGGGGAAAGTTCACTCTCATCTGTATAGTAAGCACGGCTCATAAGGAGAAAATGCTCGTGCGTCCAGCTAAGGGGAAACTTGGTAAACCCCTCTTTATTTCGCCAGAAGACCGGCTTATTTGGTTGAATCCGGACTCGCGTGTAGTAGTGCTTGAAGGAGCGCCCATCTACCTTTGCGGATTCCGTATAGGACTTGAAATTTACAACCCTTGAGTCACTACGGAGTGTAATGAACCCAAGGCCGCCCTTCTTATTAGCTCGGCGGACCACTTGGCAATAATAAAATAGCTTGGCCACAGTGGCGGAGAAGCCAAAATGCTCCCCCAAGACTTCCAGATCCCGGACAAGACTCCAACCGTTGGGATGTAATTGTGAGGGGGCACAGTCCAAGAAACGCAGGACGGCCATCTGGAAATCCGTCAGTGGAAAGCGCACCCCCAGCTTTAAGAAAACGTAGTCGTACATATAGACCGACCTCGCATCAGGGACGCTGTGGCATATTCTTTCATTGGGATGCGGTGCCATCACAGCGTATCGCGCTTTGTACTTCTTATCCGAATATATCTTACAGCGGAAAGAAACCGTGCGCTCCTCCACACTTGCATGGTGCGAAGGGATCTCTAGGAACTCCTCTTCCACCCAGCAATAAGGTTTCTCCCTGTTGAGTTTCTCCCAGTCAAGCCGGTGTGCCACAACATTGACACACCCATCAGCAGATCGGAGAAACGGCGTTTTTCCACGTCCTGGAAGATCCATGGTTGTGCAGGCGCGGTGGAATGCGTAGGTGCTGTGATAAAAAGCAACATCGTCAGAGAGATAACCCTCAGCACTTGACCCCTCATCAGAGCGGCTGGTAGCCCTCGAACCAAGGGGAACCTCAGAGCGACGAGATGAAGAAGACGCTCGTGAGGAAGAAGCTTCGGCTCTCTCTGAGCGATGGCGCCCAGCCACAGGAGGATTCGCTGGAATCCTCCCACCACGGTGGCTAAGGGGGGCACGAGAGCCAAACCTCCCTCTATTTGAAGGACCAGCGTGTCCAGCTCTAGGGCGCATGATGGAAATAGAATGATTAAAATTGCAAGGAGTTGAAGGGAAGGAAGGTTACCTAAAGGAAGAGGATCTTTGAGAAGTTGAAGACGACAAGGAAATTCCAAGGAAATTTGAGCAGAGTTTCACTAAGTTTGAGAGCAAGGATGGATTCCTAAATCTGCTAAGAGTTCCTTTTATAGGTAACGAAGAGGTAGAGTGTTTCGTCGAAGGTCACAATGCTTGCCTCAAAACGCAACCTTTCAAATCAAAACGACTCCGTCGTTTCGTCACGAATAAGCGCGAAAATGGTAACGTTTCAGTAAACGTTTTGGCAAAATGGGCCCCCCTTTCAGTTTGAATCCAGGCCCAATAAGCCCAATCGACGGTTACACTCTTGGGTAATGATGTCTCGTGCGTAAAAAATGCATTTAATGTCCAATCATGCCATGCGCATTTAATGCCTACCAACCACTTTTCGAATACCAAGAGTTTCAATTTTCAGAAACTCTTGGGATTTCCGCTGCTTATTTTTATGCTGTCTGAATCCGTTGTACACAACGCGAAGAGGGCGGTTACTTGTTTAGTAGAACGGACGCCACCGAGTTCCTAGAGACTTACAAGAATGTACTACCGGCATCTAGACTTCTCTCGAGAATTGTGTAGCTCATATGAGCAACTTAACAGTCCCTCATACAAGCTAGGGGACAGATGATCCGGTCTAGATACCGGCCCCCATACTTGTGACGTCAGACTGACCTCATATAAGGAAAACCGGTGTCCAGGGGTTCAACGTTACCACACCGGATATCCGTTGTCTGGTCATCCGCCCTTACTCCATGACAGCATCATTCATTTTCGCGGCAACGGTTCTATGTTCATTGATACGGGATATTTATATAATTGATAGCTTTTCCCTCATAGCAAGAGAAGAGCCTTTTGATAACTTATCAACGAAGACACTGTTTGTAGCAAAATACGTCACATCAATGGCTTCAGAAAGTAAGGGGGCGTGTCAGCAGATTATGCGGAAAAGGTGATTATCCTCCCCTCTCTCTAGAGGATTGTACTCTGATAATTGACCTACCCTCCTGACACATTCTGAAAGTCGAGCCACCTTGATTGACAAAATATACACGCAATCAGAGATAAGGGACCCACCTGTATCCAACGTCTCACTTTTTCTCCTACGTTTAACTATAAGAGGCCATATCAACACACATGCATGGTATCGTTATTCTGTCTCACATTTTTACTGTTACCACGCTTGAGTATTCATTCAGTTCATACACTCTTCTAACTTGAGCGTCGGAGAATCTTCGCAGGTGGCACCACCTTTCGCCCTCCTACAACGCGAATCGTTGGTGTGAAGGATCTCCAGGACAACAAGACCGGTCTCTCCCACTGAGAGACCGGATTAATACATCGGATATACACAGTTCCGGTGTGCAAACCCTAAAAACACCTGCATCCTTGTGGCTGGTCCCACACCGGATCCTAGACCCCGGTCCAGACCAGTTCAGCTACCTTTGTTCGACACTCTATCAACCCTTTTTACATGACTAAGTTATTTCTTAAAGATCGTGAAATGCAATGGAAGAATTACCATATGCTTATAAGGTTAACTCGGATAGGATGGATTGTCATGGTTGCTACTGTCAATGGTATCATTTGTTTTCACTTCTCATTTGCCGGTGAGAAATCATAATTTATGTTATGGAATCCAACTCTTAATGAGTGTAGGTTTGTTGTTGACCTGTTGCAGGAATTCTTCAGACATTAATGGTTGATGGTTTTGTAAGCCCACACTCCAAGCTTTGCTTATGGAAAAGGAGGAGATAAGAGGAGAAGAGATCTTGAAGCTTTCCTTGGCTTTAATGGAGCATGCAAAATATGATGGAAATGGTGAGGATGATGATGTCATGGAAGAAAATGAGAATAAGTGAAGTTTCTCTCATCTTTTTTTGATAGAGGCGTGAGAGAGAATAGAGTAAGGGATTGGATTTTTAGTTAAGACATTAAGGGTAAAATGGTCATTTTGTCTGTTTAGTTAATTTCTTAAACTAATCTGGTAACTTTAAGTTACCTAAAACTTAACCAGATTAATTCTAAAAATTAACGTATCCCATTTTAATTAAATTGACATTCTCAAATAATTATTTAATTAATAAAATTTAACCAATAATTAAAAAGTGTGATATTACATATGCACTTCTTGATTGATGGTCCCAAGGAAAAATGGCCTGAAAACATTGAGACGATTAACCATTAACCTTTCGAACGTACAAAAAACCATAAAGGAAAGGATTTGGGTTCTCGAGAGCGGTGAGGGAACCACGAAGGGGAGGAGAAGAGAAGGGTAGTCTTGACTTAAAAGATCCAGGGGAAAAAGATAAAAGTGAAAATATAAAGAAACTATTTGCAAAAGAAGGAGAAGGAAAATGTGAGGGAGAGAGAGATAGGGGAGATGCATTTAGTAATAAAAAAATTAAAAGAAACAAAAAAGGCTTAATATTAAAGACTGTATATATGAAGGGAGCATCTGCTGGCCGAGAGCCTCCTTAACATAAATATAAACACCAAAACATACAGACAATGCATTTTCGGCAACCTCAAGCCTACTCTTGCAACTATGGTCACCAATTTTGGCATTTACATCTATGCTAAGAAGGATCGTAGCATGGACCTTTTCTGACATATTTCTGATACACAGGATCCTTAAATAAGGCAAGTGTAGAGCATACTTTATGTCTTATGATTATTGTATCTCTTGATCGGAGCAGTGCCTATAGCATAATACTACTGCCTTGAGCTTTCAGAAGAAAGAAGAGAAATTAGAAACTCATAATTTGATAAGCACACAAAGTTTATTTATGAAAGGCTTTGTTCTCTTGAACTTCTGCCTTCTATCTTACAAGAGGATCCCTTTTATAGACAGGGATCTGGAAACAATTCGAGATAAGAGGATAAGATTACATTGATTACACGCTATATTACAATGACATGTATATGATAAGATAAGGTGGCCGACAAAGAGATAAAGTAAAGTGGCCGACACTTAGATAAGGTCTTCAATCTTGATAAGATTCGGATTCTTTTCAGGCACGTGTTTCTTTAGTCCTTGTAGATACATTCATGACTGGGCCCACAGTTTTCGATCGGATCTTCATCACTTGAGTCTTCTGGTTCCTTGTAATGAAAAACCCTATCATCATAGGATTGTTCATCTTTGGCCATTATTATCTGGTAAGCTTTATATGGTCTAGGAACTTTTGGGACTTTCTTGATTTCTTCTTCTGGAATTGCTTTAGGTCGATCATAGAACTTTATCCAATCACTTTCAGGGGGGCATATAACATCTACATGACTTAAAATTGCACATGTTGAATTTCTCTCTTTGAGACTTGAATCTGCCATGTTAACTTCATGAAGATAAATCATTAATTCTTCTTGTGGGAGATCTGGTGCTTTATAATTATTCATGAACTCTTCAAATTTGGAATAGGTCCTCCAAATTTTCACTTGATTATGAGTGTATAACTTCTTGGTTTGGGGATGTTGAAAATAAGGCCGGTGAAGCAAAGCTACTGTGTAGAAACTGTAACTTAATTGATCCGTCTTATTTTTCATAAAATCAATCTCTCTTTGCAAATCTTTTATCCATTTTTCCAGAGGTTGATACCAGCTCATAAAAGTCTTGATGAGAAAAGAACTATAATCAGGATCCTTGGTTGTTCCCAGGGTATTCATCATAATCCATGTAGGAAATATGATGGGATAATTGTACATTACTGTCGCACACCACAGATACCACATATCTTTTTCTTGAAAGAGTTTTCCAAGAAAGAGTCCAAAGATGTTTAGGAAAGGTTTATCAGGATTAAACCAAGTTGTTTTTGGAAAGATTCTGTGTTTCTGGAGGGAAATTACCAAATAGTGAAAGATATGAGTTCTGGCAAAGAATTTTATTTCTGCAGGTCTTACTCCTTTCATATATTTGAACTCAGGAGGAAATTGAGGAAATTTGGATGGAGAGGATGATGATGAAGATAGTATTTCGGTGTTCATCATGATGAGAGGATAAGCATGAGAGGATGAAATTATTGGGATTGGTTTTTCAAAAGATCGTTTTCTGGATAAATAATCTGGGATCAGATTATTTTTTCCTTGGATGTGTTTCACAGTAAAATCATATCTTGAAAACCATTCTTTTAGTCTGAGGATTTGAGGATTTGGTGGAGTTTTGTTTTCGAACTCTAACATTTTTGGAAATGAAGAGTTATCAAGTTGTACCTCAAATTGGTGACCTCGAAGATGGAAGTCAAACTTTTTGATTCCATATTTGACAGCAAGAGTTTCTTTGTAGGTAGTATGATAATAAAGTTCACCATTGGTGAACTGCCCACTGGCATGTCCACAATAGAGTTTTTGTCCTCCAATTTCTTCTATCAGAACTGCTCCCTAGTGATGATCACTTGCATCTGTCTGTAATATCCTTTTTCCTTCTCCAGGAATTTTCAATGGCGGAGGATTCTTGGCTGCTTCTTTCAGAAATCTAACAGCCTCAGTTTGCTCCTTTCCCCATGGTGGTGCATTCTTCTTGAGCATCTTAGACAGCTTTGAAGTATGATGAGAAATATGAGGGATGAAGTCCCTAACATAATTCAGAATTCCTAAGAATTGTTGAATTTGTTTGGTAGACATATTCTCATCAGGGAAGTTTGGAAGATCTTCTGCAAGGTGAGGCTGAGGATAATATTTTCCTTGGGCAAATCGCATTCCCAGAAAGTCAACCTCTTTTGTTTCGATCTCAGATTTTCTTGCAGAGAGCATGACTCCATAACTGTTACAGATAGAATGGAATTGTTGAAGAAGCTGGTTATGGCGAGCTTCATCAGGAGAGAATAGTAGGATGTCGTCAATGTAGACGAGAGCACTGTGCAGAATGGGTTCAAATACTCGAACCATGGCTTTTTGAAATAGTGATGGGGCAACTTTAAGCCCAAAAGGTAAGACAGTCCACTGATAGTGTCCATTTGGAATACAAAATGCTGTTTTTGGGCGATCTTCTGGATTTAAGCCCAATTGCCAAAAACCCGATTTTAAATCGAATTTTGAGAATATGAAGGCATTTTTGATGTAGGTGTATAGTGAACTAATCTTTGGTATGGGGAACTTATCGTCCTTGAGAAAAAGGTTTAATGGCCTGTAGTCAATAACAAGTCTTTTCTTTCCTCTGACTTGTTCTGATCTCTTGTTGACATAGAAGGCCGTGCAAGCCCACTCAGATTTCGTGGGTTCAATTAATCCTTGTTTCATTAGTTCTTGGCATTCTGCTTGTGCCATTTTGAGTTCTGAGGGAGACATTCCCGGGTGTGTAGCTTTAGTGGGATTAATATCTTCATTCATCTTGAAAGGTAAATTCACATAGAACTCCTCTCTTTTCCATAATGGTTTAGGATGTTGGAAAAGATCATGGCCTTCAGCACATAACTTTGTCAACTGATCTCGGACCTCTGCAAATTCAGGAGGAACTTCTGCCAAAGAGAAAAGTCTTGGAATTTGACAAAAAGGCTTGAAATTCCTTTTGTGCTTTACTCCATTTGCTAGAATCTGTAGTTTTTGATTTTTAATCAGGATATCTCTTCCGATCAGTATGTCTTTCTCTGGCAAGTCTGACCCAATAATTTTTGTCCAAATTGTGCAGTCTGGAAATATCTTGATTCCAATTTTGGACTTGGTTATCAGATTGGTTTCAAATGATTCTCCATTGGCAGCTTTGAAACTTTGTTTGTGACTCTTCCAGGCATGGGAAGGTAAAATAGCCGGATTCATGAATGTTCTTTGAGCTCCTGTGTCAATAAAGGCAATCACCTTTATAGGAACATCATATTTTGATGGAAGGATGTATACCTCAAGATTTGGTAAATGAGGGAGTTCAGCTGAAGCAATTGTTGGATCTTTCTGAACTTCTTGGATCCTTAGAACTGGAAAATGTTCTGGCTCGACTGAACTTTCAGAGTCTGCTGAACTTGATGTTTCTTCTTCAGATTCTTCAAGGGCAAAAGCAGTTTTGTTGTTTGGAGAACTTTGTTCTTCATAAAGAGATTCAACATCGTCATCTTCTTCTATTGCTAATGTCTGCAATAGTTTTACTGCTTTCTCTTTGTTTTGTGGACAATCTTTGGAGAAGTGCCCTTTCTTTTTACAGATGAAGCATCTCTGGCCCTTGCTCTTTCCTCTGAAGGGTTTTCTTTTGAAGAATCGAAATTTCTTTTTTCTTTTGTATGAGGACTTGTTTTTCTTTTCTTTCTTTGTAGAGTGAATCTTTGAATTTTTACAGACACAGTTTTCTTTGTCACACTTTATCTTCAAATACTTCTTCTTACAAATGCCCTTATACTTCTTCCGATTGTTCAGCATCTTATCTATCAGGCTCTGCTGGCTACAGATCTTGTTTAGAGCAACCATTCCTACTTGGTGAATTTCTCCAAGTGTCATTTCTGTAACATTTTTGTTGGCTGCTTGTAGGATTCTCCACATTTCTTCTTGAAGTTCTTCTGGGAGAGAACTTATATAAGTATTTTTGAGACTTGGATCATTAAACCCATTCAACTGATAAAATCTCTGAGACATTCTTTGATAATGTCTTTCGAGATCTGCTTTCTTTAGCGAACAACATCTCATCTCAAAATACTCTTTTCTGGCTTCTTTTTCAATCACAGAAATGTCTCCCAGGAAGTGAAATTGGAGAAAATGAATTACATCTAAAATAGGTTGGCTGTGGAGTTGTTCTTGATTTACCGGACCAATGGATTGATACCATTCTTTAAGAACTTCGGTCATTCTAGCACAAAACTCTTCAACCACCTTATATGATTCTTCATGTTGGACGATTTTTGCATCCATCCAGGCTTTGAACTCAAGGAATTTTTTATTCCACTGAGAAGGAGGAATTCCATCTATAGAGAAAAATGAAGATCCAGTGTACACAGGGGTATTTATTTCTCTGGGATCTAATCCAGGCGGAGTAGATGTTTCATCTTGTCTCACCATTAGGATTCTTGAGATGTCAGCATATTCATCATATACTGTTTCTGCTTCAGTGGAATTCAACTCAGTGTTTTGCCAATCTCCTTCAGAGAAGGTTTCTCCTTGAGTGGATTCATACTCCTCTTCTTTGTTTTGGGAATATATTAAAGGCATTACATAGGATAATGGTTTATGTGAAACCATTAAGGAAAGTTTGGGTGTCTGTATAGGAGATTCTTCTGACACAGAATCTTCTTCATCATTCTTTGTAGGAGGAGGAACAGATTGTTCCTTTTTCTTCCCAATAGGATCAAACTTTCTCAAGGTAAGGTTTGGAGGAATAAATAGACTAGGATTTTGTATGGCTTGTGGAGTGTATGATGCAAAGATTTTTGAGGGTGGTATGAAGTAAGGATCTGGTTCAAAAGAGTTTTCTTTGAGAGAAGGTTTTTGACTCTTAGAGGCAACATATCCGCTTAATTCTTCATACTGAGCTTTGACCTTTCTCAGTTCTCTTTCTTTCTCAACAAAGGTGGAGCTGATCCTTTCTCCCTTTAATTTTTTTACTTCTGCCTCAAGCTGTGCCATCTTTTGCTTTATTTCAAAATAATGATCTTGCAGCCTTTGGGACATGTTTTTAATCTCCTTATCTAAGGAGTCAACAATCTTATCAATTTTCTTGTCCATGTTCTGCAAGAATTCATTCTGAGCCACAACATTTTCAGTTTGCCAATTCATCACTTCTTCTGCTTGAGTAATTGGCCTTGTTGATCCATCAGTGTTTACTTCAGAAGGAACCACAAAGGGTCTAGTCTGTATCTTTTTAACAGGATCGACTTTTCTTTCCAAGGAAGGAAAGTTCGAATTGTAAGAGGCTGAAGTGGACGAGAACATCATACATGCTTGTGGTATGGTTGTCTGTTTGGGAAGTGGTTCAACAGGTTTATATTTTTGTACAGGTAAAGGTTTTGGAGTTGGTTTAGTTGGTGGAGGCCATGTAACTAAGGATGGATCATTTGGTGGTGAAGGGTATTTATGTTTTCTGAGGATCTTCAAAGCTTCTTCATAGAAGGGAAGAGGATCATACTTCTTTTTGATTCCAACCCAGGGTCCATTATTAGGATCAGATCTCCTTTTAGGCTTCTTAGGAGATTTGCAAGGAGATTTCTTTTTTCTCCTTCTGGGTTCATCATCATCACTACTATCATCTTCACTGCTATCATAGTCCATGTAACAATCACAGTCTGGATCACACATCTCTGGTGCCACATCCCATATAAAATGACCATTTATCTTGTCACTATAGATGGGTGTTCCATCAGCTTTAAATGAATAAACAAGAATTTTCTTTTCCTGTTCTCCTAGGGTGATCATCATGGTTGAGAAGACTGGATTTGTTGAAGAGGAAGAAGATTCTCCTTCGGACTTGAAAATAGTTTTTACTCTACCATCAGTGAGTCTCTTAAATGATGACTCAGTGGACACTATGGGTTTTGATTGTTTTTTCTGCGCCTCATAGTCACTAATCCATTCCATAGGAATGAGTTTTAGTAACTCTTCTCTATGGATTTGCCTGGGAACCTGGATGATTGATGGAGTTTTCTCCTCAGAATTTGCTATCACCATCAAAGCATTTTCTGAGATTTTTGAATCTACTGGAAGATCAAAGAGATGATCTTGTACTCTGAATATGATCTGATGATTCAGAGTAGCTTTGAATGCATCCGAGTCCTGAGGGGCTCCAATAAGTTGGACTTGAACTTGGAACCGATGTGGAAGAGTCGGGTCTTTCAGATGGACATTAAAATTTAGAAATATGGTTAAAACCACACTTCCAGCATTAAGTGTTGTAAGGACTGTGCCAATCACTGCATCTTCATAGTGATGGAAGGTAGAGTCTATAAGAGAGACTCTGGCTGTAACAGGCATGCCTTTTCTTCCATGAAGGGTTAGGATTAACCGAACTGCACCTAGATGTAGTGCAACATACCCTTCTTTCTGCCATAATTTGATTAGATCTGGATTTATTTCTAGGTCTACATATTGCTCTGCAGAAGTAGCATGAAGAGGACAAGAATCAAGCTTCGAAGTCTGGATGACTTCTTTTACTCCAGGTCTAGGGGTAGAAATAAGCTTTTTTACGGACCAGGTAAAGTTGGATTTATGTCTTCTGAAAACATTGTAAGGATTCAAAAGAGGGGGTACAGCACTTTCTATTTGAGCATCCTCTGGGACGAAGGTATACTCAATTAGGTTTTCAAGTTTGTTTGAAAGGGTCTTTTTACAGGATTCAGGAACAGAAAGGAAATTTTTTAAAGAGAGACTTACAGCACTGGGACGAGGGTTTTCACTCATGTTTTAAGAGATCTTCTTACTCACTCTCAGCTAATAATATTATACCATATTCACCCGCTTCAAGAAAAAGAGATACAATAATCTGATACCACTGCTGGCCGAGAGCCTCCTTAACATAAATATAAACACCAAAACATACAGACAATGCATTTTCGGCAACCTCAAGCCTACTTTTGCAACTATGGTCACCAATTTTGGTGTTTATATTTATGTTAAGGACTAAGTAGAAACTGTTTTTCATAGAATATATATATATATATATATATATATATGAGATGTATCTTGTGAGAAAGACTCTCTTAAATGAGTGTGAGAGGAACAAATTTGGGCCGTACAACCATACATGGATGATCATGATTAAAAGGTTTTTAAAATCACATCATCACTTAAAAAATCACATAATTTTTAAAAAAACTCATATAACTAATATATTCTAATATCGATCATCCAAGATGAGATCCAACGGTTCAGACTTATTACTATCACTCTTACTTTAAATTTTTTTTTATGTATATATGTATATAATGTTATCTCAACCTTAAACTTGTAAATATATATGTAAATTACCAACAAAGTTTAATTAGTAGATAATTATGTGTAGAAAAAAAATTGTTGAAGTAATAATGATCTTTGTACCTTAAAAGAATTGATATTTAGCTAGTGGTTAAAGAATATGATAAGTTTTAGTTAACTCAGGCTAAATAGAGATATTAATAAGAATGTAGTAACAAAACCCACATCTAGAATTGTCTGCTTTCATAAGATGGAACAAAGAAAGGAAGAGACAGAGACAGCAAATGGAAGAGCGATTCCACTAAGCCGCCCAGTAACGGTGCTTCATTAAACAATACCAAATTGCCAATCAAATTATTGGCTTTATTATTTCATCTTTCATTATCATATTATAAGTATATTTTAGGCGGTGTGTCACGGATAGGATATTGTTTTAAAAAAGTAAAAGGAAAATTTTGTTATTAAAAGAGTGAATAAATTTTAATGATATTGTTAAAAAAAATTTGTTTTTAGTTTTTTAATCAATGTCTTTTCTATAGCAATTAAAACATATGTTATGGAATGATAATGGACTCGTTTGTTTAAACTTATTTTAAGAGATAAGTGATTTTTTAATTAAAAAAGCACTAATTTTAAATTTTGACGTGTTTGTTTAAAGTTTCAAAAATAAGCAGAAGCTGAAAATAAGCTGATTTTAGCTTATTTTAAGAAGCAACTCTGATCTGCTTATTAAAAAATTGATTATAAAAGAAGCGCTTTTTTATAATTAATTTTTTAATAAGCTTAAACAAACGGACCTAATAACTCACCAACACCAGTACCATAATCACTAGGTTATACATCACAGTCATTAATAAAATGGTAATATTTATGATCCGGTCTTAATACCGGTATCCGATCTGCTATACATATTTCAACGTCTTTGATAAGACTTCTACGTGTAACCGGTGTCATCGGTATACATCCGAACTGTAATTCCGTATCAGGCGTTCTCCCTATACCGGTTGTTCAGGATAACACCATGACATCGGACAATACACACGTCACTGTGCTAATGACAAGGATTGTTGCTACAGGGATCGATCAATAATTCCCTACACTACGAGCCAAATTTTGCTCACGGGAATGGTCAACTTGTTCCCTAATCCTAGTCTACATTCTCTACGCTCAATATAAAATAGCCACTTGACCCAATCATGCAGGTAAGTGCGCAATATAATAATGCTAATGGGAGTTGGTGGTTCCCCACCAACGAGTCCTCGTTAATCGAGCCAATCAGGTATATAAACTCGCTTCATGATTGAAGTGGGGGATCTTCAGCTCTTTTACAACTGATTCCTCTCTGAATACATTCCTTACTTGGAATATAATCACTGACTTGAGCGTCGGAGAATCTTTGCAGGTGACACCACCATTCGCCCACTTCAACGCGTTAGGTCGGTGTGAAGGATCTCCAGGACGCCCAATCCGCTCTCATCATTCAAGGACAACGGATACATACATCGGATACACATACATCCGGTCTATTAGACGATATTGACATACTATTCGTGACTGGCTTGAGATCGGATCTCTTGACCCCGGTCCAGGACAGATCATTGGCACACCCGGTGGGACCCGATAAAGTTATTCCCATATCCTTTGACAGAGCAGGTAATCCACAATGGAAGGCGAAGCGCATGAATTCATGGAGAATCAAGCTGAAGGCAGAACCAATCCTAACGCCTTCAGAAAACTCAACTTCGATTCTCATGGGGGCAGCTCAAAGAAGATAGTAACTGTGTCTGATCCTGATCCTCGTGATGAGTTGATCAAACAACTTCAGAGAGAACTTGCTGAATTGCGAAGAGAAAAAAAGCAAAGCGAGGATAAAGAATCATCTCGCACGCGAAACACTCCCCACACAACTGATGGTGAAAAGTCCACCACTCTTCAGTACTCAAATATCCCTACGTTTGAGGGGGGAGAACAGACTCGCGATTCTGAGGATGCAGCTTCCCGAAGGAAGAAAGATTCAACAACAGTACCCCCATTGTCTTACAATCTGAAAGTTCCTTTTTCAAGGAGACTTATGGGCATCAGCATCCCCAAGCACCTTCAAACCACTCAACCACTTTCCATCGGAAAGTATAATGGTGAAACTGATCCAACTAAGCACCTTGATGCTTATGTATTCGAAGCCATGTACTTGGGGGCTGATGAAGACGTGATGTGCCGAATGTTCCCTCGAACATTGTCTGAGGAGGCCCTCGGGTGGTTTAAAGGCTTGCCTTCCGGATCCATAGATTCTTGGACGGAAATGGCAGCTGCCTTTGAAACCCACTTTGTCATCTCTAGAGACGTACCCAAGACGTCTCATACCTTGGCTCAGATTAAGCAAGGTGAGACAGAGGGCTTAAAAGATTTTTTGAAGAGGTTTTATGAGGAAGCAGCCCTGGTTCCTAACCTCACAGAATCTATCAAGCTGCATATCGTTATTGAGGCATTGCAGCCAGGATCAGCTTTCGCTCTTTCATTAGCAAAGAGCCCCCCAGCAACTTTTGAGGAGTTCAGGAAAAAAGCCTCAAAGTATGTGAGCATAGAGATGCACTTGGAGGTGATGGCTGCAAAGAAAAAGCCACCAACACCATCTCCCCAAACCCAGAAGGGTAAGGAGAAGACGAGGTCAGAACGCATGGAGAGGCCATTCACCAGTCCTAAGGTGGATAACCACCCTCCTCGACCTCGAGAAAGGCATGTCAATTCCTTCAGCCATTATGCACAGTTATCTGCTAGACCATCTCAGATTTTGAGAGAGGTCGGATGGCCAATGCTCAGCACATATGGCATTAGGAGACCAGCCCCTATGAAAAGACCAGGAAATTCACGTAAGTACTGTGATTTTCATGAACAGAATGGTCATTCCACTGATGAATGCCAAGCTCTAAAGAACGCGGTTGAGACGCTAATTAGAGAAGGCAAGTTGAAGCAATACTTGTTCAAAGAAAAATCCTTTGACAGGGCAGAACGGAATGAGAAAAGAGAAAGAGATCCAGACGATGGGGATGACAATAACCCCAGTCCGGTTCGAAAGTTCTCTGCTGCAGAGAAGCAAAAAGGTGTGATGACTGATAATGCAGCACAGAAAGACAGCATGCCCCAGCAACAACGTCAGGGCCGACGTGAAGTTATTGACATGATTGCTGGAGGGTTCGCTGGAGGAGGAGCTTCAATTACAGCCCGTAAGAATCATCACAGAATGATTCTATCTGTGCAAGGGAAAGTCAAAGACAATCGCCCTTATAGAGGTGGGATTGAAGCTCCCACAATCTCTTTCTCTGACGAAGACTTTGGCCCAACCATTCCTGGTGGTGACGATGCTGTAGTCATCACTGCTGTGATCGCCAACAAGGACGTCCGAAGAATCCTTGTTGACCAGGGAAGTTCCTGCGATGTTATTTTCTATAATTGCTTTGAAAGAATGGGTTTTAAAGACTCAGACTTACAGCCTTACACGCAGGAACTAACAGCTTTCAATGGCGCAAAGCAACTAACTAAAGGGTATCTTGATACCCTTATCTCGTTTGAAGGCGAGCCAGGAGCCAGGACGGTTAGGTCTCGAGTGCTAGTGATTGATGTCAAATCACCATTTAATGGCATCATAGGCCGTCCTACTCTGAATGCAATGGAGGCAGTTGTATCAACCCCATATCTCCTTATCAAGTTCATTGACAAAGATAATGCTGTGTCATCTATCCGGGGTGATCAAGAGATGGCTAGGTACTGCTACAACCTTAGCCTCAACATGACAAAGCTGGACGCCTCCAATAAAAAGAGGAAACTTAATGATGCTGGAACATCGGCTGGAACTGTAAGCCTTGTCGACCTGGACCCTAGAGCGGATTTGAATATTGATCCGTTCAACCCATCAAAGCCCACACCGGATGGAAGTTCCAGGGACATCGTCTTGGGAGATTCTCCAGAAAAGATCACCCATATCAATGACAAGCTAGATACTGAAATAGAGCAGCGACTGCTGGCTCTCTTGCAAGAGTTTAAAGACCTCTTTGCATGGATTGCAGCCGATATGCCAGGCATAGACCCTGAATTCTGCTGTCATAAATTATCCGTCTATCCAGAGACGAAACCTGTGGCCCAAAAGAAAAGACGATTGGGCCCAGAGAAACAGAAGGCAGCTTGCCAGCAAACTGAGGAGTTGCTGAAGGCCGGATTTATCAGGGAAATCCGATATTCCTCTTGGCTTTCGAATGTGGTGATGGTCCCTAAATCCAATGGTAAATGGAGAATGTGCATTGACTACGTGGACCTCAACCGCTACTGTCCAAAAGATCCTTATCCTCTTCCTAACATAGATCGGATGGTGGATGATTCCTCTGGTTATCAATACCTGAGTTTCATGGACGCATACTCTGGTTACAACCAAATTCCGATGTGCGAAGAGGATCAAGAGAAGACAGCCTTCATAAATGATCGTGGTGTCTTTTGCTATACAGTCATGCCCTTTGGCCTGAAAAACGCTGGGGCGACATATCAGCGCATGATCAACAAGGTTTTCGAAGGTATGCATGCCAAACTTGTTGAAGTATATATTGACGACATAATAGCAAAGACACCGGTTGGTGGCGATCATATTGAGGACCTACGTCAAATATTCACCCGTTTGAGACAATTTAACATGAGGCTGAACCCAATGAAGTGCACATTTGCTGTCCCTGCTGGGAAGTTTTTGGGTTTTATGTTAACTCAACGTGGAATTGAAGCCAATCCAGGGAAGTGCCAAACGATTCTAGACATGCAGAGTCCTAAGAATCTCAAAGAAGTCCAATCCCTGAACGGCAAGGTAGCAGCTTTGGCACGATTCATGCCAAAGATGGCTCACAGGTCGCTCCCCCTGTACAAAATACTGAAAAAGTCCAAGAAATTCGAGTGGGGGCAGGAACAAGAAAAAGCTTTCCAAGAGCTTAAGGAGGTGTTGTCCAAACCTCCCATTCTCACAAAGCCTGACCCCGAAGACACACTCATTTTGTACTTGGCTATTTCAGATGAAGCTTTGGGCGTTGCCTTGATAAAAGAAACCCCTGATGGACAAAGACCGGTCTATTTCACTAGCAAGACCTTGCAAGGTGCTGAGATCCGGTATCAGAAAATTGAAAAGGCCGCCCTTGCTGTTGTTTGGGCCTCACGACGGTTACGTCCGTACTTTCACGCCCATCCAATCATAGTGAGAACGGATTTGCCACTCCGTTCTGTCTTGATCAAGCCCGATCTTGCTGGGAGGATGATCAAATGGTCTATTGAACTCTCTGAGTTCGATATATCCTACGAACCCCGCAGCGCTATTAAAGCTCAAGTCCTGGCTGACTTTATTGTGGAAATGACAGGGACTGATCCAGATTACCCTCGAGTCCATTGGACCATTTACGTTGATGGTTCATCAAACCAAAGAGGCTCTGGAGCAGGTGTAGTTCTAGAAAGTGACGACGGAGTACACCTGGAGATCTCCCTTCGTTTCAATTTCAAAACATCCAACAACCAAGCTGAGTACGAAGCTTGCTTAGCCGGGCTAAGAGCTGCAATTGACATCGGAGCTTCTGAGGCGACACTCTGCAGCGATTCACAGCTGGTGATTTCGTAGATCTTAGGAGATTATCAAGCTCGTGAACCTCAACTCCAATTATACTTGAACTGTGTCAAGGAGTTGACTGAGAAATTCTCAAAGGTGGAATTCAAGCATGTTCCACGTGAAGAGAATACGAGAGCGGATATACTCTCCAGGTTAGCAAGCACTAAACGACCAGGTAGCACCACTACGTTGGTTCAAAGCACGCTAACGTCGCCCAGCATTCCTCTTTTCCCTTCTTTAAACACCATAATGACTGACTCCCTTTACGGAGATACATGGATGGCTCCTTACATCCGTTACTTGGCTGATGGACAACTACCTACGGATGAGAAGGAAAAAATGAGGTTAAGGAGAGAATTACCATATTTCACTATGATTGATGGTAATCTCTACAGAAGGGCACTGTCTGTGCCCTATTTGATTTGTCTCAAAGAGGATGAAGTGCAAGACGTAATGGAGGAAGTGCATGGAGGACAGTCTGGACACCACGCTGGAGGAAGAAGCTTAATGCGAAAAATCCTCAGAGCTGGATACTGGTGGCCCACAATGAAGCAAGACTCTATTGACTTCGTCAAAAAATGCGACGCTTGCCAAAAATTCTCTAACCTTCACCACACACCGGCGGAAGAACTCTTCACATCCGCTGTTCCATGGCCCTTCTATCAATGGGGATTGGATATTCTGGGCCCCTTTCCAACTGCTCCTGGGGGCATCAAATATCTCATTGTAGGGGTCGATTATTTCACTAAGTGGATAGAAGCAGAGCCGGTGGCGCATATTACTTCAGCCCGAACTCGTCGTTTCATGTATGAAAACATCATAACACGGTTCGGGGTCCCAGCACGGATTGTCACAGACAATGGCACCCAGTTCACGGATAGAAAATTCACAGATTTGCTTGAAGGGTTAGGAATAACCCAAATATTCTCATCCGTTGAACATCCCCAAACTAATGGTCAAGCTGAAGTGGCCAACAGGGAGGTGCTGAAGGGACTAAAGAAACGCCTTGGCGAAGCCAAGGGCGGATGGACAGACCAACTGTGTCATGTCCTATGGGCATATCGGACAACGCCTCATTCATCCACCAATGAATCCCCATATCGCCTAACGTACGGGGTCGAGGCAATGATACCTGTGGAACTGCAAATTGCTTCCACAAGAGTTAAGTACTTCTCTGAAGAAACCAACAATGCTAACTTGGCATCCGAAATGGATGTCATACAAGAACTCAGAGAAGACGCTTTCATCAGAGATCAAGCCATAAAAGCCAAAGTTGCTCTCCGGTACAACAAACGAGTCCAATCAAGGACTTTCAACGTTGGAGATTTGGTTTTGAGGAAAGCAAGTATAGGGAACAAATTCGCCCATCAAGGCAAATTAGCCCCAAACTGGGAAGGCCCATACAGGGTATCCGAGGTCACTGGCAAAGGCTCTTACCGCCTTGAAAACCTTGATGGCACTCCAATCCGAAACAAATGGAACACCCAAAACTTGCGCATCTACTATAGCTAGCTGTTTCTACACTCTCCTATCCTTATCTTGGATTGAATACTGGAGAATTTATTTTCACAGCTACGCTCTCCTTGTAATTCTTATTTTTGATTTAATAAGAATCTCTCATAGCAATTTAACTCTTTCAAGTTTTTCTTATGCTGTGATTTTCAGTTTATCCGGTGTACAGAAGCATATTCAGGACGGATGATCTCAGCTACTTATTCTGTAGTTGACGATGTAACTCCTCGAATATGCGCAACACACAAGAACATACTCAGGACGGATGATCTCAATTACCCATTCTGTAATTGACAATGTAACTCCTCGAGTGTGTAAGTATTGAAGGCCCAGATTGTAGGATTAAACCGAACTCTGGGTACGGTTAGTAAGTTTGGCTGAACACCGATGAAGGCTCGGATTGTAGGATTAAACCGAACTCTGAGTACGACTAGTAGGATAAACCGAACGTCGGTGAAGACCTGAGTTGTAGGATTAAACCGAACCTCAGGGCATGGGTTGTAGGGCTGGTCCTTCTTCAAGGCCACAAACCGAACCCTATTCGAAGACTACATGGGTTGTAGGGCTGGTCCTTCTTCAAGGCCACAAACCGAACCCCATTCGAAGACTACATGGGTTGTAGGGCTGGTCCTCTTTTAAGGCCACAAACCGAACCCCATGCGAAGGCTTGGGCGCAGTAAGCTGGTTTTTCTTCAAGACCACGCTGAACCCCAAGTGACGGGCGCAGTAGGTTCAGGATTAGCCCTGATCTGAACCCCGTATCGAAGGCTCAGATTGTAGGATTAAACCAAACTCTGAGTACGACTAGTAGGATTAACCGAACGTCGGTGAAGAATCGTCATTGGGTAAAACCAAAGACCAATTGAAGAACGGCTAGTAGGATTCAACCGAACGCCAAATATGACATGGACAGTAGGATCAAACCGAACTCCAAACACAACAAGTAAGTTGTACTGAACTCCAGATTAATACTCTCTTATGAAGTTCTTTATTTGGAAGTTTTATATATTCTGAGTCATCAATTCTTCAATTGAGACCTGACTCATAAACTCCGACACAAACAATTCACTCGGGTACGCCACAATCTAAGGCATTTTCACCCGAAATCCCTCAGTCGGAAATATTTGAAGAGGAATTTCTATTTTAAATCCTCACTTTCAAGAACTCTCATGAGAAAACCTCACTCAAGATCATAATCACCCGATGAAACTAGGGGACAGCATCAACGATTCAACAAATATCTTGAGGAATGAACTTTCGTCTAAACGATCTCACAATCATTCCCCTTAAACCGTTCTTGTAACGATGATGTGTTCCCCCACAAGCGGTGATCTTATGAAATTCATCTCGCATGTTTAAGTCCGGTGTGGAGATTTTGTTTTACAATCCGATCTTCACTACTTAAATCCGGAGTGATATAATATACATGCAATCCCTCTATTAAAGTTGTTTTTCACTAAACAAGAATGGAGGTAAAAAACTCTTTTATTGATTAAACGAGAATTACAATTCATGCAATAATCCGGAGCTGATCCCGGAACAAAGCGAATTTGAATCAATAAAATGAAAAGGGAAACAAGGAAGGCACTACTTTCTCTGGCTTGAGTCTCCTTCCTTCCCTTTGCCTTTGTCTCCGATCTTGCCTTCTCCTGTGCGAGAGCTTGTTCCTGTGCTTATGGGCTTCAGGAATGAAGATCCCATTGATTGGCCTGCAGGTAAAGGAGCGAACTTATAAGGAGTGTTAGGCGGACTTTCATGACGCTTATCAACTATGGCCACCAGTTTCCCTTGATGAAACTCATAGAACGGGTCAATACCATTCAGATTAAGTTTCACCTTGGGATTCCGGTATTGAATTTGACGAACTGCCAACCCAAAGGATTCCTTGACTGCTTGATCGCACATATCCACAGCCTCGTCAAATTCCGCTTTTGTGTCCGCCAACTTTGAGAGCAGCTCCTTCTCCTTACGCGACCAATCTTCGGTTCCTCGAGCATAAACAACTTTGACTTCCTTAAGCTCCTCTTCCAGCTTTGAAGAGCGTTCCTTCTCCGCACAAAGACCGGAGTGGAGGTCGGAATTGATTTTCTTTTGGTCAGCTACTTGGGCCTCCAACTCCTTGACAAGATGTTTTAACCTGACAATTTCTTCATCCTTCTTATATCCTTCCTCTTTGGAAGCTTCTAATTTATTTTCTAAACGAAGGATGGTTGCCTTATCCTTAGCAGCAGCAACGCTAAGGTCATTAACCTTGCCAACCAACAAGCTCAGCCTCTCATTCTCTTCTGGAAGCTTGCGAACCGATCTTAAGAGCCCAGATAATTCTGCCAGATGTTTCTGCCCGGCATCGCAAGCTTTGCTTATTTCATCGCTCATCAATGAGGGCTTCAACTTGTACGGAGTCTCAGGAACGACCTCAGGAACAGAACCCTCGTATACCAGATATTCTGCAAGACCGGGGCTACTTTGAAGAGGGCGAGTAACTTTTGGTGCAAAGTAAGTCGTTATTGGCTTTGCACCATAAGTGATCCCGTTGCCGGGAGCATCCGGAGTGGATCCTGCATCCAGAGCGGATTTTTCCACTTTCTTTCCCTTTGAAGGCTCCGGAACAGCACCCTCACTTGAAATTTTTTGTTTTTTCGGAGAGAGTTGACGATCCGAGGTCCTTGAGGAACCGCGTTTTATCGTTTTCTTCTTCTCTCCGACCTTCTCAGCCGCAACCCTCTCAGATCCGCCCTCCAGTAAAGGAATATCGTCACCAGCAGATGAGGTTAAAATGATGGTCTCCGCTGTAGCTTTCTTCGAATTCCGTTTCGCCTGAATGTCATTTTCGGCTGCCACGAAATTCGCTCCAGCTTTGAGCCCCTTCAGTTTTTCCATCTCTGGAGACGCAGCTTCAATTTCAACTGCAAAACCAAACAACACGGTTAGAAACCAAATACTTCAAGGCATGATACGATAAAATATGAAAATTAGCAAGAAAATTACGCAGATATTCCTCGCGGGTAGACCACGATCCTAATAAACGCCTGCAAGAGAAAAATTGATGCGAGGCGGTGTAGGATTGAAGGGCGGAAAGAACGGAAACTGAAGACGGGCTTAGTTCATCCTCCTCAGTGTAGTACGCCTGGGAGGTCAGCAAAAAGTGTTCATGCGTCCAAGCCACTGGGAACTTCGGAATCCCATCTTCAGTTAACCAAAAAATTGACTCATCAGGGTGAACGCTAATCTTCGTGAAATAGGACTTGAATGAATGTCCGTCAACTTTGGCGGAGTCAGTGTACGCCTCAAAGTTGATAACCTTGGAGAGAGTCCGGAGGGATATCAAGCTCACTCCCCCCTTCTCTTTATTTGCACGATGGACCACTTGGGCAAAATAGAAGAGCATGGCCACCGTCGGCCTGAAGTTGAAGTGCTCCCCAAGCACTTCAAGAGAACGGACTAATCCCCATCCGTTGGGGTGAAGCTGCGAAGGAGCACAGTCCAGGAATCTCAGAACCCCCATCTGAAACTTCGAAAGGGGAAACCGCACACCAAGGTTCAAAAATAAAAAGTCATACATATACAAGGACCTTTCGTCCGGAGCATGACAAATTCGATCGGATGGCAACGGGGCTATCACCACGAAACACTTCTTGTATTTATCCTTCTTGAAGACCGTGAAACGCGGCTCCAACTCCGCTCCCCCCTCTTGAGCGTGAACTGATGTTATTTCACAAAACTCCTCAGCCACCCAGCTGAATGGACGTTTCTGTTGGAATTTCACCCAGTCTATCCGGTGTGCAACCACATTGCATAGGCCGGATTGGGTCTTCAAGATATACTTCCCAGAAGGAGATTCCCCTTCAGACGATTTCCTCCCAGTAGCTTTCTTTGTCACCATTGTGAAAGCTTTGATGCTGCGATAAAATTTCACATCATCAGAGAGATATAAATCCCCACTCTCGACACTCTCACTGGAGGAGGAAGACTCTGAAGAGGGTATAATCACCCTTCGCCTTTGATATTGCGACTCCTCCCTCTCTGTATTCCGTGGCCTCGACTGAAGGATCACTGGGATCCTCCCACCACGAACGCTAGGGTTTTGAGTCAAAGCCCTTCCTCCTCTTCCTCTAGGGCCAACGCCACTGAAGCTAACACCCTTCCTAGGCATTCTCAAATATTGAAAAGAGAAACTGAAAACGAAGGGAAAGTGGTTACCTAAGGATAGCGAATTGAAATTCACAGAGGCGGACACGAAGAACTTCTTGGAACTTTTGCAGAGGTTCGTCAAAGAAGCAAGAAGAAATGGTAACTGAGATTGCCAAATATGCCTCCTTCGAGGCACGAAAATTTTTCAAATACCCACTAAACACAACCTGTCGTTTACCCCCAAACGACTCCCCGTTTAGTGGACCAAAATTGTCGTTTAGTACCTCAAAGCGCAAAAATGCCTTCATTTTGTCACAGAACTATCGAAATGGGCCTATTAAAACCAAATACTAGGCCCAACAAGACTATGTGTGACAGTTACTAAGACATGCGCACTTAACGCAATAATGGCGCGCCCACGTGAATTAAGGCATTAAATGTCCAATCATTAGAAACGTGGCCACCATTACTCGAATACCAAGGGTTGCGAAATTCGATAAACTTCTGATATTCTCATTGTCGAATCCGCCCTTAAAATCTCATCACTACGGAACATGGTTCCCAGAGCGGACACATACACTTCGATGTAGTCCCGAAATCCAGACGTACTATGATCAATATAGCTCATATGAGCAAGTCAATTATTTCCTCACATCAGCTAGGGGGCTAGTAGAGGTATTACTCGATTTTCGGATGGATGCGAGAATTGCCTAATCCGCACTCCCATGATTGGAGAAGAAATTCACCAGGACGGATGATCTCAATCACTTATTCAGTGATTCGATGATGTAACTCCTGGTACGAAGAACTCCAATAATCATTCCAGGACGGATGATCTCAATCACCTATTCAGTGATTCGACGATGTAACTCCTGGTATGAACAATTCTCATCATCATTTTGAGAAGTATTCACTAAATCCGTAATCCTACAATTGAAAAATGTCTCAAGGACGGATTATCTAAATCATCCAATATGTGATCTGACGATGTAACTCCTTGACATGGTGTACTTGCCCAGGACGGATGATCTCAATCACCTATTCTGTGATATGACGATGTAACTCCTGGCGCCATACACACCTCAAGGACGGATGATCTCAATCACCTGTTACGTGATCCGACGATATAACTTCTGGTGCTGTACACACCTCCAAGACGGATGATCTCAATCACTTATGAAGTGATTTGATGACAAAACACCTGGCATGATCAATTCATATAATCATTCTTATGATGGAAAATTCCGAAAGTCAGTCCGCACTTTCGCTTTCAAGTGGTATTCTCCCAGGACGGATACTCTTTATCACCTATTCTGTGATACAACGACGTAACTCCTGGCGTAGAAAAAACTCCCATCATCATCCTTATGATAAAGGACTCAAACACCACTTCCTTGCAGTTCCCTAAGCTTGGAACAATATTGTCATCTCCTATGAGAGTATTACGGATTAAAAGCAGTCATCCGTCCTGTTACACTACTCTACTGAATAGCGGATCGACCCATCTTTCCCCAAGAGAATTAAGAAAATTAAGGATCACGCCCCAAAGACAGGCACCTTCTTTTTAATACACACTTGGGGACATGTATATATTTATCCATTCTAAATTTTATTTGTTGTTTAATCTTCCGAGGCTATTATTTCAATCCGGCCTTAAGATTAATTATACAGAACGGATTAGAAACGATTTATATATACATGAAACGACGAAGACAAATTTCTTCAATCAAAACTCATTCATTGAAATGAAATTACATACAATAGTTTAAAATCCGGAGTTGATCCCGGTACACAACTATACATGTAAATGAAAACAAAATTACGGAGGAGGAATCTGTTCTTCAGTTTTTTGCGCCTCCTCAGCACCAGGCTCTTGTCCCCCTTCCTTTGGAACCTCCGCAGGAGTCTCACCTCCAGGAGCCTCAGCCCTTTCTTCAGAAGAGGGAACCTCGGACACAGGAAAGACGTAATCAGGTCCCATGGATTGACCCTCAAGAAGAGGAGCCAAACCATACAAGGACGTCGGTGGATCCTCGTGACGACCATCCACCACTGCGACTAACTTTCCCCCATGGAATTCATAGTACGGATCCATTCCATAAAGGTTAAGTTTCGCAGTGGGGTTGCGGTAGAAGACTTGGCGTATGGCTAGGCCGAAGGACTCTTCAACAGCCCGGCTGCATATGTCAACAGCTTCTTCTCTCTCAGCTTTCGCTGTAGCCAATTCTCCCCACAACTTGGACAGCTCCTCACTAGACACCTCGGACTCCGCTTTCCTAGCCTTCAGTCCCTCTATCTCAAGAAGGAGCTTCTTCTCCCTTTGAGACCACTCCTCAGCATCAGCTCTATGTTTATCCTGGCTGCTACGGAGTTCTTCCTCCTTCTCTGCCACTTTGCCTTCCAAGTTTTTAAGATCGCCTTTGAGCTTGAGATTTTCTTTAGTCATGATATCTCCAAACTCCTTAGACTTGTTAAGACGATCTTCCATTAACTTCACGGCGGCTTTGTCCTTTTCCGAGGAAAGCTTGAGTTCTTTCAATTCGTCACTCAATTCCTCAACTTTATCGGCGTTGCTAGCCAACTCGCTGACTGAAGAAAGCATTCCAGCAAGTTCGGCTAACTGCCACCTTCCGGCCTCACACGCTTCCGTAATTTCTTTAGGACTGAGTGTAGGCCGGAGTTTGTACATCGGAGGAGGAAGAGTGGCTGGAGTAGAACCTTCATAGGAGAGGAAGGGGGTGAGAAACGAGGTAGTTGGGAAGGAGGTCGGCTCTGATCCAGAAACCCCAGCAGCAGGATCCTCCGAAACCCTTTGCTTCTTGGACTGACGCCTCGCAGGATCATTCTGGATCTTTCTTCTCCTCTCAGTAACTGGAGGCTGACCCGAGGCTGCGCCAACATCGGACGTACCGCCCTCAACCAGTGGGATGTCCCCTTCAGCATCCGAGGTCAAGATGATTACCTCAGGACGATCCTTAGTTGAGGGCCTGGGCTTTACTTCATTTTCATGAGCAACGGATTTACCAGCCGCCTTGAATTTCTTCAGTTTATCCATTTTTGGAGTTTCCTGTTCAATTTCACCTACATGAACAAACACAAGATGTCAGCAACTACAAATATTCTATATATATTTGATAAAGCAGAAAAGATGAAATAAAACGAGAAGTACGCAAATATTCCTCCCGGACTCCGCTTGAGCTACTTAGCAGACGCCTACACGAAAAGACGTAACGACCTGTAGTGTGCGATTCAAGTGCGAACAACACTCTCGACGTCTCACGAGACAGATCGGATTGATCAGTGTAGTACGCGTGTGAGCTCAAGAGGAAATGTTTGTGTGTCCAACTCAGGGGAAATTTGTCAACGTCCTCTTCATCCTTCCAAAATTTTGGTTTGCCCTTCTTAATGGAGATGCGAGTGAAGTAAGTCTTGAAGGACTTCCCGTCAACCTTGGCAGAATCTGTATAAGACTCAAAGTTCACAAAGGAACAGAGAGTCCGGAGAGTCACCAGACCAACTCCACCTTGCTTGTTTGCTCTTCAAACTACCTGAGTGTAGTAGAACAGCATCGCTACAGTTGGCGTGAAATTGAAATGTTCACCAAGGACCTCCAGAGCCCGGATGAGGCCCCAACCATTGGGATGAAGTTGGGAGGGTGCACAGCTCAGGAACTTCAGGACGCCCATCTGAAGTTCGGTTAGAGGAAAATGAACTCCCAGATTATGGAAAATAAAGTCATACATGTATACAGAGCGGTCATTAGGGACGACGTGGCATATCCGCTCTGTCGGAAGTGGTGCGTAAACCCTATACCACTTTTTTGTCTCTTCATCCGTACTCAAAGTAAACCTCGACTGGATCCTGGATCCCTCCTCATCCGCATGTCGGGAGGCCAAGTCCTTAAACTCACTGGACACCCAGCAGAAAGGCCATTTAGCCTGAACCTCCTCCCAATTCAGCCTTGAAGCAACTACGCTATAAAGACCTTCAACTGTCTTCGTAATGGCACTATCTCCAGAGGTTCCCTCTCCAGTGGCCATTTGGATTATCTAAATCAAACTCCTTAATCTACGATAAGAAATGAAATGTCGTCAGAAAGTTGCAATCATTACTCACTGCATTTTAAAAGCAATTACAATCAGAGGGCGACTCTGAGAAGGGAAAGGTCACTTTCCACAGTGAGTAAGATCCCCTTTCTGAGCGACGCGATTCAGTCTTAGGAAGAATCACAAGGATTCTTCCCCATGACTATTAGGGTTGCGGGAAACTGATTCCCCCCCCAGACGAAGCCTACTTTCTTTAACTAAGAAGTAGCAAGATAAAACAAAACCAGAGCAACAAGGAAGAGATAGTTACCTCAGATGACAGTGATGAATTTGAGGAACGAAGAAACCCTCGCAATGTAGGCAGCAAACTCCCTTGCAAAATTTCTGCAGAGTTTTGTTAAGTACACAAAAGCAAGTGGAACCCAGAATCCACTAAGTGTTCCTTTTATAGGAAACGAAGAGGTTCAGTTACCCCCTCTTGAAGTTGTGTCGTTCTCGATAAAACGCACTCGTTCACAAGTGAAACGACACAACCGTTCCAAATTCTTGGGCGCCAAAACGATAACGACTCAACGAAGGGCTATCCACTAGGCCCAAAAGTTTCGAAAACTTCAGGCCCATTAAGCCCAAAACGACGGTTAATGAGATTTTCATCTCAGGCGTAATAATTGCTTGCCCACGTGATTAAAAGCATTAATGTCTAATCATGCAACGCAATTCATGCTTTACAGCCGTTACACGAACTTCAAGAGCTTTCAATTCCCATAAACTCTTGAAATTCTCACACAACGAATCTTTGTCTGAATCCGTTGTGACCGTACCGAAAGGTCGTTTCTATTAAATTTAGAACGGTTCTTTATGAACGACAACAGATGCTAAGGAGCTGTTACACACGTAAGCTTACCGATATTAAGACCTCTCGCAGGTTGAGTAGCTTATGTGAACAACTATTCAGTCCCTCACACAAGCTAGGGGACATATGATCCGGTCTTAATACCGGTATCCGATCTGCTATACATATTTCAACGTCTTTGATAAGACTTCTACGTGTAACCGGTGTCATCGGTATACATCCGAACTGTAATTCCGTATCAGGCGTTCTCTCTATACCGGTTGTTCAGGATAACACCATGACATCGGACAATACACACGTCACTGTGCTAATGACAAGGATTGTTGCTACAGGGATCGATCAATAATTCCCTACACTACGAGCCAAATTTTGCTCACGGGAATGGTCAACTTGTTTCCTAATCCTAGTCTACATTCTCTACGCTCAATATAAAATAGCCACTTGACCCAATCATGCAGGTAAGTGCGCAATATAATAATGCTAATGGGAGTTGGTGGTTCCCCACCAACGAGTCCTCGTTAATCGAGCCAATCAGGTATATGAACTCGCTTCATGATTGAAGTGGGGGATCTTCAGCTCTTTTACGACTGATTCCTCTCTGAATACATTCCTTACTTGGAATATAATCACTGACTTGAGCGTCGGAGAATCTTTGCAGGTGACACCACCATTCGCCCACTTCAACGCGTTAGGTCGGTGTGAAGGATCTCCAGGACGCCCAATCCGCTCTCATCATTCAAGGACAACGGATACATACATCGGATACACATACATCCGGTCTATTAGACGATATTGACATACTATTCGTGACTGGCTTGAGATCGGATCTCTTGACCCCGGTACAGGACAGATCAATTTATATATAAAGAATATCATTCAATATGTTTGTAAATTATTAAATATATTATTATTGAATAAATTATAAATATATTATTTTAAATATATACTTATTGGATATATTGTTAAATATATTATTATTAAATATATTATGAAATGATTTATTGTTATTAGATATATTCCAAACATATTATTATCATTAAATATATTTCTAAACATTTTATTAATAATAATATAATTAAATATAATTTTAGATATTTTTAATAATATAATTAAATGTATTTTTATATATTTTTAATACTGCTACATTTAAAATGTATTAGTAAAAATATATAAAAATATATTTAATTATATTATTAAAAACATTTAAAGGTATATTTAATTATATTATTATAAATAAAATGTTCAGGAATATATTTAATAATAACAATACATTCAAAAATAAATTCAATAATAACATATTAAAAATATATACTTATTTATATTATTAAAATAATCTTTAAAAGTTTATGTGATTATATTGTTATTAATAAAATGTTTAAGAATATATTCAATAATATATGTAATAATAATATTTAAAATATAAATGAACTGGTCTGGACCGGGGTCTAGGATCCGGTGTGGGACCAGCCACAAGGATGCAGGTGTTTTTAGGGTTTGCACACCGGAACTGTGTATATCCGATGTATTAATCCGGTCTCTCAGTGGGAGAGGCCGATCTTGTTGTCCTGGAGATCCTTTACACCAACGATTCGCGTTGTAAGGGGGCGAAAGGTGGTGCCACCTGCGAAGATTCTCCGACGCTCAAGTTAGAAGAGTGTATGAACTGAATGAATACTCAAGCGTAGTAACAGTAAAGTGTGAGATAGAATAATGATACCATGCATGTGTGTTGATATGGCTTCTTATAGTTGAACGTAAGAGAAAAAATGAGACGTTGGATGCAGGTGGGTCCCTTATCTCTGATTGCGTGTATATTGTGTCAATCAAAGTGGCTCGACTTTCAGAATGTGTCAGGAGGGTAGGTCAATTATCAGAGTACAATCCTCTAGAGAGAGGAGAGGATAATCACCTTTTCCGCATAATCTGCTGACACGCCCACTTACTTTCTGAAGCCATTGATGTGACGTATTTTGCTACAAACAGTGTCTTCGTTGATAAGTTATCAAAAGGCTCTTCTCTTGCTATGAGGGAAAAGCTAACAATTATATAAATATCCTGTATCAATGAACACAGAACCGTTACAGCGAAAATGAATGATGCTGTCATGGAGTGAGGGCGGATGACCAGACAACGGATATCCGGTGTGGTAACGTTGAACCTGGACACCGGTTTTCCTTATATGAGATCAGTCTGACGTCACAAGTATGGGGGCCGGTATCTAGACCGGATCATCTGTCCCCTAGCTTGTATGAGGGACTGTTAAGTTGCTCATATGAGCTACACAACTCTTGAGAGAAGTCTAGATGCCGGTAGTACATTCTTGTAAGTCTCTGGGAGCTCGGTGGCGTCCGCTCTAGTAAACGAGTGACCACCCTTCTCGCGTTGCGTACAACGGATTTAGACAGCATAAAAATAAGCAGCGGAAATCCCAAGAGTTTTTGAAAATCGAAACTCTTGGTATTCGAAAAGTGGTTGGTAGGCATTAAATGCGCACAGCATGATTAGACAATAAATGCGTTTTTTATGCAAGAGCCATCATTGCCCAAGAGTGTAACCGTCGATTGAGCTTATTGGGCCTGGATTCAAACTGAGTGGGGGCCCATTAAGCGAAAATGTTTGCTGAAGCGTTACTGTTTTCGCGCCCGTTTGTGGTGAAACGACGGAGTCGTTTCAATTTGAAAGGGTTGCGTTTTGAGGCAAGCCTTGTGACCTTCGATGAAACACTGTGTTTCTTCGTTACCTATAAAAGGAACTCTTAGCAGATTTAGGAATCCATCCTTGCTCTCAAACTTAGTGAAACTCTGCTCAAATTTCCTTGGAATTTCCTTGTCGTCTTCAACTTCTCAAAGATCCTCTTCCTTTAGGTAACCTTCCTTCCCTTCAACTCCTTGCAAATTTAATCATTCTATTTCCATCATGCGCCCTAGAGCTGGACACGCTGGTCCTTCAAATAGAGGGAGGTTTGGCTCTCGTGCCCCCCTTAGCCACCGTGGTGGGAGGATTCCAGCGAATCCTCCTGTGGCTGGGCGCCATCGCTCAGAGAGAGCCGAAGCTTCTTCCTCACGAGCGTCTTCTTCATCTCGTCGCTCTGAGGTTCCCCTTGGTTCGAGGGCTACCAGCCGCTCTGATGAGGGGTCAAGTGCTGAGGGTTATCTCTCTGACGATGTTGCTTTTTATCACAGCACCTACGCATTCCACCGCGCCTGCACAACCATGGATCTTCCAGGACGTGGAAAAACGCCGTTTCTCCGCTCTGCTGAAGGGTGTGTCAATGTTGTGGCACACCGGCTTGATTGGGAGAAACTCAACAGGGAAAAACCTTATTGTTGGGTGGAAGAAGAGTTCTTAGAGATCCCTTCGCACCATGCAAGTGAGGAGGAGCGCACGGTTTCTTTCCGCTGTAAAATATACTCGGATAAGAAGTACAAAGCACGATACGCTGTGATGGCTCCGCATCCTTCTGAAAGAATATGCCACAACGTCCCTGACGCGAGGTCGGTCTACATGTACGACTTCGTTTTCTTAAAGCTGGGGGTGCGCTTTCCACTGACGGATTTCCAGATGGCCGTCCTGCGTTTCTTAGACTGTGCCCCCTCATAATTACATCCCAACGGTTGGAGTCTTGTCCGGGCTCTGGAAGTCTTGGGGGAGCATTTTGGCTTCTCCGCCACTGTGGCCAAGCTATTTTACTATTGCCAAGTGGTCCGCCGAGCTAATAAGAAGGGCGGCCTTGGGTTCATTACACTCCGTAGTGACTCAAGGGTTGTAAATTTCAAGTCTTATACGGAATCCGCAAAGGTAGATGGGCGCTCCTTCAAGCACTACTACACGCGGGTCCGGATTCAACCAAATAAGCCGGTCTTCTGGCGAAATAAAGAGGGGTTTACCAAGTTTCCCCTTAGCTGGACGCACGAGCATTTTCTCCTTATGAGCCGTGCTTATTATACAGATGAGAGTGAACTTTCCCCTCATTCTGTTGAGGTCTTGAGCGCCCTGCAGACGGCCTCAAAGACCCTCAAAGGGTTTTCCAGCCGTCTTCTCTTGGCCGAGGAAGACATCAAAAACACCTACCTCCGTAATATTCGCTCTTATTCTCCTTGTGTTGTATGGTTATACCGTTCTAGTTATTTTCCTTCTTGTATGCTTATTCAACTCTTTTTGTTTTACAGAATAAATTGAAAAGGCCTGCCCAGAAATGTTGTCGCTAAGGTCCATGATGGCTGACGATGACTCCTCTTCTGAAGAAAATGAAATCCAGGCGAAGAGGAACGCCACCAAAACTCCCCTCATTCCTCTGACTTCTGCAGTAGGAGATGAGGTTCCTCTCTTCGAGGAGGAGGAGACCGAAGAAGCATCTGAGGCCGCTGGAGCGGGTGGCGAAGAGGCCGTCCCAGAGAAAAAGAGGAAGAAGAGGCATCTTGTAAAGAAGGCCAATCAAGAGAAGCCCTCCTCTGATGACCCTGCGAAGAAGCGTCAGAGGACGGCCGAAGATGCTGAATTGAAGAAGGACAAGGGAAAGAAACCCGTTCCTGAGTCTTCTGCCCCTTCTTCTCATAATGCTTCGGAACCGGACTCTGGGAATGGTCCTCCTCCAGCATTCGATCCTCCACGTGACTCCTTCCTTTCTCCTTACTTGTGGTTTCAAGGATCCATGCCTCCTACTCTCCCAAAAGCACGGTATTGCCTCCGCCCTTCCCTCGATGCTGCTGGAGTCCGAGGTGCTTGTAAGGCTGGCCGTTGGCAACTTGATGAACTGTCTGGCCTGCTTGAGTCCCTGAGCGAGAAAGCTGACTATATGGATCAGGTTGAAAAACTTGAGACCGAACTCGCAGTGAAGGAGAAATGGGCAGCCAAGCAAGCTGAAGCTCGCAGGGGAGTGGAATCGGAATTGGAAAAAACTAAAGAAACACTCCAGAGGAAAACGGAAGAGGCAAGCAAAGTTCATTTTGCGAATAAGGCCCTAGAACAGGAAGTTGCCGACCTCCAAAATAAGAACAAATCCATACCCCTCCTTGAAGAAGAATTACAACTGGAGAAGAAGAGATCGGCTAAGCTTGCTGACGATCTCAAAGTTATGGAGGATGGTCGCAACAAGGACCTTGGGGAGTGGGAGTCTATTCGGAAGGAGATGCAAGCCCAAATTGATGAACTCAAAAAGGGTGGTGCGAGTGCTGGGCCTTCAGAAGAGGATTACGCCAAGGTTCAAAGAAGGCTAGCTGCTGCAAAGGCCAAGGCTGCCAAAGCCTTGGATATATGCAAAAATGTGGCGTATGAATCTTTCGGCCTGGCCCTTCGTCAAGTCTACTATCGTAACCCTGGAATAAAGCTGAATTTGTACGGATTAGATCCGTTCTTTGAGTTCCATGGGGGAAGACTTGTAGAAGTTCACAAGGACGGATCGCACCATGAACCCAATGCATCTCTATACGAACTGCCTCCCCTCCCAGAAGGTCAAAGTATGGAGCCTACATCGTCCACCGCTGCCTCTGGAGCTAAAGCACAAGAAGGTGCCCAAACTGGGGCGGAGGATGAAACGGAGAAGGCGGGAGTATCCACTGTGGAGGATCAAGCACCGGCCTCTTAATTTTATGCTTTCACTCATAGCCGTGTTCTGGGATCGGCTCCAGCTTTAAAACATTTTGTAACCTGCATATTTCCTTATTTTTGAAAATAAGATTCATTATTACTTTTCCTCAACTGTTTGCATCGAATGTGTGAGTGCTGAATAACTTGGTGTTATACAAAACACTTTATTATTTCCAATGCTTTGCGAATCCGTTCTGCGTGGTTACTTAGTTACTTAAAGCGTGCTCATCACACTGGATTAAGATAACAAATTGTAATGAATAAATAACAATTAAGTTAAAGCACGCCCTGTCCCCAAGTGTAAGTTCATTGGGAAGGGAGAGTTTATCTCAAAGATTACCTTTTAAATTCTCAAAAGATAGAAATGCTTATCTGTCCTCGAAGATGTAGAGCGGGTACATTAGCTTTCAACCGCTCTGGGATGGATATTCCACAATTGAGGACGGATATTGCCTTTGAATTTTGTATAGCTTTGGCAAGGGTAAGCTTTATGCCTTTCTCTTGAGGTTTGGTTTGGTCCTACACCTCAAGTCTTCACACGGTGTTCGGTTCGATCCTACTAACCGTACTTGGAGTTCGGTGCAATCCTACAATCCAAGCCTTCAACACGGGGTTCGGATCAGGGCTAATCCTGAACCTACTGCGCCTGTTACTTGGGGTTCAGCGCGGTTTTCTCTGTGAACCGGCCTACTGCGCCCAAGCCTTCGCATGGGGTTCGGTTTGTGGCCTTGAAAAAGGACCAGCCCTACAACCCATGTTGTCTTCGAATGGGGTTCGGTTTGTGGCCTTGAGAAAGGACCAGCCCTACAACCCATGTATTCTTCGAATGGGGTTCGGTTTGTGGCCTTGAGAAAGGACCAGCCCTACAACCCATGTAGTCTTCGAATGAGGTTCGGTTTGTGGCCTTGAGAAAGGACCAGCCCTACAACCCATGTAGTCTTCGAATGGGGTTCGGTTTGTGGCCTTGAGAAAGGACCAGCCCTACAACCCATGTATTCTTCGAATGGGGTTCGGTTTGTGGCCTTGAGAAAGGACCAGCCCTACAACCCATTCCACCTCAAGGAATTACATCATCTGACTTGGGGGGTCTCCCTCCGTTCTTCGAGGAATTATCACATCAACTACAAAATAGGTAGTTGCGTTCATCCGTCCTGAGGTGTATGCGTATTAAACCACGGCTTTAAATCATAACACATAAGAAAAGTGAGAATGATAGGGCGGTGAAAGTGTGTTCTTATTAAAACTGAATATAGATTACACAAAGAGCATCGTTGGGGCTATGCCTCGTTAAAACCTTCTTGAGAAAACCCAGCGGGGAAAAAACTCAAGTAAGGAAAAAGAGTACACGCCGTCTTACCAACTAGCTGTAATACACTCGTAAATTCTGAGTGTTCCATTTGTTGCGGATTGGGGTTCCATCAAGTTCTTCCAATCGGTATGATCCCTTTCCAGTCACCTCCGAAACTCTATAAGGTCCTTCCCACGTTGGTGCTAGCTTTCCTTGGTGAGCAAACTTATTCCCCACACTGGCCTTTCTCAGAACAAGGTCTCCGGTGTTAAAAGCTCTGTACTGGACACGTTTATTGTACCGGAGTGCAGCCTTTGCTTTTATTGCCTGATCTCTGACGAAAGCCTTTTCCCTACACTCTTGGAGGACGTCCAGCTCTGATGCTAAATTGGCGTTGTTATCTTCTGCTGAAAAATACTCAACACGAGCCGATCTTGTTTGTAACTCAACTGGGATCATCGCCTCAACCCCGTACACCAACCGATATGGGGATTCGTTAGTTGAAGAATGAGGCGTAGTGCGGTATGCCCATAGAACATGACATAACTGGTCAGTCCATCCTCCCTTCGCTTCTCCCAGACGCTTCTTTAACCCCTTTAGCACCTCTCGATTAGCGACCTCTGCTTGCCCATTGGTCTGGGGGTGTTCAACAGATGAAAATATCTGGACTATCCCCAGTCCTTCAAGTAAATCCGTGAACTTTTTGTCTGTAAACTGTGTGCCGTTGTCAGTCACAATCCGCCCTGGCACCCCGAACCGAGCAATGATATTTTCGTACATGAAACGTCTTGTACGTGCAGAAGTGATATGCACTACTGGTTCTGCCTCGATCCATTTGGTGAAGTAATCTACCCCCACAATCAAGTATTTGATACCTCCTGGCGCAGTGGGAAACGGACCCAGAATATCAAGGCCCCATTGGTAGAACGGCCAAGGCACAGCAGATGAAGATAACTCTTGGGCCGGTGTATGATGGAGATTGGAGAATTTTTGGCAAGCGTCGCACTTCCTCACGAAGTCTGCGGAATCCTGCTTCACAGTGGGCCACCAGTATCCAGCCCTGAGGACTTTTCTCATTAGGCTTCGGCCTCCAGCGTGGTGCCCACATTGCCCCTCGTGTACCTCAGTTAAGACCGCTTGAACTTCGTCCTCTCTTAAACATGAAAGATACGGGACAGAGAATCCCCTTCTGTAGAGAACACCATCGACCATAGTAAAATATGGCAACTCCTTCTTTACTCGTCTCCTTTCCTTCTCGTCAGTGGGAAGTTGACCATCAGCCAGATAACGAATATAGGGGATGACCCAAGAATCCTCATATGGATAGCTCACCATGACAGTATTCAGAGAAGGATACAGAGGTATACTGGGTGATGTCAAAGTGCTTTGAACCACCGTTGTTGTGCTACCAGGCTGCTTTGTACTTGCCAATCTTGACAAGATGTCCGCTCTGGTATTTTCTTCCCTGGGCACATGCTTGAACTCTAAAACTTTAAATCTACCCTTCAACTCATTAACACAATTCAAGTACAATTGAAGTTGTGGTTCCTTCGCCTGGTACTCCCCCTGGATTTGCGAAATCACCAGCTGGGAATCACTGCAGAGTGTAACTGCTGATGCTCCGATGTCAATCGCCGCACGGAGGCCTGCCAAACATGCTTCGTATTCAGCTTGATTGTTGGAGGTCTTGAAATTGAATCGGAGGGAAATTTCTAAGTGTACGCCGTCATCACTTTCTACCACCACACCTGCTCCACAACCTTTGTTGTTCGACGAACCGTCGACGTAGATGGTCCAATGCGCTCGAGGGGTGGCCGGGTCTGCCCCAGTCATTTCCACTACAAAATCAGCCAACACTTACGCCTTGATGGCTCCTCGAGGCTCATATGAAATTTCAAATTCAGATAGCTCAATAGACCATTTTATCATCCTTCCAGCGAGGTCCGGTTTGCTAAGCACTGAACGGAGTGGCAAATCCGTTCTCACCAATACTGGGTGCGCATGGAAATAAGGCCTCAGCCGTCGTGACGCCCACACAACTGCCAGGGCGGCTTTCTCAATCTTCTGATACCTTCCTTCCGCCCCCTGAAACGTTTTACTAGTAAAGTACACCGGTCTCTGCCCTTCAGGGGTTTCTTTCACCAGGGCTACACCTAGAGCTTCGTCGGATATTGCCAAGTATAAGATTAACGTTTCGCCTGGATCAGGCTTAACAAGAATTGGTGGACTCGAGAGAACGGACTTGAGCTGCTGGAAGGCTTGCTCTTGTTCCTCTCCCCATTCAAAACTCTTGTGTTTCTTCAACGCTTTATACAAGGGAAGGGACCTGTGTGCCATCTTAGGCATGAAACGAGCTAAAGCGGCCACTTTCCCATTCAATGACTGGACCTCCCTCAAACATTTAGGACTCTGCATGTCCAGTATTGCTTGACATTTCCCGGGGTTAGCCTCAATGCCTCGTTGAGTCAACATGAATCCCAAGAATTTTCCTGCTGGAACGGCGAAGGTGCACTTTAAAGGATTTAACCTCATGTTGTATTGCCGAAGCCTAGTGAAAACTTGGCGTAGATCTTCAATGTGGTCTCCTCCAGCGGGCGTTTTGGCTATGATATCATCAATATAAACTTCAACCAGCCTTGTATGCATCCCTTCAAAGACTTTGTTAATCATGCGCTGGTAGGTAGCGCCGGCGTTCTTTAGTCCAAAAGGCATGACGGTGTAACAGAAAACACCGCGGTCATTAATAAAGGCAGTTTTCTCCTGGTCTCCCTCCCACATCGGAATCTGGTTGTACCCCGAATAGGCGTCCATGAAACTGAGATATTGGTAACCAGATGAATCATCCACCATGCGATCGATGTTGGGTAGGGGATATGGATCTTTAGGGCAGCAACGGTTAAGATCCACATAATCTGTACACATCCTCCATTTGCCGTTAGCCTTCTGCACCATGACTACATTAGAAAGCCAAGATGAATAACGTATCTCCCTTATAAAACCTGCTTTCAACAACTCTTCTGTTTGCTCACAAGCTGCCCTCTGCTTCTCCGGTCCCAACCTCCTCTTCTTCTGAGCCACCGGTCTGGTTTCAGGATACACTGCAAGTTTGTGACAACAGAAATCAGGATCCATCCCCGGCATGTCTGCTGCTGTCCATGCGAAAAGGTCTTTGAATTCCTGCAAAAGGGTTAATAAGCGTTGCTCCATAGCAGACTCCAACTTATCGTTGATGTGCGTGACCTTCTCTGGGGAATCTCCCAATACGACATCCCTGGAACCACCATCTGGTATGGGCTTAGATGGATTGAGTGGATCAATCTTCAATTCCGCTCTGGGGTCTAGGTCAATAAGACTGACAGACCCTGCCGCTGTTCCTCCGTTGTTCAACTTCCTCTTCTTGTTGAATACATCCAACTTAACCATGTTGAGGCTCAGATTATAACAATATCGAGCCATCTCCTGATCTCCGTGGAGTGAGGACACAGCGTTGTCCTTGTCGATAAATTTGATCAAGAGATGAGGGGTGGATACAATTGCTTCCATAGCGTTCAATGTTGGACGGCCTATGATACCGTTGTACGGGGATTCCACATCAATCACCAGAATTCTTGACTTGACTGTTCTTGCACCGGGCTCCCCTTCAAAAGAAATCAAAGTGTCGAGGTATCCCTTGGTGGGTTTCTTGGCTCCGTTAAACGCTGTGAGTTCTTGTGTGTATGGTTGTAAATCTGCATCACTGAAACCCATTCGTTTGAAACAATTATAAAAGATAACATCACAAGAACTTCCCTGATCGACGAGGATCCTCTTGACGTCCTTATTGGCTATGACGGCCACAATCACTACTGCATCATCACCTCCTGGAATTGTTGGGCCGAAGTCATCATCTGTAAACGACACCGTCGGGGCTGTCACTCCGTCCCTGAAAGGGCGGTTATCCCTCGGTTTACCCTGGACTGACAGAATCATCCTATGGTGGTTCTTTCGTGCTGTGATTGATGTTCCTCCTCCCGCAAATCCTCCAGCTATCATCTCAATCACCTCTCGTCTGCCCTGTCTCTGCTGCTGGGGCATATTACTTTGTTGGGCACCTTCAGCAATCACTACCCCTTTCTGCTTCTCAGCCGCAGTGAACTTCCTTACTGGGTTGCGTGTATTATCATCTTCATCATCAGGATCTCTATTCCTTTTCTCCATCCTGTGAGGCTCATCCATAGATTTCTCCTTAAACAAATACTGCTTCAGCTTTCCTTCCCGAATGAGAGTTTCCACCGTATTCTTTAACGCCTTACACTCATCAGTGTTGTGCCCTGTCTGCTCATGGAAAGTGCAGTATTTACGCGGGTTACCACCCCTCTTGGCTGGGGCTGGCTTCCTTATACCAAAGACGTTCAGAGTTGGCCAACCAACCTCCCTCATGATTTGTGAGTGCCTGGTGTTCAACGGAGCATAGTGATCGAATGATGATACGCGCCTATCTCGTGGATGCTGACGAGCATTCACAAAGTCTTCTCTAAAGGCATGCTTCTCGGGCCTCGCTCTCTCCTTTTCTCTCCGTGGCTGCTGAGCGGGTACAGAAGGCTTTACTCTTGCTGCAGTTGCCTCTAGATGCATCTCTATGCCCACATATTTGGAAGCTTTCCTTCGAAACTCCTCGAAGGTTGTAGGTGGGCTCTTTGCCAAAGATAGGGCAAAGGCTGAACCTGGCTGAAGAGCTTCCACTACAATATGGAGTTGTATGGCCTCCGTGAGGTTAGGGACCAACGCAGCCTCCTTGTAAAACCTTTTCAGGAATTCCTTAAGAGTCTCAGTTTCTCCCTGTCTTATCTGGGCCAAGGTGTGAGAAGTTCTTGGGATATCCCTGGAGATGACGAAATGGCTTTCGAATGCAGCAGTCATTTCCTCCCAAGAGTCTATAGATCCTGAAGGCAAACTTTTAAACCAGCTGAGAGCTTCCTCCGTCAACGTCCTTGGGAACATTCTGCACATGACATCTTCGTCTGCTCCCAGATACATAGCTTCATAAACATAAGCATCCAAATGCTTAGTGGGGTCGGTCTCTCCATTATACTTCCCAATCGACAATGGCTGAGTTGTTTGCAAATGTTTTGGAATGACAATACTCATCAACCTTCTTGAGAAAGGGACACTAAGCTTGTATGTCCCTGAAGTTACCACCGCCTGCTCCCTTCTCCTGATACTAACTCTATCACCAGAGTCCTGCGTCTGCTCCCTCTCTTCATATGTGGGGATCTTCGAATACTGGAGGGTGGTAGATCTATCCCTCGCTGATGCATGGTGAGCCTCCTCTGCATGAGACACTACTCTGTCCCCAGCTCCTCCTCTCTCTCGCCTCAGCTCCATCAGCTCCTCCTTCAGTTGCCTGATAACCTCATCGCGAGGGTCAGGCGTCTGCACTTGCACCATCCTCCGGGTTTGAGTTGCAGGGGATTCGAAGACGAGTCTCCTCCCAGCCTGTTGATGGGTCATATCCTCCACGTGACCTTCCACGAAATCTCTCCCATCACCTTCCATTGTAACCACTTAACTTCCGCAAAAATGGGAATAACTCTATCGAGTCCCACTGGGCGTGCCAATGAACTGGTCTGGACCGGGGTCTAGGATCCGGTGTGGGACCAGCCACAAGGATGCAGGTGTTTTTAGGGTTTGCACACCGGAACTGTGTATATCCGATGTATTAATCCGGTCTCTCAGTGGGAGAGGCCGATCTTGTTGTCCTGGAGATCCTTTACACCAACGATTCGCGTTGTAAGGGGGCGAAAGGTGGTGCCACCTGCGAAGATTCTCCGACGCTCAAGTTAGAAGAGTGTATGAACTGAATGAATACTCAAGCGTAGTAACAGTAAAGTGTGAGATAGAATAATGATACCATGCATGTGTGTTGATATGGCTTCTTATAGTTGAACGTAAGAGAAAAAATGAGACGTTGGATGCAGGTGGGTCCCTTATCTCTGATTGCGTGTATATTGTGTCAATCAAAGTGGCTCGACTTTCAGAATGTGTCAGGAGGGTAGGTCAATTATCAGAGTACAATCCTCTAGAGAGAGGAGAGGATAATCACCTTTTCCGCATAATCTGCTGACACGCCCACTTACTTTCTGAAGCCATTGATGTGACGTATTTTGCTACAAACAGTGTCTTCGTTGATAAGTTATCAAAAGGCTCTTCTCTTGCTATGAGGGAAAAGCTAACAATTATATAAATATCCTGTATCAATGAACACAGAACCGTTACAGCGAAAATGAATGATGCTGTCATGGAGTGAGGGCGGATGACCAGACAACGGATATCCGGTGTGGTAACGTTGAACCTGGACACCGGTTTTCCTTATATGAGATCAGTCTGACGTCACAAGTATGGGGGCCGGTATCTAAACCGGATCAATAAATAATAATAAAATATTTAAAAATATATTTAATTATATTATTAAAATATTTAAAACTATATATAATTATATTAATATTAAGAAATACTTAGTAATAATAAATTTCAATATATTTAATAATAATATATTCTCAATGTATTTAATTATAATATATTTAAAATATATTTAATAATTTACTAACCTATTGAATGGTATCTTTTGTGCCAGTTTGTTTAAAAGTTTTCTTTTCCGTTTGGCTCTGTGTAGCTTCTCCGTTGGCGGTCTCCGTTCTTCGTTTGTGGGGTGTTGAATGGCGTTTCACAATGGGTTAGGCTGAGCTCCCCTTGGGCTACCTCCGTTTCCTTTTTCCAAACTCACCAAAACTATGACCAATTTGCCCTTGTGTTTCCAATTAGTAGTTGTGAAGGTTCATCTCTCTTGCTATTTGTGGTACCGATCTGCACCTTTAGAACATCTCTCGATCTTGTTTTTTTTCCTGTGTTGTTGTTGTTTTGCAATATATATACTTATAGTAATATATATTTATTATTAGTTATTATTAATAAATATATTTTGTTGATCAAATTATAAATGGAATATTTTAATGTGTAATTGTTAATATTATTTTAAAAAATTACTATTTTACTACTCTTTTTAACTAATACCCTTTTGGTAATTTTACCCTCAAATTCCATTTTTCTAAACCAAGGTTACCAAAACATTTTTTTAACCAAACACAATTACTACTTTCCAACTCACTTTTACAACAAACTAGCCAAACACAAATCACTATTTTTAAAACCCTAATTTTCCCACCGTGTTTTCAAAACTCCAATTTTTCAAACCCCGTTTCACAAACCTTACTCTAACTTTTAACCAAACGGACCCTTATAAATAAATATTATAGCCTAGTGATTATGGTGTTGGTGTTGGACTTGAACGTCCCAAGCTTGAGACCTATTGAAGTTAGCTTTTGAATTTCAAAGTTAATCATCAATCAATCATAAAGGTTTGATTTGTTTCAAAATATACATCCTTTGAAGATTTCAACGTATAATTAAATGTTTATTTATCAAATATACCTTATGTAAATAAATCAGAAACTAGTATTAAGTGTGGAAATAAATAGCATATTAGGAAAATAAATGAGTAAAAGGACACTTTAATTACATGTATTAAGAAATATGCAACAATCTTAAAAAATAGATAAAAAGAAACAGATAGAGTATTTCTTTATTTCTCTCCATTTATTTATTTTTATTCATAAAAGAATATGTGTCCTGATAACTAGTGCTATAAGAATATTGTTTAAGGAAATAAAATTATTTTTTATTAAAATTTATAAAAGATTACTTAGAAATAAAGAAAAGTTGATATTAATAATATTTTTAAATTAAAAGTTTTCAGTCTGTTTTGCTATCGGTTTTATATTACCTTGGACCATAACATGAAAGATAAAAAGAAATAAAATTTATATTCATTTTGTTAACAGATAATCCATTTGTTTCTTTTTAATGTATATTTGAAAGACAAAACTTGTTTGTATATATTTAATTTCAAAAAATCTATAATTATTATTTTTAATAATACCCTATTGATATTAAAAATATGAGAGAATTTTAAAAATAATAACTCAGATAGAATAGAAAAATAAAAACTTAAATATAAAATTAGGTCTTAAAAAAATTTAAAATTAGAATTAACTCCTTAAAAATTCTTTCTAAGACTTAGTCTTTAAAATATTTTTTTTATTAAGATTAAACTTCGTCATGAACTTCAGCTAATGATTTGCCATTTTAACCCTTAACATAGGGAAAGTTACCATATAATAATAATAATCATTGAACTACGTATTTTCTCTCTCCGGATAAAAAGGAAGGGAACGTCACCATATAATAATAATAATCATTGAACCGCAAATACGAGAAGTAGACTTCTTCATCTCTCCTTTTCATGCTTCGAATGTTATGTCCGCTAACAATATTTATAGACAAAAATTGTTATCATCACCCTTCAATTTAAGCTTCCAAAGAGAATATAAATATTTAATAATTAATATTAATTTTTATATTATTTAAAATAATTAATTTTCAATGAATCAATAACATTTGTTTCATTAGTTGAACAGCCAATTAAACAGTTAATATTTAACTTTTTTAAAAAAATCAATTTAAATAGAGTTGAATATAATAATGAGTTCATTTGTTTAAACTTATTTCAAGAAATCAGTGTTTTTTTTAATTTTAAATTGTGATGTGTTTGTTTAAAGTTTTAAAAATAAGCCGAAGCTGAAAATAAGTTGATTTCTATTTATTTTAACAAACAACTCTATCTATTTATTAAAAAATTACTTATAAATTTTTCTTTTAAAAAAACACTTAAAAATAAACTTAAGGAAAGTGGAATATTCACTTAGGACATGCTTATCCACCTACCCTTTTTAAAAGCTGCTTGCTTTGTTGTTCTATTAATTATTTACTAGTTAATTAACTTGTCAACCGAGCTCATAATGAATAAAATACCAAATAGAACAAGTTTAAAATAAAGAAAAAGGGATTAGTTGGGTGATCTCTAATTAATCAAGGGTTATCCAACCACTCATGTGGGCCATGGTCGGTGCAAGGACAGCCAGGAATGGGTATTATATTTATGTAAAGTGTTGTTATATAAACCTCTAGGCAAAGATTTGTGAGGCAATTAAGGCACCCATTAAGAGCTTCTTAATTAATTAGCAAGTTAAGTTTTGAAGTGAGGTGCCAAAATGGTGAAGATAGCTGTTGGTACCTTTGCTGACTCTTTTAGTGCTACCTCCCTAAAGGCTTATGTAGCAGAGTTCATTGCTACTTTGCTTTTTGTGTTTGCTGGTGTTGGATCAGCCATTGCTTACAGTAAGTGCATCTTCTTCACTCTCATCATTATTTTCAACTACACCAATATTAATTCACTACACTAAATTTTTCACTACTCACTGAGGTTTTAAAACTTGAGTTAGTTTAGGATTGTCTTAAAAAAAAAACCTGTGGTTAAAAAAAAATTAATTAGTTTTTGTTGCGGTGTCATGTGTCTTATCATTAACAAATTTATTGTATCAAATTAAATTATTATTATTATAAATATTATTAATTTGATACTAATACTACTATTTTAATTCCTATTTTAACTGTTCAAACTTTAGAGAGAAAATGATCTTCATTCATTTTTATCTTAGTGGTTTAACATAATACTAAAAATTATTTTTTCACTAATATCCTTTTAAGTTTGATCAATACTAATATAAATCAAAAGAGGAAAATAAAGAAAAGCATAATTTGTAAAAGAATGGTAGATTAAAAAGTTCATCTAATAATTATTACACAACGGTTTTTTTTTGTCTATGTAATTTTTTTTTCAACAAATAGGATTATAGATAGTAACATTATACGTTATAATAAATTTGTGTTCGGAATTATTTGTTTTAAGTACTTTTTTTATTTGTGGGAAAAATATTTACTTACATGTTTGAGTAATTTTGTAAAGAATAGATTATAATCTTTTTTTTAAAAGGAAAATGATTATAAGACTATAATTAGAATCTAAATTTTATTAAATTCTGATCATAAAAATACTTATGTTTAACATATGTTTATTCTTTTTCCTATTTTACCATCTTCTCAATTTCACAATTCTCGTATCTATCTTAATAATATTAAATTTTAAAAGTATTTTTTAATACAATCCAAACAAAATAGATTATTTAAATAATCTTTTTATTCATAATCACATCTAAACATTAAAATAGATTCTAACATAATCGATTCAATTATTGAAATACATACTTATAAAAATAAAGTAATTTTTATATGTTTACCAAACAATTCTAATTCTATGTTTGGGTAAAGAGAAAAAAGAGAAGAAAAAAAGATAGAGATGATAAAAAACATCAATAATCATATATTTTCTTTTGTTTAGTTTAAGAGAAAATAGAGATAAAAGTTGACTTTAAAAAAATTAAGACTTTTTCTCCTATTTTAAATTCAAAGTTAAAATTTTTTTATATCATATAAAATTACTAATATTAATGCATATTTGTTCATGTTTTGATGATTTTTATTACATGGGTATAACTTATTTTTTGTTTTTGGGTATTATAGATGAGCTTACAAAAGATGCAGCGTTGGATGCACCAGGACTGGTGGCGGTGGCAGTGGCCCATGCATTTGCCCTATTTGTAGGAGTGGCTGTGGCAGCCAACATCTCAGGTGGCCATTTGAACCCAGCTGTCACATTCGGATTGGCTGTTGGAGGCAACATCACTCTCATCACTGGTTTCTTCTACTGGATTGCCCAATTGCTTGGCTCTATTGTTGCTTCTCTCCTCCTCAATTTTGTAACTGCCAAGGTAATCAACCATCTTTCTTACTCATTATTATCAAAATCAAATTGAATCGGCTATCCGACCGGTTAAACTGTAAATAAACTATGTAATTGGTCTGATCAACTCTTTATTATTATCTCTTTAACTATAATTTGATTCCTAATTTGATCACGGTTTGTTTAAATTAGTATTTTCATCAGTTTAATGATCAATTTAGTTTTAAAACCATTCATATTTCTTTTGAGTTTGACCAACAAGTTTTTGGAAATTGCAGAGCACCCCAACACATGGTCTAGCTGCTGGTGTGAATGCTTTTCAAGGTGTGGTGTTTGAGATTGTTGTTACTTTTGCCTTGGTTTACACTGTGTATGCCACTGCAGCTGATCCTAAAAAGGGGTCATTGGGCACAATTGCACCCATTGCCATTGGGTTCATTGTGGGTGCAAACATCTTGGCTGCCGGCCCATTCAGTGGTGGGTCAATGAACCCAGCTCGCTCATTTGGCCCAGCCGTGGTTAGTGGAAACTTTGCTGACAACTGGATCTACTGGGTTGGCCCATTGATTGGAGGAGGCCTTGCTGGCTTCATCTATGGTGATGTCTTCATTGGTTCCTATGCCCCTGCCCCACCCTCTGAAACATATCCTTGAGACTAAATCAATTTCCATGTTCTTGTGTGAAGCTTTTCATCTTTCAACTCTGTTCAACGTCTGCTACCTTGCTTACTTTTTTCTTCTTCTTTCTTTTATCAATTAATCGCACGTCTTAATTATCTATCAACTCTTGTAATGATTCTGTAAATTATAAAGTCAACTCGTTGAATGAAGACTTGGAAGTTCCTATTGTTTTCGTCCAAACAATTAATGATGATGTACTTATTTAGTAATTAGTTCTAATAATAATATTATAAAAATAAAAAATCTAATAATTAATATTAGTAAGAAATTTTTCTTTTGACCCAACCCAATTTAACACTAATAACCTCTGTAAATGAGAAAAACGAGGAAAGAAAGATTTAAATTTGAATTGAAGAAAATTTAAAGAGAAGAAATTATTCATTTTGCGGTTTGAAGTAAACTTTTCCTCTTCAGTTATCCTAAAAAGAAGACAATTAATTACTGTATCAAACAAGTGAAATCGAACTTATAGCTGATAAAATTAAACTCTGTCCATATTTATACCAACGTAGAAAAGCTTGAACATAATTACTTGATCTCTACAAAATACAAAAACTTAATAAAACATAAAATAATAATGACAACTTTTAGATTAATGACAACGTAGTAAGGCATGAAGAATTAATCAAAACAAAAAGCTGAGGAAGGGTATCTGAAATCTTTCAGGGTTCAGCAAACACAATTCTACATCAGCAATTCCGAACAAAATTTTCTGCTATCCACAAATAATTTCAACATTCCCGACCACCAACAAAGTACGACCCAGATCAGGGTATGCGCACTGCATGTTCCTGGGTGGAGTCTTATCGCAACAGAACCTATGAAAGATAATCACATGAATGAGCCAGTTGCATAAAATGAATGGTTTTGTTAACCACATGATAAGAAATACAATGCAAAAAAATAAAACAGAATCATGACAATATTCTCGCTACATACCCCCCAACGGGAAACTAACGCAAAATCATTGAAGCAAACGAGTACGTATTCAACTTTCTAGATTGCTGACAAATTTTCTCTAGTAACTATAGAATTAAGTAATTGATGTAATATAATCACAAGACAAAATAAGACACGTAAATAAATCTTTACAAGTTAATCTGCTTAAGTATGTTAAAACAAAGTTACTCTTATTTGCATGTTCTCATAAACACCCATTCAAATTAGGTTTGTTTAAACTTATTTAAAGAAAAAAATACTTTTAAAAATAAAAAAAAAACTTAATGTAATTTTTTAAATATTCATTTAAACTTTTTATAAAAAACAAAAGCTGAAAAAAAAAACTAAAAACAACTTATTTTAAAAAAACTACTTCTCCAAATAAACTGTTAAAAAAATAAAAATAAGACACCGGCTCATTTCAAAAAGGTGTTTTTTATAGTCATAATCAAAGAGACCATAATTTTTTTAATAATAACTTTTTATAAAAATCACTTTTGTAAAAATCACTTAATTTTAAACTTTAACAAACCGGTCCATCAACTACTGGGGAAAAGTGATGAATGAATGCATCTTTTTTACATGTATCGTAGCCAAAACTTTCACAATCACAACGGAGAGAGAATGCATCAAAGAAACAAAGGAAAAGAAAATACATAAACCCCAAATCGGGCCAATAAAATTTTTTATAACACCAGAGGTTCTGTAATTCATCCCAAGTCTAAAAAAACATTAAAAAAAGATAAATTATGTTATGTTTAGATGACAGCAGAAAAAACGAAGTAGGAACTAAAACCTGATTTAAGGGAAATTTCCAGAAACTCATCCAGTTGCTACTGGGTCAAAAAAATGGCAGTTGGACTTCCAGGAGATGGAGGATTTTGATTTAGCAGAGAAGCTAAAGATCCAGCTCTGGCTAAGGAATCACCATCTGCTGCAGATAAAATTTCTACATCTTCTAGACTTATCTGTCTCTTGATCAAGTCCAAGTTTTCCTTAAGAACATCAATTTCACCAAATGGCAATCTCAAATCCAGGGCTTGAGCACCGAGAGCAATTGCTTCCTCTTTCTTGAACCTCAAGAAAGGCATACAAAGCTTTTGTATTTGTTTAAAATTGGAAGATTGGCCTACAGAACTCTGTTGTAAAGCCTCCAATATCTCTGAGTCTGGAGCAAAAGTCTTAGTCTCTTTGTTAAACTTTTGCTGAAGGATATTCAAGCACTCGGCTTTCCAACCATCAAACTGTTCATTTACATATATTAAGCCTGTTACCTTGGTTTCTGCCAGTGATGCAACTGGAGGACCTTTCTTGTTTGCCTTCTTTGAGCCCGAAAGTTGCTTCTGAAGCAACTTCCTCATCAAAACAATCGAGTCCTGCAGATACTTATTAGCACTCTTCAGTGTAAGATCAGGAGCATCAGCTGTTGGCCAGCCTGCATTCACCACAAAACCATCCTTCTTCAAAAGCTCTCTCCAAATAAATTCAGCATAATGTGGACAAATGGGTGCTAGAAGACGTGTCTGCACATCCATAAACCGCCACACCAAGTCACGGTTGTAACCTCCAACCCCACATGAGAATCTGTATTCATCCCTAGCAGCCTGAAGATCATAAAAGCCAGTCTTAAGAGCCTCTCTGAACATGTAGTTGGAGTAACTTAGCTCAGTTGTTTTGACAGCAATGTTGATTTCATTGGCAAACACACGATCAGCATAAGTGGATGGGGGACCCGTTCTCATGGAAGATTCTGCTGCCAGATTGTCTTCATACCATGCAATCTCTTTGGTGAGTCGGAGAATTGCAGCATTTGCTGTCTCAAAGACAAAATTTGCATCATCAACCCCATCACCGGCATCAGCCAGAGAGAACCGTGTGGCATCGGCAGAAAACTCCTCAATCGCCTGACGCAATGTCCTGAAATTTCCAGTGGACTTGGACATTTTCTCAGAATTAAGCATTATGTGGCCATTACATCTAAACCCACGAGGCCAGTGATGCTTTGCCATAATTGCGGTATGGTTGTAAATGCAGAATGTGAGGTGGTTCTGTATCAGATCCTTGCCAGAAACTCTAAGATCAAATGGATACCAGTACTCAAACTCCTGCTTCATTCTGTCTAAAAGGGATGATGGAATATCTGTTGACTTGGGGAATGGTCCATCACAGAAAATATAATCCCAGACATCATCAGTCAGCTGTTGAGGTTTGATGGCAGATTCACTGGATCCATACATGTCACCATTCTGTAAATGGTGGGCAACAGTGTAATAAGCCATGTAAATGGTGGAATCTGATAAAGACTCAACTAGGAACTGTTCATCCCATGGGATACGTGTCCCAAGACCAAACGATCGTGAGCAAGCCCACTGGTTCAACCAACTTAAAGTGTGCTCAAATCCATGGCGCGTCTCATCAGAATACAGGCTCATGCCAGATAAGCACTCTTCGGCTAACTTCTTCCATTCTGACTCCCCATAAGTAATGTACCACTGATCGGTAAGAGCTACAACACATTCATCACCAGATCTAGACATCACTCGCTTCTCTGGCTCACTATAGATAATAGCCTGGCCTGGAAGTGCAGAAACAAAAAAATTGAAGTAAAATATGTATATTTACATATAGAATACAATAACATCAATCCTAGCACAAATTATCCTTATATTGTCATCTAATGATATGTTCCTATATTGTATAAATCTTTATAAATTTAAAGATATACAAGAATCATAATATCACAGATAACAGTAATAATAGTAATAAATAGCATGGCTACTGTTAGGGTGAATGCTGACCTGTTTCCAAAAGCTTGCTCCTAATCAGGGGTTTAGCTTCCTGAACTTTTCTGCCTGCAAATTCACCAACAATCATAGTTCCTTCAGTGAATCCCTTCAAGTACGTTTGTTTCTTGGCTTCTGCAAGCTTTTCTTTCTCATTCTGGCTTTTTATCTTCATCTGCAAGCAAACCGTCTCTGCACACTTATTTCCAAACTGAGGAACCTCAATGATAGGCACAATCTCAAACGGTAAAACCCATTCATCCTTAACCCCGTACTTAGCCCTGAGTGCCGGTTTCGACTTCAAATCATGCAAGGCCATGTAGTCATCAGGAGCATCACTAGGCACACTGGTGACGACCCCAGTTCCTTTATCCATCAAAATCGACAACATGGGAAGAGCATAAATAACCTCATTAAACGAAAGAGGTGACTTGAGTGGAAGTCCAATCAAGTCAGAACCAGTCAGCTCAAGCAAGCAACTGGGTTTCTCCGGAACCCGCGAGTAATTCTGGTAGGCAAGGTTAAGTGCAGCCCTATGAGCAAGAACAAACACCTCATTTTCATTGATTTCAAAAGCTCCATATTTCCCATCAGGCAAAACCCAAGCATTGGTTTGCCCATACATTGTCTCAGGTCTCAAAGTTGCAGCAGCAAGGAACACTTTTTTCCCCTCCAAAACCTTAAACTTTGGAGGAAAAGGTGGAACCAACTCCATCTTAATAATAGTATATTCCTGTGGCTGAACACCTTCACCACTAGCCCTATCATGATCAGCACAAGGTTGACCATCCAAGGGAGAAAAAATAGTATACCTCACATCCTTCACAACCTTCCCCATTGACTTCAATTTCCTCATCTGCCACTTAACAAAGGAATCAAAATAAGGGTTCATATCAGTAGTAATAAAAGACCTTCGCCAATCACAACCTAATCCAAATGCCTTAAGGTCCTCAACAGCCAGTGGAGGAAAATACGAAAGCCATTTATAAGGATCTTGAAATTTCGAAATCTCTGCATCAGATATGCCAACACTACGCAAAATCTCCCATTGGTAAACCTGTCCGGTGGATTTAGCGGCGGCTTTGGACTTCTTACCCTTGAATTTATCCGGAGGAGCACCGTCCATACCGTCGTCGGGTTTAGAGGGTTCATTTTGTTGCTCTTCTTCGACTTCGGAGGGGAAAACCGGAGGGTCGCCGAAATTTTGGATCTCGCGGGCGAGTTTATCGGCGGAGGCTTTGATAGGCATGCCGGTGCAGTGGAAGGCGAAGGGGAGGAGGACGTTGGCGCCGCGGAGGCGGTGGAAGGCGGCGGCGAACTCGAGTTTGGAGAGGGAGAAGGCGTGGCCAAGATGGAGGTAACCGTTCATGTAAGGGAAGGGGAAGTTGCCGAAGAATTTTTGGCCAGGTTGGGGAGGTTTTTGGCCAGGTTCGGATTTGAAAACCTCGCAGTCTTCCCACCATTTCTGAACCTTAACCTCGATTTCCCTAAGGCGATCCCTCCGGGCGAAGCTCTTGCCGCCCTCGCTCGCCATGTCCGAGACGCCGCGGAAACTGCACCGAAAATGAAACGAAAGATGAAGAAATGGGAAGAGGAAGAGGAAGAAGAAGAATCGGAAACAGTGTTACAGAGAAAGAAGGGTTCACCTGTGTGGTAGTGAGGTTTGAAAAGAAAGAAGAGAACGGAGGCGATGATGAATCAACATACAGAGAAGGGAAAGCGGGATAGAGTTGCAGAGTTAAGGGTTTTGCTTGCTTCTCCCCCCACTCCTGGGTTGGGCTTCATGGGTTCTTAAGCCCATTTCTTTGGGCCTCAGGCCCTGCCATGTCTATATCTATTTTCTTCTCTTTATTAAATAATGGACTAGTAATATAATCTGTAAACAAGAAAATACATAAATATGACAAGGATAAAAAAGAAATAAATAAATACGGTGATAATTTCAATAAGTCTTTCTTTTTATTGTGATTTTAACAATTATTGGCCCAACAATAGAAAAGGTAGAATTATTACCTTTTGAAAAGTTTGAGTGTAATTTTGACGCATTACTAAAGATATTTATATTAGAAATTTGTTTTAATATATTAACTTTAAAGTAATTATACTTACATTTAATTTAATCTATGGTCAGTGATAATGCGATTTTTGTACTCTATTAGTATAATTTTAATCCATTAAAAATTATAAAGGTTAATTTAATATTTGAGGTTAATTTTGATACACTGTTATTATTAAAACATTTATATTAATTGTATCGATTAGAATATATGAAATGCATGGTTTTTAATATAAATATCACAAAAAAAATCAATAATTGTTTTTAAAGAGATGTGAATCAATTGTTGATTGACAGTGTAGAAAATTTTTATAAATTTATAAAGTTGTTTCAATATGTCAAATAAATTCTTATATTTTTAGAGTTTAAATTCTATTATTTTTACTTTTTATTTTTATTTTCATTACACGTATTTAGTTTTCCATATAATAGTTCTTAATATAATTGAGTTATTGGTCTAAAATGCTGTCTAATAATTATCGAAAATGTGACACATAGTAAAGTTGTTATGACATGACTCTTTTGGTATTATCATTTGAAATTTAATAATTCTTACACCAACAGGTGAGTAAATTCATTTTTAAATAATGCATATTCAATATATTTTTATATTGTATCAAAAAAAAATTCTATTTTTACAAGTATTTTTAGTTTTTAACCATTATCGCCCTCCACATAATTAAATGCATCAGAATTATCTCATGGATAATGAGAAAGAAGTTAAAGTCCATACATATAATTTGGAAGGAAGAAAAAAAAGGTGGCTGTGCAAATATAGTGTACACTGTATATATTCCAATCGTTTTAGACCACACATGCACAGTTAAGGAAAATCATTTTCCCATTGTTTAAGACCACGTATGCCACATTAGCGTCATTTTCCATAGTTCTAGACCACGTATATGTTTTCCCATTGTTTCTGGTACAAGTAAAGCGTATACATGGGACTGTAAAGACAAGCACAAACCCAGCAAATAGATTAATTTTGGGAAATGGGCATCTTCAAAAGATTGTGTTCTACTTGGAACCTCCTCCAAGTTGTCAAATTGGGCAGCAAGAACAGTTACAGTTCCTTCAATAAATCTCTTGATCCTCTTACGCACGGAATCCACGTGTTTCAATGCCCAGTAAGCCGCATTCTCAGTCTTTTTTATATTTAGGAATCGAAGACAACATTATCAGATGTGTACAATAACTCACGGAACATGTTTAATCAATTGAGCTGGATCCCATTAATCTTCTTACTTTAATTCTTGTTTATACTAATCATATATATTATATATATGTGCAATGCCAAGTGAATTGGAATTGGTTTTATGATAATAGGATACGGTTGGAATTGTAGCCAAGCTATCAGAATGCATTGCTTCAAGGGGTGGCAACATTCTCGCTGCTGATGTTTTTGTACCTCATAATAAACGAGTCTTCTACTCTAGAACGTACTCTCAATTTATATACTCTTAATTTATTCGCATCCAATGTACTCTACACTCATAATCTAATTTTTGTACACATAATGTTGCAGTGATTTTGTTTTTGACCCTGTTAAATGGCCTCGAATGCAAATGGAGGAGGATTTCCTAAAGCTAAGTAAAACATTCAATGCCGTTAGATCCGTTATAAGAGTGCCATCTCTGGATCCTAAATATAAGATTGCTGTTCTTGCATCAAATCAGGTACATAATAATAATAATAATAATAATAATAATAATAATAATAATAATAATAATAATAATAATGTATCAATAAGTGATTGATTCAACTTTAAATGATACATGTTTGATTCCTCTTAAACCTAAGTTTGAGCTTATAGATAGAACAAATCTTAGCTCGAACAAAATTGTCTTTGGTTTAGAGGATACAAGTGGTTGATTTTTTTTTTTTGATTGTGTATGATGTGTGTGATAAAGAAAATCTTTCTTTGTGACACTGCAGGATCATTGCCTGATTGATTTGTTACATGGATGGCAAGATGGAAGACTCTCAGTAGATATCAGTTGTGTAATCAGGTGGAATATTTCAAAACTATGTAACTAAATTGATTTATATATGTACAATATTTTATTTATTTTCAATCACTTCTCTATATTAGTTATTGGCTTACGTGATATACATGCAAGTTCAACAGTAACCATGATAGAGGTCCAGAAAGTGAAGTGATTAGTTTTCTTGAAATGCACGGTGTTCCTTACCATTATTTGGGAACAACAGCAGAGAATAAAAGAGAAGGGGAAATCTTGGAACTGGTTCAGAACACTGATTTCTTAGTACTTGCGAGGTATATGCGGGTAAATATCACTGTTCCAATGTTTAACAGGTTTTGATTCTTATGATCACCATCTTTAGTATATGCTGCTGTTTGATTGTATTGATGCTTGGATCAAGATTTTCTCAATGGTAAATCTGGCCATTCAAATGTCAAATTGACCATTTATTAAAACAAAAAAATATATGTTCCTTATTCATAGTTTAGATTTCATTCCTTGATGCCTAGTGTTAAATAGAAAAAGGAACATGAATTTTATTGTTTTCCATCTTTTTAATTGATTTAATTGTGCAGTTACTATCCACTGATTTTTTAAGGAGTTACGGGAAGGATATAATTAACATCCACCATGGTCTGTTGCCATCATTTAGTGGTAACAATCCATCTAAACAGGTTATCTTTCTACCTTTCATGGATTAGACCATTGCCAATTATAACAATTTGTTGTATCATATGTGCTCTTAGTGCTTCCTTCCTATTTGTGTAAGCATGTTAAATTTGATTGATTATCTTGGCAGGCCTTTGATGCAAGTGTGAACTTAATTGGTGCAACATGTCACTTTGTGACTGAAGGACCTGATGCTGGACCTGTTATTGAACAAATGGTGAACACAAATAATTTTTACTACTCATTTATCTTTAATTTCCTTGCATTTTTTGTGTCAATTAGTTGCTCCCTCTATGATGGTTCATGAATGAGTAATATGTATTGTGAATTTGTGATACCTAAATGTCAAAGCTGAAATCTCATGCAAGAATGGATCACTTTGCAGGTTGAGAGAGTTTCACATAGAGACAACATACAGAGCTTTGTGCAGAAATCAGAGAACCTTGAGAAACAATGCCTGTCAAGGGCTCTCAGATTTTACTGTGAGCTTCGAGTATTGCCATATGAAGAAAAGAGTACAGTTGTATTTTGAGGGCAAACAACAATCATAATGCACCCAAATGGGGGCTTCATAAATATAATATATATGCATACTGCATACAATTTATGTTGGAAAGCTCACAATATATATTGCAAGAATGAGGATATATGAAAAGGAAAATGCACACAATTAGAACAACTAAACCACCCTTGTCACATTTTTATTTTTAGGGTGTTACTTTGGGGGCAAGATGTAAACATTTTTTAGAATAATTTTTCAATCTAATAGAGAAGTTTGAGATAAAATAGGTAATGTGATAATACTTATGTAATTGAAGATATATTGGTACATCTTTTTGTAAAATCTTACAAAATTAATATTTTTCACCATTTTTTTTAACAGAATGGGTTTAAAAAGATGAAAATTAAGATGCTATACAAATTTTTATAAAGATTTTATCAATGTAAGCAAAGAAAAAATAATCTCTCAAAGTATTTTGGATTTGCATGTTTGTTGATTGTGCCTGAAAAGTAAATACGGATTAATGTTTTTTCATACAAAAAACTCTAATTAAACGTAAAAACATAAAAGGAAGAAGATGGAGATTGAAATGATCTGCAAACCCCAATCTTTATGAAAATTTATTCAACAAAAAAATATTGATTTTATAAGATTTTTCAAAGATTGATACATCTCCGGTTGCAAGGAAAAATGTAACCAAAGTATAACACTACTCTTTTGGATAAATTCATTCATGCATGTTGAACACCTCTTAGCACTTATCAAAAGGTATTACTATTAACAAACATGTTCGTAAACTTTGCAATGAACGTTTTTTCTTTGTTTCTGTATCGTAGAGGTAGAGCACTCTTGGGACTCTAGTTGTTTGACAAAATTTTATATGTTCATCTCTTCTACAATCTAGAGGCATATACAAATCCAAACAAATCACGTACTAGTATTAACACTTAAAAATTCAAGAGAACACTGTGTTGCTTCAACAGAGTTGACTCTTCGAAGTAAAGACTCTATCCCATCCACCCATTTTTGCTTGTGGACTTTGCTCTCACACTTGAATTCTAAAAGACCTTGTGCAGTTTTGAGCCCAAAATAAAGCTCTTTTGACTCTTCCCTTTCTTTTCTATATGGCCATGCAGTATCTTTATCACACACTCCATAAACCAAACCTATTACAACATATTAGGGAATAATAATTATCAGCACAAGCTTCTCAAATTAAGATTTTATAATGGCTACCAAAAAAAAATAATGTTAATAATGCTTACATTTATTCTTCTTAGAGAAAGCTCCTCCAACGTGCTTGCTTTTGATTTTAATTTTGACCTGAAACATAGAAATAAATCAAATTTCTAATCTATGCTAAAGATCACAGGAAAATCTATGTTTGTTAGGCTTGGATTAGTCATTAGTTTACCTGACATTTCTTGAAATAAACATGAACGTGTTTACATCTCAAAGCACCTGAAAAAAGCAACAAACCTTAGAAACAAATCAAACAATGATGAGAAAATCTAGTGTTGTGAAATTCAAGAAAATTTATTGTGCCAACTAAGCATGATATTAAGTAGTTACCTTTTTCTGTGAGCTGAAACAAATCCCCCACACATGGAGGATGGCGTTCCCACATCTGATGTTCTATAGCACGAAGCCAACGCGTTTCTGTTATTACCTTATCATAGGGACTTATAGATGCATTCTTCTTCGCTTCTTTTGGCAATCTTGCTGTTAGTGTAGCTTCTGCTCGCAGAGCTGCATTGCATAGAAAAGAAAATAATGTAGCAATGCATGATCATCGAATCAATAATTCAATATAGGAACTTATATCAAGTTCTTCCCATCTTTACTACAAGTTCTCTTATCAAACAATGACATATGGATATTCATTTGAAAATTTTCTAGTATTAATCATAAGTATACTTCGAATAAACCCAGACAATCCTACTCGGGACTCTCACAAATGATATTCATGTGAAATCTTAGGAGCTAGATCGAGCAATTACCTGTTGCAGCTGCAGCTGTGAGAGTCATTAGATCACCTGGGGTGTGAATATCAACTGCAGACCTGACAGTGGAAGCCACACGGTCATGATCAGCTCCAGCTAACTCTGCCATTTCAACGCAATAAGAAGCTAGGAGTTGTGTGGCTGAAGCTAAAGCAACATCAAATTTAGAATGAGAGCCACCACCAGGGTCCTCTGTTGCAGCCACAGCAGCCAAGGCTGAAGCTAGCCCAGCAATGGATAGAGCAGAATGCACACGTGCATTTTCTAGACGTGCCCTATCTTTCCTTTTAACCCCAATGCTTGTATTGCCATGTTGCTTCTGATGTAACCATTTTCCAATGGCACCCATCTTTCTACAATTAGTAGAAGGTATAATCTTCCCATGCTGTAAAAGAGCAGCAGAAACACTTAAAACTTGCATATAATAAATAGATCATGCATTTGTTTCTTGCACCTTCTAGTGCTTTAAATAGATTTTTTTTTTGAAAATCATGTTTAGTTAATATTTTCCTTGTCATTCAGATGACCTTATTAGAAATAGTAACAAAAAATTATTGTTACATGTGATTATCCTTTGAGCTTGTTCATTCGGTCAATCATTGATCCAAGAGGATGGGATGGCTTACTGCTAATTGAGGTACAGAAATAGATTCTAGCAATGTGTCAGGACACTTATAATTATCATGGAAAGTTTGCTTCTGTTTCTCTGAAAGAGCCTTTGAAATTTCCGAAGCAGAGAGGCTCCATGACCTTGATAAGAACTCCATAGGCTCGCGGGGTGTCGGTGGCTCAGGTATGGCTGGCAAGGATGACACCAATTTGAATTGCTCATTTTCCTTCACATCCTCTGTCTCTAATCCCTGCCATGACCCATTTTTCCAAGATGGGAAGAAACCACCTTCCATTTTTTTGTTCAATCAATCTCTCAATGCTTCAATAACTTCAAATAGTTCCAATAGCTGTTACATTATAGACAAACAACACAAGACCCAAGAAACATTCAAAAACAAGGGTTAGTGTCTTAACATGTTATAGATTTAAAGTTGTTTGAATACTTGGCACTAACAATCAGGAGATATAAGAAAGATCGTGAGTTCCAATCCTCCGCCAACACTTTTAACAAAATCTAACAATTAATATTTGCTGATAAAAAAAAAAAGTTTAGCATTAACCAATTTCTCGACCCCGAAACTTTGATGATCCAAAAGAAAAAAAAAATGAGGGAACCGAATAAACAGCAGAACAAACTCAAGAAAGAGACGGAGAAGAAACCTGCTTGAAGTTGAAGGTGCTTGCAATACCTCGACCAAGCTATGCTTTGTGAGAAGCTTCGGTTTCAAATAAAAGAGATAGAAATTGGAAGCAACGAGGAAGAAACAGAGGAGATTCCAAGAACACTGATTTTGAAGTGTCTTGTGCTCTGAACCACCACAGTATTTACTAAGCTTAAGAAAAAAACTACGTATGCTGTAAATCTTCAGAAAACAAAATCCTGGGGAACCGGGTTTTGGTTCATGCAGAGCACTGTTGTCGATAACACAGTATTTTTGATAATGTAGAAGAAAAAAGGGTATGGTGATAGAGGCAGAACCAATCAATTATCTATATACTATAGTAGAATATACTCATCATAGACGTGTGATGTGTCATTTTACAACGTGGACTTATGAAGCTACCTTTGAAGTACTTCTAGTTGTTGGTGATTTGAATAAAAATGTGTACAATGACGGTGGAGGTCGGTGTTGTTATCTCTTCTTTTCTTCCTTCCCAGCTCCTTCATACCACTTCTATCGTTAGCTAATTAACGACGAGTGAGTGCTGAGTACTATATATATTAAGATTATTTAAGTTGCAATTAATCATTAAATCACTAATTCCTTGTACGTCTTCATAGTGATAACGCACCAAAAACAAAAATGTCTTTCCAATGGTCTCTTTTTGCCGTTCAGTTTCAACTTTCTAACTTTACAACACATGCACATGTTTAGTACGTTGGTATTTGGACTCGTTATTACTTATCAGGGAAGTTTTATTTATAATATTTCATATAGTTTAAACAATAAATTGAATTTGGATGCAATATGATATCAGAGTTATAACATTTTTTCTGATAATTTTTATAGGTTAAGAGTATTCAATCATTGACAATTAGTTTTAAAATGAAAATTTTAACAACTTACGAAAGATTATACTTAGCGTTATAAAAATATTTAAATTGAAATATTGGTAAATAACAAGACATTGTAATATTATATAATAAAGAAATTAAACTTAAGATGAGTCTTTATTGTTGGATAGTTTAAAATATGAAAAAGAATATTAGTTAGTTTTGTATTAAGGGAATGATTGAGTTAAGATGTATAATTAGTCTATCCAATATCTAATACTAGTAACATCGATGCATTTGCACACAATTTCAACATGGTTTGAATAAGAACAGCAATTTTTTTGGGAGGGGGGAGGGAACAGCAACACTTGTTTGCTTCGACATGTTGCTATCATTCAAATGAGTTACGCTTATTTAAAACCAAGGATTCCACACGAATCCTAGGCAGAAACAAAAGGACCAATATAGAAGTGTTATTTGCATGATCTCGAGAAAATTACACAACATCAATGGCATATACTATATCCTTTTTGCTTACACGTGCCATAACATATGTGTAAACTTGGAGTCAAACACAGTGTGCTAACTAGTTAATCTCCAATTGAATATTAATGTTAAAATATCACAAGAGTTAATCTCCAATTGTAATATTAATATTAAAATACCTTTAGCATGAGGTTAACAAAACTGTATATATAAATATACGATATCAGTAGCGTGAAATAATTTCAACTCTTCTTCGTTGTAAACTGTCACTGCAAGTGTGATAGCCTATAAATGATAAATCATTCGGACCACTATGAATCAAAAGATTAAAAATTTGTTTCTATAACTTTTGTACCACAATCAATAATATATATATATATATATATATATATATATATATATATATATATATATATATATTGTCTTAATAAAAGAGAATGAAGAAAATTTTGGTTTATGGAGAACTAGCTTAATTAACTATGGTGTACTTAATTGCTTTCAGGTCCTGAATTATTACTTGGAAATTGGAATTGGTAAGCTCGTTGTCACTCACGATCTTGATACTTATGTTCACCTGATTATATTTAAAACTTCAAGAAGAAAACGAAACATTATAACTTTCATGTGAAGAATCATGAGAATAGAATTTCAACTTACTTATAAATTATTTTTTATATACTCTATTTAAATCTGAGTTAGAAAGGACATTAAAAATTAACTGGTGATTATTTTGAAAAATATATAATATTTTTTAAATAATGCATATATATAACTTGTAAATATTTTTGGAAGGCCCTTTGAATTCCAAGAGATCTTTCAATCTTCATGATTATTGATATTTAGTTAACTAGAAATTTTAATTAAAAAAATTAATGTACTTTTAACCCTTTTAAAATTTTTAAAATTGGCCTAACCCATTTTTAAAAAATGTTAGGATTTACCCCCTCAAATTATTAGGTTAACTGAGTTCACCCCTTACCACTAAGTAAACTCGAGTAATTGTTGATGTGTCATACAATCTTTCACATCAATCATGACACATGTCTTTTAAGAATTTAAATATTAATAAAAGGGTCTTATGTGACATACAATGGTCATATGATATGACTCTTCAAAAAATCCCCAATTTAAAACCCTAAATTTGGTCTTCCTTTTTATTCTACCTCTTTCATCAACATCATTCTCCTTTCTTCCAGTCCAACTCTTTAATCTTGTGAATCAACATTTGTTTTACCTTCTCCTTGAGATTGGCAACTATAATTCGATCTGGTGGTTTTCCTTAACTTACTCAATTAGTTGTAGTAGATGCGAATGCAAATGTGAGCAAGAGCACAAGCAAGGATAATTCAGGGAGACCATTCTGAAGGTTCCCTTATTATATGGTAGGTTATGGTTCATCTTATGTCTTTGGTAAGCTTCATAGTTTGTAGCACTTAATCATGCCTATGTGTGTCTTTTGTTTTCCAGACAAGCGACTAGCTATTTTGAATGGTCTGTGAAGGGTACTACACCTGAAGTTGTTTATGTGTGTAAACATACCAATAAGGTCAATCAATTGCGTGAACAAAATACGAGAAGGATTGCAAAGCTTCAAAGGAATTTAAGGGAGAAGAAGATGAAAAACATAGTGTTGCTAATGGGAACTTTTCTTTCATAGGTCATAACCTTTGTCATCATTCTGTGTATAACAATGAAGGGGTAGTGGGATCTTTTTTTAGGGGGGGAGGGGGTATGTGTGTAATGGTTTTTGGTTAGTAGGATTACGCCCCTTAAAAATTTCATTGTTAAGATTTAGCCCCTTTTAAAAAATTAGGGTTAGGATTTAGCCCCTCTAAAAATTAGGGTTTAAGATTTAGTCATCCTTATCAAGTATGTTGTAATGTTATTGTAGTTATTTTTTAAAAGACCTTATTTGGTTGTGTGTAACATGTTGATAGAGTAATATATGGAGTTTCTTCATTCTATATCATATAAGTTTTGTAATTGTCTTGTTGTTGATGTTGAACCATTTTACATGTGAAAAATATACCAATTGGTTGCTTAGTAATGTTAACCACAAAATATGTCCTAATAAGGCACCAACATAATATTGGTATCTCTCACATAAATAGAGGTCAAGCATGACACTTGCAAGAAAGTTAAATTAGATAAGATAATGTTTAACATCAATGAATTACATCAACAAAAGCTACAAAACATAGTTCATTCACAGAACTTAAACCATGTTAACACTATTGCGTTTTTAGGACTGAAGCATTGGTGTTCTCATTCTGTGAATTTGGTAAGTTAGTTATTGAAATAGGATCTGAATTTTAACATTAAATTCCCTGCCATGATCTCACCCTCCTCCCCTACCATGACCTCTTCCTCTGCCATGACCTCTCCCTCTTCCTCTGCCATGACCTTTCCATTTTCCTTTGTCACAACCTCTCCCAACAAGTGTTGTTTTTGGTTGTGGTGTTGCTATTGGTTATGATGCAATAGTTGTTATTGCTTATGGAATTACAGGTTGTGTAGTGCTTCAACCTTGTGCAGGTGTATATGGTCCCACTAGTTGTTTAGTAGTTCCATATTATACAGCAGTTCCAGCTTATGTAGAGGAATCTAGGCCAGCTAATGGTGCTGTCTTATCCTCATTGGTTTCTTATATGAAAATGAACATGTAGACATATTTAGAAAATCAAACCCAAGTTTGTTAGGATTGTATTCAACATAAGGATCCTTTCTCCTCAGCTTCTTGGGTCTGGTCCTCTTTGGTAGAACCTCAAATCCACTAGCGTTAGGCCAGATCATTTAACCATTAACAGGCTTGTTGATAGGTTCATAACATTTCTCATATTTTCCTTCTTATAATACTTTAAAAAATTTCATATTGCATGCCTACAAGATATGCCAATTAACTCCCAATAATTTCAGTTGCATTGCATGTTGTCAATATCAACTATAAATTTATCCACAAAGTAAGTATTGTAACCTCATACAACTTTGCACCAGTCCAATTAGGCATTTGGTTTTTACTAAATTCAACCCCCTCTTTAACCTTTTTTATGGTTTAGGCATGATATTTCATTTTATTTTAAATGTCTTAGTCCTCACATTAGCAAACTTACCTTGGATGCACTCTTTAATCCACTCTAACATTATGATGATAGGCTTATCTGTAGCCTCTAGAATGACAGAGTTGAAAGCCTCACATAAATTATTCATGATAACATCACACTTGGGGTAAAAGGAAAATTCATGCTTACATTATGCCTTTTGGGGTATTTCCATCAACCATTCATAAGCTCTAACATCCAACTCCTTTATCTATTGTATTTTCGTCTCCCGTAGCTGGACATAGGTAGCCTTGCTTGCATTAATCATCCGTTTTTCTAGAAGTGCATCTTCTCCAAACTTCTTCTTAAGGTTTGTGTATAAGTGTCTAACACAATACCTATGCTCCACCCTATCTAATATCCCTCCAAACACTTGTAGTAGACCTTGCATTAAAATATTATTTTAAACTGTATTAATAAAGACATCAAATGATATAGAACGTATAGCAATTGGAAAACAAACATACATACCTTTTATTGATAAAAAAATAAATACATATTTATATATTCCCATATCTCTAATATATTCAAAGAGAAAATTTAGGAACCACCTCCAACTATTTTCTACTTCAACCATTGCAACTTCCAAGAAAGAGTAATAGTTATTTGCATATCTTCCTATTACTACCAAAAGCTACCCAAACTTGGTTTTTAAGTTGCATCCATCAGGCCTGCCTCCTTCAAGAAACCTTGATTTGCAGCCTTCCAAACACATATAATAGCTACAAAATCTAGATGAAATGGATTGCTTTGGTCTGACCAATTCTAACTTATAGGTGGTACCTCTATTAGCCCTTTTTAACTCAACATTATACCTCCATAGCAAGGTATATTATTTTTCAGCCTCACCCTCACCACCCTTAACCTGAACTCCCTCACGCTACAATCCTCTACCTTGACCACTCTCAACATGAACTCCCTCACTCCCTCATATTGTACATCCTCACCCCAACTTAAACCTCACTATCATTTGTTTGACAAACCTGAAATCCAAATTTTTGCCTCTCCAAAGCAAGTTTTACAATACTATATATTGTTTACCTTGGAACAAGTTTTTTAGGGGATACATAAGGCCTATGAGTGGGCATAGACTTCCTCCATCTGCTAGAACTACCCGCACACTTGTTCCTGACCTAGAAGACATGTTGGCAAACTCATGAGGGGTCGATCCACTACCACTTTGAGCATCAAGAAGTCTAAAAATAATGTCGGGTTCCCTTACATTATGCTCAACAAAAGGTCCATCTCATACTTATTTACAGTAGCATAGTTACATATTTCAAAGCATGTGAGTCCTAAGTAATACTTTTGTATTCTTTATCCTTTGCTTTCCTCAACCATAACATGAATTCATCCTTATACCCTAACTCTTTAACAAGTGACACAACCTCAAAATAACTCCATCTGTTTAAATCTAGGTTATAGTACACCTTGCGTTCGGTTCGAAAGGCATGTTTTTCAGTATGTCTCCAGATAGGGCCCCCCATTAGTCCAGCTAGTTAGTGAGCGGTTCTTTCGGGTGAGAAGCGGGCCAGCGGGCATCTCCCGCAACGCAAGCTGCATTGTTCGCCACCATCCAAAAAGCAAAAGATTGGAAAGTCCAGGCTTAATATACATGCATAGATAGTGGTCTAATGACAAGGGCCAACAACGGAAGCTCGGGACGGAGCCGTATGATGCAGAAGTCTCACGTACAGTTCCCTGATAAGGGAGTGGCTACCTACTGGAGCTTCGACCAACCACCACTGGTAAATTCCGCTCTACTAGTCCCTCTTGAAAATGCCCTATATGATATACTATTGCTGAGAAGCTTATACCTACCATAGCAATAAATGAAACAATTCATATACCAATAATGGATGTTACATTCATTAATTATTAATGATAAAAAAGGAATTTAAAGCTCCACAATAGTCACTATACAACAACCCCAAATAGGAAAAACATGTGATTTTTGGTGCTCACCATACCTGACATGTAACTAAAGAATTTTCTGACAACACCCATAACAAAATAAAAAATTAGGGTTAAAAAAAGGAATACTTGAATAGTGAGACACAGATTGCTCCATGCACATGACATATACCAAAGAAGGATGGCACTCCACACCACGAAAAACCATAGCTTTTTCCACCACAAATTCAAAAATGCACACACACGTATGGTTTGAGATGAAGAAGACAAAAGTGATAGAAAGTGATAGCAAGTGAGTTTGATAGTGAGAGTGAAGAATGATAAAAAAAATATATGTTGATTAATTAGAGGATTGAACTTATTTGATTAATTATATTAGGTTTTTAATTTATTTTCTTAATTTAATTAAATATATGATTAATATAGAGTCCATACATAGACCACCTTTAGTTAACTAAATGACATGTGTCACTATAGATGTGGAAGACTATATAACACAGTAGTAGTTAATAGAGCTCACTTAATGTATTATAGATGGTGAAACTAGTTAACCTAATAATTTTCTAGTATATTAAAAGGGGATTAAAAGGGGATTAAATGAATTTTAAAAATTTTAAAAGGGCTAAAAGTATATTAAAACTTAAAAAGATACATATTATTTTATTTTGTTCAGTAACTATAAATGAATATTCATAAATCTTATCAAAACTGTATCAATTTTCTAGTGTATTGCCCTCTGTCGTATCCAACATTATTACTTGCACCATCATGCAAATTAATTAAATATATACATATATATATTTCTTAGTAGAGTAAGAATATTATTGAAACATTTGATTATCTGGTATAGAAAGGTATATATTATTTCAAAGTACTTATCTTATCATTTTCCATTTGGCAAAGCAAAATTATATATGTAAAGAAGGGCAGTCACTTAGAGTGAATTGTTTTCGTGGCAACAGCAAGCATTCGCTTTCAATGGGACACTAGAGATGAACAGTAGTCATTTCAATTACAGGCTGTTGTTGAAAAACAAGAATGTGTCGATGTTATAATGGAGAGGTTATATCGTGCAAGTTAGGCACACAAATACACAAAATCATGTGACCATGTCTTAAAGCACAACTGGATGTACGACATACATCTTCAAAACCACATAAATGAAAATTACATCTTACCTACCAACTATATTAATGCTCGCATTGTCAATAAATTATTTTCAAGTGATTATATATATAAATTAATAAATAAAAATTAACAATTAAAAGTTAGTTTTATTAGTAAAAAAGAGTTGAACTCATCAGATTTGTCAACTTTCAAACTTGACATAGAAGAAACAAAGAATCCAACCAAACACAAGAAACAAAAGAGAGAGAGAGTTTCAAAGAGTGATTGTCTCTATGAAAAAATGCATTGATCAAAAGACTTACAAGAAACAAAGAAGAAGGGGCTATATAAAGAGCTTGAGAAAAGCTAACTACTTGAGAAAAAGAGCAACTAACTTTAACAAACTAATTAATTGAAAAATAATAACTATGGAGGATATGTGTGTCTGTTAATTGGGGGGCTTGTTGGACTTCAGTCGCTCTAGTGCAGAAACATTGTTCCAAGTGTCAGACTAAGTATGACGGATTTTGATGATTGTGATGATGAGAATTTGGGCCCGCGTGTATTGCATTCACAATGACAAAGGAAGAATTACTCATGAACACCTGCGTAACATCCATGCATTGTAATATGTTTGATTAATTTCGGTATGATGTGTGATATATAATTGTGTATAACTTCCCCTTAGAAATGAATTACCTATAGACAAGAAGTGAGATAACGCTAAGTGGGGTAAGCCAGGTCAGGGACGACGTGATATGAGAATAGTGAATGAAGTGAAGCTGAGGCCCGATCCTCAAAGATGTTTTGAAATATGAACTGTGTGGGAGAAACGTCAGAAATGACAACTTCTCCATTGTTTGTGAGTGGGGGGACATTCCTCACCTTTACAACTATCATTTTTTAGATTCGAGAAGAGACCCCGCGAAGAGAACAAGTTTCACCAGAGAAGATTACCCGCAAGAGATAGAGTCATCAACGCGACAGAGTGGTCAACAGCAACAGGGAAACGCCCTCAGTGGGACTATGTCCCTTGTGTCTCGTAGGAGACTGTGTGCCCCTAATGTTTATAGTATGTATAGTTTTTTGAAAATGACCATGTATTATGTAACAATGTTGTATGTTATGTATCTGTTCCACCAAAATTTTCATGTACAAAAAAAACTTCCATATTTTTTCATTACTTAGTAATCTCTCAGCTAAGTAGAATAATCTAGTGGAAATGATTATTCTAGTTAACTGAGGGTGTTATAATAGGTTGACCAATGATTTTAGATCTACAAGAAGATCCTTTTCCATACCATCCCAATCAATACCAACATCCATTCTATATGTAATAAATTTGCAGGGATTGGATATTTCCACTACTATTCCTAGAACTACTTACCAAAATGATGAAGATAAAGAACAAAGATCTATTCGATATATATATATATATAATTAATTGTGATTATAAAATAAACTTATCACCTATATTCTTATAATTATAAATTTATAAAATTGTATTACTGAATTATATTTTCTTTAACTATTATATCTTACAATTATTTTAATGAAACATATTTTTTTAATATTGATTTGGTCTGGGCTAAGGTCCAATATCCGGTCTTGTGACAGTTCTTAACTTTCTCGTTTGCTCTCTGATATTACATCAGTCCAGTAGGGATCCGGTATTAAACCCTCGATTGTAGTGGAGAGTGAAGGTCTTGGAGTGATTCCTCGTACCAAATCACCAGCCTTTATGAGTTGTAGGCGCAAAAAGGGGTGTCACTTGTAAGGACACTTTAACGCTTAAGTCAGTGAAAGTTCTAAGGAATTTCAAACCTCAAGCATAAGGTTAGAGAGAATGTTCCTTTCCCATGTTACGCTGATACATAGGTATTTATACCTTGGAGGAGTGAAAGAACCTTCTTGCTCACCAAGTCTTTCGTACATGGTGTTAGTACTTACTCCGTTATTCTACAGTAAAGCTGACTTGTGATGGTGATGTTCTGCAGCGGCTCTGTCTACCCCACAGTTACTTTGCAGGCGACTTACTCAATACGCTAGGTCATAGGTCAACTCTGAACCTCCGGTATTGAGTGAGTAACTCGCAACGGGGTCAGTCTTAAGGACCTTTCCTGAGACCACACCAAAGTTGAGAGAATAGCTCACACTGGTCATCACATCATACCAGACAACTCTAAGGATATGCGCGATGGTTACCTATTTGGCTCAGATTTGACAGTTACTCTTAATCAATCGAAGAGATTCACCCCGCAGACTCAAGTACGCAAAATGACGTGAAACAGATGTACTGGGTGTCCCCTAGCCATGTTCATAAAAGATACCTCTGTGAGTACCAACTACACTTTGTGGGGATGGACTTAAAATTATAGTGACAATGATCAACACATAAAGGGAAGGAGAAAAATTGTTGTGACAATGCCGGGTTGTTCAACCGTAAATGCACAGGAAATCGATTGGCAGAAGCTCTTGAACCAAAACCCCTATGTCTAGGTTCAACCAGAAGTGATGGAGATCATCTCCAAACACACAAGGTCCGAAGAGGGTATTATGGAGAGACGGTACCCCATCCAATTCAAAGAAGAACAAGAAGAGCGATACATCGATCTACATCGATGGGTTAGGGAGCATATATGCCATATGCCTTCTAACACTCAGACCGTCTTCATGTACGATATACTATTCATTCACCTTAGGGTGAGGTTTCCACTAATGAAGTTTAAAATGGGCGTCCTCCAGTTTCTGGAGTGTGCCCCCACTTAACTATATCCTAATGGATGAGGTCTAGTGTGAAGTTTGGAGGTGTTTGGGGAGCATTTTGGTTTCATCCCCACGATGGAGCTATTCTTCTCAATCTGTCAGGTCGTTCATCGATTCAACCCCGATGACAGCTTAAGCTTTATTAGCTTCAAAATTATGGGCTTCCAGCCCTTCACCGAGGCAGCCAAGTCAGGTAGCAACTCTTACAATAAGTGCTTTATAAAAGTGCAAGTTCGGCCAGACGTGTCGGCCTTCTGGGAAAGTGAGGACGTGATCCCTAAATTCCCAGTCTTATAGACCTACGAGCACTTCCTTATGATTGGGGCGGCTTTCATAGTGGAGGAGGATGAGTTATCCCCCGAGTCCATGAAGGTAGTCTAGGCTCTACAGGAATACAATACCACTCGCCCAAAGATTTCATGCAAACGACTTCTTAGTTCCTCCACAACAAGAGAAGTTAAACTTCGTAATATTTCTTAAGAAGAATCTTTGCATTGTATGTTCAAATTTCTGTGGTCTAAACCCTTTTATCATTACTATTTGCAAGTGAAATCGAAAGCTTCAGCCCCATGGAAGCATTAAGACAGTTGCGGACTGAGGCGACCGCTGTGGCCGCTAAAAACACAATCCGGGCTAAAAGGAACACCTGGAAAGCTGATGTCGTTGTCCTCAGATTTAAGGATAAGGCCATGCCGAGCATCTCACTGAAGGGAGGAGTCGACGAAGAACAAACCCTACATACCCATGAAATCCCGTGCCTGGGGATTGATGATCAGGCCGTTGTTAATATCACCCATGAGATACAGTCAAAAAGGAGAAATGACACTGAGCCCAATTGGAAGAGGCAAGGCCAGCATCAAACAGAGGGTCCATCATTCTGTTGCAAGAAGGCTAAAAATAAAGATGTGGCGTAAGAAGAAGCCAACCCTCAGGGGAAACTAGGGGTGTCTGGCTACTGCTTATGGGAGGATCCAGACCTTGATAAAATAAAGGTTGCAGTAGATGCGGGTCGGTGGCACCTGTAGGAGATTGAAGGATTGCTAGATTCCCTTAAAAAGCTTGTTGACCGCATGAGGAAAGCTTTATCCTCTATAATAAGGTCCAGAGTCTAGACGCCACTCTACAGGCTTCCATTGAGGAAAATTCATTGTTGAAGGAGGTAGTCAAGACTAAGGGCCAAGCCTTGGAGGACAGGCAAACAAATTTAGCTACTTTGAATAGGGAGATGGAGCAGCTTAAAGAATAAAACTATAGGCTGACAGAAGAAAATTTGAAGCTTGGCAGGACAGGGCGGATGTTATCGTTGAGAATTCTGAAGTTGTTGCAGGAGAAACGACTGTGCCGTCATCTAAGGAAGCTTCACCCTCGTGACTATCTCCTTGATTTTATTGAATTCCTCCCTTGGTCTTCCATCACTTTATTATAGTAGGACGCTATAGCCTTTTCCCGGGATAGGCTCTAGGTTTCTTGATTTTTGAAAATTTTCAACACTTATGAATGACAATACTATGCTGCATTTTTGTTATATCTCGGTACATGCATTTAGAAATATATTAAGAGATCCACCTTTGCTTTTGTGAGCACCTCAGACATAATTTTCCAAGTCCCGTAGGACGTTCTATAAACTGTACATTACCCTTTGTGAATGGACTTGCATAGGCTATCGTACGCGGAAAAAGGGCTTTGACAAAAACCCAAGTCATTAACTTGCACCACTCATTAGGGCTTAGTACATTTTTAATAATAACCAATATTTGTCGCTCGTCTAGGTCAAGTAACCAACCCTTGTTTAAGGGACTGAGGTGCCGCTCGTTGGGGTCCGGTACTGTAACACCCCTATTTTTATTTTTATATTAAAATTTTGAAGGAATTAAATTATGGTTCTTTAGAACTTTTTAATCTACGTATTATTTATGATTTTTTGGAATTTTTTTTGGAATTTTTGAATTATTTTAATAAAATAATATATTTTAAATAATTTTAAATTCATATAAAGTGACTTAAAATTAAATATATTTATAAGAAAGTGAATTTAAATTATAAGAAAATTTTCTAAAATCTATTTCAAGAAGACTTATCTAAAACTTATCGGTTTGAGAAAAATCTTGATTTTTTCCAATCGCTAAAAAATTGGGAACGTATCAATAAATTTTTATTAACAGAAAATTTTAGATTTTTAAAATATAAACTTTATATTACTTATTATAAAATTAGTGAGGACTGATATAATATCGCTAAATTTCAAAAAGGACTGATTTTGAATATTTAAATATACCGAGTGAAAGGTTACTATTTGGCTTAATAATTCTGCCGACAGTTACTATGCAAAACACTGTGCATGTATGAAATTTCCAAAAAATGCACAGTAACCAGGTTTGAAATTTCAAAAAATGCACCGTACTTTTATATTAAAATAATGGAATGTATAGTAATTTTTTTCCTATAAATATAATATTATTTGCTGAGAGTGAGTAAGAAGATCTCTTAAAACATGAGTGAAAACCCTCATCCCAGCGTTGTAAGTCTCTCTTCAAAAATTTCCCTTTCTGTTCCTGAATCCTGTAAAAAGACCCTTTCAAACAAACTCGAAAACCTTATTGAGTATACCTTTGTCCCAGAGGATGCTCAAATAGAGAGTGTTGTACCCCCTCTTCTGAATCCTTACAATGTTTTCAGAAGACATAAATCCAACTTTACCTGGTCCGTAAAAAAGCTTATTTCTACCCTTAGACCTGGAGCAAAAGAAGTCATCCAGACTTCAAAGCTTGATTCTTGTCCTCTTCATGCAACCTCTGCAGAACAGTATATAGATCTGGAAATAAATCTAGACCTAATCAAATTATGGCAGAAAGAAGGATATGTTGCACTACATCTAGGTGCAGTTCGGTTAATCCTAACCCTCCATGGAAGAAAAGGCATGCCTGTTACAGCCAGAGTCTCTCTTATAGACTCTACCTTCCATCATTATGAAGATGTAGTGATTGGCACAGTCCTCACAACACTTAATGCAGGAAGTGTGGTTTTAACCATATCTCCAAATTTTAATGTCCATCTGAAAGACGCGACTCTTCCACATTGGTTCCAAGTTCAAGTCCAACTTATTGGAGCCCCTCAGGACTCGGATGCGTTCAAAGCTACTCTGAATCACCAGATTATATTCAGAGTACAAGATCATCTCTTTGATCTTCCAGTAGATTCTAAAATCTCAGAAAATGCTTTGATGGTGATACCAAATTCTGAGGAGAAAACTTTATCAATTATCCAGGTTCCCAGACAAATCCCTAGAGAAGAGTTATTAAAACTCATTCTTATGGAATGGATTAGTGACTCTGAGGCATAGAAAAAACAATTGAAACCTATAGTGTCTACTGAGTTATCATTTAAGAGACTCACTGATGGTAGAGTAAAGACTATCTTCAAGTCTGAAGGAGAATCTTCCTCCTCTTCAACCAACCCAGTCTTCTCAACTATGATGATCACCCTTGGAGAACAGGAAAAGAAAATTCCTGTTTATTCATTCAAAGCTGATGGAACACCCATTTATAGTGACAAGATAAATGGTCACTTTATATGGGATGTGGCACCTGAAATGTGTGATCCAGATTGTGATTGCTGCATGGACTATGATAGCAGCGACTATGATGACAGTGACGATGATGAGCCAAGAAGGAGAAAGAAGAAAAAGTCTCCTTGCACTCCTAAGAAACCTGAAAGGAGATTTGATCCTAATAATGGACCTTGGGTTGGAATAAAAAAGAAGTATGAGCCTCTTCCTTTCTATGAAGAAGCTTTGAAAATCCTCAAAAAACATAAATATCCTTCACCACCAAATGACCCGTCCTTAGTTACATGGCCTCCACCAACTAAATCATCTTCAAAACCTTTACCTGTACAAAAGTGTAAACCCGTTGAACCACTTCCCAAACAGACAACCATACCACAAGCATGTATGATGTTCTCGTCCACTTCAGCCTCTTATAATGCAAACTTTCCTTCCTTGGAAAGAAAAGTTGATCCTGTGAAAAAGATACAGACTAGACCCTTTGTAGTTCCTTCTGAAGTAAACACTGGTGGATCAACAAGGCCAATTACTCAAGCAGAAGAAGTAATGAATTGGCAAACTGAAAATGTTATGGCTCAGAATGAATTCTTGCAGAACATGGACAAGAAAATTGACAAGATTGCTGACTCCTTAGATAAGGAGATTAAAAATATGTCCCAAAGGCTGCAAGATCATTATTTCGAAATAAAGCAAAAAATGGCACAGCTTGAGGTAGAAGTACAAAAATTGAAGGGAGAAAGGATCAGCTCCACTTTTGTTGAAAAAGAAAGAGAGCTGAGAAAGGTCAAAGCTCAGTATGAAGAATTAAGAGGATATGTTGCCTCTAAAAGCAAAAAACCTTCTCTTAAAGAAAGTTTTTTTGAACCAGATCCTTACTTTATACCACCTTCAAAAATCTTTGCATCATATACTCCATAAACTATACAAAATCCTAGCCCATTTATTCCTCCAAACCTTACCTTGAGAAAGTTTGATCCTATTGGGAAAAGAAAAGAATAATCTATTCCTCCTCCCAATAAAAATAATGAAGAAGATTCTGTCTCAGAAGAATCTCCCATACAAACTCCTAAGCTTTCTTTAATGGTTTCACATAAACCATTGTCTTATATAATGCCGTTGATGTATTCTCAAAACAAAGAAGAAGAGTACGAATCCACTCAAGAAGAAACCTTCTCTGAAGGAGATTGGCAAAACACTGAGTTGAATTCCACTGAAGCAGAAACAGTGTATGATGAATATGCTGATATCTCAAGAATTCTAATGGTGAGACAAGATGAAACATCTACTCCGCTTGGATTAGATCCCAGAGAAATAAACACCCATGTTTATAATGGGTCTTCATTTTTCTCCATATATGGAATTCCTCCTTCTCGGTGAAATAAAAAATTCCTTGAGTTCAAAGCCTGGATGGATGCAAAAATCGTCCAACATGAAGAATCATATAAGGTGGTTGAAGAGTTTTGTGCTAGAATGACCGGAGTTCTCAAAGAATGGTATCAATCCATTGGTCTAGTAAATCAAGAACAACTCTACAGCCAACCTATTTCAGATGTATTCATTTTCTCCAATTTCACTTCCTGGGAGACATTTCTGTGATTGAGAAAGAAGCCAGGAAAGAGTATTTTGAGATGAAATGTTGTTCGTTAAAAAAGGCAGATCTCGAAAGACATTATCAGAGAAAGTCTCAGAGATTTTATCAGTTAAATGGATTTAATGATCCAAGTCTCAAAAATACTTATATAAGTTCTCTCCTAGAAGAACTTCAAGAAGAAATGTGGAGAATTTTGCAAGCAGCCAACAAAAATGTTATAGAGATAACACTTGGAGAAATTCACCAAGTTGGAATGGTTGCTTTGGACAAGATCTGTAGCCAACAGAGCTTGATAGAAAAGATACTGAACAACCAGAAAAAGTACAAGGGCATTTGTAATAAGAAGTATCTGAAGATAAAGTGTGACAAAGAAAACTGTATATGCAAAAATTCAAAGCTTCACTCTTCAAAGAAAGAAAAGAAAAATAAGTCCTCGTACAAAAGAAAAAAGAAATTCCGATTCTTCAAGAAGAAACCTTTCAGAGGAAAAAACAAGGGCCAGAGGTGCTTCATCTGTAAAAAGAAAGGACACTTCTCTAAAGATTGTCCATAAAACAAAGAGAAAGCAGTAAAGCTATTGCATACATTAGCAATAGAAGAGAATGATGATGTTGAATCCCTCTTTGAAGAACAAAGTTCTCCAAACAACAAAACTGCTTTTGCCCTTGAAGAATCTGAAGAAGAAACATCAAGTTCAGCAGACTCTGAAAGTTCAGCCGAGCCTGAACATTTCCCAGTTCTAAGGATCCAAGAAGTTCAAAAAGATCCAACAATAGCTTCAGCTGAACTCCCTCCTTTACCAAATCTTGAGGTATACATCCTCCCATCAAAATATGATGTTCCTATAAAGGTGATCGCCTTTATTGACACAGGAGCTCAAAGAACATTCATGAATCCGGCTATTTTACCTTCCCATGCCTGGAAGAGTCACAAACAAAGTTTCAAAGCTGCCAATGGAGAATCATTTGAAACCAATCTGATAACCAAGTCCAAAATTGGAATTAAGATATTTCCAGACTGCACAATTTGGACAAAAATTATTGGGTCAGATTTGCCGGAGAAAGACATACTGATCGGAAGAGATATCCTGATTAAAAATCAAAAACTGCAGATTCTAGCAAATGGAGTAAAACACAAAAGGAATTTCAAGCCTTTTTGTCAAATTCCAAGACTTTTCTCTTTGGCAGAAGTTCCTCCTGAATTTGTAGAGATCCGAGATCAGTTGATAAAGTTATGTGCTGAAGGCCATGATCTTTTCCAACATCCTAAACCATTGTGGAAAAGAGAAGAGTTCTATGTGAATTTACCTTTCAAAATGAATGAAGACGTTAATCCCACCAAAGCTACACACCTGAGAATGTCTCCCTCAGAACTCAAAATGGCACAAGCACAATGCCAAGAACTGATGAGGCAAGGATTAATTGAACCCACGAAATCTGAGTGGGCTTGCACGGCCTTCTATGTCAACAAAAAATCAGAACAAGTTAGAGGAAAGAAAAGACTTGTTATTGACTACAGGCCATTAAACTTTTTTCTCAAAGATGATAAGTTCCCCATACCAAAGATCAGCTCATTGTACACTTACATCAAAAATGCCTTCATCTTCTCAAAATTTGATTTAAAATCGGGTTTTTGGCAATTAGGCTTAAATCCAAAAGACCGTCCAAAAACAGGATTTTGTATCCCAAATGGACACTATCAGTGGATTGTCTTGCCTTTTGGGCTTAAAGTTGCCTCATCACTATTTCAAAAGGCCATGGTTCGAGTATTTGAACCCATTCTACACAGTGCTCTCATCTATATTGATGACATCCTACTATTCTCTCCTGATGAAGCTAGTCATAACCAACTTCTTCAACAATTCCATTCTATCTGCAACAGTTATAGAGTCATGCTTTCTACAAGAAAATCTAAAATTGGAACAAAAGAGGTTGACTTTCTGGGAATGCGATTTGCCCAAGGAAAATCTCATCCTCAGCCTCATCTTGCAGAAGATCTTCCAAACTTCCCTGATGAGAATATGTCTACCAAACAAATTCAATAATTCTTAGGAATTCTGAATTATGTTAGGGACTTCATTCCTCATATTTCTCACCATACTTCAAAGCTTTCTAAGATGCTTAGAAAGAATGCACCACCATGGGGAAAGGAGCAAACTGAGGCTGTTAAATTTCTGAAAGAAGCAGCTAAGTATCCTCTGCCATTGAAAATTCATGGAGAAGGAAAAAGGATATTACAGACAGATGCAAGTGATCATCATTGGGGAGCAGTTCTGATAGAAGAAATCGGAGGACAAAAACTCTATTGTGGACATGCCAATGGGCAGTTCACCAATGGTGAACTTCATTATCATACCACCTACAAAGAAACTCTTGCTGTTAAATATGGAATCAAGAAGTTTGACTTCCATCTTCGAGGTCACCAATTTGAGGTACAACTTGATAACTCTTCATTTTCAAAAATGTTAGAGTTCAAAAACAAAATTCCACCAAATCCTCAAATCCTCAGGCTAAAAGAATGGTTTTCAAGATATGATTTTACTGTGAAACACATCCAAGGGAAAAATAATCTGATCCCAGATTATTTATCCAGAAAACAATCTTTTGAAAAACCAATCCCAATAATTTCATCCTCTCATTCTTATCCCCTCATCATGATGAACACTAAAATACCATCTTCATCATCATCTTCTCCATCCAAATTTCCCCAATTTCCTCGTGAGTTCAAATATATGAAAGGAGTAAGACCTGCAGAGATAAAACTCTTTGCCAAAACTCATATTTTTCATTATTTGGTAATTTCCCTCCAAAAACACAGAATCCTTCCAAAAACAACTTGGTTTAATCCTGATAAACCTTTCTTGAACATCTTTGGACTCTTTCTTAGAAAACTCTTTCAAGAAGAAGACATGTGGTATCTATGGTGTGCGACAGTAATGTATAATTATCCCATCATATTTCCTACATGGATTATGATGAATACCCTGGAAACAACTAAAGATCCTGATTATAGTTCTTCTCTCATCAAGACTTTTATGAGCTGGTATCAACCTCTGGAAAAATGGATAAAAGATTTAAAAAGAGAGATTGATTTTATGAAAAATAAGACGGATCAATTAAGTTACAGTTTCTACACAGTAACTTTGCTTCACCGGCCTTATTTTAAAAATCCCCAAACCAAGAGGTTATACACTCATAATCAAGTGAAAATTTAGAGGACCTATTCCAAATTTGAAGAATTCATGAATGATTATAAAGCACCAGATCTTCCACAAGAAGAATTAATAATTTATCTTTATGAAGTTAACATGGCAGATTCAAGTCTCAAAGAGAGAAATTCAACATGTTCAATTTTAAGTCATGTAGATGTCATATGCCCTCCTGAAAGTGATTGGATAAATTTTTATGATCGACCCGAAGCAGTTCCAGAAGAAGAAATCAAGAAAGTCCCAAAGGTTCCTAGACCATATGAAGCTTATCATATAATAATGGCTAAAGATGAACAATCCTATGATGATAGGGTTTTTCATTACAAGGAACCAGAAGAAGACTCAAGTGATGAAGATCCGATCGAAAACTGTGGGCCCAGTCATGAATGTATTTACAAGGACTAAAGAGACACGTGCCTGAAAAGAATCCGAATCTTATCTCAAAGTCAAGATCAAGATCGAAGACCTTATCTGTTTGTCGGCCACTTTACTTTATCTCTTTGTCGGCCACCTTATCTTATGTTATTTTCCACGTGTCATTATAATATAGCATGTAATCTATGTAACCTTATCACCTTATCTTGAATAGTTTCTAAATCCCTGCCTATAAAAGGGATCCTCTTGTAAGATAGAAGGCAAGAGTTCGAGAGAACAAAAGCCTTTCATAAATAAACTTCGTGTGCTTTATAAAATATGAGTTTCTAATTTCTCTCCTTTCTTCTGAAAACTCAAAGCGGTAGTATTATGCTATAGACACTATTCCGATCAAGAGATACAATAATCATAGACATAAAGTTTGCTCTACACTTGCCTTGTATAAGGATCCTGTGTATCAGAAATATGTCGAAAAAGGTCCATGCTACGATCCTTCTTAGCATAGATGTAAATGCCAAAATTGGTGACCATGATTGCAAGAGTAGGCTTGAGGTTGCCGAAAATGCATTGTCTGTATGTTTTGGTGTTTATATTTATGTTAAGGAGGCTCTCGGCCAGCAGTGGTATCAGAGCCTAATCGGTATCAAATTATTGTATCTCTTTTTCTTGAAGCGGGTGAATATGGTATAATATTATTAGCTGAGAGTGAGTAAGAAGATCTCTTAAAACATTTCTTAATATAGTAGTGCTAGTGAGATAGTAGTGAAAGTGAGAGAGAGAAATATAATTTTTTAGAAGAAGGTTCTGCTGAAATTCTAAGGTACGAATACCTTTCTTTTATATTTTTTAGGGTTATTTTTATATCGTTTTTAGAAATCTATTATTATACTGGAAATAATATTATTTTAAGTTACTATTCTGAATAGTAAAATACTATTTCAATAGTAAATTACTATTCAAATAGTAAATTACTATTTACTGTTACTATTTACCTTTACTATTCATGATTTACTATTTATCGTTACTATTCACGATTTACTATTTACTATTACTATTCACGATTTATTATTTATTGTTACTATTCACGTTTTACTATTTACTGTTACTATTCACGATTTACTATTCACGATTTACTATTCATTATTCACTATTCACTATTCAAAATTTACCATTTCTGTTTTAAGTAGTAATCTTAATTTTCATCTTGTAACTATATTAAAATGAAATTGGTATGTTCTAGAACTCGGAGACGAGGCATGCACAGATTTACAATAACGAACCAGTATACAAGAGGTAAGGGGGAGTGAGATAAGAATATAATATGAAAAGACATAAGAATAATGGGAGGAGTCCCCTACTCCTTTTAAATTAAATAATAATATTATTTTAAAATATTAACTTTTAACTTAAAATTTATAATAAAATTTAAATTAAATATCTGATGTAACTAACTCTAAAATACCTATGCAAATATCTGGATAACCTATGCAAACTGGACTGAACCTATGCAAGGACTTGGATTATTATGACCTGTATGGACTTATGGACTGAACTATACCTATGCGAGTATTGGACTATATGGACCTACATAGACCCATGTAAGAAATGGACTATAAAGACTCAAAATCAATCTTATTAATCTAAATAACCATTAAGATTTGAATTACATTATGAGTGATATTTAATTTATTTGAATTGTTTATAATTGATAATATTTGATTTTGATTGATATTTAATTGTGATTAATAATATTTGATGTAATTGATGATATTCAGTTATAATTGATAATGCTTGATTTTGATTGATGATTTTGTGATGTGGAGTTTGAGCATATAGCGAACATGACAGAAAACTAAAACTCAGTAAGAATTTTCTTACCTTACTCTTTAAATTTTTATTACTTTAAATCTTCTCTTCTTAGAAATTATTTTTATTAACTTTATTTTCAATATTTAGAATAAAAAAATAGTATTTATTTTAGAAAGAAGACATTTTATGAAAATTAATTTATAACAAATTGAGATAATTAAATCTTGAATTAAAGAAAAATTTTGTAATTTTAAGTATTTTTGGTTAATGATTTAAAGATTATTCTCTTTTAATAAAATAAAATTTTCAAAAGAAAATTATTTTATTTTTCCAACTTAATAACTAAAGATATTTGGAAATAATTGAGAATTTGATCTTGTTAAGATTCAATTTGAGAAAGATTATGTAAAAGTTTTATATGAAAAAGTTTTGAGATATTTAAGGCTTAGAAACTCAATTTCAGTGAGATTCGAAAACTGTACCAAATTTATTTCTGTGGGACATAAATTTAGAGAATGAGAAAATATACAGTTTATTGAAATGATGTTGTAAACCTTTAAGGTATTTAATAATTGAATTTCTAAAAGCCTTAACCAACTAAATACGTGAGTAGTTCATGCATCATGAATCATTAAAGTGAAATTAAATGATATTGTCTGGGGACGGATTATAGAAACCGAGGATACATTAGAGGAGCCTTAATTACGAGCCTTGGGATGAGAGGGTGTGAAAGGGTGCTTCAGGGGACCTGGGGTAGCTCCCTAGTGTCGGGTACTTTCACAATAAAAACTTTCTCAATCTGACTAGTCTCTAAATGTTTCCATGCCAGTTGAGTTGTTCATATTATTATTATCCGGACTTATGGAACAGTGTAAGCTCCTGGTTGGCCCAGTGTAAATTAAAATTTAAGGGCCCAGATAGCAGTGATGATGATGATGAACCCAGAAGGAGAAAAAAGAAGTCTCCTTGTAAATCTCCTAAGAAGCCTGAAAGGAGATCTGATCCTGATAATGGACCCTGGGTTGGAATCAAAAAGAAGTACGAGTCTCTTCCCTTCTATGAAGAAGCTCTAAAGATCCTCAAAAAACATAAATACCCTTCACCACCAAATGACCCATCCTTAATCACATGGCCTCCACCAACCAAACCATCTCCAAAACCTTTACCTGTACAAAAGTGTAAACCTGTTGAACCACTTCCCAAACAGACAACTATACCACAAGCATGTATGATGTTTTCCTCCACTTCAGCCTCATATAATGCAAATTTTCCTTCCTTGGAAAGAAAAGTTGATCCTGTTAAGAAGATACAGACGAGACCCTTTGTGGTTCCTTCTGAAGTAAACACTAATGGATCAACAAGGCCAATTACCCAAGCAGAAGAAGTGATGAATTGGCAAACTGAGAATGCTGTAGCTCAGAATGAATTCTTGCAGAACATGGACAAGAAGATTGATAAGATTGCTGACTCCTTAGACAAGGAGATTAAAAACATGTCCCAAAGGCTGCAAGATCATTATGGCGAAATAAAGAAAAAGATGGCACAGCTTGAGGCAGAAGTACAAAGATTAAAGGGAGAAAGGATCAGCTCCACCTTTGTTGAAAAGGAAAGAGAATTGAGAAAGGTCAGAGCTCAGTATGAAGAATTAAGAGGATATGTTGCCTCTAAAACCCAAAAGCCTTCTCTTAAAGAAAACTCTTTTGAACCAGATCCTTACTTCGTTCCACCCTCAAAAATCTTTGCATCATATACTCCTCAACCTATACAAAATCCTACCCATTTATTCCTCCAAACCTTATCTCGAGAAAGTTTGATCCTATTGGAAAAAGAAAGGAACAATCTGTTCCTCCTCCCACCAAAAATGATGAAGAAGATTCTGTGTCAGAAGAATCTCCCATACAAACTCCTAAGCTTTCTCTAATGGTTTCGCATAAACCATTATCCTATGTGATGCCTCTGATGTATTCCCAGAATAAGGAAGAAGAGTGTGAATCCACTCAAGAAGAAACCTTTTCTGAAGGAGATTGGCAAAACACTGAGTTGAATTCCACTGAAGCAGAAACAGTATATGATGAATATGCTGACATCTCAAGAATCCTGATGGTGAGACAAGATGAAACATCTACTCCGCCTGGATTAGATCCCAGAGAAATAAACACCCCTGTGTATACTGGGTCTTTATTTTTCTCTATAGATGGAATTCCTCCTTCTCAGTGGAATAAAAAATTCCTTGAGTTCAAAGCTTGGATGGATGCAAAAATTGTCCAACATGAAGAATCATATAAGGTAGTTGAAGAGTTTTGTGCTAGAATGACTGGAGTTCTTAAAGAATGGTATCAATCCATTGGTCCGGTAAATCAAGAACAACTCCACAGCCAACCTATTTCATATGTGATTCATTTTCTCCAATTTCACTTCCTGGGAGATATTTCTGTGATTGAGAAAGAAGCCAGAAAAGAGTATTTTGAGATGAGATGTTGCTCGCTAAAAAAAGCAGATCTCGAAAGACATTATCAAAGAATGTCTTAGAGATTTTATCAGCTAAATGGATTTAATGATCCAAGTCTCAAGAATACTTATATAAGTTCTCTCCCAGAAGAACTTCAAGAAGAAATGTGGAGAATCTTGCAAGCAGCCAACAAAAATGTTACAGAAATGACACTTGGAGAAATTCACCAAGTAGGAATGGTGGCTCTAGACAAGATTTGCAGTCAGCAGAGCTTGATAGATAAAATGCTAAATAATCGGAAGAAATACAAGGGCATTTGTAAGAAGAAGTATTTGAAGATAAAGTGTGACAAAGAAAATTGTGTCTGCAAAAATTCAAAGCTTTATTCCACAAAGAAAGAAAAGAAAAACAAGTCCTCGTACAAAAGAAAAAAGAAGTTCCGATTCTTCAAAAGAAAACCCTTCAGAGGAAAGAGCAAGGGCCAGAGATGCTTCATCTGTAAGAAGAAAGGACACTTCTCCAAAGATTGTCCTCAAAACAAAGAGAAAGCAGTAAAGCTATTGCATACATTAGCAATAGAAGAAGATGACGATGTTGAATCTCTTTATGAAGAACAAAGTTCTCCGAACAACAAAACTGCTTTTGCCCTTGAAGAATCTGAAGAAGAAACATCAAGTTCAGCAGACTCTGAAAGTTCAGCCGAGCCAGAACATTTTCCAGTTCTAAGGATCCAAGAAGTACAGAAAGATCCAACAATTGCTTCAGCTGAACTCCCTCCTTTACCAAATCTTGAGGTATACATACTTCCATCAAAATATGATGTTCCTATAAAGGTAATTGCCTTTATTGACACAGGAGCTCAAAGAACATTCATGAATCCGGCTATTTTACCTTCCCATACCTGGAAGAATCACAAACAAAGTTTCAAAGCTGCCAATGGAGAATCATTTGAAACCAATCTGATAACCAAGTCCAAAATTGGAATTAAGATATTTCCAGACTGCACAATTTGGACAAAAATCATTGGGTCAGACTTGCCGGAGAAAGATATACTGATCGGAAGAGATATTCTGATTAAAAACCAGAAGTTGCAGATTCTTGCAAATGGAGTAAAGCACAAAAGGAATTTCAAGCCTTTTTGTCAAATTCCAAGACTTTTCTCTTTGGCAGAAGTTCCTCCTGAATTTGCAGAAATCCGAGATCAGTTAACAAAGTTATGTGCTGAAGGCCATGATCTTTTCCAACATCCTAAACCATTATGGAAAAGAGAAGAGTTCTATGTGAATTTACCCTTCAAGATGAATGAAGATGTTAATCCCACTAAAGCCACACATCCGGGAATGGCTCCCTCAGAACTAAAAATGGCACAAGCAGAATGCCAAGAACTGATGAAACAAGGTTTGATCGAACCCACAAAATCTGAGTGGGCTTGCACAGCCTTCTATGTCAACAAAAGATCAGAACAAGTCAGAGGGAAAAAGAGACTTGTTATTGACTACAGGCCATTAAACCTTTTCCTTAAGGATGACAAGTTTCCCATACCAAAGATTAGTTCACTGTACACCTACATAAAAAATGCCTTCATCTTCTCAAAATTCGATTTAAAATCGGGTTTTTGGCAATTGGGCTTAAATCCAGAAGATCGCCCAAAAACAGCATTTTGTATTCCAAATGGACACTATCAGTGGACTGTCCTGCCTTTTGGGCTTAAAGTTGCCCCATCACTATTTCAAAAGGCAATGGTTCGAGTATTTGAACCTATCCTGCACAGTGCTCTCGTCTACATTGACGACATCCTACTCTTCTCTCCAGATGAAGTTAGCCATAACCAGCTTCTCCAACAATTCCATTCTATCTGCAACAGTTATGGAGTTATGCTCTCTGCAAGGAAATCTGAAATTGGAACAAAAGAGGTTGACTTTCTAGGGATGCGATTTGCCCAAGGAAAATATCATCCTCAACCTCATCTTGCAGAAGACCTTCCAAGTTTCCCTGATGAGAACATGTCTACCAAACAGATTCAACAATTCTTAGGAATTTTGAATTATGTTAGGGACTTTATCCCTCATATCTCTCATCATACCTCAAAGCTTTCCAAGATGCTTAAGAAGAATGCACCACCATGGGGAAAAGAGCAAACTGAAGCTGTTAGATTCCTGAAAAAAGCAGCTAAGAATCCTCCGCCATTGAAAATTCCTGGAGAAGGGAAAAGAATATTACAGACAGATGCAAGTGATCATCACTGGGGAGCAGTTCTGATAGAAGAAATTGGAGGACAAAAACTGTATTGTGGACATGCTAGTGGACAGTTTACCAATGGTGAACTTCATTATCATACCACCTACAAAGAAACTCTTGCAGTCAAATATGGAATCAAAAAGTTTGACTTCCATCTTCGAGGTCACCAATTTGAGGTACAACTTGATAACTCTTCATTTCCAAAAATGTTAGAATTCAAAAACAAAACTCCACCAAATCCTCAAATCCTCAGATTGAAAGAATGGTTTTCAAGATATGATTTTACTGTGAAACATATCCAAGGGAAAAATAATCTGATCCCAGATTATTTATCCAGAAAACAATCTTTTGAAAAACCAATCCCAATAATCTCATCCTCTCATTCTTATCCTCTCATCATGATGAACACTTAAGTACCATCTTCATCATCATCTTCTCCATCCAAATTTCCTCAATTTCCTCCTGAGTTCAAATATATGAAAGGGGTAAGACCTGCAGAGATAAAACACTTTGCCATAACTCATATCTTTCACTATTTGGCAATTTCCCTCCAAAAACACAGAATCCTTCCAAAAACAACTTGGTTTAATCCTGATAAACCTTTCCTGAATATTTTTGGACTTTTTCTTGGAAAATTTTTTCAAGAAGAAGATATGTGGTATCTGTGGTGTGCGACAGTAATGTACAATTATCCCATCATATTTCCTACATGGATTATGATGAACACACTGGGAACAACCAAGGATCCTGATTACAGTTCTTCTCTCATCAAGACTTTCATGAGCTGGTATCAACCTCTAGACAAATGGATAAAAGATTTACAAAGAGAAATTGATTTCATGAAAAATAAGACGGATCAATTAAGTTACAGTTTCTACACAGTAGCTTTGCTTCACCGTCCTTATTTTCAGAATCCCCAGACCAAGAGGTTATATACTCACAATCAAGTAAAAATTTGGAGGACCTATTCCAAATTTGAAGAGTTCATGAATGATTATAAATCACCAGATCTTCCACAAGAAGAATTAATGATTTATCTTCATGAAGTTAACATGGCAGATTCAAGTCTTAAAGAGAGAAATTCAACATGTGCAATCTTAAGTCATGTAGATGTCATATGCCCTCCTGAAAGTGATTGGATAAAATTCTATGATCGACCTAAAGCAGTCCCAGAAGAAGAAATCAAGAAAATTCCAAAAGTTCCTAGACCATATGAAGCTTATCAGATAATAATGGCCAAAGATGAGCAATCCTATGATGATAGAGTTTTTCATTACAAGGAACCAGAAGACTCAAGTGATGAAGATCCGATCGAAAACTGTGGGCCCAGTCATGAGTGTATCTACAAAGACTAAAGAGACGCGTGATTGAAGAGAATCAGAATCTTATCAAGACTAAAGACTTTATTTCTTTGTCGGCCACTTTACTTTATCTTTGTCGACCACTATCTTTGTCGACCTTATCTTATCTTTTATTGCTTTCCACGTGTCATTGTAATATGGTGTGTAATCCGTGTAATCTTATCTTCTTATCGCGAATAGTGTCAAGATCCCTGCCTATAAAAGGGACTCTCTTGTAAGATACAAGGCAGAGGTTCGAGAGAACTAAGCCTTTCATAAATAAACCTTGTGTGTTTTAAGAAATTATGAGTTTCTAACTTCTCTTCTTCTTCTGAAAGCTTAAGGCGATAGTATTATGCTATAGGCACTATTCCGATCAAGAGGTACAATAATCATAAGACATAGAGTATGCTCTACACTTGCCTTACTTAAGGATCCTGTGTATCAGAAATATGTCAGAAAAGATCCATGCTACGATCCTTCTTAGCATAGATGTAAATGCCAAAATTGGTGACCATGGTTGCAAGAGTAGGCTTGAGGTTGCCAAAAATGTATTGTCTGTATGTTTTGGTGTTTATGTTTATGTTTATGTTAAGAGGGCTCTCGGCCAGCAGTGATTGTGACTGATATTATTATATATTAATTTGTGAAAACTCTTTGTTGCTTATGTCTTATTCGAGAATATTATATTCTATTTCTCACTCCTTTCTCCGTGTTTTTTTTTCATATATTCTAAATTGATGGTTCAGAGGGAAGTATCGAAGAATCTCGGCAGTAAATATAGCACGTTCTAGAAAGGGAGCTCGGTATGAATACCGTGGTCCAATGAATAAATAATGTTAATAAGTAACTGCTTTTGGGCCATGGAGTTTCCTCTCTTTCTTATAATGTTTAATGTTTATTTTCTTCGGATGAATGTACAATTACTTTATAAAGTTTTAATAATATTTATGAGGTATTTCAGAAATAATGTATGTAATTTATTCCAATAGTTTCTTTTTAACAATCATATCTTTAAAAAAAAATTTACGAATTTATTAAGGTGTAATAGAGGGTGTTACAGGTACGACCTCAAAGAGGTCCGATCCTTGCCACTTGTTGAGGCTTTGAGAGTTCTACTTGCACTGGTCATTGGGGTCTAGTACGGCCTCATAAAGGTCTGATCCTCGCCACTCGTTGGGGCTAAGTAGTCAATGCTTGTTTAAGGGACCGGGACACCATTCGTTGGGGTTTAGTACGGTCTTAAAAAGGTCATATTCTCACCACTCGTTGGGGCAAAAAGAGTCTTCTTACACAAGATAATTATTTTAACAAGTGAAAGAAAAAAAAATTATAAATGGAACTTTTATTATTCACTGATTATACATCGGAGCTAAGCTGGGGCATGTTTCATTAAAACCTTCTCAAGGAACATCCAATGGGAAAAACCTTAAGTTAGGAAAAACCTCTGGCTCGAATTGTTCATTAATCTATGTTACCCTCTCCGAGGTATCTCCCAACATGATCGCCTTAGACCTCTGTCAAGGTTGACTTGGACGGGTTAAGGGGATCTAACTTTGATTCAGCCCTGGGGCTAAATCCACCAAGTTGACAGACGCTGTTGCCGGGCTCCCATCATTCAACTTCCCCTTTTCGTTGATGGTCTCTAACTTCACCATATTTAGATTAAGGTTATAGAAATACCTCGCCGCCTCTTGATCACCCTGGACTAAATATACCTTGTTGTCCTTATTAATAAATTTGATAAGCAGACAAGGAGTAGACACGACGACCTTCATAGCATTCAACGTCGGGCGCATATGATGTCGTTATATGGGGATAACACATCGATGACTAGTAGAACCCCCAATAATTATGTCGATAACTTCACACCTACCACGTTGAGGTGGAGACGGCATCTGTTCTGCTTCTTGGACCTTCACCACAGGGCCCTTCCGTTTCTCCGTCGCGGTGAACCGCTTAGGACCCCAGGAATCATCAATCAGGAGAGCGATCTCTACGCCTTTTCTCCATTTTATCAGGCTCGTCCAAAGACTTCTGCCTAAATAGATATTACTTCAACTTTCCTTCCTGAATTAAGACCTCTATGGCGTCCTTGAGCTGCCTGCACTCATCAGTTGAATACCCCTTCTACTCGTGGAAGTCACAATACTTCCTAGGATTAAGGTCTCTTGACCGGTGCAGGCTTTCTCACCCCATATACACTGAAATATGACTAACCCACTTCCCTCAAGATCTGTGACGGGTTGGCATTAAAAAGAGCATAATGAGAGAACGCAGCAATGTATTTCTCCTGCTGCCTTGGCTGTTGAACCCTACCTCGATCCTTCTTGGGTGTCTTCTCAAACTTAGGCTTCTCTTTCTCCCTCTCCACAGAGGTACAGGTGGTGGTGGCTTGCTCTTAGCCGTTGTAGCCTCCAAATGCATCTCAATGCCAACATATTGAGACGTCTTGCATCTAAACTCCTCCAAAGTGGTGGTTGGGCCCATTACCAAACACATGGAAAATAGGGACTTAAGCTACAGAGCCTCAATGATGATGTGAAGTAAAATAGCTTCAGTCAGATCTGGGACCATGACTGCCTCCTTATAGAATCTCTTCAGAAAATCCTTAAGAGACTCAGCCTCTTCTTGCTTGATTTGAGCCAAGGTGTAAGACATCCTGGGTACATCTCTAGGGATACCAAATGTTGGCCAAACGCCTTGGCCATCTCTTCCCACGAATTAATGGATCCAGAAGGTAAACCCTTGAACCAAGCTAGGGTTCACCTGTCAAGGTACGTGGGAACATGCAACACATGACATAAGCCTCTGCTCTAAAAAATATAGCCTCATAGACATAGGTATCAAGGTGCTTGCACAGATCCTGTCTCACTTGTGTACTTACCTATAGAAAGAGGCTGGGTGGTTTAAAGATGCCTGGGCATAGGCACACTTATAAGCCTCCTAAAAAAGGGAATACTCAGCTTGTATCCAGATACAAGAGAGCTGGAAAGAACACCCTTACGCTTAGGGTTTGACTGCCTTACGTGAGATTGGGTCTCCTGCTCCTCCTCGTATGTTGGGATCCTAGAGTAGGACAAGGTACGTGACATATCCTATCTAGAAATCTCAACATGCTGCTATTGGGCCTCATCTGGGCTCCCTTCTCTGCCTGAGCAGATTGCTCACGTCTTAGCTCAGTAAGCTCCTCTCTAAGTTGCCTAATGATCTCATCCCTTAGGTAAAGAGCTACCGCGGGGACTGTCTTCCTCGTTGAGCCACTAGTTGTGCCAAAATGCAAATGCCTTGGCTCCAAGTATGTCAGATCTTCAACGTGACCCTCCGGCTCATAGTTTCCCATGACTTCTAAATTCAAGAACGCAAAAATGGGACTTAAAGTTTACAGGTCCCACCAAACATGCCAATGAAATAGTCTGGGCCGGGTCCAATATTCGGCCTCGCGACAGTCTTTAACTTTCTCGTTTGCTCTATGATATTACACCTATCTAGTAGGGATCCGATATTAAACCCTCAACTCTAGTGGGAAGTGAAAGTCTTAGAGTGATTCCTCGTATCAAATCACCAACCTTTATGTGTTGTAGGGGCGAAAAGAGGTGTCACCTACAAGGACACTCTGACGCTCAAGTTAGTGAACGTTTTAAGGAATTTCAAAGCTCAAGCGTAAGGTTAGAGAGAATGTTCCTCTCCCATGTTACGCTGGTGCATGGGTATTTATACCTGAGAGGAATGAAAGAGCCTTCTTGCTCACTAAGTCTTCCGTACATGGTGTCAGTGCTTACTCTACTATTCTACAGTAAAGCTGACTTGTGATGGTGACGTTTCGCGATGGCTCTGCCTACCCCACAGTCACTTTGTAGGTGACTTGCTCAGTATGCTTGGTCATAGGTCAACTCTGAACCTTCGGTATTGAGTGAGTAACTCGCAACGGGGTCAGTCTTAAAGACCTTTTGTGAAAACACGGATACTGGTGTTAAACCAACCCGTTACGTGAGATGTTGACATTGAGAGAATAACTCACATTGGTCATCACGTCATATCGGTTCCAAGTACAGGATTTTGGCCAAATTACCTTTATGTTCATAGGCAAGTCTCCGGACCGAATCAAATATTTTGACATTTTTACAAGTTAATTAATTGAAACTGCAATTTAAACTTAATCTCATATCCCATATTATTTTACTATTTAAGTTTTTTCTTTTGTATAAAAATCAATGTTTATTAATGAAATCAAATATATTTATTACCTTCTAATTAAATAAAAATTTAATATATTAAAGCCCAGTAATCCAATCCCATTAATACCATTTTTAATTAGGTCGGGTCAGATTTTAAAAATGATTCAAATCAATTTAATCTGAACACTAGGTAATCAGATACTTTTTGCACCAAAATTGATATAGTACAATTTATGAACAACACTAATACTCTTCCTAGTACCCTATTTCAAAAAAAATATCCATACCCACATGTGTGACAATTTTAATCTCATCGTCATATCTTTTTAGTGCCTAAGTATCCAATCTCATCCCTATTACTCGCACTTTAGTTGAATGATAAAATCACTATTTCATAACATTGCGGTAAAATATAACAAGTAAAATATTTAATAAAATTTAAAATAAATATTAAGTAAAATAAAATATCTACTTTAAAACATTCTTCGTGTCAATTACTCAAATTATAAAAAAATTAAAACTGAAAATTATATAAGTAATGAAAAATTAAAAATAAGTATATTAAAAAGGTAGGAGTGTGGGTGGGATGGGTGCTATAACACCCATATATCCACACCGCAGACTCAATCTCATATCCATCAAGCGAATAAGTACCATATCCATCACAAGTATTTTTTGCATGTGTCAATAGAGGATCCAAATCTATTGTGATCCCTAACTTTATAAAAATCTATCCTTTTTATATTAGTTTATCAAGTCTATACAATCTTACATAAAAAAGGAAAATTTGTATTGAAATTTGTATTGGGTTTATTCAGAGAATCTTAATGTTAATTTTAAATAAAAATTTCTTTTTTTATTTATTATTCAATGTAAGGTTGGAAGGTTAGATAAACATTTTTTATAATAAGATAAATCATGTTTAATTAAAGGATTTATTATATATATATATATCATAAAATTATATTATTGTTAATTAAAACATCACATTTTTAAAAAAATGAAAACGATTCGAATTCATTATTTTTTTAAGTAGAAGGTATCATCTGACAACATACAGACAAAAAATCCCTCTCATTTTAAAAAAAATATTATCCTTAAAATATCTATAATTAAATATTATTTGCATAAGTTGACGTCCTAAAATATGATATAAACTGAATACATTTTTAATTAGGTTTTTAAAAAATGCTTTCAGGGATTAGGTTTATGATCAATTTTAAACTAGTTCCTCAAATTATTTCAGAATATTTGTAATCAGGTCTTTATATTTAATCGAAATCATAGCAAAATTAACTTCATTACAAAAACTTTCAAAATATAAAGACTTAAGATTATAGTATTATTAAAAACACACACATACATTAGGGTGTTGGACATAATTGAGTTTGGTGCAGGACCCTCAGCCCTATATGTTTATTGTCTTTGGAATGTAGTGTAGCAATGTGAATGATGAAACCCAAATGAAAGAGTGAACTAGATGGAAATATGAAATATGAAAGGGGGGCCAAAACGGTGGGAAGAAAGAAATTGCCACCTGTAGGCACTGCCCTATAATAATTCAAGTTTTTTACTAATTTTTGTTAGACAAACATTTATTAACAGTGACCATATTTAAGTTAACTGAAATAGACTGTGGGCAAACTAAAAATATTTTACATGTTTTAGGAGATTGTCCCCTTGCCTCGGTTCTATATGGAGTAGATCAGTAAATAGAGACAAAATCTGCAAATTCTTTGACTGTAACCTTGAAGAATGGATCAACATCAATCTGAACTCAAATCTAGGAAGGGATTTAATAACTTTAAGCTGGGCTTGTCTAGGGCTACTGGATCCCACTTATTGTGGTTCTAGAGGAACAAAAAGTATACATGATTCTACCTTTATCAGACCCTTTATGGAAATAAGTTATAGATCAACATCTCCTTTACAAATCCATTGAAAACGCAAGCTTTCACCAAGAAACTTATAGCCATGGAATCCCACCAGAACAAGATTTATCTCAATATAGATGGAGCTACTAAAGGAGAGCTTGAATTATCGGGTTATAATGGAGGTCTCCTTTGCGATCATAAAGGAAATTGGTTATCCGGATTTTCTAAAAGAATTGGTTTTATACTTCTGCCTATTTAGTAGAAATTTGGGGTGTATGGGAATGTCTAACGTTGACAATCAAACTAAACGTGATAATCATGGATTAAGTCAATTTAAAGATGATTATTCTAATTGGGTAAAAATTGAATTTGTGATCATAAAATTATAAGTTTAAGTTTTACTTATACAAAAACTTTAATCTTTAATACCTTTGAAAGCATGTCAATCTAACTCTCACAACTCAATTTATCTTTTTCTTTTTTACAAATAAAATAAAATAAAGGAGATCAACTAGAATTTGGAAGGAACTAACAAGTCATTCTTACTAGCATTAGATTTCAGACACAACAATTTGAGCACATTCAATTCCAACATGTTTTTAGATAGCCAAACAAGGCTACAAATCATCTTGCAAACATTAGATTAATTAGTTGTTCACTCGTGGCAAAATAATAAATAAAGAACCCTATATATAAACAGTTTTATAAAAAAAAGTAAATATTATTATTTATTTTGAAAATTGTTATGTGTGAGAAGTGTAAAGAATGAGGGAAGTTAGAAACGTGGGAAAAACAATAGCAAAAGAAAACGTTATGGAAAAAGTGATGAGTACATTGAGCATAAAAAAGATTAATTTAGAGAAAGTTAGAACATCAAGTCATGTAACATTACAAGAATCTTATCATGAGGCATGGGAAAAAACACACGCCCTCCGTTTGATACCAGCTTGTTAGTGACTGGTTATCAAGGATTATGTAGGGGAATAATATTGTTGTGCGCATATTGATATTAGATGTCATGTGTAGCTATCGGTATGTGTGTATATTGACATTGATATTAAGCTCAAATCATTTGCCCTTTGTTGAAGTTACGTGACATTGGTTTAATGGCCTGAAGTGTATAGGCTCTGACTCATTTGTTGGACACCAGCATGTTGATTTTACTTTAAAAATTTGACCTAATGTGATCCTTTGTTGTATCGGGATGAGATCCTCGTTTGTGGATGAGTTTGAAGAATATTGATTGTGATGTTTTATTTCTCATGCAGTTGTCATTTAGTATGCGAAGGGTCGCGCATGCGTACCCTCATAACGACGTCTGAATTCCCCTACTTTAGTCCCCTCAAGCTCAAGCTCAGCTATAAAAGAGGAGTTAATCTTCATCATTTTTTCACTTTTCTCTTAATTAAGAGAACGCTTTCATATTACAAACATATATCCTTTATCACTTCCCTAACTCGTACATGATAAACCGCATCATTTTTAGAGGTATCTTTCTATCATGTCTTATAGATTTTCTATAATTATATTTTTATTCTAAAAATAGGGATATAGGGGACAACCACATGAGTGACGAATCGTTGAGATTCTATCTAGGCAACCGTCATGGTCATTTGTAGAACCCTAACACAAGCCACAAGCTTTATTACAAGACATGCATCAATATATGAGTGTGGATCAAGCAAAGGTTTTGGCCTCTGTACTGGCTCCTCCTCATAATCACACTAAGCTAATCAATAAGGCTCTTCAGTGATATATGGCCCCAGTAGATGTCTCATCAACTTTTGACTCTAACCTCCATTCTCCTTCACGGGGATCATAGTCCTCTTTTTGGGACTTTGATTCTAGTACAAACATGTTGATGACCTTTCCTTATGTAATTATATCATGTTTTTCTAGCATATAATACTTCTCATGTCATGGCTTCAAAAGTCTATTCTGGCACAAGGAGCCATAACATAGTTGCTATGGATGATGTAAATACCAACATCCTTGCTTGTAAGATAGTTTCGAATGCAAAAAGGCAAAAAGGCAAAAACTTGTATTTTATAATTAATGTTGAACCATTAAGCCTCTCAAAGTATGTCATAGAAGTAGACGAGATAGAGATTCCAAATTTTCCCTTCTATGCCATCGAAGAGAATAAAGATGACTTCACTATTAAGTCTACTAGTATGGACCTTCTAACAGTACCGGTATCAAACTTAGATTAGATATATTTTTAAATATTCAACAGTATATAATAATAATTTATACATTTAACAATATTATTTTAAAAGATGTTTTTATTAAATATATTTAATAGTATTTATAATATTTAATATATTATTAAATATGTTTATAAGAAATATATAATCATATTGTAAAATATATTATTTAAATAATAAATATTATTAACAATATATTATAATTAATAATTTAAAAAATATATTCTGTGTCATCCTTTATAGATAATTATTACCATTACATTAAAGATAAATTTTGGTCTAGTGGGACAGGCTATGGGCACTTAGTGAATGCTCATTGGATTGAGTCTTACACGAGACAATTTTTTTAAAATTTTCAAGTTATAATTCAAGTCTTGCATGAGATAATTTTTAAATTTTCAAGTTAAACCGTAAGTCAATCAAATTTTGACGATGTCTTGGAATTTCTCGGTTAAAGTTTAGAATTTTAAAAAAATTATGAAAAATGAATAATTTTAACCCTTAAAAAATTAGGGTTGACCAAAAATTAGAATCAGTTAGTATTTTGTTAACAGTTGAATGACTAAGGTCTATATCATCTTAATAGTGCCACGTATGTAATAATACTATAAAAAAACCAAAACAAAACAATACTTGCAACACAAAACAAAACAAAAAACCAAACCAAGGGATCAATTTCAACTTCAAAAAGGGAATCCATTTATGTTTGACACATAGGAGAAAATCAAAACTAAAACCAAAGAAATAGAACCATCCACGACCTTCATCACCAAACCACTTTTAAAACCACCATCGGATCTCCACCATCACAACCTCAATTTCCAAACATTCTAAAGCCATCACTTTTAACAAGCACCTCAAATCAACTAAACAAAACAACCACCCCCTCATCATAACACAAAACCATTTTTAAACCCATTATGGAACCACCATAACCATCTCTTCTATCCCAACTAAAATCTCCATAACCACTACCAACATCTAACCTTCTACCACTACCTTCACACAACCACTGAACCACCTCCCTAGCCCCTACGCGAGCACCGCTGACCGTTTTCTATGTCGCCCGCGGGCCAACCCATTTTTTAAATAAAATTATACAAACTATTTTTTATTTTAAATTTAAACTATTTTTAAATATCTTTTAAGAAAAAATTAGAAATAAAAATTAGATTTCACATTTCCAAAGCAAAGTTTTTATAATTAATCTAATTTATTTCATTAAATAGAAACAATAAATAGTCATCAAAATTAATTCCTTATCAAATAATCAAAATTATAACCAACCAACTATTAATATTATATATAACATATTAAAATATATTTTAATAAAGGCCCGTCAGGCCGGGTTGGCCCGTGACGGGCCCTTTTTTGGCGGGCCAAAATTGGCCGGGCCTATTCGGAAAAACAGGCCAACCCGCAGGCCCAGCCCATATTGTCATGTCTACCTTGGGTTATGTTTTGGGTACGTTATAGGTGGTGTGGTTCAGATGTGGTGGTGAATAGGTTGTTTGTGGTGGTCATTGGGTGTGGGTGGTTGTTGGAATTTAGATTGTTTGGTAATGGTCTTGAAGATGAGGTTGTTGTTTATGGTAATTTGTGGTGAGGTTTAGGGGGTGGTGATGGGCTTGCTTTTGATTTGAGTTTTTTTAGGAGGGAAGAGAATGTGGTATTATTATGTGTTGTGTAAGAAGAAAGTCAAAGTGATGTTGGGGATGGTGAGTATTATTGTGTGTTGTGTAGTATAGGCCTCCAAGGTGTTTATAGAAGAAATTAAAAAAAAATGATGACATAGACTTTTAATTTATATATATATATATATATATATATATATATATATATAATTGACATTATTACTATTAAGATGACACAAACGTTAACCACTTCAGTAATTAACAGAAAGTATTAATGGATCCTCATTATTTGTCAAACTTAAAATTTTCAAGAATTAAAATTATTCATTTTTTAAAATCTTTTCTTAAATCCTAAACTTTAAGAAGAATAAAATTATTTTAATCTATTATTTATCCTTTCTATCAAGTTAAAACAAGTATTACATTAAAAAAAATTAGATTTACAAGAGTTCGGTTTCTCTAATTCGCAATCTTCGGTTAAGAATCTACAACTTTCTTAATGTGCTTACTACATTTTAATTATTTTAATGACTAATATAAACAATATTTTTTTAGCATGGGTTATAAAATGAATTGTTTCAAAAACTTGATGTTATATTCGGGGGTATTTTCCATCAATTCATCATATAACTAATTACATCAATTTTTAAAATAATAGATATGTAAATTAAAATATCAACTGTAAACACTCAGCAGAGCGAGGACAGTGATTGATTTAGTTTTATTTATTATAAGTATTTTTGTTCAATTCTTTCTTATTTCTATTTAATAAAGATAAAATAACACATCATTCTACCTTATTTCTCACCCAAATGTGTTGCATCACTCATTCAGGTAAAGCTTAACTGTTTTGCGTTTGAGCAAAGGAATGAAAAAAACAAAGACAAAATTGAAATTGACATCCCCCTCCTTCTTCGTTAGATTTCAAAGATAAGCGAAAATAGGAATCAGAAGGATACAAAGTGTGACCCACAGACTAATCTTGACACTGTGTTGCTATTATAGGAACAAGGTTTTGATATATATAGATACATCATGATAAAAATAAAAATGCTAAACATTTGTGGATTTGGATTTGTTAAAAGTTTCCTTTTAGTTTATATCGACAACACAAAAATCAGTTCAAGTGAACATGCCAATACCAACATAATGAAGTGGTTCGCTTTGTTTACTCCAAGGCAGTGCTATCATTTTTTATTCCCGGTATGCTTTTCTAAAGGAAAATTTTCATCAGCCAATGATGATGCAATCTAACAATAAGTTTGAGTTTTTGACCAAAAAAATATTTTATTGTATATTCTTTAATATATAGTAATGATAAAGAGAGGAGACATCAATTTGGAGATAAGTGAAACCCTGACGTTATATTTGTTGTTTTAGTGGAGTGAATTTTAGTTTGCACTCCTATGTTTGTCTACATCTAGGGGAGTTTAGTTTGCACCCCCCATACTAGGTAGGTTTTTCATTTAATTTTAAATGAGTTTTTTTTTTTGTTTTAAGTTCTTTTTCGTTGTCAACCTTATGATTTTGTTTGATCACCATTATCACCATCTCCAACTAACGTCATTGTCAACTTTCGTCACCATTATCGGTTTCTATCATGACCTACCATTATCATTGTCACGTCATCTACCTCCACCTCTGTCATCGCCCTCTTGTCTACCTTCATCATTGTTTTTGTGCCACACCACCTACCTCCATTGCTATCTTTGTACCACCCCATTTGCCTTTGTCGTTGTCTATGCCACGCCACTTGTCTCTTTCACCTTTATACTTTCAACCCAACCTTGATCATCAATGCATGTTAATCGTCACCTTCACCATTGTTCTTGTTGTGTTGTCTATTTCCCTTTTTCTTTGTTAATCTCTTTTCTTTTGTTATATGTTTAGAAATCTTATTTGGCTTTCTTGCTTTATCCGACAATGCTTTGAACTTGGGTATCGACAGGTAGAGTTAATATTGCCAAAGAAAAAAAAGAATATTGATGAAGTGAATTATGGAAACATCAAAACTTTTGGTGGTAGGCAAAGTCAATTCTAAGTCCAGCTATAAAATTTCACTTTTTAAAAAATATCGTGTTTGTTATTTTGGTTTGAGAAAAGAAGAATATATGGTTTAATAATCTCTCATGTTGTTTAAGCTCTAGGAGTTCTTGTTGAGTAAACATATTTGTACTTTAAGTTGATTTGTGGAATTATGTATCACTATAATGTAAGTGTCATTGCCTAACTTAAAGGCATTTGAATCAAACATTGTTTTAAAAAAATGTATTAATAATAAAATGTAACGCCCCGGCCGCTTTTCAGGAATGAACGACTCGCCCCACAGACCAACACGAGACCTTTCCAATGTGCTTTTGTCCTCACTCACACATTTCCTGAGAACTTCCCAGAAGGTCACCCATCCCAGAATTACTCCAAGTTAAGCACGCTTAACTTTGGAGTTCTTAAGTGATAGGCCACCGAAAAGGCTAATGCATTTGTTGGTATAGGTAGTACGAATTCATTCCTTTAAGCTATCCTCGATTGTATAGTCCCATACCTATACAGTCTTTGGATCCTTCTCATTCTGGTATGTATTCGGTTCGTTCATGTGTCCCTCCCACTGGAAACCTGCCAGGAGCCGCTCCTTGTCCGTGCCTATGCACCGGCAATCACTCCCCGCCCTCAACAGTGCCTGGGATGTCACATTCCTCGCTGGAAGCCTGTCAGGAGTCGCTCATTGTTCGTGCCAATGCACCGGCGATCACTCCCCGCCTTCAACAGCGCCGGGATGTCACATGCCCACCAGCTTCCGCCTGGTTCGTCCCCGAACCATACCGTACTAGGAGAGGCTAGGCTCTGATACCACTGTAACGCCCCGGCCGCTTTTCAGGAATGAACGACTCGCCCCACAGACCAACACGAGACCTTTCCAATGTGCTTTTGTCCTCACTCACACATTTCCTGAGAACTTCCCAGGAGGTCACCCATCCCAGAATTACTCCAAGTTAAGCACGCTTAACTTTGGAGTTCTTAAGTGATAGGCCACCGAAAAGGCTAATGCATTTGTTGGTATAGGTAGTACGAATTCATTCCTTTAAGCTATCCTCGACTGTATAGTCCCATACCTATACAGTCTTTGGATCCCTCTCATTCTGGTATGTATTCGGTTCGTTCATGTGTCCCTCCCATTGGAAGCCTGCCAGGAGCCGCTCCTTGTCCGTGCCTATGCACCGGCGATCACTCCCCGCCCTCAACAGTGCCTGGGATGTCACATTCCCCGCTGGAAGCCTGCCAGGAGTCGCTCCTTGTCCGTGCCAATGCACCGGCGATCATTCCCCGCCTTCAACAGCGCCGGGATGTCACAATGTGTAACATCCCTGATGTTTTAATGAGAATTATAAGAAATGGGAAATGATTAGTAAATGTTTTAGAAGTTTTATTTAATATTTGTTTTGTCTTAGCCAGAGACGGGAAAGCCGGTGTCGAGATCGGTCTCAGGAGAGCGGTCAGGCGGAGTTAAAGATTGGGAGTGTAAGAGGAGAGCAGACAAGGCCAGGAGGTTTGGTCCGAACCGTTGTGAGGAGAGCGTCTCACACGGAGTCATAGCCCGGATTAACCTCATAATGACTAAAACAACGGATGTAGGTAACCAAGAGGTGAGCACGGATGAGGTATCCGATCTCTCAGGTTGTAGCTCGGATTTCCGAGGTATGAACACTAAGATAGAACACCGGGGGCCGATATTTATATTGGGCCTATACTCTTGCGAAGTATTAGAGAATTGTGAATAATTAAACGTTGAGGGAATAAATACGTGTAATTGATTTGATAACTATGCAATAGTTTAATATAGTAAAATTGATTAAATTTAGTAAGAATACAAATAAAATAAAGGAAAAGACGATCTTGCCCATGAGCTATATATATAAGGAAAATTCTCTTCCTTCCCTCTTCATTATTTACAAGTTACCTTTGCTGTTGGTATGTTCCTTCACTTTCGTTTTTCTCCTCTCTTAACGCTGAGTTGCATGCGCTGGAGAGGGACTCCATTTGTGTCCAAACTTCAATTTATTCCTATTCCTGTGATCGAGGCTTCAAGGTGAGTCTACTGATCCGTTCCAATTGTGATTCCCTTATTCCTTTTATTCTTTAGCGGTTTAAAGCCATGCATGGCTATATTCGTGGCTGTTCTCCACTCCTCTGGTGAGTGTGAGCCCAAATGCAGTCCATGAACTAAGGGCGTTGAAGTGACGAGCTGTACTTTATGATCCGTAAGTAGTAGGCTAAGCAACGGAAGACTGAGTGACGGAGTTGAGACTGCGAAACCAGTGCTCAGAGGAAGGAATCGACACAGAGAACAGATCATCGAAGCGTGGAACCAAAGTAAGGGGGGTGTTCGGGTTATAATTAATTAGAATAGGACTAGCTTCTTATACAGGTCATTGAAGTAACGTAAACAGGTTAAGGAAAATGTTACTAAACGTAGTTGTGTGTTTATGCTTGTGCATGTGTGACTGAGTACATTAATTAGTGGAGGATCGGGTGTGGATGAGTTTATCATGTATGATCTTGTGATATCTAATGTGAAATGATCAGTGTTATGTGACGTCGGGTTAGCAAGCAGGCTACCCGAGTGATGAGGAATTGATATTATTATGTGAAAGGTAAACTGTTGAATGATTATGTGGTATGGGATGGCCGACGGTATATGATAGCCCCTCATTTCCGGCTCCCGTGGTTTTCGTGCCCAGTTGAGCTACCCAGTGGTCAAGTAGGACCCAGTGGTCGAGGTGGAGAGTCAAGCAGGACTCGGTGAACCAAGCAGGGTTCACGGGGTGTCAAGTAGGACCCCCAGCTGAAGGCCAATCCTTTAGTATCCGGATACTAGGAGTCAGATTGTATGAGAGTCAGTTGTGATCGTGATGAATGTGATGGAATTGTGTAGTTGGTTTGATATAGTTACTGTATGTAATACACTATGTTTCGGTATGCTTACTTACAAGTGATGCTTGATGTGTATGTATAAATATGCATGTATATTTGTTAAGTTCCATTCTATATTAATTACAATGCCAAACACTCACCCTTGCCCTTTTTTTAGTAACCAGAGACAAGGAGAGGGAAGGAGCCATGGAGTCGCGCCAAGGGGGAGAACGGTGCCAGGGTCCGTGTGACTTCGAGTGACTCTCTATAGAGTCATATGTGTGTATAAGAACTTCTTAGTATTATTATTAGTTGTGTTTAATTAAGACCAGACCGGATGTAAATCTATATTTTAAAATACATCACTGTTATTTGCGTATGCTTTCATGGTAGTTATGATAACTCTTTGGGTTCACAGAACCATTTTTAGAGTGAAATTTTGGAAGTCCGGTTGCATGTTTTGTATAATCCGATGTGTGAAAGGTATTCGCTCAAGCGAATAGAACCTCGTTTAAGTGAGAGTCCGGAATCTCGCTTAGACGAGTAGGGGCCTCGCTCAAGCGAGAAGCCCTGATTCCCTTTCTCCCATCCGTTGTGTTTAAATTAACTTGCTTTTCTTTTCTAGACCTCATTTAATTAATCTAACTGTGACTGCTGTCACTTAAATAAGTCAGTAAAAATAAATGCTTTTTCACTAAATATCGATTAATTTTCAAGAAAAGGAAAAATTTATCGTAAGAGGTAATTGTTTGAATAAAAATAAATGCAAAAATAACCTAGGATGTTACATAAAATATCTTGCTTAATCTATATAAACATAGTATATTTATATTTATTATGAATATTTTAATTTGGATGTCCCCTCCCTTTTGTTCTATAAATAGAACTCAAGGTCTCACTAAATGTTAGACTTATTTCACTCCTAATCTCTCTTACTCTCAAGTTCTTCTTCTAAATCTTCTTCTCATACTCTTATAATTTTAGTTTATTTTATAACACGTTATCGGCATGAAATTCTGACTAACTGAGATCTAGTCAGTTCCAGGAAATGTAATACATGATTATTATTATTATTGTTGTTGTTATTCTTGATAATTTCAATTTATACACCTTATATTATTTATTTATATATTATAAAAGTTTCCGAAGAACTTACATTTTAAAATCCCCGAAGGATGTAAAAGATTATATCTATATCATAAAAAAAAATAGGTTCCTGAAGAACTTATTCATAAACATCCCTGTAGTATGTATAAAATTGATAGTCAAATAATTCAGAATTCTTGAAGAATTCTTGAAAATATTGATAGTTCCTGAAGAACTATAACAATTTAAAATAATAATAATGATAAATATATAAATCATACATTTAATTATTTCATAATGTTTTTAACAGATTACATGATTATTATACTTGTGAAGATTATTTTACTGTGTGTATATATGCTAATTTCTTGATGTTACAATTGCTATTATTTTTTTCCCCCTCCACTACTAGCATTCACGTTACTGTACTAGCATTACTAGCTAATCCATTATTTGCCCTGCTTTTATTAAAGTATGTATTCATATTTTGCTTTCACGTGATTATGTTGTAGCCTTTGCTCCATTATTGTTCTATTATTAAATATTAAATAGCTAGTGCATGATTATTATTGCTACATCATTAAACTATGTATTAGAGCCATAATTACATGTTGCTTCATAATTAGTACTAGCTTCATATTTTATTTACACCATGCACTAATTGATATTTTATAATTAACATTTTATATGTACCTGTTATTGGTATTTCTAAAATAATATAATATATTTTATATAAGTAAAGAAGTCAATAAATAATATAACTTTATTAAGGATTCAAACCCAGGATTTATAACATGATAAGTTATCATCCTACCACTAGACCACTAATATTTGAATAATATTTTATAAAAATTTTAAATTTTATTACCGGATCATTTATTGAAATTTATAAGTTAAGTTATTCTATTTTTTTAACAAAAATAAAAAATAATATATATATATATAATCATCATTAACTTGTTATGATTACCATCATAATAATTATAGTTAATATATTTATTGAAGTATTATCTAATTTATTTATAATTTCTTGTATAGAAATAAATATGTCAAATATTACCAACCTTAAGTTCGTGGCTCTTGACATATCTGGAAAAAACTATCTATCATGGACATTGGATGCTGAAATCCATTTAGATGCTAAAGGTCTCGGAGACACCATTGAAAATGGAAATCAGGCATCTAGTCAAAATAAAGCTAAAGCCATGATTTTCTTACGTCACCATATCCATGAAGGGTTAAAAAATGAATATTTAACAATTAAAGACCCTTTCGTTTTATGGAATAATCTAAAAGAGCGATACGACCATCAAAAGGATATAATTCTTCCGAAAGCCCGATATGAATGGATGCATTTGCGCTTTCAAGATTTTAAAACTGTAAATGAATATAATTCTGCGCTATTTAGAATTACTTCAAAATTGGAGTTATGTGGAGAAAAGATCACTGAAAGTGATATGTTAGAAAAGACATTCTCTACTTTTCATGCATCTAATACGCTCCTGCGGCAGCAATATCGCCAAAAGGGCTTTACCAAATACTCAGAATTGATTACTTGTCTCCTTGTGGCTGAGCAAAATAATGAATTACTTATGCAAAATCATGAATCCCGTCCAACTAGAACTGCTCCATTCCCAGAAGTGAATGTAGCAACACACGATCATAATACTCATGGTCGTGGTCGTGGCCATAGCCGTGGTCGTGGAAGAGGTAAAGCTCGGGGACATGGTATTGGTCGTGGATATGGTTATGGCCGTGGTCATGGTCGAAATGATAAGAGATCATCATTCACATGGAAAAATAAAGAACTTATGAAAGGGACAGATGCTCAAAATAGCGAACAAACTAAAAACATCTGCTATCGTTGTGGTAGCAAGGGACACTGGTCTCGAGTTTGTCGCACACCAAAGCATCTCGTAGATCTATACCAAAAATCCCTTAAAAATAAAAGGAAAATAATAGAGATAAATTTTACTGGTATAGATGATCATTTCTCTGATTTTAGTGTTGATGATTTTCTTACTATTCCTGAAGAAGAAATTGACCACTCGGTTGGAAAAGGAGTGCCCCTAAATAAATTACTTTAATGTTTCATGTAATTTGTTTTGTTGTAAATTTTGTCTTTATCAATAAAATTTTGTTAAATATTATTGTTAATTATATTTTTACTCATGATTTACTTTATTTATTTAATGAAGAATGAATGCTCATATGAATGACGAAGATATATGTCTCGCAGACAGTGCAACAACTCATACCATTCTCAAGAATGAGAAATATTTTTACCATATAGTAAAACAAGAAGCCAATGTTAATACTATATCTGGTAGTATAAATATAATTGAAGGCTCTGGTAGAGCCAGTATTTTGTTACCTGGAGGAACAAAATTGCACATTGAAAGTGCATTATATTCTAAGAAGTCTCAAAGAAATTTGTTGAGTTTTAAGGATATCCGCAAAAATGGATATCATATTGAGACCACAAATAAAGGAAAAGATGAATATCTTTACATCACAAAGTTAATTTCTGATAAGAAATGTATATTGGAAAAATTACCTTCATTTTCCTCTGGTTTGTACTTATATTAGTACAGTTGAAACAAATGTTATTGTAAACCAGAAGTTTACAAATAAGAATGACTTTGTTATCTGACATGAACGATTAGGCCATCCTGGATCAATTATGATGCGAAAAATAGTTAAGAATTCAAATGGTCATTGTTTGTCCAGCAGACAAATTATGCAAACTAAGAATTTCTCATGTGCTGCTTGTTCTCAAGAAAAATTGATCATTCGGTCATCACCAATGAAAATTGGGAATGAATCACTCATATTTTTAGAACGTATACAAGGTGATATTTGTGGACCAATACACCCTTCATGTGGACCATTTAGATATTTTATGATTTTAATTGATGCATCAACTAGATGGTCACATGTTTGCTTATTATCAACTCGCAACCAGGCGTTTGCGAGATTACTAGCTCAATTAATTCGTTTAAAAGCTCATTTCCCTGATTATATAATTAAGAAAATACGCCTTGATAACGCTGGTGAATTTACATCTCATTCATTTAATGATTATTGTATGTCCATTGGAATTGATGTTGAACATCATGTAGCACATGTTCATACACAAAATGGACTTGCTGAATCATTGATTAAACGTTTAAAATTGATAGCAAGACCATTGTTAATGAGATCAAAACTTCCAATTTCAACTTGGGGACATGAAATCTTGCATGCGGCAGCACTTATTCGCATCAGGCCTACAAGTAATCATGAATATTCCCCTTTACAATTGGTTCATGGTAAAGAACCAAATATTTCCCATCTAAGAATCTTTGGAAGTGCGGTATATGTTCCTATCTCTCCTCTACAACGCACTAAGATGGTACCTTAAAGAAGGTTGAGAATATATGTTGGATATGAAAGTCCATCAATAATAAAATATCTTGAACCTTTAACAGGTGATTTATTTACAGCTCGTTTTGCTGATTGTCATTTTGATGAATCTGTTTTCCCACCATTAGGGGGAGAAAATAAACAGTTGGATAAAAGGATCAGTTGGAATGAGATATCTCTCTCACATCTTGATCCTCGAATAAAGCAATCTAAACTAGAAGTTTAGAAAATAATTAGTTTGCAAAATTTAGCAAACCAATTACCTAATGCATTTGCTGATCCAAAAAGAGTGACTAAGTCATACATACCAGCTGTTAATACTCCAATAAAGATTGATATCCCTGAAGGACAATCTAAATTTACAAATGAGTCTGAAGCTAAAATAAAACGTGGCAGACCTGTTGGTTCTAAAGATAAAAATCCTCGGAAAAGAAAAGTAAATAAAGAGGATGGTCGAATTGAGGATATAAAGACTTCAGTAGAGTCTCCTGACATAATCAAAGTTTCAAATCCAGAAGAAACTAAGGTACCTGAAATTGATACAAACAAAGAGATCTCGATAAATTATGTCATGGATGGTATACAATGGAATCGACCTGAAGTCGATGTTGATGAAATTTTTGCATTCAAAGTAGCTCTTGATATTATAAATAATGATAAAAATCATGAGCCAAAATCTGTTAAAGAATGTGCACAGAGAAATGATTGGCCAAAGTGGAAAGATGCAATGCAAGAAGAGTTAAACTCACTTGCAAAATGTAAAGTTTTTGGGCCTGTAGTCCAAACACCCAAAGGTGTAAAACCAGTTGGGTACAAATGGGTCCTTACGAGAAAAAGAAATGAAAATGGTGAAATTGATTTCGAAGAAACATATTCACCAGTGATGGATGCCACTACTTTTCGATACTTGATAAGTTTGGCAATCCGTGAAAGGCTTGATTTACGCCTTATGGATGTTGTTGCAGCATATTTATATGGATCACTTGAAAATGACATATATATGAAACTCCCTGAAGGATTTAATTTGCCTGAAGCATACAAGACAAATCCTCAAGAAAATTATTCAATTAAATTGAATAAATCTCTTTACGGACTGAAACAATCTGGACGTATGTGGTATAATTGCCTCAGTGAATATCTGTTGAAAGAAGGATACAAAAATGACCCGATTTGTCCATGCGTTTTTATGAAAAGATTGGGAAAAGAGTTTGTTATAATTGCAATTTATATGGATGATTTAAACATCATCGGAACTCCAGAAGAGCTCTCAAAAACTGTAAATTGCTTGAAAAAGGAATTCGAGATGAAAGACTTAGGAAAAACAAAGTTTTATCTCGGATTACAATTAGAATATTTAAAGGAAGGAATTTTGATACACCAAAAGACTTATACAGAGAAAAGGTGCTAAAGCGGTTTTATATGGACAAATCACACCCATTGAGCAGTCCAATGGTTGTAAGGTCACTAGAAGTGAGCAAAGATCCGTTTCGACCTCAAGACAAAAATGAAGAACTACTTGGTCCTGAAGTACCATATCTTAGTGCAATTGGTGCACTAATGTATCTTGCTAGTCATACACGACCTGATATATCATTTGCTGTCAATTTGTTAGCAAGACATAGTTCTTTACCCACAAAAAGGCATTAAAATGGGATTAAACACATATTCCGCTACCTTAGAGGTACAATGGACATGAGTTTATTTTTTCCATATGCATCTAAGGCAAACCTAATTGGTTATGCAGATGCGGGGTATTTATCTGATCCTCATAATGGTCGATCACAAACAGGATATTTATTCACATGTGGTGGTACAGCAATTTCATGGAGATCCATAAAGCAAACAATCACAGCAACATCATCTAATCATGCTGAAATTCTAGCATTACATGAAGCAAGTCGAGAATGTGTTTGGTTAAGGTCTATGATTCAACATATTCAAGAAACCTGTGGCTTGCATGCTGGAAAATTACCACCAACAATCTTATGTGAAGATAATGCAGCTTGTATTTCTTAGTTAAAGGAGTGATATATTAAAGGAGATAGGACAAAACATATTTTACCAAAATTTTTCTTTACTCATTATCTCATAAAAAATGGTGAAATAAATGTCCAACAAGTCCGATCATTTAAGAATCTAGCAGATATCTTCACAAAATCATTACCAACCAAAGTCTTCGAGCAACTAGTACAGAAGATTGGTCTTCGATGCTTACATAAGTATTCTGATGAGGGGGGAATTAAATATCTGTATATTTAGTTATTTATTTTTTTTGTAAAGAATGTTGTACTCTTTTTCTTTCACTAGGTTTTTATTCCACTGAGTTTTTTCTAGTAAGGTTTTAACGAGGCACATTCTAAAATAGGAACATCCAAGGGGGAATATTATGAATATTTTAATGTGGATGTCCCCTCCCTTTTGTTCTATAAATAGAACTCAAGGTCTCACTCAATATTAGACTTCTTTCACTCCTAATCTCTCTTACTCTCAAGTTCTTCTTCTAAATCTTCTTCTCATACTTTTATAATTTTAGTTTATTTTATAACAATATTGATATTATTTACTTTGAAATATATACTATTGAATACATTTTAATTTTTCTTTTATCCTTTAATTTTATGATTCTCCCACTGTGTTAAATCAATCTTATTCCATATATTAAAAGTCAATTTCGATCCAAGCATTATCCTATAGAAATTCAAGTTAGGCAGAACCAAGCCGTTAAACGTGCCTCAACCCATCTTATGAATGCCCTTATTAACTACTGAAACGTTTTTAAGGGGACAAGACTTAGACTTCTATTCTTTAATACTTCATCCCATACTTTTTTTAAAAAAAGCTCCATTTCCTAATTTTATATAGATTAAGAAATCTAATTATTTTAGTTTAATATATTAAATGTGTCCATGATTTTATTTTTTAAAATTAGCCTTAATAATATTTAAAAAGAGATAGAAATATACTTCTCAGACAAAATTTAATTAATAAGAGTATCGTGAAAAAATGCATATACATCTTATAAAAAAGTTCAGCAAATTTCTTAAAAAAAGAGTAGACTGTACTGTAGAGAGTAATTAAGACAAAGAAATTTGAAAATTACATAAAAGAGGCACATTAACAGGAACTAATTGACGTACCACGTCAGTTAAATATGTTAATTTACTCTAACTCCAGTTACTATAAATCATACCTAATCATAGTGGATCCAACACCGTCAAAAAAATCAATGTACCATTAATATCAATTACTAATCATAGTTTCCACTTTCGAGTAAAAGAGGTACAAAAATGCATCCATATAAAATATCGAAAATACTGAGGTTTAAGTAACAGGCAGTGTCTATTCACAAATTCACGAACTATGCCACCTCCCTAGAGCCTCACCAACACGAATTTTATCACCGGATCTGACACAGAACTTGAACTCCTCAGATGAATCTCCCTCACCGAGTTCTGCAATCGGAGCTTGGAAAACAAGCACCACGGTTGATCCCATGTTGAAAGCACCTAACTGGGGTCCAAAAAACAATGAAATCAATGAATTACATTATGCCAACTGTATTTGACAGTCAATAGCTCCCTAGGAGTTTAAGCAAGTACAACAAACAACAGGAACAGAAATTCAACAGCACCGATACAATCTACGTTCTTGTTTTTTTAAGAAAAAAAAAAACTACACATTTTCCATGTATACAGTATACTAACTAAGTATTTATTGGCATCTAATTATAGAAACTGGATTTCGTCAACTAAATTATTTAATGGTCAATATTGAATTGACACATCATTCAAGACATAATTAACTCTGACCAACGGAATGAAATTTTGCCTTTGACCAACTCCAATTGGAAAAGCCCCACTTGAAACCAAATAGGCCCTAATTCAAATAAGATCCTCTTTGGTAGTTATACTTTTTGTAAGGTGTGCCTAATTTGTAACAGTGAATTGAGCACAGAAGTTCCAAAAGACAATCATCAAATCATGCTTCTAACCTCATCCCCTTTCTTGAGCATTCTACCAACACCTTCACATTCATAAACCCGTTCTTCAGGAGGCTCTGGATGTAGAACTTTCTTCCCTGGTTTATTTGTATGGAGTTCAGGCTCGATCAAAAGCTGCCATGTTAAATGAAGACAGTTATGAAAAATCCACTCAATGACAGGATATTAGCAAGTGGAAATACAAACAATTCATCCCAGCCAACGGGTTATCTTTATTTTTCAATTCTGGTATCGTTATCTTTGAAAAGGACACTTGCTGTTGATTCATGAAAGCTGATATTGTATAGCCAAAATTGCATATTAAATAGCACAGTGAACTTAGAAATAAATGTAAGATTGCAAAATTAATAGCTATTTTAGTCTGAAAGTTACCACTTTAGAATATAACCCTTATTTTTACTACGGGCTCATTTGGTGCACAGGATAAGATAAGATTAACAAATAAGATAACAAAAGAACAAGATAGGATAAGAATAAGATAAGCTTTTATCATGTCCAATATTTGGTGTAAATCAAGAGAGAGTTTAAGGATAATAAAATAATAAAATGGTAGACAAGATAGAATATGATAAGCAAATAGGATAAGATAAGAGTAAGATAAGTTTTTATATCGTACAATCAAAGTTATTTGCATCGATCCCTCGACTACAAAATTCATAAGAACGATTTCAAACCGCTGATCCCTCAGTCACTTTGAAATCATCCCAGCATTATCGATCGATTGTTTTGACGTTTATTGCGTTAGATGCCATCCCTGACTACCTACTCACAACAAGTATTTCATTCAGATCTGCTTTCAAAAGTCACTTCCCAGCATACTTGAGAAAACTTAAAACAAGAAAATAGTGATCAAGTACTTTCAGGCATTAAACGTAGAAGGAAATACAGAAACTTATCAAATGTCATTACAACATAAAAACTTACAGCAGCATTACTTCAGGATTGAATGGATTACAACCAATCCCATAAGGGAGTTTAGCTACTCATGCTTTGCATTTTCACCTTCAAAATATGAATACAGAAAATAATGGAAAAGGTTGGATTGTGAGGGAAATACAGGGGATGAATCTGATGCCTGATGTCCTGTTTTCTGCCTGATTTATAGGGGTTATGGTTCAGCTTCCCTTGCCACTTGCATAGACCCCATGAAGGAATATTCGGAGACATGCAGAAACACAAGAAAATGGTTGAGTTGGCATCACACCATTGGTGAATATTAAATTAAAATTCCCATACTGCATGAGTCACGCTCAAGCGTGGAGGGTTCTGATGTCCACTTGGTTGCCTCACGCTCAAGCTGTCTTAACCACGTTTAAGCGTGGCCTTCTTGTTCAGTACGCTAGTTTCCACGCTCTCAGGCGTGGAATCTTTGCGCTCAGGCGCTCTTCTTCTCAATCCACGCTTATCTCACGCTCAGGCATGCTTGGACCCACGCTCGAGCGTCCCTTTCTTACGCTCAAGCGCGACGGGGCTGATGCTGAATTAAGTTACGCTCAAGTTTCGTAAGTCCTCCGCTTAAGCGCACCGGCTATGTCCAGAGTCACGCTTGAGCGAGCTCGGGCTCGCGCTCACGCGTGAGATTCTTCTTGACACTTCTTGCTCAAGCTGCCTTCAATCGTGGGGGGGTTGTCTTCATTATATCACGCTTAGGCGTGTTGAGTGCCACGCTCAAGCGTCCCTGAGCTTTGATGTTTTGGTTCTTCTTGGTTTTTTCAAGCCTTGTTGGTACTTTTTTCACATATTTTGTCAAATCAAACTTGTTTTACACAATGTGTTATTTTCAACAAAAATCATGCTTAATTAATTACTAATCTGGTTAAATTCTTTCAAAAATGAGTTTAATTGAAGTATTTAAATCAATGTGAAATAGCACTTATCAAACTCTCCTCAACCTAGATTTTTGCTTGTCCTCAAGTAAAAGAAGTTTGGAAAGGGAATCAAGCATTCAATAAGATCAGATTCTGTTGCAGACAAAATTTTAAAAGACAATAATCTCAGTTTATATTTAGGCAAATGATCTCCTTAATACCAATTCTTTGAAATGTAATGCATCATTAATTTGTTCACAAAGCAGGTAACCAATTGCTGTAAGAATAAGGAACTCTCATTATTTCTCACCAGGTGTGTGTTGTACATTCATCATGAGAACTGCCTAATTAACATTGCCGATCATTTCTAATCAAATTCAATTCATAAGATAAGTAAGGATCAAAAAGGTCTTTTCACGGTTGTAATGAGGCTGGGCTATCAATAATTCTTGGTTTTTCTTGGATTCAAAATTGCATGCATGAAGAAGAGCATATGTTCTGAAATTTTTTAAACTTGTATGAGGCTTCTTCCTTTGTGCTTCAAAATTCTTTGTTTCTCTTTTTCTAGTTCTCTTTTGTTTAAAGTTTTGGAGAACTTTACTAACTTCTTCAGCCTCAGTTTCTTTTATCACCCTTTTGGAAAAGTGTTTTATGCTCATTTCAAAAAATTTTAAGCATGCTGATAAGGTAAGATTTTATCATGCCTGATTTAGGGTGTTTGAATAAAACTTTTGGCTCAAAAATGGGCTACAAAATTAGGATATATTTAAAGGTAGCTTTTTGGCTCTGGGTTTATTTTATTTTCAAAATTTGCCTTTATCATTTCCTTGCTTAATCCTTTTTAAAAAAAATGTTAATCAGAAAATCAGGCAATGCTATTTGATAAATTCTCATGAGACTCTCAGTGTTTAAGTTTCTCACTTCTCACCAGGGTATAGGGCTACTTCCATATTCTAACAGAAAAGGGTTCAAGCATGTAAACAATCAAGAGTACATTCATTTCATTTCCCTGGTTCTTAATTCAGCCATTTTGCCTTTTTTTTAAAATCAGTGTTACTGTCTAAAATTATCTTGCTGCTTAGAAACTTATCTTTTTCAAAAAGTTAAATCTTGGTTGGGTTTTTCAAAAATGTTACAGTTGCAAGCATTAAAATAAACAAAAAAAAATCACAAACAATTCCAACGCATGCTGCAGTAATATCAACTAAAAGAGTTCAAAGAAAAACTATATAATGTCAGTTAGAAAGAAAACTTAAAGTAGCAAATTAAACCAATTAAAAACTGAAGCATTAAAATTCATCACTCATCCTCAGAGGAATCTTCTTCTGTTCCCTGGTCTTTTTCTGGAGGTTGCTGTGAAGAAGGTCCTGGCCTCTCTTGTGCAGTCTCACCCTCTCCCACAAAAGGAGGCCTGTCCCCAGGCCAAGCAATGAGGGCTTCAAATTGGGCAGGGTGCATCCAAGGATTGGGTTGTCCTGCAGGGATGCTGTGATATAGGCCATTATGAATATGCATCAAACCTCTATGATTAGCAAGGTGGCTGAATTGGATTTTCAAGAGGTGAATGCCCTGTAAAATCATGGCGGTTTCTGTGCTGAGAGGAGAAGGAGTAGGTTCTGGTCCTGCCTGTGGTGATGCTGGCTGTGGCTGTTGCTGGGCTTCTTGTGTGCTGCAAAATCGCTCGATGAAGCGTTTACCTATAGATGGCCTGATAGGTTTGAGGTCTTGAACCTCAATCCCATGTGCTGCACAAAAGTCAGTAATAAAAGCAGGGAAGCCCAAACTTCCTTTTACCTTCTGGCCTGCCTGAGAATATTTTTGGTCAGCAATCACAAATTTGTGAATTTCATCAGAGAGTATTTGGGCCAGATCAATGGAAATGTCATCTTGTAAAATGCAGTATAATAAATAACACCTGCTGAAAATTAGATCAGAAACATGGGCATTAGGTGTTATGTTAGCAAGCAAAAAGGACGTCCATACTTGAGAGATGGAGGTCATGTCTTTTCTTAGAACCCGCAGTGGGTTCTTTCCTTCCCCCTCTGAAAGTGATGCCCTGGAATACATATGGCTGCTTCAAGATCACTCGTGGCAATGAGTTGGTTTCTTGCAAGCATGGCAGCATATTCACATATCTCTCCTTCTCCTAGGTTCATAATGCTTCCTAAGTAAAAATTGATTTCATCCCTATCATAGGAGAGCCAAGTTCCCCTCACATAAGTCTTTCTATCTCCTGCTCCATCCCTTGTCCAAGCATTAGCATAGAACTCTCTGACAATTTCTGGGTCATACTTGTCTCTTGGGTAGCATATCTTCAACCAATTTCTCCTCTGTATAACTTGCAGAAAGTCATCACAATCTCCCAAGGCCAAATCCACCTTTCGTTCTGGTATGAAGGTCTAGTTGGAGATGTCCTCATAACGCTTACTCTTTTCCTTGTTCCTGAATTTTGGGGCATTGTCTTGGTCATCAGTGCGTGGCCTCTTTCCTTTATTTCTTCTGGAACTTCTTGCTGGTGAAGTGGTTGGAAGGGGATTAAGCAATAACTGATTGGATTGTAATTTAAATTCACTTGAGCGAATGGCAATACGCTTAAGCGAGGAAGTACATACTACATCAGGATATGCACACTTAAGCGAATATTGAGAGCGCCTAAGCGAGACAAATTCAAAGGCTCAAGTGTACCATCACTGGTCGATCACGCTTAAGCGTGATATGCCCACGCTCGAGCTAGAAATTCAAAATGGCCCCTATGCTAATAAATGGAATATTTCATAACTGACCATTACCCCTCCCACTCAAATAATTGTCCATTACCTCTCTTGACTCTACCAGTTTTGTAACCGACCATCTCCTCTCCCTATTTGTTCCTTCCCCTCTCATTTCACAAGGCACATTTTACTGCATTTCATTGAAACTAAGTATATCTTCTCTCCTCTGCATCACTCTCTGCTTCTCTCAGGTGACCACTAGACTCTCCTCTTTTAAATTGCATCATATGAGAAATGAGACTCCTTTTCAGGAATGCATGCATTGAAGTCTGTAACCATTTTCTTTTCAGTCCTACTGTATGCCTATTATGATCTGAAGTTTATTATTTTCTGGGATGTTTAGAAAAAGAGATCGGTACTATTATGCTTCAAATTCTTTGCAATGCATGTTAAGTGTTCGTAAAAAGTCCTGGAAAGCATTTGTTTTGCATGATACATAGCAAGCGTACTTAGTACGAAGTAGCTCTCCTTAATGCTTAGCCTTAGGACTAAAATGCTCTGTTATATTATTGAGAGGATTATGTACTTGTAATGTCACACTACATTCTTCTCCTTGATATGTGATTACAGATGGCAAGAACTAAGCAGATTGCACCTAATCCCCCTCCAACCACTTCACCAGCAAGACGTTCCAGAAGAAATAAAGGAAAGAGGCCATGCACTGATGACCAAGACAATGCCCCAAAACTCAGGAACAAGGAAAAGAGTAAGCGTTATGAGGACATCTCCAACTGGACCTTCATACCAGAACGAAAGGTGGATTTGGCCTTGGGAGATTGTGATGACTTTCTGCAAGTTATACAGAGGAGAAATTGGTTGAAGATATGCTACCCAAGAGACAAGTATGACCCAGAAATTGTCAGAGAGTTCTATGCTAATGCTTGGACAAGGGATGGAGCAGGAGATAGAAAGACTTATGTGAGGGGAACTTGGCTCTCCTATGATAGGGATGAAATCAATTTTTACTTAGGAAGCATTATGAACCTAGGAGAAGGAGAGATATGTGAATATGCTGCCATGCTTGCAAGAAACCAACTCATTGCCACGAGTGATCTTGAAGCAGCCATATGTATTCCAGGGCATCACTTTCAGAGGGGGAAGGAGAGAACCCACTGCGGGTTCTAAGAAAAGACATGACCTCCATCTCTCAAGTATGGACGTCCTTTTTGCTTGCTAACATAACACCTAATGCCCATGTTTCTGATCTAATTTTCAGCAGGTGTTATTTATTATACTGCATTTTACAATATGACATTTCCATTGATCTGGCCCAAATACTCTCTGATGAAATTCACAAATTTGTGATTGCTGACCAAAAATATTCTTAGGCAGGCCAGAAGGTAAAAGGAAGTCTGGGCTTCCCTGCTTTTATTACTGACTTTGTGCAGCACATGGGATTGAGGTTCAAGACCTCAAACCTCTCAGGCCATCTATAGATAAACGCTTCATCGAGCGATTTTGCAGCACACAAGAAGCCCAGCAACAGTCACAGCCAGCACCACCACAGGCAGGACCAGAACCTACTCCTCCTCCTCTCAGCACAGAAACTGCCATGATTTTACCGGACATTCACCTCTTGAAAATCCAATTCAGCCACCTTGCTAATCATAGAGGTTTGATGCATATTCATAATGGCCTATATCACAGTATCCCTGCAGGACAACCCAATCCTTGGATGCACCCTGCCTAATTTGAAGCCCTCATTGCTTGGCCTGGGGACAAGCCTCCTTTTGTGGGAGGGGGTGAGACTGCACAAGAGAGGCCAGGACCTTCTTCACAGCAACCTCCAGAAAAAGACCAGGGAGCAGAAGAAGATTCCTCTGAGGATGAGTGATGAATTTTAATGCTTCAGTTTTTAATTGGTTTAATTTGCTACTTTAAGTTTTCTTTCTAACTGACATTATATAGTTTTTCTTTGAACTTTTTTAGTTGATATTACTGCAGCATGCGTTGGAATTGTTTGTATTTTTTTTTGTTTATTTTAATGCTTGCAACTGTAACATTTTTGAAAAACCCAACCAAGATTTAACTTTTTGAAAAAGATAAGTTTCTAAGTAGCAAGATAATTTTAGACAGTAACACTGATTTTAAAAAAAAGGCAAAATGGCTGAATTAAGAACCAGGGAAATGAAATGAATGTACTCTTGATTGTTTACATGCTTGAACCCTTTTCTGTTAGAATATGGAAGTAGCCCTATACCCTGGTGAGAAGTGAGAAACTTAAACACTGAGAGTCTCATGAGAATTTATCAAATAGCATTGCCTGATTTTCTGATTAACATTTTTTTTAAAAAGGATTAAGCAAGGAAATGATAAAGGCAAATTTTGAAAATAAAATAAACCCAGAGCCAAAAAGCTACCTTTAAATATATCCTAATTTTTGTAGCCCATTTTTGAGCCAAAAGTTTTATTCAAACACCCTAAACCAGGCATGAGAAATAAAATCTTACCTTATCAGCATGCTTAAAAATTTTCGAAATGAGCATAAAACATTTTTCCAAAAGGGTGATAAAAGAAACTGAGGCTGAAGAAGTTAGTAAAGTTCTCCAAAACTTTAAACAAAAGAGAACTAGAAAAAGAGAAACAAAGAATTCTGAAGCACAAAGGAAGAAGCCTCATACAAGTTTAAAAAATTTCAGAACATATGCTCTTCTTCATGCATGCAATTTTGAATCCAAGAAAAACCAAGAATTCTTGATAGCCCAGCCTCATTACAACCGTGAAAAGACCTTTTTGATCCTTACTTATCTTATGAATTGAATTTGATTAGAAATGATCGGCAATGTTAATTAGGCAGTTCTCATGATGAATGTGCAACACACACCTGGTGAGAAATAATGAGAGTTCCTTATTCTTACAGTAATTGGTTACCTGCTTTGTGAACAAATTAATGATGCATTACATTTCAAAGAATTGGTATTAAGGAGTTCATTTGCCTAAATATAAACTGAGATTATTGTCTTTTAAAATTTTGTCTGCAACAGAATCTGATCTTATTGAATGCTTGATTCCCTTTCCAAACTTCTTTTACTTAAGGACAAGCAAAAATCTAGGTTGGGGAGAGTTTGATAAGTGCTATTTCACATTGATTTAAATACTTCAATTAAACTCATTTTTGAAAGAATTTAACCAGATTAGTAATTAATTAAGCATGATTTTTGTTGAAAATAACACATTGTGTAAAACAAGCTTGATTTGACAAAATATGTGAAAAAAGTACCAACAAGGCTTGAAGAAACCAAGAAGAACCAAAACATCAAAGCTCAGGGACGCTTGAGCGTGGCACTCAACACGCCTAAGCATGATATAATGAAGACAACCCCCCCACGATTGAAGGCAGCTTGAGCAAGAAGTGTCAAGAAGAATCTCACGCTTGAGCGCGAGCCCGAGCTCGCTCAAGCGTGACTCTGGACATAGCTGGTGCGCTTAAGCGGAGGACTTACGAAACTTGAGCGTAACTTAATTCAGCATCAGCCCCGTCGCGTTTGAGCGTAAGAAAGGGACGCTCGAGCGTGGGTCCAAGCACGCCTGAGCGTGAGATAAGCGTGGATTGAGAAGAAGAGCGCCTGAGCGCAAAGATTCCACGCCTGAGCGTGACTGATAGATAACAGAGCATAAGTTCGAGCTCGCCCAAGCGTGGAAACTAGCGTACTGAACAAGAAGGCCACGCTTAAGCGTGGTTAAGACAGCTTGAGCGTGAGGCAACCAAGTGGACATCAGAACCCTCCACGCTTGAGCGTGACCATCAAGCTCAAGCGTGACTCATGCAGTTTGGTGAATACCAAGATAGAGCCTAAGGATGATGATGCATCTCTAACTCAATCCTCCTCCTAAAATAACATTTACACTAGGCCAATAAGAAAGGATAAGCAGCAGGCTAAACTTATCATATCATAGTGCAACAAACATAAGATATGATAACTTATCTTATCCTTATCCTAACCATCATACAGACCTTAAATACTATTAATACATCCCTAAGGAATTATGGACAAACCTCAATTGACCCAACAGTTATGGCACCAACTGCACCAAGTGCCATAAACCCTCCCTGCCATAGACCTTCTAGAATAACCTGAACAATTTATAGAGTCAGTAGTCAGTAGGTAACAAATTGAAGAGCAGAAGAATTAAATCAGTGTGTGATTGTCAGTGTCATAAATCTAACCCATTGAGAATTGAAGCAAATGTAAACAACATCCAAGACAAAGTTAATGCCATAATTATAAAAGAACACTGTCATGAACATATTTATAAAGAGGTGGAACCATTAGCTACTTGAGCTGTTAATCCTGTTATAAAGTGGTGTATGATAAACAATTTTATGAAGGGAAACATTAGGAAATTTCTCAAGAGTTAATAAAATTATATGGAGTAGGTACACTTTGAGAGAATGCCACACCCACTGAGAACTAAAAGTCATAAGAATTTAACTATTTCCAAAGAAAAATATTCAAATGAGAAAATAGATAAATTCAGAGAACGAGCCCATTGCATATAGACAACTAGTGGAACAGCTTCTACCTTATTTTACAAAATAGCTTCATTTTCGAGTGCAAAAATTTTGAATATAAAGTTATAGATCATGTGATAGGATTAAAAGTTCTTACCAAGAATTTCTACACTAATAGCTACTGACTAAGGCATAAAACTAACAAAACAAAGACTATTTTTCTTCTGTTTTATAAAAAACCAAGAGATACAATATACAACGCAAAATGTAGAATATTCTAGAAAACCTAATAGGCTATTTTTTCATATTTTATATGGCCTAATTATATCCCTAACATTCCTATCCCCTTACTAACACCTTGTCCTCAAGGGGTAAAATGTGATGAAGATTACAACATATTTAAAAGCATCAAACCAGAAAATAAAAACAAGTTTAAACCAACTAAATACTATTTGGCCCAAAATTATACTACCAAAATAGACTTTCCTTTCCTTTTCTTCCAATTATGCCAAATTGAACCCATCAGTTCTAAGTGGGTACCAACTAAAATAAGAAAATAGGGAGGCATGGCCTTGATATTTTCGTTGAGGGCACTGAGGAATTTGTTCTCTGTAGAAATATTGGGGAAGTGGAATCTTGAAAACAAATTGGTAATTGAATGATATGGATTGTGATTTGAGGGAGGCATGGAAAGTACTAATTAGAATTGTTGCAAATTTCCCTTTGTCCTCTGGGTGCGTCCTCACATTGCATGAAATAATTGAATGGGGGGGAGAAGGGAAGCTAAAATTGCCCCTGACCTAAGAATGAGAATCAATCTCGTGTGGTGCTGTGCGCAAGTCCAAGTGGTGAACTTTCACTGGAAGAACGAAACACAGATGGATTGTGCGATGGGTAATGAATGAGACTCGTGAGGAAGAGCCAGCGATGCTGACGAAGAGTCGACCAAGGGAGGACTCCCAATGGGCGGTGTGGACGAAACCAAGACTAGGGAGACTTGATCCAATGGATGAGATGAAAAAGACAAACCATGGAGAAACCCCTTGCTCTCATCAAGCTCATTTTCATTGTTGTGTCTACTATTTCAGCTTTGTGATTTATGTGTTGAACAGAGTAAGAGAAGCGATTTGTTGACTGGAAGGAAGAAAATAGAATTATCATATGATTCAGTTGTGAAGTGGAAATGAATGATTGGGTGTGTAGAAACCATGGGTATGAATTGTGGTGGTTGTTCATGAGTGGGGTAAGTTTGATGTAACTAAGAGGGTAAAGATTGTGGTGGTCATGTATGAGATTGGAGAGGTTGCTGGGGATAATAGCTTAGCCATGGTGGGTGGGTGGCCCTTTTAACTCAGTGAGTAAGAGGGTAAAGATTGTGGTGGTTATGTATGGGATTGGAGAGGTTGCTGGGGATAATAGCTTGGCCATGGTGGGTACCCATAACCAATGGAGACGGAAGCCATGGAAGAGCTCATCCCTCTCAATGAAAGTACCAATTGATAGGAGTAAAAGTTCCTACCAAGAATGTCTACACTAATAGCTACTGACCAAGGCATAAAACTAACAAAATAAAATATTTTTCTTCTTTGTTTTATAACAAACCAAGAGATACAATATATAAGGCAAAATATAGAATATTCTACAAAACCTAATGTTATTTTTTCCTATTTTGCATGGGCCTAACTATAGCCCTAACATCATTAATGAAAATACAGGCAGAATAATTGTAGAAGTCTTGAAGTTCAATTTCTACTAAAATTGCAAAAATGAATAGATAACTAGGAAAATGAGGTACTGAAAGGTAAACTAATAGAAGATAAGCAAAATACACTGACATTCACATGGCAACAAGATATAAATTTAAATTACCCTCTCATTCTCAAAATAGAGGTTTCCAATTGTTCTTACAGCACGTTCATTCAAGGGATAAAGACGGCCTGCAATACAAAAGTGAATGAAACATATAAAAAGAATATGATAAATTAATTAGAAAATAATTAAGGTGTTGCATGATTACCAACATATGCAAAACTTAAAAAATCTACAGTTCTAACTGTAATAGTTATTTTCATAATATGTATAATAAAGATGTAGTTTTTGACTTTTGATTTGCAGAGCTTTTAAAATACTGATCCCTCTAAATCCAAAAACTGCACTGTACCAATCAGCAATCAACCGTACAAGGTATATCCATAGAGGGGGGGAAATTGAAATTATAAAGCCACATAACTGAGTTCTATAGAAGCTTTTCAATTTTCCATTGGTACATTACAACATACATTCCTAATGATCATGATGCTCAAAGCCGGGATCTAACATAAGAGGATACAGTTTTAAAATCTTCACTGCCATGAGTAATCTCAGTCTCCCTCAAAATCACAATTGGGTGGGATCACATGAAATGGCATGCAGTATCAATCTCTTCTCATCTGTCTCTAGCACACTGGGTACTAGAGGGAAGCTTAGCTGTCATCTTTGTTTCACTGGTTTTGACTTGTGAATTAATTTTATTTTATTTATAATTGTTTGAATTTGAATTGTTAGTGACCTTATGGACTTTGAAGTTAAGTTTAATTGTTTGCAGTGATATAAAGGTATTTTGCTTACTTATCCCATTAAATATATGAATTTTATTGAAAGCGTCAGAGGGGTGCCCATAACAACAGGAGGCGTCGAGAAGAGCAAGCCCACAAGTGTTGGATGCCACAATACAACCCAAAACCTTAAGGCCTTAGGTATATGGGTCCTAACACTTATAAATCACTCACATCTATTAAATGTGGGACTGAGTCACAGTTGGATTCTTCAATACTCCCCCTCAAGTGTGACTTTTGAGGCATTAGGTATATGGGTCCTGACACTTATAAACCGCTCAACTCGCTCACATCTATGCAATGTGGGACTAAGCCACTTGGATTCTTCAACAAATTTCATAGGATCTTGCAATCATGTTAGAATCTCAATTCCGCTTCCTAGTCGTAAGTAAAATCCATGTCATGATCTTAATGATCACTAGTAGAAATTATGTGGCCATTTCGAACAAATAGAAAAGAGCACAACTAACAATATATTAATCTTTCTTTAACTCTAGAACTAAGTTCTGACGAAGATAGGCAATATCATACATAATGAACTAATATGGAAAGGAATTTTCACCCCAATGTTGCTTTCTGAGACACCGGTGAGGAGACTAGATTATAATAGCCTGGTGGAAAGGGGTACAAGGAGATCAAGAAGGACTTTGGAGGAAATTATTACAAGGGATCTCTTGGAAAGTGGTACCCTTGGAGGGGGAAAATTGGCCAAGTCCAATGGTGTCGTCATATGATTCTGGCAGACAACCTCACCTAGGGATGACACAATTGTTGTTTGTTCCTTCTGGGAAGAATTCCAGTCACAAATCAAGCCTACGAGAGTTCATCCCCCAGATTTATTAGGTATGAAGCTTAAGTATCACATAGAATAGAATCTTTTCAAAAGCCAAGGTTTAGAATGGCCACTTTAGACATCCATAGGGTGACTTTCAATCTGACTCGTGGTGCAAGTAGCCTTTTCTTCAGCTGCTCCTTCCCAGGTCACTACCCAAGGTTGCTGGCTAGCTCTTAGTGAAAGGGAAAGCATCAACTGCAATGATTCAAGCCCATAAGGAAAGTCCATGTTCAAAACATTGCTAATTTGCATGGGAGAGTATCAAGACTTAAGTACCAAGCCTCTACCTCTGCTCAATAATTGAGGTAGAAACTTCAATTTAATCACATGTTCAATGATATAGTTGTATATGCAATGCATGGAGTTGAAACAGATGAACACAAGGTATTATTCTCAAATCATTAGGCTGAAGTTTGCATGAGATAGTTTACCAGAAAAATGCCTCCGTAGAAGAATGTTCCAGTCAGCTGGGGAGTGTATCCTATGGTAATCTCCAGGACTCAAGTAGACTACACAGTAAAATAGACCTCTCTCTGGGCTGAAATGGAAAAATTTTAATGATGGAAGTACAGAAGGCATTACACTCAGTTTCTACAGCATTAAAAACATAACAGAAAACAAAAATATGTAAATTTTATATAAAAATAGGCAGCAAGCTTGCTCCATAAGTCTCTATTGTTTGAAGCCAACAGGCTGTTGTATATTGGGAACATAAATAATGTTAAAACCAACCCGAAGCACATATAAGATGGCTACAAATATCAACGATAATATGCATCGAGAAAAGAGACTAACAGTAGATGATGCATGATGAAGATTTAGGAGTTAATTTGAGAGGATTCTGATTATCAGATAAATATAACAATCTGATCTTCTGCAAAAGCCAAATCATTTTTAAAAACAAATGCTTACAAGTTTACCATCAGATGCAATAAGACATTGGCAGAAGAAGCCAATGAGCCAATTAGAAATACATCATCAAATTACCATGACGGTGTTGGGTCCCAAACTTTTGGTGAAGCCAATGAAACTCTCCACCATGATTTTTTTCTCTCCTCAGTAGTTGTTATTGGTTCATTAGGCTCCTCTTGCAGACCATCAACTGTTGTTGGAAGGAGAGGGCTTGCACCAAGAAAAGAAAAAACAGAAAATGAAAACCCTTTAACTTGTTCAATCATTGCCCCTGCTCCCTTCAACTCCCCAAATCTTAAAACAGTACCATCCACAGGACTAACCTGCAGAAACATAATATGGTCAAACAAGTTATGTAAGTGAATATGGCACAAATAAAGACATTTGAGATTTCCAAATAGCTGTTACCAGTTACCAGACACTGTGGATCAGCATCAATAGGCCTAGAACCTTCTTTCAAAGTGCGAACAGAAAAATCCCTTAAAGAGGCATACTTGTCTAGCGGCAAAGCAGCTTCTTCTAAATCTGAGATGTCAATGGGAAGTAGGACCATATTTACACAAATTCTAGATAATTTATCATGAATAAATTCTGCCAGTTTCGTGACATGATGGTTGCGGGGGGATATTAAAAGGAAATAAAGAAAATGTATAGGAAAATTTATCATACTTGAATGAAATGCACGAGCCCAGGCTTTATAGACATGGGGCCTAAGCCAAACTGGAATTTCCTGAAATTTTTCACAGGATAGGTAAATATAAGATTCAAAATCATTTTCAAATTTAATAGTTAGATTTTAATTGATAAATAAGAGAGAAAAGTATTATAGAAAAATATAGTTAAAAGTCTTTAAACTATGCTGCCTTATGTTCCATCAAATATGTCCTTGAACTTTTTAATCCAATTAGCAGCACTGCAGCACTTCTCTGCTTGTCCTTCTTTATTATGCATTTTCTTCCTTTCCTTCTAATAATATTTCTATTTGCACATATTAAACAGACAAATGTTTAATTCTTAATCAGGTCTTGTATGCTTAAATTACCCAGAATATTGTTTCACCATATTCTTACTACCAGTAGCATCAGTAGGAGAACAAATTTGAAAACATAAAAATAAAATAAAATTACAGCTTAACAGGTTATATTAAGAAAAAAAGTATATTCAAATATTGCATTGACTTCTTACCATGCTTGTCAAGTATCCCCAGCATCTAGATATTGAACGCAGAGGTAGTAAACTCAAAAATGTAGCCTAGTGTTTGACAAAGCCATAGCACACATCAGTGAACTGACACTGATATCAATTCAATTGCCTTTTTTTGGAAGGGAGGGGGTGGTATTGGAGTGGGTAAATGTAGTAGAAGATTCTACCTTCACATCAGGTTGGAACTCCATCTCAATTCCTTTCTCCCTCAGCTCTTCAGTCTGCCACAAAGGTAAACAAATTGATTATGTGGAGAGTATTCAAACTACAAATCTGATATAAAGCTTCAGTTTCAATTGAGCAAACAGATAACAAAAGCAGCAAATCATATAAATAAGTGTAGAAAACTTTCCAGTATCATGGCTAAAAACAGAGTGGAGCAAAAATGGCAAGCTAGTAATATTTACCAGAAAATATGATGCACTCAATTGTCTCAAGTGTTAATGGAACTTTTTTCTTTTCTTGGTTTTCTTTGCTTTTGAGGCATTCTGACAACAAAATTCTAAGACAGGAAGAGGAATAAATAAACATGAACGCTCAAATGGAAATGACCAATCACTGACAACAACATAGTGTTTGTATGTATTATCTTTTCTCCATTCCACCATGTTTTGTAGAAAGGGAAAAAGGATCACTTTCATTCAACAAGCTTTGTAATTTGTGTCACCAGGATTGGGATTCATGCAACCATGGTTTGGTCATGAAACAAACAGGCTCAAAGAAGATACGGTGCCTATTTGGTAACTCAATTACGGAAACAAAGTTTCATCAAAGGCACCATCCATCTAATGGTCAGTGTGTTGATTTTACATGTCGTTCAATGATCAGTGTACTTTTTCAATCAAACAGACACATGATTGAACTCCACGTGCCTGTTTGGTAACCTAGGTATGCAAACAGAGTTTGCTAACAACATCATGCAAACAGATCAAAATTTTTCTTCTAGCCAACACAGGTTAGGCAATCCAACTAGGAACCAAACAAACAATACAACTTGATAAACTAGTAAACAAACCCTGACTAATATGCGAGGCAATATAGGCTAGGGGATTAAGCAAAGTGACCACTGTAGTTGCTAGAAGAACCAGTGATGCAACCGAAAATGGCCATTGCCAACTAGTTGTCGCAGTATATCCATTATGAGTTATAGAAAGAAAACCAATTATACCTTCTTATCACCATACATTCGACGGGCATGGAGAACACCAAGCATAAGTATGGAAGCAAGCGTTGCCCCAGGCACAAGAAAATAATCCCCTGCACACTCATATCAATAAGCTCAAAGCTTCTAAACATAGATAGCATAATAAAACATGGCAATTACAATTAGATTCTGACCAGGTTTAATGCTTTAGAAATTCACAACAATTTATATACCACGTTGATTTGAGTTTTAAGTGGAGAAGGAACTGACCTTGAGAGTTTGCACTTCTGCCATTGATGGAAGCCCGAGCTTTGAACTTTTTGGCGAAGGAAGTGAAGTGGCGAGTGTGCTGAGGAAGTAAAGGGAACCTCTGCGAAACCCTATATTTCATTTTTGTAGTCTCTGCAGAATCGTCTTTTCAGAATAAGATGACGGCGGCACGCTGCAAATTCATGTGCAGCATGTTTAGAAATCAAGAAGTACAAAAAAAATTGCGTTGAACTTGTATTTAATACCTACTCGTGCTTCATATAATACTAAAAAAATTTTCAAAATCAGAAAGAAATATTTATCTTATTTACATTTCTTAAATTTATTTATTTATTCTCAAAAATAGTCCTAACATTTAAGGGTGTAGAGTGTGTTTAGAAAGCTTTTTTAAAAATATTATTTTTTAAGTTTACGTGAAAGTATTTTTTATGTTTGGGTATTTTTTAAAATAAATTATAATATATTTGATTAATTCAGAATATGGATTTTTTAGATTATGATTATAAAAAAAAGTATTTATTTTTACTATACACTCGTTTTTTTATTTTATTCTTTATATCTTCTCAATTTTACAATTTTTATATTATTTTAGTAATTTTAAACTTAAAAAGTAATATTCTAATACAATCCAGATAAAATAGATTATCTATTTTAACATAATCGATTCTAACATAATAACCACATTCAAACATCAAAATAGATTCTAACATAATAATTACATTCAAACATTAAAATACATTTTAACATAATCAATTCAATTAATAAAATAAATACTTATCAAAATAAAATATTTTTTAAATGTTTGCCACAACACACACTAAATTATTGAAATGGTAACTTATAGAAATAAGTAATTGTTTTGTAAGTCATAAATGGCTTTGGTAGGTTTGTACAAGGGATTTTGGTGACAATGAGCAAGCAACTAAATCTTCTGATGGTGGAAGGAGACCAAAATAGGTCTCATTTAGAGACATGGTTCTAGGAGATAGTTAAGTCTAAAATGGAGCGAGTAAATTAGTTGGAAGCTAAGAAAGCCTCGTTAAAATTGGTGGATGGCAAGTGGTCAATGTGCCTCTGAATGCTGTCTCTGTCGGTTGTCAAATCACAAGTTGTACCTCAAAGAAAACTATAAATACTAAACATTTATTACCAAATAGGTAGGCATTTATTTTTCTGCATAAACCCTTGCTAAATCACTCTTTTTGCTCTGTTATACTGTTACTTAAGCATCAAAGTGTGTTTGCATGTCCAATATAACATCCTTAATTTTTAAAATAAATTTCAATAAATCAAAAATATTTTTTCAAATAATTCAAATTTCCAAACAAAATTTGAATTAAATAATTTACAATATTCATTTTACAAAGCCGACCGGCTCTTTAAAACAAAAATAAGTACAATTAATTATATAAAAGCACTCGGTATTCATGAGCCGGTCAAGGCTTCCACTAAGACAAACTCCAAGCTGCATGAATATCTTCACATATCATGGTTGAGCCCTTCATTCACTGAAAAATAAATGTAGAGGGTGAGCATAACATATCAAATAACAGTTATTGAATTGGATAAAGTCCAATTAATAACTATAAAATCAAAACTGATCACACTCGGCAATTCTAACTCACCTGACAATTACATCAAATCACTCGGCAATAAGTTAAATTTCCACTCGGCAATTATAGCCATTTTACCACTTGGTAAATAAAACATCACTCGGTAAGCATAGCAAACTGCACTCGGCGAGTAAAACATTTTACTCGGCAGATACAACACATCATACTCGGCAATTAACAAATTATTCATTCTCAAAACTGAGACATATACATATACTCATCATAACAACATGTTCTCACAATAACACATATAACAGTGTATGCACATGCTCAACCAAATGGATCCATATCTTTCATTATCACTTGACCAACCAAAATGGGGTCATTATCAATTTTTGTGTTGCAACACTGGCTCCCCGAGCCATAACTCAGCTCCTCGCTGATTCGGCCATTTTACTGGTACCAAACCGCTTTGCACCCATAATGTAACACTGAGTACCACTCCTAGAGTGATAGCGGTCCTCTACTTAGTGCTACGGGCCGGCCTTGAGTCACACCCAAAGGCGTCCGTGGTATATAGGAACCACCCCATCACAGTTCATATTCAAACATCACACATGCATCTCATGCATACAAATATCATAAATCATCAATCTCATATCAATATCAATGATATGAATGGAAAACATGAAACATAAAACGTCATATAATTGGGGTCTCATAATAATTCTTACATATATCATATATAGCATATCAACAACACCCCAAATCCATTCATAAACCATGTATTTGAGATGTACGCTCCCCCTACCTGGAAATAAAGTGTCCCAGCAGCTTTAAAAGCTATAATCCAGTCACTGCTCTTAAATACCGACTAGAATTTGCACTGCTACACCAGTCCAAGCTTTCCTTCGTAAAGAGAAAAGAATGGAGATTTGATTTCCTTCTTCGTTTATTGGTTCCAGTAGGGTTGGAAATATAAGGATGATTTCACTTTCAACAATTCCTCTATTAATCCAATAGCAGAAGTATTTATATACCTTTTACGTGAAAGAGACGTGAATAACTTGAAGTACTCTGCCACACGTTTCTTTAATAATTAATGAAGGGTTAAGATATTTAATGAAAAGGGTACAACACATCAAAATGGGTCCCAAACTTAGAAAATATCCAAGAAAAGAATCTGCTGGAAGGTAGAAGAACATAATGACGTGGAAAGCATCCATCAGACCTGATCCTCGCTTGAGCGGACTTCTCTCGCTTGAGCGAGAATTACCCAGTAACCAATTTCCCATGCTTTCGCTCGAGCGAGACTCCCTCCTATTAGCTACTCGTTCGAGCGAGAATTGTCCAGTAACGAATTCCACTGGCATTCGCTTGAGCGAGGCACCTACTCGCTTAGGCGAAATCCAACCAGAGGCTGTCCTTCGATTCTGCACTCGCCCACTCGGCAAGGCTTCCTAACACTCGGGTTTTCACTCGGTAGTTCAATCAAACCGAGACATCTCGCTTAGTTATACCTCTTTCCAAGTCAGAATCTTATTTCTTTCATTATTCAGAAATTTCTCCACTGTAAGGTTACTCGGAGATCTCTTCGGGATTACTTACTCAGAAAATCAATCCGAGTTGAAGTCTTTGTCCAGAAACACTTTTTCTGGAAAGACTTACTCGAAATGTATCACTTGGAAGTGTCTCTGTGACACTTCACTCGGAAAGTTACTTCACTTGGATATACTCCACTCGGGAGTTTACCAATCAGAAATATCGGTCTGAGAAGTTCTTCCACTTCTCTCGGAAACAACCCATTCGAAAACGTTCCACTCGGAGTTGTTCCGTTTCACTCGGATTTTACCTTACTCGAATGTGTCTCCGTCGGACACAGTGTTACCTTGTTCCGTAATATTTCTCTTAATGATGTTTCACTCGAAAACATCTTAACTTCACTTAGAATTATTCTTCTGTCTTATTTCACTCAGAGTCAGATTCATTTCACTCAGAATCTGATTCATTTCACTCGGAAAACCTTATCTCATTCATTTTCCACTCAGAATTTCATTCAAAAATTCTTCTCTAATCCTTTTAAAGTTTTTTTTAATAAAAATCATAAAAATCAGGATGTTACATTCCAACCCCCACCTCCTCCCGTTCACCCCAGACTGAGTCATTCAAACTAGGAAGACTGAAGGGCACAAAGTTCCTCACTATACATGTCTTTTATATAATATCAGATTTCCACTGAACCGGTATAATATTAAAAGTGTAAGTGAGGTTTTGACACCGGTTGCAAGCGTATGAGCGTACCCCCTGCATATCATCCATTTCATTGGCACGCCCGATGGGACCATAAATTAATTCCCACATCACCAAATGAAGTTCGCATAATGGAGCAATCCAGAAAAAATACCACTCCAGAGAGATACATGCAGAATATGGCCCAAAGAGTGGAACCACGGGGTTTGGACTATAATTCGGGAATTGTCAAGACCCTGGGGTCTGATCCGAACCAAGGAAGAGTGGCAACAGTTATGCACCCTAACCTAGAGATGAATTGATTCGGCAACTCCAGGTGGAGCTCCAAGAGCTCAAGAAGGCCAAGGAAAAGACTCTTGTCAATCCCTAACAACAACTGGAAATCTCAACAACACCGGAGTACTCACGAATCCCAACCTATGAAGAGCAGCAGGAATCAACTTTGAGGATAGAGCATCCCAGAGTCTAAAGGAGGGGATTGCATCAAAGCGGAGGTAATGGAGAATATCGGTTCAATATACCGTTTTCTAGAATATCGATGAACGTCTCAATACCATAGCATTTGTAGATGCCCCAACCACTCTGGATTAGGAAGTATACCGGTGAATCTGACCCAGGGCGACATCTTGATGCCTACGCCAATGAGTCTTTGTTCTTTGGAGTAGAGGAAGATATAATGTGTAAAATGTTCCCTGAGACTCTGAAGGTGGAAGCTCTAGGATGGTTTAAAGGGCTTTCTTCGGGATCTATCAATTCATGGGAGGAAATGGCTCAGGTGTTCATGGAACATTTCATTGTCTCATGAGACGTACCAAGAACATCTTACACTATAGCCTAAATCAAGCAAGGAGAAGAGGAAAAGAGATTTCTTAAAGAAGGTTTGGGATTGACGGAACCAATTCAATTGCACATACCCATTAAAGCTTTACAATCGTGGTCACCTTTTACTCTGTCTCTAGCAAAAGGAACGTCGCAAACCTTTGAGGAGTTTAGAAGAAAGACAACGAAATACGTCGGAAGAGAGATGCACATCGTCGTTGCTAAACATAAAAGTACACTCGTTGAGGCGGATCGAAAAAACTTAAAATAAGACTCAAGAAGTCATAACCGAGATTCAACACCTCGACAAAAAGAGCGAAAAAATATTACGTACCTTTGGAAGTTCGGCCCAGACAGATCCTTTGAGAAATAAGGATACCATGGCTCATGGTATATGGAGTTAAAAAACCAGCACCCATGAAACGTCTAGGAAATACAAGCAAGTACAGTGAATTCCACAAGCAAGCTGAACACAACACTGACTATGCATGCAACTGAGAGACGTGATTGAGGTGTTGATCCGGGAAGGAAAATTAAAACAATACATGTTCAGACCAAAGACGTTGGATGAACCAGAGATAGAAAAACCATGGTGGAGAGACCATTCTCCAGATACAGACGAAGGCAGAAACCTAAAAGATCTTTCGCCATAGATAAAGATCGTTGTTATTTTCTGGTTTATACATAAATATACTACCAGCAAAAGAATTAGAAGGGCCATTACTTTTTCCTTCACCCTTTTGATTGACACCGTAAGTAACAATCTTCATATAGGATGGATTTCGGTAAGAGATGTTAAATTTTGAATTTGAGTTTGAAGTAACATTCGGTCGCCCCTTCCAAATTACTTTATTTTTCTGCTTGATCATTAATGCCTTCTTGACCATGATTAATAAAGCGAGGGGTTCGTAGAGTTTAATGTTTGCCTCAATGCCTTCCTTTAATCCATTCATAAAAATGTCCTTTAAATGTTCTTCATCAACATTCTTCAACATATCTGCTAACTTCTCGAAATGCTCAACAAACTCTTCCATCGTTTCTTCTTGTTTTAGTGCAAGGAGGGCAGCAAAAAGGTTAAGAGTGGTTGAAGTTTGGAACCTTTCAAGAATGGCAAGTTTAAAATCTCCCCATCCAATATCGAGATTGCAAGTCTCCTACCATTGAAACCAAGATAGCGTTTTTCCATCTAGCGCCACCATAACTACCTAGAATTTTCTCTTATTCTAGGATATCTCTCATTTGAAAGAAGCACTCCAATTTATTTATCCAACTATAAATATCGGATTCTCCGTCATATATGGGGATTTCTAATTTTCTCCATCGTTCTTTTTTTTTTCCATCTTCGGTGTGGTCCTTGGGTGTCTCTTCTCCATTGGCAGAACTTTTGAGTGTGCCCTCTTTTGAATGCTTGGATAAATTTTACACCATGGGTTCTAGGCGCACAAAACAGGTTTCAAGTTGTTGTCTGCATCTCGGTTTTGTTGGTCCACCATTAGCATTTCCAAAATTCTCTCCATTATCGGAATAAGATCGAGTTGTTATCATTGTTGGAAGCAAAGCACCTGATCAGTGTTCTAATACCAAATTGATAAGCACAGAGAAAAATTGAACAAAATTGAAAAGTTGAAGCAGAAATTTATATAGATAAGATATAGTTTAAATTCATCCTAATTTTTTTGTTGTGGCTTTCCTAATCTAGTTTACTTCTATTTATTCTACATCTCACATCCATTTCTAACAGATACAATTATTCAAAATGGTTGTAACTATTCTCATTTGTAATTATTCCACGTCTGATACTATTTGGTTCCACGGGTTCCACCCTTTCTCCAACAGTTTCAGATCTTCCCTCAAACTTATTGCAAATTTTGCTCACTGAAACGCAAAATTTTGATTTCCTTAGGCCTCCAAAACCAATTTCTGCATGTTGTTTTATTTTATTTATCTTACACATCGTACTTGAATTATACTGAAATTGACAAAAATCAAACGATTTGAAATGAATAAACATTTTGAGTTGATTAGTTTGGAGTTTTCACACTGCCCCTTCAAAGGAAATAATTTTCTCGCATTAAGACTTGGCCATCAAATCTGCCCATGGCTGTCTTAATTTCTTTGCACGCAAGTAGAATATAATTGTACCAAAAAAGGGAAGGATAACAATAGTCAAATTATAATCGATATGACAATACACAAAATAGTCTTAATGGGTCCAAGTAACTATTCCAAACTCAGCTGAAAATCAAATGCTGAAGAAAATCAGCATTTTGGCAAACACAATTATACATCCTTCTTGCTCTATTCTCTGAATTGTCTTGGCTTTGGGGTCTTCTTCCTGGTTGTCTCCTGGGAATTGAGTTCTTCATTCCAATAAAGAATAGCAATGCACCAAAAAGAGTTGTCTCCTGCCATACAAATTAAACACAACATATTAATTTATCACTCAAATGAATCCAACCACCAATTAGAAAAACATTAAGTAAAAGAAGTTTAGACAAACCAGCGAGAATTCATTCAGCAGCAGATTATATTTTGGCTTGCTGGAGGTATAGTTATAGTAAGTGCCAGTGCCAGATGCAGAAGCTGCAAAAGAGGAAAAAAATGATTCATAATTCTTTGGAACCACAACAATGAACACTACAAAAGTGAACTTACGACTAAGAATAGCAACTTCTTCACATTACAAGCTAGGAGATCAAGCTCTTACCAGTAGAAATGATCCAAATGTGCTGCCAAACACAAAAAAAAATCCCTCCAACCCCCTTGGGAAATATGATAGTAGCAACGGATTGTCTGGTCTGTATTTAGTATCTCAATCAGAAAGGGAACTACAAGTAAACAACGAAGCTAAAAGGAGAGTGAGATAAAACATGGTCTTACATCAATATCTGGTAGCCCTACCCCCACAATTTGGAGGACAAGTTTTCTTCACAACAGTAAACTTGGGAATCAACTCCTTTGAAATGAGTCCACTTTTGGCATCAAATTCATTACACCTTGCAATATAAACGATAATTAATACGAAAGTACTAAAAATTGCCATAACTGAATTTTACTTTAACAGCTTCTTAATTGCAAATTTGTCAAACAAAGCAGTAAATTAGACAAACTAAAATTAATTGAAGTACCAAAAATTACTTTGTTGCAAAGGTTTTCTAATTTATACATAAGGATTTTATTTTTTTTTGGTTTTTTGTGCTAAGTACAGCACAATGAGAGATAATGTTACTCAAAGCTTAATCATAGATAAGACTCCTTACTTCTTTCAAAAAATGTGTTTACTAAGGATTGGACACATACTCTTCACAATCTCAATCCATGATAAGATTAGTCCCTCCTAATTCTTCTTTCTCTTTTCCTATAAATAGCATGTTGTACATTGTTCAGTTAGTGAAGTGCATATTCAGTTTTCTCTTCCTTAAGTTTTGAACTCTGAATTTCTCCTATGCATTCTCTAATCCTGTGATGGTATCAGAGTCTGCCATCGACAGAAACGCCATGGCGAGAGGAAACACAATGAATCCTCCTCCTCCGCTTCCAATGGATCCAAGCTTGAAACAAGCAAGTCCTTTCTATGTACATCCGAATGAATCGATCTTGGTTGCGCTGGTGAATCCAATCCTCGATGGAAGAAATTACCATGGCTGGGATTGGGCCATGAAGCAAGCCCTAATTTCGAAGAACAAGTGGAAATTTGTGAATGGAAGCATCACTATTCTTGATACATTTGATCCTTTCTTTGAAGCCTGGGAACAATGCAACATCGTTCATACTTGGATTGTGAATTTTGTTGCTCCGTCAATCAGTCAAAGCGTGATGTTCATGGATTATGCTTACGAAGTGTGGGATGAGCTGCGTGAGAGGTTCTCTCAAGAAGATCTGGTTAGAATTTCTGAGCTTCAACAAGAAATTTATGCTTTTAAACAAGGTTCAATGTCTGTTACTAGTTACTTTACGGAGCTAAAAATCCTATGGGAAGAGCTTGACAATTATAGGAAACTGTCTTAATGCACTTGTTCTGTAAAATGTAGAGGTGATTCTAGTGAAAATCCTAAGAAATATCGAATGCAAGATAAGATTATTAGGTTTCTAATGGGACTAAATGATAACTTTGCGATTGTAAGATCACAAGTCTTGTTGATGGATCCATTACCAAACATAAACAAGGTGTTCTCCATGGTCCTGCAACATGAGAGACAGTCTTGGTTCAGTACCTGGTGAAGAACCAGAGATCCTGAAAAATTCTGTTGATGGAATAAGGGACAGTAATTTTGGTAGAGGAAGAGGCCAATTCAATAATTCTTCAAATTGGAAAGGAAAACAATGCAGTTTTTGTGGCAGACAGGGACATACAATTGAAACATGCTATAGAAAGCATGGTTTTCCTTCTGGTTTCAAATCGAGTTTCCAAACCACCTCTAATCATGCCTTTGTTGATGAGCGTGAGATGGAAACTGATGAAAGGATCTCTATGAAAGAGGAGAAGATTGGAGACAAGACTGATTCTGCCAATTCTAATGCACCATTTACTACAGATCAATTCAAGAGCATTCTAAACTTGATTCAGCAGGCCACTGCCAATGCAGGTCCAACTATGAATCAAGTCACATCTGCAGGAACTAGCCATGGAACTCACAGTTCAAGTAGTTCCCTTGTCCTCTCTTGTAGTAGCTCTCATCACACACGTATGATTTGGATGCTAAATTCTGGAGCTATAGATCATATCTATACTCACAGAGAAGCTTTTGATCACTTGAAGCTTATTCCAGCTGTGACTGTGCACTTACCCAATGGCACTCAAGTTTCCACAACACACAATGGCAGTGTCAAGGTCTGGCCAAACCTGACACTGGAGGATGTCTTGTTCTTGCCTCAATTTTCTTTCAATTTGATTTCAATCTGCATGTTAACTGCTCAGCATGAGATTAGTATCACCTTTCACAAGAATCTATGTGTGTTACAGGGGATTTCTACTCAGGAGATGATTGGTTCAGTTGAATTGAAGCTAAGGATAGGTTATACCAATTGCAGGCTGTTATCCCAGGCCACACACCATTAGTAATTTTACAAACTCTGTTGATTTTGTACACTACACTCACCTGTTATTTTACCTGAAAGTGCATTGTGGCACTATAGACTAGGTCATTTGTCCCATAGAAGAGCACAATTGGTGGCTGATACACATGATTTCATTTCATTAAATAAAGATCTTGTTTGTGATGCTCGTCATGCCTCCAGGCAGAAAAGACTTCCTTTTCCAGTTAGCACTAGCAAAGCTACTCACTGTTTTGATATTGTGCATGCTGATATCTGGGGGCCTTACTCCACTCATTCTATTCATCACCATAGATATTTCTTGACTATTTTGGATGATCAAAGCAGGTACTTATGGACTATCCTTTTGAAGCATAAATCTGAAGCTAGCATGGTTTTTCAGAGTTTTATTCACATGGTGGGAACTCAGTTTGGGTCCAAAGTCAAGATCCTGAGGACTGACAATGGTGTTGAGTTCATGATGAGTTCCTTCTATGCCTCTCATGGCATTCTTCATCAAACCAGCTGCATGCAAACCCCTCAACAGAATGGAAGGGTTGAAAGGAGGCACTGGAATATTCTAAACATTGCAAGGGCTCTTCTTCATTCCCAAGCACCAAAGCATTTGTGGTGTTATGTCATTGGCCATGCTACTTATCTGCTCAACAGAATTCCTACGCCTACCCTGGACAACAATTCTCCATTTCATGTCTTACATGGGCAGGAACCACATCTCAGGCAGCTCAGAATCTTTGGATGCCTTTGATATGCATCCACCATACCTGCACATACGGGCAAGTTTGATCCCAGGGCCAGAAAAGGAGTATTTCTTGGCTTCAAACCTGGGGTGAAAGGTTACATCATTTATGATTCACACAATCAGTCTTTGTTCCCGAGATGTTATATAAAATTTATAAAATTCACACTCAAAATAACATTCTAGATGGTATTAAATTATTAATTTGATCTACAAATAATAAATAAGTCATTCAACATTTATTATTAAAGTATTATAGTAATTTAAAAATATTATTTGGAATTGATTTGTTTGTTCCGTTGCATCCCACCCTTTTCAAAAAACACATAAGTATTCTACTTTTTTAAATGTAATCTCATGTTTGTGGCTTGATCATAAATGAGTTTTGGATACCAAAGAAACGGTGATTCCAGTAGAAATAGAAAATGTTCACTGCAGTTCAGCTTCAGAATAAATGCAATTTATCTTGGTTTTCATTATTTGATTTATTTTATAAACTAAACCAGATCTTTCTTGACACAGCTACACAGTTAGATCTATCTGCTTGTGTTCTGTACTTTGCTTAACTCCCAATCTAGGTACTTAATGCAAACTTCAAAATCATCAACGAATCAAAAAAAGTACCAATAAAGTAAAAGCAACATACGAACCACAATATATATATATATATATATATATATATATATATATATATATATATTAATAACCCAAAAGCTTGCTTGAGTTAAGGATGCTCCCAAATGAATACTCTGACCATATTCCTAGCGGATGTAAAACTTATATTAACATCTTATCAATAGATATATAATGTGGAAACCAAAACTCATGCAATGGTTATCCCCAGTACTCAAAGACCACTTAAAATTCAAAGTGCCCTTGTTTAAATAAAAAGATAATTTATTTTAACTAACAATCTACATTCTAGCACGTGAACAGTTCTATTTACTAGCAGATGCAAATCAAAATTGAAACAAAAATCCAATTAATCATACACAACAATTTGAAGGAAAACAAATTAGAGTGAAGGAAAACAAATTACTGATCTTCTTAATTTGTCATCTTCTCCAAAAGAAAAAGTTTTCAATTCACTCAGAATAAGATAGATCAATGGCTAATATCCACAAACCTCTTCTCTGATATTCCTTGACAGTTTTCACGAACCCAGTAACCAATACCCTAGGTAAAGCTTGCAGCCACATGTCTCGTCTGAGCCCCTCAAGGGAGAGCAGCCGACAGATGATTTAACAAATGCTCCCTAGTAAAAATGGCCGCAGCATTTTCATTGTGCCCATCAAAGGTCTGTAGTAAAACTGACAGATGTGAGCAATAATTTCAGAGATCATGTTCTTCTATCTGAAGGCCATACAGTAACTACAGTTTTGCATACAATTCAGAATTACAATCAACAAAGCTAGTACTCCACCCTAGAGTTGAAAGACAAAGCAAATTCTCAATCAAAATACGCAGAACGGGGTATCAGCAATCATCAAACATCCAATTGCTGTGTCAAGCAACTAAGGACGGACAATTAAAATCCAAGAAAGGAAAGGCGAAAATTACTGTGAAAACAGAAAACAACGCTGAAGAAATCTGAGGCACATGCTGACAATTGGTCTTAATTAGAAAGTAATTTTCCCCTTTCTTAGACTAAGCTGCATACCTGTAGGCCTCTCCATCTTCTCATTCTTCATCTTCTGGCTAAGCAACGCAGCAAGAGGCACAAGATCATGATGATGACATACTCTTTGCAAGAGGCCATGTATAGCCTCAACCACTTCCTATCTCACAGACCCAATTTCTCAAAGTCACTATGCCCTCTTGCTCACAATGATATAAGAAACCAAAGTCCAAAGGTGAAATACTCTAACACCCTCTGAGATCAATATAGAAGCATTCCTTCCACATAGTGAACACAAACTAGCACCAAAAAATGCAGACTTGTCTTGATCTGCATGCATCAATAACAAAGTTGTCAAGCCAGTTTTTACATGCAAGAAGCAACAACTACCCACTTAACTTTGACACAAACTATACACAACAACAACAACTCCACACCTAAAGTACAAAATGCAATCTTTTACAATTACACAATACATTTTGTACAACCCAGTTTAACACTGAACCTCATGAAGCATAAATTGTAGTGTTTTTTTCTTTTTCTCAATAAGGTGAAAGAAATATTAAACTTGAAGCCAGGTATAAAAAGAACATAAATTTGAAGCAGGAAAGAAACATGGTAACTGAATTACCAGAGAGAATATCTGAATGTGCTCCCCATGAGAAAGCAGATGCAGATCTGACTGTGACACCAAGCAAACATGCAGAAAAGAAGGCAAGATATTAACTTGGATATGAAACGTGTGTTGATGGCAGGATATGAACTCTAAAACCCAGTAATCTAAAACCACAACCTTTGATTAAATATAAAACAATTTCTATACTTTATTCTTTAAAAAATGAAAAAAATAGAAAACTTCACAATTTAATATGGGATCAACCTATGTCAGTTTCAAAACAGTTTCTTCCACCAAACAAAGATTTTTAGTTTTTTTATTTGATTATAAAAACCTCATTCCTAAACCATAAGAAGAAATAGTAAATGCTTTCATACAATGAAGGAGGAAATTGGATTTGCTGTTGAATGTTGATCAAGAGCTTTCTGTTGTAAAAGAAACCCACATCCTGTTTTGGTTTAAAAGTTTATGACTTTAACATTTCTTTTTATTCTTTTAATCACTGTCTTTCCTTATCCATCAGGAAATCGGCCCAACCCCATATCTCGTTAATTTGCAAGAAATTTTGCAGTGAAAAGTACTGGGAAATGAACACTGCTAAGTGCTGGTTATGTTAAAAGGGGAAGAAAAGGAAGTGACTAAAAATTGTGTCCAGTTTCCGTGATGATGACGGTAACTTTCTTACACCTCACCTTGGCTTCAAATCCTGATTCTACCAGCAAGTTGGCCCTGTTGGCCCTCAGGATTTCACGATGCAAGTAAATCAAGGTTATACTCAATCAATATTCTGCAAAAACTCTTTCAATGCACTATTTCCTTTGTTAGTGGAGAAATAGTTGATAAGCAATTCTGTGGTGGCAGCATCTGCAGAAAACCCCTTTCCCTTCATTAGTTGAAAATATTTTGTTGCCCTTGAAATATCATATCTTCGTAGCAATCCTTGGACAAAGACATTATAAGTGCAATTGTCTGGGGGACAACCATTCTTCTCCATTTTCAATAATAAGTCCTCAGCATCATCCGATAGTCCTTCTTTGCACAGACCTTTGATCATTATGTTATAAGCAAAAACATTAATTTCTACCCCTTTAGCTGGCAGACAAGAAAAGAGTTCTTGTGCATCGTTTAGTTTTCCACAACTACACAATCCATCGAGCATAATACAGTAAATTACAATAGTAATATCAAAGTTCATATTTTCCAATTCCCTAAATAATGATATTGCCTCAGAATGAAAACCACACTTGAATAGGCCAGTCAATAAAATTGCAAGCGTTCGGGAATTAGGAAGTTGGCCATACTTATGCATTGTAGAAACCAATTCTTTCGCAGCTAGTGCTTTTCCCACTTTGCAAGATCCCTCAATAAGAGTGTTCCAAGTGACAACGGTTGGTTTCAATCCATTGTTAACCATTTCACCCAAGAGATAGATAGCCTTATCTATGTTTTTAATTTCACACCATCCATGGATTAATGCATTATAAGTTATAACTTCTGCTGAGCAGCCTTTTTGAATCATCAGATAAAATACCTTCATGGCATCCTTCATTTGATTTAGCAAACAATGACCATCTATAATTGATGTATAGGTGACAACATTAGGCTCCACCCCCATATGAGCCATGATGTCTATTATCTTTGTTGCTCTTGAAACCATCCCCTCTTTGCATAAGTTGTCAACAATAACACTAAAAGTATGTACATCGGGCATGATCCCCTTTCTCATCATGTTACCTAGTAGAGTTTTGGCCTCTTTCCATCTAACAAAATTACAAAGGCCATGAATTAAAGAATTGTAAGTGATAGCGTTAGGTTGAATACCTTTATCGGTCAATTTAGAGAAAAAATCCAAGGCCTCAGACACCATTCCATCCTTACAAAGACTGTCCATAATGGCGCTATAAGCAACAACATCCAATTTGCAGTGTCTTTCTTCCGTCTTCTTGAGATATGAGATAGCATCAGCAGTATCACCGGCCTTACACATGCCATTGATAATCGCTCCAAAAGTGCGACGATTAGATGGATAACCCATGTTTTCCATGTGGTCAACAAGCCTCAATGCTTCAGTCACATTGCCTTCTATGCAGAGCCCGTTGACGATGGTGTTAAGAGTGACGATCGTAGGGTCCATACCAATTTTGAACATAAGGCCCAAAATAGAGAAGCCAAAATTGGTGTGGTTCAAACGGCAGAGACAATTGATGACAATAGTAAAGGTGTAGACATCCGGTTTGACACCAATGGAAAGCATCTGTTTGGTAAAGGAAATGGCAGTCGTATAGTGTTTCATTTTCACAATCATGGTGAACAATAAGCCGAAATCCTTAACAGGTGGAGAAGGATTCATGACAACCATTTTGTGGAATAAATGGGAAGCAACATCCAAACTTTTGACATTTCTGATGGAATCCAATAACATGGCCCTATTTGTTTGGGGATTCGTAGTGTGATTATCACCGCTTAGGAAGGAGGAGAAAGTTGAAGAGAAGAGAGGAAGAAGAAAGTGTGTGGTATTGGAAAAAGTACCGAATCCAATTTGTTTTCTGGTAAGAGAGAAGGAACTTGAGCCGATCATTCTGAAAAATGAGGGTTATGAAACCGTGGATTAGCGCTTTGAAACCCTGGAACACCGTTTGTTTGCTGTAGATGACTGAACTGAGAATGATGGATTTGCAGTTGCAGCGTAGTGTAGTTTAGTAAGATTTCTATCCGAAAATAAAATATTTATTTTGAATTAGTGGTTTTAGTTTTTTCATTGGGATTTTTCTTAACCAAAAAAATATATTTATTTTTATAACTTAAATATTAATATATTTAAATATAAAATTTTCAATGTGTGACGTAAAAGTTATATAGTTTAAATATTGGAAATTTATCATATAAAACTTGGCTATCATATAGTATTAATTTTTTATATATATACATATTAATTATTTGACATGTAAGATTTTATTAAATCAACATTAATTCTGAATTATATCTATATATTAATTTTTTCATTGTGACTCAAATAATTATTATGGCACCGGATCCCTCATGGATCATGCAGGATATAAGAGATGTTCTCCATGTGTTATTCCTTTACTGGATAGTTCAAAAAGTATGAGGAAAATTTATGATATGAGTAAAATCTAGTCTTAGATTATTTTATAAGGTAAAACTCATGTTATTATTGTTGGGATATTTTTCAAAAGATACAAAGTCCCACATTGCTTGAACTTGAGACATGTTTAGAATTTATATATTAAGGGGTATGTAAGACTTGTAAGCATGATAGGAAGTATTGGGACCTTATGCATTTAGAGCCCAAACATGATGTTGGGATTTTTAGTTCAAAATGACAAATCTCCTGTCCTTTCGACGCGCCTTGAACCCTGAATCCTAAACTCAATATTTTTAATTTTCTATTTAAGTGTTATTTAGAAATAATTATATATAATACAATAAAAAAATTCTAATTTAATAATAAAAAGAAAAAAATCAAATTTATTTTCTTAAAAAACAAAATGTTTGTTATGCTTAATATCTCTAATTTGGTCTGTATTTGTATTCAATCTTTCCTTTATTCAAGTATTTTGTTTTTTTCGGCGAAATTGTTCGAAGCTTATGCTTTTTGAATTCAATTGTAGATATTATTCCAGTAATACCTTTACTCTTTTTTCTCTTAGCTTTTGTTTGGAAAGTTGTTGTAAGGATCCAAAGAACTGCATATCTTTTTCAAAAAAATAATGAATTTCAATTTTGATTCAAAAATAAACATTGCATTGAAAGAATTCTTTTATCTATAAATATCCTTATTAAGATATATATATATATATATATATATATATATATATATATATATATATTTGTTCCCCATGAGGTCGGTGGTGGTTCCCACTGTCCCCTCCAACCTCTCCGTGTTGCTAGGAACGTAATTAATTTAAGCTATAGCTTAATGGGCCAAACCCATCTAGTAACCTAGGTATAGATGTACTTCCCATGCGCATGTTGTAACTAAGTGACACATATTGAGAAATAAGAACCTAATCCTCTAGGGTTTCGTGTCTACTACTCTTTGTGTGAACAATATTCAATAAATATCAAAATTCTATTTTATATTAATATTTATTTATGTTAATATCTCTTAGTATTAAAGAATATTCTTTGAATTTAGTTAATTTATATTATTCTAATGAATGTATTTGTTACAAAACAACTTTTAGAAATTCCTTGTAAAATATATTGGGCCAATGAAAAACCTTTCAAGTTATCCAATATTCCTTATTTTTCAAACAGTTTTCCGAATGGTTTTTTGATATAGAAGTGCACTTTTTTGGAACTATCATCTAATTACTATAGGTTTTTTCCTTATTTGAGTTTGATGTGAAAGACATTCTTTTCTTTTTAAATGAAAACAAATTGTTCTTTAATTAACAATATATTTTGTATATCTTAATTCTCCCTCTCCCCTCATTCTTTTAACGGTACATACGAATCCCTACAAATACCTAACGCTTCTTCTTTTATCCGATTACCCAACAAATGAAGAACAATTCTATCTCTTATTCTCTCTCGATGAATGATCACTAGCCCCTCTTTGCACACCCGTCGTCGATGATTTTCTCAACTCTGGCATTTTCAACCTTAACCAAAGGTTCGTTTCTCATTATTCATTACTCTTTCTCTCTTTCATGCATTTTTTCTTTCCTTTGCATGACCTGTTTTTGTTTTTTGCCGCATTTTCATAGGGAATCAAAGCGTTATTGTTTCCATAATTCATACATAACTCCACATTTGGGTTATTCTTTAGTTTTTTTTATTTCTTTTCTTTAATTGTATAAAAAGAAAAGGAACAAAGCTTTATTACTTGTTGTTTTTTCTCAATTGTTTTAGATCTGTTCTTGTTTTTTGTCTACATTTTCGTAGCGAATCAGGGAAGCTTTATTATTTATGCAATTGATACAATAACTGTTTGATTTCTGCATTCAGGTTATTTTTTTGTTTTTGTTTATTTATTTATTTATTTTCTTTAATTATATAAATTCAATGAAGCTTTATTACTTGTTTTTTCAATTGCTCTTAGACACGGTGATTCTTCTTGAAGATCAAGTACGCTGTACGAGAAAGAGAAAAAAAAAGGTCTGAAAAAATTGATTATTACTTTCTTAAGGTTTCAAATTTATTTATTTATAAGTATTAAAGAAATTGCTATTAAAAGTGATTTTTAATAGCAGTTGTTATTTTTTCGACAGCTGAGACTCAGACTATTATGGTGCCTCTAAAAACTACAATTATAAATAAGGTAGAAAAAAAGAGCAATAAAAAATAGAAATTCTCTTTATAGAGAAGGGCAAGCGGTTGCTGGGCATCGATCTCAATCTTCACAAAATTTGGTGCTGGAATTTTGAGCAGTAAGTGCCCATTTTTCCTTTCAGTTACCTTATGGAAAATGATAAATTTTTGCATTCCATGCTAGCATTCATACTGGACGACAAGCTTTATATTGCTGGTGAAGTACAAAAAATAAAATCCAAAAGAATTCAACATTGTTATTTTATGTACTAGTTTGACTTTGATCCGCTCTTTGCCTCAAATGGCAACAATGGCAAACTCCTAAATGCTCTAAAGCCTGCCCCCTCTCTCAACAGGCATAAACCTCTAATTGTGGCCAATCTTAAAGTTTTCATTTATGTTCTCCACTACAGGTGTAACATCTCATTTTCATCACAAATAGGAAATAGATATTAATATATCTTTCTTGAGAAATACTTACTATAAGTTAGTTTATTATTATCATTTTTTTTATTTTGGTATTTATATTTAATTATTTGTTTTTTAAATAATAATAATAAAAAAATGAAAATATTTCTGAATGAGAATTTTAAAATGACTTAATTAGTATTCACTAATTAAGAAAATTATATTAAGAATTTTTAATATCTTTATTATTCATCATTTTTTTATGTTCTTATATTTATGTTTTTACATATTTAAAATTTAACTCTTATTAGAATTTTAAAATAAAATTTTGAAGGAATTAGACTATGGTTCTTTTGAACTTTTTTATCTACATAATATTTATGATTTTCTGGAATTTTTTGAAAATTTTGAATTATTTTAATAAAATAATATATTTTAAATAATTTTAAATTCATATAAAGCTGCTTAAAATTAAAAATATTTACAAGAATGTAAATTTAAATTATAAGAAAATTTTTTAAAATCTATTTCAAGTAGACTTATCTAAAAATTATCGGTTTGAGTAAAATATTAATTTTTACCAATCGTAAAAAAATTAAAAACGTACTAATAAATTTTTATTAACAGAAAATTTTAGATTTTTAAAATTTAAACTTTATATTACTTATCATAAAATTAGTGAGAACTGATATAATATCGCTAAATTTCAAAAAGGATTAATTTTGAATATTTAAAATATACCGAGTGAAAGGTTACTATTTAGCTGAATAATTCTGCCGACATTTACTATGCAAAATACTGTGCATGTATGAAATTTTCAAAAGTTGCACAGTAACCAGATTTTAAATTTCAAAAAATGCATAGTACTTTTATATTAAAATAATGGAATGCATAGTAAATTTTTTCCTATAAATACCGAAGGAATTCTTCTTTAGAATTCACAATTTCAGATTAAGTTTTCTTAATATAGTAGTATTAGTAAGATAGTGGTGGAAGTAAGAGAAAGAAATAAATTTTTTGGAAGAAGGTTCTGCTAAAATTCTAAGGTACGAATACATCTCTTTTATATTTTGTAGGATTATTTTTATATCGTTTTTAGAAATCTATTATTATACTTGAAATAATATTATTTTAAGTTACTATTCTGCATAGTAACACTATTTCAATAGTAAATTACTATTTCAATAGTAAATTACTATTCAAATAGTAAATTACTATTTACTATTACTATTTACCTTTACTGTTACTATTTACCTTTACTATTCACGTTTTACTATTTACTGTTACTATTCACGATTTACTATTTACTGTTACTATTTACTGTTACTATTCACTATTCACTATTTAAAATTTACCATTTTTATTTTAAGTAGTAATCTTAATTTTCATCTTGTAATTATATTAAAATGAAATTGGTATGTTTTAGAACTCGGAGACGAGGCGCGCACAGATTTTCAATAACGAATCGGTATACAAGAGGTAAGGGGGAGTGAGATAAGAATATAATATGAAAGACATAAGAATAAAGGGAGGAGTCCCCTACTCCTTTTAAATTTAATAATATTATTATTTTAAAGTAATAACTTCTTAACTTAAAATTTATAATAAATTTAATATATTGTGTAACTTATTCTGAAATATCTATACATGGATCTGAATTATTATAACTTATACGGACCGGACTAAACCTATCCAAGGACTTGGATTTTTATATCCTATATGGATCGAACTAAACCTATACAAGGACTTGGACTATTATGACCTGTCTAGACTGAACTATACCTATACGAAGACTGGATTATATATATGGACTTATATAGACCTGTGCGAGGAATGGACTATAAGGACTCAAAATCAAATCTACTAATTTAAATAACCATTAAAATTTGAATTATATTTATGAGCGATATTTAGTTAATTTGCCTTGATTATAATTAATTGTATTTAATTTCGATTAATGATATTGTATTAGACTGTGATTAATAATATGCAATTATGATTGATGATATTTGATTGTGATTGATGAGATTACTATACTTGATTGTGGTTGATGAATGATTGATGACCTTGTGATATGAAGTTTGAGCATATAACAAGCATGACGAAAAGTTAAAACTCAGTAAGAATTTTCTTACCTTACTCTTTAAATTTTTATTCCAAGAGAAAGTATTTTATAATTATTTTAGTCTTTTATTTCTTCTTAGAAATAATTTTCACTAACTTCATTTTTAATTTCAATAATAAAATCTAGTATTAGAAAGAAGTTATTTTATGAAAATCAGAGGTTGAGATAGTTAATTCTTGAATTAAAGAAAATTTTTATAGTTTTAAGTATTCTTAGTTAATGATTTTAAATTATTTTCTTTATAAATTAGAAGTTTAAAGTAAATTATTTTGGTTTTCCCCAATGAAATAACTAAAGAATATTTTGTCGAGATTTCTAAAACTCAATCTAGTTAAGATTCAAATTGAGAAAGATTATGTAAATATGTGAAGATTTTTAAGAGAAAGTTTTGAGATATTTAAGGCTTGGAAACTCAATTTTGGTAAGATCTGAATTTGAAGACTGTACTAAATTATTTCAGTATAACAGAAGTTCAAAGAAGAACTTATGGGAATGTACAGTTTATTGTGATAATTTTGTGAACTTTTATGGTATTTAATAATTGAGTTTCTAAAAGTCTTAACCAACTAAATATGCGAGTAGTTCATGCATCATGAATCATTAAAGAGAAATCAGATGTGATATTGCCTGGGGACGGATTATAGAAACCGAGGATACATTAGAGGAGGCTTAATTGTGAGCCTTGGGATGAGAGGGTGTGAAAAGGTGCTTCAGGTGACCTGGGGTCGCTCCCTAGTGTCGGGTACTTTCACAATAAAAACTTTCTCAGTCTGACTAGTCTCTAAGTGTTTCCACGCCAGTTGAGTTGTTCATATGTCATGAAGGCATTTATGTTATTATTATCCGGAGTTTATGGAACAGTGTAAACTTCTGGTTGGCCCAGTGCAAACTAAAGCTTTAAGGGCCTACATGCATAGAATGAATGAGATGATAGTATTAAAAACATTACATGACATTCATATGATTGTGACATTCTATGTGGGTGGTTGTGAATGAAAATATAATTGTTATGAAAACCCTTATGCTTATGTCTTATCTGTAAAGTATTATATTCTGTTTCTCACTCCTTCTTGTTTGAATTTTGTGTCCAAAATATATGTTATATGATATATAGCTAGCAGTTCAAGATGAAAGGATAAAATTACAAGAGGGTAAATTGGTCTCATCCTCAATCAGATAGGAGAAGAGATGTGACAAGAATAGGATTCAAAATCACATGGTTTGAAGATAAGGAAATAATTGGTTACAGTCGAAGTAGAGGTATTAAATTTTTAGTTTTAGTTTACCTTAATACAATATTAAGTTGGATGATTGTAAATCAATGTAAAGGTTAAACTTTAATAAACCTTATTCTTTGGATATGATACTGAAATCTTTGATCACTTATGATTTTCTGAAAGTTCATTTTATCATTATAAATAATTTGAAACTTTTTACTTTCAAAATTCAAAGAAAATCAGATGTATATATGTCCTTGTATACACGAGATAAGAAGTGATAAATATATATATCTTTCTTTAAAAAAAAGAGCAAGAAGAATAGATATATGTCTCGTGTATATAAGGGGGTGTTACAACAGGGGCAATCAAGCACACCCCAAAAAGTATAAGAATGACATATCATTTAAAAGTTACGATGCTGAAGATGAAGTGTGGATTGTAGCACCCAATCCTCCTTTCCTCCTGATCGATTCTGGCATTAGTAGAGAACGTAGCTGTGTTGTAGATGAAAGACTATTTATAGTCTAGAAGTAACGCTTCAATAACTATGTTCATTTTTTCAGTGCTAATGGTGAATGGAAGACAACTTTTGAAGGGTGCACGTATCCACCCATTAGCATCATTATTGGGTATGGAAATTATCACACGAATTATACAACATTATGGTTGACTGGGGGTGAATGAATACAAGGCTACAGAAAATACGTATGTGCAATTTGTGGGAATACCAAACCTTCCTTTGTGAAGCCTAAGAACACGATTCCGTTGAGGAACTGAGTTTATAGGTTCAAGAGAAGTGTGCATGCGTAATTGCTTCTCCCAAAATGCGCATGCGCAATGTATTATTTAAAAATAACGGTACAAACAAATCCTTAGAAATACCCGGTACTCCTTCTTTTATCCCATTACCCAAAAAATGGAGAACAATTCTATCTCTCATTCTCTCTCGACTTGAGTGATCTAGCCCCTCTCGGTACACTCTGCCACTGGCGATTTCCTCAGCCATGGCAATTTAAACCTTAACCAAAGGTTTGTTTCTCATTATCCATTACTCTTTCTCTCTTTCATGCATTTTTTTCTTTCCGCTTTACATGACCTATTCTTGTTTTTTGCCGTATTTTCGTAGTGAATCAGAGAAGCATTATTGTTTCCGCAATTTATACATCACCAGTTTGAACTCCACATTTGGGATATTATTTAGTTTTTTTGTCTTTAATTGTATAAAAAGAAAAGAAACAAAGCTTTATTACTTGTTTTTTCTCAATTGCTTTAACTTGTTCTTGTTTTTTGTTTGTATTTTCACAGCGAATCAGAGAAGCTTTATTATTTCTGCAATTGATACATTAACAACTTGATTTCTGCATACGGATTATTCTTTCATTTTTGTTTATTTATTTTATTTGTTTTCTTTAAGTATATAAAATGAACGAAGCTTTATTGTTTGTTTTTTCAATTACTTTTAGACATGGTGATTCTTCCTGAAGATCTAGTAACATGTAAGAGAAAAAAGAAAAAGAGGTATGAAAAAATTGATGATTACTTTCTCTAAGTTTCAAATTTATTTATTTATAAGTATTAAAGAAATTGCTATTAAAAGTGATTTTTAATAATAGTTGTTATTTTTTTCAGCAGCTGAGACTCAGACTGTTGTGGTGCCTCTAAAAACTGCATTTATAAAAAAGGCAGCATAAAAGAAAAGTAGTAACAAAAAGAAATTCTCTTTATAGAGAAGGGCAAGCGGTTGCTGGGCATCGATCTTAATCTTCACAAAAATTAGGGCTGGAATTTTGTGCAACAAGCGCTCATTTTCCTTTCAGTATTCTCATAGTAATTTACAAAACAAATGTTTTGAAGCATCACATACAACAACAAAAAATTCATTTTAGGATTACCCATTGTAGACGTGAGATAAATTCCTATATTATGCAATCTTAGCTTCATCCTTTAGGAGTTCACGTGAACACTCTCACCAGAAACTAAACCTTTGAATGCTAGTTTGAAATCTTGAGCCCCCACCATAATTACGAGAATGTGAGTAATCTTATCACATGCTCTATATATAGGCTTAGGTCTGACCTGATGAATTCTTTATTAAGATTGACTCCTGACTCATTCTGAATAAGTTAGACCCAATAGCTTTATTTTAGTCTAACTAAAATAAAAATTTTCCTTTGGTGGGCTTATTCTATGCGTATGATCTCATAGGTAAAATATTTAGTCATATCAATAATAAATTATTTTATTATTAATATAAAATAGGAACAACATATAACAATGCATCATTATACCTGAATATTATTTATTATTGAGACATAAGTGATAATTATTTTATACATTCATTCATTTTGTCACAATATCTAATTGGGTCCAAGGCATGGTCGTCCAAATCCTTGCATGGCCTAATTCATTTTACTTGATACCAGAGTAAACTTTACTTGAATATATATATATATATATATATATATATATATATATATATATATGACAATTGCATTTTTTTAGTCTCACTCTATCAAGCGGTCCACAGATATCATTCATGTCACATATGAGATAAATTTCATCTGCATCACTTACACCCCTTTGCATAATTTGTTCATTGTCTAACCACAACCTTTATGGTCATTTTGTTATAAATGATGTTTGATTGTATTATCACATTGAGAATCGTTTATAATACTCTTGTAACGATCCATGCAACATTCTCGTGGTGGGTTTGTACAATACAACATTACTCTTAATGTGTACTCGTATAAAGACTTGATATCTTCTGTATTTATGATCACACTAGTCTTAATGTATTTACATGTCCCTGTGTAAATAATTGACTAGGGACATTGTAGGAACAATTCTCATATGACCTATTATTCTAAGGATAAATGAATTTAAAACAATTTTAAAACAGAAAATACTTATTTTATTGATATGTACAAAATAATAAATTAATAGCTCATGGTGCATACACCAACTATACGTACCCCTCCATGGTGATGAAACTGCCCATCAGAGAGAATAATGACAAAAGATGAAGCCCAAAAAAGAGAAATGAGATGCTCCATTGTAGACCATGGGTACTCATGAATGAAGAAGAGACTTCAACTAAAAGGGAGTGTTGGAAGCAAATTGTAAATCAAGGGGTTTATAAGCAGATGCACTCTTACACTTAATGTCTTAAAGTTTTGGGTTGTATTGTAAGTGATATAACACCATCATTTTTTATTCCAAATTCAAAACAATTCCTATAATACTATTATCTTCAAATTCCACAAATTTCGCCGCCATTACTTCATAAGACCATAAAGACAAGCAATATCGTCACTTGTTTGAAATATGATACCAATAATTATAATTTTTATTTCGATATTATATTACCCAATATGTTTACAAATAATTTTACTGCACAAATGGTTACCATGGCCCCTGCTTTCGGCCTCAACAGTTAAAATGAGATTAAGGTTACATCATGCTGAAAGGTCCAACCAAGTATGAACAACTTCGCTAATATATTCTAGTAGTAAAACAACATCTCCTAACTAGAGGTGAGCAACAATCACCCACCCGACCACAAACCGTAAAAATCAGAAGTAAAAAATGAGTTTGGTTTGTTTCGGGTGGATAAACGGTTGAACGGGTAAAAAGTACGGTTAAATATGGTTAGGTTTGGACGGGTACGGTTTTGGATGTTTATCAACCGAATTAACCGTACTTAACCGGACTATTATACTTTAAGTCTTTTAACCTATATGTTTATTTTATTTTAATTATACTTTAAGTCTTCTTTCTTATAATTATATGATATATATATATATATATATATATATATATATAGTACATACTATGATAATGTGATAGACATTAAATCATTTTCTATCGAATTGATGAGGAAAATGCGTAAAAGAGGTTTAAAAAATAAATTTTAACCACAAAAAATTCAATTCATTACAAGATTAAATCAAAATTAACCGTCCAAACTTAACCGAAACCGTTCAACCGAAACCCGATCAAACGTTAGAGTCATTTGGTTGGGTTTGGTTGAAAATAAATTATTTTCAGTTAACATTAGTTGAGGTATTCATCAATCGAACCCGGCCAAACCCGACTGATGATTACCCCTACTTAAGAACTGATGTTTTTAGATAGGCAACTTCTCAAGATTTTCAATATATGCCAATCACAAAAATTAAATATCATCCCTATCCTCCATTTAAATGCAACAATCATGATAATTATTTATATACTTATATATTTCATTATTCAAATCTTTAGAGTAGGACAAACTTAAACAAGTTAAGTGGGTATATCCACTAGAGTCACAATTTAAAGTGTTGAAATGGACTTACGTGATTCTTGTTGAGAAATGTATACTAGATCTTGTATTTTTGTTTTTGTTTTATTAAGAATTAAATAAGTGTAACAATACTTATCTAACTTAACTAGTCCCATTAAGTAAGTATTATAAGTTGATTAAAAGTAATACACCTTTTTTGTAATTTTAAATTTAAATTAATTATATCAAATTCTAAACACTCTAACATAAACTCAAATAAGATATATGGAATCTCTTTAAGATATTATTTTGAAAATATCTATTAAAATAAATAAATATTATATCAATAATTACAAACATCAAAATCATTCAATACATAAATATGCAAGTAACCGTAATATATTTTTCTTGAAATCATTTAATAAATATTATATTAAAAAAAACTCGAACGCAATATTAAAAATATTGTGACAAATGGAATGGAACACGTCTTTTCAAAAAAGAAAATTATAATTGAAAAATTTAAAAATGTCAATAATAAAAGTATCGCGCAGTTTTGCTTCCCGCTACTATAACCCCAACCGCATCACAAGCAAACTCCAGAACCATCTCTGTTCAACCAACGCTCATATAAGTATCACTCGTAGTGCGCGCGGAAAGCAAATTTTGCTGAAAATTGAAACCAGGCAACAATGGAAGACGACGGTGGAGAGAATTCGAGCTTCGTGGTCGGTATCATTGAAAACAGAGCGAAAGAGGTTTCGATCTTCCATTTTCTCATAAACATTCTTATCACTTTCCACACAGTAAAGGCAAATTCAATTGCATGTTCTCATTTTCTCTTCAGTTCTTTTGTTTCGTTTTTTCTATGCGATCTCGCAGATTATCGACGCATTTCTCCTCGTTGCTCATTGTTTCGTTTTCAATTGTTTATATTTCTAGTAGTTACCGCTCGAAATTCACACAAGTTCCAGGATTTCACTGCGTTTTTGGATTGTTCTCTTATTAAAGTATACGCGGTAAGAATTTGGATCAATCAAGCGTTAGAAACACAAACATGAAATTGATTTTTCATGTTGCAATGCCATTGAGTGCACCATTGGAGCTGAAAATTAGTTTCATATCCACGTACTTAGTTGTTTTGTCGCAGATGTATATGGATGTTGATTTCAATTGTATCAAAATGTATAGTAGCTTGCGTTTATCAACTATGGTTGAGAATGGGAGTAGAACTCTGTCATTATTGGATCATAATCTTACACATATACAGGTGTCCTAACTAACTACGGTTGTGTACAACCTAACATAACTAACAAACGTCCAGATATAATAACTACATTCATGTGTCATTTATTTAAAATTTATGCCTATTCGGTAAAAGTTACCCGAGGAAGCTCTTACTAACATTTCAATTATTATTTTTATTTTTATTGTTTTTAAAAAATAAAAAAACAAGTTTCATAATTTACTCCTCACACAATTATTATTTTTATTTAAGTTATTTAGTTTTTCCAAATAGCTCTAATTCAATAAGTTACTTGAAAAACTTTACAAGCTAGAAGCTATAAACTATGAAGTTGTTTGAGAACCTTGGTCTATTTGTGCACAACTCAATATTATCAGCCCAAGATTTTAAGTTTATATATATTCTATGATTGTTTACTTTTCTCTCGCTAATTGATACTGGTTATTCTGGAACCTGGACCCTATAACAGCCTATACTACATGTACCTTTTGGTGTCCGAACTTTTCAACAAAAGCTGAATGGATGCCATTTTAATTGTTCTATCGTGAAGCTAACTGGAGTCATCAGATTTGCTATTAATGCTGCATATTTGATGTTTTCCAATTATTTGGTCCTGCTCTGTGATACTTGTATCTAGTTGTTATTACCAGGTTAGTACATTGTAGCAATCTGCCAATCAACTACTTATTCCATATAGTTTTTTACCCCTTTCCCTCCTTATCCTCTAATATTTTTAACATCACAACAAAATTTGAATTTCACATGGTATTTGATTTTTTTAAAAAGAGATATCTGATGCATCCGTTATTACTGATATGATCAACCTAAACTTGAAACATGTTAGATTATAAACTCTACTGTAAAAATTTGTTTTTCATTAATTTCTGACCATTTCAAAGGGGCTTTTGGTTGTAAGGATCTTTAATCTTTATAGTGTGCCGAGGAAGATCATAGAGGTTGAAATAGAAAGAGAACTTTATGCTGTATTGAGTTGGTTATCATAGGAAACAATGGGGATGCACCAGTTTCATAGAATTGGAACGCATAATTTTTTTAATCTTAATAACAGATTAAGGAACTGTTTCAGACAAATAAATGACATTTATAATACCTAATTGGAATCAAATCAATCAATCATCTAACAGGTTGGATTAGCTGCTTTTGATTTGAGGTCAGCTTCATTGCATCTTTCTCAATATATTGAAACAAGCAGTTCATATCAGAACACAAAGACGCTGCTGCATTTCTATGACCCCATGGTGATCATTATTCCTCCAAACAAGTTAGCATCCAATTCTTCAGCTGCTGTTACAGAATTAGTTGATAGATTTTATGGTTCAGTCAAGAAGGTAATGAACCTAATCTCTCATTTTCCCTACATAATTTCCCATGTGCTGTCAATAAAAACCTCTTGCACTTGATGTCTGTCCACAAGGTTCATTTTATTTGGACTCCTAATTTATGCAGGTAGTGCTGGCCCGTGGTTGTTTTGATGACACAAAGGTATCATGTATAATGTTCAAATTAACTTCCATTATAAAGAAAACTTTTTGTTTTGATGACATCAAGATTTAGGATGCTGTAATAATTATTTTACCTCGTACATGCACTGAATTTTGTGCTTTAGGGTGCTATTCTGATAAAAAACCTTGCTGCCAAAGAACCTTCGGCACTAGGTTTGGACACTTATTACAAGCAGTATTATCTGTGCCTGGCTGCTGCTGCCGCCGCTTTAAAATGGTATTTCCAGCGCTCATATATATAGTTTCCAGCTTTAACTATGGAAGTACTTTTTGACTGGTACCTCATGAATTGAAACAACAAAATAATGTTGTTATGGGAAGAAAGAAAATTTAAGTAGCATTTTCTGTTTTGACTAATGTTTGTTCCTAGATATCTCCTTTGTGCTCTCCCCATTTTCATACTGATTCCACATGCCAACATATCAAAGTTGCATTTGTGTGTATGTTTGATATTAGGATATTTGCCGAGATATGCTGGTGCTAACATTGAATCTGAGCATCTTGAGAAAGTGAGAAACTACAAGCCTAGGGACCAGACAATAAATAGGAGTGTAATAAGTCTATTTGGGAAGAAAACCAAGGCAAGGAGTTGAAAGGAATGAAATTGAAAAACTTATAAAGAATGAAGGGACTCGGGATCTCTCCCTTGCCACTATTGGGGTTTCAAGAAGGAATACACGAATTCCTCATTTAACTCATTGAACAATAATCACTGGAGTGGCATGTTCTATTCCATTTTATTCTATTATATGATCCACTCTTCCGCCCTCTGTGAAACTCACAAACATATCCTAAGAAACCTTAGTTATAACAGAGTTTCTTGAATCTTATTAAAACCTAAAGGAGTGTTATCAATAATGTAGTCCCATTATTGTAAGTGAGGCCATTGGATACAGTTCAGATATCTTCTAGGGAAGGAATATATTCTCCTATTTTGATGAGACCACCTGCACAGAAAATTCACATAAAGAAGGAATAGCCTGTGTATTGAGTTTCTACGCATGCTTTTGCTGATACTGAGAAAAAGCCAAAAAGTTCCATGTAAACTGAGGGTTCAGCATGCATAGCAAGTTTTGTCAAGTGCTATGTTAGTATAAAAAATGTAAGCTGGTAATGAGAAATTGGAATCCACATATAAAAATTATTCCAAATCTATGAATTTTTCATACTTAAATAGTTGATAGATATGATTGCCATGAGTTTTATAGTGGGCAAAACATTGGAACACCCAAAACAATCTTTAGGCTGCCAGTGGACTGAAATGGCACATACTCAGCGACTGGTTTTATTTGGGAAAGAAATATATGATTCACCATTAAGATCTAAGTTCATAACTGTGATCTAAGAGATATGGAACTATAGCATGAATATGTCATCTACTTAGAAAGAAATGTTTGTAGTTTAAACTTTATCCAAGAAAATGTGTAAGCGTAACTGTGTACCAAATGATCATAAGTCTAATGCTCACCTGAGGGCTTAAATGAAAAAAACATATTTATGGAATTTCCTGAACCTCTACTAGATATTAATTTAGCATGATATCCTTGTGTAGTATATCAGATTATCAGGAAATTTGATTTCAGGATATCATGCTCATGGAGGAACTTCTAGCACCTAAAATGTTTATGTAGTGTACATTCTTATATCCCAAGATTTTACAACATATCCTGCTCTATAAGATGCTTTTAGGTTATGAAGATAACATGCGCATGTGTGTATGTTAAACATTTTTATGAGTGCTTTCACCCACACATACATGCGTATGCATATGCAATCATTATTTCCGTACGGCTCAATTGCCTGTAATTTAGTTTTGACTATGTCTGCACAGGACAGAGGCAGAAAAAGGGATTGTTGTTACCAATCACTCATTGTTGGTATGTGTTCTGTTAGGCATGATTGTTCCTGAATATATTTTTATTATTTAAAGTTTGACTAATTGAATATTGTTTTACTTATCTTATCACTGGCATTTCCTGTTAACTTTGTTTGGTTTGAAAAAGAAAAATGGAGAGAGAAAATAGAAAGAAAGAATTAAGAAAATAAGTGGTGAAAAATACATAGATTTTTGTATTGTTAAAAATATGAAATAAGATGAAGAGAAAGAAAATAATATTCTTTCTTGAATAGACAATTATATCCCTTCTAGTTTAATAAAGTCTGATTCTTTGTCATAAATGGTATGTCATTTTTTATGCTTCTGAATGGTCTATCCCTCTGGTTGACTTAGATGGAAAGTAATCTTTCTTTCTCTCTTACTATTCCATACAACCAAACAAGAGAAGAGATTTTAGAAAATTTGTTCAAAATTTAATCCCTCCTTTTCTTTCTTGGCAAACTCCTGTTTACTAAATGCAAATAAGGTTGTATATATACAAGGATGCTTGCTACCTACAAAAAAATTGTATTTACCAGTGAGCACAACTATACATGGGGCTCCATTTGAGCTTAACCATTTGTGAAGTTTTGCTGATTTATGATTGGAAGGACCATGCCTATCTTAGACACATTTGCAAATTCAATATTAAAATAGTAAAATGTCATCTCTTTTTTGGGTATTTGACATTACTTTCCGCTCAAACATTGCTATATTTGAAAAACCCAAGTTACATAATACATTATATATCCTTTTCTAATGGACAAAACTGGTATAAAATGTTTGCTTCTTTTTCTTGGGTAAATAAATTTCATATTGAAAAGGGAGTTACAATCTACTAGTTGCTTAATATTTATTGCAAATTAATAAGCTTTAGGTGCTAAATAGTATACAAACAGCATTCTCACGGTAGGTATAATGATAATCCTCTGTGGGCCATCTGTCATGTATTTCATAATTTCCACTATAATGTTTCAAGTATACTCAGTTTTCAGGCATGATCATTCCTTCTGATATTTTTACACACTTGAAGTCCCGCCTCAAGTTTTTGCACTGTAAACTTCCAAGTTCCAACGATTATTTTCCATAAGTGTTCATTAGTACAGTGGTTAATGTCTGAACTCTTGTACTTTAAGTTGTTTGCCACATAACTCCCATATCTATTTTTATATAAATTTTCATTTGAACAGTGTACAGAGTACTGTTTTCTCCTTTTTCAATGTCTTTCACCATGTCAGGTCACCTTTAATGGATCATTTGATCACATGAATATTGATGCAACCAGGTAAGCTTGCTTGCTTTTTTGAGCTAGAACCTGTCCTTTATTAGTGATGTATTATATTCATATATAGAGGTCACAACATCGACCACAGAAGGGGGAAACGAGTGGTGGGTGAACACAAAGTATTATTTGGCTTTCCTTGACCAGGGACCAATTTAACTTACTTCCTTAAAAAGTTAAAATAAACATCTCAAGATTAAATTAATCTTTCTTAAGAAATACTTTAGTGAAATGCATATGTTAATAACTAACCACCATTCTTGACTTATGAAATAAATACCAAGTAAATCCAAATGCTTTGTTTTACTTATACCAATGCCGGCAGTGTCCAAAATTTGGAAATTATTGAGCCATTTCATTCTGCCCTATTGGGAACAAGCAACAAGAAGAGAAGTCTGTTTCACATGCTCAAGACAACTAAAACTATTGGAGGGTAGGTGATTGTTGAGAATATTCGTTTTGATTTGTCCATAATTATGTATTTATTCTCTCCATTATTAGGAGATCATGTAATTATTTAAATTCCTTATATAGATCAAATCAGGGTCTATATATTGTACACTGTCTGATTCTTTTAACATAATTATATTCAGCTATATGATTTTCAAGTGTGATGATTCACACAAGTTTCTTGATGCAACAATTGTTTGACATTGTATTTGTTTCCTTCAGGACTAGACTCCTTCGTGCAAACCTGTTGCAGCCTCTTAAGGACATCGAAACCATAAATGCTCGGCTTGATTGCCTAGTAAGTACTGATCACATTTTTCATGCTTCTCTTTGCCATATATTTGTTAGTCAAGATGACGTGTTCCTTTATTTGCTACAAAATTGCCCACCTTGCAATTTTCTTTTATATTTCCCACCTTATTTACAAGTCAATCCTAATTAGTAATTATAGTTTTCAGTCCTTATTCTTCTTTATCCTTCAGTGCTCTAGTTTGAAACTTGAAACTCAGGTGTTTAATATTTACTGTTTCTTTCATTACTCATATTTGTGTTCTGATTTTAACTTTAAGCCTGAAAACTACCTGATAGAGGTTCTGTTTGAATTCTTTTGTGTTTATTATTTATAAATGTTCTCTAATATTTCATTTTAGGATGAATTGATGAGCAACGAACAACTATTTTTTGGCCTCTGTCAGGTTTTGCGTAAATTTCCAAAAGAGACTGGTAATTAAGAGCAGTAGTTGAATCGATATTAGTCTTTAAGAAGTTTATGTATGTTTGGGAGTAATCAGGACTGTATGGTTTCAGATAGAGTATTATGTCACTTCTGCTTTAAGCCAAAGAAAGTGACAGCTGAAGCCTTGGCAGTTGACCGGGCTAAAAAGAGTCAAGTGCTAGTATCTAGCGTAATCCTCCTTAAGACTGCTCTTGATGCCCTTCCTTCACTATCTAAGGTACCTCTCTCGCTCTCTCTTACTCTCTCTCTCATACACAAACACTAGAATCAGAATCAGGTATTCCCATAGTAATCAAATAAAGAAAAGAGGCTGATGATCCTTTCTTCTGAAATATATCAGGTGCTTAAGGATGTGAAGAGTTCCCTTCTTTCAAATATCTACAAGTCAGTTTGTGAAAATGAGAAATATGATCTTATTAGGAAAAGGTATGCTAAGATTTTCTTCGTCCTATAAGTGTATGCAATGATTGTAAATTCATTTATTACTTGATTTAGTATAATTCTCAAATTATAATGATGGAGAAAAAAAACCTACACTGGTATGAATTTAATTCCAACCAAGACAATGGATCCAATCAATTCATGTCTTTAATAGTTAGCATTGTTGCAGGATAGGGGAGGTTATTGATGAAGATGTGCTTCATGCACGTGTTCCTTTTGTTGCTTGCACCCAGCAATGCTTTGCTGTTAAGGCGGGGATTGATGGCCTCTTGGATATTTCAAGAAGATCCTTTTGTGAAACCAGTGAAGGTTTTATAATCTGCTTGCTTGAGTTTTCTTTCCTGTTATCAGTGTATACTCTTTCTTGGGATGCAGCATACATCTGGTTTGCCTAAAGCATTTGGTGTTACTTTCACAGCCATCCACAATCTTGCAAACACTTATAGAGAGGATTTCAAGTTGCCCAATTTAAAGCTTACCTTTAAAAACAGGCGGGGATTCCACTTTGTCATACCGCAGAAGAATATTCAAGGAAAGCTTCCAAGCAAGTTTATTCAGGTTAGGGATTGGATTTTTGTGGCTAATTGTTTTAAAATATCCTTTTGAAAGTTCTTTTCACCCTTAACCTACTCTCTTTTTCCTTATTATAACAGGTTGTAAAGCATGGGAACAACATTCATTGCTCAACTTTGGAACTAGCATCTGTGAGTAGTTTGATTATTTGGATTCATAAACATATGAATCTCATTCAACCTACAACATCGGTGGACAGATAAAATTACATGCATGAAACTAAATTGACAAATTGTACTCGTTGACAATATTGTACTAGGTAATGGCTTTAATGTGTGTGCATGAAGTTTGTTAAAAATCATGGTCAAGCTAACTCCAGTATCCCAAGAAGATTCCCCTGATCAAGAGTGTATTCTCTTGTGAGATTTTCTTATGGCAAGGTCATGTGAAGAGTTTGTGTTTATCTTTCCCTTCATAAACCTAAAATTGGTGGGGCCCTATCAAAATTTGTGAATGACTAGGAATAAAGAGGCAATCACAAGTTTATCAATTACAAAATTTGGTAAAATTTTTACAAGAGAATGTGTGCTTCTTACTAGTCTATGTAGAATCTTTATTATATAAGATACAGCTCATATCTTAAGGATGACTATAAGCTGTCATAACATGATTAGGCATTTTGGATTTTCATTAGTGGACTTATATTTTTTGTTGCCCCAAAAATACTTTGACTCTTTAATATTATCCAAGCAAAATCTGATATATAAAATGTAGTTGCATTTGGTTGACATGTTACACACTATAAGGTGTTACTTTCCTCAGAAGCTTGTTTGGGATCTTGAAAAGTCTACATTTTTCCTTTATTATAATGAAACTTGCAGTTGAATGCCAGGAATAAATCTGCAGCTGCAGAGTGTTACACAAGAACAGAGGTTTGTCTGGAAGGTAGTCCTTGATGCAGTGACACTTGCCAATACAAACTTTCACAGGCTTGACATGTTTGCTTTATGTTTCATTGTTCATGAATTACCCAACTCTTGTGGCTTTGGCAAGTGGCAAGAAAGGAAACTATTGAAAAATCACTTTATTAGTTGGATAGTTTTGGTTGTTGCATGTGAGCTTTCTCTTAAAATAATATAAATTTATTCATGGTATTTAGACAGGAAATATCTTGTAGGGTTTTGTGAGATGTAGTAAGAGACTTAAGTTATCAAAACCAGAGTCTCATCTTACAGCTAATGCATCTTATCACAGTTAACATGATCCAAATACTCTTAATCTAACCAACAAAGGTTGACATGGTTGGTGAATAGTTGAGTCCTTTAAGCATTTGTTGATAGGGGTTAGACTAAGCATTCTAGGAAAAGAAACCCACTTTGAAAATTTCTACACTTAGATGGAACTAGTTTACAATTGACAGCTGAAGAATACGTTTGGTTTCACAAAAAATAAAAAATGAAACACTCTTAATCTATTTGTTTAACTAGTTATTTTACTAGAACGGATTATATAATGGATTTAGCTCTGGTATTTGTTGTAAGTATTTTAAAGAGATAATTGACATACTTCAAAGGAATATTGTTTATATGAATTGACGCGATTTCCAATCAAAAATATTTGTAAGAGAAAACGCTAAAATTCAATACATTATTTTTTTCTGTTCTTTATTCCCTTTTTTATTTACTTTTTTGACATCATCTGTGAACTAAATATTTTTCAACATCTACGTATTTATTTGGTAAATTTACAGTAGGATGAGTTATTGGTTACCACAATGTTTTATTAGCATCATCTTAAAATTTACTTGATGCAAGTTACAAGATTAATTGATCTAGTTTAACTTCTAAGTTGTAACTATGTTATTGTTAACTCTTGTAATTAATGCTTCTAATTAATTAATCAGTTTAGTTAGTTGATTAGTTAGTGTTTAGTTTCTTCTGTTTGAGTTAGTTAGAACTGTCTTGTTTTTTTTCTTGTCTATATAAGCTTTCCCTTTGTACTATTCAGATCATAATAATGAATCAGTTTTACATAAACCATTTTTCTCTTGATTGGGCTTTCTCTCTTCTGCCCAAGGGTTAGAGTTTTTCTGTGATTCATTTGTGGAGGGTGCAGGGTTTGACAGTTATTCAATTGAATTTTGTCTTTAGTGAATGATAAAAATGGTGAAGTTAATTGAAACAAATTCATATCTAGGTATAGGTCCTCCGTTTTTAGTTGCTTGGACTTGCATCATATAATTTCACGTATTGCATTTATCTATTGTAATAGAAATTAATGTACAGAACTTATGGATGACATTCGTGAGAATGCCTCGGTGTTGACACTGCTTGCTGAGGTCTTGTGCTTGTTGGATATGATTGTGAATTCATTTGCTCATATGATATCAACTAAGCCTGTTGATCGATATACAAGACCAGAATTTACAGGTAAATTTTCTATAAAATTTTATACATCAATGGAGAAAATCCTTATTTGATATTTTCTTCTATTTGCTAGAGAATGGACCAATGGCAATTGATTCTGGTAGACACCCAATCCTGGAGAGCATACACAGTGACTTTATTGTATGTAATGAGTATGTCAATTAGTCCTATTCAAAACGAATTATAAATTCCCTGCCACACAGGGACTTCTTTCATATAAAAGGATTTCCGCATTTTTTTGTAGTAATTAATTTTCTGCTTTACAGGCTAATAATATATTCATGTCTGAAGCCTCAAATATGGTGATTGTGATGGGCCCCAATATGTAAGAAAATTTGTTTCGCATGTACTGTGCACTATTATTATATAAAGGAGGATAGAATTCGGACTGTGAAATTCCTATTTTAGCTGGCCTAGAAAATGGCTTTTCATGAATCATTGACCCAATGCTTTTTAGCAAGCATAAGGAATGCAGGCTTATAGCCATGTGCTAATATAAATCTCACAATGATGAGCCAAAAGCAAAAAGGATTCAAAATTATTTTACTTACAAATGTCTCTGATAGTCAGATATGAGTTTGTCTCTGAAAAATCCAATGAACTGTAAGAGTTGAAACCCGACTAGGTTATTTGACAAAAACATGTCTGGTGTAATTTCCTGCAGACAATGCCTTAAAAGCCACGCATCAGTCAGTAAAATTATTGTGTCTTACATACAGTTTGAAGATTTATTGTTTGTGAACCACAGGGAAGTTCACATGAAGAATATAAAATCTGGAGATTTATTGCTATATTCCTCTTGCACAGGAGTGGAAAGAGTACTTACCTTCAGCAAGTGTGTCTCATAGTTATTCTTGCTCAAGTTGGGTGTTACGTTCCTGCTCGATTCTCAATTCTGAGGGTAGTTGATCGGATGTTTACAAGGATGGGCGCAGTTGATAATCTTGAATCAAACTCTAGCACGGTACAATTTCTAGATGCCTGCCTTGTGAGGCTATTTGATCCTGCTAATGTGGTATAGAACACAAATGAAGTTATTTGGATGTGTAGTTCATGACAGAGATGAAAGAGACAGCTTTTATCATGCAGAATATCTCACAAAGGTAATGCTGCTCCTTTATGCTTTAGATCTTCTTTACTCAGGTACGCACAACAGTTTCTAAATATAAATATTTTGTTGGGTGCAGGAGTCTGATTGTTATGGATGAGCTTGGGAGGGCTACTTCGTCCTCTGACGGATTTGCAATTGCGTGGAGTTGCTGTGAACATCTTTTGTCACTTAAAGCGTAATTGTTTATTAATGAAATTTTAACAACTTTTATGCCATAGATTTCTGAAAAAGAAATAACTTACCTTAACTTCCTTACATCACTGCTGTTCGGTTCTCAAATCAAATGATACTACGTAGATATTTTCTTAAATTCTGGAATACATATTTAATAAAGTTTGAGCATCCGTGCGTCAGTACTTAAATAGAGAATTTGATGATATGAATCGTAAGGAACTTGATCTGAGTCTCTTGTCTTTTAGATAACTTAAAAATTAAAGGTTTTAAATAGCTCTTTTTCTGTGGTGACTGGTAAAATCTTAGTAATATTTTGCTTTACTATAATTCGGCGTTGTATTGTTCATGGTAGGACACCTGTAGAGTATCAACCATCAAATGAACATATTGTTGTAACTTGTAATATATCTTTCTGTCCTGAGCCATATTTTTTTATCCATCTCTAGGTATACCATATTTGCCACTCATATGGAGAACATATCAGAACTAGCAACAATCTACCCCAACGTGAAAATTCTCCATTTTCATGTCGACTTGAAAAACAATCATTTGGACTTCAAGGTGAGGGTATCTCTACGTTTTTTTCCTCTTGCGTTGAGATGACTATCTGCAAACTGAAATTTTGTTTTCCTTAGTTTCAACTTAAGGAAGGACCAAAACGTATCGCCCATTATGGCCTTCTTTTGGCAGAAGTGGCAGGATTACCAAGTTCGGTTATTGAGACTGCCAGAATGATCACATCCAAGATTTCAGAAAAGGTTATTATTATATCTACAAAACTTGTCTGAAAGAGTTTGTCGGTTTTTTTTTTTTTTCAAGTTAATTCTCAATACATGGAAAATGATCAAGCTTTATTCCTAAAATTATATACATAATAACTCTCACCTCAAAAAATATATACATAATAACTCTTGTTAAAATTTGATATAATCACTGACATAATTAACACATGAATAGTCTATTTCCAATTTTTTAAAGGATGTAAGCGTAATGTTTAAATTGTCTTTTATTCACATGTATGAATTTGTAAAAGTTTTAATAGAAAACTAACGAAAAGTTATTCTACACGTATTAAGAACCTTGGATGAAAATTTACCTCTTAAAGTTTTGAATAAGTTGCATATGACACGAATTTGAGTGTCAAGATGCAAATTTTTCCTGTCGACCCCACTGATGGAAACCACGTAAGTAAAGGCTTTCACTTTTAGCTACTAACATCTTATGTGGATTCACTGGTGTCATTAGGAAGCGAAGCGGATGGAAATAAACTGTTTGCAGTATCATTCAACACAGAGGGCATATCATGTTGCACAGCGCTTGCTATGCCTGAAATACTCCAATCAGGATGAAGATACGATTCGGCAGGCTTTGCGTAATCTTAAGGAAAGTTGCATCATGCAAAAACTTTAAGTTTGGCATTTTGAACAAATTTTTCTTTAAGTTGGCATACAAAGAGCATATCGTGTTGCACTGCGCTCACTAATCACTATGCTTGAAATATTCCAAAGCGAGTATAGAATTTACTAACCTTTGTATATCCCTAACTCTTGTAGAAATCTGCACGAACCAAAAGCTCTGGACTGAATGTATACAAACAAGAGACCATCTTTCATACAAATTTTCATCATGACGCTTTTGGATGTAACAATTGATGAAAATTTGTGGAATAAAAGTATAAATTCTGTTGTCACTTGACAGCATCATTATAATATATATATATATATATATATATATATATATATATGATATTTCAAAATATAATGTCATTCGAAGTTCAGGACCACGAATTGAAAAAAATGATATAAATTCATATTTATTCAGAATTACATATTTTTATTTAAAAATATACCATACATTAATTTTTTTAGACAGTCAAACAGTCATCACCTATTCACATAATTGACCGTTGATCTTTTCAATGCTTTAAAATTTTATCGTTACAAGGAACTTTATAATGTATATAACCTTTCTTCACTTATAATTATCATGAGAATTTAATTAAAATTATTAAATTCGTCTATATCGAATTATATTTTTCAAATTTATCATATTCTCATACAAAAAGATATAAAAGTAATGGATAAAAAATAACATTGTCATCAAATTCATTTCTCTGGAGAAATAAATGATTTATTTCTTGATATACTCATTTGATTCACAAAAACTTCATTCACCAATAAGAATATTTTGATAAAATATATTAGTATAAAATTTAAGAATTTTATAAAAGAATGGGGAAAAATCTCTATAAAGGGATGAAAGTAGTTAGTAGACGTTAACCCCAAATGATAAACTTGACATGCATGGTTAACAAACCTGCAACACCTTATAAAATAATTAAGTAAAAAATACCGGGGAATTTAAAAGCCTCGCTATCAAACTTAATGAGATGGATGTCTAAAAACATGAATTGTAATATTCAATTTAACAATTAAAAACTCGAGGATTTATGGAAAAATATGTGGATAAAGGGTTCAAAACTCAAGTTCGAATCCGAAACACAAAATGGTATGTCCTCAAAATAGTATTCAGAAGATGAACAAAAATACAATAACTGCAGAAAATTAGCGGTAACGACGAAGAGACAGGGTGTTGTTTCTCTTCCAGGTTGCCCTGCGAGAAGGACGTGCTTTGTGGTGCAGATGTCCTCTGCCACGTAATCCTCTGTTACTTTTCCCAGCAGAAGTAAGCCCACGTAGCTCCCTGTGCTTGTGCACTGGATTGCAGAGCCAATTGATTCTCGGATCATTTCTAATAGCAGAGTGAGCAACATCCACCAGAATTATCTCAAAGTATTTGTAAGTTGAGTCCTGAAACATAACACTAGGCTTTGACCACCAAACATATGATTCACAGCGACGGTTTCAATTTAAAGAGTAACACAATAACAAACCTCATTCACCCAGTAGGAATTGAGGACCCTAAGTCCACCCAGCTTCCGTCCAGCACGCTCCTCAGCAACTGACCTCTTGCTCCGCTGAAATTTCAGTTGAGTAACACCCTGATTTGTAGGCTTCCCATAAACAATACCTTTGGGAACTGGTCTCTTGCGGCCACCCCTCCGAACTCGAACACGATAAATCACATAACCCTGAGGTGTCATAATCACAATCAACACAACAGCATTGTGCAAAAGCTCCACAAGGACAGGCAATGGTTCAACAATCCAATTCCACCAATAAATGAAATAAAAAAATTAATGCATTAAGAAAACTATGTGCTACGCTTTAAAAAGACAAAAAAGATTCAATTAAAACTTGCATAAATGAAATCTTAAAAATCTAAACAAACATTCTGAAGTTTTTTAAATGCATCAATCAAGACTATCAAAATTGTTAAGAAATACTTGCATAAATAGGAGTAAATTTACTATGATTTTGTATTCCCATGCTTTTCAGATACAAACAAGGGAATAATGAAAAAATTTGTTTGATTAAAAAGAGATGAAATCTTAAAAATTTAAATAAACATTCTGAAGTTGTTTTAAGTGCATCAAATCGAGACTAGAAAAATTGTTGAGACTATTGCTCAGTCAGAATGTTAACAAAGCAGTCCAAGGACAATTGATCCACACACCTAATCATTGAACATAAGCAAGTCCCAAAAAGAGGAAATTGAAATGAACCAGGTTGCCACAAAGCAAGCAACAATTCATACTTGTAAATTAGTCATTAACATCAATAGAATCAGGGGAGACAACAACAAAAGAAACTATCTACCTGCTTTGCCTTGTATCCCAAGCGACGGGCCTTGTCAGGGCGAGTTGGCCTAGTCAAACGAACAATGGAAGGTTGCTGACGATACTCCCAGCACCTCACCCGCTGCAAGAAGCGCATAACATCAGACTGCTTCTTACGCCATAGCTCTGAAACATACTTGTAGGCCCCTATTGCCAAAATCAACAGCAAAAAATACATCAATTCAACTGCACTACCAGCGTAGCTTTATCAGAAGAATAACTAAAAAACCACATTACAAATTTTCTACAGCAAATGACTAAAAAGTAACCTTTCCACAACTAAGTCCATGGAAATTAGAGAAAAAAATGACTATGAAAATGCATGAATAAAGAATACCTAATTAATCATTATATTTTTATTGAGGCCTGGGACTTATGAGTTAAATTTGCTGGTAAACTCTGGAAAGTTACAATGTCTAAATTCTAGTAGGCACAAAAGCACACTATAGGATTACAGTACCAAGTTCAATTATAAAAGAGGGAAAAAGAAACCCTCTACTTGCTCAAATAATAACTCTCATTCTCAAAGACTAACTCTGTTTAGAATTCCTTGAGTCTGAAATAACTACTTCAGAAATAAAAAGGATCAAAGCAACATGCTCTCAAATTCTACAAAGCCAACAAAATAACCAAAACTAACATATTGTGAAGACTAATAACATTTCCAACCAGCAAACCATGCAATAAATGTTTAAAAACATGGTTATCAAATAGGGATTCAAATCATGATTGGAAGGTCAATCTCTCAAAATTCAGATCATAACAATCACTTATACCCAAAACAGGTGTAACTGTCTATAAACTTCTGGATAACTAAGAATCAGATCATGATAATCAATTATATATAAAAAAACAATGCAACTGCTAACAATAAAATAAATAAATTTTATAGGCAATAAACAAAAAAAAGGAAAAATGCAAAGCTAAAAAAATGGATATTACAAACATTCACGCTAGTTCAAGCTGTGAATAACCGAATGCTTTTTCTTTTGCACTAAAACCCTAAACCCTCTAATAAAGCAAAAAACAATGGAAGAAAAATAAGCTAATTGATGTTTCTACAGCAAAGAATCATTTACATTCAAACCGTATAATAAATCAAAACAAATGCATAGATAAACGAACACGAATCTTGAAACGAGTAGCGAAGGAGATAGAGGCAATACCCATCGCGCAGTCAACACCGGAGAAGGGTTCAAGGTCACCTACGCAAAATGAGAGCTAGGGTTTCTTAATGTGTTGTGACATTTTATAAGAGCATCACTACTTGTATGGACCACCTGGTTTCGTAATTGGGCTTCTCTTATTGGACTTTTGGCCCGATGCTATAAGACTGACATTCATACAATTGGGTTCAAAGTTTTTTTTTATGTCTTTTGACAAAAAAATCATTTTTTTATGACGGATTAGTATCCCCGCCCCGTCTTTTGTTAACCAAGAAAAACAAAGTATTACTAATTATTTTATGTTTATAAAATAAATAAAAATCATGTATCTTATGTCTTACCTTTCAAGTTAAAAAAATCTTTGAGTTGGAAACCAATATCGATATCTTACAGTCCACACAACAACACTATCTGATATCTAAGAGACACCTGGGTATTAAGGTCATCGCAACCCATGATAACTCGTATATAGACTATACCAATATCAATAAAATGTTAAGAGCCTATACTAGAGAATATGTTTACACTCATCGAGAATTACTACACATTTGTCATCTTTCTCCGCATTTTATAAAAATGTACTAACACATACATCATTATAACGATCAACCATTGACTTCTATAAATACCACACATTCATTACACTTGATGTACATTTTGGTCTAACTCATACACATAAACTTTGGTATCTTATATTGTACTAACTTAAACATTAGAATATCTTTGAGGTGATTCACCTCACAACCCGAGAATATCGAATTGGACAAAATACAACGAGATCTTACTAGACTAGAGGACACAATATTAAATCCTCATTGGACCGATGTCTCCAAACATACACATAAACTTGATATCCCTAATATTGGATAAATCATAAGGATAGTAATAATAGGCAAATAATAGTCTTTTCTACTTAATGTTGAATGTTTTTACCCACTTTTACCATAATGGATTAATGAGCAAACAATTCACCTGCTTTCCAACTCTTTCGATTCTATTTGCGCTAATAAACAAACAAATTACTCCTTTCAATATTTTCTATAAGATCTTATTACTTCATTTTACCATATTGGGAAATTTAGCTATTATAGGTAAATGTACTAAATTTATTAATTATTATTGTTATATTTTCAAAATTATCCTTTCATATGTTAATGAAGAGAGAAAATAGATATTCTAAATTTCATTGATATTAAAAGAGAGAAGACACATTTAATAAGGATATATGTTATAAGAAAATAATAGATATACATTATAAATTGAAATGAATTTTATAAAAGAACCAATAAATATACATCATAAACATATTCCCTAACATCACATGAAGAACACTTCCTCATATAAACGAGACTCAAACAACTTCACAAGAATTAGTATAAATAAATATCATGTTCTCTTCCCAGTCACAGTAATTTCAACTTTATTTTTACTGGTAGAACTTTATTTATGAATCATTATTTCTTAAAGATGTGTATCAACTGTGAGGACTTAAAATTATCTTTCCTTTATTTTTTCATTTTGCTTCAAAATTATTGTTATTTTAACAATTCAAGGCTATGTGAAGGTATGTACAAATACACATGCCACAAGAAAAAGATACATGATAATCATGTATCGTTGATTTAATAGATAAATCATGGTTTTCTACTTCAATACACACCGCATTGCAACTTCATCATTGAACGATGGAATTTTGACAGCGAGCTTATTTCCACCACTACATATTTCCACTCACTATATTCAACTTATTGACTCTTGTAAATCAGAACACTGAAGAAGACTTCATTTTGAGACCAGCAGCAAAGCTATAAAATCAACTAGAGTCTAGCATTACGCAGTTGTTGCCTAAGCAACGGTTGAATATACTCTTTAAAGCCATCTGGAATTACTGAATCATTCAACGGATCCTTCCATGCCTCCTCGTACAATTTTGGATACACATTTCCATCATAACGCCCAAGAATCGAACCAAGGTAGTGATCAGTGTAATTAAATGCATCAACAAGCGCAATTGCATTCGGCCGAACCTGACCACACATAAAATTCATCAGCTTTCTTATAATAACATAATGTATGCGTCTTTTTTAAAAAAGAAATGGTATTTGTACAGTATGAAGAAAGAAAAATATGAGATAATATGGATGCTATGATGGATGTAATAGAGAGATAAAGAGAGAAAAGTTCTTAAACAGATCTCTTTCTGCCAATAAGAACTTATTCTAAAAAACTTCATATGATAGTGTGCCACGGGCACACCATGGACAACCCCATAATATAAACATCAGAAGACACTATTGACTTGAAATCGTTAAGGACAAACCTGAGAGTACAAGGATCTCAGCTGCTCGTTGGCAAGTGATCCTTGTTCTGGGTTAATGCAGCCAGTGGAAAGAAAATCACCCACATGCTTATGAAGAAGAAACAAAGCATAAATGCCGGAAAGAACTTCTAATTGCTGTTTCACTCCCCTCCCGAGTATGTCTTGCTGCAACTTCTCAATAAATCTGAAAATCATAGGGTTAGATAAACTTAAATTAGAATATTCAAGCAAATCCTAGTTTCAAGTAAAAATTCTAATCTCTTTAAAAAATTGTATGTTTTGTTTGGACTCCTTTCATTATGGTGCTCTTTATACCTGAAAAGGTCCGTCACACAATACTTCACTCTTAGACACTAACTAGAGAAATACTCCCTCTATTCTTTATGTAAGAAACAAAAAAGTGACTTTCTTTGTTTCTAAACACAGACAATTTTAAGTACATTAATTGATAAAGTTCTTTTATATCCTTTATTTATTGTAAGATTTATGTTAACTATATACTCATTTATTCTTATTCATTCATTTTAATTATTTAATGTAGTGGGTGTTTTTAGAATAAAAATTTGAATTTGATAATATTATTAATTAACATGATTGTTTCTATAGCTTTGATGATTTTGTCATATGCCTCTTATATAAAAAAATGTAGGGAGTCTTACAAGAAAGGGACTTCTATCATCTGTTTCTTTCTTCTTTTTGTGAACAAAAGTTTAAGTGTGTTGTCTTGGGGGTTCACCAAAGCCAAGACACGACAAATGCTTTCCAAGATGTTTATAAATCACTCATCAACGAGATAATCACATAAGTGGGATTTGAACCCTTTATGAAAACAAATTAAATCATTAACCAGCCATACCAATTTTGTTTTCCTACCATGTGTTTCTTTAGTATATGTTAGATTCACTCCTTCCCGAGACAATGCAACATTTATGCAAGTCCAGTGTTGCAATCACGAGTCATTATAAGGATAACAAACACCAATGTAAAACTTGGAAGAGACTCACTTGGAAACAACAATTAACTGGCAATGAGCGAGTGCTGCTTGAACTAAATCAGCTGAGAATTCTTGAAAACCTGTTGGGGTAAAGGACATCAGCAAATAACATAATAATATCCATATCAGACAAATAAGAATAATAAATCAACATTCAATTACAAGAATATTTTTTAGTTGACTTTATATTTATGGGCCTTTAGTTGTTAGTTTAAAATGTGCCATTTTATTATTAGAATATTTTTACATTGTAAAGTCAGGTATACAAAAAGAGTGTGCCAAAAAGATGCAATTTTTAGCGTAACTGCATATTCAATCTATTCCTCCAGCATGTAAGAAATCAGTATCATGTGAGAAGTCAGATGATTTCCGACCAAAAGTATCTCTCCAATGGCATATCAGTCAACGCAAACTACTCCACAACCACACTCTCCATCGGTGCATGCCAAGAAAACAAATCAACTTACAAGGGACAAGTAGTTATAGCTTGTGAGTTGTAATTTAAATAAGACCAAATCAGTTACCCTCTTCAGGATTAGTGAATTTGCTGAGTTTTTGAGCACAAGCAACAGACATCCTAGCCGCCCTAGCTTCAAATGCACCCAGCACAGCATTAGGCTTCAACCAATCCTCAGCTGCAAGGAATCATAGCAAGTATAAAATAACAACTCACAAAAGGAAAAGGCATGATTAATAATATTAGCTGAAACCATATTTGATTAGGATATCTTGAAATTTAAAAGGCAAGAGTTTGCATAATTTTCAATTTCACTATACCCTTTTTTACATCAGAGTGATATTGCATCAGCTGTTCTAGTCGAGCCAAATAAGCTGTAGTACCAACAGGCTTATTTTCAGAGCCCAGCTGAGAAATAGTCTTTATTAGATGCCTTGCCACCTGCATGAGATTCGCTAGAAGATGTCAAAACAACCCAAGTATTCCTAAGAAAACCTCCGAAAACAGAATCCACAAGGATGTAATACAAGGCACAGAAATGTAGAAAGGACAAGAGTGGACACTAGCTATTTATCATGCATGCAGTTAAGATACAGCCACATCAAAATAGATAAGGAAAATTAGTGATGATTCACTTATTTCAGTCCTTTTAGAGCTTTCTTTTCCAACATACTACAGATTTGATAATCCCAAATTTTATTTGATTTTTAAATATAGTACAATTTCCTTTTTTTAGCATCCAAAACCAACAAACATAAGGGCTTTACTCCAACATATAGGTATTTTAAAAGATGTATGCAAGCATTTCAAATACGAACAAAAATCTAGTTCTCTACAAATGGCCTAGTTGTCATGCTGCTCTGTAAATATTAACAGCTGTGGAAGGACTTGGTAATGAGTGAATTAAATAATGGTTAACAAAATGATAGCACAAGGTATTTAATTTAATAAACATACCTGTAAAAGCAGCACAGTATTGTCTCCTTCATATGTGCAAGCAGGAACATAAACTGCAAATAACTCAGGGAGACCACTGCTACAAAGGTAACCATGACCACCACACAGTTTACGGCATTCTTCAATTCCATCCTGCAATTTGAAGTTAATTTAACATGAATTGAGTATAAAAAGGTTGTGGTTACAAAGTGAAGACAAAATGTTACCATGCCATAACAGGATAATAGCACAATGGTAACTACAGAAATATTTTGACAATCCAAATGCAAAGATTACTCATCCGGAGTGAACTATCCCACACAAACATAGATGACATATGGCAATATATCAGTGTAAAGCAGTTCAGGAAAATAAACTTTCTACAGATAAGAAGCAACATTGTACAGTGAAGATCATGATTGTAATGACCTCATTGCTAGTGCTTTTACAAAACACTTTTTCTTTTTCAAATTAACAAATATGATCATTTAGATAAATAAAAAAAATCTATTTTAGAACTTTTAAGCTAAAAATATTGGTTTTTGAAACAACAAAAAAAGGCACACAAATACATGCTAAATCTGGACACTCCCATTTGAAAGGTTTTAGCATTGCTGCTCAATCACATTGCCATATCCATCAATGGCTTCATAAAAATAACATATTTCAGACAACAAAAATGAAATGTATAAGTTATGAACAAAAGAAACAGAAGAAAATGAGCTTCGACATTTGGAGATAGTCAAGTAAAGGGAAGAGAGCTGTCAGTATGATTTGTGGAATCTTACTAAAGAACGGCACAACACAGAAAGACAAATTCCATAGATGAAACCATAGCAAAACCATATTTTAAATGCTATCTAAATGCACTTGAGCACTTCATAACTAGTTAAATTCAACAACCAAGACCAATCAGTTAAAAATGAGTGTAAGAAATAACATACAGCAGTTGCTGTTGTAGTCAAGGATTTCAACCCAGCAGTGCATGCATGGGCCTCAGGCAATGTAGAGAAATCATTAGCTTGCAATCTTTGCGTAACATCTGTATAAAGCCATTTCAGCCACTCACCAACAAATCTGAAAGCATAAGCAGAAGCCAGCAAAGGAAAGAGCCTAGCCTGCTGTGTTTTGTAATCAATAACCTGAATGGAAATTCAAAACCACAAAGACATATTAAACATAGAACTAACAATTCAAATCTGCATTTGACTGGTAAATAGATCAACTACAGATTTCAACATCATACAACTAATTTAATGCACAAGATGAGGAGAAACTCATCAACCTTCCTATTAAAAATCATTCAAGACAAAATATATGGGTGACAAGCAAGAGTTCCAGGGCTGGACAATCAACATCAACTTAGCATTAAAGTAAATTGGCGTATTTTTTAATTATAATATGTAATTTTGAGTTTAGCCCCTTTTATAGCTTTCCACAAATTTACTTACTAATTTTTTTGTTAAAAAAAGTGATTTTCATTAGCACGTCACAATAAAATAAGAAATTATCAATAAGCAAAAACACATCAACAGAGGCTTTTAAATCTTACCTGTGTTTCTACACCTCCATTATGTGATCCAAACTGTCTTCGAACAGCACTATATCTTGTAGCAATGCAAACTGCTCGAGACAAAGCAATTGATGCATCAGATACAATTGCTTGTCTGACATACACCATAGTACCATAAACTAATTGTCTTGGAACACTGGAGTGCATATATTTTCCCTCTCTGGTAACCTGTGAAAACCTGGTAGATTTAAAAAACAAAACAGTCATCCCATGAATCTTCAGTAAATTCTCTATTATTGGACATGTGAGCCCATTCTCCTAAGTGTGACTAAACATGAAATTCACCCAGTTACCAAAAAGTATGTTGAAAAAAAAGTACAAAGGGCAACTTGCTAGTATATCACAATGGCAAAAATAACAAGCATATTATGACATTTTAAAAAATATTATAAAATAACCAAGATATTATATGCCCATTTTGTTGAGATCTTACTCTTCTCTTCATCATCATCAACAAGTAGTGATAAATTCTAAATGGAATGAGCACAAGCCTTTACTCCAGTTTCTGTCATGGTTATAGAAGTTGACTATTCTAACCATCTTTCTATCAATTAACCAGTGTAAACAATCCAAAGGAAATCTATTAACAAATTCATGGATGAAAATGATAATGATGAAAAGCTTTTGTATAATATCCCTATATTAGATGTTTCTGTTATTACAACTAAGGGTTTTTTTTAGAGAAAATTCTAAATTAAGATTTTGATAAAGCTAGCTCCTCTAGAACTTTTTATTTGTTATAATTTATAGAATGTTATGAATTTTTTTTTGAAATTTTATGGCAATAAGTAAAATATGACCTGAATTATAACTCTAAAGCTTAATCTAGGTCTATTGTAGTTAGATTAACAAACGGCATTGATGTTTGGAAATAATTTGGATAGAGAATAAAATAGTAAAGTTATACAAAACGGGTAGTCAAACAGTTACTATTAGGGATAATTTTTAGAGCAGAAACACATAGAGAACATATATTGACATTTTCAAATATATTTTATAAAGTGATATGATAAGTTTATAACAAAATTAGATGCAAAAAAATTATCTCATAAAAATGCTCAAACTGAATATTATTTAAAAAAACACTAATTCTACTCTATATATATCCATTCCTTTTCACAAGGAATTTATGCCTTGTGCACTTCTTCTCCCTTTTGATGGATACTCTTAACTGTTAATATTCTACATGAAATCTAACTTAAACACACTTCACCCGGGTGACTACAAATATATATGTATATATAACCTTAATTTTTTTACAGTCTTATGGACACAATGCTATAAATGTGTTATTTTTTTATAAATATGATGTTTTATTTTCATCATTGACAAAAAATATATTATTTTTTTTACTGAGTTGGAATCTTGGTAAGATTTGTGATCCGGTCTCGATACCGGTACTAGGGCAAGGATGTAATTTCATCCGTCCTCATTATGCTACCGACGTTGCAGGTATACCTTCGGACTGTAAACCCCATATCAGGCGCTCTCCCTATACCGGTATGTCCAGGTTGACACCTCGCACACCGGAAAGCATCCACGTCATCCGACAGAAAGTACAGGGTACAGCTGCAAGGGGATGTTCGCAGGAGACGCGACCCCTTCCGCGTCGTGTGTCAGAATCGTACACTGTACGGTGTACTATTTGTCCCCTGACCCCACCTGCACCTGACGATTCATTCTCCATGCTCACCTATAAATAGTCAATTCTCATACGCAGAAAGGTTAGGTTGTTCTTATTCTCTGTATACTGCTTCATCGCTCGAGTTCTCTTAACTTGAATCCTCATACTTGTTACTGACTTGAGCGTCGGAGAATCTTCGCAGGTGGCACCACCTTTCGCCCACTTTCAACGCGAAAGCTTGGTGTTAAGACCGATACCTCCCACTGAAATATCGGATACCAATACCGGATACCCACTATACCAGTGCAAAGATACCTTTTGTAGTTAATTCTTGTGGCTGGTCCCACACCGGATCTTACACCCCGGATTAGACCAGTTCAATTTGTAAATATTTATATTTTAGTATCACGTTCAAATTCATAAAGAAGATATTTTGATTTAATAACATTTTACAAGTATTTCAATACAACCAGTGTTTATGTTTTACCAATCTTAATTTTAATTTAACTTTTAAAAAAATTGAATTATTTTTTTATATTTTTACTTATGTAATTGTTATAGTAACAAAGGGTATTACAATTTTTTTGTTGTTGTTGTGTGGTTGTTATTACTATTTGAGTTAAATAAGTTTGCTTTGCCCTTTTGATTCACCCATTTTCAATGTACTGTTGAGGAGCTCCACACTTTAGCTGCATTAGCCCTCACAAATCTTTTATGCAATGTACACTATACATTATACAACATAAAAGTCCCAACTTGGAATATTGGATTTTCTTCAAGTGAGGCTTGACTCTTGAGAAGGGGACAAATATGTAAAATAAAATTACCTCATTAACATTTGAGTCCTTGGAATTCGTACATGGTCAAATCTTAGGACTCCATTATCCATGCTGTTATATGCTGCATTTCCAAATTTCATCCCAATATCCCCAACAGTTATGCCTGGAAGTGGGAAGTGATCATCCAAACTCCGCAGCTGGACAATGAAACCTTCGAATTGGAGATATAGTTAATTAATTTATTCTGAATCTAACAACAGAAATTAAAATGATTAAATTTGATAAATACCATGCACTCCATGGTCTTGACCATCAGTAATTAGACGGGCATAGACAACAGCATGTGTGGACATCTTACCCAATCCACCAGGCCACCACTGCTTATATCAGCATCAAAAGTGTGAAAAGATATCCAAATACAGTATACTCTTTTTAGCAAGTACAAACAGTGAATGCCTAACAAAGGTACAACTGCTTTCCCTGAATGTACTTGTTAAAGGACTCAGTAACAGTAACATTGTAAGATTCTAGAATATGAAACTGTTAAATACAAAAACAGCTAGCAAAGGCCTGCCGGGGTCATCACCCATTTTCACTCACTTTGCTGGAAGTTAATGTGGGGCTATGGATAACAAACTCGTCTGTTTTGGGATCAAATGTTGCGGTTGTTTCTAGCCCTTGAACGTTGGATCCGTGACCAAGTTCAGTTTGGGCATAGCAACCAATTATTTGCATCTTATAAGCTAGAGGCAACCACTTCTCCTGTTGTTCATCAGTGCTCTGCCCTTTGATAGCAGGCACAAACATTCCCTGCAAAAGAATATAAATAGCAAAAAAATTAGCATAATCAAACAAAGCAACGCTACCTCCCCTCCCAAAAATATATATTTCATGAAAGTGAAATACCAGGTCAATATTGTATTTCTTAAATAACACACACTATATGCTCCCTTGAAATCCTTAAACTATTATTTAACCCACTAGTCCATGTACTTCTTCTATAAGGATAAGTAAATCATGGAAGATAAGAATGCAACGAGGACAAGAAATTGAACTATACCCAATGAAGATCCGTAAATGCAGGTTGATCTACAAAGGATCTGAGCTTAGAAGCTTCCCGCTCTGTAAGAACACAACTTAAAAAATTATAGCGAGCAATAAATATTAACGTAATCAGCATCAGTGGGTTTAAAAAAAAGTAACAAGATCGGAAGCCAAATGCAAACTATTCCAAGGACGAAAAAATACCATTAAGACGGAGCTCTATGATCCTTTTCCATGCATAAGCTGCTTTTCTCAATGTGTTTTTAAACAACTCCTTCCTATCAAGCATGACTCTGTTATCCTTTCTGAATGCCTAGAAATGAACAAACAACTAGTCAATGTTTCGGATATATCAAGAGCCATAATCATCATATATCACCAAACTAATTAAATTAGCACAAGTGCAGTCCCATAAAGCTAGCAGAATTGTCACTTAGTATGTAGAGTTAAAAAATTGGAATTCTGATTCTCACATTTCTTCCCCTTCTCATTACCCTTATTCCACTTAGTTAAAAAATAGCACTAGTGAATTAATGCTCAACTATACAAGAATTCCTTTCTTTTTTTTATTTGGGTAAGGCTACAGTAGTCTGAATATTTTTGGAAGTAAAAATGTGTTTTTACACCGATATAACCGGTGTAAAAAACACTTTTCAACACTGGTCACTAGTCACAAATAACCGATATGAAAACACTTTTACACCGATTAAAAAATCCAATGTTAAAATATTGTTTTACACCGGTTAATAGCCAATGTAAAAATACACTTTTTACACCGGGAACCATCATGATCCACTACTAACCGGAAAACTAAAGCCTCCTCTAAACCCAAAATAGATAATTAGAAAGATCGAAGTGAAATCAACATGTTGAAATTGAAGAGAAAGGAATTGACCGGATCGCTTGCAACAAGGCGAGAAATCCGATCGGAAAGTTCAAACTCTTCACGAGAACCCGCCCAAACGATCTTCATGTCGTCGACATCGAATTGCGCCTTGTTCCTCTCGAAAGCCAGGTGATCAACGCCTTCCATTGAAACCCGAACAATGCGTTGCTCGATGATACAAGTCTGAAGAACAATGAAGATTGTGTTGTGCTTTTATCCTATCACAGGGACGATAGCGATTATCGCGTCTTCCCGTTTTGGTCTGTGTTTTCAACGTGGGAAACGAGAAAGACGAGATAAAAATTAATAACGTTGACTCCTTCCAATATTTGATTTTGGTGGACCAGTATTGGATCCTCAGCCAATTGTTTCTACACGTCTCCTCATTCATCCGCCACTACTTTTCCTTTCACCTTTGTGGTTTTATTTGCTACAGTCTTAAATTGAGTCCGTTTATTTAAACTTATTTTTAATTATATTTTTAAATAATATTTTCTTATAATTACTTTTTTAATAAATAGATTAGACTTATTTTTTAAAATAAATAAAAATTATTTTATTTTTATATTAACATTTAAAATAAATATTTTTTAATTAAAAAATACTTATTTCTTAAAATAGGCTTAAACAAATGAGTCTATTATAAGAAAAATTACAACTGAATTTAAATTTGAAAATACTTTTTAACCCGTCTCAAAATTTTAATTCATCCCATTTAACATATGCAACTAAGGTTGGTTGACGAGTTCGACATTCCTAAGTGTGGTTAGTCATCCTAAAGCCAATTAATCAACATTAAATTCACATCATATATATTTGCTGATTTGTAACAAAAAAGATTAATGGAAAGCAATTAACTTTTTGGATTAGGAATTTGAGTCGAGACTTTATTAGAGCATTAATTGCACGACTATATCAAGTATATTTTTCTTAAGAATATTTCCCATATTACGACATTTATTTTAACTATTGAATTGAGCATAGTTGGTTTATTATTCCAAAATCAATAGGAAGGCTTTATGAGACATTAAATCAAACACCTCACAAGCACACATTATTGAGACATTAGATCGAACATTTCATACATCCAAAATTTCATTCATTCATTCATTTAACAGAAAAATTTACATTGCAGCCATTGAGAATACAACAACCAATTCTTGTTGCATTAAGAGATTTTGTCTTCTAATCTACAACCAATAACATTTCACACATCCTTATACAGATCTCGTATTTTTTATTTTTTTAATATTTGATGTGTTTTTTGGTTGAATTTTTAATAATCTCTCTTATTTTTTTTCTTTCATCTTCCGATTTAAAAACACAAATAAAATAAATAGGGGTGTGGAAGAGACACAAGTAGTTTTCACTAACTAGTATTAAATTATATTCAATGACCACAGTCATTTTTATTTGTATATAATATTAATTTAATTAGTTAAAGTTAATTGTGGAGTGTGTGCATTGTTCATGTGGTTAAAAGTGTAACCCAACAAAGATTCTACCTATAGAATATTCCATTTTAGTTGGGTCAAAATTATAGGATGATTGAAACATTTTTTCAAGTTTGGACTCACTTATAATTTTTCCTGTGAACCATCAGAGGTTGCTGTAATTTATCTTTTTTTAAGGATTGTTTTTAGTTTCCCAGCGAACATAATTTAGGAGGGGGAAGTCTACCATGCACTTGCCTCATATGGATGCATGCTGCACATCGGCCTTCTTACTTGCAATTGCAAGTAAATTCTTTTATATAACTCTTGCTAAGTCAACAAACTTATTCAAATCTATGTGTCCGGTTACATCAAATTAACATCGTTGTAGATTCAAATACTATATTAGAGAATATGATAGAACTAACTGATGTGAGACATTTTAATATAGTCATCTGATAATGTGGTACATTTTAACAACATACAATAACATTAAACATGAAAGAACCTATGTAAGATTAACTTTAAAAGAAGATACACATAGTTAAGACGATTAACTTTCTCCATTAATATCTCCTACAACACCCTGTTAATATATGATGATTAAAGACGTGGCCAAAGGAAAGTATTTGTTCCTTTTCAATGTCATGACCAATTTTACCTATGGAGCATTATTGTGTAAGACTTGGAATCAATTAAAACAAATACTTGATTGTGATATTCCCACGCTTTAGCACATACTAGTTTTGTCCCACTAGATCAACTCAGGAGGGACTGAATATGAGAGGCTTGTCCATGTAGCCAGATGATTCAACGATGCAAAATGTGCGAGTCTTGGTACCCAGTAAAATTTATAACTGAAATTAACATGAGCATACACTCTAACTACATTCCACGATTTAAAATCAATTCCATCATAATATAAAACAAACGTACATTTAGTAAAATGTCACCATCCTGCACAATCAACTTTACATAATCTTGAACAATAAAACAACTGGACAGACACAAAGTATTAGTTTGGACCCAATTAATTCCTACATGCTACTGCCTACCAACACGGAGAACAACTAAACTAATCACTATGAAAGGGAAAGGGAAAAATTATTAAACATATCCCGTGAGAAATATATATGTATATATATATATAATGAACACGACCACATTTTATGATCCCTACATTGATAGCTATGCTTACACAAGAGTCCACTACTTGGCATGAATAGCATTGCCATTCATGTTTGAATCACTGCATGTTGAAGTTGCATGAAAAGCTGACTGTCTAGAAGGTCCTTCAAGAAGTTTTAATGATAGAGAAGAGGGGCCGGAATCGCCGATGGAGTCTCCTAAACTCAATTTTGACATGCCAACCAGTTCATCAACATTGATTGGTTTCTTAGAATGTACTGCAGTTGGCTTCAGGACTTCATGTGCCTCCTTCTTGGAATCCTCTGGACTGTACCCTGACCAATAGGGCAGAGGAAATGGGAAGAAAGGAGAATAACAGTAAGTGGGATATAGCACTGGGTATGTTGATAGTTGTGAATTATCAGGCTTTAATGAGGTAGATTCCCCATCATTTGAATTGGTAGAATCCATAGATTCACACTCATCATCAAGGGCTGGTGGAGCAGGCAAGGAGCTATTGCCTTCTGTTTCGGCCTCTAGCTGGTTAGCTGGTAACAAGTCTTGCTGTATCATTGATGTGTCACCTGTCTGCAAAATCACAGTTAATTATAAGAAATCTAGAAAACAATAAGGTGCCAAAATAAAAAAGTCAAAAAGTGAGTACAAGTTACTTATTTCTAATAATGTGTTTCCATTCAAATTTGAGCTAAAATCACATCTTAAATGTGAAATTGAAAGCTACTCTGGCTCTCAGAGTAGCTTTTAGAACGGATCCACATTTGGAATAAATAGACACAAAGCCATCCACCACCCTAAAACCATGATTACGCAAAAAAAAAAAAATCTAAACATGATCAAAACGCAAAGTGAATCAGTCAAAACCCCCAAATGTCAAAACCTATATATATGCAGAAAACTTGAACAACTTGAGTAAACTCAAAAAATTTTCCTCAAGATTATATGGTGCAGACAATTTAGTCCTTAACTTTATAACATGATCTTCACTTCAACTCTTAATGGCAACTAAAGCAATTGTTGTTTTCTAAAACTAAATTGTCTGACCCATACAAATGGAAACACTAATTTCAAGGCTTACAAGGACCATTTTCATAAATTAATAGCAATGCATTTTGCAGGGAATTGACTCACTTATCCATGCAACGTCTTCAAGGAATGACTAACTACATGTCCCAGAATCTTATATTATATGCATCCAACCACCTTGTATTGAAAAAATGATCCATAACACATAATGATGCATAAAACAAATGAAACATAGCATCTGCAAGCAAGAGTGAGTAGTACAAACTTCATATTCAACAATATCAAACAAACTCGAACGTCTCTTCCTCCTAGACACATTGGTTTGTCTGATGAAATACTTCTGAGCATGACTGGCAACTTGAGTTGGCGTCCTCGACACGACATAATACCGCGCAATTCCGCGCCAATCACCTTTCCCAAGCTTCTGCAGTCCAAGCAAGAACATTCTATGCTCCTCCTCAGTCCAGGGAACACCTGCATGCCAAAATTACCAAATTAGCCCCCCAAAAAACGGGAAACAAAAACCCTGATCGGTGTTAGAAGGAAGGAACAAACCCTTCTTGCGTTCGCGAGAGGAAGAGGGCGCGAAGTCCTCGGAGGCGTAACCGTCGGCGTGATCGGGAGTGTCGGCGGAGGAGGCGCAGTGGGTGAGGTTCCCCATGCTTGCGCTCTTTCGGATCGACCCATCGGTCAAACGGACCCCGAAGAGTTTCACTCCGCGGTTCGGGCAAGTCCTCGAGTTGTGCCCGTCGTGGCTGCAATGCGAGCATCGCCGCGTCATGCTTCAACCAGATCCAAGTCTACAAAACGGGTCCAGGGGATCCGAATCACCAACCCGGGTTAGTTTTCACAGAGGAACACACACGACAATAGAAATTTATCTTGTCGCAGACAAATGGGAATGATACTCTGCTTCGCGGCACTATGCTGAGTCTCGCTCCTTTCCATTTTTCCACCCTTATCTTATCTCATCTTTTCTTTTTTAAAAATCTTTTTAATTTTACTCTTGTTTTAGCTTTTTATTAGTACATTTTTGAAACGCTAGTGTTTGACTTTATAAGTCTTGGACTTATTTTATATTTGTTATATTTATTTTTAAACTACTCATATCTAATTTTAAAAATTATATATTTTTATATCAAAATAGTTAGTTAGTTTTATCCATCATGATTTAATTTAATTAATTAGTTTATTAGTTTTATTTTTCAGTTTTAAGCTTTCAACTAAATTATTTATTAGTGTTATTAAACATACTCTTAATATACTATGACAAATTTATAAGTTTGTTTGTAGTATAATATTTGAGCTATGAGATTAGTTTTTCTAACCTAGATTGCTATTTTAGAAAATTTAAATTCAAGAAATTGCTAAAAGAGAATTAAAATCATTTATTACTTAAATGAATGACATGTGGGATGACAAAATTAGTATAGGATAAATAAAAATGATTGGCGTATCTAAATATTTGTCAGATTCATTTTCAGTCCATGAATGTAAGAATTTTGCATTAATATTAGATTTGTTTATCTTCCTTGTCCTTTTTTACGTCTTTCTATCGATCGTATCCGTTCTTGCTTTCTGAACGCTTTTCGTATTTTTCGGCACGTTTGTAACTTAGCTGTTTCGTCGGCGAATATTCTCTAGGATTTATCACTAGAAAATACAAATGCTACTTGTGTATTATATGGAAAAAGTTTTATTACGTGTGACTGAGAGAGAATTTGGATCATATAATTATATAATAAATAATTAAAATTAATTATATGAATTTTTAAAAAGATTATGTGACCTTTTAAATAGTTATGTAATTTTAAAAAACTTTTTATCTTAATCATCAATGTATGATTATACAACCTAAATTTATTAGTTTCAACGTTTCTCATTTAATGTTTTGATTTTAAGCTATAATTTAATATACACTTAAATAACATTTTTTTAATTGTAAACTTAATTATAATATACCAGTATTATAAAAAAATTTACTATTGACTAATTATAGATTAATGAAAATGGTTGATTTCTTAATGTTTATATTAATATATTAAAGCCATACTTTTAGTTCGTTATAGTAGATAGATTGAAATTAAACTCTTGTTTATAAAATCCAAAGATAATCTGTACCAAGAAACAACCCAGGGATAATGATGCCACACGATGTTTGAACTTATCTATATCGAATAACACGAGAACAGTGACAAAATGAGGATATTGATTATTGAATCTGAAGCATAAAATAATGTAAGGCTCTGCATTGCTCGATGTTTTATAGAATTGATTTAATTAGAGAATCTATGTCAAAAGCTGAAATATAACGTAAAGAAATATGGAAGGAAAAATGGTATATTATTCAATGGAATGACTGTGGCTTATATTACATGAAGTGCAAAATCAATATGTAATAAAACCGTAACCTACGATGCCAGGCAACAAACCCCACACATAATAACTGACCGAATTAAAAGGAAAACTAGTTCTAGAAACTAGGATTTATTTAAAAACATGTTTAAACAGACTTTGATTTAAATTAGATTTTAAACTGACATTCCCTCCCTTAAGCTGGATGCATTTGCAGCTAGCTTACTTTAATGACTTTCATTACTCCAAGCATGCTACGAAGCTTTTCAAACCTCTCAAGCTTTAAAGGTTTTGCTGTCATTATGTCTGTAACTTGGTTCTCAGAACTGCAATAATTTAGTTTTGCAACTTCATCCTTTACCAAATCTTTGAGAAAATGAAATCGTACTGAAATGTGTTTGCTTCTACCATTAAAGATTGGATTCTTGGACAATTGAATGGTAGAATTATTGTCACATAATATCATTGTGCCAGTTGCTTCCTTCTCTTCAGCTCCAAGTTGTTCTAGAATTCCCCTAATCCAAATACATTGGCAAGCACAGGACGCTGCAGCAATGTATTCTGCCTCAGTGGTGGATAAGCTTACAATGGGTTGCTTCTTCGAGGCTCATGACACGGCTCCAGGCCCCATTACAAGTACTAGACTAGAAGTACTTCTGCGATCATCCAAGTCTCTTGCATAGTTGCTATCAGTATAAGCTATAAGGCTTGCATTTTTTCCTTCAGTTTTGTAGAAAATCCCGCGCTCTGTAGTTCCTTTCACATATCTGAGAAGTTGTTTTATTGCTTGTAACACCCCTATTTTTATTTTTATATTAAAATTTTGAAGGAATTAAATTATGGTTCTTTAGAACTTTTTAACCTACGTATTATTTATGATTTTTTTTGAAATTTTTTAGAATTTTGGAATTTTTCTTAATAAAATAATATTTTTTTAAATAATTTTAAATTCATATAAGTGACTTAAATTAAAAATATTTATAAGAAAGTGAATTTAAATTATAAGAAAATTTTCTAAAATCCGTTTCAAGTAGACTTATCTAAAAATTATCGGTTTGAGAAAAATCTTGATTTTTTCCAATCGTTAAAAAATTGGAAACGTATCAATAAATTTTTATTAACAGAAAATTTTAGATTTTTAAAATTTCAGCTTTATATTACTTATTATAAAATTAGTGAGGACTGATATAATATCGCTAAATTTCAAAAAGGACTCATTTTGAATATTTAAAATATACCGAGTGAAGGGTTACTATTTGACTTAATAATTTTGCCGACAATTACTATGCAAATCACTGTGCATGTATGAAATTTTCAAAAGATGCACAAAAACCTGGAATAAAAAATTCAAAAATGCATAGTACTTTTATATTAAAATAATGGAATGCATAGTAAATTTTTTTCCTATAAATACAGAAGGATTTCTTCTTTAGAATTCATAATTTCAGATTAAGTTTTCTTAATATAGTAGTGCTAGTGAGATAGTGGTGGAAGTGAGAGAGAGAAGAAAAGTTTTTGGAGAGAAGGTTCTGTCAAAATCCTAAGGTAAGAATACTTCTCTTTTATATTTTTTGGGTTATTTTTATATCGTTTTTAGAAATCTGTTATTATACTGGAAATAATATTATTTTAAGTTACTATTCTGTATAGTAAACACTATTTCAATAGTAAATTACTATTTCAATAGTAAATTACTATTCAAATAGTAAATTACTATTTACTGTTACTATTTACCGTTACTATTCATGATTTACTATTTACTGTTACTATTCACGTTTTACTATTTACTGTTACTATTCACGTTTTACTATTTACTGTTACTATTCATGATTTACTATTCACTATTCCCTATTCACTATTCAAAATTTATCATTTCTGTTTTAAGTAGTAATCTTAATCTTCGTCTTATGCTTATACTGAAATAAGATTGGTATTAATATTTCTAGAAATCGGAGGCGCAAAGCAAATCCATTTTGGGTAACAATTCAAGGTAAGGGGGAGTGAGATAAGAGTATAATATGAAAAGACATAAGAATAATGGGAGGAGTCCCCTACTCCTTTTAAATTTAATAATATTATTATTTTAAAATATTAACTTTTTAACTTAACAATTTTAATAAATTTTAAATTAAATATCCGGTTTAACTAACTCTAACATACCTATGCAAAGACTTGGACCATTATGACCTATATGGACTGGACTATACCTATGCAAGGACTTGGACCATTATGACCCATACGGACTGAATTATACCTATGCAAGGACTGGATTATATGGACTTACATATACCTATGCGAGGAATTGACCAAAATGACTCAAATTGACTATATTAATAATCATTAAATTTTGTATTATGATATGTATTAATGATATTTAATTGATTTGATTATGATTGATTGATTGATGATATTTAGTTATGATTGATATTGCTTGATTTTGATTGATGATATTGTAATATGGAGTTTGAGCATATAGCGAGCATGACGGAAAGCTAAAATTCAGTAAGAATTTCTTACCTTACTCTTTAAATTTTATTATCTTTTATTCCTTCTTAGAAATTATTTTTATTAACTTTATTTTCAATATTTAGAATAAAAAAATTAGTATTTATTTTAGAAAGAAAACATTTTATGAGAATTTATTTAATTAAATCTTGAGTTAAAGAAAATTTTTGTAATGTTAAGTATTTTTGGTTAATAATTATTCTCTTTTAATAAAACAAAATTTTTTAAAAGAAAATTATTTTATTTTTTCCAACTTAATAACTAAAGATATTTGGAAATAATTGAGATTCCTAAATTTGATTTTGTTAAGATTTAATTTGAGAAAGATTATGTAAATTTTTATATGATAAAGTTTTTAGATATTTAAGGCTTAGAAACTCAATTTCAGTGAGATTTGAAAACTGTACCAAATTTATTTCTGTGGGACAGTAATTCAGAGAATTGAGAAAATGTACAGTTTATTGAAATGATATTGTAAACCTTTAAGGGATTTAATAATTGAGTTTCTAAAAGCCTTAACAAACTCAATACGCGAGTAGTTCATGCATCATGAATCATTAAAGTGAAATGAAATAATATTGTCTGGGGACGGATTATAGAAACCGAGGATACATTAGAGGAGGCTTAATTACGAGCCTTGGGATGAGAGGGTGTGAAAGGGTGCTTCAGGGGACCTGGGGTAGCTCCCTAGTGTCGGGTACTTTCACAATAAAAACTTTCTCAATCTGACTAGTCTCTAAGTGTTTCCATGCCAGTTGAGCTGTTCATATTATTATTATCCGGACTTATGGAACAGTGTAAACTCCTAGTTGGCCCAGTGCAAATTAAAATTTAAGGGCCCACATATATAGGTAAGTTATGATGAAGATATTGCATAACATTCATGCATTCATAATTGATTGTGTATGTGATTGTGATTGATATTATTATGTATTGGTTTGTGAAAATCCTTTGTTGCTTATGTCTTAATCGAGAATATTATATTATGTTTCTCACTCATTTCTCCGTGTTTTTGTTTCACATGTTTTAAATTGATGGTTCAGAGGGAAGGATCGAAGAATATCGGCAATAAATATAGCACGTTCTAGAAAGGGAGCTCAGTATGAATACCGTGGTCCAATGAATAAATAATGTTAATAAGTAACTGCTTCTGGGCCATGGAGTTTCCTCTCTTTCTTATAATGTTTAATGTTTATTTTCTTCGGATGAATGTACATATACTTTATAAAGTTTTAATAATATTTGTGAGGTATTTCAGAAATAATGTATATAATTTATTCCGATAGTTTCTTTTTAACAATCATATCTTTAAAAAAAAAATTACGAGTTTTTCTAGAATTTATTAAGATGTAACAGATGGTGTTACATTGCTGCCCAGTAAGATTCTTTTGGATTCCCCATGAACCTGCTGATCAGGCTAACCCCAAACATTACGTCAGGGTGAGTTGACCCCAAACATTAAGTTAGGGCGAGTTACCGTTAAATACATAAGACTGCCCACTGCTTGTTTGAATTTTGTAGCATCTACTTTAGAGCCATCTTCATCCTTTGACAAATTGGTTCCTGGAACAATTGGGTTTCTTACTGGATTACAATATGTCTTGTTGAACCGTGCTAGGATTTCTTGAGCATATCTTCGTTGACAAATGAAAATTCCAACATCACTTTGAATTACTTTTATTCCAAGGAAATGTCTCATCCTTCCCAAATCGGACATATCAAACTCTAACATCATTGAGCCTTTAAATTGTTCACACATTCTCCTATTGTTTCCAGTGGAGATCAGATCATCCACATAAAGGCTAACTATCAGAATGTTTGAGTTGGTATACCTTCTTCTATAAGGTGCCATATTTCTTTGCTTCGTAAGAAGTTCTCCATAGTCATTGACCAAAAGTCATAATGGCCATCAAACTTTGGAATGGCGAGTTGAACAAACCTTTCAGAAGCAGACATTTTTAACCTTTTGGAAATTTTCTTTTCCTCAAACTCATGCACTGTGATTGCGCAAGTTTCTTTCCTCACACTTGCTACGTAAATTTCTCTCCTCACACTGTATCAGGTCCCTTATGGAGCTCTAATACCAATTGTCAAAAGCTGAAATATAACGTAAAGAAATATGGAAGGAAAATTTGTATATTATTCAATGGAATGACAGTGCCTTATATAGCCTACATGATGTGCAAAATCAATACGTAATAAAGCTGTAACCCACGATGCCAGGCAACAAACCCCACACATGGTAACTGACCGAATTAAAAGGAAAACTAGTTCTAGAAACTAGAACTTATTCAAAAAGATGTTTAAACAGACTTTGACTTAAACTAGATTTTAAACTGACAATCTAGAGGTAATGTTTCAATATTAATTAAATGTACTCATTCGAACTCGAGCTAGCCTAACAAAAAGCCGATTGGGGCACAAGCTTAATTTGTGTTGGGTTGAATTAGCCTATTTCTTGTCTAAGCCCTTTTTAAGCCCAGACCCACCTATTTTACAGACCGGCTTGGCTCGGTATGCATGCTCTATTTTAACAACTCTAATGTGTTGTCGCTAAAGTCTGTCGCTAAAGTCTGTCACTAAAAGTGACCAAGTATTTGAAAGGTTCCTATCGGGAAGACATCGCTAGCTTTGGCAGACACATTAAATAAGGAAAAGAGAAGTGTAAATATTAGCGATGGAGGATACATTTGTCGTTGTTTTCTTTGGGGTGTGTCATCGCCAAGCCCATTGCTAAAGGTGACAGAATCTGAATAGGTTCTTGTCACCAAAGATGTCGCTAGCATTGGCGGGCACGTTACACAGTGTTGCTACCCAATTTTGTCCGGGCCTATTTAAAATTTTCAAAAAAAATAATAAATAATAAAAATACCAAAAATATAAAAAATATAAAATAAGTTTTTAGGAATTACTTTTAAGAAAAAGTGAACCTGTGGGCTTATTTGAATTTTGAATTGTTAATCTGGGCTTTAATTCTTAAACTTTTTAAGTCCTTATCAGAACCTTAAATTTTGAATTTTTGAACTTCTAATCTTGAAAGAGATGTTTAAAATTTGAAATTTTAGGGATCAGACTTTTAAGAGATAAGAGGATAAGATGGAGATTTTAAGGAATGAGATAAAGTTTCTTTTGAAGAGATAGAGTTTCTAAAGATGAGATAGAGTTTTTTTTATATCTATAAACAAATCAGCTTTAGATTTTTTATAATTATATCAATTAAGCTAACTTTGTTTATTAATATATATTAGAGATGAGGTTTCTTTTTCATATAATATATATATATATATATATATATATATATATATATATATATATATATATATATATATATATATATTAGAAAGATAACCAAAAGGCCAATATTATAAGGATGCTAACCAAAAGGAACCAGGGGGAATCAGATTTTTTTATACATATATTATATATAACCCACCAAAAAAGGGAGAGGATTCACGATGTTTGCAAGGGATAGAACAAAAAGAATTCAACATATATATATGTTTGACGCACAACAAAAGAAGAGGGGGAGATTTAGAGAAAACAAGGATTTACACTGGGCAATTGACATACGGCTACAGGAAAATTTGAAATATTAGATACAATTTTCAGGAAAACAATTAACAAAGGTATTTTTTCTTTTTCTTTTTAATTTGTTTATTGTGATTGTATATAATCCTATTCTATTAAAGAATTAAATTATGGAACTTTTTTCCCTTTAGGAATATTCTAATAATTAGTATTACCGGACACCTGTTTGCTACTAACTAAGTTTAGAGTATTACATTCGTAAAAATAAAGAATAAAATTAATATTGGTATGTGCCTGAAATTAAAGTCTTTATGTTAGGGTTCATTTGAACAAGACATTCTGTTAACACATGTTTAATTTTTAGATCACAAAATAATTTTGGTAGTACCAATAGGTAACAAAAATTAATATATTCACATTAGGGATCAATTTGGATGAGACGTCCTGTTGGTCTAAGTTTTTGAATAAAATAAATTTTAATAGTCTCAAAATTAATGTAGACCTTAAAAAATATTTTGATAACAAATTTAGGGTCTTTATAGATTTTTTAAACGAGACGTCCTGTCAATCTATGTTAAATTTTCTAAAATAATTTAGACCATAAAACACTTTAATAATATCGATAATATAACAAAAATCAAAATATCTTTATAGATTCTTTGGACGAGACGTCCTGTTAATCTAGGTCTTCAAATAAACTTTTCATTCTTAAATCAATTTAGGCTATTAAATTTCTCTCTAAAAATATAATAAAATCAATAAAACCCAAGGTTCCTTTTTTATACAACATTTGAAATTAATTTGGACGAGACGTCCTGTTGGTTAACGTTTTAAATCTCGACATTTTTCAATCTACTTTGCATTTTTTAAAATAACCTAAAGAACTACGTAACCCTGATTTTCCCTAGCGCTTGGGGAATACGTATGAGCGGGAATAATTATTCCTGTCGGGCCCAAATTAAAAAAAATAAATATATCTCATTAACTCAAAAAATAAAATTATAACACATTTTAATGACAACTTGATTAATTTGGACGAGACGTCCTGTTAATCACAAAATTTATAATTTTAAAATTATTAAATAAAAAACAAATCCATAAGGCGAGGTTTAAATTATAAATTAGTAGGATTATTCAAACTTAAATAATTTAGGGTAACCGTTTAGAACGGACAGTGTGGGGTGCTAATACCTTCCCCACCTGTAATCAGACTCCCAAACTTAAAATCTTGATTTAGGACTGGTACCTTCACATTAAGGTTTTCTGATGTTTTACCTTAAAAACATTAGTGGCGACTCCACAGTTTACGGTCGGCCTCCCGCCGCCATCTAGGTCGCGACACGCAGGGAAATGGGAATTGCAAATATTAGTGACAAAGGTTATGCTTGTCGTTGTTTTCTTGGTATGTGTCATTATCAAGCCTGTCACTAAAGGTGAAGGAGAATCTAAAAAGGCAATCATTGTTAAAGACGTCATTAGCGTTGGCAGGCACATCAAATAAGGAAGATGGAACTACAAATATTAGTGACAAAGGATACACTCATCGTTGTTTTCTTTGGTATGTATCACCACTAGGCCCCCGCTAAAGGTGACAACCTAAAAAGGTTCTCGTCGCCAAAGATGTCACTAGCATGGTCAGGCATATTAAATAGGTAAAAGAGAACTACAATTATTAGTGATGGAGAATACACACATTGCTATTTTCTTTGGTATGTGTCATTACCAAGCCTATCGCTAAAGGTGAAAGAGAATATGAAAAAGTTCTCGTTGTCAAAGATGTCACTAGCATTGACAAGCACATTAAATAGGAAAAAGAGAAGTGTAAATATTAGTAACATAGGCTACACCCATCACTACTTTCTTTGCTATGTGCCATCGCCAAGCTTGTCACTATAGGTGATAGAGAATCTGAAAAGGTTCTTATCATCAAAGACGTGGCTAGCGTTGGTGGGCACATCAAATAGGGAAGAAAGAACCGTAAATATTAGGGACGAAGGCTACGACCCTCATTGTTTTCCTTGGTATGTGTCGTCGCTAAGCCTGTTGCTAAATGTGACAGAGAACTAAAAAGGTTTCGGTCACCAAAGATGTCACTAGTGTTAAGGAGCATATTAAATAAGGGGAAAAAATTGTAAATTTTAGTGGTAGAGGTTATCCTATCGCTATTCTCTTTGGTATGTTTCATCGCCAAGCCCTGTTTGCTAAAAGGGATAGAGAATCTGAAAAGGCTCATGTCACCAAGGAATGTCCAACTAAAGACTCGTCACTAACTTGGACTCAAAATTTAGAAAGATTGTAATCGTCAATCTTGTCGTTGCATTTGTACGGCCAAGAAAAAAAGTGTGGAAATTAATAATATATCGATAGGCAACACTCTCATTGTTGAATGTTTAACTAAGGACTCGCCATGGACTAGGAATTTGGAAAGGTGGCTGTTACCAACCTCATCACTGTAACAAGATCATCATTTTTAGTTAGTCATTGATGTCTAGGCAATACATGACTAACATCGTCTCTATTTGACTTTAGAATAACAACGAGATACATGTCTCATTGCCAATAATAAACACATAGCCAACTTAGCAGTTAGTTTGTGTCACATGTTAAGTTTTCTTTTTGTATTGGCTACCCACTTGGCGACGATGACGATGCATCGTTAAATTAAAACATAACACTCAACCCTGAGCTCTCTTCTCCCTCACTTTGCCTTAACTCCCCCTTCCTTTGCCCTATTCTGGCAACCACCCCAATCAGGGAGGCTTCCGATGACACCCCTTTCCAACGTTAAAGGCTACACTTCTCACTCCTTCCTTCTCAAGGTATGTTGTTTCACACCTTGTTCCCTCTATTTTGCACCCTCTATCCCTCTATTTCTTAGTCTCCCTTTCATTTCTTTTTCTCACGGTGAAGCTAACCTCTGTTTGCCATTGCCTGTCTGCTCTAACATCTAACTATGTTTAGGTCATTGCGAACCTAAAAAAGGAGCTTGCTGAGAAGAATGTCAAGATTACACTCTCTAGCAGACGCATGAAACTATGCAGGAGCAGCAACAGAGGACCCAGGTTGTTTTGCATAGGCATAAGTAGATGTTTGCACAAATGATGACATGCATTAACATGACTTTAGGTTCCATTCCAACCCTGAAGTTAGATGGTTTCTCTAACCAACAACAATAGGATTAGGACCACCAACTGACCCACTCTCCCCCTTCCCCCTTTAACACTATCTACTATTTTTGAAAATTATATACGTTAACTTGCAAAGATTTTTTTGTGCACTTTATATATAAATTTTTTCATTACTTTAATTGTTATTTTGATCATTAAATCAGGTGTTTTTTTTTGGGTTTAGGCTTCTATTAAAGTGCTTAAACCTAGAAAAAGGAAAAATAAAAATAAATTAAAAATACATTAGCAATGAAACTCTCTCGTCGCTAATATTATGACTTCAAAAGATATTGGCGACGACACTAAAGACAAACACATTAGCGATGACATCCACCTGTCGCTAATGTGGCGTTGGCCATACACGTTAGTGACGAGATCAACAACATAAACACACGTACTTACATAAAAAATGACAACAACCTATCGCTAACCTCGGTGACCATTGGTATGTAGTGGTTGTTGGGTCCCTTCACTAACGTGTTTGCCACTTATCCCAAACAACCATTTGTCAATATTTTAGTGACAAACTTGTGCCCAAACTTTAGCGACAGGTCTATTCTCATCGCTAATGTGTTTTGAATATAATTATTAGCAACGAGATTGGAGAGGGAGTGCACACCCCTTTTTAAAAAAAGCCGATGTGTAAGTGAAAATGTCAATGATGGATATATTGTGGTTGTTACGTCATTATTGTGTGGCTATCTGCCAGGGATATTAGACAGATTTCACTAAACAATTTTGTAATGCTAACTTTTACGACGGCCAAGCATCCATAACCAAATCCATCTCCAATAGTTCGAGCGATGAATTTTCCAAGTTTAGAGACAAACATAATCTATCTCTCACCTGGTTTTCTTTTTGTTGTGTTAGCAGTAAGTGAAGATAAATTTTTAATAAACATAAAAGAGTAAATTGAGAATAAATTCATAACAATAAATACAAAGAACTACAAAAATAATTTTTTTAGCAAATTAAAACTAAATAGTTATAGTGTTAATGTTATACTTATATATATGAGCACTTTTAAATATTTTTTTGTTTATCCTTCGATGATTAATCCTTTGAGAACTTTTAAATATAAAAATTGATTACAATTGTATTTGCGATTCATTCCCCAAAGGCATGGAGAGCAACTTTTTTTTTTTTTGCTTTAATACACTCTAATTAGATTTAAGGCTTAAATATAAAACTAGACACTTAAAAAATTTAAAATTATAGGGAAAGCTCTCTTTGAATTTTTTTATAATTTATCCCTCAAATATTTTTTAAGATTTAAAAAATATTTTTGTCAATAGTTCCTATATTTAACCGCAAATAAAAACAATCGGAATACTATCATAAAATTGATTGTCAATGGTTTTATTGTTTAACTACAAACAAACCACACATAATACTACATAAAAGTTTATTGTCAACCATTTATAGTAATGCTGCTAGATGCAATAGTGTTAACAACAAAATTACAAAACCAAATCATCATTAAAAGCCATTCAACGTTATCACAAAGGCATTTAACCAAACATTTAGCGAGCAAAGGAAAAGCATTGCAAAGGGTACTAATGATTTAAGGATGAGGAAAAATGCAAGAAACACAAGCAAAGGAAAGGATTGCAAAGGAAAAACATTTAGAAAAGGATAGAGAAATATCATTACCATTACTCAAATTAATAACTTATTTTACATTTGCATACATCTCATCAAATTACCACAATTAAATCAATGACAAATATTACACTTTATCCTCTAGAGTGATTTTAGAGGAGCCAAATCCAAAACAAAACAAGAGATAAACATGCCCATTGTCCTATATGAGAACTGAGTGCTCACCACATTAAGCTAAGCGAATGATAGGATGTTAATCCAATCCCTATTTGTCACTACAAACCTTCAAGAAATCTCAAGATGTCAAACACAAAATCAACCTAACAATAACAAGTGACATTTTATACCTACAACCATCATCCAAAACCAAAATACACACTCATCATACAAAATGACACAACACAACAAGCCACAACCATATCAAAATAGCTCAATTCACAGAAAAAAAAACCCATCACACTATAAATAAAGCCATGTCACCCCAAAAAACTACTCTAAACAAAAGCAGTTTCTGAGCAAAAATCTAAACTTTTGAAACAAAAAACCAAAAGACGAAAACTTACAGTGTTTGGATGAGTTACAGAGTGCAAACAAAGAATAGTATGAAGAGAAAGGCATAGTTGCGGGCATAGCGCTTTTGTGATGGGGAAGAAGGGAAGGGAACAAGCAAGAGTCATAAAAGTTAAAGAAAAAGCAGGAAGGGGTGTTTGATTTTCCGTTAGGGTTGACCAACTCAAAAAAAATTTTACATAAAGTTTTAACTATCCTGAATAACGTAAAAAATTAATATTAATTTTTAATTTTTTTTATTTTTATAACATTGTTTCTCCAACTACATAATAAATAATAAACGAATACGATGTGAGCTTAGATAAGTGGTTGAGAGTAAAAAGAAAGGGAAGTGAAGGTTTTTTTAAAACCATTTTTTGTATTTAAACATAACAATTTCATGTGTCATAGCTTACATGAAAATGTGTGAACTCCATGCCATCACCCATTAGTTAACGGTCAAGACCTGAAACAACTGTTGATGGCGAATGTTATTGATGATGCATGATTTATCTTTAGTTCTTCACTTTAAATGTGTATAATTTGCCATCACTTATTGTCTAATATATTGCATTTTAACACATTTTCATCATATGAGCTTTATTTAATATTTGATTTTAAAAATGAATTAAGGATTAATTTTTAATAAATATTGGTTTTCTCTTGTTTACTTGGGTATTTTATTTTGCAGAAATTAATAAAATTAAGGAACAAGTACAAAGATAATCCAAGGGTCAATAACAAGAGAAAAATGACCATCAAATGATAAAGAAACAAGAAGAACAAGCCCCGGTGAAAAGAAAGCTACAAAAGCATGAAAATTGGCTATTAGTGCGCTATCTATTAGTGCGGTTGTAACAGGAACCGCACTAATAGGGTGGGAATCGATTCCTACACCAAATCAGCCCATGGGAATCGATTCATGCACTTGGGAATCGATTCCCAGCCTACATAAATCGATTCATTTGATGTTTTTCACCCGGGAATCGATTCCCAACCTATAGGAATCGATTCATGAGCCTAGGAATCGATTCCCCTTGCTAGGAATCGATTCATGAGCTGTATTTTACGCAAAAATGAACTGGAGGAATCGATTCATCATTGAAATCATGCGCCGAATCATTGGAAACAACAAAACGCAACTTGGAAACAACTTGGAAACAGCTGGAAATCATCTGCACCGAAAGTTTCCACTTGCAACGCGTTTTCCTTAGCTGGCTTCTCCTTTCATTTGCCTATAAATAGAGAAGAACGAGAGGCTTCAGAGATCATCTTCAGACACTTCACTTTACACTTCTCTCTTAGTTCCTTTTCTTTCTTTTAAGCATTAGAGGAAGGCTTCTGGAGGAATTCTTCCATTCCGGGTTAGGTCTTTCTTATTTTTAGTTTATTTTAATTATGGAGGGCTAAAACCCCTAGATTGATTTTCTTGGAAAATATTGTAATATAATTTTGAGGTTCTTGTTTTTAATATAGTATGCTTGTATTATTGTTATTTCTTCATAATCTTACTCTGCTTATTTAATTCCATTCTGTTTAATTAAATTTGTATGCTTAATCGGTTTAATTATTCAAATGGAATAAAATAAGATTTTAAATTAAAATGGATTAAGGAAATATGCATGCTTAATGAATATTTTCATAATCACTTTTAATAATTATGGTTTGCTTAATTCCATAATTTGAGAATAGATTATGTATATAGGCGATGTTCTTATATATGCTCAATAATTCCTAGATTTTACGATCTTGACTCCTTTTGCTTAATTAGGATGCTTGATTAAAATATTCATTTTTAAATGAAAGTAAAGGAATTATGAATTGAAAAAGACGCTTAGTTGATTAATTCAAATTGAGCTAAGAAATCAACAGTAATGAAAGTATACAAATTATCTTTAGTGAACCAAGGATAAATTTATTTACAATATTCCAAGAAAATCAATCGCTTGTTATTTATTGTTTTAAATCCTATAATTACTTTGTTTTAGTTTTAATTGTCACAACAAAATCAAACAAAACCCCCCCAATTGTATGTTAGTGAACTTATGTTTGTAAAAATTTTTAGTTGTTTAGTTTTTATTTTTAATTGTTAAAAATTAGTTTAAGACTTGATTTTTCCTAAATTTTTGTGTTGATCCTTGAGAGAACGACCTAGGTTGACACCCTAGTACTACGTTAATTAATTTTAATGTACTAATTTGACGGAATCACGACTGTAAAAATATTCACGTCAAATTTTGGCGCCGCAGCCGGGGATCAACGATCTTTAGGAAAAACACTTGTTTTAAATTAATTTTTTTTTAATTGAAAAAAAAATTAAAAATTTAATAATAATAAAAAAATTTTCTTTTGTTTGTTTGTTTGTTTATTTTATTTCTTTTGCATGATTTAGGATTCTTATGATTTATTGCTCATCATGATCAAATATCTTGTTGTATGCTATGTATGACTAGAAGAACTTTTGAGCATTTATATTCATTTGATCCTGAAATTGAAAAAACTTTTCATAGGTTAATTAGAGAAGCTAGATTTAATAATAATTTTGTTGATATTGATAGTGATAGTATTTTTTCTGAATCTGTTGAAAGTACCACTGCTAGTTTTTCTGATATGGCTAAACCTCGTGAAAGAACTCTTAGAGAACTAGCTGCTCCTGAATTCACTTACGAAAGTTTGTGTATTCAATATCCTGAAGAGGATATCCCTTTTATTCTTAAGACCGGACTTATACACTTATTGCCTAAGTTTCATGGTCTTGCGGGTGAAGATCCGCACAAACACCTCAAAGAATTCCACATTGTGTGTTCCACAATGAAACCCCAAAACGTTCAAGAAGACCACGTCTATCTTAAAGCATTTCCTCATTCTTTAGAGGGTGTTGCTAAGGATTGGTTGTACTACCTTGCTCCAAGATCAATCACAAGTTGGAATGACTTAAAGAAAATGTTCTTGGAAAAATTCTTTCCTGCCTCTAGAACAACTGCAATCCGTAAGGATATATCTGGCATTAGGCAACTCTCTGGAGAAAGTCTTTATGAGTATTGGGAGAGATTTAAGAAACTCTGTGCAAGTTGCCCTCACCACCAAATTTCTGAACAACTTCTTCTTCAGTACTTCTATGAAGGTTTACACCACGTTGATCGCAACATGATTGATGCGGCAAGTGGAGGAGCTTTAGGAGACATGACTGCTGCTGAAGCAAGAAACTTGATTGAAAAGATGGCATCCAACTCTCAACAATTTGGTGTGAGAAATGATTCTTTCAAACCCATGTTTGATTCTAATTCTAGTTCATCTGGAATTAAATTGGAGAGCAAACTTGATGCTCTCACCACTCTGGTCACACAATTGGCAGTAAATCAAAAATCCATGACCGCTAAAGTATGTGGCATCTGCTCTTCACAAGAGCACCCCACTGATTGTTGTCCTTCTCTACAAGAAAAGGATAATAATAATCCCCAAGCCTATGCAGCCAATATCTACCATGATAGACCTCCACCACCACAACAACAAAACCATGACCTTTCCACCAACAAATACAATCCAGGTTGGAGGAACCATCCAAATTTAAGATGGGGCAACCAACAACAAAATCCCCATCCCCAACCTCCATTTCAAAACAATGCACCAACCTTCCAAAGACCGACACCTCAACCATCCACAAGTGGCCCTTCTTTGGAGGATCTGGTGAAACAAATGACTGCACAGAACTTGGAGTATCAACAGAGGAATGATGCTACCATCCAGAGTTTAAGCAACCAAATTGGGCAATTGGCTTCATCATTAAGCCAGTTACAATCTCAAAACTCTAACAAATTACCATCTCAACCAGCCGCAAATCCAAGAAATGTGAGTGCAATTCAGTTAAGATCAGGTAAGAACCTTGAAGTACCCATACCTAAGGAACCTGAAAAACAAACAGATGTGCCCACAACAGTTGAGAATGATGTGCCCTCTTCAAGCACAAGCAAATCTGAGATGCAACCATCCCAAATTCCACCTCATATCCCTCTTCCTTTCCCACCAAAAGCAATTCCAAGCAAGAAGATGGAAGAAGTGGATAAAGAAATTTTGGATACTTTCAGGAAAGTGGAAGTGAATATACCTCTTCTTGATGCAATCAAGCAAATTCCCAAGTATGCCAAATTTCTAAAGGAGTTGTGTACTCACAAAAGGAGACTCAAGGGCAATGAAAGGATAAGCATGGGAAGAAATGTATCTGCACTGCTTGGTAAGGAAAATATCCCTGAGAAATGCAAGGATCCAGGTACGTTTTCTATACCCTGTATCATAGGCAATAACAAATTTGAAAATTGCATGTTAGATTTAGGAGCTTCAATAAATGTTATGCCTATGTCTGTTTTTAAATCTTTGTCTCTTGGAAATTTACAACCTACTGGTGTAGTAATTCAGCTAGCCAATAGGAGCACTGCTTACCCTGCTGGAGTTATAGAAGATGTTTTAGTTCAGGTAGAACAACTTGTTTTCCCTGCTGACTTTTTTGTACTTGACATGGAAGAAGGTATGCCTCAAATTCCTGTTCCTATCATTTTAGGAAGACCATTTTTGAAAACAGCTCGAACCAAAATAGATGTTCATTCTGGAACTCTCTCTATGGAATTTGGTGACACAAGAGTTCAATTCAATATTCTTGATGCCATAAAATACCCAGCAGAAAATCATTCTGTTTTCCAAATTGACATTATTGATGAACTAGTTTTTGAACATTTTTCTAATGTTGATTTGGAATGCATAGATGATTCAAACAAATGTTTTGCATGCAATGATTCTGGAAGTTGTGATATTTGTGCTGAAATTGATAAATACATAATTTCTGATTCAGAGTCTCTAGATATACCTGTTAACCATAAGGAGCTGTATTCAGGATTTCAAGAAAATTCTAACAAAATTTTTGAGGTGCAAACAGCAGAATCAAAATCTACTTTGTTAGTTCCATCTGTTTTGCAGGCACCCAAGTTAGAATTGAAACCCCTACCTGAGAACCTAAAGTATGTATACTTAGGGGATAATGAACAGCTCCCGGTGATAATTTCCACTTCCCTTGATGAAAATCAAGAAGAAAAATTGTTGCAGGTATTGAAAAGACATAAGAAGGCTATAGGATGGACATTGGCAGACATTCCTGGAATTAGTCCATCCATGTGCATGCATAGAATATTTCTGGAGGAAAATACTAAGGCAGTAAGACAGCCCCAGAGGAGACTCAACCCTGTAATCCTTGATGTGGTTAAGAAGGAGATCACCAAGCTTCTACAAGCAGGAATTATTTATCCTATCTCTGATAGCCAATGGGTGAGTCCAATTCAAGTGGTTCCTAAGAAAACAGGGATCACAGTTGTGAAAAATGAAAAGGATGAATTGATCCCAACTAGAGTGCAGAATAGTTGGAGAGTCTGTATTGACTACAGGAGACTTAACCAGGCAACAAAGAAGGACCATTTCCCTTTACCCTTCATTGACCAAATGCTTGAGCGTCTCGCAGGTAAGTCTCACTACTGTTTTCTTGATGGATTCTCTGGATATTTTCAGATTCACATTGCACCTGAGGATCAAGATAAGACCACATTCACCTGTCCCTTTGGCACATTTGCTTATAGGAGAATGCCATTTGGCCTATGCAATGCTCCTGGAACTTTTCAAAGATGCATGATAAGTATTTTTCATGATTTCATTGAAAATTGCATAGAGGTGTTTATGGATGATTTTACTGTCTATGGATCTTCATTTAATGCATGCCTTGATAGTCTTGATAAAGTTTTAAACAGATGTATTGAAACTAACCTTGTCTTGAACTATGAGAAATGTCATTTTATGGTAAAACAAGGAATAGTTTTAGGGCATGTAATCTCTGAAAAAGGAATTGAGGTAGATCCTGCTAAGGTAGAAGTTATATCACATTTGCCTTACCCCTCTTGTGTTTGAGAAGTTCGTTCTTTTCTTGGCCATGCAGGTTTCTACAGAAGATTCATAAAGGATTTCAGCAAGAAGGCTAGGCCGCTATCCAGTTTGCTTCAAAAGGATGTGGCATTTGAATTCGATGAAAAGTGTAAGGAGGCTTTTAATTGCCTCAAGCAAGCATTGACCACTACCCCAATAATCCAAGCACCTGATTGGACAGCCCCATTTGAATTGATGTGTGATGCCTCTAATTATGCATTGGGAGCTGTCCTTGGTCAAAAGATTGACAAGCAACCTAGGGTCATCTACTATGCATCTAAAACTTTAGATGCTGCCCAGGTAAATTACACCACTACTGAAAAAGAACTCTTGGCCATTGTTTTTGCATTAGATAAGTTCAGATCTTACCTACTCGGTTCTCGAGTAGTTGTCTTTACTGACCATGCAGCTCTGAAGTACTTATTGAAGAAAGGTGAGTCCAAGCCAAGATTAATTCGTTGGATGCTTTTGCTCCAAGAGTTTGACTTGGAAATTCGTGACAGAAGTGGAACACAAAACCTTGTGGCAGACCATTTAAGCAGAATTGAGAATGCTCCTGATTCAGCACCTATTCGGGATCATTTTCCCGATGAACACCTCATGAGTATTTCTAACTCTTTTGATTCACCTTGGTTTGCTAACATTGTAAATTATCTTGTTGCTTCTGTTTTTCCACCATGTGCATCCAGAAACCAAATTTTAAAATTAAAAAGTGATGCAAAGTATTATATTTGGGATGACCCGTATTTGTGGAAATTGTGTAATGATCAGGTGATTCGAAGATGCATTCCCGATCATGAAATAGAATCAGTTCTTCGATTCTGCCATGCTTCACCAGTTGGTGGACATTTTGGTCCACAAAGAACAGCAAGAAAAGTGTTGGATTCTGGTTTATATTGGCCCACAATTTTTAAGGATGCATGGAGAATTTGTAACACCTGTGATAAATGCCAAAGAGCTAGTAATGCTACCACATGGAGACAACAGATGCCTCAGCAACCAATGTTATTTTGTGAAGTATTTGATGTTTGGGGCATTGATTTTATGGGTCCATTTCCTCCATCCTTTGGTTTTACTTACATTTTATTGGCTGTTGATTATGTTTCTAAATGGGTGGAAGCTAAAGCCACCAGAACTAATGATGCGCGAGTTGTTATGGATTTTGTTAGATCTCAAATTCTTTGCAGGTTTGGCATTCCGAGAGCAATCATTAGTGATCAAGGAACACATTTCTGCAACAGGACCATACAAGCTATGCTCAGGAAGTATGGAGTTGTTCATAGAGTCTCTACTCCATATCACCCCCAAACCAATGGACAAGCAGAAGTCTCTAACAGAGAAATCAAAAGAATCCTGGAGAAGATAGTACAGCCTAACAAAAAGGATTGGAGCAGGAAATTGGATGATGCTCTTTGGGCACATAGAACAGCTTTTAAGGCACCTATAGGAATGTCTCCCTATAGAATTGTTTTTGGTAAAGCATGTCATCTTCCAGTGGAGATTGAGCATCGTGCTTATTGGGCTGTAAAAGCTTGCAACTTAGCACTTGATCAAGCAGGTGAAGAAAGGAAATTACAACTGAATGAGCTCGATGAGATCCGTTTGGCAGCCTATGAGAATTCAAAATTCTACAAGGAGAAAACAAGGAAATTCCATGATAGCTCAATAGCTAGAAAGGATTTTACTGCTGGACAGAAAGTGCTACTGTTTAATTCCCGGTTAAAACTGATGGCCGGAAAATTGCGCTCCAAATGGGAAGGACCTTTCATTGTTACGAATGTATTTCCCCATGGAGCTGTGGAAATAAAAAGTGAAAACTCCAACAAAAGCTTCAAGGTTAATGGACAACGTTTGAAGCCATTTCATGAAAATCCTTCACTTGTGGATGTTACAATGGAGGAACATGCTTTGGGGGAACCACTTCTTGATCCCCCTTGAGGGAGTTTTTTTTTTTCTTACCCATCTCTTTACTTTTTCATTATATTGTTTATTTTGTATGCTCTGTCTTACATTGAGGACAATGTATGATTTAAGTGTGGGGGTGGGATCATTTATGTGTTATTGTGTGTGTTTTTTGTATGATTAAATTTTGTGTGCTTTTATTAAAAAAAAATAAATAATAAAAAAAAGATTTTGTGTGTGTTTTTGTTTTAAAAAGGCATGTTTTATTGGAATTTTAAGATATGCATGAGTAACAAGTAAATTCTTTCATGTCTGATATGAGCTTAATGATATGTTATAATTTGAACTCAAGCAATTTTGGTATGATGAGAATGACATGATAATTGATAGATGATCATATATGATAGAATTATACCTTGTGAGATTTTTGAGCCTTTAAATTTGATGGATCATTTTAAACCATCTTAATCCTTTCATGTGTGATTAATTCCTGAAAGCTTACATCTTAATTTTTTTGTCTTGTTTCTTGATGATACTTGAAACTCATGTGAATGTATTTGAAATGATACAGGCATTTTGTTCAATTGAGCCACTAAGCCATAGAAGCCTACCATGAATAAATTATCCTTTGCTAGCCACTTTGAGCCTATTTAACCATTTCTTTGTTGCAGCTCAAATAAGCCATGGATGAAAAACCAAAAATATACCTACCCGAAGGAATATATTGGAGCTTTGGAATCAAGTCAAAAACAGGCATTCAAATAATGTGGGGGTGTACAAAAAAAAAAAAAAAAGAGTTCCAACTCTTGTTTCAAGTGTTATGCAATCACATAAGAAAAAGATAAAAAAAAATATATATATATATATATATTGATGAATTACCCTCACTGTTTGCCAGTTAAATTAATTGCTCCATCATTCTTTTTGGTATTTAAACTTATTTTCCAAAATTTTTTTTTTTCCACCTACTTTAACCTTGGCCACATTACAACCTTGGAAAGCCCTGTTGATCTATACATGCAATTGTGTTGATTGTGGAATTGAGAAACTTGCCAAATTTTTGGACTGTCTGTTTTTCAGGAAATATTTTGAGAGTATACACAAACCCAAAACACTTGAGAGTATGTCTTGTGAGGTTCTGTCACTTATGGTTTTCCCTTCAGTTTGATTTAATTCTCACATGTCTAATTGTTTGAATGATTTTTATACATATCTTGATGCTCTGTATCTTGCATGATGAATAACTCTTGTTTCTCTGTATATTCCTAAAGATTTCATATTGAACATGCTAGTTTTGTGTGTTTACTATTTTTTTTAACTTGATGTTTTCAATAAACTGTGATACTTGTTTTTATTCTAATTTTGCCCGGGAGTGCAAAAGAATAAGTGTGGGAGTATTTGATGATGCATGATTTATCTTTAGTTCTTCACTTTAAATGTGTATAATTTGCCATCACTTATTGTCTAATATATTGCATTTTAACACATTTTCATCATATGAGCTTTATTTAATATTTGATTTTAAAAATGAATTAAGGATTAATTTTTAATAAATATTGGTTTTCTCTTGTTTACTTGGGTATTTTATTTTGCAGAAATTAATAAAATTAAGGAACAAGTACAAAGATAATCCAAGGGTCAATAACAAGAGAAAAATGACCATCAAATGATAAAGAAACAAGAAGAACAAGCCCCGGTGAAAAGAAAGCTACAAAAGCATGAAAATTGGCTATTAGTGCGCTATCTATTAGTGCGGTTGTAACAGGAACCGCACTAATAGGGTGGGAATCGATTCCTACACCAAATCAGCCCATGGGAATCGATTCATGCACTTGGGAATCGATTCCCAGCCTACATAAATCGATTCATTTGATGTTTTTCACCTGGGAATCGATTCCCAACCTATAGGAATCGATTCATGAGCCTAGGAATCGATTCCCCTTGCTAGGAATCGATTCATGAGCTGTATTTTACGCAAAAATGAACTGGAGGAATCGATTCATCATTGAAATCATGCGCCGAATCATTGGAAACAACAAAACGCAACTTGGAAACAACTTGGAAACAGCTGGAAATCATCTGCACCGAAAGTTTCCACTTGCAACGCGTTTTCCTTAGCTGGCTTCTCCTTTCATTTGCCTATAAATAGAGAAGAACGAGAGGCTTCAGAGATCATCTTCAGACACTTCACTTCACACTTCTCTCTTAGTTCCTTTTCTTTCTTTTAAGCATTAGAGGAAGGCTTCTGGAGGAATTCTTCCATTCCGGGTTAGGTCTTTCTTATTTTTAGTTTATTTTAATTATGGAGGGCTAAAACCCCTAGATTGATTTTCTTGGAAAATATTGTAATATAATTTTGAGGTTCTTGTTTTTAATATAGTATGCTTGTATTATTGTTATTTCTTCATAATCTTACTCTGCTTATTTAATTCCATTCTGTTTAATTAAATTTGTATGCTTAATCGGTTTAATTATTCAAATGGAATAAAATAAGATTTTAAATTAAAATGGATTAAGGAAATATGCATGCTTAATGAATATTTTCATAATCACTTTTAATAATTATGGTTTGCTTAATTCCATAATTTGAGAATAGATTATGTATATAGGCGATGTTCTTATATATGCTCAATAATTCCTAGATTTTACGATCTTGACTCCTTTTGCTTAATTAGGATGCTTGATTAAAATATTCATTTTTAAATGAAAGTAAAGGAATTATGAATTGAAAAAGACGCTTAGTTGATTAATTCAAATTGAGCTAAGAAATCAACAGTAATGAAAGTATACAAATTATCTTTAGTGAACCAAGGATAAATTTATTTACAATATTCCAAGAAAATCAATCGCTTGTTATTTATTGTTTTAAATCCTATAATTACTTTGTTTTAGTTTTAATTGTCACAACAAAATCAAACAAAACCCCCCCAATTGTATGTTAGTGAACTTATGTTTGTAAAAATTTTTAGTTGTTTAGTTTTTATTTTTAATTGTTAAAAATTAGTTTAAGACTTGATTTTTCCTAAATTTTTGTGTTGATCCTTGAGAGAACGACCTAGGTTGACACCCTAGTACTACGTTAATTAATTTTAATGTACTAATTTGACGGAATCACGACTGTAAAAATATTCACGTCAGTTATTTATACCACATTACATGCTAAACAATTGTTGATGGCAAATGTTATTTGTTTCAAAGTCATCCATAACAAATGACTTTTATTCATTTGCTAATAATAACTATTAAATTCAAAGCATTCATAACATATCTAGTGACTTAATTAAATACCACATCAAACTTTATATTTTATTTTATGTAATACTCATAACAAGATGTCTCATATTAAGGCGAAAGGTTTCCATAGCAATAACTAAATAAAATGACATCGACATAAATAACATGGTCTTCTGACATGGTTACACAACAAATTACCTAATTTTTGTCCTTCACATGCTTTGATTTATTTTTACAACCCCATAAACAAGCTTTTTTAAATAACTTAATCGAAAGATGAAGAATTTTAAATTCTTATCAGACTGATGTGGTATTTGCGCGCTCAATAAGATACTCTCTACACAGAATTGGAGCAAATCTGCAATAAACATATACACAAATTTATGTGAACTTTATTTGAAGTAAAATTAAAGACGTATCATGTTAAAGAAAAAGAAGCTAAAAATGATGGTAATTGTTAATTCACTTCCATTGTAATTTCTAATATATTTCAACTTAATTTTTTTAAAAATTATTTTAAATTTCTTAACAAATAATTGATGAGAAAGATTCTTTAGAAAATATTATATCAGAACTTGGTCCAACAGTTGAGAAGATGAAGGGAGAGAAGGAATGAGAACTTGTGAGTTCGAATCTCCCATTAATTAATACTATATTTGTCCCCAAATGTTTTTATATATTAAGAAAGTTAGTTAATTTAGTTAAAATTATTAAATTTTTTTAAAATTTGAAGTAATTTTTCAAAAATGTTGTTAAGATTATTGGGACTCATCATGCTAATCTGTTTACTAATTCTCTTCACTTATTACTCAATTATCATATGAGAAATAAATGATACTAATTGATGTATCTTGCTTATTGTTATCTTGATTCTAAGAAAAATTATATATTAATTAGTGTATTTTGGTCAAAAAAAAATTAATGACAAAAATTTAAAAGAAAATTGTATTAAAAGAGATAATTTTTTTGAAATGGTCTTGCTAAGGGACAAGGGTAATACTTTTAACAAAATGTAACAATTAACATTTTCCAATAAAAAGAGAACTACTATATATTTTACCTCTTCTAGTATCGAATATAAACAACAAATATTTAATTCACTCTAATTAAGAATATTAGTTGATTTCATTTAATTATATTAAAAATGATAGCTTTCTTAAAATATCATCTCTCTCCATTTTAAAAGTCACTCATATAATTTTTCTTCATTAATATAAAGAGTATTTTAGGAATAATATCATTAAACATGAACTCGTTAGCTAAAATTTACTCATGTTTTGGAATAAAATGTTTTAATATTTTTTATGCATATGCATTCAAGATGAGATGAAGTACTAGGATAATAATTAATTAACATTGTTTGTGTGGTGAGTGTACATACTTTACCTAGGGTAATTACTAGTTATGAGAATATTACAAATAAGAGAACAAGTTTATATATCTTAACCTTGGAGGAGATGATTCGCTGCAGCAGGTTTGGATGCATTCCACCACGCAATCTGGATGTGGGTCTACGAATAACGCCATCTACATAATAGCAATTTCCAACTCAATTAATGTCACTGGAAAATAGAAATTTCACCAAAAAAAAAACATGCTATCTGTCAAAAAGACCTCATCAAAATGCCATAAAAAGAAGATATAATGGTCAAGTTTTAGAGTTTTTTGTGCAGAGGATTAAGACAAGAATTATGGCAACAGACATCAAACAAACTCCTTTCTTGCATTGTGAAAAGACTACCTTTAATGCCCTTCAAAGAATGTTTAAAGTTCTTATTCAGTGATTTAGGTGGATATAATTAATACATATCCTTCCTAATTCCTACTTTTTATAATATGTATAGAATATTCACCATTTAAAAATGTCATAATCATTCCTAAAACAATTTGTTCACACGAGGAAAAAAAGTTAAGAGAAACCAAATTTAAAAAAAGTTAATCCTAGGAAGGATAGCTTGATAAATTTATAATCAAGTGTAGAAAAACTAGAAAACCAATTAAAAAAACACCACACCTTATTCAAATGAAATTTCCAAAAATTCAACTTTTAACCAAAATACAATGGTGCCTTTGAATTCATGTATTGATATTGTATCCAATTGAAAGAGTGTTGCAAATGCTACGTAATCTTGAGATGTCCTTGAATTCATGTAATTGTTATTGTATCCAATAGAAAAAGTGTTACAAAGCCTTCACCGTAATAAAAGTAATTAGTTATAGTAGTTATAATAATAGTTAAGTTAGTTATTAACTTGTTATTTAAGCTAGCTTACGTGTGTGTGTCTCTGTGATATCTTCTGCATTCATTTAATTCATTTCTCTATTCTTACTATATCACACTCACTCTTCTATTCTCTCTATTATACGTGTAGTGTGGTATCAGTTTGAGATTTTTCTGCGCCAAGCTCTAGAATCTTGTGTTTCAAGATTTTCTTTCATGTTTTTTCGAGTCTTTATCTTTTGTGATAATGTCACAATCTCAACAGGATGAAGCTCTCAATCCACATCACCTTAAGAATGCCACTAATCTAGTAATTAATCTAGTCTCTCAAGTGCTCACCGAGGACAATTACAACTCACGGAGTAGATCCATGAAGATGACCCTTTCTTCAAAGAACAAATATGGGTTTGTGTTGTGAAAAATGATATTCTAAAAGAAGTTTCATATTATTAGTTTGAAAGAGTTAATTGGTATATTAAAACATCACTAGTGCAAAAAATGGCTACGATAACGGGATATGATCACGGTCCAGGGAAAAACCGTGTTTAAAAAATACGCGGTGACATTTTTGTAAATATAAGGAAGTTTTTTAATCACGATTATGAAGTAACCGTGGTCGTAGGAACAAGGTTTTTTATTTTAATTTTTATATTTTTAAAAAATGTACCTATAATCACGGTTGAGAGGAAACTGTGATTAAATCCCTTTTTTGCACTAGTGCATGTATGTTTGGGTTCATGACCAAGTAAGAAATGTTATAGGTTTACGTGTATATGACATCTCTTACCATAACTCATTTAAATGTTGTTCATCACCTATTTATACACCTTAAAACTACTACTGGCCAAGGCACATTATTCCTATTGATGCTAGTTGAGTCACATAGCATCAAATTTAAAGTTGGTCGAATGGTTTATCAACTTATTAACATCTTAACAAAAGTTGTTATAAACTTTAGTGTCCAAAATAGAAATCAAAAACATTAATTCTCTATCTTGAAGGGGAGTATTACTTATACTAGTTATAACAACAATCTAATAATTAACTTAGCTTGTTACTTAAACTAACTTATAAATATAGACTTTTGTAATAATATCTTCTTGATTCATTCAATTGATTTCCCTATTCTTTCTTTATCGCACTTACTCTTACATTTTCTTTGTTCTATGTGTAATAAAAGTCCTTACTCCTCGTAACCATTGCATATTCAAAAAAGATATTGGAATCACAATGTCAATAACAAAAATAAAACAACTTAGTAAGTAAGTAGTAGAAAATAATAACTGAATAGCGTTCTTTTCCATTTCCTTTAACCCGGTGAAGTGTTGACCTACAAAATAAAGTTGAGGATGTCATATCATATATATATATATATATATATATATATATATATATATATATATATATATATATATATATAGATGAAGAATCTATTTAGTCTCATTAATAACGAGATTTACCGGTATAAACAATTTGTCCACCTCTCCATCAAGTCTCCCATGTTCACAATAAAGGCCCTGAAGAAGCAAACTGAGAACACATTAGCAATACAAAAGTGTAGCAAATATTAATAAAGTCTACATTTTTAATGTAACTTTACAGGGGGAATCAACTTGACTTTAAATCAAGTGTTTTTTTTAACGTAGTTATGAAATTTGAATTAGTTCAATTGAATTATCTAATCTAATGATTAATATTTGAGACATTTTTAAAATTTATTTGATTAATAAAATAAACTTTATTTTTAGGCTAAATAGTAAATTTAGCCCCTAGAATTGTTAGGATTTTGGTTTTGCCCCCTGAAATGATTTTTCTTAGGATTGTGTCCCTAGAAAATTTTTAAGTTTAGAATATAACCCCTTCTGTTGACTGCCTCTGCCAACTGATGAGGTGGAACCTAGTCACATGCCTGTCATTGCATATGTGGCATGTGACTCATCATATTAGGACCAAGTCACTGATTAGCCTTTTTTAATTAAAGGTTAACAAAATGATTAACCTTTTTTAATTAAAACCCTATTGGCATTCGTCGCTTACTCTCTTCCTCTTCCATGTACCTTCACAACCCTTCTCAATTCAGATCCAAGCTCTGGTATTTCTCTGACCCAAAGTGGAAAAACCTTGATCTCTATGCTCTTCTCGTTGCCTTGCCCATTGCATCTTTCTCTGAGCTTTTTCTCTTCTTCTCATTCTCTAGCCACCCCACTTACAAATTCTCATTCTTCCAACAATCCTTAACACTTTTGGCCTTCTGGGTATTGGTCATTTTGATCTTTGTCCGTGATTACGTGGGGGGACGTTGCTTCTCAATGAAAGTTTTGTTTTTTTGTTTGGTGGGGTTGTTTTCTTGTTGGAGTACTCTGTGATTGGTAAATGGGTTTCTGGTATTGCAGGTGCTGTGTATGGTTTATTGAGTGGGTTGACTCTTATGTGTGCTTTCTCTTGCATTTACTTGTCGGTTATGCCTTGTGCTTTTTTTGTTGAGTTTTTCTTGTCCTCTGGGATGGTTTTCAAGGGCACTTGGTTGCTGCAAATGGGGTTTCTTTTTCTTCTTTGTTGTGTGCTATGGTCCCAAGTATATGCAGCTGGTGACACTTTGAGTGTAGGGAAGAAGATAACTCGGGACTCTGCCGGGAACCTTGTTTCAGCTAACCAACGATTTGAAGTGGGGTTCTTTAAAAAAGGTGTTAAAAAGTACTTAGGGATATGGTATCACAAGTTACCAGGAGAAAAAACAGTGGTATGGGTTGCCAATAGAGACATACCTGTTGAAGATTCCAGTGCTGTTTTTCAAATTGGAAAGGATGGAAATATTGAAGTAGGAGGAGGAGCAGGGGCATCATCACAAAGGTATTGGTTCTCTGAACTTCAAGTGAGTTCATCCACAAATAGAACAGTGAAGCTTCTTGATTCTGTTTTTCATTAACCTTTAATTAAAAAAAGCTAATCAGTGACTTGGTCCTAATATAATGAGTCACATGCCACATATGCAATGACAGACATGTGACTAGGTTCCACCTCATCAGTTGGCAGAAGCAGTCAACGGAAGGGGTTATATTCTAAACTTAAAAATTTTCTAGGGACACAATCCTAAGAAAAATCATTTCAGGGGGCAAAACCAAAATCCCAACAATTCTAGGGGCTAAATTTACCATTTAGCCTTATTTTTAATCAATCCTAAATAAAAAAATCAACTAAATACCAAACATTCATGGTAGGTAAATGAGTAAAACATAGACTTATGGCATGTTTGGTATATCGTTGGAATCAATTAAAGGAGGTTTTGAAATTAGAAGGAAAAAAAAACTTACGGTTAAATAAAGTTTTGATTGTCGTGAGGGGATTAATATTAACTTTTAAATTTTTCTAACTGTATACTAAACATACTAAACGGATACTTAATTTAATTTGTAGTAAGGAAACTCACCCCTCTATGCGAGCCACATCTTCCCAGACGAGTGGTTCCTTTAACTTGTCCCGACAGATCTGAAAATGTGAAATATTAAGGCCCCAATGAATTAGAATACAAAAATTATGAAGTCATGAAATTATATTTTAATTATGAGTTGGTTGAGGTGATGTCTGCAAAGAGTTGAATTCTAGCTAGAATAGAGAATACATGTTTTATTTTTTCATGGTAATATTTTATTTTAAACATAGAGATATATGTAATATTTACAAGAATAAATAAAAATTAATAAATTAAGTTTAGAATCTAATTAGAGCATAATAATAGTATAGAAGTTTTTAATACTATCATAGGTACGTATCTTTCTAAAAAACAGTACTATGTATCAGTAAGGATGGCAATGTGGGCCAACGGGCCGAGCCGGGCCAAGGCCTGCATAAGCCCGTCCTAATATGGGCTGGGCCGGGCCAAAAAAAGAAAACGGGCCAAAAACATTGGCCCGACCCGTTTTCTATGTGGCCCGCGGGCCAAACTGGCCGGCCCGTTTTCTTTTCCACATTATTTTTGTTTTTTTATATTTAAAATTTGTACTATTTTTAAGGTTTTTTAAGGAAAAAGAACTTTAAATATAAAAACTAGATTTTATCTTTTTTGAAACTAGTTTGTTTATAATTAACCCAATTTATTTCATTAAAAGTTTAAATAAATTATATTTACATTAAATGGAAACAAAACTTTATTATTTATATTTTATAATATTATACCATCAAAATTATAATAACATATACAAATTAGAAAAATAGAAAAACATAACCTCTTTAACATATATAATTTATATAGTAATATAAAAATAGTTTTTTAGTAATTTAATATTGGCCTAACGGGCCGGCCCGGCCCGCATAGGGCCGTTTTTTTACAGGCCAAAACGGGCCGGGCCTATATGGGAAAACGGGCTCAAAACCTTGGCCCGACCCGCCTATTTTCAACGGGCCAAACGGGCCGACCCGCGGGCCAAGCCCAAATTACCACCCCTATGTATCAGGCAATCATAAATTTTTATGTAACAATAATGGTTGACTTTTATGATAGGTACTTTAAAGTCATGCTATATGGGTTAATTTTTAATTTGTTGGTAATGTAAAAAAATTATTATTATTTGTTTTATTTTGAAAATTTATTAAACTAATTAAGAAATATTTATTAGAAATAGAAAAATTTATCCTCCCTTCTTATTTTTAAGTGTGTACACTTATTCAATAATACTATATAAATTCTAAAGTTAATTTATAAAAATAAAAATAATTTTATATTTATTGTAAACAAGTTGGGTTTTGGCTTTAATTTAAAAATAACATTTAAGCATAAACAGAATTAGGTCAACTTATAACACAACGTATTTTTCTAGAAAATATTGTCTCGCCTATGGCTATTAACCGTAATTATTCTCAAAATAACACGTAATATGTCACTAAATATAACAATATATTATTTCTCTTTATTCGATTTTATTAATTTTATTATTCCATTTGTTTTATATTATAAGCCTTGATCTTATAAATTAAAATAATTTTATTTTTAAAATTTATTTTCATTAAAAGTCAGACGACACTATCACACTCCCTCCGCTTTATAATACTTTGTCCATTTATTTATTTATTTAAGAGAGGTTAATTTGATTTGTTTCAAAATATATATCATTTTAAGATTCATAATTAAATGTTTTTTACCAATTATATATTTATCTTTTGTTTGAATCAAGAAGATATTAATTAAGAAAGTAGTAAATGATATTAAAAAGACATATTAGAAAGATAGATAGATAAAAAAAAGACACATTAATTATATTTCTTTAGAGGTGTGCAACAACTTTAAAAGATAAAAAAAAAGTTGAATGGAGTATAAACATCTATTTACAAAGAAAGACATACTTCAGTATCATATACTACAGATGTAAAATAGGAAAAATGCATTAAATGTTTTTAATATTTTTTTAGAGCATATAAAATGTAACATCTCTTTTTGATTTTAGTGACTTATAATTTTTTTAAAAGGTAATGTATAAACGGATAAAGTATATCAATTGCATGAATATAAAAATATTAAATAATAACATGAAAAAATATAATAAATACTCAAATTTTTTATAGGAACTTTCAAAATGAAACACCAATTTTTTATTTAAAGACTTATAAATATTTATTTATAAGATAGAAATTTGTTAAGAGTATGAGTAATGTAATGGTCATTTTTTTTTATTATAACAAGTAATGTGGTGGTCGTGGACCACATTATAGTTTTTAATATTTGTCATCACAATTTTTATGTGCACCATAATGGACCCTAATCTATATCTATATATACTATAATTAAAGATTTTTGTTATATCAATCCCCCAATATTTTCCTTCTTAAAATATTACATCAGATTATATATTTTATATAAGCCACTTACTTTTACTATATTATTATATTTATTATACTATACTTAAATATTTCTGTCTCTGCTCATCAATGTTTTACAAAAACAAAATTACATTATATTCTTCTTATTATTATTATTATATTACTGCTATATAATTATTGCAATACTATAATTATATTACTAATAATAAATTAAATAATATTATATTATACTTATTTTATGTTATTATTATTATTATTACTATTTTAGGATTATTATAATATTATATTATTTCTATTATTATAACATTACTATTATAATATTAACATTATATAATAATAATAATAAATTAGTATTGTTATTATTAATGTTATTATTATCAACTCATCATCTTTATGATAAATAATATTTACTTTGATGAATGAAATTTTAAAAATTAAAAAAAAATATTTTACCAACAATTTTTTAACATTTATTTGTATACTTTCTATTCATTTAAATATTTTTATTTAACTGTTTTTATACTTAATTTTGTAACTTCTTTGATTATACTTTTCATAACTATATACATTTTCTTTTTAAAAAATATTTTCATTTAACTTATAGAATTGTGTACATAAATTTTTTGCTTTGAAAGTTTTATGCATATAAATAGAGATGATTAAATTATAATTATGTATGTTTTGGTTACGTTATTTATAAAAGCTTTTGTGATATTTATTTATATTTTATGTGGAAAAATTTTAATAAAACAAAATGAAAATGTTAAATTATACATAACATAAGCCGTGTGTAAAGTGAGAACCTGCAGGCCAGGGACGCCATCATCCACTAGGAGGGTCAGTGCGCCAAAATCAGAATGAGCAGAGCATATCTCTTCGTGAGGTCCCATTTCACCTAATTCATTTCCAACCCTTATTTTATTTTCAGATACCAAATATAAATATAGGATCTTGGAACCTTCCTATTCAAAAATTTATAATGACAAAAAACTAGCAAATTGCTATATATAATTGCAACCAGAACTGTAGTTTCTTTTAACCAGATTTAACTTTCAAAGCTACTTGTGTTGCCATATTTTTTACACCTTCTACAATCTGCATCATGTGTCTGAACAACTTTACTTCTGGATTCCCATTTTTAGTTGTCACAACATAGATTGATCAAGAAGAACTTATAAAAGAGAATATATAAACCGAAAGGAATATCGTATTTGAAGCAATTTAACAAACATATGTGGTGTTATGACTCAAGATATGGATCTCGTCAACATGAAGGTTGAATATTAAAATTACGGTTTTAACTACGCTTCCTAAGACACTTAAGCAATTAATACCATTATCAAACCTGGATAGTGCAAAAGGCGAAGGAAAGCTCCTGGTTTGTTTATGGCACCTATATTCTCAAAGAAATCTTCATCCAGATTCAAGGACAGGGCAATTAGAGATAACAGCTTTTTTCCAATTCCACTGTGACAGGAAAACATTAATAACTTCAAACTTATGAGAAAAAACAACCCAAAAAAGGTGAATGCTATTTCATTTAGCAGGTGTGTAACAATTGATTGCACAACTTACAAGAGTTTCGAATACAATAATTCCATTGAAGGTTTCCAATTTCTAAGTATCTCTGGAGTGTCCTTGCAAGAACAAATATCTCAAATAAAACTCACGCATATAGTCATGTGAAAGTTTTCATATTATAATTAATCAAAAAATGCAATTTAGAATATATAGGCAAATCATATGCGAGTTGGGTGGAGAACCATACCTTCTGAAGGCCATTGGTTCGGATCAACACTTGTTGAATCTGCTAAAGGACCAATATAAAAGCTCTCTTTTGAATCACCTGATGAAAGTTAGCAATCATCAAAAGTTTAGTTATCCTCTTTCTATAAAATGAACCATTTCAAAAGCATAAATAGTTTTCATACGTGTACATAATTATTATAACTTAGAAATTACAAATATATACAAATTTTAGTATAATTTTTTTTCATAAAATTATATTTTTTAACATCATTAAATACTTATACAATAAATATATATTTATTATATATATTTTTAATATAAATAATTCTTTAAGTAATAAATTATATTAAAATATTTTAAAAAACTACCTCAAATATTCAATATTATTAATATACATAACTATTTATCAATATTATTAATATATCTCTTTTACTTATATATTTCAAATCAGAAATACATAAGAGCTAGGGTAAATATTCAACTAAAATATTTGAAATTAACAACAAAGTTAAAGAAAATTAAATACCTTTGGAGGCTAAATTAGGATCGAGAGGAGTATAACCTCTAAGTTCTTTGCGGGCAAATTTCATTTTCTCTTCCATTGGAAGTGAGAATAACCTTTTACTCTCATGTAATGCCTTCTCCAAGTCCTTCTCCAGCCCGTGGCTCACAAGGTAAAAGAAACCATACTCAATGCATGCCTATTAACAGTGACAGTAATCATATAATTAGCATAAGCTCAATGTGTATAAAATGTTGAAGCATTGTCCAAACCCAATTGATCATGAAATGGAAAATATAACACCTCACGGATGGAAGTGGCAGTGGAAAGACGATCAGGTGCGGACAAATCTATGATAGGGAGACTTAATGTTTCTGACATTTTTTTCTTCCTCTTCTAATTGTTGCAATGACAGGTTCCTTACTTCGTTTTCAACATATATATAATATATACATAGGAGTATATGGGATTGCTTCCAACATTAAAAATCAAAACCTTTATCGTGTGACGCATTTTTGCACGGGAAGATCATGAATTATTTGAGTGGTTAGATACGATCTTATTCTTTAACATTATGTTTCTTTATCGCGTATAATTATACACTTAAATAAAAAAAACAGGGATCCAATATTCTGACTTTAGGGCGCGGCAGGTGACTTGGTTGTTGGATTATTTTTATTTTATTTTGGCTTAATTCTTTTTGAAGAAGCAAAGAATTTATTAATAAAAGATACAATTATATTTAAAGGGGGTTGAAACTCGAGATTTTCATGTTTACATCCCAGAATTCAAAATAAAGCTGTGGTGGGGTGGAAGAAGACGTCCAACAGAGTACGGTTGCTAACCTTGCAGAACCGCCACAAGACTTTAAAAGATACGTGTGTATCACGCGCGTTTGATAAATCCAACTACACAAAATACGAGAAAGTCGATACTTCATTTTTATTAAATATATTTAATATTAAGAATTATTATCATGGTATTTACCGGTCCTGCAACCACAGTTAGATGCTTTGAATGTCCAAGGAAGTATAATTACTTTGGGTTGGTATCTCTGAGTAGCTGACATAAGCTTCAATCGAGATACCATTAAAAATACTTTAAAGAGGTTAAAGTAGGGTGTATCTCTTAAGATATCCCTAGTGAATTGGTTGATATGGGAGTAAAGAGTTGTTGAAGGATTCTTTATTTTACCTTTAATGTAAGTATTTATAGAAGGAAATATACGGAAGTAATGATGAGTATATAAGATATTTTTATAAAGATTGTCGGTAGCCTGACATAAGGGTCCAATGTATTGTCCAAGGGTGTATCCCTCCCATGAGGTATCCTAACCTATGGCTTATGTCCGAGAGACATTGTCCAAAGGTGCATCCCTCCTAGGATGTGTTCTAACATAAGTCTGAGAAGTATTGTCTAAGAGTGCATAGTGTCCAAATCTAGCTATGGATCTAGGCCAACATGTCTAGATGAATAAGTCTCATGTGTTGTGGAACACAAGTATACAAGTTTACACCAACATATACCTGGCCGGTGTGTCTCGATAAGTTATAATGAGATTTTTTTAAAAAAGTCCATGATCAGGTTTTTTATGTATAATATTATAATTATATTATCCAATACTAATTTAAATTATACTATATTTAATCTATTATATAATAATTTTATTATTATATTACTTTTTAGATAATATACATATATAAATATATGTTGATACTTACCCCTCTATTCACGGGTATGTATATTTGTTATTCTACTCGTAGGTATAGGTATGAATAACATTTTACCCTGCATATGTTGCTTCAGCCTTTCCAATTCACAGTTGAACTGGTCTGAACCGGGGTCTAGGATCCGGTGTGGGACCAGCCACAAAAGTGCAGGTGTTTTAGGGTTTATACACCGGTACAGTGGGTATCCGGTATTGTAATCCGGTCTCTCAGTGGGAGAAACCGGTCTTGCTGTCCTGGAGATCCTTCACACCAGTGTTTCGCGTTGAAGGGGGGCGAAAGGTGGTGCCACCTGCGAAGATTCTCCGACGCTCAAGTTAGAAGAGTGTATGAACTCAATGAATACTCAAGCAATGCAATAGTAAAGATGTAAGATAGAACAATGTAACCTTGCATGTGTATTGGAATATGCTATTTATAGTTGAACCTAGGAAATGAATCGTTGGATGCAAGTGGGCCCCTTGGTTCGAATAGCGTGTTGAACATGTCAATCAATATGACTCAGTGCTCAGAGTGTGTCAGGGGGTAGGTTAATTATCAGAGTACGATCCTGTAATAGGGATGGGGGATAATCACCTTTCCGCCTATTTTGCTGACAGTTGTACTTACTCTCAGAGATAATTGTCATAGACACATTCCGCTATGCAGGGTATCTTCGCTGATAAGTTATAATAAACTCTTATCTCACAGTGATCCTGAGGCAAACGGTTATTCACGTCGTGGAGATAAGATCGGATGAAGCCCCCATCGTAGCGAGGACGGATGGAGCATTCGATGAAGTGAGAACGGATGAAGTGAGGGCGGATAACCGATGTAGCTTTGTCTTCTTATAATACCGGTTACTCCTTTAAGATGTCATTCTGACGTCATAACTTTAGGGACCGGTATCCAGACCGAATCAACACTAACAAATCGTCTTCTTTAATTTTTATTATGATTAGGGATGGTGTAAGATCTTCATTTTAATTAATTGGGTGATTTACTTTCAACAATTCATATTAATTAATTAATTAATTAATTAATCGAGAGTCGATGAATTAATTATCTTAAAGTGACCCATTACCTGAGAGGATTTAATCATGTTGATTTTCATAAATTAAATTGAAAGAGCGATTAGTTTATAAAGTTGGATATACGGGTATGGGCCCGCGGGTTGTCCTAGTTAATTACTCTTTATGCTGGTTATAGGTAAAAAAATTGAACCATTTAAAAAGCGGGCTCACATGTTAGGACCGTGTAACCTATGATTTAAAACGGATCTGGCCTCCTGGTTCACGGGCCAACTTGTGAGCTAAGTAAAAAATAAAAAATAATTATATTAAAAATATCTAAAAAAGAAACCCTACCTAGGCTAACTAAAACTCCTGTCTTTTCTTCTCTCAAAGGCGTCGTATTTAACCCTAACACAACACATTGCTCTCTCTCTCTCTCTCTCTCTCTCTCTCTCTCTCTCTCTCTTTGTGCTTGCCTTTCTTTTAGTCTCACGGTCACATATGCACGAAGTCACGAACGATCGTCTCACCACTAGATCTGCTGTTGTGTTTCAGTTTGATCGTTTCACCACCACTCATTGGCTTTGCACTGTTGTTGTGCTGGGTTTCAGTTTGTCGACCACCACGAGTACGACCAGTCTCTGACAGTCATGTCCTAATTTGCTACTGTGTGTAATGCTCTGAATTTGGGTGCTAATTTGCTAAACTATTGAATTTCATTCACGATTTGTTGAATTACTTGACCATCAATTGCTCAACATGATAATTCACACAAATGTTCAGTTTCATCTTCTTCATTTTTAGTTACTTTACTTGGTCCATTGCTTATACATGTATAAATAATTATGAAGTTGTTAAATCATACTACAATTCCTAATTCATTAATTGTGTTGCTACTTGGGTAAAAACTTGCAATTCACATAAAATAGGATTTAGGAGGAAAGATTCACCATAGTAAAAGTGGGATAATTTTTTATAATTATTCTAGCTATTCTAAATTTTTCAAATGTTTTAGGCCTAACAATTCCAAAGGAGAAAAAAAAAAGAAAAATAATTTTCTCGTATGCAAGTTAGCCCACAGGTCGGCGGTCCTGACGCGAGTTCAAAAAAAATCAACCCATTTACAAAGTGGGTTCCACAGGCCAACCCGTTACGGGACAGGCTAATCCGTATACCCTGATCTATATTAGTTTCAGTTGTTAACTGTAACATCCCAAAAATTTCATTCTCATGTATAATCATTTTGATTTAGACCATTAATGATATTATCCATTTTATCTCAACTTTCTACATAAATTTGGTTAGGAAAACATCTTTAATTTAATCTTTTATCATGGTAAATAATTTTAACTTTATACCTTAGGTAAAAGTTAATCAAATAACTTATTACCTATTTCCTCAGTTATTAATTTCTTTGGCTTTTCCAATTACTCTCATCAAATTACCACATACTCCACTCAAAATACGTCATCTTGTACATATTATAATTGCTAGTTGGATCTGAATTTGGAAATGTGGTTAACTACAAAGTTGTTCCTCTTTTTCTTAGCTTTCCAACAAGACCAAATTTGTTAAAATCCATTAAGATTTGAGAGAGATATGCCCAAAATACCGAAACTATTTCAGAATTGGTATTTTACTTCAATCATATCATCTTGTACATATTTTAATGCCTAGTTAGAGTCCGAATTTGAAAACGTGGTAAACTACAAAGTTGTTCTGTGTTGTCTTAGATTTCCAACAAGACCAAATTTATTAAAATTCATTAAGATATAAGAGAGATATGCTCAAAATACCAAAACAGTATCAGAATTGATATTTACTTCAATCATACAAGCTATATTATGTAGGCTGTGGAAATGGTCAACAATCCAGCCTATTTTTCTCACATAAAACCTCAATTATCACCATAATTAATGCACCTAACATCCCACTACAATCCCATTATGAAAAGTTTGTCCCCCACTTGTCATTTGCATCATTAAATCAACACTACATCTTGTTCCCAAGTCTGAATTCTTAGAAGAAGCTAAAGTTAGTGAAGTCTCTCTCTCATTTTCTTTTATTTTCTCCATCAAAGTCACTTTTGATCTGAAGCTAGCACAATAATAGAACACTTTCAACCATTCTAGGATCCTCCATCAAGGTAAGAGGGGATAGGGTTGTGAATAAATATGGAATGAGTAGAATTGTATGCTGTTCTAGGATTTTCAGATTTATTTTTGTAACTTGTTACTTAATGTCGAAGCAGAAAATGTATGAATTTGACTTTGACTTCTTCATCAAAGTTGTAGATCTTTTTGTTATGTGAATTTTGAGGCTTGAACCAATTGATTTAGATATGTATAGCATGACTTATAGTCAAAATACTACAATATGTCCGATCTGGAATATGTACCTTCTATTTTATGTAAATATTAATATTCTGGGAATTATACATACATATTTAGACTTTGATGTCTTCATAAAAGTTGTACATATTTATGTTATGGATCTATAGAAAGTCGTTTCAAGTTAAAAAGATATTTGTAGCTCTAGTTATACCTAAAATACAGAAGTATGTTCATGCTGAAAATCTGTTGACTTGAACCACTGTTTGTACTTTTAAAACTAGGAATTTTGTGATGAGAATTAGTGTTTAGTGTCTTCATAAAAGTTTTAGATATTTGTGTTATGCGTAATTTAGAACTGGTCTCATACCAAAATTATTTTTGTAGCTCCGGAAACGTTGATTTTACCAACATATGTACGTTTTGTTACTTTCTTTGAGATAGTTTAGTATCCTATGAGTTTGTGATATTTATGTTTGAATTTGGAATTTTTGGTCTTCATGAAAATTATAGATAATGTAATTATTGAAACACAGAACTTTGCCTCATTCAAAAATTATTTTTATACCATGAGTTATAGCTAATTTACTAAAGATTGTCAAACCAGAAAATTTTCTAGCAATTGGTGATAATGAAAAATAATAACCTATTGACTATTATGTGATTATGTGATGTTTCTGTTTGGAATTTAAAATTATGGTCTTCATGAATGTTATAGATAATTTTATTATGAAACTACAGAAAGTGGAATTACTAAAAAAAGATTTAAATTGCTCATGTTATGGCCTTTTTACTAATGTATGTTGATGTTGTAAATTTCTAAAATTTACCTATGATGATTATTATGGATGAAAATGATATTTTCCATGTGGATATTGATTTATTTATGAATTATTGAAATATGATTGATTATTATTGATGTTATTGAGTATCCTATGAATGTCATACAGTATGTATAGTTTTGTGATGAATAATTATGAATGACTAAACTAATGCATACATGAATGCCTTGTAGTTTATTGAGATATGTTGTTGAACTGTAAATCTATGATTTTGAGAATTGATATATGTGATGTGTCTTTTGAGGACTTATAACTTTCAAGTGATTATGGAAGTATTGATATCATGGTATGTTAAATTGATAAAGAGAATTAAAGGCATTCATGCATCATAAGCATTTGGACACACCATGGAATTTAAGGGTTCCATGATTGCCGGTCCTGGTGGGGGGTTACTCTATGATGAGTTAAAGCCTTATTTTCATTGAGCGCCATGAAGTGTAGGGATTCATGGTTTATGTTAAGTCCTACTTGTGTACTTCGGTACTTGAGCGCCATAAAGGGTAGGGATTCATGGTATATGCTAAGTCCTACTTGTGTACTTTGGTACTTGAGCACTACGAAGGGTAGGGATTCGTGGTATTATGCTAAGTCCTACTTGTGTCTCTATGAGACTTTTTACTACAGTATTCCCACTAAATCAAAATGGATCCAGCATGACATCATTTAACTAAATTAAAGATTATTAAATGTAAATGACCTTGTTTGGCATATTCATCATATCATAATTGTTTGTTGATTGTGTTTGTGCAATTTTACTAATTTTATATTTATTCTATATTTTATCTCACTCTTACATTATTTTTACAGTGCATGCTTCACAGAATGACGAGTGGTGTAATTAATGAAGTTTTTATGTTTTATTGCTTGGACTTTGATTTTATTTGAGATTTAATGTGTTGCAATAATATTATTATGTACCTTGTACTATAATCGTCTCTATCGTTTCTGCTATATAAATGTATTATGTTTTATTCGTTCACGACTAGTATGCATGATAATATTCTGCATTTATCAATTTTTACATGACCTCATAATTTAAATTACGAATTTTAAAATGATTCTTTAAACGCGAAAAATTTATTTCAAAAATTTGGGTTAATTAATTGGAATTTGTAATTTGGGTTTTGGGTGTCACATTAACCAAAAGAGGTTATAGGACTGAACTACCCATAACCAACCTATCTAATTAATTTTTACTTTCTCTCTTCCTCCCACTCAAATTTACTTCACTATCTTATTTTCCTTCTCTCTACCTCATAACTTTTCTCTCTCTTTCTCACAATCTCTTTTACTTCATTATCTTCCTTTCCTTCCTTCTTCAACAACACACCATCACGCCACCCTCTCTTTTACCAAGTCATCATTTTCCTTCCCCATTCCTCCATCTTCATTTTCTCCCCTAGCAGCTACTACAACAAGCATTTAATTCAGATCTTTTTTCAAAAGTTATTTCCCAATACACTTAAGAAAATCAAAGTCAAGAAAATAAGTGATCAAGTATTCTCAGGCATTAAGCATAGAATGAAACACAAAAATCATCAATTCTCATTGCCATACATGCAGAAGTACACCAACAGTATGTTGGGTTTGAATCAATTACAACCAATCCAAATGAATGAATTAGCTACACGTGAATGTCATGTTCACCAATAAATCTTTGTGGAGGAACAATACAACAAAATCTCTCAGAAGGGTTTGTTAAGTGGTGAAGAAGAGTGAAGTCCTTCTCTGTTTTCCTCTTGTTCTTATATACTGATAGTCTCGCTCAAGCTCATTTTTCCTTTGCTTAAGCGAGACCCCACTAGTTGATAGCCCATGCAGGAGTGGTCAAAGACATGCAGAAACATGCAGAAGTGGATTTGCTGGGATTGCACCATTGGACAATAATTAATTGAATGACCCATTATCTTCAGATCACGCTCAAGCGTAGAATATTCAAGCTTAAGTGCATCCTCGCTCAAGCTGCAAGTAGTCACGCTCAAGCGTGGGGAGTCCTGTGTCCCGCTCAAGCGTAGGAGGAGCCTGATGCTTCTGTATCGTTTTCGCTTGAGCAGGTGGTTTAAGCTCAAGCTTGATTCTTCACGCTTAAGCTTGGTTCTTCATGCTCAAGCTTGTTTCCATCAAGCTTAAACTTGCTTTGCTTAAGCTCAAGCTTGCTGACTTAAATTCTCAATTCCATCCCGACCACGCTTAAGCTTGCTTTGCTCAAGCTCAAGCTCAAGCTTGCTTTGCTCAAGCTCAAGCTTGCTGGCTTTGACTTTCTTCTTCCTACAACTTTCCAAGATACTTAACAAAATTTTTCCTTTATATAACATATTCATTCCTACTTGAAAGATTCATGCTCAATTTCTTTAATCATTCATCAATTCAATTCAAATTTTTACAAAAATTAGTTCAAATGAATCATGAAATTAATGTCAAATAAACACTTATCATTCACCCCTCGCTTGAGCAAAAAATCAACAGAATTGATGTTTCGGAGAACAGACTTAGAAGGGAGTTGAATACGTCTGTCTATCTTTTACTAGATCAATAGTGATATTCAAGGTTGTCAAAATCGAGATTCTACCTAGAATCGTGGAGGCTCCAACGACTCGTAGAATCGAGATTCTAGGTAGAATCGTAAGATTCTACCTCTAATTAAAAAAATCTAAAAATAAAATAAAATAACATACCAATACATAAAATAAAGAGAGGTGAATCCATAAAACAACATTTTTATTCTAACACAAACAAACAACAAAAATTTTGTATCCAACAGCAACAAGCAATAATTTATAACTTGTATTTTCTATCCAACAACAGCAAGCAATAATTTTCTATCCAGCAGCATCAAAATAATTTTCTGTATGAATATTGATATGGAAACAACATCAGAATTTTTTAACAATATAAAGAACAAGCAGGCAGCAGCAGTATAAGCCAAGGCAACAGCAACAACACACAGCAGCAGGTGCAGGCATGACTTCAACATACCGTGAGGGAGAAGAGGAGAAGGACACGGAAAGAGGAGCACGATGGAGGCAGAGATGGAAGGATACCTCACTTGACCACCGTGGGCTCGCACACCAAAACAGAGAACGGAGATGATAAAGATGCACCTACCATGCGCACCACCAGAGAACGGAGGAGAGGCAGCCCACCGGTCCACGACGGGAAAACACCGACAAGGCCCCCACGACCCAAGAACAGAGGAGGCGGAGCGGATGGAGGAGGCACACACAGAAGCAGACCAGCCCGATGGAGAGAAGAAGTGCGACGTGAAATAGAAGGGGGGTTAGGGATTTGGGGTTTTAAAATTTAACCACCAAAACGACGTCGTTTTGGGCTTTTCTCGGTCCAAAAAAAAATGCTAGAAATGGTGGAATCTGTAGAAACGGTACGTTTTTACCATTTTTACCGTTTCTACCTCCGATTTTACCGATTCTACCTCTAAAACGATTCTAGCTCCGATTTAACTCGAAAACACACCTAGAATCGTAGAATCGTACGATTCTACTAGTAAAAACGCGATTTTAACAACCATGGTGATATTTAATTCAAAGAGCGTTTTACACAACAGAGCATACTTTTATAATTCAGATAGGATAGGTATGAGAGCATCAGACTCTTGTAAGAGATAAGGAAAGAAACAACACACAAGAGATTTATACTGGTTCACTTCCAATACAAAAACTACATCCAGTACCTTCAGACTTGAAAGGTTTTTCCACTATGTAAAATTATCTCTTTACCTAAACAACACAGGCCGTGCCCTTTAGTATTATTGAATCCAGCCACTCTTAACTTAAGCACAACATGTGTCTATGAGTATTATTGACTCCAACCACTCCTGGCTTAAACACATCCCGTGTCTTTGAGCATTCTTGACACCAGCCATTTCTGGCTTACACTGAGTATTCTTTTACAACACTCACTCCTTGGGCAGACCTAAGTATTCTTTCATAAGCCACTCTTGACTCAAACCCAAGTATTCTTTTCAAAGCCTCTCAAGGCCAACAGTGTTTCCCAAAAGGTCTACTAGACCTGTACTTTACAAAAAATTGGAAGAATTTAAACATCAAGATAAATAAGCCTTCTAACTTAGTTGCGCTAAGTAATGAGTCTGGTCAACAGACTTATACAGATGAATACAGGCTTATTCTTACATAAAACTTAGTACAAGAAGATGATGTAAGAGAAGTGAGTCAAACACAATGATCTCTTAGAGGAGAATGATCAATTTCATGTCTTTGACTTGGGTACTATGGCTTCTAAAATATGAGATTGATATACACATAGTGAGTTATCCTTTTCTCTAATGACATTTTACGATTTCATTTATTTTTTTGTTGACATATGTCATCTTCTTTTCTTTTTCTTTTCTCTCTAATTTTTTCCTCACATCTTATGGTTTCACATCTACTCTCTTCTGATCTCTCTTCAAAAAATCTCACACAATTTAAGAAGAGAAGGGTTGTGTAACACCCGGATTTTTCAAATAAATTTTTCACAAATAAATGAAAATTTTAACAGAATTTTCAAATTAAAATAACAAAGCAGTCGGCATTACACCATCCGGCTCATTTAATGTTTACAAATGTTTCACAATCGGTATACACAGGAGCCGACCAAGGCTACTACAAACAACTATGTGTATTATGTACAATACACAAATACATAATGCTCCAATCGGCTGAGTGATCTCACACATCATTGTTGGGTCCTATATCCACTGTAAAAATGACAACAGTAGAGGGTGAGCATAAACATATCAAATGATAGTTATTGAATCGGATTAAAAGTCCAATTCATAGCTATATATAAAACATAAACACATCATATAATCTCATAACATCAGCCGATCAAATCATCATATTACTCTCAATATCATATCAGTGCAAATATATACTCAATCAAATGGATCCATTATTAAGTCTTTTAATTTGTGTTGCAACACTGGCTCCCCGAGCCATAACTCAGCTCTCAGCTGATCCAGCTGTTTTACTGGTACCAAACCGTTTGCCCTCTCATGTGACACAATCACTCCCAGTGACAACGGTAGTGCCACGGGCTAAACCCCGAGCCCCGCTCAAGAGGTTTGCCTTGAGTCCCACCCAAGGTCTTTTATGGAATCCTCGAAACCACATAATATATTTCATATTTGTTTATCATATAAGCATCCCATGCTTTATCAATATGCATCCCATGCATTCATATATCATGAAAAATTCATAAATAACATTCATATCATCATCATCAATCACATATCAACATCAATATCATATGAACGGAAATATCACAGATATATCACACATATTATATTCATATTCAGGATTTAATATTATCCCAAATCCATTCATAAACCATGCATTTAAGATGTAACGCTCCCCTACTTGGAAGTAAGGAGTTCCTCAAGCTATATTCAACCACATTACACAAATTCTGACTGGAACTTCAGTTCTGCACAGTCCACAACTTTCTTTCTCAAAGCTCTTACCAAGTTTCACATTAAAGAGAAGAATGAAGATTGGTCTCCTCTTTTTATCGATAATTTCCAATGATGATTGGAAAAGAAAAGATTAAAGGTGATGTTGACACTCACATAATTCCAAGCTAGTCTAATAATAGGATTTGACATAATTCGTTCATGAAAAAGACATAAACGAATTGAATAAGTGAATGGATTAAGCACTGATACGCACTTATAATATAAGGACAAAACAAAATAATAAAATAAAAGAAGATAGGATTATGGAAAGGGTCCATCACTTAGCAAAATCAGGAAAAAGAATCTGTGCATTAATAATTGAAGTGATTATTAATTCCGACTCGGTTTGAGTATGTTCCGACTCGGTTTCAGTATTCTGGGCACATCTTTCCGAGAGGATTCAACATAGCCTCTGTCCGTTCAGAATTCCTTTATTCGGAGAAAATTCACTCGAAATGGTTTCATCCCATGAAACACTCAGCTTTCCTTCCTCGGAAATGTCCCACACGAAAATATATCACTCAGAAATACCTTTAGAAATAACTTATTCGGTTATATGTATTTTTGTCTGAGTCAAAGCCTTCACTTACATCACTCGGAAGTCTTTCATTCGAAATTATTACTCGGAATCGAGGTTCAGTCCTCTCTCAGAATCTTTCCACTTGAAAGGATCACTCGGGGTCAAAGTCAATCTCTATGACCAACCCGAGTACAAGCTCTCAGCAACTCTTTAAAACACCCGTGCACGGATTAAATGAAGGGTTCACCACTCGGGAACTCACCACTCGGATATTATCCACTCAGTAACTATTCACTTGGAATATACTCATTCGAATTTGAAGTCTTTCCTGGAAAAGACTCACTCGGTATGTCTCAATCGATGCCATACCACTCAGAAACCAAAATGTCTCTTGACGTTGTCCCACTTGGAAACGTCTCACTCGGTGTCATCCCACTCGAAAGTGTCGTACTCGGAGACACCTCACTCGGAAAGTCACACAACTCGGAGATGCTCCACTCGGAAACAGCTTAACTTCCCTACACTCAGAAATATCTCAACTTTTCTACACTCGGATGTATCTTAACTTCTTACTCTCGAAAGTATCTTAACTTCCTACACTCGGAAGTAGCTCTCTCGATCATGTTTCACTCGGAAACATAAAATTTAAGAGCGTCTTTGCCCGAAAGGTGCTCATTCAAAGTCTGAGCCCCTTTTCACTCGGAATTACTTCTATTTTCACTCGGTATCGTACCATTTCACTCGGAATAGCTTATTTCCAACAATATTCACTTGGAACTTCACTCGGAAATTCCTCACTGATCCTTAATAAATTATTTTCAAAAATTCAGGATGTTACAGGTTGCAATTTATATGATTTGTCTTCCAGAAGTGCAACTGAGAGAAAGTAATACATCAATGCAAAAAGATTTTTCCTTAACAGATATGAGCTTTATGAGACATTGAGAGTCGTTCTGCACACTGAGCATAAATCAAGAGGGGGATAATGCAAGTTTCACTAAGATGGAAAGTTCTCATTCGAGAGATGGATCTTGATTTGACTTTATTATTTTCCTTCTTTGAAATAATCTTTCATGCTGAAAAGGGGCTTTTAGGGTGTTTATTTTGGGGCTTTTAGAATGTTTTTAGGCACTTTATATACGACTGTTGCAGTAGTATACCACATATACTAAAGCGTTTAAAAAGCGCTTTAATATGATATGTTTTTTAAAGCGTTCTTTTAATTAAGTGCTTTAGTACATATTGTTAAAGCGCTTATTTTAATTAAACGCTTTAATATAACATATTTTTAAAACACTTATTTTAATTAAGTGCTTTAGTACAATATATTTATAAAGCACTTATTTTAATTAAGCGTAGTGCGGTATGCGGTTTTAAGCAACCGCACTAATAGGCTCCAACAAGATATTCAAGCAAATTATAGTATGATCCCCCACCCCTAAAAAATTATAAAGAATTAGTAACTTTCACAAAACATGATTTTCAATGCTAAATTAGATTAGAAACAAACAGGCTACTCTTTTTATTTGTTTGATTTACCATTAGTTACGGTACAAAAGTGAATGAAATTGATATTTTAAAAAAATCATATACAATACTTTCAACAAAAATTTACAAACTAAAAGAAAAACAAACCAATCAGACAATAAATCCAAATCTAATGCAACTAAGATGACATCTGGAATTACATATGGAAACATCTCACTAATTAAATAACACATAACACGTGAGGCTAGGAATTATCATCAATAACACAAAAAGAAAAGAAGACTTATTATGAATATTAAAATAAAAGTGGATGTCCACCTTAGGCTATAAAAGGGCTCATAACCCTTCATATTTTGAGCAAGAGTGAAAGGAATTCATACATTGCTACTTCTTCTTCTATTCCTCTTTCTTCTTCAATTTCTTTAGAATTATTTTATAACACATTATCAGCACGAGGTTCTGACCAACTGAGATCTAATTAAGTCTTCAAGAGGTAACACGATTATTTTATTTTATTTCTCCCTTCATGATTTTATTTTAATTTATGTGTCTTCTGTTACATATATATTATAAAAGTTCTTTAAGAACTTATATTTTAAACATCCCGGAAGGATGTATAAGATTGTATCTATATCATGAAAAATAGGTTTCTGAAGAACTTATTCATAAACATACTTACAGGATGTATAAAATTAATAGTCAAATATTTTAGAATTCTTGAAGAATTCTTAAAAATATTTATTGATAGTTCCTGAAGAATTATCACAATCTAAGAAAATTGAAGAATAAAATTCTTAATTATTTGGTATTATGTTTATACACTTGACTGGTCCTGATTTGTTCGGTCATTTACTGATCCTGATTTGCTCAATTTGCTCTTTTACATTATTATACAGCATGGATTATTTTATATTATTATTACAATTGCTACATTAACTCCATTATTTTAGTGCCTCCTTATTCTATATGTTGATTGCTAGCACTTGGATTTTATATTGTTATTATTGCTTACTGGTACACTTTATGTTATTATATTATTAAATTCCATTCACGCTAAACTTTATATGCTTACACTTTATGTTATTATGTTATTAAATTCCATTCACGCTTTATGTTTGATTGCACGCTAGTCCTTAATTTCTATTGCTACAAATAATTGCTTTGCTTTACACGGATTGTACCGCAATCTATTTGCTATTGCTTCGTTATTATATAATAATTCCTTACCAAATTATATAGTGATTTGCACCAAATTATATAATAATTCCTTTCTATTAGTGCTTTGTTCCATGTACTGATTGCTTTGAGTATTGATTTTATATATTTTTTAATTTATAGTATTTATAATTAATATAATATATTTTATTATATAAAAGAGTTAATAAATGAAAGTATAACAATGAATTAATATTTGTTGATAGTTCCAGAAGAACTATAACAATCTAAGATATTAAATAAAAATAAAATCATACATTTTATATTACTGTGCATTATTATTGATACCCACCATTACTATATATTTATTTTATGCGGGCTAATTATGTATACCTTATGGCTATATTATATGATTGTTACATATGATTATGCTTCAATTGCTTTATTGATTGCCTTTTCACTTCAATCATACGTGACAATTGTAACATCCCAAATTTTGTAATATTTAGAAAATTCATTCATTAAGGATTAATGGAGAAATTCTGAATGAAATTCCGAGTTAATGTTGTTTGAAATATGATATTCCGAGTGAATATGGTGCAATACCGAGTGAAGTAAGACCGAGGAAGTTATTTCCAAATGGAATTAAGATGTTTCCGAGTGAAACATCATTAAGCAAATTATTTCTAAGATAAGAAAATAGTGTCCGAATGAGACACTTTCGAATAAGGAAATCCGAGTGAAACGGTTCCGAGTGGAGTATCTCAAAATTGAGACTTTTCAAGTGAAATGTCTCTGAGCACGACATTTCCGAGTAGAATGATACCGAGTGGAACTATTCTGAATGGAAAGGTGTTAAGTGAGAAATTATTAATTTCTGAATGACGTGTCACCAAATAGGATATACCGAATGTGTTTTTAAATGAATAGTTCTGAGTGAACAATTCCCGAGGAAAGTAAATATCCGAGTGGTTAGTTACCAAGTGGTGAACTTCGTTAAATTTATGATCGAGTCGATATTTAATAATGACCAAAAACTTGTACTCGGGTTTGTCTTTGGAATTGTCCTTGACCCCGAGTGATTCGTTTGAATGGAAAGATTTCCAAGAGAGAAATTTGACTTCAAATTCTGAGTGATTTAGATGGAAGATTTCTGAGTGATGTAAGCAGAAGATTGACTCGGACATAACCATACCCGAGTATGTTTGAATGCGATAATATTGTGTGGGATACTTCCAAGGAAAGAAAGCCGAGTATTCCATGGAATGGAACCTTTCCTCCGAATAAAGGAATTCTGAGCGGACAGGGCTGTCTCAGAAAGATATGCCCAGAAGGCTGAAACCGAGTCGGAATATACTAAAATTCGAGTCGGAATTAACAATTATTTTAGTTACTGAAGCTTTACACGTCAATCTGTTCTTCTACTTTCTAGCAGCTTCACTTTTCAAGATATTTTCTAAGTATGGGACCCTTTCTTATGTGCTGTCCCTTTTTATTAAATGCTTATTCCTTACTCATCATCTGAAGAAAACGTACAGCAGAGATCTTTTTATTGTTCACGACTCTTTTGCATGAACAATATAAATATCAACTACTGTTAGATCAATTAAAGACTTTTAGAAAGTGAAAAACATCATCCATAATCTTTCTCTTCAAACTCTTGCTAAAAAGCTATTTATGAAGAACAAGTAAATCTTCTTTTCTTCTCTTTCGTGTGAACGTTTGAAGCTTCTGAAACTTCAATTCCAGTCGGAATTCTCGAAGCTGTAACTGATAACGATTGAAGAACAATTGAAAACTCCTTATTCCAGGTAGGGGGAGCATTACATCTCAAATAGATAGTTTATGAATGGATGTGGGGTGATATTATTATATTGTATATGTGTGTTATGTGCATAATTGTTATTGATACCCTGCTTTTATGACGCTTTTATGTTTTTACATATATACCATTCATATTTCTGATGTTGATACCGACAGTGATATGAGATTAATGATGAGTATATGAATTTTTCAAGATATCTATGTACATGCTTGAAATGCATGAGTGTGAGGTATGTTATGACTTTCACAAAAGATCTTGGGTGGGACTCAAGGCAACCTCTTGAGCAGGGCTCGGGGTTTGGCCCGTAGCACTGAGTAGAGAACCGCTATCACTCTGGGAGTGATACTCAGTGTTACATTAGGGGCGTAGAGTGGTTTGGTACCTGTAAAACAACCGGATCGGCCGAGTGCTGAATTATGGCTAGGGGAGCCAGTGTTGTAACACAAAATTAAAAGACTTAATAGTGGACTATCCGAGTGAATGTCTGTGTGTATTGATATATATATTGTTGAGAATAGCGTACTGTTTACGTTGCTTCATATGGCTTGGTAGATGTTTTGATATAGTTATGGATTGGACTTTTAATCCAATTCAATAACTATTATTTGATATGTTTATGCTCACCCCCTACTCATTATTTTTGCAGTGGATAGAGGACACAGTGATGGCACTTGAAGTCACTCGACCGACTAGAGCATTATGTATTAGTATGCACAATACATAGTATACATAGTAATTTGAGTAGAAGCCTTGGCCGGCTCTTGTGATTACCGAGTGATGTATTTTTTTGTATTATGGAATAGCCGGTCGGCTTTTGTAAAGTGACAATGATATTATTAATATAGATTTCCTTTTTTTTTGAATTATGAAATTATTTATGAAAAGTTTATTTATATTTAATTGCATTCCAATGGGTCGGTCGGATTGAAGTAAAGTCGGTACTTTTAATGGCTGAATCCAATCTCTGTTTGGAAATTTAAATTATTTGCGAAAAATTTACTTGATTTATTGAAAATTAATTTAAAAATTAAGGATGTTATAACAATGAAATTTTTTTATACTATAATATGCTAACTTTTATATGCTACAATTACTTTATATATGATTTTCATGGACCTATACCTGTGTTAGTATAATTGTAATGAGACAAAAGAAATTATATTATAAGATTAATGGTCATATAATTCGATCATTATTGAAGTCATAAATATTATATTATCATATATGTTCTGGAAGAACTTAAAAGAATTCTAGAAGAATTCTTGAAAACACTTATTGATAATTCCTGAAGAATTATAATTACCTAAGATATTAAAAGAAAAAAAAAGGGTAGTGTTATAATTGTAATGAGACAAAAGAAATTATATTATAATAATAATAATTACATCTACCATTAATTTTTATTAATTCTATTTGTTTAATGAATTCATTATTTAACCATAATTTTATTATAGTTAAATTAATATATTTTGTGCTATTTAGAATCACTTCTAAATTAAAATTATGTAAAAAAAAAATCACTGGAAGTGATATGTTAGAAAAAGATATTCTCCACTTTTCATGCTGTAACACCCAGATTTTTCAAATAAATGTTTCGCAAATAAATGAAAATTTTAACAAAATTTTCAAATTAAAATAACAAAGCAGTCGGCATTACATCATCCGGCTCATTTAATGTTTACAAATGTTTTACAATCGGTATACACAGGAGCCGGCCAAGGCTACTACAAACATCTATATGCATTATGTACAATACACAAATACATAATGCTCCAATCGGCTGAGTGATCTCACACATCATTGTTGGGTCCTATGTCCACTGTAAAAATGACAATAGTAGAGGGTGAGCATAAACATATCAAATGATAATTATTGAATCGGATTAAAAGTCCAATTCATAACTATATATATAAAACATAAACACATCATATAATCTCATAACATTAACCGATCAAATCATCATATTACTCTCATTATCATATCAGTGCAAATATATGCTTAATCAAATGGATCCGTTATTAAGTCTTTTAATTTGTGTTGCAACACTGGCTCCCCGAGCCATAACTCAGCTCTCAGCTGATCCGGCCGTTTTACTGGTACCAAACTGTTTGCCCTCTCATGTGACACAATCACTCCCAGCGACAACGGTAGTGTCACAGGCTAAACCCCGAGCCCCGCTCAAGAGGTTTGCCTTGAGTCCCACCCAAGGTCTTTTGAGGAATCCTCGAAACCACATAATATATTTCATATTTGTTCATCATATAAGCATCCCATGCTTTATCAACATGCATCCCATGCATTCATATATCATGAAAAATTCACGAATAACATTAATATCATCATCATCAATCACATATGAACATCAATATCATATGAACGAAAATATCACAAATATATCACACATATTATATTCATATTCAGGATTTAATATTATCCCAAATCTGTTCATAAAGCATGCATTTAAGATGTAACGCTCCCCCTACCTGGAAGTAAGGAGTTCCTCAAGCTATATTCAACCACAGTACACAAATACCGACTCGAACTTCAGTTCTGCGCAGTCCACAGCTTTCTTTCTCTAAGCTCTTACCAAGTTTCACGTTAAAGAGAAGAATGAAGATTGGTCTCCTCTTTTTATCGATAATTTCCAATGATGATTGGAAAAGAAAAGATTAAAGGTGATGTTAACACTCACATAATTTCAAGCTAGTCTAATAATAGGATTTGACATAATTCGTTCATGAAAAAGACATAAATGAATTGAATAAGTGAATGGATTAAGCACTGATACGCACTTATAATATAAGGACAAAATGAAATAATAAAATAAAAGAAGATAGGATTATGGAAAAGGGTCCACCACTTAGCAAAATCAGGAAAAAGAATCTGCGCATCAATAATTGAAGTGATTATTAATTCCGACTCGGTTTCAGTATTCTGGGCACATCTTTCCGAGAGGATTCAACATAGCCTCTGTCCGTTCAGAATTCCTTTATTCGGAGGAAATTCACTCGGAATGGTTTCATCCCATGAAACACTTAGCTTTCCTTTCTCGGAAATGTCCCACACGGAAATATATCACTCGGAAATACCTTTAGAAATAACTTATTCGGTTATATGTATTTCTGTCTGAGTCAAAGCCTTCACTTACGTCACTCGGAAGTCTTTCATTCGAAATTATTACTCAGAATCGAGGTTCAGTCCTCTCTCGGAATCTTTCCACTTGAAAGGATCACTCGGGGTTAAAGTCAATCTCTATGACGAACCCGAGTACAAGCTCTCAGCAACTCTTTAAAATACCTGTGCACGAATTAAATGAAGGGTTCACCACTCAGAAACTCACCACTCGGATATTATCCACTCGGTAACTATTCACTTGGAATATACTCATTCGAAGTTGAAGTCTTTCTGTCGAGAAGCACCTTTCCTGGAAAAGACTCACTCAGTATGTCTCAATCGGTGCCATACCACTCGGAAACCAGAAATGTCTCTTGATGTTGTCCCACTTGGAAACGTCTCACTCGGTGTCATCCCACTCCGAAGTGTCGTACTCGGAGACACCTCACTCAGAAAGTCACACAACTCGGAGATGCTCCACTCAGAAACAGCTTAACTTCCCTACACTCGGAAGTATCTCAATTTTTTATACACTCGGAAGTATCTTAACTTCTTACTCTATGTGAACACCTATTTCGGTCCGACCCAAATGGAAAAGACACCGGTCCCGAATGGAAATATAACCGGTCCAAATTCCAAAAAGGGGGAACACCCACTCCGCCCAACCGTCCTCACCTCAACTCCGCCCAACCGTCCTCACCTCAACTTCGCCCAACCGTCCTCACCTCAACACTCCGCCTCAACTCCGCCCAACCGTCCTCACCTCAACACTCCGCCCAACCGTCCTCGCCTCAACTCCGCCCAACCGTCCTCGCCTCAACTCCGCCCAACCGTCCTCACCTCAACACTCCGCCCAACCGTCCTCACCTCAACTCCACCCAATCATCCTCACCTCAACACTCCGCCCAACCGTCCTCACCTCAGGAGTCCCTTAATGGCCGATGTCGCGGATCTGACGACAAAAAAACGAGTGAGTCCGGCCCAAGTAAGAAACGACGATCTCGTGGGAAGGACTCAGATCAAAATAGGCACACCGGCTGGTAGTGGACCCGGACTAGAAGAAAGAACACCGCCCCTGTGATTACATTGAAAGGCTCAACCGATGTTAGACATAGGTAAAGGTTCTTAAGATACAACATCGGATCAATGTGAGACTCCGTCCAACCGATATCTTTGCTAACCGATGTCACAGAATTGACAACGGATGGACGAGGTCGAAAGTTTGTGCATGATGACCTGGAATCGCACTCCCCAAAAAATGGCAGACAGGGGGGGGAAGTGGACGATTAAAAAATGCCATGCTGAAATCCTGTCCCCCATGAACAGTTAATGGCCAGGCTTGCACACCACTACGCGTATGGGTGAGTGGGAATTCTGGCTGTCCCAAACACTCAACCCATACCTTTAAGCCTTATAAATACCCCAGCCAAAGAAGCTATGGGGGTGGCGTTTTTCAAGGGGCTGGTGGACAAGGAAACTTTCCTCAAAAATCTCTCTGATTTCTTCGAAACCTTCTGAAGATCCCTCCTCACTTGAAACCAGTAATCTGCCATAATCACCAATATAAGTCCTTTCGCTTTGGGAAGTTTGGAAATTCTTAGTAACTCAAAGTTGTTGCCCTTGTCCATCGCCCCTACCCCGTACTCACACCGTCCTCACACAGAATCCACCCTGTTCTAGTTCTTCACTGCCTTGCCCTGTTACTGCCTTCATTGCTCTACCACACCGTCTTTGCACAGCATCCAACAACTCACCTCGGATCAACTTCCCACAACACCGGTCGTGTCCAGTTTTCAAGATTTGGATCCAACTCCGGTCCGTTGTTCCTGTTAGCGTGCGAGTCCGGAATCAGTCAGACACCGTCACTGCGTTGATTCGCACATCGGTTCTGAGCCCATCACACCGGTTCCACCCTTTTCCCTATTTCTTTTACTTTCAGTCTTTTATTTTCCTGTCAGTTCGCTGTTTGTTGGTTATAGTTGTCTGTGTCCCGAACACCACACCGTCCCAATACCCCAAAAATCATACCGTCCTAACACCTTCCAACCCACATCGTTCTAACAGCATCCTCCCTCAGATCCTCATCAACTCCACCGATTCACTGTAGCCCTTCACACCGATCTCCTAAATCTACCATACTGTATCCTTATTCCTGAACACCACCCGGTTCTCCCCTAATCCGTCCTAATTCCGCCACACCGTCCCAACAACTCCTGAACACTGTTCCAATACTTCTTAAACACTACACCGTCCCAATACCAAATACCACATCGTCCCAACATCCATCAATCTCCACACCGTCCCAATACTCCTTAAACACTACACCGTCCCAATACCAAATACCACATCGTCCCAACATCCATCAATCTCCACACCGTCCCAATACTCCTTAAACACTACACCGTCCCAATACCAAATGCCACACCGTCCCAACATCCATCAATCTCCACACCGTCCCAATACTCCCTAAACACCACACCGTCCCAGCCTCCTAAACCCAATATATCTTCCCAACGTTTCCTGAATCCCCTTTCCATTGTTCGGTCCTTCAACCCCATATCCACACCAGCAGAATCCACACCGGTCAATATCTGTAAGCTGTTCCCTCAACGACCTCACCGCCAGTTCTGTTCTGTGTTCTTTCCTTTCATTTTTTTTTATTATTAAACGTTCATCTGCTGAGTTTGTATTTTTTTTTGGACTTGTTTACTTTCCTAAAGTTTATTCAGTTAAATCTCTTTTTATTTTGTAATAATAATGAAAAATAAATGTCTCTTGTGTTTTCTTTGAAATCTAGATAAAGTCAAAAAAAAAGAAACAAATCATTTTTTAGTCAGTGTTGTACGGAAAATACTTCCGTCTACACAATCTCTATAGGACCCATACACGTGTGAAGAACTTCGTCTTGTATGGGTTCCTTACCAAAATGATACCCACCAACATTTCCCTAATCTTTTAGAAAGAAAAAATTCAGAACTACGTAACCCTGATTTCTTGATAATTCAAGAATACGTAGGAGCAGGACTTTAACTCCTGTCGGGCCCGTCTTTCTTATTTCCTTTTTTGTTGATTTATTTCCTTACTTTTATGTTTCTTTCATAAATGTTCCTTTCTTTGGTCACTTCCGTGAAAATCAATTTAGACGTGACGTCTTGTTGGTTTCCCCCTAGTTTTGCTCAAGCCTCGCCATAATTTCATAGGGAAGGGATACTTAGGACGAGACGTCCCGCTTATCTCTTTCCTATCCCTTTTTTTTTCCGAGAATGTCTAATTTAGGCGTGACGCCTTATTAGCATCTTCTTCCCTTCTCTGTCTCATATCGAAGTCAAGTTTAATTCGGATGAAATGTTCCATTGACCTCGCTTCGACATTCTATGTTTGTACAGTTCTCTCATTCAATTCTGTCCTTTTTTTTTATATAAAAAATACAAGAGTAAAAGGGAAAAAACCATGTTTTATTTAAGGCTATTTATATTGTGCTTTCAATCTTGGTACTGTCTTTTGACAGGCGATGTAGGGTGCTAATACCTTCCCTACTCGTAACCGACTCCCGAACTTGGATTTCATTTTTTAACCAGTGCTTTACTGAACTTAGTTTTTTTCCCAATGTTTTTCCTATGGATAAAAACGTTGGTGGCGACTCCCTATTTCATTCGATACTCTTTCTCTTGTTCGCCGCGCCGTCGCGATCCAGGTTGCGACAGATGGCGACTCCACTGGGGATACTTAAGAGAGTCAGGCCAGTTTGATTGAAAGCGCATGTTCTTTTTATATAGCCTTTGTTAGCTTGGATTTCTTCCCCCTTGTTTTATTTTCGGTTAATTGTTGTGAATGTTTGTTCTTGTTTTAATTGTATCTTGTTATTTGTTTCATTATCTATGTTTACATGCTTGTTGAACCCTAGGGTAGAGGACCATGTTACTTTCCTGTAATTATTGAACCCTAGGGTAGACGACTTTGTATATTTGTTCTGTGTTTGTTCTTTGTGAAGAATGGGGTAAGGTAAAAGGTATGGACTGCCCTTCCACACACTACACTCACAATTATTTGCACACACCTATGAGAGGCGCCCTATACCCGGGCCCCAAATGAAGCTTAAGTTAGGAGAGGTTGGTAACGGAATCGTATGGGATGTACTTCCTATCCGGTATTCGTGAGAACCTCAACCAGAGTTCGACCTCTCATGATATACGCACTTAGTGAATTCCTCACTGTTTGCGTCCCTGTCATGATTAGGATCTTGGCTCTGGTGACCTTCTAGAAGTCTAGCGGAAGCCACCCAATGTGAGAAATCCACTGTTAGATAAGCTATAGGTCCCAGAAAAGACTTTCAGAAAAACCTGGCTTAAGGCACAAAAGGGCAGGCTTTACTATACCTTATCTCATTCTCGCTTTCCCTTTAAATCCAAAATTGACGAACTGCTTACATGTTCAAAGGGTTACTTTATTCCAAAAGAGGGGTGAATCTTTTTTCTTTCTAAAAATAGTAATCCTTTAACAAGTAAGCAGTTCCCTCTCTTTTGTGTACTTATGGGGGTCCTGGGTTATAGATTTTCCCAATCGTCAAAACAAAAATGAAAACAAAATTCTATTCAAGCAGATATTGATGACGTTGGGAAGATCCATAACCCACGCGACTTTAGTTTCACATGAGTTTTGCCGACCGCTACTTCTCAAACTGAAAGTGTTTTCCAATAAATTAATAAAGAAGTAGTGGTTCACAAAACATGACAGAAACTGATTTCTTTTTCTCTCTCTCTTTGCTCTTGCAGGAAGCTGTTTGGAACTTAGCGGGTACCTTTGAGCAATATGGAAATTAACATGAGATCTGATAGTTGTGACACAAATGTGACCGAGTTGAGGAAAGTATTGCACCTTAAGGCCAAGAAGATTGACATGGGTAGTCTGCAAACAATGGGGAGAAAATTAAACCTGACACAGAAAATGGCTTTTACAAGAAAGTATGGAAGGATTCTGAAGTTGTTAGAAGTGGAAGTGCAAACTGAGGCGATCACTGCCTTAGCACAATTCTATGACCCACCTCTCAGATGTTTCACATTTAGAGACTTTCAGTTGGCCCCATCTATTGAAGAATTTGAACAAATCTTGGGGATGCCTTTGGAAGGACAGATACCTTATCGTCATCTCGACCATCATGCAACTATTGCTTCCGTCGCCCGTGTTCTGAAGATCCGTCCCGACACCTTAAGGGACGCACAACTAAATAGAAATCAGATCCCCGAATTCACTCGAGAATTTCTCGAGAAACATATGCAGGTCCTGGCAGAAAAGGAAGATTGGGAAGCCTTTATGGATGCTCTAGCTATTACCATCTATGGAGTTGTTTTGTTCCCCAACATTGATAATTATGTGGATTATGATGCTATCGCCGTATTCCTAGCTCGCAAGCACAGGCTTGAGAATCCTGTCACGGCTGTATTGGCAAACGTGTACTGCACCATGGATTTCTGCCACACACAAGGTGGAAAAAGGGTTGTTTATTGTTTACCTGTTTTGTATGTATGGCTCACATCGCATGTTTTCCACCAAGTCTGTAAGGCCGAATGTCCGGTTTCTGATCTGAAGCTATGTCAATTAGCAGTGAAAAGTGGGCGTGAGTGGGCCAATCACCTTATAGGGCTCACAGCTGAGAAAGTTAGGTGGTATCCCCAATGGTTGGAAGTTGAATCAATTGTTCATCACTGTGGAAATTACCCAAATGTTCCCCTTATTGGTACGTAAGGATGTATCAACTATAATCCCATCATGGCCAAGCGTCAGCTAGCTTATCCTTTGCTTGGACCACCTGATGAAGAGTCTCTCACTCCTTTCATCTCATATTACTCGAAGGGAAGCTGTGTCTTTGTCATTCGGGATATAGCAAATGCATGGAAGAAAGTCCACCGAAGGGGAAGAGAGCTGGGGGCCCGAAGCCATGCTGTCAGAGAAGAATATTATGAGTGGATCCTGAATAGGGTCTCTATTGTTAAATTACCCTTCAGAAGTCCCCCTCATCTCCAGGGAAATCCTCCTGCTCCATCACTTGTTGCGGAGGATGAAGCAACCAAGGCGCTAAAGACCAAAATAGAAGAGTTAGCTGCAAAGAACAAGAGGCTAGAGGAAGACTTATTGAGATGTCAGCAAGAATACACCCTTCAGAAAAGGGAGAACCTGGAGAACAAGCAAGCTGTTGAAGAGATTAGGAAGAAACGAAAGATTGATGAAAACTACATGATAAAACAAGACCAATGTCTTCAAGCGGCCAATTCTCAACTAAAAATGAAAAACAAGCAAAGTGATACCATCCTGGCTGAGAAACATCTTTTGAAGGATATGCTGGCGCAATCAAAAGAAAATGAGCAGAATATCATGGTGCAAAAGGAACTCCTACAGACACAAGTCCACAAATTGGAACAACAGCTCAATGAAGTGGTAAAAGCTTGCGAGCAGGAAATAAATAGGGAGCGACAACGCGCCATGAACATTGAACAAGATTGTCAAGGGACCATACGCCTCTTGGAAGCTGAACAAAATGAAACTGTTCACTTATGGATGGATCGCTTTGCTAAGCTGGCGTACCTGGCTAACGGGACTCTAGAAGATCTCCCGTTTCTACTCAAACAAGCGGAAGGAATTGCCAACCCTGTCAATACTCCTAGGGAAATTGCAACGTTCCTAGATTACTGCAGAGGACAGATTTGTAAAATGAGGGAAATGATTGCCCGAGCTAGGAATGACTGATTTATTTTCCCGCTTTGTAACTCAGCGCTTTATGGCAATAATGTACTCTTTTCGAGATAATGGATTCCTTTGTCTTCACAACTATCTCATGTTAATTTCCATTCAATGCTTTACTTAGTACTTTTGAACGTGACGTTCTGAGGAACAGTCGAAGGATCCGTCAAGTTCCAATATTGCTTCCCGCGTAATCTCATTTCACTTAATTTTTTTTCTTTAATTCACTTATCTTTTCTAAATTTTTGTGTTCCTTTCTAAAGGCAACACGAGGACGCACCCTTACGGAACCCGACTACAGAGGAAGCTCATGGCTGAAACAGAACAAATAAATGAGAACCTCAAGAATGAGAATAATCAGCTAAGGGAACAGATTGCAGAACTAACGAAGCTCTTGGAAAAAGGGGTCACTGAAGGGGGGCCTTCTGCGGGAAACGAGGGTCCGACATCAAGCCAAGTTATGAATCCCATGGCAGTTCCCCTCACTATTAATGTTGGGAATCCCAATCAACCTACTGATTCCCACGCCAGGCCACATGGCTATACGCCACCACACGTTTTCATTGGCTCAGACGGTAGCCCTGTACCCTTTCCACCGTACGGCCTACCTCCAGGATATTTCCCCCCTCTATTAATCAATTCCCAAGATGGCAATGCCCTACAATGGACAAACCTCCAAATTCCAAACCCTATCTAAACACCCATTCCACCAGTCAACCAAGCCTTAGGTCCTCAAACCGCCCAAGCTCAAGCTCAAATCACTCAAACTCAAACCATCCCGTCTCAAGCAACCCAGACTCAAACCGCCTAAACAGCTCAACTAGTTCCCATTACCCAAGCAACAGCCCAATCACAGGAGCCGGCACAAAACACTAACCTGGTGAACCAACCTCATTCGACAACACCCTACTACCCATATTACGGCTACCCGTATGGATACATGAGTCCTTACACTGCCAACCCGCGGGATGTGACCCAGACGTTGAATCCGGTTGTTGATCATGGCACAACCGTAGAATCCCAGCAAAGAGGGAAGATAGAAATCCTGGAAGAGCGACTACGAATTGTGGAAGGTGTGGAAGGCCTTGGCTTAACAAGTGCTTCTGAACTCTATTTAGTTCCAGACGTCATTATTCCACCAAAGTTCAAAATGCCAGACTTTGACAGATATCGAGGAGTGACTTGCCCTCGAAATCATCTCACGATGTATTGCTGAAAAATGGCTTCCCATGCCTCTGATGATAAGCTGTTGATACACTGCTTTCAAGACAGCCTAGCTGGGGCTGCACTCACTTGGTACACTCATTTGGAGCGAACCCGTATTCGCTGTTGGAAAGATCTGGCGGATGCCTTTTTGAAGCAGTACAAGTATAACTTAGACATGGCGCCTGATAGAATTCAACTCCAAAACATGATAAAGAAGGATAGTGAGACTTTCAAGGAATATGCGCAGCGCTGGCGTGAGATAGCCGCGCAAGTAGATCCTCCACTCTCTGAAAGAGAGGTAGTAGCCATGTTTATTGACACTCTCCAACCACCTTTCTACGATAAGATGATCAGCAGTGTTTCATCCAATTTTTCTGACATTGTGATTATTGGAGAGAGAATAGAGAGTGGTATAAGGACGGGGAAGATTTCCAAAAACCCATTTGGGGCACTCACTGCAAAAAGATCAGCACCAGGTGAGGTAAGAAAGAGAGATGGGGAAACCAACTCTGTCTCTTATGACCAGGGGAGAGCTCAGCCCAGACCATTTGGCTCTACCACTTTTCAACATACCAATCACTTCCCTCATACTCCATACCCCCATATGGCAGCCGCTACCCATAACCAGATCCCCTATCCCGCATCTCCACAACCCCACGTCCGTCCACCCATTGCCAGCCCAGTACAATCCTCTACAACAATGGCCGCAACCACCTAATCCCAACCAAAACCAAAGGAGAACAAATAGTGACCGGACACCAGTCCAATTTGACCCTATTCCTATGGCATACACTGAACTTCTACCTCACCTTATTCGATACTCCCTTGCAGTCCCTTGTCCTTCTAGGCCGGTGGAACCTCCATACCCTAGGGGATACGATCCAAATGTCCGATGCGATTATCATGCTGGGGCACCTGGGCACTCAACAGAAAATTGTATGGCCTTGAAATATAGAGTGCGAGATTTGATCAAAGCCAATTGGTTAAATTTTAAGGAAGGAATGCCAAATGTGACTACAAATCCCTTGCCCAACCATCAAGGTCCTGAGATTAATACTGTGGAAGGGGGTGAAGAGCTTGTGGCGAATGTCTCTGATGAGGTAAACATGATACATGGGGAAACAGGAATGCCCGTTCCTAAATCGTTGGTAATTTACTACACCAAGAATACCCCAAAGACTATAAGCCCTACGCATCAGCCTGTCATAATCCAGGCACCCGCTCTTTTTGCATTCAAAGATTCTCACGCTGTTCCGTGGAAATATGATGTGGAGGTAACAGCTGAAAGCCCAAAAATGAATGACTCATTTCTGTCAAACATATCAGGGATAGGAGGGGTGACCCGGAGCGGTCGAGTTTACTATCCACCGGAATCAAGGAAAGAACCGACTCCGGTGAGTGGAACTAGTGGTAGTGGAAAAGCCAAGATGGTCAAAGGAAGCATTGATGAGGAAATCAAAAGAACTGTGACCGATGAGGAAGCTCAAGAGTTTTTGAAATTTATTCGCCAGAGTGAATACCAGGTGATAGACCAGTTGAACAATACCCCTGCGAAGATTTCCCTTTTATCACTTTTGCTGAATTCTGAGCCCCACCGAAAAATTTTGATGAAAGTGCTTAATGAGGCTCACGTCACTCACGATATCACCATTGATAAGTTCCAAGGAATAGTGGGGCACATCGCTGCTGATAATTATCTGTCATTCACAGATGATGAGATACCCGCGGAGGGAATGGGGCATAATAAAGCCCTCCATATCTCAGTGAAGTATCGAGATCACATATTGGCAAAGGTGCTGGTCGATAATGGGTCGTCATTAAATGTCATGCCAAAATCTACATTGGCCAGGCTCCCTTTTGATGGTACCTATATGAAGCCGAGCTCTATGGTGGTAAGAGCATTCGATGGCACTAGGAGGGAGGTGATAGGTGAAATTGAGCTTCCAATTCAAGTAGGGCCATGTACTTTCCAGATCCTCTTCCAAGTGATGGACATTACGCCTGCCTATAGCTGTTTGTTGGGCCGTCCCTGGATCCACTCAGCTGGAGTGGTTCCCTCTACCTTGCATCAAAAACTAAAGTTTATTATTGATAATAAACTAATTATCGTTTCTGGTGAGGAAGATTTTCTGGTCAGTAAACCCCTATCTACCCCCTACATCGAGGCTGCAGAGGAAGCACTTGAAACTTCATTTCAAGCGCTGGAGATCGCAAATACCTCATATGTTGGGGAAAGAAGTGTAGGAATGGAAGCCCATATGCCGAATGCATCCCTTATGATGGCCAAAATGATGCTACAAGGGGGATATCAACCTGGGAAAGGCTTGGGGCTTGGTTTAAAAGGAAGAATGGAACTGTTGCATCTGCCAGACAATAAAGACAGGTATGGTTTGGGATACCAGCCTTCAGCTGCTGACAGGAGAAGAGTAGTAGAAGAAAAGAAAGAAAGGAGGATTGCCCGTTTAGAGGGTTGAGAGCCCCGCATCGCTAAAGTCCCCCTATGTGACCTCTACCAGAGCTTCCGAAGTGTTGGTTTGGTACCCCCTGATCATATAGCTGCTATTGAAGATGATCCCTATGAAGGTGGAAGCTTTGTGATCCCGTGCTCATCAGGCAGAGATCTTTGTAATTGGGAAGCCATCGAGCTACCCACAACTTTAAATGTTCTATCAAAGTAATTGACAAAAACTTTAATGAATTGTTGGCCTCATTGCTATGCCTAAGGCTTTGAGGCATTTTTTCTGTAATAAGGGCAAACACATGTTTTTATCATTTTCAGTCTTCATAAATAAATGCGTATTGAATTCCATTCCTTCTGGCTTTCCATATCTTTGCATTGATTCCTTTATCCTTTACTTATTCATTTTTATTATTCACCGTAATAACCTGAATAAACGTAGATCTAAAGATGATCCTCTTGAGAATAATGAGCTTGCAATCCCATTTCATGACTTTGACCACCCGGTTGACTATGCTGATGAGGAATATGAGGAAGTTTGTGATCCTTCGCCTGAATTAACAAGGTTATTGGAACAAGAGGACAGAGAAATTCGGCCTTATTTGGAGATAGTCGAGATTATTAATTTGGGGAGTGAAGAGGATAGAAAAGAAGTCAAGATTGGTACCTTCTTGAATAAGGAGCGGAGGCAAGAACTAATTAAACTGTTAATAGAGTTCTGCGACATCTTCGCTTGGTCTTACCAAGACATGCCCGGCCTGGATACTAGCATTGTTGAGCATAAATTGCCACTAAAGCCAGACTGTCCCCCGATAAAGCAAAAATTGCGCAGGATGAAGCCCGAAATGCTATTGAAAATCAAGGAAGAAGTTAAAAAGCAGTTCGATGCCGGATTCTTAGCAGTGGCAAAATACCCTCAATGGGTAGCAAATATCGTCCCTGTCCCGAAAAAAGATGGAAAGGTACGAATGTGCGTAGACTATCGGGATTTAAATAGGGCTAGCCCCAAAGACGATTTTCCTCTGCCACAGATTGATGTCCTGGTGGATAACACAGCCCAACATACAATCTTCTCATTCATGGATGGTTTCTCTAGGTATAATCAGATTAAGATGGCACCCGAAGACATGGAGAAAACCACATTTACCACTTTATGGGCACCTTCTGTTACAAAGTTATGTCTTTCGGTCTGAAAAATGCTGGGGCAACCTACCAAAGGGCAATGGTGACCCTTTTCCATGACATGATGCATAAGGAGATAGAGATTTATGTGGATGATATCATTGCTAAGTCAAAAACTGACGAAGAGCATATTGTTGACCTGAGAAAGCTTTTTGAAAGATTAAGGAAGTATAAGCTCAGGTTGAATCCGGCCAAGTGTACTTTTGGCGCAAGATCAGGTAAACTGTTAGGGTTCATTGTAAGCAAGAAAGGAATAGAGGTGGACCCTGACAAGGTCAAAGCGATTCTCGAAATGCCTCCTCCCTGTACAGAAAAAGAGGTCAGAGGATTCTTAGGAAGGTTGAACTACATTGCTCGGTTTATCTCACAGCTGACGGCAACTTGTGAGCCGATCTTCAAGTTACTTCGTAAGAATCAACCGACGCAATGGAATTAAGATTGTCGAGTGGCTTTTGAAAAGATAAAACAATATTTACGGGAGCCACCGATATTGGTACCGCCGACCCCTGGAAGGCCCCTGATCTTGTACCTGACAGTGTTAGATGAATCTATGGGTTGTGTATTGGGTCAGCATGATGAGACTGGAAAGAAAGAGCATGCCATTTACTACTTGAGTAAAAAGTTCACTGATTGTGAAATGAGATATTCGGCTTTAGAGAGAACTTGTTGTGCATTAGCATGGGCAGCCCGACGTTTAAGGCAATATATGTTAAGCCACACTACTTGGCTTGTTTCCAAAATGGATCCTGTCAAGTATATCTTTGAAAAGCCGGCCTTAACAGGAAGAATCGCTCGTTGGCAGGTTCTATTAACTGAATACGACATAATCTATGTCACTCAGAAAGCCATAAAAGGGAGCGTTTTAGCGGAATACTTAGCCCATCAACCTATAAGTGACTATCAACCCATGCACTTTGAGTTCCCGGACGAGGATATCTTGGCATTGTTCAATGAAGAAGATACCCAGAAAGACAAATGGGTTTTGAGATTTGATGGAGCTTCTAATGCACTGGGGCATGGGATTGGTGCCATCCTAATTTCCCCAGATCGAGAATTCATCCCTGTATGCGCTAGGCTTTGTTTTGACTGCACTAACAACATAGCCGAATATGAGGCATGCTCTCTGGGAATCCAAGCCGCATTAGGTGCAAAAGTGAAGAAGTTAGAAGTCTACGGGGATTCCGCCTTGGTCATTCACCAATTGAAAGGTGAATGGGAGACTAGGGACAACAAGCTAGTCCCTTATCAAGCTCATATTATGGAACTAATCAAGGAATTTGATGATATCTCTTTTCACCATGTCTCCCGAGATGACAATCAAATGGCTGACGCTTTGGCCACCCTTGCCTCAATGTTTAAATTAAGCAATGACTGTGATATGCCCCTCATTGAGGTAGAAAGGCACAACAAGCCTGCATACTGTCAAGCAATAGAAGAAGAGTCGGATGGGAAACCATGGTACTATGATATCAAAAAATATATACAGACTCAGGAATACCCTGAGGGTACCACAGAGAATGATAAGAGGACCTTGAGACGACTTGCAATGGGTTTCTTTTTGGATGGTGATGTGCTCTACAAGAGAAATCATGACTTTATCCTCCTCCGTTGCGTCGATACTGTTGAAGCAAGCAAGATCATGGCAGATATTCATGAAGGATCCTTTGGAACTCATACCAATGGGCATACCATGGCGAGGAAGATCTTGAGAGCTGGATACTATTGGATGACCATGGAGGCCGACTGTTTCTCTTATGCTCGAAAATGTCACAAGTGTCAGATATACGCTGACCATCTTCATGCGCCCCCGTCATCCTTGAATGTCTTATCGGCACCGTGGCCCTTCTCGATGTGGGGCATGGATGTTATTGGACCCATCGAGCCAAAAGCCTCCAACGGTCATCGTTTCATTTTGGTTGCCATTGATTATTTCACCAAGTGGGTGGAGGCAGCTCCATATACCAATGTGACAAGGAACGTTGTAGTCAAATTTATCAAGCGAGAATTGATATGTCGATATGGCTTGCCGAGCCAGATCATTACTGACAATGGCACAAATTTGAACAACAAGATGATGGAAGAACTGTGTGAAAGCTTTAAGATTCGTCATCACAATTCCTCTCCTTATCGGCCAAAAATGAACGGGGCAGTCGAGGCGGCCAACAAGAATATCAAGAAGATTATACAGAAGATGGTCCTAACTTACAAAGATTGGAGCGACATGCTCCCTTTTGCATTACACGGGTATCGCACCTCAGTTCGAACTTCGACAGGCGCAACCCCTTTTTCACTGGTTTATGGTATGGAAGCAGTCCTGCCTTTTGAAGTAGAGATCCCATCCCTTAGGGTTATAATGGAGGCGGAACTAAAAGAGGCTGAATGGGTCCAAGCTCGATATGACCAATTGAACCTAATAGAGGGGAAGAGACTGGATGCCCTCTGCCATGGACAGTTGTATCAAAGGCGTATGAAACGAGCGTTTGAAAAGAAAGTACGACCTCGACAATTTCAGGAAGGAGACTTAGTCCTCAAGAAAGTTTTGCCAATCCAAAAAGACGACCGGGGCAAATGGACACCTAACTATGAAGGTCCGTATGTAGTGAAGAAAGCCTTTTCTGGGGGGGCCTTGATACTCACAACCATGGACGGTGAAGATTTGCCAATGCCCATAAATGCGGATGCGGTCAAAAAATACTTTTCTTAGAGAAATAATGTCAAAAAAAAAAAGAAAAAAAAAAAGAGACGTTCGCTAGGCTGAAAACCTGAAAAGGCGGCCTAAACAGAAATTAGAGCGACCCGGTGAGTCGAAAACCTGAAAAGGCGACTCAGGCAAAATTAGGGTCAAGATCCCGACAGTATGACTGAGACTTCTCATGCAAAAAGTACGAGTCCAAACTGGGGCATACAAGTCACGACTGAATCGCTTTCCTAGAAGCAAAGTCGAAGAGGTAGCTTGAAGTCATGATGTGGGGTTTAAGATGTGCGTTATCCTCAGGAGTTCACCAAGAGATCAGCGAGTTTTCCCTGTTCCCTCAACTATCAACTTGTGTATTAAACTTCTTTTGTTTTCCCTACTTCCCTCTCTATGTACTTATTCAACTCGTAAATAAATTTCACCTCTTTTTCGATACGTGTTTATATCGTGAATTTCATGAATCAGATAAGGCATGTGTTTCCCTTTATCAAATAAAATGAAATATAATTATTTAAAGTTGTGGGGCAAGATGATCCTATTGCTCAAATCTCACCTCAGGGGATCGTTATGAAGACTTAAACCCAGACACACTCTTTGAAGTTAGAGTTACTTCATTCGTTCTGTTCAGTCATGAGTCACCTCAAGAGATCATGGTTCCATGGGGAGCCTCCTCTGATTTCTATTTACTTTGCCATTGCTATGTTTATCCCTTTCTTGCAGGTTGTTATAACAAGCAGTCATTTAGAGCCTCAAAATTCTCTTTCCCAGTGGAGCCCTAATCGTCAAAACTGGCACTTCCCAAGCTTCTTCAACAATGGAACTGCACTTCTCAAACAAATCAAACTGGGGCATCTCCCCCTGATCCATTCTCTTACAGTCAAGAGACAGTTCCTCCTAGATTCCTCCAAACAACCTAAACTGGGGCATCACCCCAAGTCTCTTCCGCTTTCAGTCAAGTCAAAGGGGCAGTACCCTGAAGTTCCAAACAACCTAAACTGGGGCATCACCCCAAGTCTCTTCCGCTTTCAGTCAAGTCAAAGGGGCAGTATCCTGAAGTTCCAAACAACTCAAACTGGGGCATCACCCCAAGTCTCTTCCGCTTTCAGTCTAGTCAAAGGGGCAGTACCCTGAAGTTCCAAACAACTCAAACTGGGGCATCACCCCAGGTCTCTACCACTTTCAGTCAAATCAAGGGGCAAGCCCCACCTTTTACCTTTCTGCAAACCAAGGGCCACACCCCACATTTACTTTTCCTGCCACCTTTTACCTTTCTGCAAACCAAGGGCCACACCCCACATTTATTTTTCCTGTCAGTCAAGGGGCAAGTCCCCACCTTTTACCTTTCTGCAAACCAAGGGCCACACCCCACATTCACTTTTCCTGTCACCTTTTACCTTTCTGCAAACCAAGGGCCACACCCCACATTTACTTCTCCTGTCACCTTTTACCTTTCTGCAAACCAAGGGCCACACCCCACATTTACTTTTCCTGCCACCTTTTACCTTTCTGCAAACCAAGGGCCACACCCCACATTTATTTTTCCTGTCAGTCAAGGGGCAAGCCCCCACCTTTTACCTTTCTGCAAACCAAGGGCCACACCCCATATTCACTTTTCCTGTCACCTTTTACCTTTCTGCAAACCAAGGGCCACACCCCACATTCACTTTTCCTGTCACCTTTTACCTTTCTGCAAACCAAGGGCTACACCCCACATTCACTTTTCCTGTCACCTTTTACCTTTCTGCAAACCAAGGGCCACACCCCACATTTATTTTTCCTGTCACCTTTTACCTTCCTGCAAATCAAGGGCCACACCCCATGTATTATCTTCAGTAAAAGGGCAACTCCCCACTCTCGCCTTCCTGTCACCCAAGGGACGGCGCACCATAAAATAAAAAAAAAAAAAGAGGAAGAAAGGAAAAGGATAGACGGTGTTGATCCGATATGGACGCTAGGTAGAGGTTCACTCTATTACGGAATATGGTGATTCCAAAGACGGTGTCATGGCTCTTAAAGTCAAACGAAGTAGGCCCTGTGAAGTTATAAGAGACGGTGTCCCGATGGTCACACCGGTTACTACTTTAGGGAAGCAACAAACGGTGTCAGAAAATCTACTTCGGATAGAATTGGTTTCAGGGTTTTTGCTAAGGCCGATGTCATGCACAATACACCGGCCATTCAAAAGGGAACAAGTTGAGGACGGGGTGGTCATGATGCTCTAAACCGAGGTTCTATGCTTTGCAAGGACGATGACCGGTTGATGGGTCCTATTTATCCCCTACATCGGTGTTCATGTCTTTACTCCCTTTTCACCTCGGAAATACGAAGATTCTGTATTTCTCTTGTGAAAAAGGAGTAAAGAGGGGCATCTGTGAACACCTATTTCGGTCCGACCCAAATGGAAAAGACACCGGTCCCGAATGGAAATATAACCGGTCCAAATTCCAAAAAAGGGGAACACCCACTCCGCCCAACCGTCCTCACCTCAACTCCGCCCAACCGTCCTCACCTCAACTTCGCCCAACCGTCCTCACCTCAACACTACGCCCAACCGTCCTCGCCTCAACTCCGCCCAACCGTCCTCGCCTCAACTCCGCCCAACCGTCCTCACCTCAACACTCCGCCCAACCGTCCTCACCTCAACTCCGCCCAATCGTCCTCACCTCAACACTCCGCCCAACCGTCCTCACCTCAACTCCGCCCAATCGTCCTCACCTCAATACTCCGCCCAACCGTCCTCACCTCAGGAGTCCCTTAATGGCCGATGTCGCGGATCTGACGACAAAAAGACGAGTGAGTCCGGCCCAAGTAAGAAACGACGATCTCGTGGGAAGGACTCAGATCAAAATAGGCACACCGGCTGGTAGTGGACCCGGACTAGAAGAAAGAACACCGCCCCTGTGATTACATTGAAAGGCTCAACCGATGTTAGACATAGGTAAAGGTTCTTAAGATACAACATCGGATCAATGTGAGACTCCGTCCAACCGATATCTTTGCTAACCGATGTCACAGAATTGACAACGGATGGACGAGGTCGAAAGTTTGTGCATGATGACCTGGAATCGCACTCCCCAAAAAATGGCAGACAGGGGGGGAAGTGGACGATTAAAAAATGCCATGCTGAAATCCTGTCCCCCACGAACAGTTAATGGCCAGGCTTGCACACCACTACGCGTATGGGTGAGTGGGAATTCTGGCTGTCCCAAACACTCAACCCATACCTTTAAGCCTTATAAATACCCCAGCCAAAGAAGCTATGGGGATGGCGTTTTTCAAGGGGCTGGTGGACAAGGAAACTTTCCTCAAAAATCTCTCTGATTTCTTCGAAACCTTCTGAAGATCCCTCCTCACTTGAAACCAGTAATCTGCCATAATCACCAATATAAGTCCTTTCGCTTTGGGAAGTTTGGAAATTCTTAGTAACTCAAAGTTGTTGCCCTTGTCCATCGCCCCTACCCCGTACTCACACCGTCCTCACACAGAATCCACCCTGTTCTAGTTCTTCACTGCCTTGCCCTGTTACTGCCTTCATTGCTCTACCACACCGTCTTTGCACAGCATCCAACAACTCACCTCGGATCAACTTCCCACAACACCGGTCGTGTCCAGTTTTCAAGATTTGGATCCAACTCCGGTCCGTTGTTCCTGTTAGCGTGCGAGTCCGGAATCAGTCAGACACCGTCACTGCGTTGATTCGCACATCGGTTCTGAGCCCATCACACCGGTTCCACCCTTTTCCCTATTTCTTTTACTTTCAGTCTTTTATTTTCCTGTCAGTTCGCTGTTTGTTGGTTATAGTTGTCTGTGTCCCGAACACCACACCGTCCCAATACCCCAAAAATCATACCGTCCTAACACCTTCCAACCCACATCGTTCTAACAGCATCCTCCCTCAGATCCTCATCAACTCCACCGATTCACTATAGCCCTTCACACCGATCTCCTAAATCTACCATACTGTATCCCTATTCCTGAACACCACCTGGTTCTCCCCTAATCCGTCCTAATTCCGCCACACTGTCCCAACAACTCCTGAACACTGTTCCAATACTTCTTAAACACTACACCGTCCCAATACCAAATACCACATCGTCCCAACATCCATCAATCTCCACACCGTCCCAATACTCCTTAAACACTACACCGTCCCAATACCAAATACCACATCGTCCCAACATCCATCAATCTCCACACCGTCCCAATACTCCTTAAACACTACACCGTCCCAATACCAAATGCCACATCGTCCCAACATCCATCAATCTCCACACCGTCCCAATACTCCCTAAACACCACACCGTCCCAGCCTCCTAAACCCAATATATCTTCCCAACATTTCCTGAATCCCCTTTCCATTGTTCGGTCCTTCAACCCCATATCCACACCAGCAGAATCCACACCGGTCAATATCTGTAAGCTGTTCCCTCAACGACCTCACCGCCAGTTCTGTTCTGTGTTCTTTCCTTTCATTTTTTTTTATTATTAAACGTTCATCTGCTGAGTTTGTATTTTTTTTTGGACTTGTTTACTTTCCTAAAGTTTATTCAGTTAAATCTCTTTTTATTTTGTAATAATAATGAAAAATAAATGTCTCTTGTGTTTTCTTTGAAATCTAGATAAAGTCAAAAAAAAAGAAACAAATCATTTTTTAGTCAGTGTCGTACGGAAAATACTTCCGTCTACACAATCTCTATAGGACCCATACACGTGTGAAGAACTTCGTCTTGTATGGGTTCCTTACCAAAATGATACCCACCAACATTTCCCTAATCTTTTAGAAAGAAAAAATTCAGAACTACGTAACCCTGATTTCTTGATAATTCAAGAATACGTAGGAGCAGGACTTTAACTCCTGTCGGGCCCGTCTTTCTTATTTCCTTTTTTGTTGATTTATTTCCTTACTTTTATGTTTCTTTCATAAATGTTCCTTTCTTTGGTCACTTCCGTGAAAATCAATTTAGACGTGACGTCTTATTGGTTTCCCCCTAGTTTTGCTCAAGCCTCGCCATAATTTCATAGGGAAGGGATACTTAGGACGAGACGTCCCGCTTATCTCTTTCCTATCCCTCTTTTTTTTCCGAGAATGTCTAATTTAGGCGTGACGCCTTATTAGCATCTTCTTCCCTTCTCTGTCTCATATCGAAGTCGAGTTTAATTCGGATGAAACGTTCCATTGACCTCGCTTCGACATTCTATGTTTGTACAGTTCTCTCATTCAATTCTGTCCTTTTTTATATATAAAAAATACAAGAGTAAAAGGGAAAAAACCATGTTTTATTTAAGGCTATTTATATTGTGCTTTCAATCTTGGTACTGTCTTTTGACAGGCGATGTAGGGTGCTAATACCTTCCCTACTCGTAACCGACTCCCGAACTTGGATTTCATTTTTTAACCAGTGCTTTACTGAACTTAGTTTTTTTCCCAATGTTTTTCCTATGGATAAAAACGTTGGTGGCGACTCCCTGTTTCATTCGATACTCTTTCTCTTGTTCGCCGCGCCGTCGCGATCCAGGTTGCGACACTCTAGAAAGTATTTTAACTTCCTACACTCGGAAGTAGCTCTCTCGGTCATGTTTCACTCGGAAACATAAAATTTAAGAGCGTCTTTGCCCGAAATGTGTTCATTCAAAGTCAGAGCCCCCTTTCACTCGGAATTACTTCTATTTTCACTCGGTATCGTACCATTTCACTCGGAATAGCTTATTTCCAACAATATTCACTCAGAATTTTACTCAGAAATTCCTCACTGATCCTTAATAAATTATTTTCAAAAATTCAGGATGTGACACATACATCCAATATGCTCCTGCAACAGCAATATCATGAAAAGATTTCATGAAATACTAAATTGATCATTTGTCTACTTGTGGCTGAACAATATAATGAGCTTCTCATGCAAAATCATGAGTCTCATCCAACCAGAACTGTTTCATTCCCAAAAGTGAATGTAACAACACATGATATACACCAAAGCATCTCATTGATCTATACCAAAAATCCCTTTAAAGGGAAAACAATAGAGATAAATTTTACTGGTATGGATGATGGTCTTACTCATTTTGATGATGATGATTTCCTTATTCTTCCTGAAGAAGATATTGACCACTCGGTTGGAGAGGAAAGCACCCCTAAATAAATTATTTTATGGAATTTGTTTTGTTATAAATTTAGTCATTATCAATAAAATTTTATGTTAAATATTTATTGTTGTTAACTATATTTGTCACTCATAATTTATTTTATTTTATGAAGAATGAATGCTCACGTGAATAATGAAGATATATGTCTTGCAGATAGTGCAACAACACATACTATTCTCAAGAATGAGAAATATTTCTATCATATAGTAAAACAAGAAGCCAATGTCAATACTATATCTGGTAGTATAAATATAATTGAAGGCTCTGGCAGAGCCAATATTTTGTTACCTGGAGGAACAAAATTACACATTGAAAGTGCATTATATTCTACGAAGTCTCAAAGAAATTTATTGAGTTTTAAGGATATCCGCAGAAATGGATATCATATTGAGACCACAAATGAAGGAAAAGATGAATATCTTTACATCACAAAGTTAATTTCTGATAAGAAATGTATATTGAAAAAATTACCTTCATTTTCCTCTGGTTTGTACTATACTTATATTAGTACAGTTGAAACAAATGTTATTGTAAACCAAAAGTTTACAAATAAGAATGACTTTCTTATCTGGCATGAACGATTAGGCCATCCTGAATCAATTATGATGTGAAAAATAATTGAGAATTCAAATGGTCATTGTTTGTCCAGTAGACAAATTATGCAAGCTAAGAATTTCTCATGTGCTGCTTGTTCTCAAGGAAAATTGATCATTCGGCCATCACCAATGAAAATTGGGAATGAATCACTCACATTTTTAGAGCGTATACAAGGTGATATTTGTGGACCAATACACCCTTCATGTGGACCATTTAGATATTTTATGGTTTTGATTGATGCATCAACCAGATGGTCACATGTTTGCTTATTGTCAACTCGCAACCAGGCATTTACAAGATTACTGGCTCAATTAATTCGTTTAAGAGCTTATTTTCCTGATTATCCAATTAAGAAAATACGCCTTGATAACGCTGGTGAATTCACATCTCAATCATTTAATGATTATTGTATGTCCATTGGAATTGATGTTGAACATCCTGTAGCACATGTTCATACACAAAATGGACTTGTTGAATCATTGATTAAACATTTGAAATTGATAGCAAGACCATTGTTAATGAGATCAAAACTCCCAATTTCAACTTGGGGACATGCAATCTTGCATGTGGCAGCACTTATTCGCATCAGGCCTACAAGTAATCATGAATATTCCCCTTTACAATTGGTTCATGGTAAAGAACCAAATATTTCCCATCTAAAAATCTTTGGAAGTGCGGTATATGTTCCTATTTCTCCTCCACAACGCACTAAGATGAGACCTTAAAGAAGGTTGGGAATATATGTTGGATATGAAAGTCCATCAATAATAAAATATCTTGAACCTTTAACAGGTGATTTATTTACAGCTCGTTTTGCTGATTGTCATTTTGATGAATCTATTTTCCCACCATTAGGGGGAGAAAATAAACAGTTGGATAAAAGGATCAGTTGGAATGAGATATCTCTTTCACATCTTGATCCTCGAACAAAGCAATCTGAACTAGAAGTTCAGAAAATAATTAGTTTGTAAAATTTAGCAAACCAATTACCTAATGCATTTGTTGATCCAAAAAAAGTGACTAAGTCACACATACCAGCTGTTAATACTCCAATAAAGATTGATATTCCTAAAGGACAATCTAAATTTGCAAATGAGTCTGAAGCCAAAATAAAACGTGGCAGACCTGTTGGTTCTAAAGATAAAAATCCTCAAAAAAGAAAAGTAAATAAAGAGGATGGTCGAATCGAGAATATAAAGACTCCAGTAGAGTCTCCTGACATAATCAAAGTTTCAAATCCAGAAGAAACAAAGGTACCTGAAATTGATACAAACAAAGAGATCTCGATAAATTATGTCATGGATGGTATACAATGGAATCGACCTGAAGTCGATGTTGATGAAATTTTTGCATTCAAAGTAGCTCTTGATATTATAAATGATGATAAGAATCATGAGCCAAAATCTGCTAAGGAATATGCATAAAGAAATGATTGGCCAAAATCGAAAGATGCAATGAAAGATGAATTAAACTCACTTGCAAAACGAAAAGTTTTTGGACCTGTAGTCCAAACACCTAAAGGTGTAAAACTAGTTGGGTACAAATGGGTCTTTATGAGAAAAAGAAATGAAAATGGTGAAATTGTACGATATAAAGCAAGACTTGTTGCAAAAGGTTTCTCACAAAGACCTGGTATTGATTTTGAAGAAACATATTCACCAGTGATGGATGCAACAACTTTTCGATACTTAATAAGTTTGGCGATTCGTGAAAAGCTTAATTTACGCCTCATGGATGTTGTTGCAGCATATTTATATGGCTCACTTGAAAATGACATCTATATGAAACTCCCTGAAGGATTTAATTTGCCTGAAGCATATAAGATAAATCCTTGAGAAAATTATTCAATTAAATTGAATAGATCTCTTTACGGACTGAAACAATCTGGACGTATGTGGTATAATTGCCTTAGTGAATATCTGTTGAAAGAAGGGTATAAAAATGACCCGATTTGTCCATGTGTTTTTATGAAAAGGTCGGGAAAAGAGTTTGTTATAATTGCAATTTATGTAGATGATTTAAACATCATCGGAACTCCAGAAGAGCTCTCAAAGGCTATAAATTGCTTAAAAAAGGAATTCGAGATGAAAGACTTGGGAAAAACAAAGTTTTGTCTCGAATTACAATTAGAATATTTAAAGGAAGGAATTTTGATGCACCAAAAGACTTATACAGAAAAGGTGCTAAAGAGGTTTTATATGGACAAATCATACCCATTGAGTAGTCCAATGGTTGTAAGGTCACTTGAAGTAAGCAAAGATCCTTTTCAACCTCAAGAGAAAAATGAAGAACTACTTGGTCCTCAAGTACCATATCTCAGTGCAATTGGTGCACTGATGTATCTTGCTAGTCATACACGACCTGATATATCATTTGCTGTCAATTTGTTAGCAAGACATAGTTCTTTACCCACAAAAAGGCATTGGAATGAGATTAAACACATATTTCGATACCTTAGAGGTATAATGGACATGGGTTTATTTTTCCCATATGTATCTAAGGCAAACCTAATTGGTTATGCAGATGCAGGGTATTTGTCTGATCCTCATAATGGTCGATCACAAACAGGATATTTGTTTACATATGGTGGTACAGCAATTTCATGGAGATCCATAAAGCAAACGATTACAGCAACATCATCTAATCATTGCTGAAATTATAGCATTACATGAAGCAAGTCGAGAATGTGTTTGGTTGAGATCTATGATTCAATATATTCAAGAAACTTGTGGCTTGTATGCTGGAAAGTTACCACCAACAATCTTATGTGAAGATAATGCAGCTTGTATCTCCCAGTTAAAGGAAGGTTATATTAAAGGAGATAGGACAAAGCATATTTCACCAAAATTTTTCTTTACTCATGATCTTATAAAGAATGGTGAAATAAATGTCCAGCAAGTCCGATCATGTGAGAATCTAGCAGATATTTTTACAAAATCATTACCAACCAAAGTCTTCGAGCAGCTAGTACAAAACGTCTTAGACATGGATGTTCTAATGAGGGGGAGAATTAAATACTTGTAATTTAATTATTTATTTTTATCTATGAATATACTTTGTAAAGAATGTTGTACTCTTTTTCCTTCACTAGGTTTTTATCCCACTGGGTTTTTCCTAGTAAGGTTTTAACGAGGCACATTCTAAAATATGGACATCCAAGGGGGAGTATTATGAATATTAAAATAAAAGTGGATATCCACCTTGGGCTATAAAAGGGCTCATAACCCTTCATATTTTGAGCAAGAGTGAAAGGAATTCATACATTGCTACTTCTTCTTCTATTCCTCTTTCTTCTTCAATTTCTTTAGAATTATTTTATAACAAGACTCACATTCTTCAAGAGAAAACTTCATACTTGTATCAATTGATACATAATCTTAAATAAAAGGTACACTAATTTTCTTAATTAAATTTACAGCTAACTCTAGTACTTCACAAAAGGTATACCAAAAAAAGGTACTTGACATAAGAACTTCATCAAATTATTATAAACTACTTAGCATGGTTTAAAATAATCATAGAAGGAATACCTTCCTACCAGCACTAATTAGATAATGTAATTTGTTAAACTCAAGATTAATAGAACAAGTAGAAATTACTCTGAAGATTAAATCTCTAAACAAAATGTTTCCTAAGCTACTAATTAGATAACGCAATTTGTTAAACTCAAGATTTTACACTTTTTCTATCAGATTATATTTTAGTCCATGATAATGTATATCATATGCATAGTTAAAGATTTTTATTCATCCATTTAAAATTTCCTTTCTACTTTAATCTCCATAAAAGAATTGTTATTAATAATTGCAAAATTTTGGGTTCAGTTATAAGATAAAGAAAGAGGGAAAAAAATAAATAGAATTAATTTTTAGTCCATAGATAATTTTTAATGAACCCATAGGTCTTGTGGAACTTTATAATAATAAAATTTCAATAAACTGTTGAGCATTTCAATCAACGCAAGGCTTACGTGTTAAGCATTTGAAAGAACGAAATTGCCTATAAATTGGTGCAAGCAAAGATTCTAAGTCATACAAAAACCTATAACACATATCACCAATCTACTAAATCAATCAAATAATGGGGTCCTTTCCTTTTAATCCTCACGTTGTTCCTTTCAATCAAATTGCCTATAACATTTGGAATTCGAAAATAGTGTCAAGATGCGGTGTATTATCAAGCAAAGCACCTTCATAACATAAAATGCATGAGCCAAGTATTAAAACCAACAATGAGTTGCATTCCATCCAAATCCAATTCAAGTAAAAAAACATGAGCAAATGTTGCTAATAAATTTTAAAGCAAAAATAAAGTGAAATATAAAATAATATGTTTAATTCAGGATACTAAAAGGCAATACAAGGAAGAAAACCATTCCATTTAAATGGTCACTAAACCTATACAAATCCGGAGGAATAAGTTTCACCATAAAATAATTGTACTATCAGTTATTACAACTAATCACCATAGTAAACTACCACACTATAAAAAGCAATAAGAAACACTCATTTGTATTTTAAAAGGACATTTTGTTGAAGTATTTGGATATTTGTTTTGGGTTTTCTCAGTGCATAGAGTTTCTGAGCAACAAGTCAAACACCTGCAGATGGATAGCCATGATAAAGACATCTGTCAACCTAATAAGTGATCTGCTGAATAAAAAGAACAAAAACATATTTAGGAGAAGTTTAGTATTATTCATATTATTTTAGTTGGTAATAACCTTTGAAACATTAATCTCAAATCCAATACAAACATTATACATATTTTAATTGTGGCCATGGCTACCAGTGGCTAGATAAGTTGAAATTTACACAGTCAATCGAAATTCAATGTATAAGTTTCCTAAAATTAACAACAGAATCATTAAAGCTAGTAAAAATAGACAAGGGTGATCAATGATGTGAAGAACCAAAGTCACAAACAAAACCTCTGAGGGATCCTGAATTACAATGTTGTTATTGAAGACAATAAAATTAAAAGGGAACTAAAATGCAAAAATAGCATATATACAATTGAAAAATAATATACTTCTCACACCACCAAAAGCCACTTATGCGATATTACTGGAGAGTGATTCATAGAAAACACATAAGCACCTCTCCATCCACAAGAACATCAATCATTCTTGGAGGGACTATTATGTCTTCCATAAACTTGCCCAATTTGGATTCAACCACCTAGTGGATGAAACAGGACAAATCATAACAAAAGTAAAGATAGGAAAAACAGGGTGGAAAATCTAGAAGAAATGAAAATTCAAAATGGGCAGGAGATATAAGTTCGCCCTTAACCTCTTGCTCCAACGTAACAACTATGAATTAACAAAAAAAAATTAGCCAACAAAAAAAATACAAGATAGGAAGAACAGAATTTACAAAAAAAAAACAGTATAACACATACTAAACATGGAAGCTGAAATGTCAAGACCAATCCAATGGTGACCATTCTCGGAGTTCATGAACCTATATATTCAGTACCTTATCCCCTACAAATCAAAGTTCGATATGCATGCCCATATATTCTATACTTTCACGCAGTTAGATTCGAACTTGACACCAAATGGCAAACACTTTTAATATCATATTTCAAAGTTGCTTATTAGATTAATATCAGAGAATATTGTCAATAAGAAAGAAAGTAATAAGAAAAACAATTCTTTTCCTGGGCATTTACACACAAACCCTAAAACTCAAATTACCAATAGAGGAAAACTACCAAATTAGAAGAAACCAACAAAAAATCTAGGTTATAAAAATGAACCAGAATGGTCATTACCTACCTACTAATGAGAACAAACGCTAATGGTTGCAGGAAAAGAGATACCGTATGGAAGGACAACCTCGTGGACGTGCTATGGAGAGTGCAAGAGAAGAGAAACCCGTGACGGCACAGGCACGACAAGGAGAAGCTTGTGACGTTGTGCGTGAGAGGCAAAGCTCGTGGAGAAAATACAACCTCACGACGGCACAAACACAACAGGGTGAAAGGACGGTGGAAGGTTTTGACGCTAGAAAGGATAAGAAGGGTAGGATGTTTGGTTTAAAGTTGGAAAAACGGAGTTGAGTTGAATGAAAAATTTAAAGGTTGATATTAATTTTTATGGTGTTAGAGACAATCAAAATTTTGTTGACCCGTATGATTAAAAAACTGCTACCAATTAACAGAGGTTTCTCCGTTCACGAAGTGCTACCAAACGTGAAGGTCAATTTCTAAAAGGCTTATTAAAAGTCTTTTAAAGCACCTAATATTATGTGGGCTTCAAATTAAAATATTATAAATTTAAAACGCTTAATTGAAGGAAGTGTTTTAATAAGTCACCTTATTTTAAAATGCATAATGAAATAAGTGCTTTAAAAATTTAGCGTCTTACATTTTAAAACGCATCCCATAATAAACACTTTAAAAAGTGCATTTTAAAATGTGAAATATGGAGTAGTAGAAGAAAAGACGTTTTAGTGAGTCATCATGCAAAGGACCAGACTTATTTTATTCAGGAAGGATTTCTGAAAATAATTCAAGGTCTAGTGATCCATAAGGTGCTGATGATGAGACTCAAAATAGAGGCCAATCAGGTTCTTGCTGGAGAATTTGCAAGACGTGAATCCAGATAAGCTTTTTACTTTGAATAGCGTTCCCAAATCTTGTTTCCTCCTTTGATGCATCATTTTCTTTATTTCGTCTTACTAGACTTGTACTGTGCAGGAGCTACCCCTTTGTTTTATAACCTATATTTTGTATCCTGAAACACTCATATAGATTAGTAGATATTAACAAAACATGACTTCATTAAATTAGTATATTTAATGTTTGTTATCAACAAATTTAATGTTTCTTCAAAAGTCTTATTGACTCTAACAATCTCCCCTTATTTGTTGATAACAAACATTTAGCCTTTTAATTTAAGTGGAGTCTTGTAAATTTTAATAGAGCTCTTTAATTAGATGTAAGTTATAATTTGAGAAAGTTCAATTTTTATTTAAACTAAGTATTAACATAATATAATTAAATTGAATGTTAATTTAATAGGTACCTCATTTTTGGGTTTGATTTATATTTACTTATTCTATTTTTATTTTATATAATCTTTAACTTGTTAAATTAGTTAAATATAGTAGTGGCATGTAATTATTAAGCAAATATATTTAGATAGTTCTTGCATAAAAATATAATATTAGACCGTGTTCTGGTGGTCACTACTTTTTTATTTTTGGTTTTGAAATATAATTTTAAAAAATAAATGTTGATCCACTAAAATAAAGTTAATTCTTTTTTAATGTACTTTTAAAACAGTTTTAAAACTACATTCTAAAATTATATATTTGATTATTTAATTTCAAACTATCTTATTGATTTTCAACAAAACTTAAAACTTCAAAGTGAAAACCACCTCAAGTAGAGTCTTAATGACTTGTTGGCTTTAATTAAATTAGACTGAACTCTTTTTTTTCCAACAAATTATATTGAGTTGACACCGAAAAAAATGGGTGAAAGGATTCTAAAAACTTTATAGAGTAGTATATTCAATTTCGGTCATTACATTGAGAAAAGGTGGTAGAGAAAAGAAAATAGAAAACACTCTTTGATTTCTGATTTTATTTTTTATTTCCTATATTTATTTATTTTTTATTAATTTTTGTATAAAAAATAATGTCACAATTTTGTAATTAAAACTAAAAGTAGAAAATAATAACTTAAAACAAATAACCCCTGAGATATCGTTTAGTTTGCAAAATAATTTTACATTCTTATTTTTAATTATAAAATATCACCTTTTTTTTCCAAAAACTTTGTATAAAATACAGTGGAATAGTAACAACGTTTTAAATAAGTACTTCATTTCTTTTTTATGTACACTTTTCATACGCTCCACATAGATTAAAAAATATATTTAATATATCTTTTTTGCTTTTTTCTAAAATATTGTTTCTCTCCTTATATTTAATATTTAATTAATGTTCTTATGTTTCAATCCTAACTAATTAAATATTTAAAAACAAATTAAGAATGCGAAGGGAAAAAAAATATTTCCTATATAACCTTTCAAAAACTAAACAATATAAAAATTTTATAATTAAAACTAAAAATTAGAAATCAAAGGATAAAATATTTTCTTGTTCCAAACGGTTCTATTGAGCAAATATATGCAGGGGATTGATCCCTAATGGTCATGCTGGAATTGTGTCAATTTTTAAAAATTAAACATTAAATTATCTAAATTTTATGCATCCCCTAATATTGATCAAGCCAGAAACAAATACCAAAAAAAAATTGAACATATCCTTATTCTAAAATTTATGATGAAAAAAATCCGTTACACATGACTATTATAAAGAATATCAATACATACTTCGACAAAACGGTTAGCTAGCCAAACGATTATTTGAATTTGCTCAAAACATTCAATTTTAAATGAACGTTCTCCAAAACTAGAAAACATACTAACTCGGATAAAAATTAAGGAGAATGGGTACAAAAATGCACCTTTAAAAATAACATTTCCTTCATTCAATATTAGCTGCACAACGGAGACCAGCGTAAATGTAAGGTAAAAACTCTCAAGTTCAAAAAAGGCCAAGCTTCCATCTTAGAAACAACTCTTCTAACTCTTTCACTGGTGCACTTTCTTGTTTCTACCAATAAAATTTTCAGAATCCTTTTGCCAAAAAAGTCAAGAGCTTTCATCTCTTGGCAAATCTGCTTCGTTGAGTTGTTCTAGAAGGAGTTGCATAATATATATCCATTGCTCTTTCCAGACCCAGATCTTCTTCCCCATCACTAGTTTCATCAGATCTCCATCTTGGTCCACCATTGATGTTTTCTTCAGTATTTAATTTCTTCTCCAATATAAAGCTAAGGAAATGAAGTACACAGGGATTCAGTATACACAGAATAGTATACCCTTTCAAGTGAAATATTAAAAAGCATTAGATTAACACACACACAAGGATATTCTTATACATAAAAATTATACAAAAATAAAGGAAAAACAATGAGCAACATTAAAAGCAGGTAATTGGATTTTTACCTCTGAGAAACATCCATTGGATCATTAGAGGACCCTAAAAACCAACTTTTATCATCTCTATGTGATTGAACACTCCTGCTAGGTATATTTGGCAATTCATTTCCAAATTCTTTAGGATGACAGAGTGTGGATCTAGTAACAGGATTAGCTGTAGCCTTCCTGGAGAATATAGGACTGGTAGTTTGATTATGGCCAAAACGCAGATTTCGTTCTAGACCAGGTGAGATTTTGTCTGGCATATTTTCGGGGGTATTGCTTGGTGATGTCCTGTTAAATCCCTTCATGGGCGAACCATTCATCAAATGGATCTTGTGACTCCTTGTCGCTGGAGTGTTATCATATTTAAGAATTTTGCCAATTTTCCCTCGATGACTTTGAATCTTCTCGTTATTGGTAAATAAAGCATCATGATGATATGATGGGGTACCAAAACTACCAAGCTCAGGGGCAGTAGTGGGGAAAGGCGTGCTTCTTTTGGCTGAAGTTCCTACAGTTGACGAACTCAACAAACCAGTTGTATGTTCCCTGTGCAGAAGGGAAGAATTTGCCGATGAAGGAATTAATAGACTGGTTGACCTAGAATCCTGAATCTGAGGAGCATCAAATTTAACATGAATTTCAACTTCTTCCTGAGAAGTAACAGCACCCTCAGTCAAGTTTCCACTCCTCAGTTGTTGCTGCTCAACTTCTGGCAACAACTCCAAGCATCTATTCTGTTTTATTCAAACATAAAATGTTCTCAAAATTCAATCTATGAACCACAGTTTTCAACAAACATACTAACAAGAGTCAAATGTTATCAGAAAATGAGAACAGGAAAGAGTGACTGCTAAACAGTAAAACAACTAATGTCTGTCATAATTCAAGGATAAAAAGTCTGAAAGAAGACATTCTCTTACAACTAAAAAAAATGACTTACAACCAAATTGGCTCTCCAGTGTATAGCCTTTTCGAATCTTGGTAGAAATTCTTGGCTTATAGAACCTTTAGAAATGGAGTCTTGCTCCACCTTTTCAAGTTTAATATGAACATTATATGCTTCAGAGTATCTGTAGCGCTGAAACAAATAAATGAAAGTCATAAATTCTCTCATTTTTCATAAAATTAAATGTTATAAAGAATTTATACTAAGCTACATTGGCATGTTTTTTAAGAAGCTAAATGAAGTTTATACCATGTATATATACACCTGAATGGTTACCTAACACGAAAATGAGGTATATACAAAAGTCCACATAAATACAGGTAAGCCGTGAATATACTGATTAGGCTTTAGAAACAAGACATCACTTAGATACAGTTTGTATATATATCCACATCTATGTAACAAAGAAGTTAACATCAAGCTTTATCACTCACATCCACTAATTTTTGGTCTATAGAAGATTCAAAAGAGATGGCCATAAATACAACATGGGGATCATGAAGAAAATCCAGGAATCAAATTGAAGATTAAGCCAAGAAATTCCATGCTATTTAGTCAAATTGGTTCTCTATCTACAGTGGATCTAGCAGGACAAATCAATAGGAACTATCTTTGCCCTTTTGGAATCAGTATTTGACACATGCAAATATAATGGAGTAGTATATACTAGAGATAGATGAAGAAGGAATTGTTTTGTTATCAAGGACATGCAAGCAAAAACATGCGTACAATAGTGTGTATTATATACATTATGGTACAGAACTAAAAAATTAACATTTATAATAATTCAAAGTTAAGGCAGAAAAGAACTATGACAAATGGACTAACAAGATCAATAAACCAGCAGCATCAATGTTCAACATAGAATCAGCAATTGAAGTTAATTTACCTGAATATAGAACACAACAAGTAGATTTCCAGTTGCCCTTAGAGGATCTTCAATAGCATAATCCAAAAGGCATTTGTGAATATACTTCTCTTCATCAGAATTCCAAGGCAATTCTAGCATCCGATCCACCAAATTCCTCCTAATACAGAGGCAACAAATCTCAGTCACCAGGATCTCCACCCACTCCACCCAATTACAACGTTGGCCTTTTTGTTTCTCAGAAGCATCCCCAGATGCTCCTTTAGAGAAATTCTTTTCCTTCACTCTGGTGCAGAGAACTCTCTGATGCATAAATGCTTCAGTCAGAAGCCCACACTCAACCCTCACCCGCACTGCAGTGACAGCATCTCTGAGTGAAGTTATGTGTGGTCCACCATCACGCCCAGCCCACCTCAAAAACATAAGAGCTGTATCAGGGCTACCCCTTTCTAACAGCACTTCAGCGATTTTGGGATGTGATGCTGAGCCAGATATTTCAGGAAGAAGGCGACAAGCTTCCTAACAGAATAATAAATTATATTATTTTAATAGAAAAAGGAACAGTTTCCTAACGAGATGTAATACAATCACTGTTGTGTTTAATTATACTTTATATTTCATGAGTCCTAAAATATGAAGCTTCTCATTATTAGTTAGTAAAAGGAAACTCAGTAAAGCAACATCTATACAAATTAGATTAAAAAAATATTAGAATAATAGGGTAATCAAGACTTGACACCTTTTGAGCAAGATGTTGTGTTGAATTTACCTGCAAAGCCTCCTCAGTGTGATCATCCAGAAGGTAAAAAGTCAAAGATTCAAGTAATGAGTGCCTGCTAATACTAAATGTAGATGCAAAATCCTCCAGTATGGGTCTCCATTCTTCATCAGGAATTGTCCAGTGGCGATCATATAAATAATATAGAAACTACGGAAGTTAAGGAAAGAAATACTTTTCTAAATAATAACTCTTACTGACAGAAACATCCATAGTTTCACACCCACAATAAAAGGTAAGGTTAAAAGGATACGATTGCCTGTTTTGCCATCACCATATCAGAGCTTCCATGTAAAAAGAGTAAGTCGGCTGCAGCACGAAGATTTTTGAAAGGATAGTAGCCCAGCACCTGATCAGTATTAGACCTGGGAAATGAAGCTCCATCCTTTTGCAACGATACCACTTCTAATCCCTCACCAATTTCATGGATAGACTCCTCCACCAAATCAAGATTATTCAATGCGTCTTCAATAAATAAAGATCCATCATGTCCTGATGACTGCATGGTTTGATTTATTGCATCTGGCCAAGCATGTCTAATTGCTTCTGATTTTCGTTTACGAACAACTGAAGCCCATGATGAACTATCAGTAAAACGCGATCGCACATTCTCCAAAAATTGATGTCTTGTACACCAAATAATAATCTCCATATGCTGGGTAGAACCCAAAATAAAAGTTAATCACCAGAATAAGGATTGCAATGTACCACTCTGTTTTGTTTCTTTTTTTTTTGTTTTAGCTCCATACTTCCGGGAGAGAGGGAATCAGATAGGGGGAAAGTACAACCACAGCAAGCTCCACAAACAATATTAATAAAAGTATAAGGACAAATATCAGTAATTCTAAAACCAACCCTCTTACAACGAACAGCATCACTGACTGAACTACAACAATTACTAATTGTCATCCACATCACACTTTCCAAGATTAGGGAATGAATCTCATGCAACAAGAAAATAGATGTCATCATTTGAATACAAACCAGAAAGACATGAGGATTTCACAACACGTAAACCAAAAAGAAAAGATGTTAAAAATAAAATATTTTAATGCAAAAAAATTGTAAACAGTTTCACAGTCAGTCCATATTGAACATAAAAGGCTTGTAAAAGTAAACCTGCTTTGTCTTTGATATGCTCTCTTGGAGATGGTGCAAATCATGAAGTTGTGCTGAAAGAGTACCCTTAAAAGATGACTCCAAAATGTCTAGCACATTTGATATGCCCTTCAAGTTTAATGAAAATTTCAGAAGTAAACACAATTTCTCGTTCATTCCTAAAATGTCTAGATTATCTAATATAAACTGTTAGGAAGCACAGATATATAGGATTATGGGGAAAAGGTCACACTAATAATTAGCTTTAGATGTCAATGAAACAAGGTTTGAGGATACAAATTCCCCGTAGTTCAGTTATGATGTTCTCAAATGTCCTCTTGCACCAATCCTTCACTACCACTTCATCCAACAAAAATGCTATGACCGGATCACTGGAAACAGCAGTTTCATCCATACATACATCTGTGATGTCTGTAAAATTTCTGGTCAAGAAAATGCAAAGCGGAGATAAAAACAGACATGACAAAACAAAAGAAAAAATAGAGGGATGGAAAAGAAAAATATAAGTTGATCTCAGGTGATAAAAACACTTAATCTTATGATATAACTTTACTTACCAATATATATTGTAAAGTTTAATATATAAATTTTTAAAAAATGAAATTAAATAAGCCAACCAAAAAACCTGACTTAGAAAAGGATACAATGGCAAATCAAAGAAACCACGTTATTCTCAAGTGCAACATCAAAAAGAGAATAGAGACGCTGAACATCAGCTGTTAGCTGTTTCTCCCCATCTTCTATTTCTTGAAATCTCTCATGTTGCCTTTTTGAAATAAGGCCAGCTTCTATGCACTCATAATAAAGCCGGAGACGTAGTCTAGCACCACTCTTTGAAATTGGGATTCGACATATCGGACAAATATCACACCGTTGACCACACTCTTCACATAAAGAGGCATGCCCACATGAATTCAAGACATGGTGGACAAAGCGACCACAGCTTCTTAAGTCTCTAGTTGCCCGGCAGCGCTCAATTTTTGCTTCTTTGCACAACTCAATCAAATCAATGGCAGCCAAGTGTTCCAATGCTTCCTGAAATAATTTCTTTTCTATTATTTTCTCAATACATTAGTAGTTCATTTGACAAATACAAAATGCTAACCTCCCTTCCACATCAATAACATCAAAACCAACTCATTCACAACACAAACACGGTGTTTATCCTTTTTTAGCATCCAAACAGACAGAATAACTATTCAGACTTGAATACCATTATACCAAGTCTTTGACATTGATATCAAGGATGCTTGTGAAAGATGCAGAAAATGAAAGTTCCCAAGCCAAAAACCCACATGTGCTCACTTCCTTAGTAGGTATAGCATATAGACAAGAACAACTCAAAGTACTCTACAATCACTATATCTATCCTAGTATCTATCTGCAATATATGGTTCAAAGCTGCAACCTGTGCATAACTCAATTGCACTAAGCGTGAATCAAAATAGAGGTCAATAGGTTAAAGTTGCATTTCAGAGCATAGCAATCAAATAAAGAGAAAAAAGAAACAATCAAACCTACTTTAACTCTAAGAGACATGTTTGCAGAAAGAGTGAAATAGCAATAGCTAGGGCTCACAATTCCGATGAGATAATCTAAGAAAAACTCAGCCGAATTAAACTTGAACGCACAGTTCACAGATTCAAGCAAACACGACACAAGGAACTTAACATAATTGAAATATCAAAAAAATATCTCTATCCAAGTTGAAATGAGAAAAGGAAAAGTAGGAATACAAAATTTCCAACCAAACAGAGCGTTAGCCATTGGCAGCTAGGGTTTACCAAGTAGCTGCAGAAGAAGGAACAGAGCAATTAAGATTGAGAGAATGAGTGAGTACCTGAACTAATCGACTACTGTAGTTAGGTTGAAGCATCGGGGATGATGATCTTATGGCGGCGGTGCCGCCACCGGAGCTCGACGGAACGGTGGGTCCGTTGAGCCTCTTTTCCATTTCTCAAAGATGAGCAAACGCTGAACTGAGTGAGAATTTACGGAACACCGAAATGAGGTGAGGAATTACGAAAGGGTGAAGATTACAGTACAGTGAATGAACCTATACATGCTCAGAAACGACTCTCTTACTCGTAGAGGGAAACTCCAGAGATTGGAATTGGAGGGTTTTTGAAACACTGTTTTTTGTTTTTTTTTTATTCTTCTTTTCAACTTATTGGGCTAGTCGGGTTTTTGTTAAATTATGTGAATGAGGCATAGACCGAAGTTTTACGGGCCCAATTTGGATGGTGTTAGGCACCGTTCTAAGTGTAGTGAGTTTTTCGTTCAAAAAAAAGTGTAGTGAGTTTCACCAAAAAACCAAAAATCTAAGTGAGTTTATAGGGGGGAAAGTGTAGTGAGTTGCTGCTTGATTGTTGTATTTAACCTTTTTTTGATTTAATTATATATATTTTTTATAAAAGATAATCATGTTCAAATCAGAAACAAACATATCATGGTGGAATAAACATTTTTAATTGAGAATTTTTTCCAACAATAAAGCTCAAACTTGATATCTTATTTAAGAAAAATAAAACATGTACCACTTGAATCAATTTAAATGTTGATGAGTGTGTGATTTTTCTCTTTATTTTGATATATTTGTTATCCAATGTTATAATGATTTGACATATTTAAGCTAAAATGTTAATTTGTAGCATTGTTAATTTGATTATCTTTGTTTTTTTTAATGAAGTTTTTTGAAAAAAAAAAGTTGTAGTGAGTCTCAGTAAACAAACCAAAGTGGTATGGAGTTTTTAATTTTGATTTTTTTAAAAATTAAAAGAAAATAATTTCATTTCTTTCAATATTTTTTAAAACAACTTTAAAGCATCTTTAAAAAATCTATATTAAAACCTAAAATATTTTAAGTGTTTGTGGACTAAGATCAACCTAGTGGTATATGATTTAGTTAATTAATCTAAGGTAATCCTACATTTTTTGTGGATGATGTTTTTCCTTAAAATACAACTTCACAAATAAGATCACATTAAATTTTAAGTTATTGAATTTTAAGGAGCCTAAAGATAAAGGCAACAGTCTTATTTACAAACAAAAATACATAAGACTTAGCATAATGACTTCAATTTTGCTCTCACACAAACCCTAACTGCCATCTTGCACCTTTCTTGTACGTATCCCTTTAGGGGGAGGCACCCATTCCTCCGTAGGAAATTGTTGTCAATACTTTAATTGAGTTTATGTGTCTTTTTTTCTATGTTTAACAGGAGTATTTTTTTTCTATTCCATCGTTTTCTTTTTTGATATCACCCACAGTTTTTGTTTCGCTTTCTTTAGCCATCGTATTAGCATAATCCACAACTTTGATTAATCTACCCTTTTTTTATTCGACCAACCACCATATGTGACCATTTTCATTGTCTATTACCTTCACCATGTTTAGAAGTGTTATTGTTACAACATTGAACAATGACCTTCGTGCCTCCTTGAAAGTCACCAAGAAAGAAACCTAACTACTTCCTCCGTGCATCGCTTCATGGTCGCATCCTTTTCAACTACCAACCTAACTTCATTTGTCAATATGGATTGTTGTTGTGCCTCCACCATTATCTCCATATAGTGTTTACCACGTGCCTCTTTTCCTCTATTTTCAAGTCTTGTTTTATGTATTTAACACCCACTACTTTCTTGTTTTATACCATGTTTTTGTGCTTTAAATTTGAGTATTAGTAGAATCGATATGGCAAAAAAAAGAAAGATCAAGCTTGTTAAAAAAAAGTTAGAGCTTTGTTATGGTTGGAAAAAGCACTTTATTCAAACCAGTTTTATAAAATTTTAGCTTCATGAAGTTGTTTTCTTGTGCTATTAAGTCTAAAAAGTAAGCGTTATTGTATCTTTTTTCCTCTGGTTTTAATTATTAGAGCTTCTTTATTGAGTGAGTATGCCTAAACTATAATGAAATATTATTTTGTAGCATTGTGTACCACTTTGTATATAGCTTTCTTACGATGTTGTTGGTTTGTCTTTGTGGCCTTTAAGTGATATCTTATTGACAAAAAAACATAAAGACATTAAATGATAAGTCTACTTGTTAACTAACTAATAAATCTAAAAAAAGTTCTCTGGTGATTCTACAATACTTCTAATGTAAAGCATTAAAAAGAACAACCTCACTAAAATTAAGCTAATATATCATTAAAATTAATGTTATGAAAATTGGGTGAATTAGTTTAACCAATTGAAACAGGAACCAGTGCCCGGCCCAGTCCTATTACTCCTCATAGCTAATCACGAAGGGAACCGGTTAAAAATCATCTAAACCAGACAAAAACCGATGTAACTCAAAAAAATGACGATCACTAATTTCAATCGATTCAATGCAAAAACTCCAATCATGATTGTTATCTGTTTTATAAAAGAACCATAATATACATGTTGTCATGGATTGTTAAAAATCACTCACTACTATTATTGCAATGGATCGTTGTTGACAATCGTTACTACCATGGCTTGCGCGTCTGAGGTTCGCGTTGTCGACAGATATGGGTATTCACGGTCCTGATTGGTTTAGTTTTTACACAAAATATCATATGATGCGATTATATTATTAAGTTGTGGTTCAGTTCAGTTGGAATGTATAATGCATTTGATCTAATCAAATGCGGTTCATATTGGCTCGCTTTGTTCGATTATATATTAGCTACATTTTTTTTACAAAATCAAGAATAAGATTGTTAGTTGTGTATTTATGTTATTTGTTCTGTAAATTTACACCTGTCTTGAGTGGTGAAACATCCTTTGACTATCAAACTTTCCTTCCATTTTGTGAATATCAAACATCTTTTTAGAAATTAGTCTCACTATGATTTTCCCCAATGTTTTGTAAGAGAATAAGCCAAGAAGACCAAAGCAAATCATAAAAATAGTGGAGGCATTCTACCAATAATGTGCCTAGGCAACATTCCCTTCACTTATGCGAAATGAAGAATAATTGGTCATTTCACTAGGCAAACCATGTAGAACAACACAACTTCCATTCATTTTTTGAGCAATATAAAAGGTCGATTTTCAAGTTTTTGGCCATGCAAAGCAAAGCAAAAAATAGAGGAAAATTTTTTTGCACCATTATCATCTTGGAGCATTAAATTCTTCAAGGCTTTTTTGTAATTCTTGCTTTGGATTACATGTAAGTGTATGTGACATGATCATGTGTGGCTAATTTTCTTTTTGTTGGGATTGAACAACCTTAGTAGGTTTATGATCTTGTAATTATGTTGGTTCCTTTTATGCAATTAATTAAAGTTAGTAATTCATTTTTTTGTTCTAAAAGTATGTTTCAAATAGAAAAATGTTCCAAGTATGTGTTTCAATGTTTTCAAATGGAATTAGGATTGAGTTACTTATTATCCTTGATTTCTAGGAATAGAATTAAGTATAATAATCATTCGTACTTGTTCCTAATGAAAAATCCATTGTTAAATGTTATAGGGATCTTCATTTAAGGATAAGATTTAGAACCCTTGCTACGAGGGATAAGGTTTGGTGAGATTTGAGTTTTGGTAACTTAATTAATTATGTAAGTAAACCAAATAATTACAAGAACATAAATTGAATAAGCGTAGTTTGATCCAACACCTTTCTACTTTTGTTATTTCAGTTAGTTAATTTTCATTTTTTGAAACAATTAAAAAAGTCAAATCAATATTTCTTAATGAACAACCAAGGTAATAGTCTCGCGTATATAATTGTAATGATAAACTAGTAACAATTATCAAACCTTTGTTGATATATCTTACAAGTCTCTATGGATTGACAACCTTTTTTCTTACTAAAACTACAATTGATTTGGTACGCTTGTCAAAGGGTTAACAAAGACATATAGTTCTAACCTAATATATAAAATCAAGAATAACTACTTCAAAAACAAAATCAGCATTCTAAAAAGTTTCAGCATAATAAAAAATTCATAAATTAGTACCAAGAGTCTTTTAAGTTTCACTTTAACATTAAGTAATGTATGTAATTTAGTAAGGTAATATAAATACAGAAGTAATATATTGAAAATTGTAGTTTAATTTTTAGAGGTTGATCTAAGATTCAATCCAAACACACAATGTGATTTTTTTATGATTTCACTTTGATTGATTTTTATTATTTTGGATCGATTGAGTGGTTTTGTTCAGTCCAAATTAGATAATAAACAACCTTACCAACAAAGGCGATGATGGCAAACATGACAAGGATGAGAAATAAGGATGATAAAATAGGCAAGCCTAATAGGCCTTAGCCTACCGCCACCAAACAAGAATATGGAAGAAGATAAATCACATTTATAGTATTATGATTGGTGAGAATTGGTTTGAAGGGGTTATGGACGTTAAGAAAGGTATCAAACTACATTTTCCTACATTCTTAGGGAAGGAAAAATGTAAGGGGCCAAAGATTGATGGGATTTAGTTCAAGTGTTTGGAGGTTGAGGATTGTGAGTTTTTTACTAAACCTTCTTCAGAGGAAGAAGTGAAAGAGACGAATTGGGACTATGCTGGAAATAAGAGTCTGGGTCTTGGCGAGTATAGTTTTTTTTTATTTAAGCAATTTTGAGAATTCATCAAAGTACAATTTTGTTGGTACATATTTGAGTTTCGCACTCATGGCAAGATTGTAAAGGGGGGGAAATAGTTCTTTTTTAGTCTTGATCCCAAAGAATGAGAATCCATATAATATTCGAGAATTTCAACATATTCAATTGGTTGAGTGCATGTATAAAGTTTTATCAAAGTTGCTCTCAAATAAATTGAGACACATGTTATACAAATTTATTTCTCCTAATCAGTTTGCTTTCATACTAGGGAGACATATTCCTGATAGTATTCTGATTGCTAATGAATTGGTTGATGATGTGAAGAAGAGAGTGGTATAATGTTTTCTTTTAAAGGTGAATATTGATAAGGCATATGACACAATGATTTGGAGTTTATTGGATTGTTATGGAATAGATGGCTTTTCTTGTGCAGTGGGTTGAAGAGTGTTTGCAATCAACATCCATTTCGATGATGGTAAATGAAGGCCCTATGGAGGAGTTTTTACAAAGGAAAGGTTTGAGGCAAGGGGATTCGTTATCTCTCTTTTTTTATGGTAAAAGGCCTTAGTTTATTGATACAACAAGTCATGTTGATTGGGGGAGTTAATGAGGTAAAGGTGGGAGTAGGGAAGTGATCCGGTCCCAACACCGGCCCCCAAGAGCATGGTTTTAATGCTTTGCCAGATCAGCATTTTAAACAGAAGAAGTACGTTTCAAATCCCTTATAATTACTCTTATACGGAGTACATGCCTTAAAAAGTACTCACCACTCCGCCAAGGCATGTGACCCCGCCAAGGCGGAAAGTATTAAAAACTTGTACACATGTACATAAAGCACTTCCAATGCACACTACTTCGCCAAGCCATAGGCTTAACACAGGCGGAATACTGAAATCCCCATATTGCAAAGCGAGCCCATACTAATAACCCCGGCACGAGTTTGACTCTGTCTTGAGAGGTTGAAATGGGAAACACGCTGTCACGCATAAGAGGGAACAACAAATAAAATAATGAAGCATTAACGCTTCCCAAGTGAGTGGAAATACCCACTACAGTGATGGTGCTGGTAAACGGCGCAGGGGCCCACTACCTTTCTTGCATTATGCCGGAAAACAAGGAATGAGTCCTACCAATAATAGAGCACCAGTAACAGGTATATAAACCTCGGCAAAAAGGTATAAGGGGAGACCCTTAATTCTAAACCTGACACACTTGCATAATTCTCTTAGATTTGCTTTCTAAGTAAAAACAGTACTTCAAAATACTGACTTGAGCGTCGGAGAATAATTGCAGGTACAACCACCAATTGTGTCAAGGCAAAGGAGATTATTCCAGGCGGACTACTACACCGCCACAGAGAGCATTGTACCACGTCCCTGTATGCAAAGAGTACTCCATATTTGTATCTGTACAAAGACCTTTCCGTATCAGATTTCACATTACATATACAATTTGAATTGTTTGGTATTCACCCCTTTACACCCCCAGTAAAGAACAGTTCATTGGCACGCCCAGTGGGACCTGTAAATTTGGTAATCCCACAATCCTTGATCGATTCCCATTACGTTCGTCATCAATGGAAAGACCAGGACCAGAAGTGCATACTGAGGATTCCCCTCCACGCAATCCTAGACGTCTAAGCTTCGACAACGATATTCACAAAAAGGCAACGCATGTTGGCTCTCCAGATCCGAGAGATGACATGATCAGAATGCTGAGGGAAGAAATCGCAGAGCTTCGACGTGAAAAGGCGAATCCCATGCACGAGAAAGCAGGTCCCGCAAAACAGCCGCAACATGAACCGCATGTACAGGAGGAATCGAGTACCCCAAATTATTCTCGCATCCCTACTTACATGGAAGAACAACGAAGCCTTCCACTGGAAAATGCCCATCATCATGAGGGAAGGAGAGTCGTTTCAAATACATCCCCCTCGGGATACAAGATGAGTGTCCCATTTTCCAAAAGACTCATGAATGCGCATGTCCCCAGACATTTGCAAACTATGCAACCTATTTCCATAGGAAAATACACCGGGGAGACAAATCCTTCTAAGCATTTAGATGCTTACATCTATGAAGCTATGTTCTTAGGTGCGGAAGAAGACATCATGTGCAGAATGTTCCCCAGGACCCTCACAGGTGAGGCTCTTAGCTGGTTCAAGAGTTTACCTTCAAGTTCCATTGATTCATGGGAGGACTTGGCCACAGCTTTTGGGAGCCACTTTGTAATCTCTAGGGATACACCTAGAACCTCCCATACCTTGGCACAGATTAAGCAAGGTGATAAAGAACCTTTAAAGGATTTCCTGAAGAGATTTTATAAAGAGGCAGCCATGGTCCCTGACTTAACAGAAGCAATCCGGCTGCATATCCTCATCGAAGCCATGCAGCCGAAGTCCCCTTTTGCTTTGTCTTTGGCAAAAGGACCTCCATCCACCATGGAAGAGTTTCGCAGAAAAGCTTCCAAGTACGTAGGTATTGAGATGCACTTGGAAGCCACTGCAGCTCGCAATAAACCACCTATTTCAGCTCCACACCATGACAAAGAAAAGGATAAATCATCTAAGAATGATAAGTTCCTTTAGAAAGATAAGGCAGGGAGCCAACCCTTCAAACAGCAAGATAAACGTGTTTTCAATTTCGCTCATTACGCGCCCCTGAACACGACACACGAACAAATCTTGCGCGAAATAGGATGGACTACACTCAACGTTTACGGGATTCAACGCCCACCTCCACTCAGACGTGGTGGGAATCCAAAGAAATATTGTGAGTTCCACGAGTCGGTCGGCCATACCACGGAAGAGTGCAAGCAACTCAAAAACACTATTGAGGTGCTTATCCGTGAAGGCAAACTAAAACATTATTTGTTTAGGAGTAAATCTCACGATGAGCCAGAGAGGCTCGATAAACGACCTCGTGATCGTTCTCCGGATCCCGATAGCACTCGGGAGCCAAAACGTACAGCGGTAACAGAAAAACAAAAGAGTATTGTTTTGGAGTCCGCCCAAAGAGAACCAAGCCCTGAACCCAAGTCGCGGGGCAAAAGGCAGGTGGTAGATATGATTGCTGGAGGCTTTGTCGGGGGCGGACCCTCAATCACCGCAAGGAAAAACCACCACCGAATGATCTTGTCAGTACAAGACAAAAGCAAAGAATATCGCCCATTCAGGAACGGGGTACAGACTCCGCCTATAACCTTCACAGACGACGATTTTGGCCCCACTATTCCTGAAGGAGATGACGCAATAGTGATTATTGCAGTAATCGCTAATATGGACGTAAAACGCATCCTAGTTGATCAGGGAAGTTCCTGCGACGTTATCTTTTATGACTGTTTTAAACGCATGGGATTAACTGATGCAGATTTGCAACCATATACGCAGGACCTTACAGCCTTCAACGGCGCCAAACAGCCCACCAAAGGCTATTTGGACACAAGAATTACTTTTGACGGCGAACCTTGATAGATTGGTTGACGATTCTTCAGGATACAAGTATCTATCTTTCATGGATGCTTACTCCGGCTACAACCAAATTCCAATGTGTGAGGATGACCAAGAGAAGACAGCGTTTGTTAATGATAAAGGAGTCTTTTGCTACAACGTCATGCCATTTGGGTTAAAAAACGCCGGGGCAACCTACCAGCGCATGATCAACAAAGTTTTTGAGGGTATGCACACAAAGCTGGTGGAAGTCTATATTGATGATATTATTGCCAAGACCCCGGAAGGAGGAGATCATGTTGAAGATCTACGCCTCATTTTTCAGCGCCTACAACGATACGACATGAGACTCAACCCTTTGAAATGCACATTCGCTGTCCCTGGTGGCAGATTTTTGGGCTTCATGTTGACACAAAGAGGTATAGAGGCTAATCCTGATAAATGCCGCATTATCCAAGAGTTGCAGAGCCCCAAAACACTAAAAGAGGTACAATCCCTCAACGGCAAAATCGCTGCTCTAGCACGATTCATGCTAAAAATGGCTCATCGCTCTCTTCCCTTGTACAAAATGCTGAAAAAAGACAAGAAATTCAATTAGGGCCCAGAGCAAGAGGCGGCTTTCCAAAGCTTGAAAAATGTCTTAGCCAGCCCTCCAATCCTGGTAAAACCAAGCCCATGTGAGCAACTCATCGTTTATTTGTCTGTTTCAGATGAAGCTTTAGCAGTAGCTCTGGTCAAGGAGACAGTTGAAGGCCAACGACCGGTGTACTTCACCGGTAAAACATTGCACGGTGCAGAATGCCGTTATCAAAAGATTGAAAAGGCAGTGCTTGCAGTTGTTTGGGCTTCACGACGCCTAAGACCATACTTTCATGCCCATCCCATCTTGATTCGCACAGACTTGCCACTTCGTACTATACTGTTCAAACCAGACCTGGCTGGAAGAATGATCAAATGGGCCGTAGAACCCTCTGAATTCGACATATCCTACGAGCCAAGAACTGCTATCAAGGCACAAGTCCTAGCAGATTTTGTAGTTGAGTTAACAGGTTCTGGCCCAGATACAGATCATTCACACTGGACAGTATACGTTGATGGGTCCTCCAATAGCAAAGGATGTGGGGCAGGAGTTGTTGTAGAAAGTGATGACGGGGTACATCTTGAAATTTCATTACACTTCACCTTCACTACGTCTAACAATCAGGCGGAGTATGAAGCCTGCTTAGCCGGACTCAGAGCAGTACAAGATATTGGAGCCAAAACTGTCACCTTATGCAGTGATTCTCAATTAGTCATCTCGCAAATTCTTGGCGAGTATCAGGCTAAAGAACCCTTGCTGCAACAATATCTAAACTGCGTCAATGAGTTAAAGCAACATTTCGAAGAAGTCTTTTTCAAACATGTACCCCGGGAAGAAAATACACGTGCTGATATCCTCTCCAGGTTGGCTAGCACAAAGAAGGCGGGATGCACGACTACAGTTGTACAAAGTACCTTGGCGGAGCCAAGTATTTCCTTTCCTTCCTCAATGTGTATGATTAGAAGCCACTCCTTTGATGACAATTCCTGGGTAGCACCGATAGTTCGTTACCTTGTTAATGGATAATTACCCACGGATGATCTTGAACGGCGGAAACTAAAGAAAGAAGCACCTTATTATACGCTCCTAGACGGACAACTATACCACCGAGGAATTTCTGTTCCTTATTTAATATGCATAAACGAAAATGAGGTACAAGCCGTTTTAGAAGAAGTCCATGAAGGGCAGTGTGGACACCATCCGGGGGCGCGTAGCCTAATGCGAAAGATACTCAGGGCTGGGTATTGGTGGCCTACCCTGAAACATGACTCCGCCTTGTATGTTCAGAAGTGTGATCAATGTCAACGATTCGCAAACCTTCATCACACTCCGGCAGAAGAAATGTCATCTTCCATAACACCTTGGCCTTTCTATCAATGGGGCATGGATATCTTAGGTCCGTTCCCAACTGCGCCGGGCGGTATCAAATACTTGATAGTTGGTGTTGATTACTTCACCAAATGGATTGAAGCAGAGGCAGTGGTGCATATTACATCAGCCAGGACTCGCAGATTCGTATATGAAAATATCATTGCACGTTTCGGAGTCCCTGGGCGCATAGTTACTGATAATGGCACCCAATTCACAGATCGTAAGTTCACTGAACTCTTAGAAAATCTCAGTATTACGCAAGTTTTTTCTTCTGTGGAACATCCTCAAACCAATGGCCAAGCTGAAGTTGCTAACAGAGAAATCTTGAAAGGCCTGAAGAAACGCCTTGGTGAAGCAAAGGGAGATTGGACAAATCAATTATGCCACGTTTTATGGGCATATCGGACAACCCCTCACTCCACCACAAATGAATCCCCATATCGGCTGACATATGGAGTTGAGGCTGTTATTCCCATTGAATTGGCAGCTTCTTCAGCTCGAGTCCTCCACTTTAATGAAGAAGCCAATCAACAGAACCTCGCCCATGAGCTCAAGGTCTTGGCGGAATTGAGAGAGGAAGCCTTTGTGCGAGATCAAGCTGTCAAAGCAAAGGCCGCCAAACGGTATAACACACGTGTTTCTGAACGCCGTTTCAAAGAAGGAGATTTGGTTCTGAGAAGGGCCAATATCGGCAACAAATTTGCACATCAAGGCAAATTGGCGCCAACCTGGGAAGGTCCATACCGAGTCATCGAAGCTCTGGGTAAAGGCACATACCGCCTAGAAAACTTAGATGACACTCCAGTCAGGAATAAATGGAACATTTTAAATTTACGCATATATTACAGCTAGTTGGGTAATACGGTATGTTATCTTTCTCCTAACTTAAGGTTCTTCCCAAATGGGCTTTCCTTGAAAAGGTTTCGACGAGACATACCCCAACTCAGCTCTTTATGTAGTTCCATCATTAATAAAATTCCTTCCTACATTCAATCTTCATTCTAACTTTCAGTCAATTATCCGTGGCAGAACTTGTTCCCATGCAGATAAGACACCGGCTCCAACAATTAAAGCATAAAAGCATAGCTCTTTATTCCATAAAAGACTATCCAATATGCAGCAGAGCTTCACAAACGGAGCCAAAAAACTCCTTGGGGGGAAAGAATTGGTGTCTCAGCCTACGCTGCACCATACCGACCCCAAGGTCCAAAAAACTCCTTGGGGGGAAAGGATTGGTGTCACAGCCTATGCTGCACCATACCGACCCCAAGGTCCAAAAAACTCCTTGGGGGGAAAGGATTGGTGTCTCAGCCTACGCTGCACCATACCGACCCCAAGGTCCAAAAAACTCCTTGGGGGAAAGGATTGGTGTCTCAGCCTACGCTGCACCATACCGACCCCAAGGTCCAAAAAACTCCTTGGGGGGAAAGGATTGGTGTCATAGCTTATGCTACACCATACCGACCCCAAGGTCCAATAAACTTCTTGCAGGAAGGATTGGTGTCACAGCTTATGCCGCACCATGCTGACCCCAAGGTCCAACAAACTTCTTACGGAAAGAATTGGTGTCACAGCTTATGCTGCACCATACCGCCTCCAAGGTCCAACAAACTTCTTACGAGAAGGACTGGTGTCACAGCTTACGCTGCACCATACCAACCCTGGATTTAACAACTTTCACTTGATCAGGAGATACGCTCCAATTCCAATTCAAAGGGATGAACACTCCATCCAAATCCTTACTCCGCCTAACTGCTAATGTTCTGCGGAGTACATAATCAACAAGCTCAAGCATTATCAACAAGTCCAAGTAAGTATAATACTTGCAAAAAATTTCGCTTCATTAAATTCTTAAAAGGCTACTCCGCCTATTTACAGAATTTAACTTCATTAAATTCTTAAAAGGCTACTCCGCCTATTTACAGAATTTAACTTCATTAAATTCTTAAAAGGCTACTCCGCCTATTTACAGAATTTAACTTCATTAAATTCTTAAAAGGCTACTCCACCTATTTACAGAATTTAACTTCATTAAATTCTTAAAAGGCTACTCCGCCTCTTTATAGAATCTAACTTCATTAAATTCTTAAAAGGCTACTCTGCCTCTTTACAGAATTTCGCTTCATTAAATTCTTAAAAGGCTACTCCGCCTCTTTACAGAATTTCGTTATACTAAGTCGTGTTTCATTAGTCCTCAAAGGATTACTCTGCCTTATTAACAACATTTTACGAGGCACAAATCCTACGGACTCAAACATCACTTATATGAACAAGTATAAATTTACAGAATTTGTACTTCATTAAAAATTCTTTAGGGGTCCAGAGCCTATCCTGGAACAAGGCAATATTATTAAAGTGCATAAAACCCTACAAAGAACAAAATTTGCAAAGAAACCCCGAAGCTAATCACTAAGATTCGGGCGGCGCTCCTTCTTGGTGGGCAGAGCTAGGCTGAAATTCACTGGGCTTGGACAAACTCTGTGAAGGGGGCAAGTCCGCCAAGACATACTCTTCATTAGGCACAGGAACATGACCCCCCTTAACAGGTACCATTAATTCACCATTGATAAACTCATAGTACGGGTGAATACCTGTTGTATTAAGAACAACGCCTGGATTGCGATGACGGATCTGGCGAATAGCCATGCTAAAAGCGTCATCGATCGCTGCTTCAGCCGAATCCAAAGCCATTTGCAACTCCTGATTAAGGCGTTTATTGTTGGCATCTGAAATGGCTTTCTCAGCTTGCAGCTCTTCGACCTATTTTTCAAGGTCGCTATATGCAGTGGATGCTTGATCCAACTCCGCGGCCCAGGCGTCTTCAGCGAAAGCCTTACTGGTTTCAAAAGAAACCAGTCTCTGCTGAACTTCACTCACATCCTCACCCAATTTTTGGTTCTGCTGTTTCAAATCTAGAACTTGTTTTTCCAGCAGAACATTTTCAGCCTTGACCCGGGTCAGCTCGCCCACATCCTCGCCCAGCTTCGAATTCTGCTGTTTCAAATCTGAAACTTGTTTTTCCAGCAGGGCCTTATCAGCTTTAACCCGGGCCAGCTCCTCTTCCAGCTTCTTCTTGTCAGAGTCGGCGGCGTCAAGATGTTTATCTTTAGCCTTTATAACCTCCGACAACTGTTCATTATCATACTCCAGGCTTCGAATTTTTTCAACAGAATCATGGAATGATTCTTGAAACATAACAGCCTCCGCAGCCACCTCAGCAATATGGGGCACTGAAGCAAGATAACCATCAATTTCGGCGAGATGCCACCTTGCAGCAGCAGTGGCATTCGCAATCTCCTCAAAATCGATCTCTGGGCGGAGTATGAACTCAGGGTCGCGCCTCTCTGACTGGCGGGTTCCCACATTTGCAAAATACAAGTAAGGGTTCAGACGAGACCCCGCCAGAGGAAGAGAAACAGACCGCCTAGATGGCTACCCTGGAACGTTGACAAGAAAGACTGCTGTTCCTCGAGCAGTCAAGTCCAGGGCAGGAGTCTCAGATCGATGAGGTGGGGAACCTTGAACCCCCTCCATCTCCTCTTCCACAATATCTTCTTCAGGGGCGTCCTCCTGACCGCCCAATTCAGTAGTGACAGCCACAGCTGATGGCTCTGGAGTTTCTTCAACTCCTATCACTGCATCAGATGATGCTCCTTCACCCACCTTCTCTTTTCCCTTGCTTTTCCTTTTCTGCAAAGGCTGGGGGTCCTCTTCCTCCACCTCGATAGTTTCCGGTTCTTGGCGTTTTTTAGATCGCCTTTCTACATCAACTATCGAAGGTACCGCACCACCCTCCAGCATCACTACCTTGGTGGATACAGGCAAAGGGAGAGTCCTCGTTAGACCTGCAGCAAGGTTCCTCCGGGGCTGCACATTATTCTCCGCATTAACTTCCTGGCGACTTATACGGAGTTGCTTGATGCGTTCCATCCCAGGAAATACTGCAATCTCTCCTGCAAACATAATATACACGAATGAGATTAGCAGATGCAAGAAGAACGGAAGTAGTATGTATACAAGCAACAAGTCTTAAAACATTACTTAAATATTCTTCAGCATCACGCCCAAGCAGCCTTCGGCACAGAAACTGCTTATGGGCGGAGTTATACTTCTTCAGTGTTCGGAGTACTTCCACAGAGGTAGGCGACAGAGCACTCTCCTCAACCTCATAAGCTTGTTTAGTCAGGAGGAAGTGCTCATGAGTCCATGCCATCGGGAATTTATCAATCCCCTCCGCACTCCACCAAAAAACGGACTTATTCTTCCTGACAGAAATTTTTACAAAACTCATTCTGAAATGGAGTCTGCCTTCTTTGGCGGAGTCAGCAAATGCCTTAAAATTTACAATCTTCGGCTCCGCCCGAAGAGTGACGAAACCCATTCCGCTGGTCTTTGTGTTCACCCGCCTCATTATGCGACAAAAAGCAAAAAACAACGCCACAGTAGGCGTAAACTCTAAATGCTTCGCCAGCACTTCAAAGCTGCGGACTATTCCCCAACCATTAGGGTGCAGTTGAGAGGGGGCGCAATCCATAAACCTATGAACACCCATCTGGAATTTGTTCAAAGGAAATCGCACCCCCAACTGAGTAAAAAGGATATCGTACATATACAAAGTATGATCATCCTGAGGGCGATGGCAAATGCGTTCAAACGTCTTTGGCGAACGCACAAAAAACCTCATTTCAAATCTCTCATCCGCCCAGACAGGCACCGACAACTCCATTACCCCACCACTTGTCGTTGCATGACGCGAAGAAGCTTCTTTCACGTCTGCCTCAACCCAACAATAGGGATCAGTCTGAAGCATCTTTGTCCAGTCTAACCCATGCAGCACAACGTTTTGACATTTTGCCATTGTTCTTACTTGTATCTGAGGAGTACCTCCTGCTACAAATGAATGTACAGCATTACTAAAACACTCCACGCTGCTGTAAAACGTTGAATCCTTCCCAGTATAGAAGCCCCCATCTTCACTCTCAATATCCGAAAACATAGGTTGAACAGATACCCTAGGGCACGACTCTGATTCTTTTCCTCTCATCCTCGTTTCAACAAACACACATATAAAGAAAACAAAACCAACCCAATAACAACGAAGACAAAAAACAGAAGAAGAAGAAAGTTTCCTTAAATCTCTAAAAAAATGATGAACTGGCAACAAGAAACGACTCGCGAGGAAGCAGCATTCAAAAGGCAGTTTAAACACTAAAACGCAGAGTGGAAGATGAAGCAAAACGATCCCTCTCCTAAGAGTTTACTTATTTATAGGCATGGCTTGGGGGGAAATAAGCGAAACCTCAAAAATTTCAGAAATGCACCTATGGCCGTTGGATGAATCATAATGACGTTCCATTAATTCTGAGACCGTTAGATGAATCTCAAGGCAGGCATTTCTTGGGCCGTATTTTCAAAATCCAAGGCCCATGGTAATAACCTCGAAAACGTATTCCAACTGCCATCCCACGCATTTATGTCCCATCATTGGAATGGCAATCGTTACGAGGGCATACGTGGCAATGAGAGATTGAAGCGGCAAAACGCAGGGCATACGTGGCAATAAGAGATTGAAGCGGCAAAACGCAGTTTCGAGACGCTTTGATGATAGGCGTGGCAAGTAATGACAAAAACAATAAATGCATGAAAACACTTGTCCATAAATTCGGAACTAGCAAACACCGCCTAAACTCATGCCTATAAAAGCTAAACATAACAAAGTGATATAGCTTATTAAAGCGACTCCGCTAGTCACTCTAACAAGCTAGGGGGCAGATGATCCGGTCCCAACACCGGCCCCCAAGAGCATGGTTTTAATGCTTTGCCAGATCAGCATTTCAAACAGAAGAAGTACGTTTCAAATCCCTTATAATTACTCTTATACGGAGTACATGCCTTAAAAACGTACTCACCACTCCGCCAAGAAAGCGATTTGGTTAGGCGGAATATATTACACCCTATTGTGTAAGTATCTTCTAAGCGAAGTCCATGCCCAAAAGGATATTCATGTTACTCCGCCAAGGCATGTTACTCCGCCAAGGCATGTGACCCCGCCAAGGCGGAAAGTATTAAAAACTTGTACACATGTACATAAAGCACTTCCAATGCACACTACTTCGCCAAGCCATAGACTTAACACAGGCGGAATACTGAAATCCCCATATTGCAAAGCGAGCCCATACTAATAACCCCGACACGAGATTGACTCTGTCTTGAGAGGTTGAAAATGGGAAACACGCTGTCACGCATAAGAGGGAACAACAAATAAAATAATGAAGCATTAACGCTTCCCAAGTGAGTGGAAATACCCACTACAGTGATGGTGCTTGTAAACAGCGCAGGGGCCCACTACCTTTCTTGCATTATGCCGAAAAACAAGGAATGGGTCCTACCAATAATAGAGCACCAGTAACAGGTATATAAACCTCGGCAAAAAGGTATAAGGGGAGACCCTTAATTCTAAACCTGACACACTTGCATAATTCTCTTAGATTTGCTTTCTAAGTAAAAACAGTACTTCAAAATACTGACTTGAGCGTCGGAGAATAATTGCAGGTACAACCACCAATTGTGTCAAGGCAAAGGAGATTATTCCAGGCGGACTACTACACCGCCACAGAGAGCATTGTACCACGTCCCTGTATGCAAAGAGTACTCCATATTTGTATCTGTACAAAGACCTTTCCGTATCAGATTTCACATTACATATACAATTTGAATTGTTTGGTATTCACCCCTTTACACCCCCAGTAAAGAACAGTTCAGGAAGTATGTTGAGTCTCACTTACAGTACGCAGGTGATGGTAGGGAATCCCTCAGGGTTAGGTAGCAGAAATATAAAGGATTCCTAAAAGGAATTGTAAAAAATAGATGTCTCAAGGCATTGCATATAAATTTAAAATTTTCGTTTTAGAGTTTACCTCTTGTATACACAAAACGAGTTCCTCAATTAAAGCAATGATAGCTCCATCCTTAGGAGTCCACACGAGCACTCTCACCAGAAACTGAATTTCCGAATGCTAATACGAAAGTTCAGAGAGTAATCCTAATATCTTAAGCAGTGGCCTTTAAGCAGCGGCCTTTGAGCAGCGACCTTTGAGCATCTCATGCTCCATATATAGGCTTAGGTCTTAACCTGATAAACTCCCATTAAACATTGGACTTCTGACTCATTCTAAATGAGCACAATCTTTATTATCATCTTATTATAGATGACGTTTGATTGTAGTAAAACAACAAACTTCTTATGTAGGAATCGTAGTGACTTCAGGTCGAAGGACTATATACCATTATTACATTGAGAACCATTTATGACACTCATGTAACGATTCATGCAACTCATGGTGGGTCTGTCCAGTACAACATTACTCTTAATGTGTACTCGTGTGAATACTTGATATCATCTATATCCATGATTTAGGAAATCAAATCATTAGTATATTACATAGTAGTCTTAATGTATTTACATGCCCCCATGTAAATACTTGATTAGGGACAGTTTAGAAATAATTCTCATATGACTTATTATTCCAGGATAAATAGTTTTAAACAATCTTAAAACTAAAAAAACTTATTTTCTTGCTAAGTTAAAATCGATACATTAATAGCTCGTAGTGCATACACCCATAGATGACACTATAATGTTTGTTAATGCAAAGTTCGAGAATATGCTAAAAGTCAAAAGAGTGATGCAGATGTTTTAGATGTGTTATAATCTTACAACTAACTATGTTAAAAGCTCTGTGGTGGATCTTAATGTTTCCCCATAATGGTTACAAGAAGTAATACATATTCTTAAGTTCCAAATGGAAGGCTTACTGTTTAAGTACTTGAGGTTGACTATTGGGGATTCGACAAGAAGGAAGAAAATGTAGGAACCGATGATGTTGAAGGTGAAAAAGAGGCTGGCGGGATGAAAGAGTATATTTCTTTCTTTTGGAGTGTGTATCGTACTGATTAAGTTTATTTTTTCCTCTATGTCAATCTACTCGCTGTCCTTTTTCAAAGCTTCCACGGGTATTGTTTCTAGTTGCATTCCTTGTTTTTTTTTATGGGGTGGGGTGGAAGGGGAGATGAGAGTTCATTGGGTATCTTGGAGTGATGTATGTAAATCCAATAAGGAGGGTGGATTAGGTGTTAAAATTATGTCATGTTTTAATATTTCTTTATTAGCAAAATGGAGGTGGCGATTGTTAGAGGATAGGGAAGGTTTGTAGGTGAAGGTGTTAATGTTTAGACATGGGGAAAGGGCGGTTATGAGAATAGAGTGTAATGTTAGACCATCCATATGGTGGAAAGATATTGTAATTTAGATAAAATTGGGTTTACACGTAGGATTTTGTGTCTGAGGTTTGATGGTCACAAATGGTGGGGAAATTAATGAGTGATGGTTGAAATACACAATTTTGGGGTGACAATTGGTAGGGGAATGTCTCTTCATGAAAAGTATCATCGATTGTTCTTTGTAACTGTGGATGAGGAGGTATCAATGGCTAAAGTGTTAAAAAGGAAAGATGGAGTGTTTGATTGGAGGTGGGGAAGAAGCTTATTTAAAGAGGGAAACGTTTGGTGATTGAGATAAAGGAAAATTTGAGAGGTGCAAAAGTTACAAAAGAAGTGTCAGATAGGTGGGTGTAGTTGGGGGAGATGGATAAGATGTTCTCTGTAAAATGTGTTTATAAGTTATTGTCTAGGTCTAACAAAGACTTAGATAACTCTTGTAAGTTTATATGGAACAAGTGTGTACCTCTGAAAATTGAAAGTTTTGCATGACAAGTCATTAAGAAGAGGATTTTGGTGCGGTTAGAGTTGGTGAAGCGAGGACTTATGTTGACTACAGATCACATTTACCTTGTTCATTTCATGAGAGAGAAGAGGAATCAGTAGATTATTTGTTTTTCTTGTGCTTACAAACTTACAAGGTATGAGCTAGATATTTATAATGGTATGGGATTTCATGTGCCCTACTTGAAGATGGATGACAATAGTTGTTAGGTTTCAATGGATTATATTTGGGTAATAAATCAAAAAAGGAAATTGTGGTGTGCAATTTGATTTGTTGTGATTTGGTCAATATGGCTTGAGAGAAATAAATTGGTTTTTGAAGATAAGAAGCTAGATCCTAATAATGTTTTTAAGTTAGTACAAGTCAAAGTTTCATCGTGGTTACATGTAAGGAAGTCATGTTTTGTGTATTCTATGTATTATTGGTTGGATGAACCATTTATGTGCCTACTTTCATCATCTTAGTTGTGTTTGGTTGTCATTATGAGTAGTATGTGTTGAGTTATCAAGGGGTTGTTATGTATATTGATTATATCTTATACTTAATCTTTTTTTATAGTTATATAAATATATTTTTGTTTTTTAATAAATTAAAAACAACTTATGAGATTCATAAGTTATTTTCAATAAGTTGTATATAAGTTTTTCAAGCTTGTCTTTCTAAATTAAATACTATTAGCTTCGTGCGTTGTTGGTTGACAATTGAACCAATAAAACTAGAGTTTGTCCAAAGAAAAAAAAAGATTCATTAATTCAATAAAATCTAATTGTTTAAAACAACGCGGAATATCAATATTTTAATTTTTTTATATTTACACAATTTTATTTCCATAACATATTACCAAATGGCATTTCGAGATCTGTGAAAAGAGGAAAGGAGAGATAAATCACCTCAGCACAACTTGCATTAACCAAACTAAGCAGACAATAGACGGATAACCTCGTGGGTGAAGAAGGCAATTTTAATAAAACAAACACGTAAAACTTGGGAATCTTCCAATGCTCACATAAACACATTCAAGAAAATGTTCTCTTCCCTTCCACAACTAGAAAGCATCGTCAATTGGGACCCATAACCATCCAAAATCCTCGAACTGTTGTTGGGTCATTTAGGGCAAAGTCCTTTGAAAATATTTTATTTCCCTTATTTTCTTTTGTCAAATCCGCACCCCAAAACCCGTAGTTAGTCCCCACGAATTACCCACATTTCGAAACCAGGTAAGAATCGTTTGAACACGTAACTACATATTCGCTAATATAAATTTGACTTTTAAGGTCTGAAATTTGAGAACAAAATCTTCTTACACATTAAAGCTATATATATATATAATTAATTAGACCACTTAACTTTACACAAAGTCACCGATTAATGATGAAGAAAAGAAGTAAGTATTTGAAAATAAAAAATAAGAAAAGATCCTAACTAGATTTGGTCATCTACTCTCTCCCTGAAACGAAAATAAGACGAAGGGTCAGACCAGTACAAAACAGTAGAGACCCACAAAATCATTTCCTCTAACCACCATATCTTAGACCACATTTTGAACACAGAATTCATGGGTACGCTATTACAACCGTTTTGAGTTTTTCCCAATTATTATTTTTTTTCAATTTTGTCATGGTCAAGATCTGGGACGGAGGACATCGAAGGGCCTGGGCCGAATAGAAGCGGCTGCGGGGGCCCATGGGCCGATGGGGAAAGGGCGAGTGTGAGTTGGAGGCACATGATGGTGACGCGTGGCGGAATCAACGGCGGAGGGTGGAACAGCGACACGCTCACAAGATGGGCACATGGTGAGAGTGGTGGGTGGGGTCATCTGCATGTAGAACTGTGGGGAAAGTTTCAGTGCTCTCAGCTCCTGAACTTCCTTCTGCAACCTTCTGTTTTCCTCCGTCAGATTCTCACAGCACCTTTTCAAAAACTCACAGTCCACCTCCGTTTGCTTCAGCTTCGTCCTGAAATTTCATTTCCCACCGTTTACTGAGGTTTAATCTTAATTAAAAAAAAATTAAAAGCTAAATCTTTAAAAAAATCTTAGGGGTTTGATATTAATTTTAATTTTTTTGTTAATTCTATATTAAAAAAATAAATATCAAGGTAATTAATATTCAACTAATAAAAAGTTAACAATCAGATTTAATCTTAACAAAAAAAATACTTCAAGAACTAAATTCTTATTTCTAAAGGTTAAATTCTAAAAAATATATATTAGGAAGTTGAGTCTTATTAGTTCTTGGAGACTTAATTTTATATTTAATTCAATAATGAAATAAATCTTCACTATATTCCCTTGGGTGAAAATTATCACTTTAATCCTACGGTTAGAAACATCAATTAAGTTCTTAAAATTAATTGTTATTAATTAATTACATGTTTAAAGTTAGCACATAGTTAATTGTTGACAAAATTTTGGAAAGTTAGATTAGCTACAAACAATTTCATATGTTAAATCAATAGTTTCAAAATTCAATGTAATTTCATATATTAACACCATCTGGGCCACCAATTTAAGGGAAGTGAAAGTTTACTAAAAAAAGAAAAAGAAAAACGAAAAAAATAGTAAAATTAATGAACCTACCTTGCCCTTCTGTTTTGGAACCACACTTCTACTTGTCTTGCTCGAAGGCCAAGTTGTTTTGCAAGTGCCAGTTTTTGTTTCTGCAAATAAAAAAAAAAAATATCATAATTAACATTATTAACAACACGTGGGTTGGGCTAAAAAAAACAAGAACATTAAATGGCGTTTAGTGACTTACGGGGTTGAGAGTGTTGTGTTCTTTGAAGCTTTCCTCAAGAACAATTGATTGGTCTTTAGAGAGTCTCAGCTTTTTCCTTGAGGTTTCACCTTCTTCCTCGTCACTGACACCTCTGGAACATGCTCTGTCTGTGTCGTGTTCTTCTCCATTAGCCTCTCTCTCGCTGCGTTTATTACCACTAACGCTAGAAACGGTGCTGTTTGGAGAAGAAACACCAGCTTCCTCTTCGTAATCAATCCCAGAAGGTAACCGGTTCACATCAATTCCGCCGAGGAACGATCCAGCTTCAGAATCTCGCTCTGCATGATGCAAATACACCGATTAGTATACGCATATGATCTAGTAAGAAAAAGAAATATATAAGCTAATGGTATACTCCTTTTACTAACAGATTAGCTATTAATTTTAGTGATAAAAAATTATAGGAAACAATTAACTTGGTGTTATAAGTAATCAATGAGATCTCCGGTTTTCTTTCCAATAAAAATGAAATTGGAGTGAAGGAGGGAACTGGGAAAGGAGAAAGTAGGGAACTTTTAGTGAATGGTGGTGGAAAGCGGCAATGAAATGATTGTTAAATTTTGTAGAAATAAAGAAGCTACTTGGTTAAAGTAAAAGAGAAAAGGAAGAGCATAAAGAAAATGGAGCAGATCTGGGAACAAATAAAAGTTTGAGAATCCAAGGAGTGTAAAAGAGAAAGATGTGGAGAATGGAAGAACACACAAACCTGAAGGGGTGAAAGGGTGTTTGTGGGGAGAAGGAGAAGGAGAAGATGATGATGATGGGATGAGATTGAGATTGTGATGAGGGAAACTCAAGCTTAAACTCAAAGCAAGATCTTGTTTTTCAGTTGTCATGTTTAGCAATGCTTTTGGTTACAGAAGAGAAATGGATGGTGATTATTGGGAAGTGGTGTGGAGGGGGTTATATAGAAAGAAGAGGGGAATGGGTGGGAGTGGGGAAGTTCAATCATGACTTTGTGTCCAATTATCTGAATCATGGGTTTTGCCCCCACAAATAATACATATTTCAATTTTTCATGCTCCCACCCTAACCGATTCGATTACCCACATGCCCACACGCTCTTTGCTTTTTCACAATTTCGGTAAATGGATGCATCTTACTTTAGTGTCTCGTGGGAAAAAATATTCCATCATTACTTCTAATTAATATATAACTGTGTTAGTTGTTATCATCATTCAACACTCCATTTTTTAATAATATAGTTACTGATTTGATTTTTATTGATGTGAATGAAATAAATTATTTAATTAATTTCTTAATGTTTAATGTATTAAGTCTGAAAGAAAAAATCTTACTAAAATAACAAAATTAATATATAAAAATATACTTAATTAAGTAAAAAAAAATCTCCAATGAGTATTATTAGGCATAGTCTCTTATATAATTTGTTAAGAATAGGTCTTTCAAATCTTTTTTTTTTATCATTTAAATGTACCATTTTGGTGTAATGTTTCATTAGGTCTTCCAATTCCTTCTTCATCTTTATTCTTCACATCCATTTCCTCAAAAGCGTTCTATTAAAGTTTCCCTTTTTTTTTTATCCCTAAACCACCTGCACTTTTTATCTTTGCACTCCCAACAAACCCATGGTATCTTCTTTATATCCCCACTCAATTTGAAATTCCTTTTTAAGTTATGCAATTCATTAATCACAAACAAGGATAGTAAAAAAAACAGTAAAAAAAGATGCTCTTAAAATTAGAAGAAAAAGAGAGATTAAGGAAAATACCAAATTTGTTTGGTAGATTTGATTATAAAAAAAAAGTAATATTTCTTTTAAAGACACAATTACATTTCATTTTCTAAAGAAATATTGAACATTTAACTTAGTGACTTAAATCTACTTGAAAACTCTCCCTAATCAAGAATTAATCCCCACATCAACGAACTGAGGTCAAATGTCAAATAGTAGGGACACCATTGTCATCACCCTTTATTTTACATTTTATCGCCTTCACCTATATCTCTTTATCTATCTTTACTTTTTTTAATACAACTCAAGATATATGTGGTTAATTACGATAATTGATTTTTTTTTTGTTTGTAGATATTTTGATGAGTGAGATATTTGACCTAAATTTTAAAGTTAATTCATACTTAAGACAATGATTGAATTCTCCGTACTGAAGGAAAAATGAACATCTTCCACTCAATCAAACCTCTTAAATTTTACAAAAGATTTATATAATAATATAAACATCATCCCATATTACTTGCAATTATTGATTTTGGATTAGCTAATATTTTTTAGATGATATTTATTACATGATATCTTTTTACATTTCTCGAATAAGTTTGATAAAAATAAAAGATTTTTATGTTAAATATTTAGTAAAAAGGTAATAAAAATTATCTTCTAAGAATAAAAAATGTTAAGAGTATTTTTTTTAACTTTCGTAACATCTTTTTACCAAGAGTAAAATTTTGCAACCATAGTTTATATGCTAAGTGAAAGAGTAATTTTATTTAAAATCTACTTCATATATATATATTCTTAAGAATATTCTATTTGAATCAAATATATAATTAAAATTATAATAAAAATAAAAAATTATTTTTCAAAAAACTTAAGTAATAATCAAACATGATTTTAAAATTTATGTACAGATTTTTTTTTTCATTTCTTAAATAAACCTAATCAAAAGTATAAAAAGATACCACGTATTACACTCCTAAAATTTTGACCAAATGAAGCCATCATTGGCATTGGAACGAAATGCATAACCTTTTGACAATTGATTATTTTCTTTGTCCCTCACTGGGTTAGGTCCCAATTATGCTTATAAATTCTATGCGACAATGGTATCGTGCTCTTACAAAACGAGGGCTTTCCACACGCAACAACGTCGTTTTCTAAATCTTTCTCCTAATCAATAACCTTATAATATACTACGTCCCTTCCCCATCACAGCAACCCCGCGCGTGGTTTCTCATTTTTCATAATGAAGCCTTTAAATTTACGGCGCGTACACCTCTTGCTTTCAAGTTCGAGAGTGAATTGAAATTGTAGTTCAAAGGAAACTGGTTATTACTTACTACTCTGTTTTTTCTTAACTATTCATCTATTGAAAAAAATTATAAGTGTGTTAATTGATCTTTTTATCTTCAGAAACAAAATAATTAATCTTTTTCAAGTGAGATCTTTATGTTAATTTTAAGACCAGAGAAAATATTAAAAATAATACATAAGAGAAATAATAAGAAAATAAATAATTATTTTATAAAAATATTATTATTAATTATATTTTTAATATTTTTTTCACAGATAAAAAAAAAGAGGATAATAATTTTCTTAAGTAAAAACTAAGAATATCATCCGACCAAGACCAATTTCTTCAAATGTGGAAAATTAAATTGTTATAAATCAATTTTTTCAATCAATTTTGTTGTGCATATAAAAAATAACTAGTTAGAATGGATTTTGTTTAGGAATCTTTGTAAATTGAGTTAATTTAATATAAATTCTATAAGTTAAATTAAAACTTTTTATGTTTCTTGAGAAAGAAGAAAAACATCTCATGTTTTTATACTATGAATATAATCCTCGATGTTTGTAAATTTTTATAGATACTTTTTTTGTTATTTTCCTTAACTCTGTTAAGTGAGTGTTTATATAAGGCGTTTTTTTCCTTACAAATGTCTATGTGAATTATGAAGTGGTAAAATAAGAATGCATTCTTGGGTAAGTTAGGGAAATTGTTAGGTTTCGGTCACATTGAAATTAACTAGTGAAATTTGACGCTAATCACATTGATCTTGGTTTGAGGCTCACTCAATTCTAATGAAAGTTTTATTTGTGTTATGTGACCCATGACCCGCATTAATTAGGGTCACTTTATGCCCTATACTAATTAGCATCGGCCAATGAACCACACTATTTTTTGGTGGGATTTTTAAGGTAACTTTCATCTTCCTTATTTTCTTTTTTTTCCATTTCTAGTTTCTCTTCCTTTTTAATTTTTTTCATTCATCACTCCGGCGAGGTGACCTTATTTTCCTTCTTGTCTTTCTTCTTTTCCTCTCCCGGCCTCTCTTCCTTTTTTTATATTGTTCCTCGCTCTCCTTTTTTTTCTTCTACTTCCTCGCTCTGGCGGGGTAACCTTTTTCTTTCCTTTTCTTCTTCTCATCCTCTTTTTCTTTCGTCCTCACTCTGGTGTGATGACCATCTTCTTTTTCTTATTCAATAATCAATTCTAAATTTGAAATTGAAATTTAGGAGAGGTTGTAACTAACGTTAATTTAACTTAAAGTCCACAATAGTTAGTGTTGGCTATAGTCCATGTCAATTAAGGACTAGTGGTGACGAGGAGGCGTTGGTGGATTCCTCAATGAATGATGGTTTTGTTTGGCACAACTGACACGGTAGTGGCAAGGTTAACATGGCTACGGGAAGGCATCAACAGAGACAATGACAAAAAGGGTAAAGAAGTGGCAGCTTTGAGAGAGAGCCAAGAGTCTAAATTCAGAGACGAATGGTTAAGTGAGAGTTTGTGATGAGTTCTGATTTGAGGTTTTTCTTTTCTATTGTTGTTAGGTTTTCTTTCATTTTTGTTTTCTTCTGCCTAAGATTAGATTATGATTGTTGCATCTATGTGTTTGATATGTTAATCTCTATATTTCATTTCAACTAGTTAAGTTTGTCCAAAAAAGTTGAGTTCCGACCAATTCAAACACTAATCAAACTAAACCTAATTTCGAACAAAAATGGGTTCATTTTTTCTCTTAACCGGTTAGCAGTAGGTCTGCTCAAACCCTTCTGAAACTGTCTGAGTACAACTGTTGCCCACCCTTATAGGAGATCTTGATTATTTTATAGTATATTAAATAAACAATTCCTTTTATACCCCAACATGATAAAACTTAAATTTATGAAACACACATTTACTTTTATTAGCCACTATTTCAATTAGGGATGACAATCAGACACATACCTATAAGGTACCTGTAAAAATTACGCATGATGGGGAAGGTAATTACCCGCTTAACAAGGGTAGGGATGAGGATGGGGAACTACCCAACAAAATCTATGGGTACGGGTGCAAGAACAAGTACTTATAACCACCCACCCTTCCCCACACCCTTTAATATACTTATTATTTTTTTAATTTTTATATACCTTTTGAACTAGGTCTGATACCAGCTTATATTTTCAGATCCCACATCAGCTATAATGTAAGCATACCTGGTGTATCTTAATTACCACCGTTAAGTCAATATGAAACCCATACGTGAAGGGGTCCCACATGAAACTCCCCTTACTAGGATCTAACTAGTCTGGTATTGAGTGGAGGTTACGGGATAAGCTTTGGCATGTCGGCTCTAAGACCTACAAAGGGTGTTAGGAATATCTATAATCGTGTCAACTTTTCTCATATTTTACAGAAAAGTACTAACGTAGGCTACGTAGGACTCAATCACTACCAAACTTTATAAATACCTCATATTTACTACAATTTAGAGCCTGTTTGGTTATTTGGTTTGGTTAACCCCAAAAATAAATCCTACGGTCAAACGGAGTTTTGACTATCTCGAACAGCGTGAAGGATCAATATCAACCCTTAAATTTCTCCATTTCCCCAACTCCGTTTCCCCAACTGGAAACCAAACGGACCCTTAAGGTATGTTCAAATATCGATGTGTTGGTTGGACGAAATTATAACAAGACTCTTTGATCCCCACTAGATTTAGAGAGGCAATACCAAATTCTTATTAGACCAATATAAAATATAAAGAGAAATACTCAATACTCATACTAAAAGTTTTGTCTATACTAGACAAATCACCCTTAAACCTTTTTATAATAGGTTTTTGAGTTTTAAATAAAACTAATAATATTATACGAACATGGGATATAGAGGCCTTCTGTTTCATAATCTACTATATTTATATAATCTATATAAGAATATAATATACTATTATATATTTTTTATGGTAATTATTAATAATATTCTATATATTAATATTACTATTTTTGACGATACATATATATATATATATATATATATATATATACCTTATTATGTTATGTTTATTAGGATCTAGTCAAGCTTGGATTTAGTAAAAACATTTGAGCTATTTAGATTTGATTATGTTTCAATTTAGTTTAAGAGACTACGTGTTACAATAATGTTTGGATTTTTTTTTGTAAAAATAATGTTTGGATTTAGTTATGGTTACGTTTAGTTATATATGTTTTTTTGTAACGTTATTTTATTTGTGTTTTACAAGAATGATATATGAAGTGATTTGCTAATCGGTTTAGGTATGGGCATGCGTTAGAAGGTACAGGGATGATGATTAAAGATGTTACTCATATTAGTATGAGGACATGTATAAATACTTTTTTAAAATGTAAGTACGGAAACAGGAACTGTAATACCCTTTTAAATTCGCATGGGTGCCATTCAATTTCAATCATTTGATATTATAATATTAAGGTTATATTTAAAAGAATATTATAATATTTTTTATTGAAAGTATTGTAATAAAAATGTATAATATTAAACAAAAATTTGAGCAGTGTTGAATGGATTTAGATAAGAATGATATTAAGGAAATTGTAGGGCAATGAGATGTGAAAGAGAGAGAGAGAGAGGGAGGGGAGGAGACATGTATAAGTTGAGTTCACGTGGGAGAGGGGACTGCGGAAATGAAGGGAAGTGTGGAACATTACATAGACTGCCCCCCAACTCACGTGGACCAACATGGCTACGTGCTGCTGCTGCATCCTCCCATTCCAGTGGGACCCACTTCCCGTGGGTGTCATCCTGTCCCTCCAATCACCGACATGTTCCTCATCACAATCATTTGAACTCCTTCAATTTCATTGTTTTAGTACGCCTTCTCTCTCCCACCCGCGTGGCATCCACGCGTGGGGCCACGGCACGTGGGAGCTTTGTCGAGTGAAGTGCATCTGAAATTTAGATGCCCCGATGGAAAACTAAAATAATTAATGGCTGAAATACTAGGTCTTGTCAATTGTCATCAGGCACCCAATAATGGGAACTCACGGTTAAACGACAATTCAAATATGGACCCAATCTTTTCTTCCTTGGGTCCGTTCGTCACGTGATTCGCGCGTGAACTCCGGACCCTGCTGTTTCGTCGCTGTTTCCACTTTCGAGAATCCAGATTTATGCCGAGACACATCAAATTACCACATTACCCTGCTTTCCCTTTTTGAACGCACCCACCAATTGCATATTCCTTAAATACAAGTATTCATATGTAAATATTATTTACTGCGTCATTTTTCCATGATCGGATTAATGAATCTTACCTTTTACTTCTATTAATATAATTCTTTTCTATTGTTTATTTTTTAAAACTTCCGTTAAATTTTACTTACATTCTGACACGTTTGATGCTATATAGATTGCCACATGGGTAATAAAACACGCTCATTTTGCTAAGTAGGATAAGGGAGTAATTGGGGAGAATTAAAAAAGGCAAGAATTAGGGGTAAAATTTCTAGAAACGTAAGTTACCAAATTGACATCGAGAATCGAATGGTTGAAAGAGTGAAGTGAATAAGACTAAAGGAGACTAGAGAGCCCGAAGGAGACAAACCCTGGAAAATACATGATTTGCGTAGACAATAAAGGTTGAAGACGACTTAAATGGGTGACCCAACCAGATACTTGATTTGATTATGTCCTCTTTTTAAAAATCTGAGGAAATGCTTATGTTCACTCTTTGAAAATTTGAGTTTATGGCTTTAGGGTTTTGATAGAACTGTTCTGTTTGATTTTGGTGGGTATGATGGTTTGGAGTTAAGTATTGTGTTGTTTGTTTATTGAATATATGTTCATACAACTTGTGGTCCCTCTGTGTTGAATATATATTAGGGTTTTTTTGGGTGAACATTTATCAGTCATTAATTTTTACCATGGAATCTTTATGTAATGGTCCACATATGTTGTTGAAAGTGAAGTTTTTGAAGTAAAGTAGGTATTTTTCATTATTGAGTGCATGTGCCTATGGATTTAGGAATAAAGAATAGAATAAATCAATAAAATAAAATAAAATACTATTAACTTAGTTTAAATATATTATAGGAATGTTGTATTAGATGTTTAATTTTTTAATTTTGGTTATGATGTGCTTTAGAAGATAATCATATAACTACACATTGGTGGGCAATTTGCCCATTGAGGGGTGACACAATATATAAAAAGGATATCTTTGAACCTTTTTTTGAAATTGATAAGGATTGTGTGGATTTTTTTCATTCCCTAACTTTGTAGAAAAAAAGGGCTATCATGGGATAGTGAATATATTTTGGCATGACCTTAAGTATAAGTTAAATGAAGGTTTGAGACCTTTAAAAGAAGACGATGATGTGTTGGCTTTAGTTGCTTCTGCTAAGGCTAATGGAGGAGTGGTAGATGTCTACTAGTACTACCAACACCCGATTGATGAGGTTCATGATGTTGAAAGAGACAGTGATTGAGTATGATGACAACTTAGGAAGGCATGATAATGATGCAGTTAACGACTTGTCCAGCTTCGATGAGTTAGAAAATATATGGAGAATAAAATGAAGGAGGAAGGCAAATTGGAAAAGAAAGACAATGTGGAGGTTAAGAATAAGTTGGAAGAAAAGGAGAACAATATGGTAAGTCCTAAAAGGGTTAAACAAAGAACCAATATGCAAAACCACTTGCTACCATTGGGTTTGTTAAGTAGTGATTTAAAAGTAGATGAGACTTTTCTTGCTACTATTATTAATATAGTGGGTAAGATGACTCAACTACCACTTGGTGAGGTTGAAGGTTCCCCCAAGAAGGGTAAAGACAAACCTCTAAACAAGACAATTAGGTCTAAGTTCAGGAGAAAATAAAGTCTAGTAAAAGGGTGTTGTGGAACCAGATATGATAGAGGAGATGTTGCTAATGAGGAAATAGTAGAGGATGAAGCTTTATCTGATGCTGACACATACGCTTCAGAGGAACTGAAGACTTCAACGAGTTTAGATGATGAAAATGAGTCACATGGAGTGCATCCCTAATATAATAAGGTTGTACCATTTAGTTATGTCACCCTTAAAGAACATATGGAGTTCCTAACACTTGATGTATTCAAACAAGCTGTAAAGGACTTCATTGTGCATATATGTAAATAAATCAAATAGGTAAAAAAATGACAAGATCAGAGCGAGGCTACTTATAGAGTTAAGAATTGTGGATGAGAGGTCTTTTGTAGTTAGGATGTGGATAAGGGATCTTATCAGATCAAAACTTTTCATGATAAACATATATGTGCTAGGACATATAAGGCTTGTGATGTAGCTTAGGTAATTAGCAAGTTGGTTAAGTTCATTAAAAGACATCATTTAGTGAAGCATAGTGAGATGTATGAGATATGCAAGGAGAAGTATAAAGTAGAACTTGAAACTAGCCTGATTTACTAGGCTATGAAAAAAGGAAATTGTTAAAGAAGATGAAAAGAAGTAGTTTAATTTATTATGGGATTACTGCCATGCACTACTTTAAAATAATCTAGGCTCTACCGTTAAGATTGAGACTACAAAATGTGGAGGTGGTCCCTTAATAATTGAAAACTTGTACATTTGTCTTGTTGGTTGTAAAAAAAATGCTTTCTGGCTGGCTGTGCGCCCTTAATTAGGCTTGATGGTGCATTTTTGAAAGGGTATTACAAGGGCCAACTCATCACAACAATGGCATAATATGCCAATAACCATATTTAGCCAATTGCTTATGGTGTTGTGTCTATTGAGAATAAAGCAAATTGGAAGTGGTTTTTGGAACTACTGCATTAGGACATTAGTAATTATAATAGAAGGGATGGAATTTTATATCAAGTATGTAGAAGGTAAGCATTTATTCATTGGCTTTACTTGTGTTGCAGTGTTAGGGACTTATTACCTAATTTTTAATTTTGACAGGGATTGATTAATTGTCTAACTTGTGTATTTTTTTACTTGACTGTTTCATTAGGGACTCAAACTAGCCATCAAAGAAGTGATGTTAGGTGTTCACCACAAATTTTATGTGTGGCACTTGTGGCAAAAATTTTAACAGTAATGGAAGGAGAAAGAGTTGAGGACATTACTTTGGCAAGATGCAAGAACAACAACACCTACTTATCTTGACATTTACGTTAATAACATAAAGGAGCTAAAAGTGAAGGCTTATGAGTATTTGAAGAAATTTGAACCATTCATTTTTCAAAAGGGCCAAAGATTGACAACATAACCAATAATGTCTGTGAAGTACTGATTGCAAAGCTATTAAATGCTAGGAACAAACAAATAATAAAAACGTTGGAAGATGTGAAAACCTATATCACGACCCATATTGAACACAAGATGAAACTCAACAACCATCTTGGTAAACTCCCTCATATACAACAAAGTAGACTGGACAAAGAGAAGAAAAAGAGCAACAAATGTAAAGTTAAATTATTTTATAGGAGATGATCAAGAGGACACATACGAGGTGCACTACAACCTAACCAAGGTCACTGTGGACATTGGAAAATAAGAATGTACTTGTAGATTTTGGCAACTTACTAGATGGACTTATTCTAAACATTTTAAACTTTTCAAGAACTAATCAATGCTATTTAACTGACATGTTACATTTTTTCATGTATAGGTATGCCTTATGCGCATGCCTGTGCAACCATTGCAAATAAAAGTGAACATGTAAAGGACCATTGTCATGTTTGGTTGATAATGGTCTCCTTCAATGCCATATATGCTGATAGTGTCATTTTTGGTGTGTCTGGGAGGGAGTTTAAGGGAAAAAATAGGATACATCCCATCTGAACCACCCTTAATTAAAAGAACCCTTAGAATACCAAAGAAACAAAGGAGGAAAATAAAAGAATAAACTTGTAAAACGAAGACAAGGCAACTTAGCCAAACATAACAATCATAAGATGAAGCAAGCATAAGTAGAGGGAAAAAGAAAAGACTTCCAAAGAAATTCAGGTGCAAGGAATTCAGGTGCAAGGTATGTGGATAACAAGGTCACAATAAGCAAACTTGTTCAACTACCACTAAAAAGAGGCGGGAGGAATGAAAGGAAGTGACAATTGTTCCAAATGAAAATCCACAAAGCACTACACCAAATTTTGAAAATGCTCCAACTGCTTAACAAGATGAAACCCTTCTTAAAACCCTAACATAAAAGAGGTAGAGGCTGCCCCCAATCACACATGTGAATTTTAAATTAAGTTTTAAAAGCTTTTCTAAGAAATGCCTTTGAATTTGATTGATTTTCAAGTTAATTTGATAGAATGAAGGTATAAAATATATGCAAAATGCAGTAATCGATTATTCAAAAGATTCTAACCATTTATTCTGATTGTGGTAATCAATTACTTAGTTCCTATTTATTACCGAATCTGTTGGTTGAAATAAGTTTTGTTCATCAGCAACCAATTAGCCCAAACTTGGTAATCAGTTACTCATCCTTAAAAGCATGAAAATTTCATTTCTAAACTTTTAAACATGTTTATCATGTATTGTTTGTTTATTGCCATATTGTATTGAAGTTACTTTGACATATGTGTATGATATAACTAATGCTATTAAACTTACTTTGGAATTAAAAAACCGCTCATGTTTAAAAATAAAGACCTATTATTGTAACTTAAAGTTCCAAACAACATAACGGGGACCACAAAATATCAACTTCCCTAAACATAGCAAGATACATTTGGAAAGGAAAAAAAGACAAACTACATTGAAATAAACCTCATATCTAAAACAAGTGTTTTCCTACAATATTTTAGAGTCTACCAACCTCTACCCCAACAAACACAATGATAAGGGTTATCATTAAATACACTTACAACTGTGTAGTCCTATCCATTTTCTTTATTTTCCTCTCAAACCTAAACTTAACAATCCCAAGTTCTGCTTCCATGGTATAGGTTGTCCTCTTCATTTCTTGCTCCATACCCATGTTGATCTTCTTTAATCCATCTGTAAATTCAGTCATCTCAAGTTAAGCTTTTTCATCTCTTCATCAACCATTAAATTCAAATGTCTAACCTCCATTTCAATATCACCAACCAACATTTCAAACATTTCCTTCTGCTCTAGCTCCTCATTCACATCCTCAGCAGGATATTCCTTGGACTATCATTCACTTTCTTATTTCCAAAACATGCATGAGTGATGAATGAATTTATTGTTAAAACCAATATGGGTTTGTAATGTCTCATTTTTTTAATTGTCAAAATTGTTCAATATTTTCTTCATATCTTATTTTCTATCTCCAATTCAAACAAGTCAAGCTTATGCATACAACTTTACAAGCATATCCCAAAAAGAGACATTATCATTCTTTCTAAAAGACATTTTCCTTCCTTGATTAAAGAAGTCTTTATTTTATTTGGTAAATTTAATCATTAATTCAAGCTCTACCTAAAAATTCTTATACATAGATAATAATGAGTTAATCATATCTCTTTTTACCAAAAATTAACACTTCAACATTTTCATTAGCTCAGAATGACAGAAGGTCATAATGGATAGGTAACACAAATTGTTATCAAGCAAGCAATGCAATTAGGATTGAATCTCAATCCCTCAAATGCTTACACCATCAATGGTCTTTAAGATTTTCTCCACAAGTGCTCAACTAAAGGTAACAATAATATGACAACAAGAGAAATACTAAAATTACCTTTAAATTCAATCCTTAAAGTTTTTTTATTCGTGTAATTTTATTTTTGCATCTAAGTGATGATAGAGGTCGGAAAGAAATATAACAAAAAATAATTTGTTTGACACGCTATTGAAAAATAAGAGATCTATTTGAATAAAAAAAAGTTATAGGACTGACTTAAAACACATTAAAGAGATAAAGGGTTTAAATAATAATTTAGCCTTCTTTTTAATAGCCAATAAATAAAGACCATTATATTAAAATGAAATTGATGATTAAGATGTAGAGTTACTCTTAAAGTAATTTGATTCCCTATCTTTTAAAATAGATTTAAACTTATAAAACACAAATAATAAAGTCTTTGTTAACTTTAAGACTGAGTTTAAACTACTAAAAGTGGTAACTTTTACTAAGATGAATGCAATCATTATAACTACAACATTTTTGGTTTTCCATAATATCTAAAAAGTATATTCTAAACTTTAAAAAAATGCTAATGGCTTTGGAATGGTTTCTTCATTGTTTCCATAGCAAGCATTACTTTAGTTAAAGGCAACAATTTTGTGCTAATAAAAGCAATACTCACTAAAAACTATAGTTTTAGGATAAGAAGAGGGAATAATTTTTCTTTATGACCAGTGCAACAGTTTCAAACTGTTAAACATTATGACAACAGTTCTTTACCATAGCATTACATGACAATAGTCCTACACAGTTGCATCTCTTGGCCATTCAAAACGATAATATTTTATTGAAAGCGCATTTCAACAATATTGAATTGAATGAGGTGCTATTTACATCCTTGTCTAGGTTCTGCTTTTGCTTATGCCATAGTTAGAAATTATTATATTGACCAATCAACAATTCCTTCATAAAACTGGTGTTAAAAAGTACATCACATTTTATTTGAAATACAATAACAAACTGGAATAATTATTAAAAAATTAAAACAAATGTAGAATAACAAATTTAAACTCCAATATATAATTATAAAATATATAAAGTCAACATAACTATTCAAATTTATCCAAAAATAAATAATTATCCAAATTATAAAATATGTAAAACCTATAGAATTACACTAAACTATATACCTCATATTTCATTACAAACTAATTAACAAATTCCAATAAGTAATTTGTCCAACGTTTTCGATTGCCTTTAATCTTGTCATCGAGAAATGGATGTGAAATTCTGAAAATGGAAAAGAAAATAAAATATTAATTAAAAATGCATATAATATACTTATTATTCTTCCTTTTTTCCCATATATATATATATATATATATCATTATTTATCAAATTTGCATAAGTATCATGCTATACGAAAAACAAATTTCTTCAATCAATACTTGTATATTTCTCTCTTTATGTAGATTTGAATATAATAACCTGTGGCAATATATTTAAAAAGAGGGAGAGACCTAACAAGACATTTAGAGTCTGTTTCGTTCACAGTTGGGGAAACAGAATTATGAAAATAAAAAAATTTAAAGATTGATATTGATCTTTCACGTCATTTGAGACACATTTGACAATAATTTTTTTTTGGGTGGTTTGACCAACCCAACTAAGAACCAAACATGTTTTTGGTCCATTGAAATAAGTTTTTAGTCACGTGGTTCCTTTGTTGGGTTAGTGCAGAAACCCGCAACTTGGCAAACAAACACAATCACATTGATTTACCATACTTCATGCTAATCCACTAATAGCATTCGAGTAAAGCAAAGCAAACTAATAATGATATGTACCTTCAAAATTTTTAACAACCTTTATTACTATAGTTTACAATTAGACTCTGATTAATAGTGCATCTTTACTCTCTCTCTCTCTCTCTTTATATATATATATATATATAATATTACCTTTTTCTTAGAAGCTAAATAAGATATGCAATATATTAATGTAGAAGAGAACAACACAAGAAGTACCAATTCCAGCAGTAGAGGTTCTGATGTAGCGGTGTTGCATCAATTAAAGATAGAAACATTCAACATAGAAATGTCTTTCTAATAGCCTTAGCATCACAAAAAAGGGTTAGCACACCATTAAAAAAAGAATTGTAAAAGTGATTCTGTTTTGTTTTCAGCCATGTCCAAGTTTTGATTTGAATGTTGTGAATTACCATAGACACACAAGGCACTTGCTGTTTAAGGATAACTCTGTTTCTAATCATCCAGAGTTCCCATACTGTTGTAAACCAAATGGCCATGACCCCCTTCAAATCATTAAGAAAAATATTACCTTAATCATGTGATTCTTCAGGTTATCACACTCATGAAAAGCCATATATTATAGATACCTTTATCTATTTGCCAATTGATTAATTAAATCTAGTAGTTGGTACATAATGATGAAAGCTGCTAGCGCAAATAGACCACATGTATTATACCGGGGAGAAAACTGACCAACAACATACAAAGCAACAAGTTCTTATAAAATTTACACAGTAAAGGAAGTGATATAATACTACTATATTTTCTCATGCTAATAGAATTCAGCCAAATATTACCGCATAATGAAATTCCCAGAACCCTTAAAGTGAACTGAGTGGGGTCTTAATATAAGCTTTCCAAATGAATTAAAATCCAAAAGGTTCAATGCCCATTCATATCTCAGTTTGTTCTCATAAGAGAACTTTTAAAGGTGCCCGTGTTTGAACTTTGATTAAGCTTTAAAAGAAATTCTTGCGAGAAAAGCTCAATTTTTTTATTGTGTTGAGAAGTTATAATTAACTCAGGAAAAGCTTCTACTTTGCTTTATATAATTATTCATAACCATACAGAACATAGCTTCTATCCTACTTCACAAAAAGATATCTACAAAATAATCACTTTTTTAAGTTTAAATAGATAGACCCTAAATACAGTCTTATGTGATGACTATAATCAAAACAACCATGTCAAACAAAATATCTAATATATTTTACTTTCAACAAACAAGAGTTGTCCATATGAGATGAGGGATAGAGTTCCGATATAACTTCAACTAATTATTACATTCTTAATAAGTTATAATTCAACGGTTGAATTGACATTCTAATTATTGAATTATGTTTATGTATGAAGTATATGATTTTTTTGATTTGTGTCAAATTTTATTAAAAATCAAACAACTATATGCATATAATTAAAGAACTCTTATTTTCATATATTTCCCAAAAGCATATATTACAATAATTTTGTTATACATGAATGATGTATCAAATAATTTTAGATTGGTATAATTTTTTACACATGTAATCTATATGATATGAACTTTAAATCTAAGGATAGGTTTTAACAAATAATGAGTCACTAGAAAGTTATTGGTTTAAGGTTTATTAGTGGAATTGTGGTCGAATCAATATAGTTAAATATATATTTTAATAATATTTAATATATTAAATAATAAATTAATATGAATTTATGACAAATTTTATGATGTTTACTAAAATAATACATATTATGTCAAAAAAAACCATAATAGACTAATGGTAAATGCATTTATCAATACCTATTTATCAAAGGTTCAAGTCTTATATTAAGCATTTTGCTGCAATTTTCTTAGAATTTAATATAAACCGGCCCAACAAGTAAACTGCCGTGGTTGTTGATGGTCAACTTATTTGGATACAAACCCCGATTGGTTAAACCCCAAAAATACATCTAACGGTTACGATATCTTGAAATCTCGCATATTGTTTCTCCGTCTAAGACTTCTTTGTTACTAATTCATCTATCAGGTCCTCCACTAACATTTCCTCCCATGGGCTCTATTTTTCTACAACATCTTCTCTACCATCAACACCTTTACAACTTCTAATCATGACAAGGCAGTTTCCTTTGGGATTGGTGTGCATGTTGTTTAAAGTTTCTCCAACCTTAAATTCTGACATATGCTTTGTCATTGCTCACTTGATCTAATAGGTTTTTTTTTATAGAAGCCTTTGTATTTTTTGATTTATACCTTGTTTTTTTTCTGACCATTTAGGTACTGTACTTCCTTCACCATTTTTTAAAAACACTGCTTATTATGGTGTTTACCGTACAAATATCACATTGAAACACATGTTGATTAGTAGGTGGTGCCAAGTTAGGTAACTTCAATCTTCACTTAAACCATACACAAAGACATGTCTAAAGTGTCTTTGGTATACGAAATATTTTTTTTAATTTTTTTAATAAATGAGAATCTTATTTCATTGAAACTGTTTTTTTGTGTTAACCACATGTATCTTCCTTTGGAGGCAATTTTGTTTGGGTCAAGGCTTCTTGCCCCTCCTGATAAGTGTATTTAGTGGGGATGAAACTCAAGGCTTTTCTCACAATCTTAACTTATGTTGCCAACTGAGCTACAACTAATTGGTTATTTCATTGGAACTTTATTTTGTAAGATCATAATTAGTGAAAATGTTAAAATGTGTATGATATATCTAATTTTTTTTATGGAATGTTATTGAAGATAGCTATAAAATTTAACCTAATTGAAAAAACTAAGAGATCTTTTTACTTCAAAAAATATTTTTGATTTTCATTTCATGTTTTATTTTTAATTACACAATTGCCACGTGTTTTCCAAAGTCCATAATTTGTATAGGAAACAGTAAGATGAAAAAAAAGTTATTTTTAACATTTCAAGTATAAACTCTTTTTTATAAAAAATAAGTTGACAAATCTGTAATTAAAAATAAAAATAAAAAGTTAAGAAAAATCATGAAACCAAATGGCCTCTAAAATCCCCATCCATTAGATGAGAACATTTTTATTAAGAAACTTTATAACACATAACTAGATATTTTCTTGACCATCAAAATTTTGTGATCAATTTATGTAAAGAAAACCCGGTACGAAAACAACTACTATCAAGTTGAAGCCATAAAAGTAAGGGAAAGGGAACAACTCTAGAGTTCCTCCTATGTAAATCTCCTCATTAAGCCTTCCCAAGAGAAACATAACTAATCTTGTATATTGCGCGTGCATAGAAGCGTCTGAGTTTTGTAATTCAGTTATCATTATACTTATAAGTATTCGATTGTTTTTTATATGAAATAATTATATAAATATTTTAGTTAATAAGTACTCATTTCAATTCTTTTTATAAGATTATATTTCATCATGTTTCTGTTTAAAGACCAATTTTCAAAGTAGTATGGAGATGATAGGGTCCTTAAAGAATAAGACATTTGTTCTGGAGAATTGTAAATGTTGTTCTTCTAACAAATTATGCAAGGACTAGAAGTCATTTAGCTCAGGATAACAAATGTTTGATGTGCTCACAAGAATCTAAAAACTAAGACCATTGTTTTAGATCATGCAGATTTGCTAAAGATGTTTGGATACAGATTATTCCGGATAAGGCTAAAGATTGGTTTTTTAGTTTGAATTTTGAGGGCTAAGGAATATGCAAGGTAGTTCTATTCATCATTTGTATCAGTCATGGCCTACTCTATTGTGTTCAACCAAAAATGGATTTCGGACAAAGACTTGATCTCAAGTATGATGAATTCCCTTCATGTCTTTACCTCTCAGCAAACTTGGAGAAGAAACTAAATCTTGCAAAACACTGCCATGAGTGGATCCAAACCAGATGGACTCCTCCTCCCCCTAATTGGATCAAAATTAACAGTGATGGATCTCTAAATAGCTTTGTAATGGCTTCCTGTAGTGGTGTCCTAAGACAAGATGATGGAGGATTTATGTGTGCCTTTGTTTCAATAATGCAAACAGAACTCTTGGGGATCTTTAAAGGAATTGAATTAGCAAAGTCCAGAGGATTTAAGAACATCATATTGGAATTAGATTCAGCTGCTGCAATTCAATTGATTACTGGGTACATCTATGACCTTCATCCTTTGGCAACTTTGGTGAATCAAATCAATGAGGAATCAAATGGGCTAAAGATTATATGAAAGCATATTTTTAGGGAGGCTAATGCTGTGGCAGATGCATTGGCTTAACATGGGATATCCTTGGATTCTGAAAGGATTTTTGAATTTGCTCCTAGTTTCATCTCATATCATCTATTAGATGATCAAATGGTTGTTCTCTTTGATAGGCTGTAATTTGTTTATTTTTGTTGTTTTGGTTTCTTAATGTTTCTAGCTCCTTTATGTCAACAAAAAAAAATGACATCATTTTATGCATATTAAAAAATTATTAATATAGATAAATATATTAAATATGTCAATTATTTTGATCATACTTCTAAAATTACTTTTTTTTATTAATAAAGAAAGAAAAATAAATTTTGTAAATTCCATTAATATAAAAAAGATATATTTAATTAAGACATGTTGTAAAAAATAATAAATCCGCATTACAATTTACAAGGAGTCTAATAAAAAATAAGAAAAACTTAGAAATAAACTCTTATAAAAAATATGAAAAAGTATAATGTAACCAACTAATAAAAAAAATAATCCAAATAAAAAATACCAAATAAATCAATGTTAATCAAATAGCCAAAAAAATAAATTTAGTTTAATTTAATTTAGATATTGAATTCAAAGGAATTACATATAAAATTTATGTTTAGTTGGAATTGGTTGTGTGCTCATGTTTCTGACCTCTGTGTGAGTTACACCCAATTCTCTATCTCGAATTGGTGCACGGACAGCGAAGCACACGTGTAGAATGTCTATGGCACGTGTACTTTTGAGTCAAAGTTACTTTGTTTTTTGTTGGATCTGCTCATCGGTCAAACCTCACTTTCTTCACAATCACAATCCTCCTTATATCTTCGTTAATTTTTTTATCGGTTTTTTTTATATGTATCACATAATACAAAAATGCAACAGTTTGATTGAAATTATAATTAATGTTGTTATTCATTAATTTTAATGTAGGTTTAATATTATTCTTAACATTTTTTAATTTTTTATTATTCAAGATGTGTCTTTAAGTTATATAAAAAACCGATTTTTAATTACTCATTAAGCACATTCCTATTTGTAGCACTTTTTACATTGATTATTTTAAAAATAATTGGTATAAAATATGATGTTTATTACAATTATTTGAACAACTTATTTTTAAACGGTATTTTTATTACATCGATTATAAAAATAAGTAATATAAAAGATATTAACAAAAGACTAAATACATTTGTTGGTTGTTTGTCTTTTGAATTTATTTCAAGTTGGTTTCTAACAAGACACATGTTATAGTTTAATTAACTGATGAATTAATTTAAAAATTAAAAATTCTGGCAAGCATTGATGTCTTTGCCACTAGACCAAATACATTCTATTATATATAACATTCTTTTATCTAATTTACGGCTATTAAAAAATTTGATTAATTTAGTTAAATTATTATTAACTTTAATTACAAACAATTTTCTAGTTGAGAATACTATTTTTTATTCTTACTCGTTCTTTTTACATTAATTTTCTCTCTATTATAGTTAATGACTTATAATTCATATGAAAAGAAAAAGTTAATAAGGAGACAAATCAATTTTTGTGTCAGTCAATTATAATAGGAAAGATAAATATTTTAAGTGATATAATTCATTTATTATACTTCAGCAAGAATTATTCATTTAAAAAGGTATTTTAGTCTAAAAATAATTAATGACATGAAAATTTAAAAGAGCGTCTTGTATTAAGAAAAAAAAATTCTTAAAAAGGTCTTATAGCCAAGGGTAGAGATAATATATGTTAATCATTTATAAATATTTAATATATTATTAAGTGTTTACCTAATTTATTTTCAAGATTTACTTATCTCTATATTAACATCGAGGATAGTTTTAAAAATAACAAAAATAATCATTATATTCAATCTAGAATCTCTAAAAAACTATATTTAACTAAAATAGTTATATTTTTTATTTATTCAAGGTTAAGTAATTTAGTATTATAAAAGGATATACAAGGTTAGTCTAATAGTTAAAAAAAGATGAATTGAAAAAAAAAAGCTACAAGTGATGAGTTTAAATCATCCTATTAAAACTTCTAACAAAAATTAACAATTATCATAAAAAATTGAGTCGTTAAAGGAGTATTTAATTTTTAAACATGACATTAGTATACATATTAAAAAAATAAAATTTTTAACTTATTTTTTTTTAATTTCTTAATATGTATAACGTGACACGCATTAAAAAACAATGATTTCCCTATGATGGTAATACCCATCAAGATCTCATTCCCTTTTCTCCCTTAACTTTCTCCCACATTCTTTAATTTCCTATTAGGGGACGTTTGCTTTTCATATTCAGAAAGCTTTTTAATTTTATAAGAATTGAGTTTTCGGGGGTCACAAATCACCAGAAAAATCAAAATATTTTTGTTATGTGAAAAAGTTTCTTAAAATATTTTTTTTAAGAATAGCTAAAACTTTCAAAAATTGAGATTCCCACATGAAAAATTTTGTAAAATATAAAAAATTTTCTGAGAAAAATTAAATTCCCTAAATTAAGGGTATGTTGATTTATCAGTTAAAAAAAAGGCAAATAGAGTTTGGTAAAACTAAGAAAAAATCCTTAGCTCAACGAAGTTTTATTTATATCAAATGATAACGTAAAAGATCAATATTAACCATTAAATTTTTTAATTTTGTTAACTAAATGCACACTAAATTTACTTGGAAAAAAATATGGGAGTGAAGTGTAGGAACGTGTTCCATAGACATTGTGATTGTGGACACGTGCATGTGCAACCACCGAAGGAACAATGGCAGAGGCAACTCGGTCTTTGGTATTTCATTATGACCTGTGCATGTGACCACTTGACCTGCTAATCATGCCATTAACGATTAAACCAATCATCATTCAGGTCCCGTTGCTTTGCACGTGCGCTCATATTCTTAAATTTTAAATAGAAAAGAAGATATTATATATATATATATATATATATATATGTAAAATACAGAAAATGAAAGATATTGCTTTTTTTTATTATTCAGATGTTGATAATGAATGTTGGTTGGGTGCTGTTTATGTGCTTTTACTATAAAAATAAAGAAAAATATTAATTAGTATGATTAAAGAAGTTAAAGTATAATTTTTTATAATTTTTTACTTTTAATTATTTAAACAATGTTATTAAAACACTAGATAACATAAGCTTAAAAATAATTATTAATATAAAAAGTTAAAATATGTTTTAATCCTTTTAACTTGGAATTAGTTAACTGATTTTTGCCATCCCTACTTATCCAAATTCAACTTATTTAAATCTTGATTAATATAACAAAAGTTAAAGCATCTTTTGATCTTTTCAGATGGTAAAGGCTTTATGTAATTTAAATTTAAAAAGGAGGAATAGCCATGGAATATGTATTATGGCACATGATAGTATAATGATTATTGATAAATTTCATGATGCAAAGTTTCTGTGTAATTATATGAAGCGTGAAACAAATGGTTATTCAAAAACAAAATAGGTGAGTTGGTTGTGAGTCTTTTCACGTGTATTTAATTTCTGTCGAAATGAAGAAAGTCAAAATTAATCATTGAGATTATATAAGTCACATGTTTTAAATATCTGAAATTTTAAAATATTAATTTAGTCCGTAATTTTAAAAAAGATATTCGATTTAATTCATTTTAAGTGTAAACGACAATAAATAAAATTAAAATGAAAGACATTTTATGACATCGATAACTAATTTCATATTTTAAGGAATTATAAGACATGATTTCAATGACCAGTTTATATTAGACTTGAATTTGTTTGCCTATCTAGAATTTGTCTCAACTTTTATTTTTTTTTTACTTTTAATGTTTTTATGGTGTTGTGATTTTTTTAGGAATTATTGTACGGTCTTAAGGTTTATTACTACTATTATTTTTATATGGGTCATGTGTAGTGTGTCTGCTATGTAAGTTGATTGTTTTTGTGCTTCATTCTTTTTTTCATCTATCAAATGGATCTATGATGAAAAAAAGACAGCAACCATGTTAAATTAAATAATGCACAACTAGGTAGCTTATTTCCAGAGATGTCCCCTGCTGTCCAGATTTAATACTAAGCAAATAGGTAAGCTTTTGTGGTGTAAAATATAGTCTGCAACTGCATTAGCATATTTATTTCTGGTAATGACTTGCATTACAAAAACTTTTCACAAAAACTCAGACAACTAACATGAGCTGTCTAAATTTGTTTCTTTTAAGAAAAGTTTTAATTTACAGTAACACATTTTTTCTTAAAGGGGGATAAAATTCATTAACCAACAAAAGGAACATCACAGATTCACAATACAAGAGAGGCTCACAAATTTCAAGATAGGAATTAATCCATAATCCCTCAAATGCAAGCTTTGCAAGACAATGAGCAATAGAGTTATTCTCCCTATGAGTAAAAATAACAAGCAGAAGAAAAAACTGAAGTTTTACATTCCAGCAAAACATCAGCAGAATACGATTTAATTCCACAAGACTTGTTCAAAAAATAAAAGCCCATTTGGCCCAAATAGCATAGAGTAGAGAAAATCTCCCATTTAATCCAACCAATTGGAGTATCATTTCTTTTGGATCAATTCGAATTTCAATTGAGACTCAAACCACAACACTCGAACAAACTCATTATATAGTTAGCAATTGCTTGGGTCACTCTAGAAAATGCTTTCTCCTTCCAACCCATTAATTTCTTCCATACCGTATCACAGACAAAAGTAAATATTTTGGTCTTCGATTTACCTATCTGCGTAGGAAGCCCTATATGTTAAACATTATTGCACATGTAAAATTATAAATTCTTAGGCTTGTCCTCTTTAATTCCACAACTCCCCTTCTTATTGAATTTTCCTACATATAAATTCAAAAAGAGTAGACTTGCTGGTTAGTCCCTTAGATAGTATTAGTTAGACTAATTCATCTCAAAGAAATCTAATTAACCTTGGCTTTAAATAGGTATTTAAGGCTAATGACCATGTTTTCAGAATCAAATTAGTTATTGAACCAGTGAAAGTATCGGTTTAGGAATCACTAGTTAAACCGGTACTAATAAATTATTGTTATTATTATTTTATATATTGAAATAATAATCGATTAGACCAAAATAACATAATATTTATAAAAGAAATTCAATAAGTGTATTAGAATTTAAACGTTACACAGTAAGAAAGATTTAAAATAGTATAATCCTACCATAATATGATTAAAAAGTCCAAAAAATACTAGTTCAGACCAAGTAAAATAAAAAAAGAAATGTTAATTTTGTTTGATGTACAGGTTCTACTAGTGTGTTTTTACAAACCACCACACTAAAAACATTTCTAAAACATAAAAAAAATTATATCGCAAACCAGTTATAACCAGTTTCCCGGGTTTTGACTAGTTTAATAGGTAACCAGTTTGGTTGTAGTTCCGGATTAGTGAAGACCCCAGTTCCCGCAGGTAACCTGTGAACACGTGTTTTAAATGGTTTTTTTTAATCCATAATCCACATTAAAGAAGGTTAAATAGACCGACCTATAGGCCGAGACCGTATATCCAACTCTACGAACCCATCTCGCGTCTTTACTTTTGTTGTTCGCTGTATGTTTTCCATATTAAGTACATGTTATCTCGTTAACCTTCCCTGAAACACAAAACTTTGTTGAAGTACATTCTCTTCCATGGTCCTCACTTTCCTTAACTTTCAAATTTAGAAGCCACTTACTTTGCTAAAGAAATTGTAAAACTCATATGCAACATCTAAACTTGGGAAATCATATGCCCTAAGATCATTGGCTGACATGTGAACGAAATCAACATCACCAAACTGCTCAACCCGGTCAATTTGTACTAATTTTTAAATCATATCTACAAACTCTTCTCCCATCCCATTACATGTATCTCAGTCACTACAATATTGCTGTATGAGAGGAAACATCTTCTCCATTTGGAACATTGTTCTCTTCATCAAAGTCCTCATACCCAACCTCTGTATCTTCCTTCCATATATGATCTACAAGCATTGAATTCTCTTATTGAAATGACATCAGGAACCCCAAACGATTTCACAAACAATCAAACATTAATCGGGCGCATAACACAACATACACAAAAAAAATTGGTTTTTATACTTGTCTGGCGAAAAACTACGACCCTTTCAGATAATGGAAATAAATCATTGACAAGTGAATAAATTTTAACGTAGCTTCTGCACTAATTGAGATTCAACATAAAACGACCAAATTAATTAGGTTCCAACGGTGGTGTCTCGATCGAACTGCTACCTTGTTGGAGGTGTAATTAGCATTCATAATAGACCTGTTGCATTTCTTAATTGCCCTTCCCCCAATAAAACAAGTGTGCTTTCAATTTTCAACATATTAATTTAATCAACTACACCTACAACCCACTCTTCCGATGACACAGCACAAACTTGATTTCAATCCTATGCCAACAACATGCTAAAATCGTTTAAATGTAATAATGCCCACCACCACCATGTGGATAATACTCTTTCGTTTTCTCCTCACCAAAATAGAAACGGAGTCGAGCATGGGAAGACAAGTTTTTTTCTTTTATGGAAAGGACATGGGTTTTTGTTCTATCTACCTTCACAACAATCAACAACAGTTACTTTAAAAAGGTAAATGGCCAATGACAAATTACTATCCTGGTTAAAATAGCTTTGCCCATGTCCTTTCGTTGTTAAACATTTAAAAGACAGCATAGGTACTTGATGAGTCAAACCATAAAAAAAAAGTTAAATCTTATATACTATTTCCTATCCATAAGAAATCTTCATTTTCCCATGTCAAATACCCTCAAAGTGAAGTAGAAAATAAATAAATTAGTAAATGATAAGTCACCATAACTTCTACATGGTGACATGTGGTAAAGAATGTTTATCCTAAACTATATTAATGTATGTCGAATGATATTATATATACATTAGGGATGAGAATATATAAAGTTAAGTCAAACTTTACTTAAATTAATCTGATCTATTTAAAAAATTTAAGAATCTTTAAAGTCTAAACTTAACTTGACCTTTTACTTATTATAGACATTTATTTTTATGTTTAGTCTAATGCTTATAAAAGTTTGGCCTAACCTATTAGCCTATTTTAAAAAAAATTGAAGGGGTGAAAGAAGAAAAAAAAACGAAAATAAACGAGATCGCTATAGAGGCCTGGATTTCACTTTTTGGATTTGCAAAACAATTTGTGAGTACATATAACGAGGGTTGAACCTAGTACCAATCAAACACATAAAGCATCAAAACCATTAGGACAATTACTTCCTTACTTTAGATAAAGAATGTTATTATATATTATTCTTTCTATTATTTCACTAGTGTTTAATATTTTTACATAAAATAAAAAATATATATTTGTATAACTAAAAATAAAATTATTAATTTTAATATATTAAATTATATATATTTTATACATTAATATTATATATATATATATATATATTAAAATATCATATCCGCTATAAAAATTTAATCCAAAAAAATTAGAATAAAAAAATAAATAAAGATGAAAGGATGCTAACAGAATAAAAAATAGCCCAACAAAGAAGCTGTATGGGTTTGACATTACCAAAACAAAAAAATTGTAACGTTACTCAATAAAAAGGAAAGAAGGGATAGGCTTCTTTCGTCGTAACTTTTCACAAAAAAAGAAAAAAAATGGCCCAAGAACCCCCTTCCACCTTACTTTTAAAAAAATATTTTTAAATTACCATTTTGGTCAAAAACTCCACTTTTGAGATTGCACTAGTAATGAAGTTAACAAGCACAAATTATTTGGAATCGTATCAAAACGGTTTAAGTTTGAATTATAGGTGGTTGTGATGAGATTGAGAAGGTAAATAATTAAAGATCAAATTGGATTAAGACGGTTAAACGTTTACCTCATTCCTTCATAGACTCAAAACCATAGGTCAATCCGAGAGTGCACTCCTCCATCAAGTTTGAAAATACAAATACAATTTTGAATTCAATCATAATGGAAAACATAAACAAAAGACAAAATGCAAGAAAGTAGAGAAAGCAAATTCTCAAATTAAAACTGTAAATTAATGCGTGAAGGAAAAGTGTGCGAAATTCCTCAATTAAGTGTTTATATAGAGACAAGAAGGTTAAACCTAATTCTCAACCTAAAATAATAAGTTCTGAAAATTTATGAGCTACAAAACATAATTAAGCCTAAATCCTAAATGAAAACTATTCAACAAATGAGGTGTCCACGTAAAGCTCTTTGAGTAAATTTTCTTACACCACGAGAATCACTGAAAACTTTAACTACATCAACAGTTATGACCAAATTAGTGAACAGAGGTCAAAAACTCTAAAATACAATAATTAACTAGAATTACGTGTCAAAAGGTCACGCTAAAACATAACATGATCCATCAAAGTCAAAACCATTTTAGTTGTGAAATTGAATTTTTTTGTTAAATGTTTTTCAACATAACAATAAGGAAATAATATATAATCATGACACATATAATTAATTGATTATTATATACACAAAATTAAATTAAATATTGAATATAAATGTTAAGTGGATGGAAAATTTAATTATTACTACCTCTAATTCAAATATAAGCAAATTTTAATAGAATTGTTTGGTTCCATAATATAAGTAAAATTATATTTTTTCAATGTCATTCAATGTTTGTCTACCAAATAAATTAAAGTAAGCTTAACTAAGTGTTCCCAGCAAAATTTTCCAAGATTTGGATTTAATCTTTAGATACAAAATAAGTTACGATTTGGTCTTTAAAAATGTCATCGGGTCTTACAATTTCACTCTTATGGTTTTACTCATTTATCCCCTGAGTTGGTTAATTAATCCCGAGTCTCTCAATTATGTGCCAACACCCACTAAGAAACTACCCTAGAGAGCACTATCACTATATCCTAAGGAGCATTAAGTTCAAACAAGCTTAATTATGAAATAAATCAATTGTTGGAAGTGTTTTAGTTAAGAAACCAAGTACCCATGGTCCTATCACCATATTTGATACTATTCCTAGATCAACATACTAAGAAAAGAGTAATCCTAGTTGATTAGGTTAAGTTAAAGAATGACTAGTTTCCTAATTTAGTGACATGCAAGAGAATAACATATCGTTCATAGTCAAGAAAGAAAAGCACTTATGTCACATTATGCAACTTATTCAATAATAATCCAAAATATGGGTTAAAAGGATTACATCAAAGAGAATCACCTCGTCCCTTAAGTCTAAAAGCCTAATTACTCATGTTCATAGAAAAGAAAAAAGTAATTAAACTAAACATAGAATCTATTCCATAAACAAAGATAGAAAACCACCCCAGATGCATGATTTGTATAGAAAGATAGTGATTCTTCTAATCACGGATATCTCTTAGTTTCTCAATGCCCCACAACTTGGAAAAAGATTCCATGTGAGAGCTCAAAAAAAGGGAAGGAAGTGGTGGATGGGGTGATGGTTGCCTCTGTCCTAAGTCTTACATTCCCTTATCTCTGTTTCTATCACGAAGGTTGTTCATTTGCTAATGTCAACTCTATTCAATTAGGATTGATTCAAGGTGTAAAAACCCTTTAAAATTTAATGGACTAGGCCTATCATCGCACTCAAACAAAGGCTATGCTTAACTCAATGCATAAATTCTTCCAAATCCATACATGATCGTGCTTAATTGAGCATGAGCCATGTTCAACTTTGTTTCTTAGCTTGTTTGCTCATTTGATTCACCCTCTTTGGTCTTTTTTTGTTTTTTTTTCTAAAGCTGGGCTCTAAAGTTATTTTTGCACCAAAAATGGAATGGTGTAATAAAATGGTATAATAAAAGTTTATCAATGCTCTAAAGCCTCCATAAATGGAATGGTGATGTTCAAACCACCTAGAATCTCCACAACTTAATGGAATTTCTCTCTTTTCTGCTTCTTGGATGGACTAAAAGGATATGTCAATTTTCTAGATAGTGATGGTGGATTATACTTTTTTTCTTTTTATTTTTTCTTACTCTCTTTTTCTTTTCACTCTCATCCTTATTTTTGTTCTCCTTACTTTTTATTTTCTCTTCTTTCTTTCCTTAAGTCTTATTTTTCTTTTCATCTTCATCCTCATCTTTATCTTTTTCTTCATCTTTTTCTTCTTTTCTATTTTTTTCATCCTCATCCTCAATCTTTTCTTCCTTAACTATCCCTTTAATTACTTTACCACTTCTAGTGATGATGGCATTACAATGCTTCTCGGGGTTCGGCTTAGGTTGTGTAAGTGAATGTGCTCGTCTGTTAATCAATAACTTGCTTAGATAGTTGGCAACTTGAATCTCTAAATATTTTATGGATGTATCAACATTCTTTTGGTTTATCATGAAGGAGTGAATGAATTGAGTGAACATGTCCTTCAATCTAGAGATTTGATCAAGTTATTATCGAGGTTAGGGTTGGGGTTGCTATTGAGGTATTGGCTTAGTAGAGGGTCTAGGTCTAGTTTTATTCCATCATTTGCCTTGGTTATTGCTCCTCCAGCCTTGTTGATAATTGGTGTTGTTGAAGGGGTAACCACCAGACTGCTTACCTTGGTTGCCTATATAATTAACTTATTTTGGGCTACATAAATTAAAAGAGGTCAACCTCCTCAAGATGGAAGAAGAACCTCCCCCACATGGGAGAGTAACAAAGACGACGCACTAGGTTCCTTTTGTAAAGAGAGAGCAGCTGGGGTTCCTTGAAAAAAATTGTTCTATAATCTATCAACTTATGTTATTGTTATACATGACCTATTGCCCCTGCAAACTAATATTACCCATGTCCCTTAAAATAAAAACCTCTTAAGAAATTTCTTTAGTTCTCAGTATACGAACTTTATCACAAAGTCAACAACATTAATTAATTTTTCACAGAAATACCTTTATTAGTTATTAATTACACATTAACTAAATAAAAAAAGAATAAGATTTATGAGTCTCATGGTACTTTTAGAAAATCAATACAATTCATAAACAAATTAAATGACTCTAATTATATTAACAAACTTTTCTTAAAAGGTAAAATTAGTTAAGAGATTCTTATATTAAGAGATAAATGTAGTATATAAGAAAAATACTTATATCCCCTCCCAACTGCTTATAAGTAAATTTTGAGATATTTTTTTAGTTTTAAATATAAACAAACGTATCTTTTTTAAATGTCATTAAATGTTTATATAGCAAATATGTTCTTCTTGAAAGACAACTAAATTCTTTATGTAATAAATAAGATCAAAGGCACTTTAAACAAATACATCAAATATTTGATAACATTGATGTAATGAAAAACTTTTAATCAACTTTCTTAATCTATGTGAAATTAGTCTGATTTGCTTATAATAAATACCAAATGAAGTGTGTTTGTGTGTGTGTGAGAGAGATATTCAATTACAAGAAACAAGGAACACATTTGTGGCAAAAGAAATTAAAGAGAAAGCTTCACCTTGATCTTTCAAGCAAGATGTTTAGATATTTAATTTAATACTAGAATCAATAGTATTTTATGGATATGATTAATCAATGCCTTAAGTATTATTTGAAAAATAAAAAATAGAAACTTTTTAAAAAAATTATATATTAATTACTTAAGAATTAGGATGAATGAATATTAATTTTTTTAAAATATTTTTTTCCTTAATTAATCAATACCCTAAGAAATTTCTTACCATTTTCTTTTCATTATTTTGCTACACGTATGAAGTAGCTTGATGTAAATTAATCATTTTGACTCGCCAAGGCACAATTTCCCATGGTTCATTTCATTTAGTTTCACAAAAACCTACATGTTAAATTCTTTTCAGGTCAAAGAATTCGCCAATGAAAGCCTTGAATAATATACACCACCAATATGAAAATAATCCTTGGAGTAATGCACTATCTGATGGTTCTTCCTCCTCTTTTTAAGACACAGTTTGGTCCATCATGTACTCTCCGATTAAATCCTTCCTTATCAATGTTATGCCATTTGCTCTTATGCCCGATCATTCAAGTACATCAACAAATATCTCTATGTTTCCTTGATGATTCTGAGTGATCTCGAAGAACACAGAATAGAGTGGACGCTGTTTGCTTCTCCCAGTGTTCTTAAGCCCTATGCAGTCCTCAATGTTAAATTTTGTTTGTAAAGTAAAATAAGAGATTATTGGTAGAGAAAACAGAACCTAATCCTTTCAAGTGAGGTATCTATAGACTTTTGAACTAATCTATATCACAGTTTTAAGATGCATGCATCTAATTTGAGCAACCAAACACATGTTTTTGCACAATAATTTACCAATCAGGGGTAATGTGATGATTACTTTTCTGTTGATTCCCCTTCATTAATGCCAATCATTTCAGCAATCAAAGCCTTGAATGGTTAGGCCAAAAATATGACAGTGATCCATCACGTAATGGAGTGGTTGATGGTTCTTCCTCCATTGTTTGAGATTCCTCCATTGCATTGCTTTGAAAAACCTTCTGATTAACTCCTCTCTCTCCAGAAGCTACCTTATTGGTGTTATCTTTTGTTGATTCAGGGTCCTTCAAATATGGCACTACATGCTTTTTCATATCCTTCTCAGAGATTCCCAGATGCCTTCCTGGAACACTAATGAAGTGAACTTTGCCGGCTTCATCTAGAGCTCTTAAGCCTATCCAATCCTCAACGTAGAGTTCTGTCTGCAAAGCAAAATTAGGTAGTAAAAACGAAACCAGACTTAAACAACTAGTTCATAGTAAGTTGATCATAAAAACAAGCTTCACTTTTAATAATAATAAAAAAGTTCAGTTTATGGAATTAAAAAATGGTTGCCCAAATCTAAAAACTAGTTGGAAAGACTTTGTGTGTGCGTGCATGTGTGCTACTTGGAACATAATCGTGAGCTAAGTCTGAGAAACCAAGAGCATATGCAAGCCATTCAACAATCAATTGTTCAACATTTAATTTTTTTAAATACAATCATGTACATTTTTAGAAATTAAATTTCAATTCAACATAAGCTGCATGCTAGCCATTTAGTTGCAAGATGTCAGTGTAACTACTGCATTTGCAAGTTGTGCTCTTGCTGTGGTTTGGAATCTTTGGGTGCATATTTTCCTTGAAATCTATTTTGAGGAAATTATTTTTTTTCCAGAAATTCTCTCATGGAGTTGTGAGCAAAAGCTGACGTTTTGGAGTTTAAAACTGATTTTTTGGGATAAAACCAGTTTTAAAACTGGTTTGGGGGGTTTAGAACTAGTTTTAAAACAAAATTCAAAGCTTGTTTTGGTTAAAACTGGTTAAAAACCAAACAGGTTTTGAAACCTGTTATAAAACAAGTTTACAACAAAAACCAAACTACTTTTAAAAAAAGAGAGTAGTTTGGTTAAACATACGTTTTTACTACTTTGGTTTGGTTTTTCACAAAACCCAATCCATGAACACCAATTCTTACAAGTCTTAATCTCTTAATGAATGTTTCCACCCTTCTTCTATTTGTATCTAATTAGCCTCGTCTGACTAGTTACCTAACCAATAATAACCTAAACTCCTTTTATTTTACCCTTATATCCCCACTTAAACAGATAACAGAATGTGTAAGGAAGCAACATCATTGATATCGTTTAATAGATGTAAGGAAAAATCAAGAGTAAGGCAACTTATATCACAGGCAAAGATCTATTCATGTTGAATTAAGGACCATACCTCTTGTGGTGGTAAAACTGGTTGGAAGAAGCCATCTGGGTAAAATCCAAACCAGGAAGTTTCCTTTGGAATTAAAACAGTGTCATGCTCAAACTGTTTAAAACAATAACAAATATATAAGTTTTTCTCGTGAAGTCAGCTGGCAGATGCACTTATTCATAATAATCTCAAAGAAAAACACCTTTAGAGAACTTACCATGATAAGTACCAAATTCTGCAAGCTACTAAATCTTTCCTTGTAAGTGGAATTTCTATGATCTGGTATTTCATTATTAAGCTTTGGGAGAAATCTACAGTTCTCCAAATATTTGGGTATGGCCTGAAATAAAAATTGATATTAATGTGAAGGTTTTAAGCAAAATTTAAAGCAAACTATATCTAAGATACATGAATAGTTGACTAGAATAAAATAGGCTCAGTAGTACCTCCAGTCTCCGCTGCAGAAAAAGATATCCGTAATTGGGAGCTAAATAAACCAACCAACAAGAAATGACTTGGGGTTGTTTGATTTCTGTTTTCATTTCTTGTTTTTAATTTTAATTACAAAATTGTTATCCTGTTCCTATTTCCAAAACTTTATACAAGAAACACTAAAAATACTAAAAACAGGAAATGAAAACAGAAACCAAACAGACCCTTATACTGCTCAATTTACACCTCAAAGATAAATAAGCCATCGGTCAATAATACTCAACTTCTTTTGAATTGGGTAATACTCACATTTGGTAATTTAAGATATCCACTAGGAGCCAAGTGTTCCTGCAATATTTTAAGATTGAGGTATGTGAGAGACAACAATGTGAGTGAAAACTAATGGTAAGTGCCAACAAAATGAGAAACTAAGTAAGCACACCCTGATATGTTACAGAAGAAAAAAGTAAAATTGAAAAATAGTAAAGAGGGAAAAAGAAAAAGAAATAGAAGATAGAGATGAGATGGATACTTGTACGTAGCTACTATAAATCTCTCCCTTGATGAGGTTGTCTGCAATGATGCATAAGATACTTGACTGTTGCAATGAAATACCATTCAACAACATTAGAGTTAGACAAAACTCTCAGAATTTCAATACAGACCGATTTAAAGAGTGTTGGAAGCAAGTAAGGATTTGGGTATAATGGAAAGGGAAGGAAAACAGAATAGGGAGAAAAGAAGTGACCCGGAAAGGGAGGAAGAGGACCAGGACTCTAGCGTATCCTGGATTACCTTTGTTGTTTTGTTTTTGCTTTGACAATTTCACACTTATCCCTGTTTACACTTACTGCTATTTTCCTATATTAGTGGCTCAAGTTCAGTAAGTAATACAGATAATCATAGCATTTGATTCTAGCTCTAACGTTACACAAATATTCCCTCTATCATTTTGGACCTTATGGAATAATTGAAGTGGTGACTGATTCAATGGCGTGGTGCCAGTGCAAAGTAAATTGATAATATAGCTTGTGGTATTTCCAAAATCAGTACTACAAAAAAAGAATTATAAAGGAATCATGTTGGAAAGCCATAATGATACTCACACCACAGAGGGGAACTGAAGCTGTACCAGCATGAGGGCCTGCTAAAGAGATGAAGTTTTTAACCTGTTCCAAAAATAAGAAATAACAAAATTTTGTAAGTTGACAATGAAAGGATTTAGAAAGGGAAAATACACACAGAAGAACAATACTGAGAGAGAGAGAGAGAGAGAGAGAGAGAGAGAGAGAAAGGGAAAGAGACAGATATTTACACATATGCAAGAAAGAAATGAGAACAAAAAGGAACTAAATTAATATACCTTAAAGCACATGAAGAGCATTTCCATTTCTATCATCATAACAAGTTATCAAAAAAGGCTAACCTACACCCTCCAATTGTAAATGGAGAAAACATGTAAAAGTATAACAACTACGCATTTGTCAGAATCAATTCTCTTAACTTTCCGAGCATTGGTCAAGTTTTCCTTTGGAGTGAATCCTGAACTTCAAAGTAGCAAAATCCAATAATTTGAGTCATTGCCTCTACTGTATTTCTAGTTATTTAGTTCTGAATATGTACGAGTGCAATTAAGAATGGAATAGATAGAAAACAGATAAAGCAACAAGCTTAAAAGTTAACAGAAAGAAGAATAATTGCAAATGCAAAATTATAGATTCTTACAGGAGGCGCTCCTTCACAAAATTCCACCACACCTCGACCAATTAAATTTCCCTGTAATATGATAAATTCGAGAATGAAGCATATAAAATTAAAAATTATTAAAAAAAGTAATAACTGGGATGAATTATATAATTGACTAGGCAATGAACATCCCATGCACTAACAAAAGAAAAGGATTGGAGATTGGTAATCTGAAAATAATAGTATCTCAATCCCTCTTTTCAGTAAAAACAAGTCATTAATGAAGTGAAATGTTTCTATCACAATTTCTGGAAACAGAAATGTGTAAACAAAAAGTGATGACATCATCGGTGCAGACTGTGCCATATATTTTCCAAAGGTGCTTGACTTATCAAGCCTTTACAGAAGACAATAAACAGCATTTTTTCATTGAGCTTGAGCCTTAAGAACTGACACAAAAATATCAAGGCTGTAACTACAGGGGCTGGAAGGATTCCAATAATTAACTGAAAGGAAAGGAATGGTGATAATTGATATTCACCACAAGGAGATGATTGATGAGGCTGAATGATGACCATCATGATGCCATAACATTACTGGATGACTTTGAAACTAAAAAAGATTAAGAACCTTAATTCAACATCAAATTTTACGGCAAATGTACCTGAAAAATAATACCACTAACCAACATAGTTTTGTCAACATAATTTCCATACTTTGTAAACACCATGTAACATTTATTTAAAGTTTTACGAATGTCAAACGCTCTCTAAGTAGAAAAATGATTAGCATCCAATGGCACTCCAAAGAAAAAAATGATGACAATATGCACAAACATAAACAAAAGGAAAATTAAAGGAAAATCTCATTCTCACGGTTTACCTGGGAGAGCCCAACAATGTTGTATCCCTCCTTCAGTTCTTCCATTTGCTTCACCTGTACATGGTGTGAAACAGAGTAGCCAGATCAAATCAAAAGCCTAGTAAGAAATGTTACCGCAACACTGCAGCAATCTTTTTATCACCTTTTCGCAAACAATCTCAGTCTGCAGACATGTTAAACAAAACAGGTTAGAAATATTTAATACCCGCAACACCTTTAACATAACAAATCCTTCTGAACTATTATTACCTGTTCTTTCAAAGGCATAAACCATGAATCCCATGAGCCATTGCCTACCTCACTGAAGAAACAGGGAACCTTTATTAGTCATGAAAACCAAATTAGAGCCCCTACTTTCTGAGTGTAAAATGTTAGGAAAAAGGCTAGAAGGAAATTAATATTCAAAAGTTATGCAAGCATACACACAATATCCTTCAACACCGGCGAAAATGCTCAATTGCTCGGTGAATCTTTTCACTCCACGGTGAGAGCACTGATCCGAAATTCCTGTCACCACAACAATCATCATAATTTATAAAGCTTACTAAAAAAGAATGTCAAACCAAAAACAATATTCAAATATAACCAGGCAGTTCAGAGCTTCAAAAAAAAAAAAGGGAAAAAAAACATCGAAAACAAATAATTAAATGAAATTTTCAGACAACAAGATGCTGCTGCACCCCTCTAAAATTGGAAGCAGATGTGGCAGCAAAACGAATTAGGTTACCCAAATATATTTTGTTAAGTGCGATACACTATAATTAATTAACCAAATTACAACTAGAGTGAAACAAGACACTTGAACGAATTAATCTATATCCACTAATCAATTACCATTTACCATATTTACACAAGTAAAAGACAAAGACATCTTCCAGGAAAGGGTCATTACATAGCATGAAACGGAAATCTTTAAAAAACGGGGGTGGGGAGACATAATTACTCACTAAATAATACAGTAAGTAACAACCAAACACAATCCTTAAGCTAGGAGTAGTGAAAAAGCAACAAGAATACAGTGGTCAGAGAAAAAACATGTTTGAAACCAAACAAAAGAAAGAAAGAAAGAAAAAAAGAAAGAAAGAAATGAAAATACCATGAATGACAATAAAGGGTGTTGAGTGTGAGACGGAGAAGATGAAAGAGGTGAAGATGAAGAAAAAGGATAGGGAAGGAAGTGCCATCACCGTTCACCCAGTCAAGCCTACACGAACTAATGGAGAAACTTATACTACCTGTCTCGTGATTTCTGTATGGCTTGCTATTGGTGCAACGCAAAACAAGAAAGGCATTAACTCCCTTTTTTTAATGAAAAACGTATTGTTTTTTTAAAGTATATTTTATATATGTTATTGTTACAATATCAATGAAAGAAAACGTTTTTTTATTAATAGTGCAAATTGCAAAAATAATTATATATGGGGCTGTTTTGGAAAGTTTTTTTTATGTCTAGAGTCATTATTTACGTGTCGTACGTATAAAAGACGACACCTATGTCGCATGAGAAGAAGACGATACTATGGGGAACACGCTATCCAAACGACACAACCTATGCCTCAAGTGACAGAGCCTTGGGTGGTGCACACTATCCAAACCACATAGTTCGCGTGAAAACTGTGGTGCATGTGGAACAGATGACACACTCACGAGGCCCACATTCAAACGTTCTGCTCTTCTTCCTTCCAGCATTTTAAGTCCTCGCCACGGAGACAAAAACCAACTAGTAGGGTCCCTTACACATTGTCCTTTTTGTTGCATTTTGTGATTCTTAAAGTTGTCATTTTCTTCTAACATCACATTTAGCTCAGCATTTAAGGTAAATAAACTTATTTATTCCATGTTTATTTTAAATAAAGTTGTCATTTTTCTTCCAACATCACATTTAGTATGTTTTTTTATAGTTTTTATGTGGGTGTTTTATGATTTTTTTAGTTGGTTGTGTTTTCATGCTTTAGTGATTGTTTCTTTAAGTAATCTATTAATTGTTGTTAAGTAATGCAATTAGTCAACGTGAACGATGAAATATATTTATTTTAGAAATTTATAAATATAATTTTATCTAGGTAATTTTATTTAGGTAATATTATAGGTAAATGTTGTTTAATTTTTAAAATGATATATGACAGAGTAATTATTTTATAGAAACATATAATGAGCTATAATTTCAGATAGGTTATTTTATAATTTTAATTAAATATTATGGTATAATTATGCTAAATGAAATAGTTATTTAGAGTTTGTATCAGGTAATGAATATGTTATGTAATTGTTAATTTTTAAAATATAATATAAAATAATAATTAATTTAGTGCATTAATTATTTAATAAATTTTGATAAGGTTATAATTACTTTAGGGTTTATTTTAGAGTGACATATTTTTTTATTTATTGACATTTTTTATTTAGTGACATATTTATTTATTTTCAGTGAGCTAAGCAATTTTTAATTTTTAATTGTTAATATTTAAAAAATGTTCTAAAATACTTTTAATGTTCATAATATGTATTTTTTAATGCAGAATGACTGAACAGAGGTCAATAAATTCCGGACCATTGGATCCATCTTTGTTAACGTTTCAAGAGAAACATGTATCAATACATGTTTGGAATGGATGACCTGACCGTATACTGAATGTGAAGAAAGCAGTTCATACGAGGAATGAAATACCAGAAGCAATTATACCATAAGCAAAATGTCTGCAAACCACTAGTATTTTAGATGGTACAAGACCTGTACTAGAAGATGTGTAACAAGACAAGGGGCTACAAGGATATGCGGTGAGGATTTTAAATTTTGCATGTAAGTTTCTTTATTTTATTAATTGTAAAGGTATTTGTATCTGTATTTTGTAACATGGAGAGTTTTTTGTTTTCAGTATGATGGTCTGGAGGTTATACAATATCTATCATCACCGGAGGGTCACAACCCCTCAAAGCCTTTTGCTTTCGTATTGGATTTAATTTGGAAGGAGACAGAACATATTAATAATGTCAATGAATGAAGAAGACAGGATCTTAAAAGCTAGAGTGCATGCACCTATGCCCACAGAGGAGGCACCATATGTGGAGGTAAATGTAGACATGCCCGACACTCGTGTGGAATGCGAAATGATACTTCATCGGAGAATACGAGAGATAGACGAACAATTTATTATATCAACCATGCCACCTCGAAGGACAGAGCATTACTTTGTTCCTTTGTAGCAGCCTCCGACCTCACCATGGCCAACCTACTACTTTCCATCACAGTCTATGCAGTAGCCGATGAGCACGAATGAATACCTCAACCCACATATGTTTGGGGATGTGGTGCCACTATTCTTCATAGATTTCGAGGGAAGTTTCCATTCAAGTCAACTTGTAGGTGAGCCATCTTCCTCTTATGTACTCGAATCATCGGCAGTAACACCATCTCTATATGTCCAAAATTTGATGACCCCAATAACATCTCTACAACACCACCAGGGACTTGATATAGGTAGTTTATATGGATTAGTACCCTAGAAGTTTCATTTGAACTGAGTTTCATTGGATACTGGCCACGCTCCTCAACAAGTTGTAGACCTCGTGGACGAACAACAAATTGAGGAACAGGTTGATTATGTTCGACGTAACCCACCTAGGGCCAATCATGGAATACCAAGGCCTTGTTTCCTATCCCCAAATGCACACCACAGGCGTCACTAGTTGTATGGTTTATGTTTTCATTAAGTAGTTGTGATGGTTCGAAGAACAAACTTAGAAGGGGGTTGAATAAGTTTGTTCACCATTTTTAAATGAAAAATGATATTTAAATGTTAATGCGATTAGCACAATGGAGTAAACTTTTACGAGATGGAGAGCGTTCGTGAGAGAGAGAGAGAGAGACTTGAGTAAAGGGTAGGGAAAGAGAAAAACACATAAGAGATTTATACCGGTCCACTCCCAACGAGGAAGCTACATCTAGTACCTTCAAACTTGAAGGATTTCCACTATGTAAAAGACTATTTACATAAACAGCATAAACCGTTCCTTTGTGTATTATTGAATCCAGCCACTCATGGCTTAAGCATAGACCGTGCTTCGAGTATTCTTGACACCGGTCACTCTTGGCTCACTGAGTATTCTTTTGCAGCACCCACTCCTGGGGCAGACCCAAATATTCTTTCAAAAGCCTCTCTAGACCAGGGTATTTCCTGTCGCGACTGGGTTCGCGGCAGCACGGCCGACCCTCGAAAATGAGATAAATCAGAGTAGGGAGTCGCCACCAACGTTTTTATCCATAGGAAAAACATTGGAAAAAACTTTTAACAAAGAACTGGTTAAAATGTGAGATTCAAGTTCGGGAGTCGGTTACGAGTAGGGAAGGTATTAACACCCTACATCGCCTGTTAAAAAACAGTACCAAGATTGAAAACACGCAGCATAAGTAGCCTCTAAAAAATGATTTTATTTTTCCCCTTTTTTTTTCTTGCGGCGAAGAGAACAGAACGGACTAATGAAAATGATCAGAGCAAGGTTAACAGGACGTCCCGTCTAAATTAGCCTTGATTTTGATGGTGAAAACACCAAGAAGGTGAAGGATGCTAACAAGACCTCTCGTCTAAGTTAATCGTCCTTTCAACATGACATAAGGTCAGGAAAAGAAATGGGTTAGCAGGATGTCCCATCCAAATCAACCCTGGCCTTTTAATGGGGATATGTGTATGAGATCAGGAAAGAATACTAACAGGACGTCCCGTCCAAATTAACCATTCTCTTATCAAGGTGTTGAGTTAGGAATAAAAGGGGTAAACAGGACGTCTCATCCAAATTAACCCGATCTTTGTGAAAAAAAAACAGCCGAGGTCAAGATAAAATGAAAGAAAATCAACAAGATGTCACGTCTAAATTGATTTTATGCAACGATTGGAGTGAAATTCATATTTTAAAAGGGAGAATGAGAAGGGAAAAAAAGTGGGCCCGACAGGAGTTAAGTCCTGCTCCTACGTATTCTCGAGTTTTCGAGATATCAGGGTTACGTAGTTCTTAATGAAAGATGTTGTAGATGAAGCTAGAGACTTAGTGACGGGTGAAATTCATGGAAAAGGGGCATACAAGGTGAAGTTCTCCGCACGTGTATGGACTTCAGGAATAGTGTAGGCAGAAGTACTTCCGCACGACACTGGTTAAAACAACTTTTTCATTGATCAAAATAAACATGAGAAAAATGCCTATTTTTTTTATTATCAAGAGACAGGATAAAAGTGAATTTTAACAGCGGAATAAATTTAACCAAGGGAATAAATTAAACAGAAATTACAGACTTGACAAAAGAGCAAATAATGTAAAATTAACTAATAAAATGAACTAAAAGAGAGATAAAAGTAGAGAAAATTGTAACCAGTGTGGGGATACTGAACAGGAGTCGGTTCTCGAGTATAAGCCGATGTGGGAATATTGAAAAGTAGCCAGTCCTTGAGTACGAGCCGATGTGGGCTAGAACAACTCAGTCGAAATGAGGATTGAATGATTACGAGAGCCGGTGTGGAGCTTAGGGGAGAGATGGTATAGGGTTTAATGGAGAATCAGATTACAGTGGGGAACCGGTGTGGGATTAAAATAAGGAGTTTTGGTGAGGTTCTAGACGGAGTCGAGGCAATAAGGGAGAATCTTACTCCAGGGTAAAGGCCGATATCCTAGTGACTGGATTCAGAACCTCGGGGCCATTGTTTTTCTCAAGAAAGAACCAAGAGTCGGAGTAATTATCTGAAGGACTTGGAGTTTCAAACACCAGATCAATTTCTTAGGATTCAGGGGTTTAAAATTTTCGGACCCTCGTGCCTCTTCAGCTGAGGCATTTATAGAGCCCCTCTGGAGCCTGAGTGCCTGGACAGCTCAAGCTTCCACTCACCCATACATGTAGTGGTGACAGTCTGGCCACTAACAGTTGTGGGGGACAGTGGCTGGTGGTGAGTTTTTTATTGTTTAATTTTTTATTCACTGTCTGCCACTCCCAGGATTCGAGGATTGACTTGGGTGGTGCGATTCCAAGTCACAGCATGGGCAACCGGACTCTTCGGACGACGTCACGTGGATCCGGTGTTGGGTTTATGAAAACACTTTCCACCTCGGAAAATAACAGACACCGGTCTCTGAATGGAGTCCAGATGGTGTCCTTTCCATTGGCCACATCGGTATCTCTCTGTCCCAGACCGGTGTTCCACTTGTTTTGTACATCGGACGTTGTCTCCTTCCCAAGCCGGTGTCTGATGATGTTTCACTTCATTTTGACATCAGACGGTGTTAAGGACGATGTTGAGTTCGTTTACTTACTACCGGTGTTCTCAGAGACTGGCCGGACCGAAATAGGTGTTCACAGATGCCCCTCTTTACTTCTTTTTCACAGGAAAAACATGAATAAAGCTTCTTCATGTTTTTAAAGCGAAAAGGAAGTAAAGACGTGAACACCGATGTCAAAATCAAGTAATTATCGCCTAATGGACCCCTATGATATGACGATGTACAAAGAAATTTAGGCCGATGTGAATTTTTGGATGGACGGTGTTCTTCAACAGTTTCAGTAGTCCTTTACACGTGTCACCATATGATTCGTCATGTTGATTTTGAGTTTTTGTGCCTTTCCTCCGGACCGTGGAACGTCGTAATGAATGGGCCTATTTTCATGGGCCTGGGCCGGAATGCGGAACGTTCTGGAATCGACCCCCCTACTCCCTATAAAAGCAGACACGAGGGTCAGTCATTTTCACTTGCTTTTCATTCCAAAACTCTGTTGCTCCGACGTTTGAATCTTCCAGTGTCAACACAACATTCTGGCTCGCACCAAAAGAACAGCTCGCATCGTCTCAGCAGGTACCTTCATACCTTTCTTCTCTTTTTCCATTCTTAGATAGGGTATGGGGGACAACGGTTTAAGCAGTGACTCCGTCGAGGTCCTTTCCGGCCCTCCTTCGATCACATCCCAGTGTCAGTCGAGAAGAGTCACGAGCCGAGATCAGCGTTGCCACCGTGAAGCTACCTCTGGGGTTTCGCACCGGCCAACTGTTCCAGGACCTACTCGTTTCTCAATATTGCCGTTGTGGGAAACGAGGGAACTAGACACATCGTCTGGATCCTACACATCGTCCTCTTTTAACTTCGGCTCTAGTAAGCTTGGCAGCAGTGCCTATCTATATTTATCTGACGATGTGGCTTTTTACAGCTGCATACCGTTTTTACGCCACACCGTCCACATGGCTTCTTCTGGAAACTCTTCCACCGGTGTCCCCATCGTCGCAACCAATGCCATTGAGACCAACGTTATAGCACACCGGATCGATTGGCTTGCTGAGAAGGCCAAAGACCCTTACTTCTGGATTCATGAAGATCCCAGAAACATCATCTCCCGCTATGCTAAGGATGCTACCGATGTCACTATCGAGGATGTCATCGTTCACTCCGGCGAGGAGCACGAAGATGACTTCACCGTTTTTTGCCCATCGACCTCGGATCGGATTTTCCACCAGCCGGGGTCTAGATATATTTTCATGTACGAGATGCTATTTTCCAGGATCGGCATCTGTTTCCCCCTCACGAAGTTCGAAATAGGAGTACTCCGGTTCTTGGACTGCTCTCCCAGCCAGCTCCACCCCAACGGCTGGGGTTTGGTGAAATCTTTGGAGGTACAAGGGGAGTACTTCCACTTTGTCCCCACCGTCGCGCTCTTCTTCACCTACTGTAGGGTAATGCACCGAGGTAACGCAGGCGGCGGCCTTGGCTTTATCAACCTCCCGTGTGACGCCAAGGTGGTGAACTTTTAGAGCTACACCGAGTCGGCCAAGACGGATGGAGTCACCTTCAAACACTCCTATGTCAAGGTCGAGGTTAATGCAGGAAGACCGGTGTTCTGGGAGAATTTAGATTTTTCCAAGAAATTCTACACCGACTGGACTCACGAGCATTTCCTCTTGACCAGTAATGCTTACTCCATCAGTGAGAGTGTCTTGTCAACCGAGTCCAAGAAGGTGTTGGACGCTCTAAAGGGGTACTCCGTCCTTGCTAAAATTTTCTGCAAAAACCTTCTCAGGGAGAAGTCCTACCGGGATACCTACTTAGGTAGATTTTTATTTTTTTTTATTTTTACATTATTATTATTATTATTATTATTATTATTATTTTTTATATATATATACATTGTCTTTTTCCGGTGTTAACAACAGCTTCTTCTTTTTTTTCAGGCGAAATGGCTCGGATCGACATTTTAAAGAAACTCCGGGAACAAGCTGAAGCCAGAAACGCTACTGCTGCCGATGTGGAGAACAGGGTGACTCCGAGGCGCATAACAGCCAAAGTGGTTAGCATCCCGGCTGACAAGGTTGGGAATCTAGCCCTGGGTCTAGCTGAAGGGGCTCCAAATAAAAAGCGCGCCCACACCGGTCAAAGTTCTAAGGCCAAAAAGCATAAGGCCCAAAAAGCTGAGGTCGGGGTGGAGGTCCAGCGTGAAGAGGAGGCGGCTGCCGATGATAATGCCCTGGACCGGACTTAGCCAGCCAATGAGAACACCCCCCACTGTAACTCTAGCATTTCAGAGTTTTTGCAATGCATCGGGGAGACACCGCCATGCGTCCAAATCCCTTTCAAGCTGAAAGACGATCTTCCTGCTCCTGAGATGAGGTGTGCTGTCAAGGGAGCTATCTTCAACTTGATCGAGGTGGCCGGGGTCCTTCAATCTTTGGGTAAATCCTATTACTCCGGTCTCGAGGCTAAACAATGCCTAGACCGGATAAAAAAGGCTGAAGCCCTAAGAGTGGAGGCTCAGACTTCTTTGGCTAAGAGCCAGGAAGATTTGGCTAAAATCACTACGGTGTACAACTCAGCTGCTAAGAGGGCGAATAAGGCTGAGGTTAAGCACAAGGCCTCAGAGGATGCCCTCAAAGCTCTTCAGGCTAAGCTAGACGAAGCCTTGGCTGGACGAGCCAAGGTGGAGAAGAAGAATGAGGAGCTGGCAGCCGAGGTCGCTGCTGTGAAGGAGGCCCAAGTCCAAGAACGACAAGAAAGGAAGGAGGAGATGGCTGAATTCTTAGAATTAGCCAATGTCGCCTTTAGCTCCGCCGTTCCTCAAGTTATACACCAGAATTCTGCTGTGCAACTCAACTTGAACGGTATAGGTGTCTACTATGAGTTTCATGGTGGGCACCTGTATGCTATGGACCGGGGTCAGGCAGTGGAACCTGAGGATGTTCCTTATGAACCTATGCCTCTTCTCGAAGGCCAAAGTATGGAGTTGAGGACGGTGTCAGAAGATTCTGAGAGGACAGCTACTGTTGAACAAGGCTCTCCTACTGCCGGTGTATAAATTAGTTTTTTTTTGTGCCTTGTTCCGGGATAGGCTCCATAGTTTATGTTTTGTAAGGCCGTAGTGCCCCCTTTTAATGGAATAACTTTTCATACTCCTTTGTTTCTTCCCAACTTCTTAACTCCTTAATTTTTGCAAGTTATTGGACCTTTAACCGATGTATAACTGATGAAAGCTTGAAACAACACCGTCCACACAACTTTATCTAATCAATTAAACTTTTGGACTGAGTAACAATAATAATATCATTTTTGGCTTTCTCACATCGTCCATCGAAACCATTTAACCAACCACGGGAATCAAACTCTCAGACGAAGTAAGGATAATAACACCATTTTCATCTTTTTACATTGTCCATTGAAACCATTTACCCAAAGGAATCAAACTCTTGGACGAAGTAAGAATAATAACATCGTTTTCACCTTTTCACATCGTCCATCGAAACCATTTAACCAACCAAGAGAATCGAACTCTCGGAAGAAGTAAGGATAATAACATCGTTTTCATCTTTTCACATCGTCCATCAAAACCATTTACCAAGTCAAACTGAACCCTTTTTTAGCTTCAGCCGGTGTGGAACTGACTGACAACACCGATCCTTATCCTAGCCTAGCCTTGGATTTGGACTTCTGCTCTACTACATCATTGGTGTGGCCTCGTCGGTTTGGAATGAAACCTTCTGAACCGACGTCAACACCGGATCCTTGAATTTTTTTTCAGAAAAAGAATTATGGTGATGTCCTAGTTTCAGTAGGAAACGGTTAATCGAGTATCGTCCTTTTGGCTAATAGGAAAGTAATGGTTGAGGGTGTTGCTTATCGGTTGACAGAAAAGTAAAGGGTTGAGGGTGTTGCCTCTCGGTTGACAGAAAAGTAAAGGGTTGAGGGTGTTGCCTCTCGGTTGACAAAAAAGTAAAGGGTTGAGGGTGTTGCCTCTCGGTTGACAAAAAAGTAAAGGGTTAAGGGTGTTGCCTCTCGGTTGATAGGAAAGTAAGGGTTGAGGGTGTTGCCTCTCGGTTGACAGGAAAGTAAAAGTTGAGGGTGTTGCCTCTCGGTTGATAGAAAAGTAAAAGTTGAGGGTGTTGCCTCTCGGTTGATAGAAAAGTAAAGGGTTAAGGGTGTTGCCTCTCGGTTGATAGGAAAGTAAAAGTTGAGGGTGTTGCCTCTTGGTTGACAGGAAAGTAAAAGTTGAGGGTGTTGCCTCTTGGTTGACAGGAAAGTAAAAGTTGAGGGTGTTTCCTCTTGGTAGACAGGAAAGTAAAGGGTTGAGGGTGTTGTCTCTCGATTGACAGGAAAGTAAAGGCTGAGGGTGTTGCCTCTCGGTTGACAGAAAAAAGATCTGGGGTGATGCCCCAGTTTGACGTGATTGAAAGAATCTCGGGGTACTGCCCCTTGGTTAAAAGAGAAAAGACCTAAGGTGATGCCCCGGTTTGACATGATTGAAAGAATCTTGGGGTACTTCCCCTTAACTGAAAGAGAAAGACCTGTGGTGATGCCCTAATTTGAGCAGTTTGGAAGTTTAGGGTATTGCCCCTTGACTGAAAGAGAAAGAAACCTGGGGTGATGCCCCAGTTTGAGCTGCTTGGTGGGAAGAGTATGATGGGTGCTAGTTTGGGTAATGATGAACTTATTGGGGGAAGAAAGGCCAATTGGAGTCTGTTTTTAGAGTGTAGTTCCACTGGGGAAGAAAGGCATGGCCGGCCCTTAGCTAGTGGCTATCATGGTTTCACCAGGAAGAGGACTTGGTGATTCCGCTTGGGGGAAGTTCTGCTTGAAGCTGTCCTCTGGAGGATATTGCCAGAGGAGGGATGCGCTTGGCTATTAGAATGTGTTTTCATTGGGGACAAATAAGTTTTCCTAAGTCTGATCAGGAAAGGGTCTCGGGAGGAGCTCTTAATGTGTGTTCCCCTTGGGATGAGTAAAGAGCTTTGGCAGACACCCGCTTCTGGATCATGGATCCTGGCCACCCCTTAAAAGGAAAGTCAGTAGTACAAAACAAATTGAGAATTTTAGGTAAAACTCCTTGGGGGGTTGGCTTCAAAACAATTTATGGACGAAACAGAAATAACTTCTAACTTTGGTGAGCATGTCCAGTAGGGTTGGATACGCTTGTTCGAAGCAAGGTTTAGCGCTGGGATGCATTTCGTTCCCCACAACTTCATGTTTCGTCGTTTTCCTTTCCATAAATTTCTTAGAAAAAACTTGTTTATTTATAAGACTTAGTCATGAACACGTGTAGAAGGAAGGGTAGATTTTATTTATGAATATCAGGCATGTACAATGGTAATGAAAGTAATGTATAACAAACAGATGCAACAAGGCATAAAGAATTGAAGATGAGTGGAAAAGGGAAGGCTCATGAATCCTCCAACGATGTCCTGAGAGCAACGAGAACCCTGATCCTCTCTCACCACTTCATGTTCATCTTCTGATTTTTGTCTCTAAGGATGTAATTTGATAATGACTCATATGCCTTGGTTGGGTTTTCATTAGGTTTTGATTTTGTCCGAGCCGCCCATTTGGGTTTTCGACTCACCAAGTAGCTCTAACTTTTGCCTAGGCCACCTTTTTCGGTTTTCAGCCCAGCGAGTTTTTTATTTTTATTTCTTTTTTTTTATTTTTTTATGCAAAGTATTTCTTCACTGCGTCTGTGTTTATAGGCATAGGCAGATCCTCTCCATCCATGTTGGTGAGAGTAAAAGCTCTTCCGGAGTAGGCCCTTTTCACAACATAGGGACCCTCATAATTAGGCATCTACTTGCCGTGCTCATCTTTGTGGATTGGTAAAATCTTTTTGAGGACCAATTCTCCTTCTTGGAAATGTCGTGGTCGTACTTTCTTCTCGTACACCCGCTTCATGCGTTTTTGATACAACTGTCCATGGCAGAGAGCGTAGGCCTTTTCCCATCTATTAGGTTCAATTGGTCATAGTTGGCTTGGATCCACTCAGCTTCCTCCAGCCTGGTTTCCATGATTACCCTAAGGGAGGGGATCTCTACTTCAAAAGGCAGCACTGCTTCCATTCCGTAGACCAAGGAGAATGGTGTTGCCCCAGTCGAAGTTCGTACCGATGTCCGGTATCCGTGCAAAGCGAAGGGAAGCATTTCATTCCAATCTTTGTAACTTACCACCATCTTTTGCACTACCTTTTTGATGTTTTTGTTAGCCGCCTCGACTGCTCTATTCATTTTTGGCCGATAAGGGGAGGAATTGTGGTGAGAGGTTCTGAAGCTTTCATAGAGTTCTTTCATCATCTTGTTGTTTAAATTTGTACCATTGTCAGTAATAATCTGGCTTGGTAGGCCGTATCGGCATATCAGTTCATGCTTGACAAATTTGACCACAACATTCTTTGTTACATTAGCGTATGAAGCCGCCTCTACCCACTTGGTGAAATAATCGATGGCGACTAAAATGAAATGATGACCATTCGAGGCTTTTGGCTCAATGGGTCCAATAACGTCCATACCCCACATTGAAAAGGGCCACGATGCTGATAAGATGTTTAAGGACGAAGGAGGTGCATGAATGTGATCGGCATACACTTGACATTTATGACACCTCCGGGCGTAAGCAAAGCAATATGTTTCCATGGTCATCCAATAATACCCAGCCCTCAAAATCTTCATTGACATGGCATGTCCGTTTGTGTGAGTTCCAAAAGATCCTTCATGGACGTCTCTCATGATTTGATTTACCTCGACGGTGTCAACACAACAGAGGAGGACGAAATCATAATTTCTTTTGTACAATACGTTGCCACTTAAAAGATAACCCATAGCAAGCCTTCTCAAGCTTCATTTGTCATTATCGGTGATGCCTTCAGGGTATTCTTGGTATTGGAGATACCTTTTGATGTCATGATACCAAGGCTTGCCATCTGGTTCCCCTTCTATGACCTGGCAATATACAGGTTCTTGTCGGTTTTTCACCTCACAAAATTAGGCATCATTTTTCTCCATGGAGCTTGGTACTCAAGGATGGAAGGCATTCATGCCAACATTTCTTTTGAAGCCCCTGCTGATGAGCCAGTCCCTCCTCCTCCTACAACACAAGCTGCACCGGAAGCCCCCACTGATCCATTCGCATCTCTCTACGCTCACCTTGACCGCCGCTTCGACCGCATTGAGAACTCTCTTCAAGAGTTTTCAATGACTGAGCAGCAGCACTTTGAGATGATGCAACAGCGCTATGATGAGCTATCTCACCAAATCTCCGAGCTTCATTTTTTCAATCCGGATAACTAAATCCGTTTTTCATATTTTGGTTAATGTGTTTTATGTTTTTCTCAATCATGCATAAGTTCTTAATTCTGCAACATTTCCGTTGATGTACTTTCCCTTTTGAATTGAATAAAGATTTATCTTTCATTATATGCCTCTATATGCTTTATTATTTTTGATGATTCCAAAGGGGGAGAAGAAGTAATTGTTCATCCAAATTATTGTTCAATCTGATATTGGCTGCTAAAATAAATTACTAAATGATTAAATATCTCTAAAGTGATTTATTATCTCTAAAAGGCATAGATTCCTTAAGATAGGGGGAGACTTGATAATGTTTAAGAGATAATGTAAAATCTAAAAATCTGTTTAAAAGATAAGAGATAATGAAAAATTCAAAAGACATGGTTTTTGTAGATAAATACTTAATTAGAGAAAAGCTTATTGTTAAAACTAACAACCCTCAAGAGATGAACATGGTTGTCATCATTAAAAAGGGGGAGAATGTGTTTGAATATGATTATAGGTTCAAGGATTTTGATAATGACAAAGGAATTTTGAAGAATATCTTGTAAAAACAAGATTCAGCATCAGACCTGCAAAAACAACATAGCTAATCGATTAGAGAGACAGAGCTAATTGATTAAATAGCTTCTGTTGAACTGCTAATCGGTTACACCCACAGGGCTAATCGATTACAGAGCATCTGACTTGTAACTAATCGATTACACCAGTATGCTAATCGATTACCAACATCAAAAATTGGATCAAATGTATTAGGCATATATGCTAATCGATTACAGGACTTCAGCCAATCAATTACCAAGCCACTGAAACGACACTAATCGATTACATGGTGTGCTAATCGATTACCAAGATCAAGAATTGAATTAAATGCATCAGGTGCTATGGCTAATCGATTACTGGGCAAGATCTAATCGATTACCAGAGTTCTGACTTTAAGCTAATCGATTAGATGGTGAATACTAATCGATTAAAGCACGAATTGGACTGAAAAATTCAAAGTGTAATCGATTACAGCTCGAGGCGTAATCGATTACGATAGTGGGAAAACACATTTTAGTGGGAAACCAGCTCATTTTTTCACCATTTCTCAGATGCCCACTACATGCAACGGCTAAGAACTCCATTATGCTCATCTCCAAGCCCTATAAATGCAAGACTCCTTCAAGCTACTCAATGCATCAATTACATCCATTAAAGGAAATCAATTCTTGAGTCTTGTGAGCTTTATTCTTGTATAGTTTTATTTTTCTGAAAATTAGAACTTCAACTTGTACATCCTCTCTTATTGAGAGTTAAAATTTGAGAGAGCTTTCAATTGTACATCTACTCTATTAAGAGAGTTACTTGCTTGTAAACACTACTCTAAACACAAAGGTTTTCATTCTAGATTGAGTGGTCACAAAGGTTGGGGTTCAACCTTTGGGTATTGAGAGTTTGAGAGATTGGGTGGGTTGCCCTTGTGCTAGTGAGGATTGAGTTCTTAAGTGTGGGACACTAGGAAGCTGCAATTGCTCATAGCTTGTAATCTCTAAACTTCAATAGTGGAAATCCTTCAAGTGGGTTGCTTGAAGGCGAGACGTACACCGGGGTTGGTGGAACTCGTTAAATTGGTTTGCATGCTCTTCTCCCTAACTCTTTTACATTTATATACTGCATTGAATTGATTTAAGTTGGTTGATTGGGATTTACATTCTTGAGCTTGCTTGAATTAGTTAACCTTGAACATTGCACACCAAGTGTTTGATAAATTGCCTTATCCATATTTGCCTCTTCTTTTGCATTATCTTTTGTACTTTACTTGATATTACTTTCATAATCTCTAAACTTGTGATAAAAGAATCAAGTTCAAAGGCATTTCAAGCAAGCTTTAAAAAACTCAATTCATCCCCCCTCTTGAGTATTGAGGCCACTTGAATAACATCTTGACCTCCTTAACCTCTCATTCATCCCCCAGGTTATTGGTTTCAACCTTTTCCTGATGGGGTTGGATTTCTTTATTCTCCTGCTCTAGTAACCTTGTTAACTCGGATGAAGGTTCAAAGTCTTCCTTACTTTCCTCGTCGGCGTAATCGTTCGGATAATCAAAATCGTGAAACAAAACCAAGTTCTCGCTGCTCTCAGAGGAAACGTTTTCGGATCTACATTTGGTTGTATTATAGCGAATGAAAAAGAAAACAAGCAAGTGAAAGGCTTAAGAAAAAGGAATCAAGCAAAGACGAGATATTGGAATCAGACAGTGTTCATTAAATCAAATAAGTAAACAAGTTTTTTTTTGCCTTTATTACAAAAGAGGTCCCAAAGCCTTAGGCATAGCAGAAGGACCAACAAGTCATGAAATAATGTGATTACTTTGACAAAACATTCATAGTCATAGGGAACTCCATGATTTCCCAATTATTCAGCTCCTGATCCGGTGAACCAGCATACACAAACTCCGCACTATGGCTAGGCTCATCTTTAATCATGGTCACTTGATCTGGATGCATTATCCCTGCGCTCTGGAAGCTCTGATAGAGGTCACAAATGAGGGTTCTCGTGGTGTTGAATTCCTTACCAGTGAGGCGAGCCATCCTTCTTTCCTTTCTTTCCTCCCTGACCCTCTTTCTGTCAGCTACCGTAGGTTTGTATTCTAGGCCATATCTGTCCTTGTTCTCTGGAAGGCATACAGGTTGGACCCTCCCTTCCAATTCACGCCCTAGTCCTTTTCCTGGCTTGTATCCTTCCCGTAACATTGTTCTTGCCACTGCTAGAGGTATGTTTGGGAAGGATGTTCTTGCAATGCTCTTCGCATTGGCTATTTTCAAAGCCTGGAATGAAGTCTCGAGGGCTTCCTCGACTACTTCAATGTACGGGGTTGTGACAGGCTTGCTGACCAAAAGGTCCTCTTCCCTGGAAACAATCACTAGTTTGTTGTCGATGATGAATTTCAACTTCTGATGCAGCGTGGAAGGGACTACCCCAGCCTAATGGATCCACGACCATCCTAGCAAACAACTGTAAGTGGGCGTAATATCCATGACTTAGAAGAGAACTGGAAAGGTGCACAGTCTGACCTATATCGGCAACTCAATTTTTCCCATGACCTCTCGTCGAGTCCCATCAAAAGCCCGTACCACCATGGAACTAGGCCTCACATACGTCCCATCGAACGGTAACTTTGCGAACATGGACTTTGGCATTACGTTTAGGGATGATCCATTATCGGCAAGTACCTTTACCAAGATATGATCTTGACACTTTACAGAAATATGAAGGGCTTTGTTGTGCCCTGTTCCCCCGGCGGGTATTTCATCATCCGTAAAGGTCAAGTAATTATTGACAACAATGTGCCCCACTATACCTCCAAATTTGTTGATAGGTAAGTCATGCTTGACATGGGCCTCGCTTAAAACTTTCATCAATGTACTCCGATGTGGTTCAGAATTTATCAACAGGGACAACATGGAAATTTTGGCCGGGGTATGGTTTAATTGATCCAGCACTTGATATTCACTGTGGCGAATAAACTTTAAAAATTCCTGGGCTTCTTCCTCAGTCACAACCTTTCTTATTTCGCCGGTGGTCCCTTCCTTCCCGGCTTTGATATCCCCTGTAGTTTTATCATGTTTTGATTCTGGAGGCGCGTATACCCTCCCACTCCGAGTCATTCCTCCAATCCCGGCAATATTTGTAACAGAAGAGGATGGCACAGAGTCAACTGCCACGGGGTTGGTGACAACCATATCCGTACCGTATTTCTATGGCACATCATGAGAATCCTTGAAAGGGAATGGAGTAGGTGCTTACACTAAGATGATAGTTTTGGCAGGAGTCGGGGCTACCAGTGTGTTTTTGTTGTAAAATATGACCAGGGGTTTTGGAGCCTGTACCCCAGCCTGTTCTTGTACCATGTTTATTTCGCCTCCACGGCGTCTGCAGATCTCCACAGTGCGGCTGTCTATAAGCTCTTGGAGGGCTCTTTGGAAGCCTCGTCGCCCCATAGATTGTTTATCATTATACTCTTCATCCCATGACCCTCTTATCAGTCCCTTTTCCAGTAGAAGGGAGTGAATCACTTCCAAAGGCATTTTTATGTCCTCAACCATCGAAATACATTCTTCTTCTTCCCCAACAACATTAACCCCTGACCCTCCGTGGTTAGGCAAAGGGTTTGTTGTAACACTTGGGTTCCCCTCTCGAAAACTTATCCAATCGGCTCTGATCAGATCCCTTACCTTGAACTTCAAAGCCAGGCAATTTTCTGTAGAATGCCCCGGTGTGCCAGCATGGTAGTTACACCTTGCGTTTGGGTCATATCCTCTTGGGTAAGGTGGCTGAAGTGGCCTCAAAGGACAGGGAACCACCAATGTATTTTTGATAAGATGAGGGAGAAGCTCGGTATAGGTCACGGGAATGGGATCAAATTGAATCTGGGTGCGGTCGTTGTTCTGTCTCCTCGGGTTTGGGTTTGGCGGTTGGTTTATGTGCGGTGGTTGGTACAGTGCTTGGGGTGATTGGTATGGTGCTTGTGGTGGGGTTGGTGGTCGGATAACAGGTGGTCGGAAGTGGGGTGGGTTTGGATTCTGAATTGCAGCCACATATGGGTGTGGTGCGTCAGGATAGGCTAGTGGAAAGGCGATGGGGGTAGGCGGTATCGACTGGTTTTTCTTCTGGTTATAAGAGATCGTGTTAGTTTCTCCATCTTTTCTCCTGCCCTCTCCGAGTGTTGGCTTCTTCGTTGTCCCTGCCCCACATGGGCCTCGGGCAATCTTTCCAATTCGCAGACCATTCTCTATTCTTTCTCCAATAGTGACAATATCAGAGAAATGAGACGAAACGCTCCCAATCATCCTATCATAAAAAGGCAACCAGAGCGTGTCAATAAACATAGAAACCACTTCTTTTTCAGACAAGGGAGGATCAACTTGTGCCGCTACTTCACACCAACACTGGGCATACTCTTTGAAAGTCTCGTTATCTTTCTTTGTCATATTTTGCAATTGTACTCTATCAGGTGCCATGTCTAGATTGTACTTGTACTATTGCATGAAAGCATCTACCAGATCTTTCCAGTAGCGTATATGAGACTGCTCAAGATGGTTATACCAAGTGAGGGCCGCTCTAGACAGGCTGTCCTGGAAGCAATGAATCAACAGAGGGTCATTGGAAGCATGTGATGCCATCTTCCAACAATACATAGTGAGATGATTCTTTGAGCAGGTTAACCCTACGTATTTATCGAATTCCGACACTTTGAACTTGGGAGGGATGACGACATTGGGAATTAAGCAGAGTTTTGTAGCATTTCCCATCCCGAATCCTTCCATGGCTCTTAACCTTCTTTCCAAGATTTCTATCCTTCCTTCTTGGGTAACAGTAGCAGCACTTGGACCAGTGGTGACGTGATGACTCGTATACCCGAATGGTTAGTGGACGTGTGCCGGGTCAGCGTTTAACAAGGTAGTGTGAGGTCTGGTAGTAACTTGGGTCATGTAGACAGGTTGGGTTGACTGTGTCTGGGTGGCTTGTGTTTGAACTTGAGCCTTTTGAAATTCCCGGATGGGTGGAATGTTTGGTTGAGTGGTGTGAGGAATCGGCTCCTGGTAGTTAGGCTCTTCTTGGAGCGGGGGAAAATACCCTGGTGGCAAGCCATACCATGGAAAGGGTATAGCATTACCCTCTGCATCCACAAAGGTATGCTGCTGGATATTAATAGGGTTTGGTCTCCTTACGTGAACAGTAAGGGGAGGTGCTATCGGGTTAGGATTTGGTTCTCTATATGGACCCTGAGGGTGTCGTGGGGTAGGAGGCTGTTGCCTAGCATCTTTAACTCCCGTGGAAGAACCCCGTGACCCTCTTCTCTAGAAGCTTGGCCATCTCGGCCATTTGTTCCTTCAACTGACTGAGTTCGGCTCTTAAACTCTCGTTCTCCTATTCTATTTCAGCCATGAGTTTCTTTCTGAGCCTAGTCCCGTAGGGGTGCTTACCCGTAATGTCTAAAGGAACATACAGATTTGTTAGAAAATAAAAAAAGTTAAGGGAAACGATAGAACAAAGATAGAAAGATATGCACAGGATGCAATTCCGAATTCAACACGTATCCTCTGACCGTTCCTCAGAACATCGTGTTCAAAAGTACAAGGTAAAGCAGTAAGGCGGAAATTAATATGAGACAATTATGAAGGCAAAATAGTTCATTATTCCATACTTCCAAGAAGATACAATGTTGCTAGAAAGGTTTGAATTACAACACTTCAGCCGTTCCTAGCTTGGGCGATCATAGCCCTCATTTTACAAATTCTTTCTTGACAATAATTCAAAAATGACGAAATCTCTTTTAAGGTGGAGAGAGGATTAACCATTCCTTCGGCCTGCTTTAGCATTGATGGAAGATCTTCCAGGACTCTGTTGGCTAAGTATGCCAGGTTGGCGAAGCGATTCATCCACGAATGAATGACTTCATCTTACCGAGCCAGTTCAACTTCTAAAAGATGTATGGCCTTCTAGCAATGTTGCTCAACATTAATGGCATTTTGTCGTTCATCATTTATCTCCCGTTCACAGGCTCTCATTACTTCATCAAGCTGTTGCTCCAATTTGTGGACCTGGGATTGTAGCAGCTCTTTTTGTACCAAAGTCTCCTTTTCTCTTTCTTTGGATTGCAGCAGCAAGTCTTTTAGAAACTGATTTTCGGCCAGAATGGCGTCACTTTGTTGGCCCTTCATTTTCAGTTGAGAATTGGCCGCCCGAAGGCACTGGTCTTGTTTCGCCATGTAGTCTTCTTCAATCTTCTGTTTTTTCCGCATCTCATCCATAGCCTGCCTTCCTTCTAAGTTTTCTTTCTTCTGAAGAGCACATTCTTGTTGACACCTCAAAAGGTCTTCTTCTAGCTTTTGATTCTTAGCTGTCAACTCCTCTATCTGAGCCTTTAAAGCCTGGGTGGCTTTGTCCTATATGATGGGTGGTGGAGCGAGAATGCTTGTAGACCGATATGAGGGACTTCTGAAGGGTAATTTTACAATAGAAACCCTGTTTAAGACCCATTCATGGTATTCTGCCCCACAGCGTGGCTTTGCACTCCTAATTCCTTTCCCCTCTTATGGACTTTCTTCCACGCATTGGCTATGTCCTGAACGGCAGATGTATAGGTTCCTTTCACATAATACACAATGGCCAATACAGTCGTGACGAGATTCTCAAGCCTATGTTTACGAGCCAGGAAGATTGCGATGGCATCATAGTCCACGTAGTTGTCTAGATTAGGGAACAAGACAACCCTGTAGATAGTAACGGCTAAAGTGTCCATGAAGGCCTCCCATTCTTCTTTATCTGCCAGGATCTATATGTGTTTCTCAAGAAATTCTTGAGTGAACCTAGGAATTTGATTTCTATTCATCTGTACATTCCTCAATGTCTCAGGATGGATTCTCAAAATACGGGCGACTGAAGCGATAGTTGCATGATGATCGAGATGGCGGTAGGGAATTTGCTCCTCCAAAGGCACCCCCAGTATCTGTTCAAATTCTTCTATGGACGGGGCCAACTAAAAGTCCTTGAAAGTAAAACATCTAGGGGTGGGTCATAGAACTGTGCCAAGGTTGTGATCGCCTCAGTTTGTACTTTAACTTCTAAGAGGTTTAAAATCTTCCCATACTTTCTTGTAAAAGCCATCTTTTGGGTCAGGTTTAATATTTTCCCCATTGCTTGTAGACTACCAGTATCAATCTTCTTGGCCTTAAAATGTAACATTTTCCTCAATTCTGTCACATCTATACCACAATTGTCATGTCCCATGTTAATTTCCATACTTGCTCAGAGATACTGCTAAATTCTGAATAGTTTCCTGCAAACATCAAGATAAAGAAGAGGAATCAGTCATGTTTTGAAACTGGTACGTCCCCATTAATTCAATGCAAAGCAATTTTACTTGGGGAAGCAGCGATTACCAAAACTCATGTGAGTCTAAGTCTAAAGGGTCATAGGTTTTCTAATCGTCATTGATGCCCCAGTTGGAGGGCAACAAAATTATTTTTATTTTTATTTTTTTTATGACTACGAAAATCTATGACTCAGGACTTTAAAGTACACGATGAAAAGGGATCATCCACCCGCCCGAAGATTACTGAGTGTTTCAAAAAAAAATGAGCCATTATCTCAAAATAAAGCAATCCTTCGACGGGTAGGCAATTCATTCATTTGGATTAAAAGGGAAAGTGAAAATGACGTAAGGTGAAGTAAAGTCTGCCCTTTCGTGGCCTAGGTTGGGTTTTTCTGAAAGTCTTTTCTAGGCCCTACGGCTTATCTAAGAGTGACTCCTCACATTGGGCGGCTTGCACTAGACTTCTAGAAGGTTACTAGAGCCAAGATCCTACTCATGATATGGTCACAGTAGTAGAGAATCTACTAGGTGCGTACATCATAAAAGGTCAAACTCTAGTTGAGGTTCTTACGATCACCGGATGGGAAGTACATCCCAAACGACACCGCTACTAACCTCCCCTAACTTAAGCTTGATTTAGAGCCAGGGTGTAGGGCGCCATTCATAAGTGTGTGCAAAAATGTGAGTGTAGTGTGTGAAAGGGCATTCAATACCTTTTTACCTTACCTCATTCTGCACAAAGAACAAACACAGGACAAAAATACAAAGTCGTCTACCCTAGGGTTCAATAATCATAGAAAAAACATATTGTCACCTACCTTAGGGTTCAATAATCATGCAAAAATTGACAATAAAATAAATAACGATATATGATTGAAATAAGAACAAACACTTACAATACTAACAGAAAAATAAAACAAAGGGAGAAATCAAAGCAAACAAAGGATATATAGAAAAGAAAACACGCGCTTTCAACCAAACTGGCCTGACTCTCTTATGGTCCCCAGTGGAGTCGCCATCTGTCGCGACCGGGATCGCGGCGGCATGGCCGACCCTAAAAAATGAGATAAATCAGAGCAGGGAGTCGCCACCAACGTTTTTATCCACAGGAAAAACATTGGAAAAAACTTTTAACAAAGCACTGGTTAAAATGTGAGATTCAAGTTCGGGAGTCGGCTACGAGTAGGGAAGGTATTAGCACCCTACATCGCCTATTAAAAAACAGTACCAAGATTGAAAACACACAGCATAGGTAGCCTCTAAAAAAACTATTTTATTTCTCCCCTTTTTTTTCTTGCAGCGAAGGGAACAGAACGGACTAACGAAAATGATCAGAGCAAGGTTAACAGGACGTCCCGTCCAAATTAGCCTCGATTTTGATGGTGAAAACACCAAGAAGGTGAAGGACGCTAACAAGACCTCTCATCTAAGTTAATCGTCCTTTCAACATGACATAAAGTCAGGAAAAGAAATAAGTTAGCAGGACGTCCCGTCCAAATCAACCCTGGCCTTTTAATGGGGATATATGTATGAGAGCAGGAAAGAATACTAACAGGACGTCCCGTCCAAATTAACCATTCTCTTATCAAGGCGCTGAGTTGGGAATAAAAGGGGTAAATAGGACGTCTCGTCCAAATTAACCCGATTTTTGTGAAAAAAAACAGCCGAGGTCAAGACAAAATGGAAGAAGATCAACAAGACGTCGCGTCTAAATTGATTTTATGCAACGATTGGAGTGAAATTAATATTTTAAAAGGGAGAATGAGAAGGGAAAAGAACTGGGCCCGACAGGAGTTAAGTCCTGCTCCTACGTATTCTCGAGTTTTTGAGAAATCAGGGTTACGTAGTTCTTAATGAGAGATGTTGTAGATGAAGCTAGAGACTTAGTGATGGGTGAAATTCATGGAAAAGGGGCATACAAGGCGAAGTTCTCCGCACGTGTATGGACTTCCGCACGACACTGGCTAAAACAACTTTTTCATTGATCAAAATAAACATGAGAAAAATGCTTGTTTTTTTTTATTATTATCAGGAGATAGGATAAAAGTGAATTTTAACAGCGGAATAAATTTAACTAAGGGAATAAATTAAACAGAAATGACAGACTTGACAAAAGAGCAAATAATGTAAAACTAACTAATAAAATAAACTAAAAGAGAAATAAAAGTAGAGAGAATTGTAACCGGTGTGGGGATACGGAACAGGAGCCGGTTCTCGAGTATAAGCTGGTGTGGGAATATTGAAAATGAGCCAGTCCTTGAGTACGAGCCGATGTGGGCTAGAACAACTACAGTCGAAATGAGGATTGAATGATTACGAGAGCCGATGTGGAGCTTAGGGGAGAGACGGTATAGGGTTTAATGGAGATTCAGATTACAATGGGGAACCGGTGTGGGATTGAAATAAGGAGTTTTGGTGAGGTTCTGGACGGAGTCGAGGCAATAGGGGAAAATCTTACTCCAGGGTAAAGGCCGATATCCTAGTGACTGGATTCAGAACCTCAGGGCCATTGCTTTTCTCAAGAAAGAACCAAGAGTCAGAGTAATTATCTGAAGGACTTGGAGTTTCAAACACCGGATCAATTTCTTAGGATTCAGGGGTTTAAAATTTTTGGACCCTCGTGCCTCTTCAGCTGAGGCATTTATAGAGCCCTTCTAGAGCCTGAGTGCCTGGACAGCTCAAGCTTCCACTCACCCATACGCGTAGTGGTGACAGCCTGGCCACTAATAATTGTGGGGGACAGTGGCTGGTGGTGAGTTTTTTATTGTTTAATTTTTTATCACTGTTTGCCACACCACTCCCAGGATTCGAGGATCGACTTGGGTGGTGCGATTCCAAGTCATAGCATGGGTAACCGAACTCTTCGAACGGCGTCACGTGGATCCGGTGTTGGGTTTACGAAAATACTTCCCACCTCGGATAATAACGGACACCGGTCTCTGAATGGAGTCCAAATGGTGTCCTTTCCATTGGCTACATCGATATCTCTCTGTCCCGGACCGATGTTCCACTTGTTTTGTACATCGGACGTTGTCTCCTTCCCAAGCCGGTGTCTGACGATGTTTCACTTCATTTTGACATCAGACGGTGTTAAGGACGATGTTGAGTTCGTTTAGTTACTACCGATGTTCTCAAAGACTGGTCGGACCGAAATAGGTGTTCACATTTCCCGACAGGTCTACTAGACCTATGCTTACAAAGACTAGAAAGAATTAAAATAAACAAAATAAGCCTTTTAACTTAGCAGAGCCAAATGTTAATCTAATAAAATGGTTTGTAAAGAAATAGAAGGTCTTATTTTGGAATGAGGCTTAGTACGCGGACAAGATAAGAGGTATAACCTACACGTACTAGGCCCGAAAGCTTGTTCAGAAATAATGTGTCCGTTGAGCTCACTAAGATGTTAAAAGCATATTTTTGATTTAGATTACTAGTGCCTTTTGTAACATCCTGAGTGTTTTAGTTAAAAATTTGATTGGCGGAAAATATTAATAATTGTTCTAGAGATTTATTGGATATTTTTAGGGATTATTATTATTATAAATGCAATTATAAATAATTAAATATTGTGGAAATAAATAAATTTACTTGATTGACTAATTACAAAAGGTTAAATAAGGTGTAATTAAAAGGAGGTAAATTTAGAAGTTACCAATGGGGGTAAAAGGTAAAAGTTTAATTAAAACTTTCAAATAAAATATAAAAAAATAGGAAATGACCATTTTTCCCCTGGGTTTTAAATAATCAGACTTCACCTTCTTCTTCCTCATTCTCCACGCGAGTTGCTCCCTTCTTCTTTCCTCACCATTGCCATGAGCTTGCATGCTTCCAAGGGAGGTCCATTTTGTGTCAAAACTTCAAGGTAACCATGTTTTAAAGATCGTGACTTCAAGGTAAGCACAATGGACCCATTAAAATTGAGTTGTCTCTCTCTCCCTTCACTTTCTCTCTCTAACCGATGGCCATGCATGGTGGGAGGAGCTTCTGTTTTCTACTCCTCCAGTGCATCTGAGCTTGAAAATGGTATTTAAAACAATGAGAGTAGTATAACGATAACGGGTTTTGCATTTCGACCTCCGTAGGTAGCGAAACGAATATCAGAGGATTGAGTGACGAAGCGGGTGTTGGATTCGGAAGTAGAACCTTGAACCAAGCACTTAGAGGACGCAACCGGCATCGAGAACAAATCGTCGAAGCTTAGAATCGAGGTAAGGGGGTGTTCGGGTCGTAATTAATTAGAATAGGTGCGACGAAATTGAATTATTTAATCAAACATTGGAATAATGAGATAGTTATTGAATGATAATTGTATGTGTATGTATGTGTGGATATGAAGTGTAATTAGTTTATGGTGATTATGAGATTAAAGTATTTTACATTGTGATAAATCGATGAGTATAGTGGCGTTATGATGGCGGGCTTGACAAGTAGGTCGCCCATTTGATGAGTGTGATCTGTTGTTGATGGCCACTTGATGTATGATATGAGGAATGTGATATATACAGGTACGATTATGTGGTGTGGGACGGCCGACGGTATATATAGCCCCTCATTTTCTGGCTCTCGTCGTTTTTGTGTCCATTTGAGCTACCCAGTGGTCAAATAGGACCCAGTGGTTGAGGTAGAGAGTCAAGTAGGACTCGGTGGACCAAGCAGGGTTCACGGGGTGTCAAGTAGGACCCCCAGCTGAAGGCCGATCCTTTAGTATCCGGATACTAGGCGTCGAATTTATGTGAGAGTCAGTTGTGATGATCGATGAAATTGTTGGCATTATGTGATGATGTGAATGTGTTATGTTACATTAATTGGTTGTGAATTGCACTTGATGATACTGAAATTTGAATGAAGTTAAGAATCTGTAAGTATGAATTGGTGGATAATGAAATGTGAAATTAATTGCATAAGGTAAAGTTAGTGAATTAGTATTAGTGATACCACTATAGTAATCATGTACCTTGTTATTTAATTACCGTTCTAGATTAATAATGATACCAAACACTCACCTTTGGTGTGGTTTTCTTTTAATTTAATAACTAGTGACAGGGAAGAGGTCAAAGCTCCAGAGGTGCGCCAAGTGGAGGATTGATGCCAAGGAGCTGAGGAAATTATGAAATGAATTATATGTGTAATGTGTATTGTGCTTTGTGCAAGTGATGTTATACTATATCTCCTATGTGTGCTAGACTAATTTAGAATATGATCAATGCAGTTATGAATGTTGGTGATAAGTAATGGGTAGAATTTGCATGTTGGTTGATGAGAAGATGAACTCATGATGAGTGGATAATGAGATGCTTATGGCTATAATAAGCCTCATGAATTAGACATATATATATATATATTTATGGGCAGGTTCTATTTATTCATGTGAAGAGTGAATGATGTATATGTGTGGGGATTGTTCATCCCCTGGATGATTTAGATATGAAGTGTCGATGTGTAGGTCATAAGTTTGAATAGAATACGTTTAATGTGTAGGAATTAGGATTAAGGTGCATAATAGTTGGAATCAATTTCATATGCATACTTGAATAGGTGCAAATGGATAAATTAGATGAAAAGATGCATGTGAAGGTTTGAACATATTAGATTATGTGAAAATTTTAAGTTTCCACGCATGTACTGCATAATTCGCTCAAGCAAGGAGAATTCTCGCTCAAGTGAAAATGCTCTGTGTCAGTAGTGTGGCCTCTGGCCAAGTCTCGCTCAAGCGGGGATGACTCTCGCTCAAGCGAGACATATATATCAGGTGAATATGGTTACTGGAGGATTTTTGCTCAAGCGGGTTGAGTCTTGCTCGAGCGAGGGCCATAGGAATAAATTCTGTAGTGTTTTCGATATAGCGAGCTGATTGTTTAGACCTCTCCCTTAGGCGAGTTATGTTGATGGTGTCATTGGGACTATTTCACTCAAGCGAAAGTCATTCGCCCAAGCGATCGAGGGGAGTTTAGATTCTGGAGTGATTTCGCTCAAGCGAAATGAGTACCTGATGCGTATGGACTCGCTCTCGCTCAAGCGCATTCGTGACTCGCCTAGTATTGAATTATGGAACTCGCCCAAGCGAGTAGGGACTCGCTCAAGCGAGAGTTTCTGATCTCGCCTAAGCGGGTCAGGGCCTCGCTCAAGCGAGTAGTCCCTGATTCAAATTTTTCTTCTTTTGTTTCACTTAATTAATTCCCTTTTATTATTTGATTTATTTATTTTATTTCTAATTATTATTTTGAGCATGTTTAGTGAAGAGAAATGTCATTTTGAATTAGGACTTAATTAAGTATTATTAAACGCAAAAAATTTTATTGTGCAAATTAATTAAATGAATATGAATAAATGTAAATTGACGTAGGTCGTTATACCTTTGAAATGAGAAAGGATTGCACATAGCGAGCTTTCTTTTTTTTCATGGCAATGTTCCTTGTGTTGAGCCTTCTTCTTAAGCTGATTGCTATTTCTTTTTTTTTCTTAGGATCTTGTATGCAAAAGTCTGAGACTTGTTTGGATTTCTCTTTATCTTGATCACATTATCTTTTGTGTGATTTACCTATCCCTATTTTCTTATTTTTCTTTTTCTCACAAGCTCTCTCTCTTTTTCTTTTATCTCATAACTTCTGTGTTTTTTTCTCTCTTATTTTTCTTCACTTTTGTTCACATCCTTCTTGTTTCTCTTTACTCTCTTATATATAAGATTTCCTTGCTGAGTTCTGGGAGAGATGATGACCGTTGAAAGAGAAGACAACCCTTGGTTGTTTACATAAAGGACAAAATTGTTTGGTCAGAAAGAGATGTTCTGAATAAGTAATGTAGGATAGAGAACTTCGAGACGTATGAAATCATAGGCAGAGTAGGAGTAGCATGAGCTTTCACGTAATAAGAAGGTTTTTGTACAGTGATCCTTTGAATAAATGAAGGCTTGGTGCTACTTATAGTGAAACGAGGTCTGCCTTGCTTGGTTAGTCTTCTCATAAGTCTTTTTGGTGACATGATCAGACCGGCAATATTTTTCATACCAAAGTTTTATGAAAACATCCTCTGGAGGTGATTCAGGGTCTAGTGATTTATAAGGTGTTGATGATGAGGCTCAAAAGGAGCAGTAGGATTTTGGTTGTAGCAGCATGAAGGTTGCCTTTAGCGAGAGATTCTTTCAAAATCTTAAAGCTTACAAAAGACTTGACGAGTCTGGGTCTAGTGCGAGTCCAGAGCTTGATTTCTTCTTTGCTTCGTCTTACAGGCTTGTGTTGTACAGAAAACTTCCTTTTTGTTTTATAGCCTATGCTTCATATTCTGAAACACTTGAACAAGCTATCAAATAATAATGAATCATGACTTAGATTAAATTAGAATACTTAATGTTGGTTATCAACAAATCTATGATTTCTTCAGGAATCTTCTTGGTTCCAACAGGTTGTATGATAATGTTATCTATCGTTATTGTGAATTATGTAGTTCTAAATAGTTATGAAGATACCAAATGTACATTAAACACACATACATTAGCTAAACAAACGTACATTAAACACACGTACCTTAAACAGTTATGAAGATACAAAAATAGTTTCTCAACATGAAATAAAACATGCGTACATAAACCCTAAACAATGTCAATGCTCACGACCACTATTACCAGTTACACGTTCAATTGCTATAGGACACTTAGACCTGTTGTGACCTGGTTGTTGACACAACTTGCATTTGGAGCGGGTTTGGGAATCAACCCAATCCATCTCATTCCTAATTTTTGTTGACTTGGGTCATCTCTTGCCACGTAACATGTCTTCATCTGGAACAACAATATGTGTTTCATTAATCTCTGTGATCGACCAATCATCTCTAATTGGAAACCAATGGCTGGCATACACTTTTGCAATGTTCTGTAATAAGTACGTGTTGTTAATGAACTAAAAAAATTTATGTTAATTACGTTGCACGCAGCAATGACGTGCATACACGGGTACTTGTATGCTAAGAATCGACCACGCTGACTGTTAACCCGGCGATAGGGTCTGAACCGTTCGTTTCTACCACCGGGTTATTAATTGGCAAGCACCAATTGTTTGTAGTTTTCAAAATTTAGATATCGTTCCACTGGGATTGAAAGTCTAATAACAACAGTAATTTTCTATTCACTATGGTAAATGTGAAGAAAGTTATAAACAAAAGAATGATTTATATACAATTTATACAGTATTCACAGGATAGCATGATTGAGTAGTTCATGAGCTAAAAAGAAAATAAAAATCTATCTAAAAAGTTGAGTTGCAATCTAGAATAGGTAAGATACTTGAGATAAACACAGATAAACAAATTATGTTGGAAATTGGATCCCTAATCTAGAATAACAATGAGGAACTCAAGACATGCATATTTAATCATCAAGTTTCATGTCATTGCAGCTTAAAATCATTATAACCGATCCCTCGTGATATAAATTCTAAGAATTCACCGTAAAGTCCGATCCCTCGTGAGCTTTCTTAGTAAAAACTTGCATTTAGACCTGGCCTTATGGCAACAATGGTTAACAACCCCTATAGAATTGAGATACCAAGGGTATTCCAACTTTTACTTTCGTCAAAACAAGTTTCAATACGGCATGAATAATCATTCTCCTGTTTGACATTCATACTAATAAAACAAGTTTCAACACACATGAAAATCATTCTCTCGTTTGATGTTCATATTAATAAAAGGTTGAAATACTAACATGGACTTGAATCATAAACATGCAGAGGTTGAATTCACAACATTATACTCAATAGATTAGTTCACCAATTCCAACATAAACAAATTAGTTACACATGGTAAAAGTAGAAACAACACTTACAGAGTTTGACATTACGAAGACGATAGAAACTTCACGATACAACGATCACAATACACCACAACACTCTCAAGTATCTAGAAAACTATTCTAGAACTACAAACTCTAAAAGAAATACTCAAAACTCGAGTATAGAAGAGAGGAAAGAACTCTGAAAATAGAGAATGGGATATGATAAATAGTGTTGGATGGCCCTATTTATAGGGCTGAGCAAGGGTGCTGACGCTACGCGTCAGTGTGACACTACGCGTCAGTCCCCTGACTCAGCCTCCATTAACGTAGCTGGTAGTGGCCACCTTGGAATATTATATTCAATCATGCTTGGCCATGTGTCCCTGTCTCCACTACGTTTTGGCCAATTGTGCTGAGTGGAGTGGCCAATAATGGGTCACTAAGTGAGTGCTTGGCCAGCTTGGCTGTGGAGTCCACGCAGCACTGACGCTACGTGTGGCTGTGACGCATAGCGTTAGCATCAAAAGTAGCTATGGACACTACGCGTGGGATTGATGCTACGCGTCAGATCCTCTAGTATAATTTTCTCTTGAATTCTTTACTTTTTCACTGCAAAACTAGAGAAAATTGATCAAGGGCAGATTATTTTCAACAACATCCATTTATTGAATTAAAACCTAATTTTCTAACAAATTATCCAAATTTTTTATTATTTTTATGAAATTTTTATTAAAAGATTTATTGTAAATTTGAGGACTAACAAATACCCCCAACTTGAGACATTGCTCGTCCTCGAGCAAGAGAGAAAAATAAAAAATAAAAATTTGAAATCAAATTTTTGAGTTAGTCCGAGAATTTATCACAAAAAGTAATTACACAATTTACCATTTTAAAATAATCAATTATAGGCGTCTAATGTAACAAAGGTTTAATGATAAAATTCTTTACAATATTTTATTAACATATCAAGCATAATTTCAGGCTTACCTCTCCAAGTGTTTATCTCAATGCAATTGGTAACCTATTTCACTCAATCAATCATAAAATCAAACGAATTTAAGTTTGATTTTCATCTAATCAATGGTTAGTTATACAGAGTTAATTCAGAAATCACAAGGTTTTTTCACTGGTTGTAATGAGGCTTGGCTTACAAGAATCAATGGTTTTTCTTGGAATTCAAAAACCTGAAATCATAAAAGAGCATTTTATAATTTTTAGGCTTTCTCTTGGCCCAAACTTCTTATTTTCTTTTATTGATGAAAAATAAATACCCCTAACTTGATTCTTTTCACTATTTTTGACTTTTCTTTTTCATACTTTATTTTCTTTTGAAAAGAATCAAGTTGCTTATTTTCACTCCCCATTTTTGTGAGAACATTTATTTCAACTGCTCTTTTAATCAATCAAGTATAGGGAATGGTTAAAACAAATTTAGGTTTTAAGGGTACCAAAGAATTTATTTTAGGCTCAAATTGGCTTTCAAAGGATAAAATAACTTTTACCAAGGTAAGCTGTTTGGCCCAAGGTTTCTTTTCACCAATAAATGTGCCTTGATCGTTTTCTTGAATTCTCCGTACAACAACACAAATCAAAGATTAAAGCAAAATCAATTCGAATGAAAGTATGTCGATTAAACCCTCAAGTGTTTAAAAAGATCTCTCAACTTACCGGGTTATTGAAATTTGCTTGATAGTTAATAAACTTATTGTAATTAAATTTATCAAAATTCCTAAGTTATAAAAGAATTAATAATTGATTTTACAAAATTTTTGGTTTTATTGTGTAAAAACTTTAAGTGAATAAATTAACTTACTAACAAAAATTTTGAGTTATTTATTGAAAGATAATAATTTTTTTTATTTTTTCTAAAAAAAATTAAAATAAACAAATAACAGAATGGGTTACCTCCCATTGAGCTGCTAGGTTTAATGTCTCCAGCTTGACATTCCTGCATTTTAAGGGTCAGTTAAAAGATAACTGATGGTAATTTTGTTAATTTCACCACCCAAATAGAGTTTCAACCTTTGCCCATTTACCATCCAGCTTCTTTTAGAAGTTGGATCTTCAATTTCCACTGCTCCATATGGTTTAACTTCTTTAATAAAAAGCGGGCCTGACCATTTTGATTTCAATTTTCTAGGAAACAGTTTTAATCTTGAATTGAACAATAAAACTTGCTAACCTGGTGTGAAGTGTCTTTTCTTTAACTTTTTATCATAGTAAGCTTTCACCTTACTTTTGTAACATCTGGATGATTCATAGGCATTGTTTCTCATTTCCTCTAATTCGAGTAGCTGTAACTTTCATTTATCTGCTGCTACATTTTGATCAAAATTGAGGAATTTTAAAGCCCAATATGCTTTATGTTCCATTTCAACTGGAAGGTGACATGATTTTCCATAGACCATCTGGAAAGGAGAAAGACCAATTGGTGTTTTAAATACAGTTCTGTATGCCCAGAGTGCATCATCAAGTTTTTGTGACCAATCCTTTCTAGAAGATGACACAGTTTTTTCCAGAATTCTTTTCACTTCACGATTTGAAATCTCTACTTGTCCATTGGTTTGTGGATGATATGTTGTGGCTACCTTATGCTTTACTCCATAATGTTGTAATACTTTCTGAAGAATTTTATTACAAAAATGTGAACCACCATCACTTATTAAAGTTCTTGGTGTCCCAAATCTGAAAAAAATATTTTTCTTCAAAAAATTCACAACAGATTTAGTGTCAGCATTACGGGGTGGCAATTGCTTCCACCCACTTTGAAACATAATCAACTGCCAAAAGAATGTATTGATTTGAGTAAGAGTTAGGAAAAGGTCCCATGAAGTCAATTCCCCAACAATCAAATACCTCAACTTCTTGTATATTTGTGAGAGGCATTTCTTGCCTTCTTCCAACATTACCTGTTCTTTGGCAGTTATCACAAGATTGAACAAATAAGTGAGCATCTTTAAAAAGAGAGGGCCAATATAAACCTGATTGGAGAACTTTTGCAGCTGTTCTTTCATCATTAAAGTGTCCTCCATATGGTGATTTATGACAATGCCATAACACATCTTTTACTTCCCAGTCAGGCACACAACATCGTAACAAATTATCCGCTCCAATTTTGAATAAATGAGGGTCATCCCAAACAAAATATCTTGCATCTCTAAAGAATTTTTTTCTTTGTTGCCAAGTCAAATCATTTGGAAGAACTCCCGCTGCTTTGAAATTGGCCATGTCAGCAAACCATGGCCGTTGTGTTATTTTGAAAAGTTTTTCATCAGGAAATTCTTCCAAAATTTCTTTTTCCTTGGCAGTAACCTTATTATTCATTAATCTAGAAAGATGGTCAGTTACCATATTTTCACTACCCTTTTTATCTTTGATTTCAAGATCATATTCTTGAAGGAGCAAAATCCATCTGATTAACCGAGGTTTTGAATCAGATTTAGTTAAAAGGTACTTGATTGCCGCATGATCAGTAAAAACAATTATTTTTGAGCCAATCAAGTAAGATCGAAATTTTTCTAAAGCATATACTATGGCTAGTAATTCTTTTTCAATAGTTGCATAATTTATTTGATTTTCATTCAAAACTTTACTAGCATAATGTATGGCTTTAAAATTTTTTTCATATCTTTGACCTAAAACCGCTCCAACAGCATAATCACTTGCATCACACATAAGTTCAAAGGGTAGATTCCAATTAGGAGCAACAATTACAGGGGCAAAAACCAATTTTTCTTTCAAGGAATTAAAAGCTTTAAGACATGCTTCATCAAATTTGAATTCAACATCTTTATTCAGAAGGTTTGATAAAGGTTTTGTAATTTTTGAAAAATCTTGAATAAACCTCCTATAAAATCCAGCATGTCCTAAAAAGCTTCTAATACCTTTTACATTTACAGGGGGTGGGAGTTTAGCAATTACCTCTATCTTGGCTTGGTCAACTTCAATGCCTCTAAAAGAAATTTTATGACCAAGTACAATTCCTTCTTTCACCATGAAGTGACATTTCTCCCAATTAAGCACCAAATTTGTCTTAATACATCACTTCAGTACGGTGTCTAGGTTGGATAGACATGTCTTAAATGAATTCCCAAAAACTGAGAAGTCATCCATGAAAACTTCAACGTTCTTTTCAATTAAATCTGCAAAAATAGCAAACATGCATCTTTGAAAAGTAGCAGGTGCGTTACATAATCCAAATGACATTTTTCTGTAAGCAAATATGCTAAAAGGACATGTAAAAGCAGTTTTCTCCTGATCAAGAGGGTCAACAGCAATTTGATTATATCCAGAATAACCATCAAGAAAGTAGTAATATTCTTGTCCAGATAATCTTTCAAGCATTTGATCCATAAAAGGTAATGGAAAATGATCTTTTCTTGTTGCTTGATTTAATTTTCTATAATCAATGCACATTCTCCAACTGGTGACAGTTCTTGTAGGAATTAGTTCATTTTTTTCATTAACAATTACTGTCATACCACCTTTTTTTGGAACAACTTGAACAAGACTTACCCATGCACTATCAAAAATAGGATAAATAATACCTGCTTTTAGCAATTTAAGAACCTCCTTTTTGGTTACCTCCTTCATAGTTGGGTTGAGGCGTCTTTGAGGTTGAGCAACAGGTTTGAAATCATCTTCCAACAAAATTTTATGCATGCAGTATGATGGACTTATACCTTTCAAATCTTCAAGTGTCCATCCAATTGCTTCTTGATTCCTCTTCAATACTTCCACCAGTTTTTCTTCATCTGTTTCACTTAACAGATTACTAATGATTACTGGTTTTAAATTACCTTCCTTCAAAAAGATGTATTTTAGATTGGAAGGTAACACTTTTAGTTCAGGTTTCTGGATTTCTTCAACAGGTGAGTCTTGAATTTCTTCAATCTTTCTTGATTCAAAGGAAATTTCTTTCCCTTGATTGAATTCTTCAAGATATCTTTCAATCTGTTTCTCCTCTTCTTCATTCAAAAATTCAATAGAATTAGTCAATAAATTATTTAATGGGTCAGAAATAGACATACCTTTTGATAAGGAAAGATAGGTTTCATCAAGGATGTCTACTTTGAAACAGTCTTGCTTCGAGCTAGGATGTTTCATTGCTTTAAAGACATCGAAATTCACTTCCTTATCGTGCACCCTTTGTAACATCCCTCTTTTTAGAAGCCATTTTTACCCTTGTAAATTTTAATTATGGAGGGTTTGTAAGCAAGAATAAGTCAATATATACCCTGTTGATGGTCTGTAGTACCTCAAAACTGTCATTTTTGCACATAATAATAGAATTTATATGGAATATTAGTGAAATGATGCAAAAACCGAGTGAAAAGGGCTCTGTTCCGAGTAACAGAGAAGAATTCTGAGTGAATGATCAGAAATTCCGAGTGAAGGAGAGAATTCCGAGTCAGTATCATGTTTTCCGAGTAAAACATGACTGAGAAGGCTACCACCGAGTGAAGTCCTGACCTGAGAAGCAATTCTGAGTGAAGAGTGTTCAAAAGAATCACTTCTGAATGAAAATCTGAGTCAAACACCTTAGAAAGGCTCGGTTCCGAGTTGAATGTTTCCTTTTCTGAAGGAAATTACTGTGGTTGGAGCATTCCGAGTGAAAGAATGCATAAATACTTTTATTTATGTTGATTTGATGCTTCTTTTCTGACTGAAGTATGTTGTGGAAACAATTGAGAAGGCTTCCGAATGGTTTTGCTTAGGAAACCGAGTGGAAATGGTGGAGGGAGTCAATTCCGAGTGAGATACACTCCACTGGACCAAAACCGAGTGAGAGAAGTACGTGTGGGTATTGGTCCGAGAGGTAATGGCCTAAACCGAGTGAATAAAGTAAGGAAGACTCGGATTTCCGAGTGAAGATTCTGTGAAAGAGAGGACTCGGTCTGAATAGGTATTACCGAGTGAGAAACTGAGTGCCTGAGTCGGTTTCCAAGGAATTCCGAGTGAAGAATTGAAGCTTTGCTCAAGCGAGCAAGCCACGCTCAAGCGAGCCTTGCAATTGTTGACTCGGAAGTGAGAATTTAAGTCGGTATAGTTGTTAACCGAGTGTAATTTCACTCGGTATTCACTGACAGAAGTGCGTATTGACTTCAATTTTGTCTTTTAATGATATTTAAATTCAATCGTGCGTATTATGGAGAGTGGACGACCAGAAATGGACACTGACTCAGCATATATCTTATTTAATCCCTAGTGACCCTTCCATTAGCACTCCACTAATAGCCCACTCGGAAAAGCTGTCCCCCACTTGTTTTTCCACTCACTTCCTCCCTATTTAAACCAGCTCAAGGTTCTAAGGACTCACACCACACACACGACTCAAACACCCTTCATCACTCTCCTTCCCAGCAAGTTTCTTTCTCTCTTTTCCCTTCTGTTTCACTCGGATTTGAAGCAGGACAGTGAAGGGAACCTCTTTCTTTCCATCCAGGAACTTCATTGAGGTAAGGGGGTATATTCTTGGGTGCCTTGTGGGAAAACCGAGTGAAGGACAGATTCAGTGTGTATGAATTAAATGCTTTAAATTGTTATCTGTATATGCATATATATATATATATATATATCTGTTACCGAGTGTATATAATCAGTGATGATTTGTGAAATGATATGTACTTATTGGACTGAAAATACTAAGAATCATGGGTACCGTGTGATTTCCAGTGAAAATTATGAATGAAAGATGGATTTAATGATAACAGGTTCTGTTTAATGTTAATCTGACCGGTTTTACACTTATAACAACTCGGTTTTGCTTAGTTTCAATCGGATTCAGTGAGTGATAAGCTCGGATTTTATGAAAAACCGACCTGAGCATTCGGATAGAACATTTTACTCGGAAAATACATTATTTTCACTCAGAAAGTTACTTTCACTCTAATTCTACTCGGAATTTTATTTTATTCCACTCAGAAAAATGTTTCATCATTATGTTTCACTCGGAAGACATTTCTGAGACTGATTGTACTCAGAAAACACTCTATTGCTCTCGGACAATAGCTTCCCAGTCTTATTTCACTCGGCAAACACTTTATTTTACTCAGCAAGCAGTTATTCTACTCGGATTTGTTTTATTTCATTCAGACAGAACACTTTTCAACTAATTTCACTCGGTAAACTCATGTTTCACTTGGAACTTACCTTATTTTCACTCAGGAAATCATTTTCACTCAGAATTTAAGTAGCTTCACTCATGAGAACCTTTTCTAGTGATTTTAACTCGGTAAACCCTTAATTTCACTCAGAAAACTCCTTTAGTTTATTTTCACTCAGAATATATAGTTAAATTAACTCAAAAAAATCTTATCAACCTGATTCCACTCGGAATCAGGATTATTTCATTCGGATTTACTTTACTCGAAGGTATTCTAGTCAGCAGAATGATTTGTCACTCGGAAATTATATAAATTTTACTCAGAAACCTTTCTGCTCAACACTTTTAACTAGGAAAAATATTTTTAACTTCCCTGAAGAAAACTTTTAACCTGATCTCACTCGGATTGATGCTTATTTTATTCAGAAACTCACTGCAGCCTGAATTTACTCGGTATCTAAACTCATTTCACCCAGAAAATTCATTTTTCACTCGGAACAAATTTATTTTACTTGGATGATTCAGTTTCACTCGGTATTCAACTCATCTCACTCGACAAACTCAATTTCTCACTCAGTATTAAACCTATTTTTCTCAAAAAGTTTGGAAATCAACATTTCCACTCGGAATCAGACCTGTTTCAGTCGGAAAACAGCCTTCCAGTACAATTCCACTCGGATTTTTAGCCAGATCACTAGGAGAACCCTTCTCTGTATAATTCCACTCGGAATCATACTTATTTCACTCGGATTTACCCCTGTTCCACTCGGAAAACTCTGTTTTTAGTATTTTTCACTTGAATTTTCAATTGGAAACTAATCTTCAATACTTTTTAAGTTATTGGTAAGTTATAATTATCATTCTTATTCTATTATTATCATTATTTATTGTTAAACTTAATATTGTTATCATTATTATTAGTTTTATTATTATTATATATTGTTAACACCCAAATTATGCGTAATTACATAAAGAATATATTATTTTACTCTTTATGAAAGAATATATATAATAGATATATTTCTAAGAAATTAATAAACGAATATCTTACAAGGTTTAAATGAATTGATGGAATTCAAAGAACTTGAGAATGATATGATGAGACTGGAAATACATAAGATACCTAAGGAATTAATTGATAAGATAAATGCATTTCGCATCATGAAAATATTTTTGAAGAAGAAAAACCTCTAGAGCATACACTTGGTACAGTGGAGGACACTCACGTTCGATCTCCATGAAGAATCTTGGGAGTACAACTGGAACGGCAACCCAATGGCATCAGAGTCGCGCCTGATAGCCGGGTGAGACGATGCAATTCTAGTGTACTTTGACTAAATGACGGAGTGTAACTATGATCATAGGGATCCAAGTTCCAAAAATATTTAAATTAATGATGAGAACCAATGAGTTCATTTGTACCATATGGAACTTGGGCGGACCCTGATCGCTCTAGATGATTGGAATGGTGATATTCCAAAGAATGAGAAGAAGATGAAACGATTTATTGGGCCCACATGCATCATGAGACTTAACCAAAGATAAATCATAATAAATCCAAACTCATGCGTTCATTACAGCATATTTGATTGTTATAATTGTGAATATGTTATATGTACGATTTATTTCATGGTAATATGCTTGATTGTTATAATTGTGAACATGCTAAATATACGATTATGTGATGACAACATGTTTGATTGTTATAACTATGCTAAATGTATGATCTATGTGACATTGTATGTTAACTGGATTATGTCCACACCGGATGAACCAATCAGGGTCTTGGGTTATACTCACCCTTACTGTTGACCATTTTTCAGAGGAATTAGAAACTCAAGAACCCGAGTGTGAAGATCAGCAATACGCTGAACCCATTGAGAACAATCATTAAGGATAGAACATTGTTATTAATAATCAGACACCGGATGACTGTATAATATTTAAGGGTGCCTGCGTGCCCCATTCTGTTAAGAGTACAATTACTTACAGTTTGTGAATGACTATGTGATATATACAATATTGCTTCCACTGATCTGCCAAGTATTTATATAAAAAAAATATTCACTTTTTCTGAAAACTGTTAACACTCTCAGTTAAATAGGATGAACCTACAAAAGGATTTGTCTTATCTAACCGAGGGTGTTACAAAGGTGAGACGATGCAATTCTAGTGTACTTTGACTAAATGACGGAGTGTAACTATGATCGTAGGGATCCAAGTTCCAAAAATATTTAAATTAATGATGAGAACCAATGAGTTTATTTGTACCACATGGAACTTGGGCGGACCCTGATCGCTCTAGATGATTGGAATGGTGATATTCCAAAGAATGAGAAGAAGATGAAACGATTTATTGGGCCCACATGCATCATGAGACTTAACCAAAGATAAATCATAATAAATCCGAACTCATGCATTCATTACAGCATATTTGATTGTTATAATTGTGAATATGTTATATGTACGATTTATTTCATGGTAATATGCTTGATTGTTATAATTGTGAACATGCTAAATATACGATTATGTGATGACAACATGTTTGATTGTTATAACTATGCTAAATGTATGATCTATGTGACATTGTATGTTAACTGGATTATGTTCGCACCGGATGAACCAATCAGGGTCTTGGGTTATACTCACCCTTACTGTTGACCATTTTTCAGAGGAATTAGAAACTCAAGAACCTGAGTGTGAAGATCAGCAATACGCTGAACCCATTGAGAACAATCATTAAGGATAGAATATTGTTATTAATAATCAGACACCGGATGACTGTATAATATTTAAGGGTGCCTGCGTGCCCCATTCTGTTAAGAGTACAATTACTTACAGTTTGTGAATGACTATGTGATATATACAATATTGCTTCCACTGATCTGCCAAGTATTTATATAAAAAAAAAATATTCACTTTTTCTGAAAACTGTTAACACTCTCAGTTAAATAGGATGAACCTACAAAAGGATTTGTCTTATCTAACCGAGAGTGTTACAAAGGTGAGACGATGCAATTCTAGTGTACTTTGACTAAATGACGGAGTGTAACTATGATCGTAGGGATCCAAGTTCCAAAAATATTTAAATTAATGATGAGAACCAATGAGTTTATTTGTACCACATGGAACTTGGGCGGACCCTGATCGCTCTAGATGATTGGAATGGTGATATTCCAAAGAATGAGAAGAAGATGAAACGATTTATTGGGCCCACATGCATCATGAGACTTAACCAAAGATAAATCATAATAAATCCAAACTCATGTGTTCATTACAGCATATTTGATTGTTATAATTGTGAATATGTTATATGTACGATTTATTTCATGGTAATATGCTTGATTGTTATAATTGTGAACATGCTAAATATACGATTATGTGATGACAACATGTTTGATTGTTATAACTATGCTAAATGTATGATCTATGTGACATTGTATGTTAACTGGATTATGTCCGCACCGGATGAACCAATCAGGGTCTTGGGTTATACTCACCCTTACTGTTGACCATTTTTCAGAGGAATTAGAAACTCAAGAACCCGAGTGTGAAGATCAGCAATACGCTGAACCCATTGAGAACAATCATTAAGGATAGAATATTGTTATTAATAATCAGACACCAGATGACTGTATAATATTTAAGGGTGCTTGCGTGCCCCATTCTGTTAAGAGTACAATTACTTACAGTTTGTGAATGACTATGTGATATATACAATATTACTTCCACTGATCTGCCAAGTATTTATAAAAAAAATAAATAAAAAAATATTCACTTTTTCTGAAAACTGTTAACACTCTCAGTTAAATAGGATGAACCTACAAAAGGATTTGTCTTATCTAACTGAGGGTGTTACAAAGGTGGTATCAGAGCATAGTCGATTCATTAAGCTTGTGGAGTGGACCATTAGGTTTCCACGTACTCTGATAGAAATATTGAACAGTCCATAACACTCCTAAGACTAAAAATCCTATGTGGAATGCTCCACATAACGCATACCCTAAATCTATTTGTTGATATTCTTTCAGCAAATTCCTAATGGCACGCCAAAATAACAATCACGTGATGGAGAATCTTCTTACCAGAATTATGGAGGTAATAGAAAGACAAAAGTTACCTCATGCTTCTGCCAGACAGGGATTAGCTGATTTTCAAAGGAACAATCCTACGCAGTTCAAAGGAGGCTTCAATCCAAAAGGAGCACAACTATGGATTGAACACCTTGAAAAGATTTTTGTCGCTATGCGATGTTCTGATGAGGATTGTGTAACCTTTGCTGTCTTCATGCTGGTTGGAGAAGCAGAACACTGGTGGACTCATGCTAGAGTCAGACTAGCTACTGATGGGCATATCATTACTTGGGGACGATTTAAGACAGAATTTCTCGCTAAATATTTCCCCAAAGACATAAGGAGGAAAAAGGAGCAGGAATTCTTTAATCTGAAACAAGGCAATATGACTGTTGGGGAGTACGCTGCTAAGTTTGATGAACTGGCAAAATGTTGTCCCTACTACACCCACATGGGAGAAGCGTCAAGATGTGCAAAGTTCGAAGCAGGGCTACGGCATGAGATTCGTCAAGCCATATGTTGTCAACAAATTACACAATTCACTACTTTGGTTGACAGATGCCGCATATTTGAGAACACCTCTAATCTTCGACGACCTGGACCGTCTAATCATGGGCCAGAGCGACGTATGCCAGATCGACAGCAAAGAAGGGATTTTCGAGGAGATCGACCATATTTCCGATCTTTCAACTCAGCCAACCAAATTCCTCCTAAAGGTCAGGAGAACCAAAGTGGTAGAAACTGCACAATTTGTGGACGGATCGGACATCGTGATGTTGACTGTTGGTACAGGAATAAAAATAACCAACAACAAGTAACTCAAAGACAGGCAGTACGACCAACAGGTCAAGGAAGTGGAGGATCTACTGCAAATGTCTCTACCAACAATGCCCCGAGAATGCAAATTGTAACATCCTGCTTTTAATAATAGCTCTATTATGTAATTTATGAAGCATGGAAGGTCTGTAAGTGTTAATTAATGAATAAAACACTCTATGGATGGCTTTTTAATGCTCCAAAAGTTTTATTTTTGGGTAAAATTCTATAATTTATATAGATCCTTATTAATGAGGCCCAAATTCCGAGTGAAAATACCTTAGAAAGAACTGACCGAGTGAGAAAGAGAGTCTGTTCCGAGTGAAGACTGAAAGTTCCGAATGACCAAGAGGAATTCCAAGTGGAAAATAGAAATACCGAGTGAAAATGGTGTTTTCCGAGTGGAACATGGTCAAGAGGACTTATTCCGAGTGAAATAATGTCTCAGAGACTCACTGCCGAGTCAAACATGCTAAGGAGACTCGATCCCGAGTCAAGATCTTCAAAGGACTCATTTCAGAGTCAATTAAGATCAGAAGTTGCAATCCTAAGTGAAGAAATTCCGATTGACAACAAATAAGTCTTGGGTCGGTTAGGATCAATATTACCGAGTGGACATTCAAGTGGAATGAGTCAGCATTGAGGAAATTCACCGAGTGAAAGTTGAAGGAAGAGGAGTCGGTTGAATGAGATCGGAAGAGACACTTCTGATCCGTTCTGATCTTCAAAGTTAGGACGACTTCAAGACTTCAAAGAAGAAGATCGGATGTCAACTAATGCCACATCACATCGGATGACCGATGTAGGGAGGACAGCTTATGTGAAACAGATCGGATCAACGTTTTACTGAATGAGCTATGGGTCACATGACCATGAGACCGGATTAATGCTTTGTTATTAATGAACACCGGTTAGTTTCAAGGAAGGTTCATCCTTAGAACTGATGCTCACACCGGAGAAATTGTACCGGTATTAAAGACCGGACTTAGTCCGTCCAGGGAAAAGAAGACTACAGAATAGGAAAGGTACAGTTTTCCTACAAAACTAGGGTCTCATGCCTTGGCGGAGTAATAAATTTAGGCGGGGTCACATGTTTTGGCGGAGTAATAAGCATTGACGAGGTCAAATGCCTTGGCGGAGTAATAAATTTAGGCGGGGTCACACGTTTTGGCGGAGTAATAAGCATTGACGAGGTCAAATGCCTTGGCGGAGTAACGTGAACGTCTTTAGGGCATGGACATTTCTTAAGATTCACACAAGACCGCCCTTCACATAACACCGCCCTTCACACAACACTGCCCTTCACACAACACCGCCCTTCACACTCAATACCACCCTCACGCCATACCGACCTCTGCAAATCCTTCAACAGTGAACACCTTTTTATTTCCACTTCAGCTAGTGATCAGCCCACTTAATCACATGAATCCAAAAATGAGTGGCACAACGAACCAATCACAGGGGAAAGTTGCATCCATTATAATACCTTTGTATATTTTATTCCAACCAATGCAAAACTGACTGTGAAAGGAGTCAAAAGGCTCCATTATCCCACCTAATCTTTCAACTAATGTTCCTCACTTGTCTGGCATTATTAAATCTGCCCCATTTACTAAGGCCGATTAGAACAAACTTGTGAACTAATTCTCCTCCAATTCGAACAACTTTGGGGACTGTAAGGGAGCCATTTCAATCGACAAACCAAGTAAGAGGGGAGAGGGTTGTGAATAACTATGAAATGGGTAGAGTTGTATGCTGTTCTAGGATTCCAGTTTTAATTTCGTATCTTGTGGCTTAATTTTGAAACTAAAAACGTACGAATTTGTCTTTGACTTCTTCATGAAAGTTGTAGATCTTTTTGTTATCTAAATTATGAGACCTGATTCAATTAATTTGCGTATGTATAGCAAAAGTTATAGCCAAATTACTACTGCATGTTCGAGTGAAAGATTTGTTCCATGTTTTGTGTATATTTTGATATGCTGGGAATTATACATGCATAATCAGCCTTGGATGTCTTCATGAAAGTTGTAGATAATTAAGTTGTGGATCTTTAGAAAGTGGTTTCATATCAAAATAATTTTTGTAACTCAAGTTATGCTCAAATTACTGAAGAATGTACAAGCTGTAATCCTGTATTCTGAAATCCGAATCTTGTTTTTAAAACTGGGAAGTTTGTGGTGAGAATTAGGGGTTGGTGTCTTCATGGAAATTGTAGATATGTGTGTTAAGAATAATTTAGAATTGGTTTCATGTCAAAATCACATTTGTAACTCCAGATACGTTCTAAATACTAATCTGTGTACATTTTGGAAAACTTATCTTGAGGCAGTATGGTATTTTATGAATAAGTGGTATTTCTGATTGGAATCTGAAACTGTGTTCTTCATGAAAGTTGTAGATAATTGTATTATTGAGCTATAGAAAGTGGAATCATCTAAAAAGGAGTTGATTTGCCCATGTTATGACTGTTTTGCTAATGTATGTTGCTGTTGGGGATGCTGAAAGTCACTTAAAAAGGCTATTTTGAAAGAAAATGATATTTTCTCTATGGATAAAGATTATTTATTAAATTCTTGAGTGATTATGAATTATTATAAATGCTGTTGAGTATCACACAGTTTGTATATTGTGATGGTGAATAATTATGAATGACATAATTAATATATATGTACATGAATGCCTTGTGGTTATTGACATATGTGGTTGAAACAGTAAATCCATGATTTTGTGAATTATTATGTGTATTGTGTCCCTTGAGGACTTGTATTATCCAAGAGGTTTTGGAAATGTGGATATCATGGTATGTTAAAAGAATTAAAGGCATTCATGCATCATAAGCATTCGGACGCACCATGGAATTTAGGGGTTCCATGATTGCCTACCCTGGTGGGGGGTTACTCTATGATGAGTTAAGCCCTATTTTGTTGTGTGCCATGGAGTGTAGGGATTCATGGTTTATGCAAAAGTCCTACTTATGATATTGTGTACTTCGGTACTTAAGCGCCATGAAGTATAGGGATTCATGGTATATGCTAAAGCCCTATTTGTGTCTCTATGAGACTCTTACTGCAGTATTCCCACCAAAACCAAATGGATCCAGCATGACATCATTTGACTAATTAAAGATCTATTAAATGGACTTGTTTGGCATATTCATCATACCATTATGAGTTGTTGATTGTGTCTGTGCAATTTTATCTATTTTATATTTATTCTATATTCTGTCTCACTCTTACATTAATTTTTACAGTGAATGACACGCAGAATGCAGAATGATGCCATGATTGATGCCTATTCGAATTATTACTTGAACTTTGATTTTATTGGTTGTAATAAATATAATATGTCATGTACCATTATCTTCTCAATCGTTTCCGCTACTTAAATATTTTCTTGAATTTAATTATTCACGACTAGTATGTATGATAATTTTTCCGCTGTTATTAATTGTTACATAAACTCTAAATTAAATTTATAAATTTTAAAATGATCTTTCGAAAAAGCGAAAAATTTACTCGAAAATTTTAATCAACATTTCGGGGCGTTACACAAAATGTTCCCCGCAATAACAACTTCAGACAGAACAATAATCCTGGAAGGCCCGGAAACAACTCAACCGGAAGGCCAGGGGGAAATGCCAGAGTTTTTACCATGAATGGTGCAGAAGTATCACAAGAGAACGATCTTGTGCAAGGTACATGCTTTATAGGAAGTACTCTATTAAATGTATTATATGATTCTGGAGCCACTCATTCTTTCATATCTGAGAATTGTGTAAAACATTTAAAGCTTCCTACAACCTCTCTGCCCTATCAAATGATTGTCACAACTGCCGCCAATAAGCCCATTTGCTCTACTCGCATATGTCTAGAATGTCCTCTTAACATCGAAGGGAAAGCTTATCAGGTAGATCTGATATGTTTACCTTTGATTGATCTAGACATTGTTCTAGGGATGAATTGGCTTGCTGCCAATCATATTCTAATTGACTGTCATAATAGATCCATCTCTCACGGGTCTACTACATCTGAATGTGATCAAGTCACTGATTCTTGCCTTGTTAGCTCAGAAAAGGTAATCTCAAAAGAAGTCCAACTATACATGATCCTTACTGAAACTGAAAGTAAGGCCACTTCTCAACTTGAACAGATTCCTGTTGTTCAAGAATTTCTAGAAGTATTCCCTGAGGACATACGAGAGCTACCTCCAGAGCGAGAAGTCGAATTCAGCATTGATATTATACCGGGCGTGGGACCAATCTCTATTGCTCCTTACCGGATGTCACCCAAGGAACTCAGTGAACTCAAAGAGCAATTAGAAGAACTTCTAGAGAAAGGAATGATTAGACCCAGTGTCTCATCTTGGGGAGCACCAGTTCTTCTAGTCAAAAAGAAGGATGGCAGTATGCGGTTATGTGTTGACTATCGTCAGTTAAATAAAGCTACGATCAAGAACCGATACCCTCTCCCAAGAATTGATGATTTGATGGACCAATTACGAGGAGCCACTATCTTCTCGAAGATTGATCTGCGATCAGGCTATCATCAAATCAGAGTGAAGAAAGAGGATGTACCCAAAACAGCATTCAGAACACGATATGGGCACTATGAGTATCTTGTTATGCCTTTTGGAGTCACAAATGCACCTGCAGTCTTTATGGGATACATGAATCGAATCTTCCATGAGTACTTGGATAAATTCGTGGTTGTATTTATTGACGATATTCTCGTCTACTCCAAGAGTCATAAGGAACACGAGGAGCATCTTCGAATTGTTCTAAACACTTTGCGTGCAAGGCAATTGTACGCCAAGTTTTCAAAATGTGAATTCTGGTTGACAGAAGTGAAATTCTTAGGACATGTCATCTCTAAGGAAGGAATTGTTGTGGATCCTACAAAGGTAGAAGTTGTACTAAATTGGGAACAACCCAAGAATGTGACGGAAATCCGCAGTTTCCTTGGACTGGCTGGATATTATCGTCGATTCATCGAGAATTTCTCTCGAATTGCAGCACCTTTAACTAAGCTGACTCGTAAAGATCAACCATTCGAATGGACTGACAAATGTGAAAGCAGTTTTACGGAGTTACGCCAACGACTCACTAGTGCACCTGTCTTGATTTTGCCAGATCCCGCCAAGCCATATGAAATGTACTGCGATGCGTCAAGACAAGGACTAGGATGTGTCCTAATGCAAGAAAGAAAGGTTGTTGCTTATGCTTCAAGACAGCTAAGAACACATGAAGTTAATTATCCCACACATAACTTGGAATTAGCTGCTGTTGTGTTTGCCTTGAAAATCTGGAGACACTACTTGTATGGTACATACTTCGAAGTCTTCAGTGATCATAAGAGCTTGAAGTATCTATTCGACCAGAAGGAGTTAAATATGCGACAACGTAGATGGATGGAATTTATCAAAGATTATGATTTTGAACTCCGATATCATCCTGGAAAAGCTAATGTTGTGGCTGATGCACTCAGTAGAAAGGCCCTACGTCTATCATATATGATGACAAAGGAGTTAGAACTGATTGAACAGTTTCGCGATTTGAACCTAGCGGTAACACCAAAAAGGGGAAGCCTTATGGTTGGAATGCTAAGGATTTCCAATGATTTCTTGGAACAAATCAAAGAAGCTCAAGCCAATGATCAGGAATTACAAGATCTAGCAGAAAAGACAAAAGAAGGAGTCTCAGAGTTTAGCAGAGATGAACATGGAGTGATCAAGTATCAACAAAGACTCTGTATTCCAGTCAACGCAGATCTTAAAAGATCCATCCTGGATGAAGCACACAAAAGTAAGTACAGTATCCACCCAGGATCAACCAAGATGTACCAGGACTTGAAGAAATTATTCTGGTGGCAAGGAATGAAAAGGGATATCGCTGAGTATGTAACAGCTTGCCTGATGTGTCAGAAGGTAAAGGCGGAACAACAACGACCAAGTGGGACCCTTTGTCCTTTGGATATTCCAGAATGGAAATAGGATGGGATTGCTATGGACTTCGTGAGTGGATTTCCCAGAACATCAGCTGGATATGATGCTATTTGGGTAATCGTGGATCGATTAACAAAGACCGCTCACTTCATTCCTGTCAATATGAAGTATTCCCTAGAGAAACTCACCCAGATCTATATCAAGAAAATTGTACGATTACATGGAACTCCCACTACGATTGTGTCCGATCGAGATCCTCGTTTCACATCACAGTTTTGGAAGAGCCTGCAACAAGCTCTAGGAACTCATCTGAAGTTAAGTTCCGCATATCACCCACAGACAGACGGACAATCAGAAAGGATGATCAAGACTCTTGAAGATTTGTTGCGTCTTTGTGTCTTGGAACATGGAGGAAGTTGGCAAGAATATCTTCCACTTATCGAGTTCACTTACAACAACAGCTATCATGCAAGCATCGGAATGGCCCCTTATGAAGCTTTGTATGGAAGAAAGTGCCGTACACCTTTATGTTGGTACGAGACTGGTGAAAAGATAATAATTGGACCAGAGATTATTCAGAAGACAACAGAACAAGTTCAGAGGATTCAAATAGCAATGAAGGCTTCGCAAGATAGACAAAAGAGTTACTATGACAAACGTCGGAAGCCATTAGAATTTGAAGAAGGTGACCATGTATTTCTCAAAGTTACCCCTACCACTGGAGTAGGAAGAGCTTTGAAGGCCAAGAAGTTAAGCCCCAGATACGTAGGACCCTATCAGATTCTACAAAAGATAGGAACTCATACGTACCGTATTGCTCTGCCACCCGAGCTGACAAACCTTCACAATGTATTTCATGTCTCTCAACTCCGCAAATATGTACCAAGCCCTGATCATGTTCTAAGTCCCGATCAATTTGTTCTGAAAGAAAACCTTACCTTTGAAGCATCGCCAGTTAAGATTGCTGACCGACGTCTCAAACAGCTAAGAGGCAAAGAAATCCCTTTGGTCAAGGTAGTTTGGAGTCAGACAGATGATGGGGATGCTACTTGGGAAATTAAGGAGAAAATGAGAGAATTGCACCCTCAATTGTTTTAACTTTGAATTTCGGGATGAAATTCCTAAAAAGGGGAGGAGAATGTAACATCCCTCTTTTTAGAAGCCATTTTTACCCTTGTAAATTTTAATTATGGAGGGTTTGTAAGCAAGAATAAGTCAATATATACCCTGTTGATGGTCTGTAGTACCTCAAAAATGTCATTTTTGCACATAATAATAGAATTTATATGGAATATTAGTGAAATGATGCAAAAACCGAGTGAAAAGGGCTCTGTTCTGAGTAACAGAGAAGAATTCCGAGTAAATGATCAGAAATTCTGAGTGAAGGAGAGAATTCCGAGTCAGTATCATGTTTTTCGAGTAAAACATGACTGAGAAGGCTACCACCGAGTGAAGTCCTGACCTGAGAAGCAATTCTGAGTGAAGAGTGTTCAAAAGAATCACTTCTGAATGAAAATCCAAGTCAAACACCTTAGAAAGGCTCGGTTCCGAGTTGAATGTTTCCTTTTCTGAAGGAAATTACTGTGGTTGGAGCATTCCGAGTGAAAGAATGCATAAATACTTCTATTTATGTTGATTTGATGCTTCCTTTCTGACTAAAGTATGTTGTGGAAACAATTGAGAAGGCTTCCGAATGGTTTTGCTTAGGAAACCGAGTGGAAATGGTGGAGGGAGTCAATTCCGAGTGAGATACACTCCACTGGACCAAAACCGAGTGAGAGAAGTACGTGTGGGTATTGGTCCGAGAGGTAATGGCCTAAACCGAGTGAATAAAGTAAGGAAGACTCGGATTTCCGAGTGAAGATTCTGAGAAAGAGAGGACTCGGTCTGAAAAGGTATTACCGAGTGAGAAACCGAGTGCCTGAGTCGGTTTCCAAGGAATTCCGAGTGAAGAATTGAAGCTTCGCTCAAGCGAGCAAGCCACGCTCAAGCGAGCCTTGCAATTGTTGACTCGGAAGTGAGAATTTAAGTCGGTATAGTTGTTAACCGAGTGTAATTTCACTCGGTATTCACTGACAGAAGTGCGTATTGACTTCAATTTTGTCTTTTAATGATATTTAAATTCAATCGTACGCATTATGGAGAGTGGACGACCAGAAATGGACACTGACTCAGCATATATCTTATTTAATCCCTAGTGACCCTTCCATTAGCACTCCACTAACAGCCCACTCGGAAAAGCTGTCCCCCACTTGTTTTTCCACTCACTTCCTCCCTATTTAAACCAGCTCAAGGTTCTAAGGACTCACACCACACACACGACTCAAACACCCTTCATCACTCTCCTTCCCAGCAAGTTTCTTTCTCTCTTTTCCCTTCTGTTTCACTCGGATTTGAAGCAGGACAGTGAAGGGAACCTCTTTCTTTCCATCCAGGAACTTCATTGAGGTAAGGGGGTATATTCTTGGGTGCCTTATGGGAAAACCGAGTGAAGGACAGATTCAGTGTGTATGAATTAAATGCTTTAAATTGTTATCTGTATATGCATATATATATATATATCTGTTACCGAGTGTATATAATCAGTGATGATTTGTGAAATGATATGTACTTATTGGACTGAAAATACTAAGAATCATGGGTACCGTGTGATTTCCAGTGAAAATTATGAATGAAAGATGGATTTAATGATAACAGGTTCTGTTTAATGTTAATCTGACCGGTTTTACACTTATAACAACTCGGTTTTGCTTAGTTTCAATCGGATTCAGTGAGTGATAAGCTCGGATTTTATGAAAAACCGACCTGAGCATTCGGATAGAACATTTTACTCGGAAAATACATTATTTTCACTCAGAAAGTTACTTTCACTCTAATTCTACTCGGAATTTTATTTTATTCCACTCAGAAAAATGTTTCATCATTATGTTTCACTCGGAAGACATTTCTGAGACTGATTGTACTCGAAAAACACCATATTTCACTCGGAAAACACTCTATTGCTCTCGGACAATAGCTTCCCAGTCTTATTTCACTCGGCAAACACTTTATTTTACTCAGCAAGCAGTTATTCTACTCGGATTTGTTTTATTTCATTCAGACAGAACACTTTTCAACTAATTTCACTCGGTAAACTCATGTTTCACTTGGAACTTATCTTATTTTCACTCAGGAAATCATTTTCACTCAGAATTTAAGTAGCTTCACTCATGAGAACCTTTTCTAGTGATTTTAACTCGGTAAACCCTTAATTTCACTCAGAAAACTCCTTTAGTTTATTTTCACTCAGAATATATAGTTAAATTAACTCAAAAAAATCTTATCAACCTGATTCCACTCGGAATCAGGATTATTTCATTCGGATTTACTTTACTCGAAGGTATTCTAGTCAGCAGAATGATTTGTCACTCGGAAATTATATAAATTTTACTCAGAAACCTTTCTGCTCAACACTTTTAACTAGGAAAAATATTTTTAACTTCCCTGAAGAAAACTTTTAACCTGATCTCACTCGGATTGATGCTTATTTTATTCAGAAACTCACTGCAGCCTGAATTTACTCGGTATCTAAACTCATTTCACCCAGAAAATTCATTTTTCACTCGGAACAGATTTATTTTACTCGGATGATTCAGTTTCACTCGGTATTCAACTCATCTCACTCGGCAAACTCAATTTCTCACTCAGTATTAAACCTATTTTTCTCAAAAAGTTTGGAAATCAACATTTCCACTCGGAATCAGACCTGTTTCAGTCGGAAAACAGCCTTCCAGTACAATTCCACTCGGATTTTTAGCCAGATCACTTGGAGAACCCTTCTCTGTATAATTTCACTCGGAATCATACTCATTTCACTCGGATTTACCCCTGTTCCACTCGGAAAACTCTGTTTTTAGTATTTTCACTTGAATTTTCAATTGGAAACTAATCTTCAATACTTTTTAAGTTATTGGTAAGTTATAATTATCATTCTTATTCTATTATTATCATTATTTATTGTTAAACTTAATATTGTTATCATTATTATTAGTTTTATTATTATTATATATTGTTAACACCCAAATTATGCGTAATTACATAAAGAATATATTATTTTACTCTTTATGAAAGAATATATATAATAGATATATTTCTAAGAAATTAATAAACGAATATCTTACAAGGTTTAAATGAATTGATGGAATTCAAAGAACTTGAGAATGATATGATGAGACTAGAAATACATAAGATACCTAAGGAATTAATTGATAAGATAAATGCATTTCGCATCATGAAAATATTTTTGAAGAAGAAAAACCTCTAGAGCATACACTTGGTACAGTGGAGGACACTCACGTTCGATCTCCATGAAGAATCTTGGGAGTACAACTGGAAGGGCAACCCAATGGCATCAGAGTCGCGCCTGATAGCCGGGTGAGACGATGCAATTCTAGTGTACTTTGACTAAATGACGGAGTGTAACTATGATCGTAGGGATCCAAGTTCCAAAAATATTTAAATTAATGATGAGAACCAATGAGTTCATTTGTACCACATGGAACTTGGGCGGACCCTGATCGCTCTAGATGATTGGAATGGTGATATTCCAAAGAATGAGAAGAAGATGAAATGATTTATTGTGCCCACATGCATCATGAGACTTAACCAAAGATAAATCATAATAAATCCAAACTCATGCGTTCATTACAGCATATTTGATTGTTATAATTGTGAATATGTTATATGTACGATTTATTTCATGGTAATATGCTTGATTGTTATAATTGTGAACATGCTAAATATACGATTATGTGATGACAACATGTTTGATTGTTATAACTATGCTAAATGTATGATCTATGTGACATTGTATGTTAACTGGATTATGTCCACACCGGATGAACCAATCAGGGTCTTGGGTTATACTCACCCTTACTGTTGACCATTTTTCAGAGGAATTAGAAACTCAAGAACCCGAGTGTGAAGATCAGCAATATGCTGAACCCATTGAGAACAATCATTAAGGATAGAATATTGTTATTAATAATCAGACACCGGATGACTGTATAATATTTAAGGGTGCCTGCGTGCCCCATTCTGTTAAGAGTACAATTACTTACAGTTTGTGAATGACTATGTGATATATACAATATTGCTTCCACTGATCTGCCAAGTATTTATAAAAAAAAAATATTCACTTTTTCTGAAAACTGTTAACACTCTCAGTTAAATAGGATGAACCTACAAAAGGATTTGTCTTATCTAACCGAGGGTGTTACACCCTTACTGCTAGCTTCCCGTTGTCCACATCAATCAGTACTCGAGAAGTTTTCATGAATGGTCTTCCAAGAATCAGAGGAACATCAGTATCTTCCTCTATGTCTAAGATCATAAAATCCACAGGGAAGTAGAATTTGTCAACCTTTACAAGTACATCTTCTACAATCCCATAAGGTCTCTTGATGGATTTATCAGTTAATTGCAGAGTCATCCTTGTCTGTTGCGGATCAAGGTCACCAATACGCTTCATCATACTTAGGGGCATTAGATTGATGCTAGCCCCTAAATCTAATAAAGCCTTTCCGATATTTACTCCGCCAATAGAGACAGGAATAGTGAATTTTCCAGGATCTTTGGATTTTTCTGGCATCTTGTATTGTAAAATAGCGCTGCAACTTGCTTCAAGTTCTACTATCTCCTCATCATACTTCCTTTACTTTGTAAGCAATTCTTTCATAAACTTAGCATATGTAGGCATTTGTTCTAATGCCTCAGAAAACGGAATGTTTATGTGTAACTGCTTAAAAATTTCAAGGAATCTCTTATATTCCTTTTCTTTATCTTTTTTTGATGGTGGATGAGGATAAGGTAAATCCTGGACAGGAGGTGTCTGTCCCAAATATTGATTTTTTTGATTTTTTTCTTTTTCTTTTATTTCATCTTTTTCTTTATTTTCTTCACTTTCTTTTTCTTCTTCTTTTTCTTCTTTTTCTTTTTCTTTTTCTTTTTCTTTTTCACAGTCTATACCTACAGTTTTACCACTTCTTGTAAAAATAGCCTTACATTGTTCTTTCACTTTGAATTCCTTGATGTCGGCTACTTCTTTTTCTAGCTGACTCAACTGTTGATCTGATGCTTTACGTGCAGCCTTAATTGTCTCCATGTATTGCATCAATTGTTGAATACTTTCTTCAGCCTTTGTCAATCTAGTATTGTAATCACCTTGATTGTTGAAGGGTCTAGCATTTTGCCTCCAACCATAGTTTTGGTTTTGCCTTTCCTGCAGGTAATTGTTAGAAAAAGAATTTACAAGAGGATTTAGAGAATTACCTGTAGGTAATCTCTGATGAATCAAGGAATTAGCTTGTTCTTGTTCATTCTTGTCAAGAACACAGTAACCACATGGTTGTTCGCCCATACAATACTCACATTGTTTTAATTGAGCATGAAGTTGTAGTGGTACATGGGTAACTTGAAGTTTTCCAAGTTGTTTACTCATTGCCTCAATTTGTTGTATCAACAATTTTTGTTGAATTAACACTGTATCATTTACTCCTTGTTCAAGTATACCTTGTACATTACCTCTTTCTGGTTTAGCTTGATGGTCACTAATGGACATTGATTCCAATATCTCAATAGCTTCCTCCACAGTTTTGTTCATTAAAGAACCACCTACACAAGCATCTAACATCATCTTGAACTGAGGTAATAGACCATGGTAAACGATTCTTACCTTTTCGGCATCATCCAAGTTGTGGTTTGGACACTTTCTCAATAGTTCCTTGAATCGTTCACATGTTTCTCCTAATGATTCATCATTATTTTGAGAAAAAGAATGTATAGCTGTCATGGCTTCAAAGTATTTTGAAGGAGAATAAAATCTTTCCAAAAATTTTCTTTCGACATCGGACCAGTTTGCAAAACTACCCGGTGGGCAAGATTTAAACCATTCTTTAGCTTTACCAATCAATGAAAAAGGAAATAATCTCATATAAATAGATTCTTCTTGATTGGGTTCAAAACCAATTGTGCTACATAACTCATAAAAAAAAGTTAAATGTTCATACGGTTCTTCATGATTTAAACCAGCAAATTGATTATTTTGAATAATATTTAAAGTAGCAGGTTTAATCTCCATTGGTACAACAGGTCCTTGATTCCTGAAACTTAGGGTGGACTATTAATAGCAGCAAACTGTCCCAATGTTCTCCTTTCAACAGCTGTATTTGAATTTTCAAAAATTTTAGAAGTAGAAGAAGATTTAGTTTGTGTTTTAGATTTCAAAGACTTGATTTTCTTTACAAACCTTTCTATCTCAGGATCAAAATAAATTTTACCTGTAGTAGATCGGGTTTGCATACACAAACTAGACAAAGAAAGTTAGTGTAACAAAAAGTAAAAGTAAACAAAATAAAAACAAATTTAACTAAGGTAAAAAAATATTTACCACGGTAATTAAAAATTTACTGTTTTACTGAAAGAATTCAATCCCCGGCGACGGCGCCAGAAAACTTGTTAACCCGGCGATAGGGTCTGAACCGTTCGTTTCTACCACCGGGTTGTTAATTGGCAAGTGCACCAATCGTTTGTAGTTTTCAAAATTTAGATATCGTTCCACTGGGATTGAAAGTCTAATAACAACAGTAATTTTCTATTCACTATGGTAAATATGAAGAAAGTTATAGACAAAAGAATGATTTATATACAATTTATACAGTATTCACAGGATAGCATGATTGAGTAGTTCATGAGCTAAAAAGAAAATAAAAATCTATCTAAAAAGTTGAGTTGCAATCTAGAATAGGTAAGATACTTGAGATAAACACAGATAAACAAATTATGTTGGAAATTGGATCCCTAATCTAGAATAACAATGAGGAACTCAAGACATGCATATTTAATCATCAAGTTTCATGTCATTGCAGCTTAAAATCATTATAACCAATCCCTCGTGATATAAATTCTAAGAATTCACCGTAAAGTCCGATCCCTCGTGAGCTTTCTCAGTAAAAACTTGCATTAAGACCTGGCCTTATGGCAACAATGGTTAACAACCCCTATAGAATTGAGATACCAAGGGTATTCTAACTTTTACTTTCATCAAAACAAGTTTCAATACGGCATGAATAATCATTCTCCCGTTTGACATTCATACTAATAAAACAAGTTTCAATACACATGAAAATCATTCTCCCGTTTGACGTTCATATTAATAAAAGGTTGAAATACTAACATGGACTTGAATCATAAACATGCAGAGGTCGAATTCACAACATTATACTCAATAGATTAGTTCACCAATTCCAACATAAACAAATTAGTTACACATGGTAAAAGTAGAAACAACACTTACAGAGTTTGACATTACGAAGACGATGGAAACTTCACGATACAACAATCACAATACACCACAACACTCTCAAGTATCTAGAAAACTATTCTAGAACTACAAACTCTAAAAGAAATACTCAAAACTCGAGTATAGAAGAGAGGAAAGAACTCTGAAAATAGAGAATGAGATATGATGAATGGTGTTGGATGGCCCTATTTATAGGGCTGAGCAAAAGTGCTGACGCTACGCGTCAGTGTTACGCTACGCGTCAGTCCCCTGACTCAGCCTCCATTAACGTAGCTGGTAGTGGCCACCTTAGAATATTATATGTAATCATACTTGGCCATGTGTCCCTGTCTCTACTATGTTTTGGCCAATTGTGCTGAGTGGAGTGGCCAATAATGGGTCACTAAGTGAGTGCTTGGCCAGCTTGGCTGTGGAGTCCACGCAGCACTGACGCTACGCGTCGCTGTGACGCGTAGCGTCAACATCAAAAGTAGCTATGGACGCTACGCGTGGGATTGATGCTACGCGTCAGATCCTCCAGTATAATTTTCTCTTGAATTCTTTACTTTTTCACTGTAAAACTAGAGAAAATTGATCAAGGGCAGATTATTTCCAACAACATCCATTTATTGAATTAAAACCTAATTTTCTAACAAATTATCCAAATTTTTTATTATTTTTATGAAATTTTTATTAAAAGATTTATTGTAAATTTGAGGACTAACACTGACACCATAGTTCCTTTAGATTAAGAGTCCATACAAATCCATTTGTTTGTGTGATTAGATTTATCCTGTCCTCAAGCTCGCACTTGGTGGATTCCGCATCATATCTTCGCACATCAATGGAACATGCTTGTGCTTGATACAAAGCTAGTTTCTCAAGGACCACTTGTAATTTCAGCCATCATATGTCCACCACAATCAACAAAGTACTACATTAAATGAGCATACATGCACTTAACTAACGCTGTTATGAGCAAATTTTTTGCCCCTTCAAAACTTTATTCACAGCTTCTAAAAGGTTGGTGGTCATATGGCCAAACCTGTGACCATCCTCATCATACACCAATGACCATTTGGTTTTGGGAATGTTGTCAATCCATGTTGCAATTTCAAGACTTAGTGAATGAAAATTTTCAAAATTCCGATCAAAAGAATATTTGCTCAAATTGTATCCTGCATAGATAATGACATTAATGTTAACAAACACTAGAACATATAATCTTATCACACTAAAACATAACAATTTTTAAGGTCTTACCCAACTTTAACAAAGTTTTATTTTGCTCTTAATTCTTGAATTTCAAATTAAAGTTGTTGGCAATATGTCAAATATAGTACTTATGATAACCCATAGGTAGTGTCCATTTTCATTTTGGGTCATGCATGACATTCAAAATACTTCTATGTCGATCAGAAATTATATATATTTCACTTTTTTGGGTAGCATGCATCCTCAACAACTTTAAAAACCAACTTTAATCTTCCAATGTTTCCCCTCCATAATTACGAATGCCAATGACAGAACGGAACTGTTACCATCTTGGGTTGTCGTAATCAATAGTGTCCCCTTATATTTTCCATACAAATAGGTGTCATCTACTTGGATCATAGGTTTGCAAAAATTGAAAACCTCACAACAAGCCTTGAATGTCCAAAACACACGACAAAATTTATGAAACTTTTGATTAACCTTGTTTCCTACAACAAATGGATGGGTTTGCATAACATACATCGACCCTAGCATAAACTGTTTCATATAGCTTAACCAACAGTGTAAAAAAGCATATGACTCCAATGCTTTCTGGTAAGAAACAATGAACCCAAATTCTACTTTAACTCTTTTTTGAATTAAAGCAATCAACACTGATGGTTCTTTCTTCACCATCCCTTTACATAAAAAGTATTGAATTAGGAAAATTAAAATAATACTCATTGGAAACAAGAAATTTCACATTACCTATTATCATATAACAAATCAAATCAAATCAGCATCTAGTTTTGCATGATCTTGTGAAAGGATTACATTAACGCAACTATGCAGGCCACCATATTGAATAATAACCCACTTGAGTGATTTTTTAGACAAAATTGCACGCATTCACCAACCACATCCACTAGCTTCATTCGGGCACTTCACAACAAACTTATTTGGCTTTGACTCCACAACAATATATGATTGATGCAATTTCATGGAATATTGTTTTACTACATTTTGCACTTCACTTTTGTTTTCAAATTCTAAACCCACAAACAACTCATCCTAAACATTCCAACTAGTGTAATCATCAAATCCATTTCTTGATTTGCATGGTCTATATTAACATTTTGATAATGTAGTGCAGTGTTCCAAAACCAAGTCTTAGGAATCCTTACATTAAGTAAACTAAATAAATGGTTACCAAGTTGATTGTTCATAGTCAGACTTAGAAGGAGGGTTGAATAAGTCATGGACTCTTTTTCGCGGAAAGATGAACCAAATAATACAAGTAATTGAGCAAATAGCGAAGGAAAGAAATGAACACAGAGAGTTTATACTGGTTCACTTCCAACACAGAAGCTACTTCCAGTCCCTTCTAACTTGAAGGATTTCCACTATTGTAAAATCTCCTTTACAATAATAGCACCAGACTAGTGCCACAAGTATTCTAGACTTCAGCCACATCTGGCTTAACCCAAGTATTCTTTCAACAAGCGACTCCTGGTTTAACCTAAGTATTCTTTCGAAAGCCTTTTCAGGCGACAGTGTTTCCCATACAAATAAGTTTTAGCAATCCACTAGACTTTTACATAAGAAGGAAAGAAGATATCACACAGAACTTAGTGTTTGACAAATATACAATAGAAATTTAAGCACTAAGTTATGAGACAAGACCAGAGTCTACTAAAAGCAGAATAGAACAGAAAGGGTCTTTGTCTTACAAACAAGAGAATCAAAAATTAAGAATTTTGCTAGCTTAAAAGATTTTATGACTCTTGATTCTCTGTCTTGAAGTTCAAATTTCCTTGGTATAAATAGAAGCTGGAGGATATAACTGTTACTGCTTCTTGAGAGGAGATATAGTCGTTGGAAATCCTTTGGAGGTATTTTGCTTTAAGCCTCTTGTTACCAGACCTTGAAGAAGAAATGATCTTTAAAAAAAAGTGTCTGGTGCATACTCCTTCAGTTGTTTCACGAAAACAGTTTCTCATGTATTTCTATGCACAAACCATTCATAAACTAATTCTTGATTGAGCGACAAGTTGCATTGAGATATTTTGACAATGTCTTTGATTGTGATCAGTATGCACAGAGGTAGGTACGCTGACAATTGATGCTTATTTTGATCTTGTTCTTTATGTTCTTTGATGATAAGCACACAAATATGATAAGAGCATAAACCCAATGCATCAATAAAATAGAATTTATGAACATTGAGAATAGTTCTTCAAATAAAATGCTCCTATCAGACTTTTGTTATTTGGCCAGATTTTTTGAACGTTGATACTCACCCTATGTTTTCGCAGCTTAATATCCGTATCCTAAAATTACTTAGGAATATAGAAATACGTTAAAAACAGTACAAACTTTTTTGTTTGAGTGAAAATACTTGATGAACGATATAAATAAATTTAGGAATATAAAGTCTGGGGTTTAGTCCATGGGACTTAAAAAATTCTTTTTCATCCAGACTTTTTCTTAACACAAGTATAATTTCAAAATACATATATAAACTTTCAAATGTAATAAAATATTAATACTTACCAGTTGGTTGAGTAGAAATCGTGTTAGACGGTCCACCAATTCTTAATACAGCTCCCCAGCCAGTATCATCATCATTATTTGAATATGCCATAAATATCTGCTCGTCATCATTGCATGAATCACTACTGTCGTGGAGTCCTTTAGCATAGCCATTAGACAGGTACTATATAGAAACCCCAGGGTCAACCTCAACCTTCATGGCATCAACCCTTATCACGAGTTCCATAGTGGTAAGCTTTTTCCTATAGTGGGCTAGGAACGTTAGGATCCTGACAACATCCTCTATGAGTTGGTGGCCCTTCCCGAGTCTTAATCTATGGAAGCACAGCTGAACCATAGTGCTGAAAAGAACACCAACACCTCAAAAAAAGAAGGCATCCTACCTCCTCCCTCTAACAACCGAGCTCAACCCTCTAGGGAAGAGGATGTTGCTGCAACTTTACGACTATCCTCAGACATAATGAATTCTAGCCTTAGGCCTTTTCTTACCTAGATATATAAATATCAATAGCCTTGTACCGGGATAGGCTTCAATTTTTATTTCTGACTTAATGAGATTCTCCTTTATGATAGCTTTTTACTTTGCTTTTCTTTGTCGTATTTTGATTTCACTGCGCCTTATAATAAGACGTTCACGTAATCAGCATAAGTAATATCCTGGTCGGGGCTATAATACTTTAATTTTTTTTAAAACACCGTCATCGTGTAACACTACTGAAAAAACCTTAAACAGCGACCATAATTTAGCGACCACCAACTCCCGTCGCTAATCAGCGACCGAGTTAGCGACCATTTTAAGTAAAAAGGGACCAAAAAAATGTTAGCGACGCATTTAGTGACCAAAAGGGGAATCGGTCGCTACCAAATGTAGACACCGTCGCTAGCACGGTCGCTAACATCCGCGACGGTCAACTGCGTCGCTAAGTTTTGTGCTAGTGACGGAGGCCTCCGTCGTCGCTATTATTAACAAAGGATATTAGTGACGGATTTTTCCTTCCGTTGCTAATATTCAGGAGCGTAGTGACGGAATTATGTACCGTCGCTAATGTTTTCGTCTTCCCTCCATATTTCCACTTTCAAGGAGGGAACTTAGCGACGGTGGTGTTGACCCGTCACTAATATTTAGGAGATTAGTGACGGAAGTAATGTACCGTCGCTACTATTTTCGTCTTCCCTCCACATTTCTACTTTCAAGAAGGTAATGTAGCGACGGTTGTGTGTCCCCGTCGCTAAGATTTAGGAGATTAGTGACGGAGTTGTTTTACCGTGGCTAATATTCAGGAGCAGAGTGACGGTGTTTGTGTGCCGTCGCTAATGGTTTTAGTTGTAGTGACGTATGTAGCGATGAGAATTTTGCCGTTGCTAAGTGTCAGTAATACTCGACCAGCACCTCTCCCCAAATCATTTGCCCTAACTCTCCCTCCCTCCCTCCTCTGTTTCCCTGAGCTCCTCCAAGTGCCTCCCTATCTCTGACTTCCTCGACCGATGTCCCCCCCTCCGTTCCTTCCCCAAACCCTCCCTCCCTCCCTCCTCTGTTTCCCTTAGCTCCTCCGTCACCCTCCGTCTCTATCTCTCCTTTGTGCCCGTCGGTTCCTCCCTCTATCTCCTTCTCCGTGTGTCTTCGTCGGCACCTCCCTCCCTCCTCTGTTTCCCTTAGCTCCTCCGTCACCCTCCGTCTCTATCTCTCCTCTGTGCCCGTCGGTTCCTCCCTCTATCTCCTTCTCCGTGCGTCTTCGTCGGCACCCATTCCCTCACCGGTGGCTACACGCATCCCTTCGTGGTCAGGTTAGTTCTCTACGTTTTTCCCTTGGTGTATGTTAATATTGCCATGGATACTTGTAGTTGCATGAACCCTTGCTATCATAGATTTGCAATTACAATTTTTTCATATCTTTATAGATGATATAATTTGGTTTTATGTGTATTACTTATTTGTGTGCTTACTAGGACAGCTTTAGTTGAATTAAGAACTTTCCATTACAGTTTTTTCAAGTAGTCTATATTTGAACTTGCCTAGATGTGTTATATTGATAAATGTGTTGGGCTGTGTGATAGTGTGTAAAAACTGTGTGCATTGTGTTATATGCCCTGTTTGAAAAGTTTATGATTCTTCACTGATTTTTTCATCTTAACTTCAACATTTAATTCCAATTTTAAATTTATAAGATGCTTATTAAAATGATGGATTCAGTTCAGGTGTAAACCGTATTCTTATTTAAATTAGAATTATGTATTCATATTATTCTTTTTTAGTTTTCATTAATTGGTTTGATGTAAATATTAGATGTCATTTAGACATGTTAAAAATTTGAATCAAGATGGGAGGAATGAAAATGACATTGCACAGTTGAATAGGACATGGATTCAGCATAGCAAGTGTGCGAGATGCATAGATAAAGTTGTAGTTGTAGTCTATATTTAAACTTGCCTATAAGATTGTTTGAGTTTTTTTTGTTGTTGTTGTAGTTGAAGAACGTGATAATAATATTGGAAAGACTTGTTGTTAAGACACAACATTGATGTCATGCACACTGAACGTAACGTTTTCATGAATATTTTTGACACTGTTATGGACATCAAAGGGAGAACAAAGGACAATGAGAAGAGTCGTCTAGACCTTCCGATTTGGTGTTCCAGGAAGGAGTTGGAGTTGAGGGATGCGGGACGTGGAAGAATGTTTAAACCCCATGCAAAATATGCTTTAACTAGACCACAACAGATTGCTGTGTGTATTTGGATGAATGGGTTGACCCTGCCTGACGGATTCGCTTCTAACTTGAGTAGATGCGTTGACGTGAAGGAGGGCAGGGTGTTTGGCATGAAAAGTCATGATTGCCATGTGTTTATGCAACAACTACTCCCGTACGCGTTTCATGCCTTACCGAAGCCTATTTGGAAACCGTTGGTGGAGTTGAGTCACTTCTTTAAGGAGTTGACGGCTACTTCGTTGACTGTGGAGAAACTTGTGAAGATGGAAGAAACTATCCCGGTATTGATTTGTAAGTTGGAGCAGATTTTCCCACCTACTTCTTATGTTGTACATAGATACAAGACCCTAACAACCATATTGAAGATTCTTTACTCCAAGCCCTTTCTTAGGGGCCGGTGAAAACTGTTAAAAAATGGCCTATTTACTACGTAAATGGCTACAAGTGTAATATTCTTCAATGGAGTGAAGGGATGCGCACCCATAACTACGGGGTTTGTGTTAAAGGCACCGCCGGTCAGTTGGAAGAAGACTTTTATGGAGTGCTGACGGAGATTGTTGAAGTTTCATTCTCTGGACGACTGAGAAGAGATATTGTTCTATTCAAATGTGATTGGTTCGACAACACAATCGGTGTTGGAACAAAGGTTGACAACAACTACGGCTTAGTTGAGGTTAAGAAGAATGGTAGATATAAAGGGTTTGATCCATTCATTTTTGCCCAACAAGCTGAGCAGGTTTATTACACCAACTTCCCGGGAGGACATCGGGACTGGTATGCAGTAATCAAGGCCAAGGCCCGAAGTCAGATCACTGACAATGTCTCAGAGGAGGTCGATGACGCTTATCAGCTTGCACCACACGAGCTCAACGATGCCGATTTGTTGTTCAACATTGATCCAGTCATAATGGATGAGACACTCGCCACTACGGGGGGTGAACACATTGCCAAAGACCTTGTCTCTCGATCAAAACGGTCTAGGGCTGATTTGGATACTGATGAACTTGTTCAAATAGATAACTACAGTGACACTGAAACTGAGGGGGAATTTGAAACTGAAACAGACACAGAGTATGTAGTCGTTAAACAAAATGTTACATAGGTTTATATATATATCCTGAGACTAACCTTTCTTTTCATGATTTTATCCACAGATGACGGGACGTCGACTGCCCTTCAATAGGGGTGGTGGGTCCAGGACCCCGACATCCTGGCAGGGGACTCCCACCCCAGGACAGCAGACTACTCCATCACCACTACAGCAGAGCACTCCATCACCACCACCACCACCACCACCAGAGCAGACCACTCCACCACCACCACCACCACTGCAGACCACCCCATCACCCCGACTGACCACCCCAGAGCAGAGTCCTGGAGCTGGTGGCTTGGAGGACCATGGCCATCAGGCGACCCCACCTCCGGCATCCCCTCTGCCCATGTTGGTACCCGTGCCGGCCGGAGACGAGTAAGTGACTAAACCTCAAATACTTTTATGTTATTTGTATGATACTTTATATTAAACTTTAGTGGAAAGACTTGTTGGTTTATTGGATGTTACTTTAATTAGTACTTGTATAGATTGAATTGTACTGGGCACTCTTCTGTTTGTAACAGGGTAACTATTTAAACTTGGAAATGTTACATTTACAGGGGAGACTCTGCCGAAATTTTGGGGGTCTCCCTAGATTGTGTGTTGTTTTACTCCTAACATAATTGTTGTCATTACAGCTTTGTTGATAGTAGTCGCACTACCAAAGCGATTACTAAGGTTTTGAAGGCCCAGTGGGATGGTCCATATATATCTTGGACAGATGCTAGGAAGGTTGTGCAAGATAGGTGGTTTGACACCTTCTCGGTAAGTTCCTAGCTCATTTGTTATGACTTGATTTGTAAAATAGACCTGTTATTAATTTTGATTTCTCATTTCATTTTACAGCGTGATTACCAGTGGGCGGAGGGTATGATTGATGACATTAGGAAGGTCTTTGCCACAAAGACCTCCAAAATCATCAAGAGTACCCTTTGGAAGGTGAGGGACAAGGGTGAGCGCCCTCGTTGGATCCCGAAGGACCATTGGGACGGGATGGTCCAGAAGTGGGGCGGGGTCCCGTTCCAGCAGGCGAGTGCTCGGAACAGGGCCAACAGAGCCGCCGATGCTGCAGCCTCGGTTTACACTGGGGGTAGCATTTCAACCCTCGAGCACAAGAAAAGATTTATAAGTATATTTATGTTAAACATTTCTATTATGATTCGTCTTACATGTGTACAAATAATAATCTCAATGTTTTTTGTCCACCACAGGAGCAGAGGGAGCACCGGGAGCCTTCTTTGTTTGAGGTCATGCAAATGACCAAGAAGAACAAAGCCGGTGCATGGGTAAACCAGAAGACTACCGATCTAGCGGTATTTACTTTTAACTGACACATGCTTATAATTTACAAATCAGCTTACTAATCCTATCATTGTTTTTGAATTTACAGGAGGCGTATCAGGCCAGGAGGGCCGAGAAGGAGGCGGACCTGGTGGCTTCCACTCCTAAAGGGGATGTTCCTCCCACCCTATCTTGTTCAGACACAACACCATCTATATGGAGGCTGTTGGCGGTGTGAACAAGAAAGGGAGGGTATTTGGATTGGGTGGCGTCGGCACGCAGCTGGCGAAGAAGGGGAAGACCCCTTATTCTTCGTCTTCCTCTGGTCTTCCGACTGAGGTCGTTCAGGTAATTCAAAACCTGAACGATGAGCTACAGGAGGAGCGACGTCAGAGGCAGTTGTTGTTGGAGCGGGCCGCGGCGGACCGACAGAAAGTCGAGGCGGACCGACAACGGGCCGAGGAGCAGCACGCGGAGACTCGTCGGCAACTTGCTCAGCAGCAGGAGCTACTGATGCAGTTGATGGCGAGGCTACCTCCCCCCACTTCCCAGGCGCCCCCACCACCACCCCAGGATCCCCCACCACCATGATTGTATTTTTATTATTTATACACATTGTATATTTTTAGTTATGTTATATTTCATTCAGTATTTATTTTGTCATTCTTTATTTATTATGTCAATATTTATTGGTAATTACATTCAAATCAAAAAGCCTTATTGTACCTATCATTAATAATTCAACCTATTTGATAAATTAATTTAATCTATTATTTTGTTTTTAATAATAATTTAATATTTTAAAATAATTATTTAAATTTAATTATAAAATTTTATCAGCCAATACAAAATACAAAATATTTAACAAAACCTATATAAATAATAAAATCAATTTTTTTTAAAAAAAGTTTCCCATTAGCGACGGAAAAATATGGTCGCTGTATTGTTAAAAACAGCGACGGATTAGAGTGGTCGCTGTATTGTAAGAAACAGCGACGGAATATATTGGTCGCTGTATTGTTTACAACAGCGATGGAATACCGTGGTCGCTGTATTGTTAAAAACAGCGACGAACCCGAGTGGTCGCTGTATTGTCAGAAACAGCGACGGAATATCGTGGTTGCTGTATTGTTAAAAACAGCGACGGACCTAGGTGGTCGCTACATGAGTACCTATAGCGACGGCTTATGGTGGTCGCTGGTGGCTGCTTGTAGCGACGGGGTTTTGAGGTCGCTGTAGGGCAACACTTAGCGACGGCTGGAGTTATTGGGGCAGAGACGATTTTAGCGACGGCCTTACGCCGTCAATATGGTAGCGACGGTTTTGGCATGGATTAGCGACCAATTCCTTCCGTCGCTAACAGGTGTTTTTTTAGTAGTGTAATATACAAACTATCAAGGCTGTAATACTTGCACCACTCATCGGGGCTCGGTATGGTTTTGATAGCAACCAATCCTTGCTACTCATTAAGACCAAATAGCTAACCATTGGTTAGGGTGTCGCTTGTTGGGGTCCAGTACAGCCTCAAAGAGGATCGATCCTCGCCACTTATGGGGTTAAGTTCTACTTATTCCGCTTATCGGGGTCCAATACGGTTTCGAAAGAGTGTTAATCCTCACCACCAGTCGGGGCCAAGTAGCTAATCCTTGTTCAAGGGACTGGGGTGCCGCTTCTCAGGGTTCGGTACGACCTCAGAGAGATCCGATCCTCGCCACGAGTTAGGGTAATTATCCATGCGTGTAAAAGATATGATAAAATACCTGAAATCACTGAACATGGTAAAAAGATATTTTATTAATAATGAAAATTTACATTAGGGGTTACCTTAGGACATGCCCCCTTTGGCACCCTTATTCGTAATAGGATTTGATGGATCTTTTTCTGAAGATTTGGGTAGGCGGGGTGTTAAACAAGGCATAATGGCTGAGGAAAGCCACTCGCTTCTCTAGCCATTGAGATTGTTTCCCTCTGCCTTTCTCTTTTTAGGGCACTTTTTCATTCTTAGGCTTGTCTTTCTCCTTCTTAAGCCAAGGTGATGATGGGAGTAGCTTGTTCCTTATGGAGGTGGCCTCCAAGTTCATTTCAGTCCCTACATACTTAGTGGCTTCATACTTGAACTCTTCGAACGTTGTGTATGGTCCCTTTGCCAAAGACAGGGAGAATGGGGACATGGGTCGCAGGGCTTCGATCACTATATGTAGCTGGATGGCCTCCGTTAGATCTGACACTATAGCAGCTTCTTTGTAGAACCTCTTCAAGAAGTCCTTCAGAGATTTCATCTCACCCGCTTGATTTGAGCCAGGGTATGGGATATTTTGGGTACATCCCTGAAAATCAAGAAGTGTTCTCCAAAAGCCTCGATCATTTCCTCCCAGGAGTCTATAGATCTAGAGGGGAGCCCTTTGAACCAACTTAGGGCCTCCCTTATCAATGTGCACGGGAACATGTAACACATGATGTCAGCCTCAGTTCCCAGAAAGATGGCCTTATACACGTAAGCATCAAGATGCTTACATGGATCTGTTTCTCTCGAATACTTTTTGATTGAGAGTAGTTGGGTAGTTTGAAGGTGTCATGGAATAGAGATACTCATGAGCCTCATTAAGAAAAGAATACTCATCTTATACTTGGAGGAAGAAGTTTTAGAGGGGACACCCATCTGCTACTCTCCCTGGGACTGAACTTGTTGCTCTTCATCATACGTATCAATCATTAAGTAATGAGGCATAGTGACACCTTAGGATTTAATACCTTAGGTTGGTGAAGTTCAAGGAGACTCACCCTCTATGCAAGCATTGAACGCTCATGCCTTAGCTCAATAAGTTCATCTCTCAGTTGCCTGATGATTTTATCCCTAGGATTTGGAGTCACCAATGGAACGACTTGTTTGGCGGATGCACTTGCATTATCAAAAGCCAAACGCCTTGGCTCTAAGTACGTAAGATCCTTAACGTGCCCATCAGCAACTCTTTCCTCCATGATGGCTTAACTTTTTCTGTAAACGTGAGACTAAAAGTTTACAAGTCTTACTGGACATGCCAATGAACTAGTCTGGGTCGGGGTGTAAGAGTCTTCCTCGGGAGTCCTTATGATATTTTAGATATAATTTTTACGTCGGTCAAGTAGGGATCCAGACTATACCCTCCATTCCAATGGGGAATAAAGGTTTTGGAGTGATTCTTCATACCAACAACACCAGCCTTACACGTTGTGGAACGAAAAGAGGGTGTCAACTGTAAGGACACTTAGACGCTCAAGTTAGTAAAAGTTCAAAGGAACTTCAGGACAAGCGTAAGTTTTAGAAAAAAAATGTGCTACCTTTGTTATGTTGATGCATGAGAATTTATACTTGGAGGTAGTGGAAATATCTCCTTGTTCACCAAGCTTTCCGTACATGGCGTCAGTACTTTTTTGATCTCATGTAGAAAGGTTGACACATGAAAGGGACGTGACCAAACGACTCTACCTACCAGTTGGTCACTTTGTAGGTTGCTTGTTTAACACACTGATGCATAGGTCAACCATGGCTTCCTAGTGTTGACAGAATAACTCACACCAGGGTTGGTTTAAAGACCCTGTATGTGATTTCGGATATCCGGTGTTGAGAGAATAACTCACACCGAATATTACATGACATCGATCCTTATGATAGTTTTTAGTTAAATTACCATTAAGTCTAGGGGTCAGTATCGAGACTGGATCATCAAGTTATTGTGATGATATTATGTGGTGCATGATGGATATGAATGATGATTGAATGATAATTAGACATTAGTAGGGTTATGTTGAGGAAAGTTTACCTTCGCCAACTGAATAAGTGATCTGGAGTTCTAGCAAGATCCAAAATCCTTGGAGGGTACCGATAGGTTCCTAGGTATACTTATAAAGTGGTTGTATAGATAAAGTTAAGTTTGAATTACATCTGAGATGATTAATTGGTTGAAATTACATAAAACTATGTTACATGCATTTTCGTGCACAAGTTGGTTATATGAATGGATTTTTGAGTACGGACTACGCTGACAAGTCCGGAATGGAGGAAATATAGTGCCTAGGGAGTTGAGTGGAATTCCAAGTCTACAAGTCTCACTTAAGCGAGCCCTGAGTAAAAGAGGAATCTGAACCTGGTCTGGTCTCGCTCAAGCGAGACTGAGCTCGCTTGACCGAAAGTGACTAGATTGTCTATGTGAGATTCTCGCTCAAATGAGGGTAGACTCGCCTGAGCGAGAACTAAGAGGGGGAGCTTCCAGAGTATTTTCACTTGAGTGAGGATGGTTCGCTCAAGCGAGATTTCATATTTTAGTTTTGTCTGATTCTCACTCAAGCGAGGGGGAGCTCGCTCAAGCGAGGCTCCTGGCTCGCTCAAGCGAGACACCAAATGTGCATGTGTAGATTTTTGAACTTTGAGAGTGTTTGAGATGGTCCTAGGTGGCGTAGCCTTTCAGTTCTTGGGGTTTATGTCCGAGAAAGCTTTAAACGTGAAAAATTTTCTTTGATTTTAATTATACCTGGAATAAACTTTAGAAACTGATAAGGGGACGTTATAAACTTTGTCATTTTTTGTTTTAAAATTTAAAAGATGGGTGAGAATAAAAGTTATAGTAGGCGCAAATAAAAAAAATCTCCCTACAAAGCTTAGTCCAATTGATTTCATGGAAAGTCTGATTCTCACTGTCTTACCATGATATAGTTTTGATATTTAATTGGAAAAAATAGCTATACCTCTAACCGTAAGTCCATTGGCTTTAGCTTAATATGAGCATTTCATTATGATAATTTTCAATTTCCACCTTGAATCAAAGTGAAATTACCCTTAAACTAATGTTTGTTACTTCGTTAAATATTGGACTTATGGTTGTAAGGTCACAGGTTTAACTCTGACCGACGTAAATACTATCTTTCTTACTTGGACGTTGAAGTGACATTGTGAATACTTGTTTTATTAGCTTTACCATTAGCCGAAATGGATTGTGTTGGGCTTCAGAAACAGCAAAGCAGGCCCAAAAGGATCAAAAATCCTCCAACTTGGTTAAAAGATTTTATAAATTAATTTCCTTTATTTTATTTTCTTGTAAGTGCCAAGTGTATAGCCATTATTTCATCTTTATTTCAGACCTATGTATTTATGTTGAGTTTTATCTTGGGAAATGACATGGTGGTATTTGTATTTTATTTCTTCCTTAGTTTAGTAGTGTTTTCCCTAACCCTAGTAGCCTATCAATTTGGTGCTTTCAGTGCCCTTCTCTATGCCTCCCAAACCTACCACATCCAAGGATGTGGAAGAAGCTCTCCTGATTTTGACAAACAGAATGGGGTCCCTCCATACACAGTTAGACTCTCAGCTTCAGGAACATTTGGGGTCTCTTCAAACACAACTAGAGAACCAGCAGCAACTCAATAACTCTAGACACCATAATCTGGAGCATAAGCTTGATGCTCGTTTGGAATCTCTGGCTGCCTTGATAGGCCAACTGGCTGGGAGCATCTCCCTCCAACCAGAACGTTCCAGACCTTCTTCCTCAAGTACCCCTCAATCTGGCCCTACTGGTTCCCCTATTATTACTCATGTAACTGAAACCCCTATACCCCCTCCTCTGATTACCCAGTCTTATACCCTACCCCCTTCACCATCTACCCTTCAATTTGGCCACATGCCCCCACAAACCAACCCTACAACACCCTTAACCCACACCTACACTTCCACTCAACCCTGTTCCCACAAAACCTCCGTCCTCTACCCTCCCCCTTAAAAGGTTAACCCAGGCCCAAATGCAAGAAAGAAGAGCTCAAGGATTATGTTATAATTATGATGATAAGTTCATTCCGGGTCATCGTTGCTCCACTAACCGTTTTCTTCTCCTATTGACTAAGGATGATCCTGATATGTCACAAGAACCTCAAATGGAATCTTTAACTATTTCCCTAAGTTCACATTGCCTAGACTCACCCAAGTCCCCTGACCCTCACCAGGCCATTCATTTTCACCTCTCTCCTCAAGCATTAAATGGCCAACCATCTCACCGTTCCCTAAAATTTCAAGGTTTATTGGCAGGGTTACCGGTCCTTATTCTTGTCGATACAGGGAGTTCTCATAATATCATTCAATCTAGAGTGGCTATCCATCTCAAACTTCCAAGTCAACCTACTCCTAAATTTCCAGTCCTAGTGGGTAATGGAGAACATATTTACTGCACAGGATATTGCCCCTCTATTCCCCTCACGATTCAGAACCATGTTTTCCACATTCCTTTTTACCTCATCCCCATTGAAGGCGCTGATATTGTATTGGGCATGGAATGGCTTTCTACCCTTGGTACAATCAACTCAGATTTTGCCATTCCCTCTATGACCTTTATCCATGACCAGAAACCTATCACCCTCACCGGGGATTCCTCCAATTTTCCTTCTCCTACTTCCTTTCATCAGATCCACCACTACAATCATCAACAATCAATTGCATCATTCCATTTCTTAGCCTTTCATCCTATACAACAACACTCAGTCAAAGTCCAACCCATTCCTAAAATTCCCCCTGCCCTTACAACCCTTCTGGACACCTACAAACACATTTTTCTGAACCCCAAGGCCTTCCACCTACCCGCCCACATGATCACAGGATTAACCTTATTCCCAATGCCCCACCTATCAAAGTGAAACCCTACCGCTATCCCCACTCCCAAAAAGAAGCTATGCCACCCTTATATCTGAGATGCTAGCCAAAGGCCTAATTACACCCAGTAACAGCCCCTTTTCCTCCCCAGTATTACTTGTCTGTAAGAAAGACGGATCTTGGCGCTTCTGTGTTGATTATCAAGCTCTTAACGCCATTACAATACCTAATCGCTTCCCAATCCCCATTATTGATGAGCTTCTAGATGAGTTGGGGAAAGCCACTATCTTTACTAAGGTTGATTTAAAATCAGGTTACCACCAAATACGTGTTTCTCCAAATGATACATACAAAATAGCTTTTAAAACTTTTGATGGCCACTATGAGTTTTCAGTTATGTCATTCGGTTTAACTAACGCTCCTGCAACATTCCAATCAGCCATGAATGATCTTTTACGACCTTATCTGAGGCGTTTTGTGCTAGTTTTCTTTGATGATATTTTGATTTTTAGTCCTACCATGAATGATCACATTTGTCATTTGCAATTGATATTTGACTTACTATCTACTCATCAATTCTTTGCTAATCTTTCCAAGTGTGTGTTTGCTGTTACTTCTATTAGCTACCTGGGTCACATTATTTCATATAGAGGTGTTGCTCCTGATCCAGACAAAATCAAAGCCATTTTCGATTGGCAAGAACCTCGTTCACTCACGGCACTCCGAAGTTTCTTGGGACTCACCGGATTTTATAGAAAATTCGTTCAGAATTACGCATCACTCGCCGCTCCTCTCACTGATTTAATTCGTTCTACTACTTTTGTTTGGAGTACATCTGCCTCAACGACGTTTACACAGTTAAAGCAGAAAATGATGGAATTACCAATCCTCACTATCCCTAACTTTGACAAAACCTTTGTGCTTGAAACAGATGCTTCTTCTGTAGCTATTGGTGCTGTTCTCTCCCAGGAACGTAGGCCAATCGCCTTCTTCAGCAAACGTTTGGGTCCCAGGTTGCAATTTTCTTCCACTTATGTCTGTGAAATGTATGTCGTCACTGAAGCAGTTAAAAAATGGCGTCAGTACTTAATTGGAAGGGAATTTCACATTTTTACTGATCATCAGAGTCTCCAACATCTGGCCTCACAGTCTTTTCACACACCAGAACAGATGAAGTGGGTAACAAAACTACAAGGATACAGTTTTAAAATCTTTTACCGTTCTGGTTCCAGCAACAAGGTGGCCGATGCCTTATCCAGAGTTCAGCCCGAGGAAGTTCCTCTACTCTTGGCCATCTCCTCCCCGATCCCTGCCTTGCTGGATGAGCTCCGCCGATACTTCCGATCTGATCCAGATGGGAAACACCTTTTTGACAAATTACAGTCTCACCCTAACCAACAGGGTACCTTCCATCAATCTCAAGGTTTATTGTATTTTAAAGAAAGATTATTCATACCCAACATACCTCACATGCGACAACAGATCCTTCAGGAATTTCACTCTAGTCCTACTGCTGGACACTCTGGTTTGAAACCAACCTTGGCACGCATTGCTGCTTCCTTTTATAGGCCAGGTTTCTACAAAGATGTGAAAACCTTCATTACCAACTGCGTAACCTGCCAGATGTGTAAGTATCTACCCCAAAAGAAAGCTGGGTTATTACAACCTTTACCAGTTCCAAATCAAGTATGGGAAGATATCACTATGGATTTCATTACGCACCTGCCAAACTCATTTGGATACACTGTGATTTGGGTGATGTGCGACCGACTCACCAAGTATGTACACTTTCTATCCTTACCTTCCAAGTTTACTGCTCCTGATCTGGCTGCCCGATTCTCTTCAGAGATCTGCAAGCTCCATGGCATTCCTAAATCCATTACATCCGATCGAGATCCCGTGTTCCTCAGTAAGTTTTGGAAAGAACTTTTTCGGCTGCAAGGGACCCTTTTGAAGTTTAGCTCTTCTTACCACCCTGAAACAAATGGCCAATCCGAAGTGACAAACAGATGTTTAGAGGCTTATCTTCGTTGTTTTACGAGTGAGAATCCAAAACAATGGTTTAAATACCTTTCTTTAGCTGAATACTGGTTTAACACCACCGTCCACTCTGCCATCGGCATGTCTCCGTTTCAGGCCTTGTATGGTCGTTCCCCCCCATCCCCTCTCTCGCTTCAACCGGGAGCCACCTCCCAATTTGAAGTAGCTTCGTCCCTACAACAGAGACAGTACCTGTTACAAAGATTAAAACAAAACTTACAATGCACCAGGCAAAGAATGTTGACAAAAGTCGAAGGGATCTTACATTCGACGCTGGAGACCTTGTTCTTCTTTGTTTACAGCAATATCGACAGCAGAGTGTCCAACGCCGAGCCTCCCAGAAGCTTTCCAAGAGATATTTTGGGCCCTTCAAAATTCTCCGGCGAGTTGGAGCTGTCCCATATGAACTGGAGTTGCCGCCGTCTTCCCGCATTCACCCGGTCTTTCATGTCTCACTCCTTCGTCGTTACCACGCTCAAGACATCTCCACTCACTTTCGGGCTCTTCCAGTGTGTAACGAAGAAGAGGAAGAAGTAGATCTCCAAACTGAGACACTCACTTCCCCGGATCCCACTATAGTTTCTCCAAGTCCTACTTCGCGTTCTAAAAGTACAAATGGCTTTTCTGATATGCTTGACACCCCTTTACACATCCAACAGCCTCTTTCTCTCTCTCCGTGTTTCCTTAGTCGATCTGCACCGTCCATCTCGCACTCTCATTCCCAGGCGTCATTATTGCCTGACGACGTGGGGCCTGCACCAGTCACACCCTCCATCACGCTCCCCATCACTTCACGCGGGATGATTCTTCCTCCGTCAGATGCGGCTCCCAATTTCGAAGAGCAATCTCAACCGTTAATTGCAAACACAAAGTGGCAGCCAGCTATTTCCCACACGGAGCATACCCCTCAGACCCCATCTCCACCGTCCATCTCACACGCTACTTTTAAGGCACCTCCATCTGCTTTCTACATGGGACCCGCGCCTGTTCCCTTGTCCCTTGCCTCTCCACGCGTGAAGCACTCCCTACCGTGTGATGATCACGTGCTCACCAACCCACAATCCGAGCCCTTCATTCAAACAAGACCACTGACTCCATCTGGACCGTCCCCTTCCTCCATGATCCGTGTGTCCCATGATGGCCCAATCAATGAAGGACACGTCACCACCGGACCCCCTTCTAACCTTGAGGACAAGGTTTCTTTTGACCCAGGGAGTAATGTTGGGCTTCAGAAACAGCAAAGCAGGTCCAAAAGGATAAAAAATCCTCCAACTTGGTTAAAAGATTTTATAAATTAATTTCCTTTATTTTATTTTCTTGTAAGTGCCAAGTGTATGGCCATTATTTCATCTTTATTTCAGACCTATGTATTTATGTTGAGTTTTATCTTGGGAAATGGCATGGTGGTATTTACATTTTATTTCTTCCTTAGTTTAGTAGTGTTTTCCCTAACCTTAGTAGCCTATCAGATTGTGTGTAATTGTTAGTGAAGAAAGATACATGAATTTTGAAATACCTATAAAATTTATGCATTTTATTATATGATATACAGTGCTTGTTTGATTTTTGGTTCAAAAATATACAACGGAGCTTCGTGAATTCTACAAAGAATTTTGAGGAATGATATTGTTAATTAGGTCATTTGAGGAAGAATATTTCTTATGCCAATAGATTTCCAAAGTCCCTGCTAGCCAACATCGTTCGTTCACCCCATCAACTAAACAAACGGGCATATAGTATAAGTTTGTATTGGTTGGAGAATAAAAGTTGGCTAAAAAAAGATATTTAATATTACCTCAAATAACGTAAAATATCAATGTTAATTATTAAATATATTTATTTTTATAATTAATTACCCAATAGACACGTAATAATCTAGCCAATGCAAAGAAAGATTCTAGCCAACCAATAAAGGCTCAACTGGCAGCTGGTAATCTCCTATATCATTGCTAACCACTTACCAAATTGAATATTAAATAATAATACCAATTTGGTATTACTTTTAGGCTGCCATCTAAATATTATTTGATGTTTTAAAGTCCTGTCGCGTGAGAAGTAAAACAGATATTTATAGACTTATTAAGATAAAATGCAACATATGAATTATTATATAGCGCTACACTTGATTTCATCGTAAATGTTATGAAAACAAATACTATATTATGTACGCGTGCAAAAACACTACTGGTGCTTTTCTTTGCTAATATTGACATAACATATAACATCATCATTGTTTTCAATTGAGTACAAAACACTAACTAGGTAGTAAGTATCATATTACTGTGTCTGTGAGCTATAAATCCGTGAGGCTCAGCAATAACTGTTCTTCTTTCTGGTGGGTATTCCTCGTGGACCCAGGAACCCTTATGCTCATTACAAGTATTGCAATCGCCAAAACACAGATGCTAATGCCTATAACTGCACGCACATTGAAACATAGTTTAGAAAATGCTCATGTGAAGTCTCCACAATCTACTCCAAATCTATAACATCTCTTTTAAGGACTTCTGAAAGTCTTTAATACAAAGGCGAAGCCAAAACCAAAGGTTAAGGGGCAAAATAATTTGACTAGGAAGATTAAAACTAAATATACAATTTATTGAAAAATAAATAGACTTGTTATAAAAGGTAAAATATTAATGAAATAAAAAATATGATACCAATAAAATAAAATATATGTGAAAAATTAGATAGTTTAAAGTAATTAAATTATTATAAAGAAATTTTGTGTCTATTTTCTAAATCCACTTATATTTTAAAAAAAATTAAATGAATTAGGTTATGAAACTCACTAGGAAATGTTTCAAGATTTAATAAATATAGATATAAGTACAAATAATCCTTAATTAACTAGACCAATCTTTAATAGCTTTTATTTATATTAAATCTACACTAAGCTTTTGATAATTTTTCCCTCATAAAAATAATGAGGTCATGAGATAATGTTCTCAATTGTGATTTGATTGAAAAAGTCTTTGTAAATAAGACAGGAAAGAGTAAATATTTACCGAAAAGAACACAAAGAGTATAATAATATAATCTAAAGCTGCACTATTATCCATGGAAGGGGTAGTTGGCCTAAGACTCTGATAATGATATTTAGGGTTGAGTTCTTTAGATTTAAAATTCATCTCAACGACGGTTTAGAAAATGTGACAATAAATTTTATGAAAATCAATGTTAATATATTAATTAATATCAATTTCTTATCTTGATCTTTGTGATATGATTGAAAAAGTCTTTGTAAATAAGATAGGGAAGAGTAGATGTTAAACAAAGAGAACATTAAGAGTATAATATAATCTAAAGAAATCGTAATGGCAGAACTGTTAATCCGAATTTCTCAAGGGGGCATTTGGTTTCTTTGAATTTCTTGTTTTTATCTCTTATTTGTATAAAAAAAAAATCATCAAAAAAACGAAATGGGCAGAGATTGTGAAAACAAGAAAGAGGAGTTAAGTTTAATTTATTTACCCGAGTAACGTGTTGTGTGGGAATCTCTAGCGTGGTGTCCTGCTTCCCTGTCTTGGGATTCACGCAAGTCCCATGTTAATCCAAGACCAAGAGTGTTGTCTGAGAGAAAGGGGCTATAAGCAAACGGAATGGGAACGGTTTTGACCCTTTCACATGAACCAGGCACAGGAAGTGCGGGGTCAACTGTGTAAACATGATAACCTGAACCACTTAAACATGGAACCTCCAAGAAAGGAGATGGAAGGGGAGTGGAACAATTGAGGTATGTGTAGTTCTTAACAACGTGAAAGTAGTGGAACGGTGTGAGGGAGAGGTTGAGATTGAGAAACACATGATGGGCACAATTCTTTGGGTCAAGAAGATGAATCTTTTTGGTGTCATAGGAAATGGACTTCACTACCAATTTTCCATAAGATGGAAAATGGATAGTGGTGATGTTGTGTTTGCAAAGCAACTCAAAACCAAGAAGGGTTTCATGCTTTGGCTGTTGTTGATCTTTTATATGGAATGGATAGCAAATGTCAAGACCTGCATCATCACCACACTTTGTTGCATAGGTTACCTTGATAACAGAGGTTTGGAAGCTGAAGACACACAAAAGGAAGAGGAAGATGAATGCACCCATCACTTGTGGAATGCAGAGGATATGCAAAGTCAAGTCTTTCCAGAGAAATAGAATATATGAGAGGTTAATTTGCTTACATGGTAGGTGAGGTAGAAGACCAAGAATATAAAAAAGAAGTAAATGATAAGTCCAATGTTTGTGAAACTTCAGCCGCCTAGGAGTACTTTGCAGAAAGAATAAAAAAGATTTGGTTTCTTGCAGACTGAAACAAGCTTCATTCGGGTCTTAAAGCTTAAGTCTATGAGTAGGGGCAAAATAACCAATTTGTGAAGTAACAACTAGAATAAACTTTTCATCATGTGTCACACCAAGGGTCTTGACTTCAATGTTGACCTATTAAGCACCTTGCATCCTGCCACCTATTGGTTTTTCACTTTCCTAACCAAATTTCTCTGGCTTATTTGCTTGACTTGGGGTAGGTCTCTCTTTGATAATTCTTGTGTATATTACAAAAAATGAAGAGAAAATATTTATTTCACCCAAATTTGGCTACCATACATACTAATCACTCAGCTGAACAAAATAACATCCAAATAAAAATTAGAATAATATAAAGTGGAAAGGAAAGGCAATTATGGCAAGAATCCAGGGCATGATCAGCGGGACAGCTTTGTAGTTTTGTTTCACTTCCTAGGTGGAATATATTACATGTTAAGAATCCAAAGTCGTTGAATTCAACCAACTCATCATTCATATTTCATAACGATTTCTTATAAATGAAATGGGTAAATAAACAAGGGTACAATTGCTATGCATAGAATTGAGAACTAATACGTTGAAGATTATGTCCATCATGGAGTGATCCGATAGGAGTACCTGTTTGAATGAGAAAGAATGACGAAAATGCAAAATAAATATCAGCATCTAACGATGTCCCATTCCTACGTACTTATCAATTATCATGAGTCTATCTTTACGAAAGTCGCCAGAGCAAAAGTAAAATAGAGCATCCACCTTTGCGTGACACTGACACCATCAACTGATGCAAGAGCAAGACCAAATCACAACTGATAATATTTAATTTCATAAAGAGTGCAAGCAGAAGATTTGGATGAGTTTGTCATTTTGAGCATGACTTACAACGTTGCTGGCACTTACTAGTGGTGGGCGGGTACATTGGCAAAGGGAACCCAATCAGATTTACCTTTTCTGTTTGTTTGTACTTCTAATAGCCTCTACAGGATAACCGGTACATTTTGACGCATACAGGACAATATACAACAGATTATTGTGTTTGTTCTACAAAGCATGTATTTTGATACTTAAATATTCTAGTTGAGAAACTTGTTACACTCAAATCTAAGATCATAGATAGATTACAAGCCGAGAGACAAAGAAAGAATAAAAGAGAAGATAAACCAATTAAAATCATTGGTGCTCTCGTGCCAGCCTAACCGGCTTTTCCTTTAGAAACGCAACTTCACCATTTGGGGCAGTTAGCAGATGATGATTAGGCCCATCCTCTTCACTCTTGTCGGATGCAGAAAAGCCATCAGATTCTGATCCATCATCATCTGCAATGACAGAGTTTAGATCACTTCACTAATGGTTTTGTCAATATTAATGATGGGAACAGAAGCATGATTCATTATTCTAGAATACAGTGACCTATGCATCAACAGAATTTATATTTTTCAAATTGCTCCACTACTGGAGAATTTTTCTCAGACATTGTAAGATTCCAAAAGCAAATAGTTCAATAAGTAATCAAGGTGCTTTAAGATGTCAAACAAGCGTTCATCCAAATTTTGCAAGAGAAGCAATAAAGCTTAGTTTACTTCTTGTTTCGCATTGTAGTGCACTTTTCTTCAACTTTTTCTCCGTAAGTATTGAAATGGACTTTTCATATAGAAAACATAATAGCTTTCTCAAATTCCATGATCCCATCCATAATAGATATTTTATTTCATGGACGGCCAATAAAAGAAATCTGAAAGGAAAGAGACTGTGAAATAACTTGGTTAGCATTATACTCTTTGTATCTTACCAGCAAATGTAAGATGTTCAGGGAGATGTCTAACTGCAGCAACCTGAAGGCTTTCTGGAAGAAGACAGTTGCAGAAAGAACCTAAAAGTTAAAAAGACACATGAACAGATGATAAAAAAATCAATACGTGTAATCACCAGATTCAGAAAATGGAGCTCAATTTTAAGCATGTTTGCATCCTTGGTCCTATCAAACTCATGTAACCTATTTCACAGTAATCTGAAAACTGAAATTCACACTTGGTGCAACTGAGCAAGAATTGTCACATCTAATTAAAACAAAACCAAAAAGCAGAGTGGATGGTGGTATACTAATGTATGTTACGCAAGCATTAAATAAAATCAAGTTATGACGTATTATTGTGTACAACAAGAATAGCCAAGCAGAAAGATCCTCCTCACCTATCCGAGCCATCCGATTTACCCATCCAGGGATAGGATTTCCCGTTAGTTGCTGGCAAACTTCATCTGTAAAATGATTGCAGTTTTTGGCTATCAAATGATAAGTGTCTCCATGATATTCTGCAGAGAGGCGCTCTATGAAAGACCGAAACTCTGACATAGACATATCAGTGCTGCCCAACAACAATGTTCGTCTGAAGATGAAGCCAGGACAGCTTCTAGGTTCCACCTCAAACACACCACTACTTGGGTATTCATGTGCTCCAAAGCCATATTCCATACCATGCACTGTTCATGAAAACAATAGGCAATAAATTATTGCATGATGGTATTAAAAAGCATAACAATACATGTCCAAGCTCCCTGTCAATAATTTGATCAAGGGAGATAGATCTATCTATCCTAGTCAGTATGTTCAAAATAGAACTCGTAGCGAATTCAGCCACTGTATCCACGATCCAGATAGCATTTTATATTTATGAATAACTATAACTGACCCCTAGGCCTAGACAACTGTGATAATAGAACATCAGCAGAGCCCCGTCCAAAAAAGAAGAATGTACAGGTCATTTGGTCTTGCCCTCTAATAAACTATTACAACTGTGATATCATTTATTTGAATTGTTACCCCCAAGAATCAAACATACAGCACTTAAAAAACATTAAGAACATAAATAATCTAAAAAATAAACAAATCATAAAGCATGTTACAAGAATTTCTTTAACTTAGAAGATCATGAAAGGTTGAAAACACAGCGAGAGAAATCATAGCAGAATAAAGAAAGAATATGAGGGAAAAATTCACAATAAATTAGATATTTACCCAAAAAAAGAGAGCCAAATTAACAACTGCCTGGCAAAAATCACCAAGCAACCTGAATCACAGAACAATACAATTACGCCGGGCACGATACTGCCTAATAACATACTCTCCCGAGTCTCTAATTACTTCGTCTCTAGTACAATACAAATGTACACACAGCAACTTCATTTATAAAAACTTCGCTTTGGATGAACCCTTTTGTCTCTTCTTTTCAAACATCAAATATTCTGCCATAATATAATTTAGTAATGGTAAAGTGTAAATTAATATAACTCTCTTGTCCCTAAATTGTTGTAAGATATCACACCACAAGCAGAGACAAGAAAAAAAAAACACAAAAATAAGTTGAAACTAAAATAACAGCAAAGGAAGTACAAAGGAAAAACTACACTATAGAGACAAACCTTGAATGCCGGAATGAAAGATTCCGAGGCCAAACATGTAAAGGTAATTGTTAATTGGAGTAAGATCATATACATTGAGATACACCAAAGTATGACGACTGTTATCATTCTCACTGTCTCTTTCCCTTTCGGTGCTTGAACTTGTACTCAACGGAAACCACCGCATTGTGGCCGTCGATAGTTTCCTCACTCCTCCAATCACAACCACATCTTCGCGTTGCCAACAGAATAAACCTGAAATTAAAGTATCAACAATTAAAACCGAGAAATTCAAAATTTCCACAAGAATAGTGTGGATTTCAATTTTATCGAATATCGCAGAAACGAAGCAAGCCCTAGAAAAGGAAGAAAAGACTCACGATATGAGTGAAGGAGTAGGAATTGAAAATTGAACGGAAATTAGCTGTGAAAATTTTCAATTGTTCCAAAGTTCTAAGTAGCTATGGCTACGGCTTTGGTTTCGGTGCCTTCGCCGCCATTATTCTTTAATGGTGGCGGATTATTTATGTATGTCACTGTGTATACACCGGCCAAACATGATTTTCATTCATCATACCTCTGAATAAGATTTACCAACTTTACTAATTATGCAAATAATAAGTTTAATAGAAGTAACATTTTGTTTAATTGCATCAAACCACAAAATTTTCAATGTGCCAACAAAGTTTACGTTTAATTAATTAAGAATTGAATTTCTTCCCATAAAATCTAAAATCAAGTTTAAATTACACGGATATGAATATTGGTATATGATCGATCTATGACTATTTTGTAAAATTCCATCTAGTAGTATGACTTTGACATGTGAGTTTACAATATTTGGTAGGCATGATAATTGTAATTAAATCTTTGGCATTGGTACGTCTCGAGTTTAATAGGTAAACTCTATTTCGATCAGGATAAATAAAAATTCATTTTGATCCCAACTTTGATAAGGACTAGGACGGATATGAGGATGTCACTATCCGCCCAAACTTTATACCCAAACCTGTATCAATATACAAATTTTGTAATTTTAATTATAATAATATATAAACAAAAAAGATAAGTTTATATACTTTTCTTAAAATATTATATAATTATCAAACTAATATATACGATGTATTTGAAATTATATTTCATGTTATTATGATAAAAAAAATAAAGTCTAATAAGATTCGAAAGAATTTCCCTCAACTCGATAAGGAACCTAAGGGATGACGACGACACAGTTTAGAATTTATCCTGACTTTTGTAGGAATAGAGAGAGCAAAACTCATCCCCATCTTACCCCACCTAATATTTGAATTTATCAAACTCTTATCCCATATTAAAAATTGAAAATTTTATCTTGACCTAAAAGTTAACTTATAATTAAAGATTATGAGAATGTATTAACTAAAATTTTAACTGATTTACAACTTATTTTAACATCTTACAATACGTGAGTGATCTGTTAGAAACAGCGGAGATTTACTCGTGCTTGAATTTGCGTGGTAGGCCGAATGATGATACATATCAGTGTACAGATTGAATGGACCAGCAATTTGGTTTGAAAATAATTGAAGCTTAATAATGGTGTGTTGGATTTTCTTACTTATGTATGAAGCTCTGAAATATCACATGATGTTGTCTATCTTTTGGTTGGGGGAAGAAGCCAACCCGTTCCAAGTTCTTCGCCATTTTGATTCCAAATTCACTGGTAATTTTGAGGTCATTGAAAAGTTCAAACAACGGTTTTACGGGAAAAAACATTATGTAGTTGAGAATTATGATCCTAATTAATTTTAAAATGACACATATTGATAAATATAATATTATATTATTTTTTTGTTGAATTCTTATCCATTTTTATTTTTATGTTTGTTAAATGGTGCATGATTGATTGGGGTCGATGAATTAATGATGTGGTTGTTCTTAATCAATCAAAGAGTGTCGTAGATAAATTTTTGTATTTTTTTTAATAGAAAACTTTAATTTGAAATTTTATTTAAAAAGTTAAACATATTGCCTTTCAATTCAACTAATCTCGCGTTAGTTTTGTGAGAAATTTCTCGATACTAAAAGGTTAAATTCAAATTACAATGTTAAAATCGTCGCCAATAGGGAGAGTATTCATGAAAAATCTCTAGTAAATAACATATTTTTATTACAATAAAAATAAGTTAATGAATATAGGAATGACAATTTCAATATCAAAATGTCAAAATACATCATGGTTATTCAAGAGGATATATATCACTACCACTAAGTTTGACTTTCTACATAGAATATTAAGTAATAAAAAATATGCCTATGGTTGTATATTTTATAAGTGATTGTTTTATAAACAATATACTTAAAAGAGTGAAAATGAGTCATAAGAAGTGAAATACATTTAATCATAAAATCTTAAAGCATTAAGAAATATGTTTTCAATACTTATATACTATTTAAGCCTTCCTATTGTATTGGATATATAACTTATTTATATTTCACTTTAAGTCTAATTAAATTTTTAGTTGAGACTTGATTTTATTTGGTTATTTTTTAGGGTTTGTTCAATGATCCTTAAAGGCTCTATTTTTTTTTATGGAATGGTCGTAAAAAAATTAGGCTCTGATACCATGTTTGAGTTTTAATAAGATACCATGTTTGAGTTTTAATAATCCATATAGAACCAATATATCTGTAGTCTGTTTGTCAAAAGCACAAGCTTATAACTTTTAACTTTTGAGTAACTTATATCTTATAGTTTTTTTTTAAAAGTTTATTAAAATAGAACTATTTGGTAAAATTGATTTAAATTATGTCAAATGACTTTAAAAGACATATAATATTTTAATTATATTAAATATAAAAGTTAAAAAAAAAGAGAATAAAAATGATAATTAATCAATTAATAAGAAAGTTTATAATTTTTAAAAGTCATAAGTTTCCTCAAGTAGCTTTCTAAAAATTAAGAGCTTATAGTTTTTGAACTCCTCATTTTTTATATTCACCAAACAACTCCAGTAATTTTTTAAAAAGTTATAAGCTTCTCGAAAGACTGTAAACTTGCTGTGTCAAATGGACACTTGGGAGAGTGAATATAAGTTTATTAGGTGAGTTGATCTCTAAAACCTTAAGACATTATGGATAATACTTTCAACATTTATATACTTTTTATATCATTTCAAGACATGAAATTAAAGAATCCTATATACCTTTTTCTTTTTTTTATTTGGGCTTTTTTTATGAGTTTAAAAAATTTAGACTTAATAAATCTTAAAAGACCTTTTATCATTTTTTTTTCTTAGCCTCTTGTTTTTTACGAGTTTAAAAGACCCTTTCTTGTTTTTTTTTCTTTTTTTAATAGCTACAGCTAATATTTAAGCTCTAATATCATGTTGTAAATCTAATATATTTAAGAGAATAAATACTAATTATATTGAATAAAAAATATTTAACCATAAAATTTTAAGACATTATAAATAATACTCAATACTTATATACTTTTTAAATCTTTTTATTATATTTGGTGTGACTTTCTTCTATTCAAAAGGAAAAAAAACTGCAAAAAATGTATAAGTTTACTCCTCGAGTGAAAGTGTTTCTAGAAAAAAATCTCTTGTCTGATTTCTATAATTTGAATTTTCTTTGGACAATATATCTCTCTTTGGTTTTGGAGAAGGTGTCCGTTTAGATCATTCCGTTTCCCCAACTTAGTTGAAAGGTTTGACCAACCCAAAAATAGATTCTACGGTTAAATAAAGTTTTGACTGTTTCGAACGATGTGAAAAATTAATATCAACCTTTAAATTTTTTTATTTTCCAAACTTTGTTTCTTCGTCTGAAAACCAAACGGACTATTAGACATATATGAACAATCATTTTGCTTGGCTGAAGTGGGAACTGAACAAAAACTTGAAATTTCCACTCCTCAAGCGTGATGCAAGGGTAATCAGTAAACTGGGAACAACTCAACATGTGTCTTACGTACGCATGTTCCAATTGGAACGTTGCTCTTAAAGGAACACAATTTCCGTTACATCACTTTCATCTAACTTAACAAACAAATCGAGTAAATCTATGATCTTCTTGAACATGGAATCTCTATGAACTCATCTACAGGCATATATCCACTACATCACATCACACGGAAATTAATGAGTAAACTCGTTATTGTCCTTTAAGATTTTATATATCACATATATTTATGGTTAAAATATAGATTTATTTTCTTTATTTTTTTGAGTTTTAATTTGGTCATGCCTCTTTTTTCAATTTAATTTTTTATGTTGTAAAATGATTACTGCAATAATCAATTTAAAATGTATTTTTAAATCGAGTTACATTGAGTATTGAAATAAAATATATATTTACATCAAACATTTTATAATTATTTATAACAAAATTGATATAAAAAGTATATTTTAAATCAATTTTCTATAACCAATTTAAAAAAGTAAACTTTTATTAGCTAAAGTTAATAGAAAAGATTATTTTAAAATAATTTAAAAGTAAGATATTAAATTAAAATAAAAATATATGAGACTAAATTAAATCCTAAAAACATGTATAAATGACCAAACATATATTTTAACCTAATTTTTACCATCTCAATTGAATCTCTCACCTTACAAATTGATAATGAAAAATAAAATAAAATAAAAATAATTAACTTGAGGTTTGTGTGACCAATTATGTCTAAAGGACAAATTTATAGATTTACTCATTAATTAATTTTGCATGAAATAAAAATAATATAATTTAACTCGTCTAAACCTTGTGTAAAAAATAGGGTTTTGCTTGGGTACCCTCTCTAAATTGAGGGTTTCAATACCCTTAGCTATGTGTCATGCCACATGTAAAAAATGTGTGTGATTTAAATAACTAGAATGGATGGAAATGATCATGTCTAGCAACCGGTCAATCGTAAATAGTCAATGCATTAAAATATTTTATTTACTAAAATTTGAATGTGTCAAAGCTTGATCCCGTTACACTTTGAAGAGAAAAGAAGAGTTCCACCACTAAACTACTTGATACATTTAAAAAATATGACACAACTATATTTACTTATATTATATCTGTAGAATGCATATTTGTTAATAAAATATCTACGAAATAAACATTTTTATCTTTTTTCATTTAGTATAAAAGTTAAAATTAAAATTAATGAACGAAAAATGAAGTGAATATTTATTTTGCAAATAAATTAGATTAATAGATATACATTCTACGAATATAATATAATAATATATGGTTATATTACATCTCTTAAATGTAACCAAGTGATGAGTTTCTTCTTCCATCTCTTACTCAAATCGAATGCTTCAGATGTTATTTTAGAATCCAAACAAAAATAATAACTTAGAGAAATATGTGACATAGATTGAGTTGACATGTGGCACTAGTGCAAAAAAGACATTTAACATCGGTTTTTTTGGACTTTTCACATCGGTTTTCGAACCGATGTGGATCTGGCCGATGTGAAATATAAGGATATTTCACATCGGTTTTTAAACCGATGTGGAAAATAGATGTAACATCGGTTTTTGCTAAAAACCGCTGTGAAATATGGATATATTACATCGGTTTTTAATGGAAACCGTTGTGGAATGATGTGAAATTGGAACTTACAACATCGTTTTTTTACAAAAACAGTTGTGGATTTGGATTTATAACATCGGTTTTTAATGGAAACCGTTGTGGAATGATGTGAAATTGGAACTTACCACATCGGTTTTTGGGGAAACCGTAGTGAATTTGGAACTTACCACATCGGTTTTTTACAAAAACAGTTGTGGATTTGGATTTATAACATCGGTTTTGATAAAAACCGTTGTGGATTTGTAACTTACCATATCGGTTTTTTATAAAAACCGTTGTGGATTTTGACTTATAACATCGGTTTTTAAAACCGATGTGAAAAATTGTTTTTTTTTTTAAAATTTTTTTTAATTGTTTCATTATATACGAATTTTAAAGAAACCTGGACATATGATTTTCAAATTCATCCCAACTATATTAATTTTTCATGTCAATTCCTGGGCATACATTTATACAACACAGAAAACAAATATATCAACACCAATTAAAATCATGTCAATCAATATATAACACCAAACATTGTTTTATACATAGTTTAGGTCAGAATTTCATACATAACACCAAACACTTGTGTTGATCATAATCTAGCTACTTGAAGAAGATATGTTGCCCAACGCTTACGAACCACATCAATTTCATCAGAAGTGAATGGTTCCTTGTTGCTAAAAACCTACAAGTATGTGATGTCAGAATATGCATTTAACTACTAGAAAATGCTTCCTTCTTTAAATCATTTCAATACCTGTATCCAATTATCCTTAATGTTCCCTATTATGACATTGAGCATGTGTCCCATGACATAATAACCACAATGGTTGCTGCCCGACGATTGTTTATTAGCCTAAAATTAGGAACAAGTAAACTTTGCATCAAATTCTTAAACCTCATCAAGTCATGTCTAGGCATAAAGGCAACATAGAGTTAATGTAACATAAAGTGACTTACTCTTAGGATTATCCATTCAAGCTTCTTCCTAGTCATAGGTCGTGACCCTCCCAAAACATTACAAGCATCCAAGGCTCTGTAGTATAAAAACAACCAACAAGTTAACATTCAAGAATTCTCAAGAACACCTACAAGTTAACAAAACACTTACAAGTTAATAGCACCCTTAATGTTTTTCCCTGGTTGTTTCCATAATGAGCAAAAGAAGACAACAACATTTTGTTTGGGACAAATAATGATCAATTGCCAATGGTTCCTGTCAGATCACAAAAGAAATGAGGAAGTTTACACAAAAACACATGTATAATAATACTTGAAATTTAAGGTTGTACTAACAATTCATAATATGGAGCTAAAAAAAAGTCATGAGAACTTGTGGATATCCTATGTTGAATATATGCCCGGATTTGATCTACACTATTTCCTGTGTCTTGGATGTGCTCAGGCTCAAGGAAGCTATAATCATGACATCCATTAATATTGCAAAGGTTGTGCAAATACCTAAAATATAAACAAACATAATTGGATCACATATATGTATTTGTAATAGACATTTAAAAAATTAACTAGTAATAAACTCACATCAACCATAATTGGAGCACAGATATGTTTAGCATCTCTTTTCCCATTAGAAATTCCAAAATATCTTGCTGGGTAATAAAGAAAGAGATTGGAGAGTCCTTGCCTATGGCACTAGCATCTAGTTCCAACTGTATTGTTTCAGATCCAAGATTCATTGCTACAAAACACAACCTCCCAAGTGGATCACTATACTCTTCTGTTTCTTGTAAAGGTTGTTTTTGTGTAACTTTCTTAACCACATCAACATTGGCCTAATAAATCACAATTAAACAGGTATAGGTATTAATAAAATCATATATAACTAATAGTGGGTGTAATTAAACAGCTATTATTGCATGGAATTTCATACCTCGTCCTCCGATATAATTTTAACTAGTCTTCTGGGCCATAAGATGAAGTGCTTAAAGGCTTCCCCCACTGTACATACTTCATCTGTTGGAATAGGTAATGCAGCATCTGCTTCCTTAATCCTATCAATTGATACCCTCACATCATCATTACTTATTTGCTTATGGTGGATGGTAGACCCAAAATTATACACATTGCCAAGTGCCACCAAACGGTATGGATGATCAACATAAAGCTTGCATCGGTCTGGGACATGAGCATAATCTTGCGGAGATAAATCATCTGGAGCACAACTCCCTTTTGTGCTTAAGAGTACAGGATGTGAAGGCGTTTGTGGTGGTCGTTCAGGAATTTGTGAAGGTTGTTGCATACGGGCTAGCTCCTGGAGAATTTCATGTTTTAGTTCCTCTCTAAGCTCCATCTTTAGCTCTTCCCTAAATTTTTTCTCATCCTTGATAATATTTTGTCGTCCTGAATGTCCAAAATATGTCTTTAGACCAACCCCTCGTCCACATGCTCGAACACGACCACTATGTTCTGGCCGCCCTAAGGCAGTAGTCAATATGTCCTCTCGTCCAGATGCCACAAATTCACCAACTGAGCTTCTTTGTTCCAAAGAATCCTACAAAAATATAACATTACGTTCATGAATAAATTAAATGACATGATAAAATGATAATTAATTATGAATACTCACAATTGTCTCAGCAACAACACGAGTTTCCTCGGATGTGTAGCTTCCTGATTTCCTTTGTCTAGCTTTTTTCCATTTTTCATGTCGTAGTGGAGGAGATGGTGGAGAGATGATAGCAGTAGGGTCAGACCCTGAAGCTTCCTGCCTCTGTTTCAACTTCTCTTCCAACATCTTCTTTTCTAACAATTTGTACCCTCCACGAGATAATAAGTGAGGATAACAATTCTTCTTTTGAATGTCTTGTGCAACTCTTCTTTTCTCCTGTCATTAATGATATCTAATTAAATGTTAGTAAAAATAATAACTTATAAATTCAAATAATAACTAAACAAGTAATTAATACTACCTGGAAGGTTGGATCTGTCCTAATCTCAACAAATGATTTCCATGTGTCTTCATCGATCCATGGATAATCCTCTAATGGAACTTTGTCCCTCATATTCCCAAAAATATAATTAGTTGCTAGATATGTCTTGAATCCTCTCCAACGCTCACTACAAAATGTTAGTAATTTCTTCTTCAAAGTGGTGTTGTTGGGGACATCATATGTGAGCTACATTAGATATAATAAAACATTATCAAATATAACAAAACATTTCAAAATTATAGTAGAATTACTTAAGAAATAACAACATACCGTTATACTCTCCCAAATTTGCTCCTTAATACATGCATCTACATCCTTCCACTTATCATTCAAGATGCTAACCTTGCTCCGTGCAAGTAAGGCTACAAAGCTAACAAATTTGTCCCTGTTTTCTCCAATAGGGTTCCAAGTTACCTCATCAAATTGGATGGCAATTTTTTGACCACCACCACGTGTAGCTACTAGCTCCCTCATCCGTGTGGTACCCCTACTCTTCCGACAAGTCCCCTGGGTATTTGATGTACTCTCAGGATGATCATCCATTTCCCTGTTGAAAGAAAATAAAATAATTGTCAATTACATGGTTAAATAATATAAATGCAATAATATGAAACAAGTTTGATAACTAAGTTAAGAAGTGTCCATTACATGCTCCCAAATCCCTTCTTGATGATCATTACGGATGGCATGGACATTGTCTATTTCATCATCATCACATAATGTTGGCATGCTAGATGAGAAGGGAAGAGTCTCTATAATATCAAGTGTTGAACCATGATTCTCGTCGATATCCACCGAACATTTTCCATGAAGTGCAACTGACCACCTTTTGTTAGAAGGATCAGTTATGTAAAACACTTGTTTGGCTTGGGATGCCATGATGAAAGGTTCATCCTCATAGGCTACTTTGCTAAGTTCCACCAAGGTAAACCCTATTTCATCTGTCTTTACACCAATGTTACCATCAACCCACTTACATTTGAAAACAGGAACTCTAAATTTAATATAGTCAACTTCCCAAATCTCCTCAATGACTCCATAATAGGGGATGGATGCCACAGTTGGATTCCTATCCTTTGCACTGGAAAAGTGAATAGATTCAGCAATTAGCATCACACCACTATTTTGCACCCGACTATTGTCATCTTGAGACTTGGTGTAGAAGGTATAATCATTAAGATAATAACCACTCCAACACACAACATCAAAGTTAGGACCGCTTGCTAGCCATTTCAATGTCTCTGAGGCAGTGTCATCATTCACCACTTGTCCTTTGAACCAATTAAGAAAAGTTTTATTATGCTCATTCACCAACCATTTTTCAGTCATGCGAGGATTTTTTGCCTTCATAATATTCTTGTGCCTAGATATGTATGGTAGAACCTCATCAGTGTTGTTCAAGATGTATAAATGTGCTTGTAGGACCTCCTCACGTGGCTTACTCTTGATAGAGAAACCCCGAATGCCATTTCCTTCTCTGAAGCGAGGCTTTGGTACTCCAATTGAGTCCACACCTGACAAATAATCAGTACAAAATTCAATAGCTTCTTCTGCAATATATCTTTCAACAATAGAAGCTTCCGGACGATACTGATTCTTGACATACCCCTTTAAAATTTTCATGTATCGCTCAATTGGGTACATCCATCTCAAATAAACTGGGCCACAAATACTAATCTCCCTGACTAAATGAACAATTAAGTGCACCATGATGTCAAAAAAAGAAGGTGGAAAATACATCTCCAATTGGCACAATATAACCACTGCATCATTTTGTAATTCAACCAATTTCCCAGGGTCAATCACTTTACTACATATAGCATTGAAGAAAAAACATAACTTGGTTATGGTCAATCTGACATTTTTGGGCAAAATGTCACGAATAGCTACTGGTAATAATTGTTGCATTAACACATGGCAATCATGAGACTTTAGACCAATTAATTTGAGGTCTTTCATTGAAACAAGTCTTCTGATATTTGACGAATAACCTTGTGGAACTTTCACGCCATGTAAACATTGACATAAACTTTTTCTCTCATTTTTTGACAGTGTATGACAAGCTGGTGGCAAGTATGTCCGCTGACCTATAGTTACTGGAGCCAAGGAATCCCGTATGCCCATGTCAACCATATCTCGACGAGAAGTCACCCCATCCTTTGTCTTTCCTGGGATATTGAGAAGTGTTCCAATAACACTATCACATACATTTTTCTCCACATGCATCACATCAATACAATGCCTTACATCAAGAGAACGCCAATAAGGGAGGTCAAAAAAGATAGATCTTTTCTTCCATATATTTTTTTCTTTAACCTGACGATTCTGCTTCTTTCCCAAGACAACATTGAAGTCTTTTACCTTTTCATAAACCTGATCTCCTGTCAACGCCACAGGAGCAATTTCATTCTCTTGAGATCCATGAAAAGCTTTTTTTAATTTACGATACGGGTGATCATGTCTGAGAAATCTCCTATGCCCAAGGTAAACTGTTTTCTTTCCATGATACATTTGACGGTAACATGTTCCTTCTTCACATATAGGACATGCCTTATGTCCTTTAACACTATATCCGGATAAGTTACCATATGCTGGGAAGTCATTTATGGTACAAAAGATCATGGCACGTAACTTGAAGTATTCACAAGAGTACGCATCAAATACATCTATGCCTTCCTCCCACAACATTGTCAAGTCTTCAATTAAGGGTCTTAAATATACATCTATGTCATTCCCTGGTTGTTTAGGGCCCGAAATCATCATAGACAACATGATGTACTTTCGTTTCATGCATAGCTGAGGGGATAGATTGTAGACAACCAACAAAACAGGCCATGAACTGTGTATACTACTTAGGCTACTATAAGGATTCATTCCATCTGTAGCAAGTCCAAGCCGAAGATTTCTGGGTTCCTTGCCAAAAATAGGAAATAACTGATCAATCTTCTTCCATTGTAAAGAATCTGCTGGATGACGAAGCTTTCCATCTTGATTCCTGTCTTCAGAATGCCACCTAAGACTTTTTGCATCATTCTTGTTCGCAAACAATCGTTTGAACCGTGGAATTATTGGTAAATACCATAAAACTTTTGCAGGAGGATTTTTGGTACTCACATCATCACCAGATTCACCATTTTTCACCTTATATCGTGATTCACCACATACAGGACACTCATGCAGCATTTCATACTCTTTTCTATACAAGATGCAGTCATTTGGGCATGCATGTATTTTTTTATAGTCCATACCCATGGGACATATAACCTTCTTTGCTTCATAGGTACGATTAGGTAGTGTATTCCCTTCTGGGAGTATTTCCTGATGCAACAACCTAAGTAATTCAGTGAAACTTTTATCAGTCCATCCATTCTTCGCCTTCAGATTAACTAGCCTTAACACTGCTTCCAGTCGTTTCAGTTTACACCCTACATACAAAGGCAAATCCGCACCCCGATTTAAATTATCATACACATGTGCTCTTTCAAATGATTCACGTCCAATGTCTCGTATCATGTCTTCCAACCCATCATTCATTTCTTCATTCACTTCTTCTGTTTCAGACACAGTTGGTATCAACATCAATTCCCCATGCCATGTCCATGTCGTATAATTCTTGCAAAACCCATGACATATGACATGATCTCTAATTTCCTCAACACTTAATCGTTTTACATTCAAACATTTCACACATGGACAATAAAATCTCCCATTATTGTTAGGAACATTTCTCTGAGCAAATTCCAAAAAAGCTTCCACCTCGATTGCATATTCATTAGTTGTTCGTCTAGCATTAATCCAACTCCGATCCATTGGTACTAATGTTCTAAAATCAACATCAAAACATCAATGGACATTAATGACCCGCTAAAATATGGTATGAATTAAGCAACATAATGTTCTTGCTTAAACAACCTAAGTTACTAGGCTAATGGGCAAACTAAGTTACTAGTAAATATGCAAACTAAGTAAATAAGTAATTTAACAAACATGTTATACACACCACCTATGTTAACCACAAAAAAGAACCATATCCAATACAACTCAATATCCAACACACCTTCATACACACTATTTTTAACACAAACATACCAAATTTTATATTTAAGTTCTCCTAGGCATTTTAAGAAACATGTTCAAGGCACTCAACCTCAACTATACATATACACATGGTCAAAGCAAATAACCATTTTCAACTAGACATTTTAACAAACATGTTAAGAGCAAAGTTATTATTCCATCACCATACACACCTACACATGTTCAAGGCAAAAACCCATTTTAAACACAAAAAATAAACCATTTCAAACACAGTTAAAGCTCACAATAATGGAGTTAAAGATGCGGATTTTAAGAAGCTCACAATAATGGAGTTGAAGAAGATGGAGAGAAGAAGGTTGAGAGAGGCACACGGTGGGAGAAGGTTGAGCCACGTTACTTGAAGAACTCGTTGTTGTTGCAAAATGGAGAAGGTTGAAGTTGAACAATGTTGCTGTCGTGAAATGGAGAAGGTTGGAGTTGAATATGTTGCTGTCGAAATAGAGAAGGTGAGTTGCTGTCTCGTGAAATGGAGAAAGGTAAGTGCAGCGTGTATTATTTTTGTTCATCTTCCACAACGGTTTTATTAAAAACCGATGTGGAGCCCGTCTTTTTCATCTTCCACAACGGTTTTATTAAAAACCGATGTGGAGCCCGTCTTTTGGAGCCCGCGTGAGTTTTCAATTTTGGTCCTCTTCCACAACGGTTTTATTAAAAACCGATGTGGAGCCCGTCTTTTTCATCTTCCACAACGGTTTTATTAAAAACCGATGTGGAGCCCGGAGCAATTTTGGTCCTCTTCCACAACGGTTTTCCTACAAACCGATATGGACTGCAACGAAAAAATTTTAACATCGGTTTTCTGTAAAAAACCGATGTGAATTCATGCACTTTACACATCGTTTTTTAAAACCGATGTGAAATGATTTGCTAATATTTTCAAAAATGCCACCGCGCTAATATTTAACAACGGTTTTGTGTAAAACCGATATGAACGTTTGTATATATTTTCAAAAATGCCACCGAATTGATTTTTCACATTGGTTTTTGTAAAACCGTGGTGAATCCAACGTTGTGAAAGCGTACTTTTGCACTAGTGTGGCTAGAGATTAATACATGTCGTATAAATTCAGTTGACACGCATCCATTCCAGTTGCTTAAATCACACATATGGCTGAGGGCATCCATTCCTAGAAAAACGCATATGATATATGCCATCAATTTGCCGAGGCTCCTCTTCTATCTCTTATACGTTAGGGGATCAAACCTTGTTACACTTAAATTTTGACATATAAATATTTTAACATGTTGACTATTTACGAGTGACTAGTTTGACCAATTGCTAAGCACAGTAAATTGGGGGCTCTAATGCCCCTGGCCTCCTAGCCATGTGTCACCTGAATTTATGTCATATTTATTAGTCTCTAGCCACGTGTTAATATATACCACATATTTTTTCCAAGTCATCATTTTTGTTTGGATTCTAAGATAGCATATGAAGCATTCAATTTGAGTAGGAGATGTAAGAGGAGCCTCACCACTAAGTTACATTTAAGAGATGTGATATAACCCATATATTGTTATATTATATTCGTAGAATGTATATCCATTAATATAATTTATTTGTAAAATAAATATTCCCACCCTTTTTCATTCATTTATTTTAATACTAAATGAAAAAAAGATAAAAATCTTTATTTCGTAGATAGGTTTAGTGGTGATACTTTTCTTTTCTCTCTAAAGTGTTTCGGGATTAAGCCTTGTCACATGCATTGACTATTTACGATCATGTCCATTCATTCTAATTGCTTAAATCACACATGATTTCGAGACATTAATTCTAGTTAAATTGCACATATTTTTGACACATGGCTAGAGTTATTGAAACCCTCAATTTAAAGGGGACACCCAAGAAAAATTCAAGATAATAATAATGGTAACAAGTGCCGTGTAAAATATACAATCATTTCCCCCACCACTTTCAGTTTAATTTTATTTAGCTAAGAAAGAGTCATATCATCATCTTCTAATTACTTATGGGCTACGACCTGTAGATTAAGACAGAACTCCTTGGTTTGAGGACAGTTACAAAGCAAAGCAAAGAAAACGAAAACATACGGAACAAAAGACAAACACATAACGCTTGTCTGGTCACAATCCCATGCTAGGAATGAATTAAGGATACCACATTCAAGTCATTTTATATGAACATAGTGCAGATGTAATTTATCTCCAGCGTTGACATTGAGTAAAAGGAAATGAATAGAGTTAATATTACTCATTTAATTTTCAGCAAAGGATTAACTAACCTTAGCATATTCAATTTCAAGATCATCAACTATGACCTCAAGGTCTTAACACGCAGACGAAAAACAAATCTGATTTCTCGAATGCCAAATTATGTGCATGCCTGGATTTGATTATGCAATTTATCAAACCTTAATGGTCAAGAAAATTACTAAAAGATGTGCTGAAGCAATATGGAATAATAATAATAAATCACGTGGCGCGTTTTATAGACAATGTTATGAATAGTGTGTAAGAAAACAGACCCTTTGACCATACTTGACTCGATATTGATTATGACTTAGATCCTATCATAACCAATTGGTTAAAATGATTACTTGAACTTTCAAGATTGCAGAGGTGTGATTTTGAATTATGCTGTCTCCGAATGCTATGAGTTCAATAAACTGGGTATCAATCTGCAACATAGGCAACAAGCAATCAAAAGAAACCGTTGACTTAACCCAATGATACTCTACACTCTACTGCATATATCTCCTCAGACCGAAAATAATTCACACTATAGGGGGTAAAAACATTAAGTTTGGAATAAAAAAAGCAAAGGGAAGAAAAACTTAATTCTGCCACTATTTTTATTTCTAGAGCTTTTAAGAAAATTGAGCGAAGCTGCAAAATGAACGAATCCAGTTGGAATCATCCAGAGAGCACGATAGTGTTTCTCTTGGACTACATGCACCTTTACAAATTTATATAACATGAAATTATATTTACATCAGTGCTTACATGAAATATATTTGTCAATAACAGTTTGAGATCATACAAAAGAAGATATTAGCAAGAATAAAATTTTTTAAATGCAGGTGGTTTATTTATTGGGAAGAGGGAAAAAAACCTAGCTGGTTTGTTTTATTTGTTTTTCAATTAATTAGCATCAGCTTACATCATTCTCATGTGAATAATAAAACCAAACTCAACATACTTACATAGTTTGACTCTTTAAGTATGTTATCGAAGTTCAAATCATATTGAATGAATAGAAAATCTTTTATTAGAGACTTAAAACTTTCCTCTTTGGTATGACTCATGACCTATGTTACTTTAATAAAAAAATAAGACGTACTTGTACCATACTTGTATCTAGTACTTAATACTTACATATCCAAACATATCACTTGACGTAGTTAAAATTATTATTTTTAATCGCCCCCAACAATCTAAATGGATATAATTCAAAGTGACCTTCGTAGTATGTAAAACCTTCGAAAAGATTATTCTTCGTTGCTTCCCAAAAACACAAGGCTCACAAAAATGAAGTTCCTCCATCTTAATTGTGATCTCCCAAGAGATGTTGCTTGCTTAGAATCATCATAACTTTCTCACTCATGTAATAATGACGCATACACTAGTGGAAAAAATGGATATAATCACGGTTAAAAAAGGCCTTTATTCACGGTTAAAGAACCGTGGTTGTTGCAGCCGTGGTGGTAGATGATGGCCTTTAACCACGGTTAACAACCGTGGTAATAAATCACATCTGACCACGGTTAAGAACAACTGTGAATATAACTTACTATTTATATTCACGGTTATGCTCGACAACCGTGAATATAAGAACTGAAAGGTGTCAGTTATATCCACCTATATTCACGGTTGTTCATCATAACCGTGAATATAAGTGTTAAAAGGTTTCAGTTACAAACTACCTATATTCACGGTTATGAAGAACAACCGTGAATAAAATGTATCTATATCCACGGTTATGGTAGTAACCGTGGATAAATATAGTCTATATTCACGGTTGTCCATCATAACCGTGAATAAAAGTAGTTTGTACTGAAACCTTTTAATACTTATATTCACGGTTATGATGGACAACCGTGGATAAAATATATCTATATCCACGGTTATGGTAGTAACCGTGGATAAATATAGTCTATATTCACGGTTGTTGCCATAACCGTGAATAAATACTGAGGTTTTTTTTTAATATGGATTCTGTTTTATCGTTTCCCAACCCTGCATTTAGACAACCAGTACAGTATACAGTATGTCACCGCAACAGTATATCAAAAGAATGGTATGTATATATATAACAATTTATTTTCTATATCAATTCATAACAACCTAAAAAATGAAAGTATATATAATTAAGTTGAATGTAATCTAATAAAAGTAAACCCTAAATCCTACTAGATACATATATAAAAGAATAAAGATCCTATATCTAGCTTTGCCTAACTTCAATGAAGTGTGAGGCCCATTGCCTTCTAACATCATCTACAAGTTCCTTTGGGAAAAATGACCGGTCATTAAAGTACTGCAAACAATGCACAAAACAATTAGAACAAAAGCTTTATTTATTACATGAAATTGATGAAATTGGTAGAAAAGTAGTCCAAATGATGAGACTTACATCTGTCCATCCATCTACTAAATGATGTTGGACAATGGTCAGCATAGTGTGCATGACGAAATAGCCACACTCGTAGGTACCCTTCTGCCTGTAAGACTACAATGGACATATAGTATAGAATAAGTGAATTCGCAACTTAAAAAATATGTACTGAAGATTTGAATGAATATGATTGACTTACTTTTGGGTACACCCATACAACTGTTTTTCCTTTGGGCTTGTTTCCAATCAGTAGATTGTATCCAACCACCGCCCTACGTCAAACAAAACACAATATAAGTTAGAATTGTATAGTTCTAAAAATGATGTAATCGAATTTGTGGTTATTTTTTAGGGATGAACTTACCGGTCTACTATATCTTTCAGGTCTTGTGGAGCTGTCCGATGCAAACTATCAAAGTACAGAGCAAGATAGTCCTTCGGACAGATCACCAGAAGCGTCCAAGTGAGCCCTGCAGTTACCAGTGATAAGTGAGACTTCAAAATGCAAAAATTCATGACAATAATTATGGAATAGAATATTACCCTTTATGATAGGGGCCCATGTATATAGGCTTCCCAGACTCAAACATCCAATTCTGGATGTATGTCTGGGTGTTCTGCGAGGTGTTTCCTTGCCTCTGTATGAGAGAGGGCTCTAAGAAACCGTAAGTTCCTTGGAAACCCAAGTCCACACAGAGTTTTGCCAGAAACCTAAACAAGTTAATACATGGTTAGCGACAAATAACTTGTATAATGAAAAAATTGGACAAAACAAGGATATACTTACAACTCCCACAACTGAAGGATGGAGCCGTTCAGCATCGACGTCCCCGAAATAATGTCACACATGTCAGAATTTGTAACGTAAATTGGAAAATCACTGGGACGGCCGAACACTAGTGGCTGCCATGGGACCTAAACAGTGTCGTCTGCTTGCTCATACCCGATGCGCCATAGCATCCGGATGGGATCCTTGGCCGGGTCTGGCTTCTTCAATGTCTGTTCCTGTTGAACAATTGACAACCATCACATTTTGTACCATAATTGACAAGGAAATAAAGCTAGTTAGTGTTTAGGGTTTTTACCTGTCCAGGGGCAATCACCAGAAGTCTGTTGGGCCACATCAGAAAGTGGCCGACCACCTGACCGACGGTCTTCACCTCCTGAGTTGCCACTGGCACAGCAGCATCCTCCTCGAGGACGAGCACAACCGAGACCCTGGACATACCATCAGGTAATGTCTGATGGTGAACCACAGGGCCTAAGTTGTACACCATACCAGTGGCAACTGGCTCCTCCGACCCGTCAATGAACAGGTCACATTGACGGGTGTCTGGTGGCTCGACCCCGTCATCCTCAGGGTCAGCCGCAGCGCACGACCCCTTAGTGCTAACCTTCCGTACCTACATATTTACACATCAAGCAGAAGTTATTCAACAATGAAATAAAGTGATTACAAACAATAAAATTGAGAAAATTAAATAAAGAATCTAACCTGTGGGTCGCTAGCTGGTGTAGTAGTCTCCTGGTGGTGGCTGAGTGAGGCCTTCATCTCCTCCCTGAATCGGGCCATCTCCTGGTGGAGCCTAGATATCTCCTCCTGGTACTCAGCCTTCACAACAGCCACCTTCTGCTCCATCATTTGCTCAAGGGATGGGGCAGGGTCGGGAGCACCGTAATAGGCGCGGAGGCCTGTGAAATGTGAATGATTAGCCCATAATTGTTTAACAGATAACAAAATGAAAGCATAGAGTTATTTAGCACTTACCTACACCTCGACCAATAGCACGCACTCTTCCTGGGTGCTCTGGCCTGCCGATGGCGGTAGTCAAAATATCCTCCCGTCCGTGGGCTACGAAAGACCCTTGGGTTGATTGCTCAACCAAGGAATCCTGAAACCAAACAAGTTAGTATTCACTTCCTTCACGTAAACTGAAAAACAGACACTGATATAAAGGGGAATACTTACTATCCGTGAGGCAACCTCCTGAGCCTGTGAGGAAGTGTATTCCCCACTCTTCTTGATCCTAGCCTGCTTCCATTTGTCGTGGCGTGCAGGTGGGGAAGGGGGATCCACAATACCAGTGTCAGTATGACACTGACTCAGCCTCTCCTGTGCCAGCCGCTCCTCCAACCTACGGTAACCCCCACGTGACAGTGTGTGTGGGCAGTCATTTAGCTTCCTAGTCTCCTTGGCTTTCTTTCTGGTCTCCTACAACAAGAAAATAAATATTCACAGTTAGCCGTATAAATTATACATAATTTAATCATCTAAAAACCAATGTACCTGAAACTCGGCAGAATGTCTAGATGCAACAAAAGCATCCCAGGTCTCCTGATCGATGAATGGATATTTCTCTCTAGGGAACTTTCCTTGGTCGTCCCCGAATACATACCTACAATGAAAGGTACATTTAAAGTAAGGATTGGTACAATTTGGTGAAGCGTTGATTAAGAATTTAAAGTTCAATATACCTCGTGGTGAGTATGGATTTGAACGACCTCCATCGCTCAGCCATGATACCGAGGACCTTCCTCCTCGCTATGTCGGAAGATGGTATGTCAAAAGAATCCTACATGAAAGGAGTTAGTCCATAAAGGAGTCCTTATTAAGAGTTACATGAAATAATACACTAAAATAAAACTTAAATAATATCTAAGTTACCAGAACATCACTCCATAGATGGTTCTTCACCACCTCCTCGACACTATCCCAGTCGAGGATAATGATGGACACCTTCGACCGTACCACAACCCCCAGATAACTGCTAAACTTCGTGGCATGCGGTCCACTGAATCTACCGGTGTTGACATCCATCTCAACAACTACCCTCTCTCCCCGGTGACGCCTACGTGCGACGTCTGGCATCCGGGTAACACCTCTACTCTTCCGAGCAGAGGAACCACTGGCCTGTGAGTCGGACCTGGATCGTCCATCCTGGTCAGCCATGAGTATCTGTCCAAACAAGGAAAAAAACTGTCAAATATTTAATATAACATTTAAAACAACGAATAACTAATATAACATGTAATTCAATGAATCACCAACAAGATTAATACCTTATTAAGATGAAATATTTTCCCACAAGCCCTCATGGTGGTCATGACGACTGGCAACAACATCATCTATGTCATGTTCCACGATAGATGTTGGAATACGTGTTGTAGTTGATGGAATGTCCACAATATCAAGATTGGGGTCTCCAATGTGTCTACCTTGGATAACAATTGACCACCGTTTGTCAGCTGGGTCAGCCACATAAAAAACTTGCTTCACCTGCGTTGCCATTATGAATGGTTCGTCCTTATGCCCTATCTTGTTGAGGTCCACCAACGTAACTCCTAAATCATCAGTTGTGACACCGTTCTTATTGTCAACCCATTTTCATTTAAACACAGGAACGGTGAAGGGACCGTAATCAACTTCCCATATATCTTCAATCACACCAAAGTAGCATGACTCGGCCATCACAGGGTTGTTGTCCTTTGCAGTTGAGAAATGCATTGCCTGAGCCACAACCATCACTCCACTGTTTTGATTTGTACTCTTTTCATCCTGTGTCCTTGTATAAAACGAATAGTTGTTTATGTCATACCCACAAAAGGTGAGGACATCAAAGTTCGGGCCCTGTGCTAGTCGATGTAATGTCGAGGATGCAGATGCATCTTTCAGGACGGTCTTTTGGAACCACTGCATGAAACTCTTGTTGTGTTAATTCAACAACCACTTTTCAGTCATTTTAGGGTTGGTTTTCTTGACTAGCTCCTTGTGTGTGGCTAGATACGGTTGCACGTCGTCCGTGTTGTTTAAAATATACAAGTGTGCCTGAAGGACATCAGCACGTGGCATGCTCTTCACTTTTTTTCCAATCGTTCCTTTCCCATCCAATCTCCCTTCATGACGAGTCGTTGGAATACCAATGCTTGCAGCATGTGACACGTATTCAGTGCAAAACTCAATTGCTTCCTCTGCAATATATCTTTCCACAATTGAAGCTTCGGGACGACGTTGGTTCTTCATATACCCTTTCAATATCTTCATATATCGCTCAACGGGATACATCCACCGTAAGAACACTGGACCACACCAACGGACCTCTCTCACCAAATGGATGATTAAGTGGACCATTATGTAAAAAAAAGGGGCGGGAAATACATTTCAAGCTGACATAATATAAGTGATGCTTCCTGTTCCAACACATCCAATTCGCCGGGAACGATTACCTTGCAACATATGGAATTGAAAAACATACACAACCTTGTTATGACATTTCTCACATTTTTAGGAAGAATGTCACGAATGGCGATAGGCAGAAACTGCTGCATCAACATGTGACAATCGTGAGACTTCAACCCAACTAACTTCAAATCTTTCATGGAAACACAAGACTTGATGTTGGAGCCATAACCAGACGGAACTTTCACACTTCGTAACGATTCACACAGACTTTGCTTTTCTTTTCTGGATAACGTATGACATGCTGGAGGCAAATATGTTCTTTTGCCCTTTGATTGTGGATGCAAATCCTGACGTATACCCATCAACTCTAAGTCCATACGCGAGTTTAGGCCATCCTTAGTCTTCCCGGGTATGTTTAAGAGTGTACCAACTAAACTGTCGCACACATTCTTCTCCACATGCATTACATCAATGCAGTGTCTTACATCAAGCTCCCTCCAATATGGCAGGTCAAAAAACACTGACCTTTTCTTCCAGTTGTTTTGTGTCGGGTGCTGTTTTTCACACTTACCAAATTGCACATTGACGTCCTTCACCTTTTCATATGTCTGGCGACCAGATAGTGGTGGAGGAGCCATTTCAAAATCTTGGGCACCGTTAAACGACTTCTTCAACCTTCGAAACGAATGATTCGCTTTAAGAAACCTTTGATGTCGAAGATAAACATTTTTCCTGCCATGATGCAACCGCACAGAACTAGTCCCCTCCTCACATACTGGACAAGCTTTATGACCCTTCACACTGTACCCAGATAAGTTACCATACGCTGGAAAGTCATTGATTGTGCAAAATAACATGGCACGCAATTTGAATGATCGCCCGGTAAACCCATCAAACACTTCAACCCCGTCTTCCCACAACCTTTTGAGGTCTTCAACCAATGGAGTTAAATATACATCAATGTCGTTCCCCGGTTGTCGTGGACCAGAAATCATCATTGATAACATCACATATTTTCGCTTCATGCACAACCATGGCGGCAAGTTGTAAACAAACAACAAAACAGGCCACGAACTATGGTTTGTGCTCAGGTTCCCAAACGGGTTCATGCCGTCTGTGGCTAGTGCAAGTCTAACATTTCTTGGTTCATTGACAAATTCTGGAAAAATCCTATCCATTTTCTTCCATTGCGACCCATCGGCCGGATGCCTAAGTAGTCCATCAACAACCCTCTCATCAGCATGCCATCTCATAAGTTTTGCATCATCTGCATTGGCAAACAGACGCTTTAGTCTTGGAACTATAAGTAGATACCACAACACCTTTGCAGGAGACCCTTTAGTGCATACCTCATCAGAATCCGCCTCTTTCTTCTTATACCGTGACACCCCACATCTAGGACATCGATGCAACATTTCTAACTCACCCCGGGATAATACACAATCATTTAGGCATGCATGTATTTTCTCATACTCCAAACCCATAGGACACAACACCTTTTTGGCCTCATAGTTACTTTTTGGCAAGGTGTTTCCAGCTGGGAGCATTTTTTTCAACAACTTCAGTAAGTCAGTGAAACTTTTATCCGTCCACCCGTTTATGGCCTTCAAATTAAACAATCGCAAAACTGCTGATAACCTCGTGAAATTGAGGCAGTTTGGATACAACGGCTGCTCAGAGTCCTCACACAGAGTTGTATATACATGAGCTTTCTTAAAACCTTCTACCCCTACATCACGGATCATATCCTCGAGCCGGTCATCCATGTCGACATCGTTGTCATGCATCGAGCTTCGATTTTTAGTCTGAGAGCTGTTACTTGGCACCACCACATCTTCACCATGCCATATCCAACGCGTATAACTACGTAGAAAACCGTTACACAGTAGATGTTCTCGCACCTCTTCCAAGTCTACCCGACGCAGGTTGAAGCATTTAACACAAGGGCAAAAATACTTTCCATTCACCCCCACTGCATTCCTCGCTACGAATTCTATAAATGATTCAACTCCCCCTCGTACTCCAGACTTAGGCGTGATGCAGTTATCCAACTCCGATCCATACCAACTGTTTACAAGGTGCTATGATCAACCTCACTTTTTATACAAAGGTGGTGGTCCTATACCCATTCAGCATGACAATTGTTTTTATACGTCATTCATATATACAGGTTAGGACTTATTTTAAAATTTGATGAAATTTCGGCAGCATTTCGCATTGGTCTCTAAGTACACAAAATGAGAGTGGTCAAATCAAATTCAACCACAACCAAATATGCACCCAGAGAACAACACAAAATACAAGTTACCGAAAGTTTATCAAATTTTAAAATAACTCCTAACTTGTACATACTAACAGTGGCGTATGAAAAATAATTGTTCATCCCAAACTGTCCAAACGGACAATTCAAGATTCAACACAAACGATGACATTAATTAATTTAATGACCATTTGTGTCGAATCTCAAACGGGGAACTACGGTTCACTCATGCACATCCTCATACCAGTTAGCTAGTATGAGCCTACGAGTTCGCAACATTGACAACCATATACATACAAACGTAAACAAATAACATTATATGAGAGAAAAAATAGCAACAGAAATAACATTATATAATTGTGGTATTTTCAAGTAGAACTATGGTGTTGGATGATGGATTATGGAATTTGAGACATGAGGGTTGAACTTTTATTTTATGAATTATGGATATGGTGTTGGATTATGACATTTTTCAAGTTTTGTTTGGTATTGGATTTTTATTTTTTAAACATGGTGGCCCGGGTTGGGTTGGTCAAAAATCCATATTGATAAGTACATACTTCTCCTAATACAAACTTTCTATAATTTTTTTATGTATGTATGGGTATATGCTATATGTGATAGAAAACTCTTATAACAAATTCCATGTTTCCTCAATTTAATTTCTTAAAACACCAGCTATGATGTATATCTAAGTAATTTCCCTTTAAAATATTTTTTCTTAAAATGATTCTAATTTTGTAGATATTGCAACCTCAAAAACAGTATGATCATTACAGCTACTGTTTTTATTTCAGTACTTTTTTTTGGTAATTGATTTCAATACATATTTTGTTCTGAAGGATATCAATTCTTTCGTTTTTTTGGTGCACAAACAATAAAATTCTCGTCAGCCATTTCAGCAGAGACAGAGACAGAGTTCAGAGGCAATGTCAAAATGGCAACAATGTCAAAATAGCAACAATGAAAAAGATATCAATTCTCGTCAGCCATTTCTCGTCTCCACAACAATAAAAATGTCACAGGCAATGTCAAAATAGCAGAGACAAAGTTCAGCTTCAACAATAAACACACAAACTTAGAGACAACGAAGCAAACCCATTACGATTATACAGCATAACAACGAAGCAGAGGTTAAAAAGTGAACGAAAGAAGAAGGGCAACGAAGCACTTACCTGACAATGGTGAATGAAGAAGAAGAAGGGCATGCGAAAGAAGAAGGAAGTGAACCCAGAAGCCTACGACCAACAAAGAGCAGGACGAGGAAGAAGACGATAACCAGCGAAAGTAAGGAGAAACTGAAAAAAGAGTGAAAGGCGCGGCTTTTGAAGTTTCAGAAAGGATATATATTCACGGTTCCCCCTCACAACCGTGAATATATTAAACATATATTAACGGTTTAACAAATAACCGTGGATAAATGTTAACTATATATCCACGGTTACGATACCAACCGTGGATAAATATTAAATCTATATTCACAGTTCTAGAAACAACCGTGGACATAGAGTACCCAATGATTAAACCCTAAAACCTGAACTATATATCCACGGTTGGAAATACAACCGTGAATATTGACATCTATATATATCCACGGTTCACATCATAACCGTGAACGTACCCATCAATATATATTCACGGTTGTGATCACAACCGTCGATATATATTTTAGGTACTATATATCCACGGTTGACTCCTCAACCGTGAATATATATTGATGGGTACGTTCACGGTTATGATGTTAACCGTGGATATATAGTTTTCTCTGATTAAAACGTTCATCTTATAATTTCAAAAATGCCACCGCGCATGTTTTTATCACTGATCCTCTTCTACCCGTGAATAATATCCCGTTGTTATATCCATTTTTTCCACTAGTGATATGCCATAGATGTGTCTGAGTTACACCACATGTCTAAATTAGACCACGTTTTTTAATTAGACCATGATTTTCAACATGAGAAACAAATGAAAAAGAACTTGAGATGGTACCTTGAAGGATATGCAAATTCTCAATTCTACTTCCTCTCATAGCAACACAATAACCTTTACTAATTTCCATTACTCCACCTTCAAAATTGCACTTGAACTCCTTAGAATTTAAAGCACCCATAGATACTAAATTCTTCTTTAAATTTGGAATATGATGAACTTTTGTGAGTGTTCTAACAACTCCATTATGCATTCTAATTTGAACTGAATCAATACCAATTATCTGACATGGCATATTATTGCTAATCAAGACCTTTCCTCCAAACTTCTGTTAGAAATTTTTAATTTTTAATAATTAATATGGCTGATATATTATTTATAGAATTTATATTAGTTATTTATTTTTTAATTGGGCTCAATAAAAGTGATCTGATAATGGTGAGCTCGTTAGACTATCAATAATAATAATAATAAATTGATATAAGCTCAAATAAGTGGAAACTAGGATTTGACCCTGTGAACACCTATTTTTTTCCGGTAAAATATATATTAAGATATGTAGAAAAAAAAAGAGTAGAAAAAAAAAGAAAAAAAAAGAGTTTATTTGTCCTAGAATCCGGAGTCAATGTTGACTGCATTAACCGGGGTCCTAGCACGGTCTCATGACCGGTGTTACCTCATTAGTTCTAAGCTCGTACAGCCTCAGTGGAGTACGGTATTTTACACCTCAGTTCGGTGGGAATCCGAGGTTCTTCAAGTTAAAACTAATGTGTTAATCCGTACTTGAACTTCAAGACACACCGGAGGTAAACCTGCAGGAGATTCCCCAATGCTTAATATTTAACCGAGGTGAAGAGAAATGTCTATAGTTGACCAATGATTTCAGACCCCGGTTATGACTTACCAGTTCTCATTGGTGACGCGGTACAGTGCTTAGAACCTCGTCCAGTCCAGATTGCCACCCTGGATCATATTTTTTAAAAAAAATATTAAAAATTGCGTAGTGACCGTTGGAATAGTAACCCTTCCCCATTTCTATAAATACCCAATCCCTCTTCATTTCCTACCACACCTCTCATTTTGTCAATTCTCTTCACTTCTCTCAAGCAATGGCTGAAGGATGCCGAAGCCAAGAGGAAAGAATAAGGGAGGGAAGACGATGTTTTGTGACTACCTTTTTACTCCTTATAGTGTGGGTAGTAATTTATATTTATTGAATACTTTATTTATTTCCATATATGTAATAAATAATTTATGTTTCCATTTGTATTTTTAAATAAAAGGCCCAAAAAAAATCAGAAAAAAAATAAAAAAAATAAATGGGCAAAAAAAATAAAAAATAAAAAACGAAAATAATAAAATAATAATAAAATAAAAATCAAATAAAAAAGGGCCAAAAAAAAGAAAAGAAAAAGAAAAAGAAAAAGAAAAAGAAAAAAATGGGCCCTAAAAAAAAGATAAAAAAAAATCTGAAAAGAAAAAGAGGAAAATGGGCCAAAAAAAATGAAATGGGCCAAAAAAAAGGTCAAAAAAAAGAGTTCAAATAAAAAAACAGAATTAAAAAAAAAGAAGAAAAGTCACGTAGGTTTTCGGTGGTTTTAGTGGTGGGCCCCGGTTTGGTTGGATAATTGGAGAAAATTGGGGAAATTGACATCAAATTTGGACAAATTGAAAAAGTAGAAAAGTGATGTCATTTATGGAGGATCCAATGCCAATTTTCTTCTATAAATAGAATGTGATATTGAGGCATTTTGGGAGGAAGAAGAAGAAAAGAGGGGAAAGAGTGTTAAATTTTTGTGAGAATTTTTAGAAGTTTTGGTTTTCAAAAATTATGTTGTGTAATCCTAGTTAGGAAAATGAGTGCACCACTCTAGTTTGTCTTAGTATGTGAGTTTTTGTGAGCCAAAATACTGTCCAAGTGTTATAACCGGTGTCCAAATACCTTCAAATCGAGTCCAAACAAAGCCAAAAGCAAAGGAAATCTACACAAAATTGATTTCCCGACTTCCATTCTAGTTTCTCTGTAATTGATCTTGTACTAAGGTATTTTTTATTAATACAATGTTGTTTATTTACATTTATTTATTCGTCTTTATTTAATTGTTATTTATTTTTCTGCACTTTTATTTTTCTTTATTTATATTCAAGCATTTTATTTTCCTGCACTTTATTTTTCTGTAGTTATTTATCTGTTTATTTATTTTTATGCATCTCCATCTTTATTTATTTATTTGTACCTTTATTTTTCTTTATTTATTTTTTTTTACACTTTTATTTCTCTTTATTTACTTTTCTGCACTTTTATTATTGTTAATTTATTTTTCTGCACTTTATTTATCCGCACTTTATATTTCTACAATTATTAGTTTATTTTTTTATTTTTTACATTTTTATCTTTATTTATTTATTTTTATGCCTTTTTATTTTATTTATTTACTTTCCCGTCCTTTTATTTTTGTTATTTACTTTTCTGCCCCTTTATTTTCATATATTCATTTTTCTACCCTTTATTTTTATTATTTACATTTCTACCCCTTTATTTTTATATATTTACTTTCCTACCTCTTTATTTTTATTATTTACTTTTCTACCCCTTTTATTTTCATGTATTTACTTTTCTGCCCTTTATTTTTGTTATTTACATTCTACCCCTTTATTTTTATGTATTTACTTTCCTGTCTCTTTATTTTTATTATTTATTTTTCTGCCCCTTTATTTTTGTTATTTACTTTTCTGCTCCTTTATTTTTTATTATTCATTTTTCTGCCCCTTTATTTTATGTATTTATTTTTCTACTCTTTTATTTTTATGTATTTGTTGTTATGTCTATTTATTTTTATTTTTATTTTTATTTTTTGAACTTTTATTTATTTTTTTGTACCTTTATTTTTTTATTTTATTATTATTATTTATTCTCTGTACTTTTATTTTTAGTTATTTATCTTTTTGCCTTTTTTTTTTTATTTTTCTACACTTTCTATTTATTTATTTACGTTTGACCATTTTAATAGTTTATAAATATGTATATATATATACATAATTATCCATTTTTATTATGGTCATAATTTCCTATTATTTTCTCTTAGTAACCTTTTAATAATTAAGAAAAAAATCACTTTCATAAAAAAATAAAAAAAAATAAGACTAATAAATAGTGTGTTATTTATTCATTCATTTTTTTTCTTAAATTTAAGATAAGATTAATTTAGATGAGACATCTTATTAATCTTATCTTTTCTAAAAGATAATTAAATAATATTCCTTATCAATTTTAATTAATTAAGTGTATTATATTTCTTTATCTTCATGTTGATATGTTTAATTCTATTTTTTCTTCCTCTTATCTTTATTTATTTATTTATTTGTTTTGAACTTTATATTTCTCAATAAAAATCAATTTTTTTTACTAGAAAATAAGTAAGATAAGATGTCTTATTGTTTTTTTTTATTTTTTATTTTTATGGTCTTTTAATCATTTGTTTATTTATTTTCTTAGAACTAAAAACAACAAACTTAGGAGATGTATTTTTTATTATTATCTTTGTTTTATTCATATTTATATATTTTTTTATTGTGTATATTATTTATGATTGTTTTATGAAGGATGAAATACTTGATAATTATTTTTGAAATTATACATGATCAATTTGGGTAACCATTTTTTTTACGGACAGTGTGGGGTGCTAATACCTTCCCCTCCTGTAATTCGACTCCCGGACTAAACAGAGTCTCATTTTTTTAAAAAAAACACCAGTGTTGTTTAAAGGTTTTCCTAATATTTTCCTTAATAAATATTAGTGGTGACTCCTTGAATCCTTTATTTTCTTTAGGCTCCTCAAGAGCCTCATTTCAATACCGTTTCAATTTTCTTTTATTTGTCTTTAACCAGTCCGTGTCGTGCGCCGGGACCCCGGTCGCGACAGATGGCGACTCCATTGGGGACATTTTGAGAGTCAAGCCCGTTAAATTAATCTTGTGTGTTTTATTGATTGTTAATTATTTCATCCTTTATATTTATTTGTTATGTTATTCTCGTTGTTCATCTAATCTTCCATTAATTTTAGATTTTATATTATTATTATTATTATTATTATTTTACTTCTTTATTGCCTTAATTTAGAACCATAGGGTAGAAGACATGTGATATTTATTTTGTCTTATGTTTGTTCATTGTGAAGAATGGGTAAAAGTCCAGGTATGAATGCCCCACACATTTCACATTCATCATAATGCACACACTATTAGAAGGGACCCTATTCCCGGGCCCTGCAAAAGACATAGGCTATGGGAGATTATTAGCGGTGTCATTTAGGACGAGACGTCCTACCATGATTCGCGTGAAAATCTCAGCCGGGGTGTTATCTTAGTTATGATGTCCGCACTAAGTAGGATTCCCTACTTTTTGCATAAGACTCATAGCTAAAGATCAGAGCTCCGGTGACCTTCTTAGAACTAATTAGAACAATCACCTTTTAAAGAAACACGATTAAATAGCCTTAGAGCCAATTAGGTGGTTACCTTGTCTAAGACACAATTGGGCAAACATTCCTTTTATCTTTTATTTATTTGCACAAAGTTTTTTAAAAAAAAATCAAAAATGTATATTTTCTATACTTAAGTCATGATAAATATTATCACACTCTTATGTGAGGATATTTATCAAACTGTCTTCTTTGTTAATCTGATTCATTTATTTCTTTTGTTAAAGGTGAAATTTAAACATCGGTAAGTATCACTAAAAAATAGAATTTAACATGAGGTCAAGTGATCAAGAAGTGAAGGCAACTGGTTTAAAAAATTTGTTACACCTTAAAGTCATCAGATCAAATACTAGCAATCTGTTGTCCTTAAGCAAAAGGATGGATATTACTCAGAAAATGACCTTTATAAGGAAGTATGGAAAGATCCTAAAATTCTTAGAGGTCGAAGTGCAAGAAGGGGCCCTTACTGCTCTAGCTCAGTTTTATGATCCTCCTCTCCGCTGTTTTACATTCAAAAGATTTCTAGTTAGCTCCTACTTTGGAGGAGTTTGAACAGATATTTGGCTTGTCATTAGAAGATTTGAAACCTTATCGTCGAACTGAACATCATGCTTCAATCTTCAGTGTAGCTCACATTCTCAAGATGGATCCTGAAATGCTTAAGAAGGCTCAATTAAACAGGAACCAAATTTCAGGATTCGCACTAAGCTTCTTTGAGCAGCAACTCCTCAGTCAGGCAGGGAAAGGAGAATGGGACGTGTTTGTTGACATTTTGGCGTTGGCCATCTATGGTGTGATCCTCTTCCCAAGCCTTGATAATTATATTGATTTCAAGGCAATTGATGTTTTCCTAGCTAGAAAGCTTAAAGGTGAAAGTTCCATGACTGTTGTCTTAGCTGATATCTATTGTACAATGGATTCCTGTCACAACCGGAATAGGAAGAAGATCGTTTGTTGTCTACCCGCCTTGTATCTATGGCTTACTTCTTATGTCTTCAATCAAGTTGGCAAGGTTGAATGTCCTATCTCTGATTTGAAGCTCCTTAGGTTAACCAAGAAGACTAATAGGGAGTGGGCAGGACATCTGGCAGGATTATCTGCTAGCATGATTCAGTGGTACCCTCAGTGGATGAACGTGGATTCCATTATTTACTGCTGTGGGAAATTTCTGAATGTGCCTCTCATAGGAACTCAAGGATGCATAAATTACAATCCTAGCATTGCGAAAAGACAACTTGCTTATCCTATGATACAGCCTCCCGAAGAAGAAACAGTAACACCTTTTCTTCATTATTATATTGAGGGAAATAGTGCTCCTGTTATTCAAACTGTCATTGATGCTTGGGGCAAGGTCCATAGGAAAGGAAAACAATTGGGTGTCCGAAGTTATGCTGCAAAAGAAAGTTCCCACCAGTGGATTTCAAATAGGGTAGCCATTGTCAAATTAGCCTTCAAAGATCACGGTGCTCATGTGAGAAATCCAGCTCCCGATGAAAGCAAAGAGATTGAAAACTTGAGGAGTAAGTTGGCTGAAATGACAAAGAAAAATAGGCTTTGGAGGATGATTTAATCAAAATTCAACAAGACAATGCTTCCCTTAAGAGAAAAAGGTGTGAATTAGAAAATGCCTTTGAAGACATGGGTAAGAAGCGGTGAATTGAAAGAGAACATATGATGCAATTGGATCAATGCCTCCAAACAGCGAACAGCCAATTGAAGACCAAAGAGAAACAAAAGGATGATATATTGGCTAACAAAGGGCGGTTACGAGGAATTCTAGCCAAGACAAAAGAAGAAGCTCAAGTTGAAAAGAACCTTATGCAAGCACGAATTGATGAACTGGAACAATAAGTCAGAGATGTCGCCAGTGCTTGCGAGCGTGAAATAAATGAAGAAAAATGGCAAGCCATGGAAGACAAGGATAGATATGAAGAGATTATACGTTTAATGACCCTAGAAAGGGTTGAGTTGGAAAGTCTTGTCTATTCTTGGAGAGACCGTTTTTCTAATCTAGCCGGTCTTGCTAATGGAACACTTAGAGATATTCCTCACCTGTTGAAGAAGGTTGAAGCAATGGTGAATCTGCTTTCTACACCAGAGGGAATTGCAACATTCATCCAATACTGCAAGGGGCGATTGGATGAAATGAAGGTCTGGATTGCTAGAGCGAGAAAGAATTGATTTTGATTTGATGTAACAAATAATGTATCAGAACTTGTTGATCAATGAATAAATCTCATGTTGAATTTCCATTTTTCTTCTAACTTAGTACTTTAGAAAAAGACATTCTAAAAGAAAGGTTTATCTTTGCTTACCGATATTTAAAATTCATCGTGTATTTACTTTACATCTCTATATGTCATTTAACAATACTTGTTCTTGTACCAAAGGAGGTTTCTTTGTATTTACTCTCATCACGGGAAGGAAGGGCTCAAAGCATCCTTATCAAACCTGACTGCAAACAAGACTCATGGCAGAGCCGGAAAACTCAGTTGAAGAATTGAGGAATGAAGTTGGCCAGATCAAGGAACAGATGGCAGAAATACTTAAGCTCCTTGAAAAAAGAGGTACAGAAAGGGGATCTTCTGCAGGAAATGGGGAACAAACATCCACTCCTCAAGTTCAAGCTCAAGAGGGGAACCCTATACCTTTAAATGATCCTGTTCCAGTCACGAAAACTCCATTCATCTCACACCAACCTTATGGTATGCCATTGCCACCTTTTGTTTCCCAAGACGGGAATGTTCAGCAAGCATATGCTTGGCCTCCATATGGCTTACCTCAAGGATATTACAACATGCACCCTAATCCTAATCAAGAAAATCCTCCTACTGCTCAACAAATTCCCAATCCCCCGGTATCTAACCCTCTAAATTTCAACAAATCAACAGCTGTTCCCCAAAGCACTCAGGCTCCACCCAATGTCACTCCACCTAATACAATTCCACCATAAAATCACCAGACTCTGAATGATACCACACAACCAAACCCACAAGCAGTGCCATATTATTTCCCTTATGGTTTCCCAATACCACAGGCAGGTGCTTCCCAAAACTTGTCACACAAAGCTCAGGTCCCTCCACCAAATCCTGATCAGCCAGCAGTGCCTTTGTCAAAAGGTCAAATGGAAATATTAGAAGAAAGGTTGCGTGCAGTAGAGGGAGGAAGTGGCTTAGGCATAACAAATGTTTCTGAATTATGCCTAGTTTCAGATGTGGTAATTCCTCCCAAATTCAAATTACCGGAATTTGATAAATATAAAGGAACAACTTGTCCTCGTAACCATTTAACCATGTACTGCCGAAAGATGGCTGGATATGCTTATGATGAAAAGTTGCTGATCCATTTTTTTCAAGATAACCTTGCTGGGGCAGCATTGAGCTGGTACACTCACCTTGAACGAACTCGTATTCGTTGTTGGAAGGATCTAGCCGATGCCTTTCTAAAGCAGTATAAATACAACATGGACATGGCACCAGACCGGCTACAACTTCAAAATATGACCAAAAGGAATACTGAGTCCTTCAAAGAATATGCTCAAGATGGAGGGAAATAGCTGCACAAGTTGAACCACCCCTGATTGAGAAAGAGATAGTGGCAATGTTCATTGACACTCTTCAGTCACCGTTCTATGAAAGTATGCTTGGGAGTGTATCATCAAGCTTTTCTGATATAGTGGTAATAGGGGAAAGAATTGAAAGCGGTTTGAGAACAGGAAAAGTTGTCCAAAGTTCCCCGTCAATAGGAAGACCTATGACAGGGGCAGGAAGAAGAAAGGGTGAGGAAGCAAATACTGTAATGGGAAATCAAGGTCAACATAATCAAAAAATGTTTCAACCTTCCCCTTTCCCTTTCCCACCTCATTATCCACCGTACGAACCTTACCCTTATGTAGCTGCTGCTTCTGGAAATCCATTTCCCCATCCTCAATCATATAGAGCCCCACCCGTCCATAATTTCAAGAATACACCACCACCTCCTCCCCAACAATGGATGCAAAATCCTAACCCAAATCTTCCACAAAAAGCCAAACAATGACCGTCCTTCTGTCCAATTCGATCCAATTCCCATGACATATACTGAACTTTTGCCTCAACTTCTCAAAAGTTCTCTTGTTGTACGATGTCCTTTAAAACCCGTAGGGCCACCCTATCCTAAGGGGTACGATCCTAATGTGAAGTGTGATTATCATGCTGGGGCACCAGGGCATTCTACAGAAAATTGCATTGCCTTAAAGTTTAAGGTACGTGATTTGATAAATGCCAAGTGGTTGGATTTCGAAGAAGGCTCCCTAAATATGATTAGAAATCCTTTGCCTAATCATGGAAATGCTGGGGTAAATGCAATAACACATGACTTGGGAAGTGATCATGTTAGGAATGTTTCAGATATCAAAACTCCTCTCCCATGGATCTATAATGAACTTTTAGGGAAAGGATTAATATCTAAAACTCAAAGTTCTAATGAGGATATTCATAATCAGATGCCTAAAATGCTTCAAAAATTACTTGACACCCATCTGGTACAAGTTTATCATCGCCTTTGCAATGATGTCAACATGATCCATGGGCAGCATGGTACAGACTTAGTAAGCCCAGTCACCCCTGTTCCTTTGGTGGTCTATTACACCAAGAAACCTTTGACCGAACCAGTCATAAACCATCCGTCCTTGACAATTAGGACCCCATCTCCATTTTCATACAAAGATACCCATGCAGTACCTTGGAAGTATGAAGTGGATGTAATCCCTCAACTCCTAAAGGGATCGTCATCCTCGGTAACCAATATTTCTGAGACAAGTGGAATGACTAGGAGTGGACGGGTTTATGCTCCTGAAAACTTAAGAAAGGAGGATGCACCTGTAAGTGAAAAAGAAAGTCGTGGTAAAGAACAAGACCCTCCCCAAGGAATAACAGATGAAGATGTTTGTGAATTTTTGAAATTCATTAAGCAAAGCGAATACCAGGTCCTCGACCAGTTAAATCGCACTCCTTCAAAAATATCCTTGTTATCTCTCTTATTGGACTCAAAACCACATCGTGGAAGGTTATTGAAAGTCTTGAATAAAGCACATGTTGCGAAAGATATTTCGCCAGAAAAGTTCGAAGGGATAGTGGGGCATATTGCCTCAAATGACTAGTTAACTTTCACCGATGAAGAGATACCTGCTGAAGGGAGAGGTCATAATAAGGCATTACATATCTCTGTCAAGTGTCAGGATCATATCTTAGCCAAGGTCCTAGTTGACAATGGATCCTCTCTGAATATCATGCCAAAGTCCACTTTAAATCAACTACCTTTTGATGGGTCACATATGAAGCCAAGCACAATGGTGGTAAGAGCTTTTGACGGTACTCGGAGAGAGGTCATTGAAGATATTGAGATCCCCATCCAAGTGGGCCCATGCACCTTCAACGTATTATTTCAAGTGATGGATATCAATCCTGCTTATAGCTGCCTATTGGGGAGGCCTTGGATACATTCTGCGGGTGTGGTGCCATCTACCCTTCATCAAAAGCTCAAATTTGTGGTAAATAACAAGCTAGTCATTGTTTCTGGTGAGGGAGATTTCCTTATCAGCAAGCCCATGTCAACTCCATATATAGAAGCGGCTGAAGAAAGTCTTGAGACTTCTTTCCAATCATTGGAAATTGCTCACACCACTTATGTGAGCGAAGGGTTACAACTAGCTCGTCCTTCCAAAGCTTCTATGATGGTGGCTAAAGTGATGATGAAATCTGGATTCCAGCCAAGGAAAGGGCTTGGGAAGATGCTTAATGGAGGAGTAGACCCATTATTGGTTAAGGAGAATAAGAACGGCTTTGGGCTGGGATATCATCCATCTCCAATGGAAAGAGCGAAGGTTTTCACAGATAAAAGAGAAAAACGACTTGCACGGTTAGAAAACCGAGAACCCCTAACTGCGAAGATCCCTATCTGTGACCTTTACCAAAGCTTCAGGAGTGCAGGCTTGACATCTCCAGACCAAGTGGCAGTCATCGATGATGAGTCCAAAAGAGAAGAAGACTTGATTTACCCTTGTCCATCAGATACTAAGTTGTGTAATTGGGAAGCCGTTGAGCTTCCAGAGATCATTTCAAAGTAATTATTCACTTTGTAGGTTTTTGTTTAAATCCTATGGCTATGCCTAAAGCCTTAGGGTGAGTTTTAATAAGGGCAAAACATGTTTCCTTTATCATTTCAAATAAATAAAAGTTAAGTTCAATTATCATTTTCCTTATTTTGCTTTTTTTTATATTAAATAAATTGCAGATCTGAAATTGAATTCCAAAATAATAAGATTGCTTTCTCCCATCATGATTTTAATCCAACAAGCAAAGAGGACGAAGAGTCCGATAAACCTTCCCCTGAATTACTAAGGCTGCTAGATCAGAAAGATAAAGAAATTTCTCCCTATCTAGAAATTGTTGAAGTCATAAATTGGGGGAGTGAAGAAAACAAACAAGAAGTCGAGATCGGTACCTCTTTGAGTAGAGAACATAGGAGGGAATTAATAGAATTATTGGTCGAATTCAGTGATGTGTTGGCTTGGTCATATCAGGATATGCCGGGATTAGATAACTGTATCGTTGAACACAAGTTGCCATTGAAACCAGGTTGCGTCCCCATAAAGCAAAAGTTGAGAAGGATGAAGCCAGAAATGCTCTTAAAGATTAAAGAAGAGATAACCAAACAGTTGGATGTTGGGTTCTTGGCTGTCTCCAAATACCCTGAATGGGTGGCCAACATTGTTCCAGTCCCGAAGAAGGATGAGAAGGTACGAATGTGTGTTGATTACCGAGATTTGAATAGAGCTAGCCCAAAAGATGAGCCCAAAAGATGACTTTCCATTGCCACATATTGATGTTCTTGTTGATAACACGACCCAACATTCCATTTTTTCATTCATGAATGGATTTTCTGGGTACAACCAAATCAAGATGGCACCCGAAGACATGGAAAAAACCACTTTCATTACTTTGTGGGGAACCTCTGCTACAAGGTGATGTCTTTTGGATTGAAAAATGTCGGTGCCACTTACCAAAGAGCGATGGTAACTCTATTTCATGACATGATGCATAAAGAGATAGAGGTTTATGTGGATGATATTATTGCCAAATCCAAATCCGTTGAAGGTCACTTGATTGACTTACGAAAGCTCTTTGAACGCCTGAGAAAATTCAAACTCAGATTAAATCCGGCTAAATGCACTTTTGGGGCTAGTTCTGGAAGGTTGCTTGGTTTCATTGTCAGTGAGAAAGGTATCGAAGTGGATCCTGATAAAGTAAAGGCAATCATGGAAATGCCTGCTCCTAGCACTGAAAAAGAAGTACGAGGATTCCTTGGAAGGTTGAATTACATAGCTCGTTTCATTTCTCAACTAACAGCTGTATGTAATCCAATCTTTAAGTTGCTTCGTAAAAATCAACCATCACAATGGAATGATGATTGTCAGGAGGCCTTTGACCAAATAAAGCAATACTTGCAATCCCCACCGATCTTGGTTCCTCCAACCCCGGTAAGACCACTCCTGTTGTATTTGATAGTGATAGATGAGTCTATGGGCTCTGTACTGGGGCAGCATGATGAGTCTGGGAGAAAAGAGCATGCTATTTACTATTTGAGCAAGAAGTTCACTGAGTGCGAAGCACGATATTCCACTGTGGAACGAACTTGTTGTGCATTAGCATGGGCTGCTCGTCGCCTAAGGCAATACATGTTATCTTATACTACTTGGTTGATATCTAAGATGGACCCAATTAAGTACATCTTTGAAAAACTGGCTCTGACGGGAAGAATAGCTCGTTGGTAGGTTCTTTTGACTGAGTATGATATCATTCATGTCACCCAAAAAGCTGTAAGAGGGAGTGCTTTGGCTGATCACTTGGCCCACCATCCCCTAAAAGAATACCAACCAATGTCATTCGAATTTCCTGACAAAAATATTATGATGTTGTCAGAAGAGAAAGATTGTCCTAATAGAACTTGGATTTTGATGTTCGATGGGGCGTCGAATACACTGGGGCATGGGATTGGAGCCATCCTAATCTCACCAGATAACAAGCTTTTCCCATTCACTGCTAGACTTTGTTTTGATTGTACCAATAATATTGTAGAATATGAAGCTTGTGCTTTGGGAATTCAGGCGGCACTTGAAGCAAAGGTGAAATCTCTACAAATATACGGAGATTCTGCCTTGGTGATTCATCAACTGAAAGAAGAATGGGGTACTAGAGATGACAAATTGATTCCTTATCAAGCTCACATCATGGAACTAATCAAAGGGTTTGATGAAGTCTCTTTCCATCATATTTCTCGGGATGATAACCAATTAGCCGATGCTTTGGCCACGTTGGCCTCCATGTTCAACATAAGTAGGGAGTGTGACATGCCCTTCATCGAGATTGAAAGGCGTCTCGAACCTGCATATTGTCATGAGATAGAAGAAGAGCCCGATGGGAAACCATGGTTTCATGACATCAAAAATTATATTCAAAATCAAGAATATCCCCCTGGTATCTCAGAAAATGATAAAAGAACCCTCAGGCGCCTAGCCATGAATTTCTTTATGACTGGGAATACACTTTATAAGAGAAATTATGATTCTGTTCTCCTTCGTTGCGTAGACATGACGGAAGCTAACAAAATCATGAAGGATGTTCATGAAGGGCCTTTCGGAACACATGCAAATGGGCACTCGATGGCAAGAAAAATTCTCAGATCTGGATATTATTGGATGACGATGGAAAATGATTGTCATAACTATGCCAAGAAATATCACAAGTGTTAAACCTATGCAGACAACATTCATGCACCACCATCTTCTTTGCACGTTCTAACAGTGCCTTGGACTTTTGCTATGTGGGGCATAGATGTTATTGGTCCCATTGAACCAAAAGCATCGAATGGGCATCGCTTTATTTTGGTGGCCATTGATTACTTCACTAAGTGGGTTGAAGCAGCTTCCTACACCAACGTGACTAAAAATGTTGTGGTCAAATTCATCAAGAGAGAATTGATTTGTAGATATGGTTTACCAAATCAGATCATCACTGATAATGGTACAAACCTGAATAATAAAATGATGGATGAACTTTGCGAGGAATTCAAAATTAAACACCTCAATTCATCTCCATACAGACCTAAGATGGATGGAGCAGTGGAAGCTGCTAACAAAAATATAAAGAAAATCATACAAAAGATGGTTGAAACCTACAAAGACTGGAGTGAGTTGCTTCCTTTTGCTTTACATGGGTATCGTACCTCTGTACGAACTTCGACAGGGGCAACACCCTTCTCATTGGTGTATGGTATGGAAGCTGTTTTACCAATAGAAGTAGAAATTCCGTCTTTAAAAGTAATCATGGATGCCAAATTAGAAGAAGCTGAGTGGGTTCGGTCCCGGTATAATCAATTAAATTTAATTGATGGGAAAAGGTTAACCGCTCTCTGTCATGGGCAGTTATACCAAAAGCGTATGAAGAAGGCATACGAAAAGAAAGTGTGACCTCGTCAATTTCATGAAGGTGATTTGGTATTGAAGAAAATCTTGCCGAATCAAAATGATCACCGAGGCAAATGGAGGCCAAATTATGAAGGACCATTCGTCGTAAAGAGAGCCTTTTCTGAAGGAGCTTTGATTTTGACAAACATAGATGGTGAGGAGTTATCTTTCCCGGTCAATTCAGATGCAGTCAAGAAGTATTATGCTTGAGCATACTCTAAAGGGATAGGGTAATCTTTATGTCCTCTAAAAGTTTGGATTAAAAATTATGATGTAAACTTGTAATTTTCCCAAGTAAATATATGGAATTCTCAATTTCAGTTCCAATCCTTGTCTTGTCAGGTTTCATTTGCATGCATTTTGTGAAAAATATTAAAAAAAATCATGAAAGGCATATTTTTAATCTCAAACAAGCTTGATACTTCCCAATTACACAGACCTTGGTAATCAGGATATTCCGCTCTGCCATGAGTAATAACAAGTCCCATAAGGATTGTGGTAGTCACCTGGAGGAAACAAGATCTTTAACCTTTGGTTTTCCACTTGATTATTTCTTCTATGTAGGGTTGAGGTTACAACAAGGACAAATATTCCCCATAAAGTCGAGATCAATGATAATGTTTTGATTATATTGATATTGAAGAGTTCACTGAAAGAGAATCAAGTTTGTATAATATGAACTCAATGGAATGGATGTGCCAAGTTTAAACACAGAGGTTGTAGTACAGTATAGATGTCGTTCCACTGAGGAGGTGTGAGAATGAAAATCTTAGTCTTGAATTGATTTGGCAGAATGGTTTGGTTTTTGTTTTGTTGTAAATGATGTTGATTAAGGAGACAGTAAACAACAGAGAGTAAAAATTACAAAAGATAACAGCAAATGGTGTTGAAAAAAATCAGTTTTGTGAAACAGGGATTGGCTTCATCACATCTTCACCTCTGTAAGCTACATAAGTTTTCATATAAGCAAATTGAAAAGATAAGTTCTACATCACAATCAAAGTCATTTGTATCGATCCCTCGACTACAAAATTCATAAGAATGATTTCAAACCGCTGATCCCTCAGTCACTTTGAAATCATCCCAGCATTATTGATCGATTATTTTGACGTTTATTGCGTTAGACGCCATCCCTGGCTACCTACTCACAATAAGTATTTGCTTCAGGTTCTGCTTTCAAAAGTCACTTCCCAGCATACTTGAGAAAACTTAGAACAAGAAAATAGTGATCAAGTATTTTCAGGCATTAAACGCAGAAAGAAATACAGCAACTTATCAAATCTCATTACTAAATAAAAACTTACAGCAGCATTACTTTAGTGTTGAATGGATTACAGCCAATCCCATAAGGGAGGTTTAGCTACTCATGCCTTGCATTTTCACCATCAAAAGAGTGAATACAGAAAATAATGGAAAGTGTGAATGAAAAATACAGAGGATTACAGGGATGATTCTGGTGATGGATGCAGCTTGATTTATAGAGGTTATGCTCTAGCTTCCCATGCCCACTTGCGTAGAACCCCTGCAGCATCTTTCAGAGACTTGTAGAAACACAAGAAAGTGGGTGAGTTGGCATCACATCATTGGTGAATAAAGAATTAAGAGACCCATGCTGTATGAGTCACGCTTGAGCTTGATGGTCACGCTCAAGCGTGAAGGGTCCTGATACTATTTAAATGTTTCACGCTTAAACCACTACAGCCACGCTCAAGCGTGGCCTTCCTTGTCCAACTTCACGCTTGCCCACGCTTAATCCACGCTTAGGCTTCCATTTTTACCATTCCACGCTTAAGCGCCTAGTGTTCACGCTCAAGCGTGAGGGGCCCTAATGCTCTCCAACTTGTTCAAGCTTAAGCTTGCTTGCTCAAGCTTAAGCTTGGTTGTTCAAGCTTGAGCTTGCTGTCTTCAAATGCTCCCGATCACGCTTGAGCTTGCTCTTTCACGCTTGAGCTTGCTCTTTCACGCTTGAGCTTGATTTTTCACGCTTGAGCTTGCCTGCTCAAGCTTAAGCTTGATTTTTCATGCTTGAGCTTGCCTGCTCAAGCTTAAGCTTGATTTTTCACGCTTGAGCTTGCCTGCTTAAGCTTAAGCTTGATTTTTCACGCTTAAGCTTGCTTGCTCAAGCTTAAGCTTGCCCTGCTTTCCTGTTGAATTTCCTGCAACTTTCCAAGAGTTTTAACATAATATTTCTTTTATACACCTATCCATCACTACTTAAAAGATTCATGCTCACTTCCTTCAATAATTCATCAATTTAGCTCAAGTCTTTACAAAATTAGTTCAAATGAGTCATGAAATCAATGCTTAATCAACACTTATCAAACTCTCCCCAACCTAGATTTTTGCTTGCCCTCAAGCAAAAGAAGTTTTTAAAGGGAATTCAAGCATTCAATAAGATCAGATTCAGTTGCAGACAAAATTTTGAAAGACAATAATCTCAATTTAACTTAAGGCAAATAACATCCTTAATACCAATCCTTTGAATTACAATGCACCACTCAATTTTTCACAAGGCAAGTAACCAATTAAGAATAAGGAACTCTCATTATTTCTCACCAGGTGTGTCGTACATTCATCATAAGAACTGCCTAATTAACATTGCCAGTCATTTCCAATCAAAATCAAATCATAAGAGCAGCAAGGATCAAAAAGGTCTTTTAAGGTTGTAATGAGGCTGGGCTAAACAAGAATTCTTGGTTTTTCTGTGAGTTCAAAATGCATGCATAAGGAAGAGCATAAATTATGAAACTTTTCAAAGTTTATGAGGTTTCTTCCTTTTTGAGCTACAGAATTCTTTCTTTTTCTTTTTCTAGTTCTCTAATTCTGTTTGAATCTCTGGAGAACTTACTGTTTTTAGCATTTTCTTTTTCTGCCTCTGTTTCTTTCATGACTCTTTTGGTCAAACCTATTTTATGCTCTTATCAAATTTAAGCATGCTGATAAGGTAGGATTTTTATTTCTCATGCTTAGGTTAGGGTGTTTTTATAGAATTTTTTTTTTGGCTCAAAAGTGGGCTACCAAGGAATAGGGCATACTTTAGGGTAGCTTTTTGGCTCTGGGATATTATTTTCAAAATTGCCTTTATCCTTTCCTTGCTTAATTTCTTATGAAAAAATTATTAATCAGAAAATTAGGCAATGCAAACTTAGCAAATTCTAATGAGACTCTCAGTGTTTAAATTTCTCCCTTCTCACCGGTTTATAAGGCATACTTCCATATTCTAAAAGGGTTTCAAGCATGCAAACAAATTTTAATGGTTCATTTCCTTCATTTTCATGGTCTTAAATCAGTTAATTTTCCTTCTCAAAACCAATGTTATTGCCTCAAAATAATTGCTAACTCAGAATCTTTTCTTGAAACAAAAATTGTAAATCCTGGTTGGGTTTTTCAAAACATTTTTTTTTTGTGTTAAGCATGTGACTTTGCATCAAAACAATCAACCAAAAGCATGAAAATTTTAAAAATTTTCAAAGTATGCTGTAGTAAGAAAACCAACTCTAAGTAAACTAAAGCAATTAAAAACTAAAACAGTAAACTCATCACTTATCCTCAGAAGAGTCATCCTTTGTCTCCTGTTCCCTTACTGAAGGCCCTTTTGAGGAGGGTCCTGGTCCAGCCTATGAAGTCTCACCCCTCCTAAGAAAGAAGGCCTGTCCCCAGGCCAAGCAATGTGGGCTGCAAACTTGCTTCCAATGAGAAAGCTCAATAAAGAAAAACATATTGCACCATGAGTGAATTGAGAAATGTAATGCAGTTATAATGCTCAATAAAAACTCATAGAGAGAAGGGAATGAGAGTACATGGGGAGTTAACATGAGGTGCGGTTACAGAATCTGAAATAATGGCCCCTTTTCAAAATTTAAAAACAGCATCATGTGGCAGTTTTTTTAAACTGCTCGCTCAAGCGTGGAGAAATCATGCTTAAGCGTGTTTGTTTACTGAGGCCAATTTTAGGCCTCGCTTGAGCGCAGGTCATGAGGTTGTCTTTTTCTCGCTTGAGCGTGAGATACGCGCGCTTAAGCGCGATCGTGATTGCTTCTCCCCTTTCTTTTTCTTGAAATTATGTTGACCTGATGGGGACGCTTAGACTTGGAAATTTCACGTTTAAGCGTGAGATGAGAAAGATGGCTTCGCTTGAGCGCTCCAAACACGCTTGAGCGTGATATATGCAAGATTGGTACCTGATGCTATTTATTTCCACGCTTTAAGCGTGAATTTCCTTGCTTTAAGCGTGGCAGTTATTGTTGGCTTTAAGAGATCTTCGCTTAAGCGAGAAAGGCCACGCTTAAGCGAAGTCAGGTTTGAAATTTTTGGAACTTCTTTTGTAATGTTACCACGCTTGAAGTTTGATCCTTATGCTTAAGCGTGATCTAAGCAATGGGTGGCTTACCTTGGCTCGCTTAAACGTGACATATGTGAGATTAGGCGTGAGCATACCTGATGCTTGAATTTCCCTTCCTCGCTTTAAGCTCTAAATTTATTCGCTTGAGCGAATTCAAGACAGAACCCACTCTTCCTTGGTCGCTTTAAGCAAATGTTATCACGCTTGAGCATGCATAACTCTGATACTGCCATAGTTTTCTCGCTTAAGCATATGCTATCACGCTTGATCCCTTGAACAGTTCACGCTTGAGCGTGCATAATCAAGCTTAAGCGTGCATGCTTTCTAACAGTGTTTGACACTTGGAATGGGTTGATGAGTGACCTACGATAAAAGAACTTCAATTATGAGACTTGAAAAAGAAAACATGAAAATGAAGTGTGCGTAATGTAAAATCAACAGGATGAAAAGGAAAACATAAAGGATTGGGTTGCCTCCCAATAAGCGCTTGTTTAACGTCATCAGCTTGACGCCTGATAGATTTTTCAATATGTATCATGGAGCTGGTGGAGGAGAGTGTTGAGTTTTTCCACCTTCTTGCCTAAGTCAGGCCTTAACTTTTTTTCATTCAGATTTTTAAGTGCACATTCTGAGTATTTATTTGTTTCATCAATAACAAAGTTGGCTTCTTCTTTCTGCACTCGAATTTTTACTCTTCTGTCATCCACATCTATGATGACTTTGGCTGCTTTCAAGAATGGTCTCCCTAGTATTAGGGGAACTTCAGGATCTTCCTCCATATCTATGACAACAAAATTCTCATGAAATTCAAATTGATCAACTTTGACCTCAATATTTTCAGCAATACCATAAGGGGTTTTTATTGATTGATCTGCCATTTTTAAGGTCATGTTTGTTGGCTTTACTGAAAAATCCCCTATACTTTTAAGTGTGGATAATGGCATCAAATTTACACTAGCACCAAGATCTAATAAAGCTTTACTTTTTGAAAGATTTCCAATAGTGACAGGAATAGAAAAACTCCCTGGATCTTTGGTGTTATAAGGTACTGCTTCAGAGATGATAGTATCATGTCCATCTTCTTCCTCAGTTATTTCCTCAGTCAGTGTGGTCACAGCCTTGCAATGCTCTATTGGGTTTGTTTCAGTGTTTGCTCCATACTGAGGCTTCTGTCTCTCAGCAAGTTGTCGGGCTAGTTGTCCCAATTGTGTTTCCAAGTTCCTAAGCGATGCTTCATTGTTCTTTTGACTTGCTAAAGAAGTTTGTATAAATTTTTCCAAGGTGTCCTCTAATCTAGAAGTTCTCTCCACCAAAGAAGGACCATTATTTTGATATGGTTTATTTGAAGAGCTGGGCTCTTGCTTCCATCCTTGGCCTTGGTTTTGGTTACTTCTCCATCCCTGAAATGGTTGGTTAGAAAAATTTGAATCGAAATTACCAGACCTTCCTTGGTTGTTCATGAAGTATACAGTTGCTTCTTGTGAGCCACAGTTCTCATTGAGATGATCTCCTCCACAAAAGTTACATGTTGCAGGCATTTGTTGTTGTCTTGGTTGTGATGATTGTACTACATGTAATTGTTGTGGAAGATTGGATATCTTTTTGGTCAATGCTTCTAATTGTTGGGTCAGAATTTTGTTCTGTGATAAAATGGCATCTGTGGTGTTTAAGTCAAGGACTCCTTTCCTTTGAACTTGCTGACGATCATGTTGAGCTTGGTAGTCTGTTGAGGATAAAGCTTCTATTATCCTTGTGGCTTGGTCAGCATCCACTGTCATCATTGTTCCTCCTGCTGCTGCATCTAAAATCATTTTAGTGTCAGCCCTTAAACCATAGTAAAAAATATTAAGCTGTGCAATATCTTCAAGTCCATGGTTTGGGCATTTTCTGAGCAGTGATTTAAAGCGTTCCCATGCCTCACAAAAAGGTTCATCTTGGCCTTGTCTAAATGTTGTAATATCTGATTTGGCCTTGATGAATCTAGATGGAGGAAAGAACCTTTGTAGAAATTTTTCTTCAACTATGTTCCAGCTATTCAAACTTTGATTTGGATGAGATTGTAACCACTCCTTTGCTTTTCCTGCTAAAGAGAAAGGAAATAGTCTTAAATATGCAGCATCAATAACATCTTGGTCAAATCCCATGGTTCCAACCAATTCATAGAATATGGCCAAGTGAGTGTACGGATCTTCACTGGACATTCCATGGAATTGATGTGAACTAATCAAACTCAGAAATGCTGGTTTTATTTCTAGTGCTCTGACAGTGTTTGGAATTGCAATGCTTGAGAAATGTCTTGGCCCTTGCTGTAAAGCATAGTCTCCAAGTGTTCTCCTTGGTGGATTTTGATTATTGCTGTTGCCATCCATTGTATCAGAGGAAGTTTGTCCTACGTGGAAGTTCTGCTTGGCTTTCTTGATTTTCTTGAGGAACCTGTCTATCTCAGGATCAAATGCAAGTTGTTCTTTTGTACCCTGTCCTCTCAAGATCATAAATCAAGAACTCAAAGTAGCAAGGTTACTAAAAAAAATAAAAACAAATTGCAAACAAATTTATTTACACTGTCTTGTCAATTCAATGCTAAAGATATTCAAACTCAAATCACCTCCCCGGCAGCGGCGCCAAAACTTGATAATGTTTTGATTATATTGATATTGAAGAGTTCACTGAAAGAGAATCAAGTTTGTATAATATGAACTCAATGGAATGGATGTGCCAAGTTTAAACACAGAGGTTGTAGTACAGTATAGATGTCGTTCCACTGAGGAGGTGTGAGAATGAAAATCTTAGTCTTGAATTGATTTGGCAGAATGGTTTGGTTTTTGTTTTGTTGTAAATGATGTTGATTAAGGAGACAGTAAACAACAGAGAGTAAAAATTACAAAAGATAACAGCAAATGGTGTTGAAAAAAATCAGTTTTGTGAAACAGGGATTGGCTTCATCACATCTTCACCTCTGTAAGCTGCATAAGTTTTCATATAAGTAAATTGAAAAGATAAGTTCTACATCACAATCAAAGTCATTTGTATCGATCCCTCGACTACAAAATTCATAAAAATGATTTCAAACCGCTGATCCCTCAGTCACTTTGAAATCATCCCAGCATTATTGATCGATTGTTTTGACGTTTATTACGTTAGACGCCATCCCTGGCTACCTACTCACAATAAGTATTTGCTTCAGGTTCTGCTTTCAAAAGTCACTTCCCAGCATACTTGAGAAAACTTAGAACAAGAAAATAGTGATCAAGTATTTTCAGGCATTAAACGCAGAAAGAAATACAGCAACTTATCAAATCTCATTACTAAATAAAAACTTACAGCAGCATTACTTTAGTGTTGAATGGATTACAGCCAATCCCATAAGGGAGGTTTAGCTACTCATGCCTTGCATTTTCACCATCAAAAGAGTGAATACAGAAAATAATGGAAAGTGTGAATGAAAAATACAGAGGATTACAGGGATGATTCTGGTGATGGATGCAGCTTGATTTATAGAGGTTATGCTCTAGCTTCCCATGCCCACTTGCGTAGAACCCCTGCAGCATCTTTCAGAGACTTGTAGAAACACAAGAAAGTGGGTGAGTTGGCATCACATCATTGGTGAATAAAGAATTAAGAGACCCATGCTGTATGAGTCACGCTTGAGCTTGATGGTCACGCTCAAGCGTGAAGGGTCCTGATACTATTTAAATGTTTCACGCTTAAACCACTACAGCCACGCTCAAGCGTGGCCTTCCTTGTCCAACTTCACGCTTGCCCACGCTTAATCCACGCTTAGGCTTCCATTTTTACCATTCCACGCTTAAGCGCCTAGTGTTCACGCTCAAGCGTGAGGGGCCCTAATGCTCTCCAACTTGTTCAAGCTTAAGCTTGCTTGCTCAAGCTTAAGCTTGGTTGTTCAAGCTTGAGCTTGCTGTCTTCAAATGCTCCCGATCACGCTTGAGCTTGCTCTTTCACGCTTGAGCTTGCTCTTTCACGCTTGAGCTTGATTTTTCACGCTTGAGCTTGCCTGCTCAAGCTTAAGCTTGATTTTTCACGCTTGAGCTTGCCTGCTCAAGCTTAAGCTTGATTTTTCACGCTTAAGCTTGCTTGCTCAAGCTTAAGCTTGCCCTGCTTTCCTGTTGAATTTCCTGTAACTTTCCAAGAGTTTTAACATAATATTTCTTTTATACACCTATCCATCACTACTTAAAAGATTCATGCTCACTTCCTTCAATAATTCATCAATTTAGCTCAAGTCTTTACAAAATTAGTTCAAATGAGTCATGAAATCAATGCTTAATCAACACTTATCAATCAACAGTTTCAGCCTGTAACCTAACTCCAGTCGGGATGGTTTACTAAGATGTGAAAATGCAATCCTTGTATTCACTCGGAACCCACACTAAGTCAGAAAAGTCAATCTCAGACACATTCTTCTTGAGCATAAATCTCATATAATTCTCCACCATAAGTCATTATGGTAGAGGTATTTCCCTTAAGTCTTACTTCATGTCCAAGCCTCAGGTATCCATTCCTAGGCTACTCAAATCAAATCATGGGCATTTCCCCAGTCATTTATTTTCATGTCAAAGCCTCAGGGATCCATCCCTAGGCTATCTCAATCAAAATCAAATCACTGGCATCCCCCCAGTAATTTATTTCATGTCAAAGCCTCAGGTATCCATCCCTAGGCTATCTCAATCAAAATCAAATCAGGGGCATCCCCCCAGTCATTTAGTTTCATGTCAAAGCTTCAGGTATCCTTCCCTAGGCTATTTCAATCAAAATCAAATCAGGGCATCCCCCCAGTCATTTATTTTCATGACAAAGCCTCAGGTATCCTTCCCTAGGCTATCTCAATCAAAATCATTCAGGGGAATCTCCCTGTCATCTATTTTGTGTCGAAGCCTCAAATACCCATTCTTAGGCTCTTCGAAATGTCAAGGCAACTTCATATTTTTCCAAAGCTTCAGGTATTAACCCCTAGGTTATGTCGTTTATCTTCCTGTAATGTTCCAGGTGCCTCTCCTTAAACTGTCTAGCATTGGGACAACACCATTCGGTTATTTACTTCTTGCTAAAAGTTGTCGAGTATTTTTAGTGGTGTTCACGTCTTTACTTTCTTTTCACATCAATAATATGAATATGTCTCATATTCTTTCATGAAAAGAAGTAAAGAGGGGCGTCTGTGAACACCTATTTTTGTCCGGTAAAATATATATTAAGATATGTAAAAAAAAAAAGTAGAAAAAAAAGAGAAAAAAAAGAAAGAAAAAAAAGAGTTTATTTGTCCTAGAATCTGGAGTCAATGTTGACTGCATTAACCGGGGTCCTAGCACGGTCTCATAACCGGTGTTACCTCATTAGTTCTAAGCTCGTACAGCCTCAGTGGAGTACAGTATTTTACACCTCAGTTCGGTGGGAATCCGAGGTTCTTCAAGTTAAAACTGATGTGTTAATCCGTACTTGAACTTAAGACACACCGGAGGTAAACCTGCAGGAGATTCCCCAATGCTTAATATTTAACCGAGGTGAAGAGAAATGTCCATAGTTGACCAATGATTTCAGACCCCGGTTATGACTTACCAGTTCTCATTGGTGACGCGGTACAGTGCTTAGAACCTCGTCCAGTCCAGATTGCCACCCCGGATCATATTTTTTTTAAAAAAATAATATTAAAAATTGCGTAGTGACTGTTAGAATAGTAACCCTTCTCCATTTCTATAAATACCCAATCCCTCTTCATTTCCTACCACACCTTTCATTTCGTCAATTCTCTTCACTTCTCTCAAGCAATGGCTGATGGATGCCAAAGCCAAGAGGAAAGAATAAGGGAGGGAAGACGATGTTTTCTGACTACCTTTTTACTCCTTATAGTGTGGGTAGTAATTTATATTTATTGGATACTTTATTTATTTCCATATATGTAATAAATAATTTATATTTCCATTTGTATTTTTAAATAAAAGGCCCAAAAAAATCAGAAAAAAAATAAAAAAATAAAAAGGCAAAAAAATAAAAATAAAAATAAATAAATAAACGAAAATAAAAAATAATAATAAAATAAAAATCAAATAAAAAAGGGCCAAAAAAAGAAAAGAAAAAGAAAAAGAAAAAGAAAAAAAATGAGCCCTAAAAAAGACAAAAAAAATCTAAAAAAAAGAGGAAAATGGGCCAAAAAAATGAAATGGGCCAAAAAAAGGTAAAAAAAAAGAGTTAAAAAAAACAGAATTAAAAAAAAAGTCACGTAGGTTTTCAGTGGTTTTAGTGGTGGGCCCCGATTTAGTTGGATAATTGGAGAAAATTGGAGAAATTGACATCAAATTTGGACAAATTGAAAAAGTAGAAAAGTGATGTCATTTATGGAGGATCCAATGCCAATTTTCTTCTATAAATAGAAGGTGATATTGAGGCATTTTGGGAGGAAGAAGAAGAAAAGAGGGGAAAGAATGTTAAACTTTTGTGAGAATTTTTAGAAGTTTTGGTTTTCAAAAATTATGTTGTGTAATCCTAGTTAGGAAAATGAGTGTACCACTCTAGTTTGTCTTAGTGTGTGAGTTTTTGTAAGCCAAAATACTGTCCAAGTGTTATAACCGGTGTCCAAATACCTTCAAATCGAGTCCAAACAAAGCCAAAAGCAAAGGAAATCTACACAAAATTGATTTCCCGACTTCCGTTCTAGTTTCTTTGTAATTGATCTTGTACCAAGGTATTTTTTATTAATACAATGTTGTTTATTTACATTTATTTATTCGTCTTTATTTAATTGTTATTTATTTTTCTACACTTTTATTTTTCTTTATTTATATTCAAGCACTTTATTTTCCTGCACTTTATTTTTCTGTAGTTATTTATCTGTTTATTTATTTTTATGCATCTCCATCTTTATTTATTTATTTGTACCTTTATTTTTCTTTATTTATTTTTTTTACACTTTTATTTCTCTTTATTTACTTTTCTGCACTTTTATTAATGTTAATTTATTTTTCTGCACTTTATTTATCCGCACTTTATATTTCTGCAATTACTAGTTTATTTTTTTTATCATTTTTTTACATTTTTATCTTTATTTATTTATTTTTATGCCCTTTTATTTTATTTATTTACTTTCTCGTCCCTTTATTTTTGTTATTTACTTTTCTGTCCTTTTATTTTCATGTATTTACTTTTTTGCCCTTTTATTTTTGTTATTTACATTTCTGCCCCTTCATTTTCATGTATTTACTTTTCTACCCCTTTATTTTTGTTATTTGCATTTCTGCCTCTTTATTTTCATTTATTTACTTTCCTGCCTCTTTATTTTTGTTATTTACTTTCTATCCCTTTATTTTCATGTATTTACTTTTCTACCCTTTATTTTTGTTATTTACATTTCTACCCCTTTATTTTCATGTATTTACTTTCCTGTCCCTTTATTTTTATTATTTACTTTTTTGCCCCTTTATTTTTGTTATTTACTTTTCTGCCCCTTTATTTTTGTTATTTACTTTTCTACTCCTTTATTTTTATTATTTATTTTTCTGCCCCTTTATTTTATGTATTTATTTTTCTACTCTTTTATTTTTATGTATTTATTGTTATGTCTATTTATTTTTATTTTTATTTTTATTTTTATATTTATTTTTTGAACTTTTATTTATTTTTTTGTACCTTTATTTTTTTATTTTTTTATTATTATTTATTCTCTATACTTTTATTTTTAGTTATTTATCTTTTTGCCTTATTTATTTATTTATTTTTCTACACTTTCTATTTATTTATTTATGTTTGACCATTTTAATAGTTTATAAATATGTGTATATATATATACATAATTATCCATTTTTATTATGGTCATGATTTCCTATTATTTTCTCTTAGTAACCTTTTAATAATTAAGAAAAAAAATCACTTTCATAAAAAATAAAAAAAATAAAAAATCAAGACTAATAAATAGTGTGTTATTTATTCATTCTTTTTTTTCTTAAATTTAAGATGAGATTAATTTAGATGAGACATCTTATTAATCTTATCTTTTCTAAAAGATAATTAAATAATATTCCTTATCAATTTTAATTAATTAAGTGTATTATATTTCTTTATCTTCATGTTGATATGTTTAATTCTATTTTTTCTTCCTCTTATCTTTATTTATTTGTTTGTTTGTTTGTTTTGAACTTTATATTTCTCAATAAAAATTAATTTTTTTTACTAGAAAATAAGTAAGACAAGACGTCTTATTGTTTTTTTTATTTTTTATTTTTATGGTCTTTTAATCATTTGTTTATTTATTTTCTTAGAACTAAAAACAACAAACTTAGGAGATGTATTTTATTATTATCTTTGTTTTATTCATATTTATATATTTTTTTATTGTGTATATTATTTATGATTGTTTTATGAAGGATGAAATACTTGATAATTATTTTTGAAATTATGCATGATCAATTTGGGTAACCGTTTTTTTTACGGACAGTGTGGGGTGCTAATACCTTCCTCTCCTGTAATTCGACTCCCGGACTAAACAGAGTCTTATTTTTTTTAAAAAAAAACCAGTGCTGTTTAAAGGTTTTCCTAATATTTTCCTTAATAAATATTAGTGACGACTCCTTGAATCCTTTATTTTCTTTAGGCTTCTCAAGAGCCTCATTTCAATGCCGTTTCAATTTTCTTTTATTTGTCTTTAACCAGTCCGCGTCGTGCGCCGGGAGGTCGCGACAGGCCCGTTAGGGGATAATGAGAATCCTAACAGATTTATAATCAACTAGTGGTCATGGTCCCCAATACGTCAAGTCAAAAGAACTATTTTCTCTATCCCATCAAGGAGAGATATCAAGTCCTATCATATTGAGGAGATTGATTTGGCTGAGGAAGAGCATAACACCAATAAACTATTCCGCTGCAACCTTAAGTCAACGTCAATGGATCCAATTACTTCTATAATATTCTCTTTTATTCAATAATATGACGTAATACTTCTTGAGTTTTTATTTAGAATTCCATAAAGTACAAATGAGAATTTTCCAAACCAAGTGGTATTAAAGCCTCCTTACTGTTAGATTATTAGATTTTAAGATTGATTGATTTATCCTCTTAAAATCAATTTGGATTTTATTTAATTAATTTTGGGTTTTTCGATAATATACTCACATGATTCATATTTTTTTGTAACATGCTACGATTATATTAATGTTTCCTGTTAATATGCTTCACGTGAACACGATGCAGTCATCTATATTTGGAATCAGCTTTTATTATATATGTAGTTAATGTATATGCTTAAGGATATTGGCATATGCTATCAATGTATATACATAAGGTTATTGATATTATTACTATTTTTATACATTTAAATAGAAACGTAACATGTACGACTAATTAAATGGAATATATATTGAAATTAAATATATGGTAATAAACGTCATAATTGATTTCAATTATATAACATTTACATTGCACCGTAGCTTTTATATTCATTATATATATAATGTTATATATTTTATAACGTTACATATTCTTGAGTTTTTAATTATATATATATATATATATATATTGTAACGTCTGGCTATATGGCAGCACAGGTTACAATTTGTTAAATGCATACCTTGATTTTTAATTTATATATATTAAATGTATGGCTTGATTATATATATATATAGGGTAACTTTTTATCTAGTTGTTATTTTAATATGAATAAAAATTTAGGTAGATAAAAGATCCTATTTATTGATTAATTTGTGTCCTTCACACACTTCGAGTAGGACCCTACACCTACGAGTCTGAATAAATCTTAAGTTTAGGAGAAGTTGTGTAGCGGTGTCATTTAGGACATTCGTCTCCATTTGACATCATGAACACCTCAACTAGAGTGTGACTTCCTCATAGTGCCTACACTTGGTAGGCTTCCTACTGTTGTGGTCAATATCATGGGTGAAGTGTGAACTCTAGTGACCTTTAGTAATTTTGAACAACCACCCAATGTGAAAAGGGGCAACATTAGTAATTTTTAATTAGTTTTATTGATATAATATTTATTGTCAAAGCAATCCCTTTTATAAAAATTAATTTAATTAAAATTACAATAAATGTTTGCATGGGATTATTTATGCATTTTGTACTCATCCCAAAGGAAGACGCAATCTGGCCAAATAATAATATACCTATGATGATAAATATGTGATAATTATACAGTTAAAATCATCTGAGTAATAGTTGGTCCAAAGAAAGGCTATTATTTGACAGAATTAATTATCAATATTTGATTGTTACCACTTACAAATTGATTTGCATGTCCAAAGACTAAAAATTAATGTTGCGCTCGATATTTTGTAATGGGTCTATCATAAAAATTATCTGCATATTTTATTATTTTAATTATGTCTATAATTTTTTTTAGTTGTTGTTGCTAGTGTTGTTAACTTGTTTGCTTAAACTAATTGTATCTCTATGCTTAATAGGACCAACTTTAAGGTCTGAAGGGAAGTAGTTGAGATAATTCTTGGTTACATAGATCTTGATCTGACACTTCGAGGTGCGAAACCCACTTCAACTTTGGAAAATCCGGAAGAGGATATTGAAAAGTGAGAACGCTCAAACCGAATGCGTTTGATGATCATGAAGTGATTTGTTCTAGAATTTTTTAAGGGTCTATTTCTGAGACCGAGTACTAGAAGTTTTCTTGATGCTGTTGAAAAATATTTCACCAGTAATGAGAAGGCTTATGCAAGTAGTTTGCTTGCCAAGCTGATCTTTATGAGATACAAAGGAAAAGGAAACATAAGGGAGTACGCTATAGAAATGTCTAATCTTGCATCAAAACTAAAAGCACTAAAAGTAAGAGCTGTCTAATGACTTGCTCGTACGCATAGTTTTGATTTCTCTTTCTGTACACTTTGGACAGTTCAAAGTGAGTTATAATACTCAAAATGATAAATGGACCTTGAATGAGCTCATTTCTCATTGTGTGCAAGAAGCGGAAAGGTAACAAAGAGACAAAACAAAAAATGCTCATTTGGCCTCAAATTCTTAGAATAAAAAGAGAAAGAACAATATGGGTGCTATAAGAGGGACTTCTTAATAAAAGAAAGTTGAAAAAGATGAGAAATCACCTAATTGCTTCTTTTGTAAGAAGCCTGACATGTAAAGAAAGGTAATTTTCTCTTTTTTGTTTACTTTGAAGTTAATTTGGCTTTTGTACCTCATGATGCTTTGTGGGTAGATTCTGGTGCTACTACTCACATTAGTGTATCTATGCAGGGTTGCCTTTGGAGTCAACCGCTAAGTGATAACGAAAGATTTATCTATGTGGGCGATGGCAACAAGGTTACGGTGGAGGCTATTGGAACATTTAGATTATAGTTAAAAATTGGATTTTATTTGGATTTATTTGAGACTCTTATTGTACCGTCTTTTAGATGAAATTTAATTTTTATTTCTAATTTGGACAGATTTGATTTTTTATGTTCATTTGGAAATGATTAATTTAGTCTCAATCAAAATTTAAATATTGTTGGTTCTGGTTGTTTGATTGATAATCTATAAATGTTTGATGTTATTACCTCTCATAATGAAATATTGTAAATTAGTTCACGAGGAACAAAGCGAAAATTAAATAAGAACTCAGCCACTTTATGACATAAACGTTTAGGCCATATCTCTAAAGAAAGAATTTAAAGGCTTGTATCAGATGAGATTCTTGGACTCTTAGACTTGTCAAAGTTTGAGATATGTGATGAGTGTATTAAGGGAAAACAAACAAACTCTAAAAAATTAGATGCCGAAAAGGCTAAGGATGTTTTGGAATTAATTCACACAGATATCTGTGGACCATTCCCTATGACATCATGGAATGGATAACAATATTTCATTGTGTTCATAGATGATTATTCAAGGTACGACGATCTATTTTTAATTCATGAAAAGTCCCAATCGTTATACATCTTCAAAACTTTTAAAGCTAAAGTTGAACTTCAACTTGGAAAGAAAGTTAAGGCTATCAAATCTGACTGTGGAGGTAAATATTACGATAGATATAATGGATCAGGTGAACAACGTTCAGGGCCTTTTGCGCTTTTCTTACGGGGATGTGGCTTCATTCCTTAGTATACTATGGTTGGGAAACCAAGCATGAATGGTGTTGTAGAACATAGAAATAAGACTCTTAAGGATATGGTGAGAAGTATGATTAGTCATTTTTCTTTGCCAGAGCCATTGTGGGGAGAAACGCTTAAGATTATAGTTTACATCCTAAACAGGTTGCCAAGTAAAGCAGTTAACAAAACTCCTTATGAGCTATGGACTGGTAAAAAGCCAAGCTTAAAGCATTTACACATTTGGGGTTGTCCAGTTGAGGCGCATCCTTATAAACTGCATGAAAGCAAGCTAGAATCAAGGACTGTTAGCTGTTATTTTGTTGGCTATCCTGAACGCTCTCGGTGCGATAAATTATACAATCTTACTACTAAATCATTCTTTGAGACGGGGAATGCGAGATTCTTTGAGGATGTTGAGTTTAGGAAGAAAGAGAACATAAGGAATGTTGTTTTTGAGGAAGAACCGATCTTTAACACTGATCAAGTTCTTATGCCTATTACTATTCCCGTATCTACTCTAGTAATAGATGACAATAATAGAGTTATTCCTGACATTGTCCCAGCACAAGATAACAATAAGGTTCTCCTTCAAGTACCTATAGAGCAAGCTCAACAACCTCAATAAAGAAAGAAGAAGTACAATTCTAGGTGATTATGCAAGACAATAATATTTGGGATCTTATTGAATTACTTGAAGGTGTGAAATCCATTGGTTGCAAATCGATATTTAAAACCAAGTGAGATTCAAAGGGTAATGTTGAGAGATATAAGGCTTGTTTAGTTACTAAATGCTTCACTCAGAAAGAAGACATCGACTATAAAGAAACCTTCTCTCCAGTGTCTTCGAAGGATTCTTTTAGGATAATTATGACACTTGTAGCTCATTATGACCTAGAGCTCTATCAGATAGATGTTAAAACCGCATTTCTAAATGGTGACGTTGAAGAAAGAATTTATATGTTGCAACTAGAAAATTTTATGATTGGTGACTCAAAGTCTATGGTATGCAAATTAAATAAATCCATCTATGGTCTCAAATAAGCTTCATGTCAATGGTATCACAAGTTTCATCAAATTATTACCTCATATGGTTTTGAGGCAAATATAGTTGATGATTGTGTTTATCATAAATTTAGTGGGAGTAAATATATATTCTTAGTGTTATATGTCGATGATATACTGCTTGCTAACAGCGATATAGGCTTATTGCACGAAACCAAAAGATTTCTAACAAAGAATTTTGAAATAAAAGATCTTGGTGAAGCCTGTTTTGTGTTAGGTATTAAAATACCGAGAGATCATTCTCTTGGTATCTTAAGGTTATCACAAGAGAGCTATATTGATAAAGTTTTGGATGGATTCGACATGAAAGATTGTAAACTAGAAAATACCTCGATAGTCAAGGGAAACAAATTTAGCCTCAAAAAGTACCCAAATAATGATCTTAAAATAAGTGAGATGCAAAAGATTCCCTATGCTTTAGTTGTGGGAAGTCTGATATACGCTCAAGTTTGTACTCGTCCCGATATTGCATTTGTAGTGGGAGTTTTGGGCAGATACTTAAGTAATCCTGAGATGCGGCATTAGAAGGCAGTAAAGCGTGTAATGCGATATTTAAAGAGAATAAAAGGATATATGCTTACTTTTTAGAAGTCAGACAATTTGGGGATCATTGGGTACTCCGACTCTGATTTGGCTAGATGTCAAGACAACAAACGCTCCACATTAGGATATATCTTTATATTGGCTGGAGGAGCTATCTCTTAGAAGCCTGTTAAATAGACTATTATAGCTTCTTCAACCATGGCTGCAGAGTTTATTGCTTTTTTTAAGGCGTTCAACCATGAGATATGGCTGCGAAATTTTGTCACTAATTTACGTGTAATTAATGGCATTGAAAGGCCATTGAAGATCAATTGTGATAATAAGTCAACAGTTCTTAATTATAATAACAACAACAGTACAACCAAGTTAAAATTCATTGATATCAAGTTTTTTATTGTTAAGGAAAGAATTCAGAATAAGCAAATTTCTATAGAACATATTGAATTTATGCTAGCTGATCCACTTACTAAGGGTTTGGTGTCTAAAGTTTTTCATGAGCACATTGCTTATATGAGTGTAATTTCTGACAAAACCTTAGTTTAAGTAGAAGTCTCATTTAGACTATATGTTTTAGTTAATGTTTGTCATTCTGATCTAGCTTATTTTATGCAAAACTTATATTGTGTTGATCTTTATAAAGAATAAAGTTTGGACCGGTTGGAAATAGGTATGCCTAAGATCACATTGCATGTAATTTCCATGCCACTTATCCATATTTGATCTATGTCATCGAGTACATACAATTATGGTGATCATTATGGTTTAGTCAAATCTAATTACGATGAAATCTATAATGGTTCCCTGTTGTATTATAATATAAACTAGATTGTTTAAGGGTAGTCTAAAAGTAAATAGCATACAATTACGCTCCTAAAGAATTTTGTAAATATAAATACTTAAATGAATATAAAGACCAAGTGAGAGATTGTTAAAAATTTTTAATTTCTAATAATTATTATAGGTTGATATATTATTTATAGAATTTATATTAGCTATTTATTTTTTAATTGGACTCAATAAAAGTGGTGAGCCCGTTAGACTATCAACAACAATAATAATGATAAAAATGATATGGGCTTAAATAAGTGGAAATCAGGATTTGGCCTGTTAGAAGATAATGGGAATCCTAACAAGTTTATAATCAACCAATGGTCATGGTCCCCAATACGTCAAATTAAAAGAACTATTTTTTTCCCATCAAGGAGAAATATCAACTCCTATCCTATTGAGGATTGCGGTGATTTGGCTGAGAAAGACTATAGCACCAATAGACCATTCCACTGTAACCTTCAGTCAACGTTAATGGATCCAGGTACTTCTATAACATTTTCTTTTATTCAATAATTTGATGTAATGGTTCTTGAATTTTTATTTGGAATTCTATAAAGTACAAATGGGAATTTTCCAACAACTTCTTTTTATATGAACTAAATCAACTTTTATGTGAACACATATGATAAGAGCAACCAAAATCAAGTACCCATTGATTTTATGAATGTTGATAGTTATCAACAATAGAGAGTACCAATTCATTTTCAAACGAGGACCCTTTTTGTAAAGTTGAAGCCATTGATTTCATCTTCTTTATCTTAGAACAATCTTTTAATGTCCTGGTTCCTTGCAGCAATTACAACTATCCTTTGGATCTGTCTTAGATTTCTTGTTGGCTTTGTTTTTCTTCTTTTTTTAATTCCTGAAAGAAAGTATTATCACCAAACCCGCACTAGAATTCCCTTCACCATTTCCAAACACCTTATGACAAAGCTCTTTGTCGCAACCTGAATCGCGACGGCGCGGCGAAGAGAGAGAAACTCAGGAAATAAAACAGGGAGTCTCCACCAACGTTTTTATCCATAGGAAAAACATTGGAAAAAAAACTGAGTTTAGTAAAGCACTAGTTAAAAAAAAAATCAAAATCCAAGTTCGGGAGTCGATTACGAGTAGGGAAGGTATTAGCACCCTACATCGCCTGTTAAAACAGTACCAAGATCGAAAGCACAATATAGATAGCCTTAAATAAAAACATGGTTTCTTTCCCCTTTTTTTTATTTTTTTGAAAATGAGAGAACGGAGTAAGAGAACTGTACAAACATAGAATGTCGAAGCGAGGTCAATGGGACGTTTCATCCGAATTAAACTCGACTTCGATATGAGACAGAGGGGGTGAGAGAATGCCAATAAGACGTCACGTCTAAATTAAACATCCTCGGGTAAAAAGGATAGGGATAGGAAAGAGATAAGCGGGACGTCTTGTCCTAAGTATCCCTTCCCTATTAATTATAACGAGGTTTGAACAAAAACTAGGGGGAAATCAACAAGACGTCACGTCTAAATTGATTTTAACGGAAACGACAAAAAGGAACATCACGAAAGAAACGCAAAAAGCGGGGAAATAAATCAGTAAGAGGAAATAAGGAAGATGGGCCCGACAGGAGTTAAAGTCTTGTTCCTACGTATTCTTGAATTATCAAGAAATCAGGGTTACGTAGTTCTGAGTGTTGTTCTTTTAGGAAAAGACTCAGGAGATGATGATGGATGTCATTGAGGTGGGGAGCTCGTACAAGGCGAAGTTCTTCGCACGTGTACGAATCCTAAAGAGGTTGTGTAGACGGGAGTGCTCCCGTACGACACCGTTTTTTTTTAAAAAAAGAGATTTTCAAACTAGAAAATATAACATGTGCAAAATTTATTACTTATTATTTATTATTATATGTATTTCTTAAAGGAAAAGGGGCAAAAATATTAACAGTTTAAACTATGCCACACAGACAAACATAACAAATAAACAGCAAACTGACAGGAAAATAAATGACTGAAAACAAGAGAAATAAGGAACAGAATGGAACCGGTGTGGTGGGCTCAGGACCGATGTGGGAGTCAAGTGCAGCGACGGTGCCAAACCGGTTCTGGACTTACACGCTGACAGAAGCAATGGACCGGTATTGGGCTCAATCCTGAAAATTGAAGGATGCGACCGGTGTTGTTGGAGGTTGATCCGAAGTGAGTAAATGACTGGATGTTGTTGAGAAGTAATAAAGACTGACAAGGTAATGTGGTGTGGGAATTGGGACGGTGTTGGTTCTGTGCGAGGACGGTGTGCGTTCGGGGTAGGGACGGTGAAGGAGCAGTGGCTTTGAGTATTGGAAAAACTTCAAGCTTTTTAAAGCTAAGGGGTCTTTGTGGTGACTAAGATAGGTCATTGGTTTCAAGTGGGGAGGTCAGTTGAGGATCTTGAGGAATCGGAGAGAATCTGAAGAGAGTCTTCTTGCAAAGAGAGGGAGTCCAAAACAGCCAACCCCTTGAGCTTCCTTGGTTGGGGCATTTATAGGGCTTTGAGGTCATGGGCTGAGGGTTTGGGACAACCAGAATTCCCACTCACCCATACGTGTAGTGGTGTGCAACCCTGGCCACTATCCGTTCGTGGGGAGCAGGGTTTCAGTGGGGTATTTTTTAATTGTCCACTTCCGCCTCCCTGTCTGCCATTTTTAGGGAGTGCGATTCCAGGTCATCACGCATAAACTTCCGACCTCGTCTTTCCGTTGTCAAGTTTGTAACATCGGTCAGTAAAACACCGGTTGGGACGGAGTCCCCACTGATCCGATGTGGCCTCTTAAGAACCTGGACCTGTGTCTTTACACCGGTTGAGCCTCTTCAAGGTAGTATCACAGGGGCGGTGTTCTTCCTCCTAGTCCGGATCTACTGCCAGTCCGGTGTGCATGTTTCGATCTGAGATCCCTTGATTTTTACTTGGGCCGGACTGACCTGTTACTTCGTTGTCAGGTGTACGACATCGGTGGTCCGGTGTTACCACTTTTAGGACCTTGGTCCGGTGTTGTTTCAATTTAGGCCGGACCGAAAGAGGTGTTCACAGATGCCCCTCTTTACTCTTTTTTCACAAGAGAAATGCACATTTCCGAGGTGAAAAGGGAGTAAAGATATGAACACCGATGTAGGGGCTGAGTAGGACCCAGATTCGGTGTGGGACTTAATGACGTGGCCAATTAAACAACCGACGTGTCCTACACGTGGTCCACGTCAGGAGGTGACTGGAACATCCCACGTGTCATCAGCTAATTGGCTCTTTTCAAAATTTAAAATTCGCGCCTTTGGGCCGGAATGCCAAAAGTCGGCCCCTTTTAATAGGCCTTGGGCCGGAATGGGGAAGGTTCTGGATCCTCGCCTCCCCTCTATAAAAGCAACTTCGGGGATCCATCATTTTCACTCCTTTCTTGATATTGAAGTGTTGCCTCTCCGACGTCTAAATCCTCCGGTGTTTAAAGTTATTCTCCGGTATTACAAGTCGTCTCCGGTGTTACAACCTGGCCCGTACTAAGAGAACTGCACGCATCGCCTCAGCAGGTAGCCATCATCTCCTTCATTTTAATTTGTAGATAAGTCATGGGGGACACCGGTTTGAGTAGTGACTCCATTGAGGTCCTATCAGGTCCTCCTTCAATTACATCCCGGCGTCAGCCGGGTGGAGTTTCGAGCCGAGGTCTGAGTCACCAAAGTGAGGCAACCTCAGGGGCTTCACATCGGTTCGTCTCATCGGGACACCGTTTCTCCACATTGCCTTTGTGGGAAACAGAGGGGTTTGACACATCGTCAGACTCATCTTTTAACTTTGGCACTGCTAGTGAGGGGGGGAGCAGTGTCGATCTCTATCTTACTGACGATGTAGCTTTTTATAGCTGTATTCCCTTCCTTCGTCACACCGTCCGAATGGCTTCTGAAAACTCCTCTACCGGCGTCGCTGTGATCACCGATCCTGTTGAGACAAACGTCTTGGCACACCGGATCAACTGGCTAGCTGAGAAGGCCAGGGATCCATACTTCTGGGTTCATGAAGACCCAAAGACCATCATTTCCCGGTATGCTGAAGACGCTGCCGATGTCACCATTGAAGACGTTGTTGTCCACACCAGTGTGGAATATGAAAATGACTTCACCGTCTTCTGCCCCCTAACCTCGGATAGGATCTGCCATCAACCGGGGTCAATGAATCTCTTCATGTATGAGATGGTCTTCTCCAAGATAGGTGTCCGCTTCCCATTGACGGAGTTCGAGATAGGGGTACTCCGGTTTTTGGACTGCTCTCCCAGCCAACTTCATCCCAATGGCTGGGGCTTGGTAAGGGCTTTGGAAGTACTTGGGGAGTACTTCCACTTCGTCCCCACAGTGGCCCTCTTTTTCACTTACTGTAGGGTGATGCGCCGGGGTAACCCTGGAGGGGGTCTAGGCTTCATCAATCTCCGCTGCGACTCAAAGGTGGTTAACTTCGAAAGTTACACCGAATCGGCCAAGACGGACGGGGTCAGTTTCAAACACTCCTACGTCAAAGTCGAGGTCAATGCTGGTAGGCCGGTGTTATGGGAGAATTCTGATTTTTCCAGAAAGTTCTACACCGGTTGGACTCATGAGCACTTTCTCCTGACAAGCAACGCCTACATTGTCAGTGAGAGTACTTTGTCAACTGAGTCCAAGAAAGTCCTGGACGCTCTGAAGGGTTATTCCGTCATTGCTAGGTTCTCCTGCAAGAGGCTTCTGGGGACGGAGTCGGGCCGGGATGCTTACCTTGGTAGATATTGTTTAACTTTCCTCCCTTTTTTATTATCATATTTATTTTTGATATATTCATACCGGTTCTAACATCGTCCTTTTTTTCAGGCGAGATGGCTCGGATAGACATCCTCAGGAAACTGAGGGAGGCTGCCGAAGCCCGGAACGCTGCTGCTGCTGCACAGGAGAATAGGGTGACTCCTCGTCGCACACCGGCCAAAATGGTGAGCATCCCAGCTGATAATGTTGGGGCTATGACTCTGGGGCCAGCTGAAAGGGTCCCAGTTAAAAGGAAGTCCAACCCCGGCGTAACCTCTAAGCAGAAAAAGCACAAGGCTTCGAGGGTTGTGACCGAGGTAGAGGCACCACGGGAGGAGCAAGCCGGTCCTGTAAATACTTCTCCGGACCGGTCTCAACCAGAAGACATCGTCATCAACTCCCATCTTTCGGATTTTTTGGAGTATGTTGGAGGGACACCGGCTCGGTTCAACATCCCCTTCAAGCTCAAAACCGATCTTCCTGCTCCTGAGGCTCAATCTGCTGCCGAAGCAGCTATTTTTAATTTGGTTGAGGCTGCCGGGGTCCTCAGCTCTTTGGGCCACTCCTACTATTCCGGTGTTGAGGCTAAGGAATGCCTAGATCGGATGAAGAAAGCTGAGGCCTTGAGAGTTGAGGCTCAGACCGCTTTGACCCAGAAGGAGCAGGAGTTGGCCAAGAGCAAAGAAGACCTGTCCGAACTCGCTGCTGCTTACACATCGGCTGCCAAGAGGGCAGATGCTGCTGAAGCTAAGGCTAAAGCTTCAGAGGACGCTCTCCAGGCTCTCCGGACCGAACTAGATGAAGCCAAGGCTGCGAAGGCCGAGGTGGACAAGAAAAATAAGGAGCTAGCCGAGAAGCTTGCCGATGTGCAGGAGGAGCAGGCGAAGGAGCGGATGGAAACCGAGGAGCAGCTGGCTGAATTTTCGGTATTGGCCGATGTCGCCTTCAGTTCCGCTGTTCATCAGGTTGTACACCGGAATTTCGCTGTACAACTTAACCTGAACGGTATAGGTGTCTATTATGAATTTCATGGTGGCCACTTATATGCTATGGACCGGGGTCAGGCTTTGGAACCTGAGAATATTCCTTATGAGCCGATGCCTCTCCCCGAAGGCCAAAGCATGGAGTTGAGGACGGTGTCGGAGGAATCCGAGAGGACAGCCTCTGCTAGACCGGACTCTCCAGCATCCAACTCTTAGGATTTTTTCCCTTTTTTTTTCTTAGCCTTGTTCCGGGATGGGCTCCGGAGTTTTAATTTTTGTAATGGCCTCAGTGCCCTCTATTAATACAATGCAATTTTCACACATCTGCTTGTCTTCTCTTTTTTTTTCAAAATGTTTCCAAGTATATCTCTCTTGTGACCGGTATAAGGTAACAACTTGAAGTAACACCGTCTGATCATCAATTTAGAATTAGGACTTCGTTTTTTTTTGCCAGTTTAATTTGAACATCGTCCTATGCGAAGCATAGAACCTCGGATTAGTGTATCATGGCCACCCCATCCACAACTTCGATTAACTTTTGAATCTCCGGTGTAATCGGCATGACATCGGTCTTAGCAACTTCAACCCTGAACCCAATTCTATCCGAGGTAGGTTTCATGATACCGTTTGTTACGCCCCAAAGTAGTAGCCGGTGTAACCATTGGGACACCGTCTCTTGCAACTTGACAGGGCCTACTTCATTTGACTTTGAGGGTCATGACACCGTCCTTCGGATCACCACTTATCCTGGAATAGAGTGAACCCCCTCTACCTAGTGTCCATATCGGACCAACACCATTTTTTTTTGAAGAATCAAGAGAGCTGTTTTCCAAAAAAGTGGTGTACCGTCCCTTGGGTGACAGGAAGGTAAGAGTGGGGAATTGCCCCTTGGCTGAAGATAAAATATGGGGTGTGGCCCTTGAATTGTAGAAGAGTAAAAACTGGGGGATTGCCTCTTGAAAGACTGGGAAATAAAAAGCGGGATGTGGCCCTTGTCTTACAAAAAGGTAAAGGTGGGGAATTGCCCCTTGACTGTCAGGAAAATAAATGTGGGGTGTGGCCCTTGTCTTACAAAAAGGTAAAGGTGGGGAATTGCCCCTTGACTGTCAGGAAAATAAATGTGGGGTGTGGCCCTTGGTTTGCAGAAAGGTAAAAGTGGGGGATTGCCCCTTGGCTGACAGGAAATAAATGTGGGGTGTGGCCTTTGGTTTGCAGAAAGGTAAAAGGTGGGGGATTTCCCCTTGACTGACAGGAAATAAATGTGGGGTGTGGCCCTTGGTTTGCAGAAAGGTAAAAGTGGGGGATTGCCCCTTGGCTGATAGGAAATAAATGTGGGGTGTGGCCCTTGGTTTGCAGAAAGGTAAAGGTGGGGAATTGCCCCTTGACTGACAGGAAAATGAATGTGGGGTGTGGCCCTTGGTTTGCAGAAAAGTAAAAGGTGGGGAATTGCCCCTTGACCGACAGGAAAATGCATGTGGGGTGTGGCCCTTGGTTTGCAGAAAGGTAAAGGTGGGGGATTGCCCCCTTGACTGACAGGGAATAAATGTGGGGTGTGGCCCTTGGTTTACAGAAAAGTAAAAGGTGGGGGATTGCCCCTTGACTGACAGGGAAGTAAATGTGGGGTGTGGCCCTTGGTTTATAGAAAAATAAAAGGTGGGGGATTGCCCCCTTGACTGACAGGGAATAGACCAGGGGAGATGCCCCAGTTTGGGATGGTTTGGAGGAATCTTGGAAGAACTGTCTCTTGACTGTGAGAGAATGGACCAGGGGGAAATGCCCCAGTTAGACATGATTGGATGAAGTCTTGGGGAACTGCCCCTCGAATGAAAGAATAAACCCGGGGAGATGCCCCAGTTAGACATGATTGGATGAAATCTTGGGGAACTGCCCCTTGAGTGAATGAGAACGAACCTGGGAGAGATGCTCCAGTTTGAGATGATTGGATGAAGCTTGAAGGGTGGGGTACTGTCCTTTGAATGAAAGAATAAACCCGGGGAGATGCCCCGGTTTGACATGATCGAAAGAGTCTTTGGGGAAAACTGTCCCTTGACCGAAAGAAGAATCTAGGGAGATGCCCCAGTTTTTGGGGTTGATTGGGAAGTGTAGTCCCACTAGGGAAGGATTTGGGAAGTGTAGTTTTTGGCGATTATGGTTCCACTGGGGGAGAAAATTTGGTGATTCAGGGTAATGCCCCTTTGGGTGAAAGAGGATAGACTTGGGGTTTACTACGGACATGCCGAAGGTCTGCTAAGGAGAGGGTTGGGCAACTACACATCTCGGGGATCATGGTTCCTGGCCATCCTTTAACAGAGAAATACGAAACTTACAGGCGGACTCCCTTGGCGACAGGCGTTGAAGTAACTCATGGCCAAAATAATTATTACTTCTGACTTCATTGAGGTTGTTTCGCAGAGCTGGTTGAGCTTGCTTGAGGTAAGATCTGGCAACGGTGTCCACTTCGTTCCCCATAACTTTGTGTTTTCGTTCTTCTCAAAACTCATTTTTTTTAAGAAATTCTTTTTAGGCAAAACTAGTTTATTCATTCTAGTCATGAACACATGTGAGAAGAAAGGAAACTTTTTATTTATGAACAACAGATATGTACAGGTGACAATAATAATGCAAAAATATGACAAGGTGTGAGGAATTGATGGTAAGGATGGAAGGGAAGGCCTTTTAGATCCTCCATCGATTTCCTGGGAGCGACAAAATTCTGGTCTTTTCCATGATTTCCTGTTTATCTTCTGATTTTGTTTTTGAGGGCGTGACTTGACAATGGCTTCGATGCCCTAGACCCATCCCCTTGTTTGTGACTTGAAAAATTGGCGTTGCAGTGTTGAATCTATAGGGTGTGAATTTGTCTGGGCCGCTTTCTTAGGATTTTTGACCCCACCAATTGCTCTAACTTTTGCCTAGGTCGCCTTTTCAGGTTTTCAACCTAGCGAGCGCCCCCTCTTTTTTTTTTTACGCGTAGTATCTTCTCACTGCATCCGCGTTTATAGGCATCGGTAGATCTTCCCCATCCATGTTGGCAAGTATGAGAGCACCTCCGGAAAAAGCCTTCTTCACGACATAAGGCCCTTCATAGCTGGGAGTCCATTTGCCCCAGTGATCTTTATGCATCGACAAAACCTTCTTGAGCACCAAGTCTCCTTCTTGGAATTGTCGGGGTCATACTTTCTTTTCAAACGCTCGCTTCATACGCCTTTGATATAACTGACCATGGCAGAGGGCAGTCAGTCTCTTACTATCAATCAGATTTAATTGGTCATGTCGAGTCTGGATCCATTCAGCTTCAACCAGTTTGGCTTCAATGATTACTCGGAGGGAAGGAATCTCCACTTCAAAAGGCAGGACTGCTTCCATGCCATAAACTAAAGAGAATGGAGTTGGCCCAGTCGAGGTCCGGACTGAGGTACGATAACCGTGCAGAGTGAAAGGAAGCATTTCGTTCCAGTCTTTATAGGTTACCACCATTTTCTGTATTATCTTCTTGATATTCTTGTTCGCCGCCTCGACTGCCCCATTCATTTTTGGGCGGTACGGAGAGGAATTATGGTGGGAGATCTTAAAGCTCTCACAAAGCTCCTTCATCATTTTGTTATTCAGGTTTGTACCATTGTCTGTGATGATTTGACTGGGTAGGCCGTACCGACATATCAACTCACGCTTGATGAATTTAACAACAACACCTTTGGTTACATTAGTATATGAAGCTTCTTCCACCTATTTTGTGAAGTAATCAATGGCGACCAAAATGAAACGATGGCCGTTTGAAGCCTTTGGTTCAATGGGACCAATGATATCCATGCCCCACATCGAGAAAGGCCATGGTGCTGACAAAACATTTAGAGATGACGGGGGTGCGTGAATATGATCAGCATATATTTGGCACTTATGACATCTCCGAGCATAGGCGAAGCAGTCTGCTTCCATGGTCATCCAAAAATAACCAGCCCTTAAGATTTTCCTTGACATGGCGTACCCATTGATGTGGGTTCCGAAAGATCCCTCGTGGATATCCCTCATGATTCTATTTGCTTCAGCAGTATCAACACAGCGAAGAAGGATAGAATCATGGTTTCTTTTGTAAAGCACGTCTCCATTTAAGAAAAACCCCATGGCGAGCCGTCGCAGGGTTCTCTTGTCGTTTTCTGTGGCATTGTCGGGGTATTCTTGCCTCTGGATATACCTCTTAATGTCATGATACCAAGGTTTTCCATCCGATTGTTCTTCGATTACTTGGCAGTATGCGGGCTCGTGACGCCTTTCTACCTTGATGAGGGGCACGTCATAGTCATGGTTTACTTTGAACATTGAAGCGAGAGTGGCCAAAGTGTCAGCCATCTGATTATCTTCCCGAGGAACATGATGGAAAGAAATCTCTTCGAAATCTTTGATCATTTCCATAATGTGGGTGTGATAGGGGAGAAGCTTGCTATCTCTGGTTTCCCACTCACCTTTCAACTGGTGGACGACTAAAGCAGAGTCTCCGTAGACTTCCAGTGTCCTTACTTTCATATCTAATGCCGCTTGGATCCCTAAGGAGCACGCCTCATATTCAGCGACATTGTTGGTACAATCGAAACATAGCCTGGTGCAGACAGGGATGAACTCTTTCTTTGGTGAAATCAAAATGGCTCCGATTCCATGTCCCAAAGCATTAGAAGCTCCATCGAATCTTAAAATCCATTTGTCCTTGTTACCGCCTTTTTCTTCGTCAGACAATGCCAAAATATCCTCGTCTGGGAAGTCGAATGGTATTGGTTGGTAATCACTTATGGGTTGATAGGCTAGGTAGTCAGCCAAAGCGCTCCCTTTTATGGCTTTCTGAGTGACATATGTTATGTCGTACTCAGTTAGCAGCACTTGCCATCGAGCAATCCTTCCGGTCAGTGCTGGCTTCTCAAAGATGTACTTGATAGGATCCATCTTAGAGACTAGCCAGGTAGTGTGACTCAACTTGTATTGCCTTAAGCGTTTCACAGTCCATGCTAACGCGCAACAAGTTCGTTCTAATGCGGAGTATCGCATTTCGCAATCAGTGAACTTTTTGCTTAGGTAATATATGGCATGTTTTTTCTTTCCCGTTTCATCGTGCTGACCCAATACGCAGCCCATGGACTCATCCAGTACCGTCATGTATAAAATCAGTGGTCTCCCAGGGGTTGGTGGTACCAATATTGGTGGTTCTTTCAAGTACTGCTTAATCTTCTCAAAAGCCGTTTGGCAGTCCTCATTCCATTGCCCCGGTTGGTTCTTGCGGAGTAACTTGAAGATTGGCTTGCTGGTCGATGTCAATTGTGAGATAAATCGAGCGATGTAGTTTAATCTTCCCAAGAACCCCCTGACTTCTTTTTCTGTGCAAGGAGGTGGCATTTCTAGGATTGCCCTGACCTTGTCGGGATCCACTTCAATTCCTTTCTTGCTTACAATGAAACCCAACAGTTTGCCTGACCTTGCGCCAAACGTGCACTTGGCAGGATTCAATCTAAGCTTAAACCTTCTCAACCGTTCAAACAATTTCCTTAAGTCGCGGACATGATCTTCCTCGGTTCTGGATTTTGCAATGATGTCATCCACATAGACCTCTATTTCCTTATGCATCATATCATGGAATAAAGTGACCATTGCTCTCTGATAAGTTGCCCCTGCGTTCTTCAAACCAAAGGACATTACTTTGTAACAGAAAGTACCCCACAAAGTGACGAACGTGGTTTTTTCCATGTCTTCAGGTGCCATTTTAATCTGATTGTACCCGGAGAAACCATCCATGAAAGAGGAGATGGAGTGTTGGGCTGTGTTATCGACCAACATGTCAATATGTGGCAGAGGAAAATCGTCTTTAGGGCTGGCCTTGTTTAGATCTCGATAGTCCACACACATCCGCACTTTTCCATCCTTCTTCGGGACCGGGACTATGTTGGCTACCCAATGTGGATATTTGGCTACGGCCAAGAAACCGGCTTCGAATTGTTTTTTGACCTCTTCTTTGATCTTGAGAAGCATTTCTGGTTTCATTCTTCGCAGCGTTTGCTTAACTGGTGGACACTCTGGTTTTAGAGGCAATCTATGTTCCACTATGCTATTATCCAACCCTGGCATATCTTGATATGACCAAGCAAACACATCCCGAAATTCCCGGAGCAATTCAATCAATTCATCTTGTCGGCTTTTGATTAGGCAGGTGCCTATCTTGATCATTTTATCTTCTCCTTCATCTCCAAGGTTGATGATTTTAATTTCCTCCTGATGTGGGCGGATCTCCTTATCCTCTTGTTCCAACAATCTCGTCAATTCAGATGAGGGTCCAAAGTCTTCCTCACTTTCCTCGTAGACGCAATCATTTGGATAAACAGGGTCATGAAATAAATCCAGGTTTTTGTCTTTCTCAGGAAAATCATTTTTGGATCTGCATTCGGGTTATATTATAAAGTGAAAAGAGAAGCAAACAAGTGAAAGGTTTAAGAAACAGAGAATGCACAAAGATGAGGTGATGGGAAATAAAAATGTGTTCATTGATTTTCAAAAATAAAGTAAACAAGTTTTGCCCTTATTACAAAATGGGTCCCGGAGCCTTGGACATGGCAAGAGGACCACCAAATTATGAAATACAGTGATTACTCTGATAGAACGTTAATGGTTGTAGGGAACTCCATGACTTCCTAATTGCTCAGCTCTTGATCTGGATGGCAAGCATATACCAGCTCCACATTGAGGTCAGGCTCATTCTCCACCATGGCAACTTGATCCGGATATATCACTCCGGCACTCTTAAAGCTCTGATAGAGATCGCAGATAGGGATTCTCGCAATGTTGATCTCTTGACCAGTAAGGCGAGCAACTCTCCTCCCCTTCTTTTCCTCTTCAACCCTTTTCTTATCTGTCACAGTGGGCTTATATCCCAAGCCATATCTGTTTTTATTTTCCGGGAGACTCACCGGTTGGGTTCTGCCTTCTAAATCCCGCCCTAATCCTTTTCCGGGTTGGTACCCTTTCCGCAACATGTTCAGCGTCACCATTAGAGGTACGTTGGGGAAAGACACCTTTACAACGCTTGTTGCATTGGCAATTTCCAAGGCTTGGAAGGATGTTTCGAGGGCTTCCTCGGCGGCCTCAATGTATGGAGTGGTTATGGGTTTGCTGACCAAAAGGTCCTCCTCTCCAGAGACAGTCACCAACTTGTTATTGATGATGAATTTTAGTCTTTGATGCAGCATGGAGGGGACCACCCCTGCCGAATGGATCCACAGTCGCCCTAATAAACAGTTGTAGGCGGGTGCAATATCCATTACTTGGAAGAGTACCTGGAAAGTACAGGGCCCGACTTGTATAGGCAATTCAATTTCTCCAACGACTTCCCTACGTGTCCCATCAAAAGCCCGCACAACCATAGAGCTAGGCCTCATGTATGTTCCGTCGAAAGGCAATTTTGCCAACGTGGATTTTGGCATGACGTTCAGAGAAGATCCATTATCCACAAGTACTTTTGCCAGGATATAATCCCGATATTTCACAGAAATATGGAGGGTTTTGTTGTGCCCCCTTCCTTCAATAGGTACTTCCTCATCTGTGAAGGTCAAGTAATTATTGGCAACGATATGCCCCACTATGCCCCCAAATTGTTCGACGGGTAAATCATGCTTCACGTGCGCCTCGCTCAACACCTTCATCAACGTGTTCCGATGTGGTTCGGAACTCATTAGCAAAGACAACAAGGAAATTTTCGCAGGGGTGTGGTTCAATTGGTCCAACACCTGGTAGTCACTATGGCGAATAAACTTCAGGAATTCCTGGGCTTCCTCTTCAGTCACAGCCCTCTTTGTTTCGCCAGAGGCTACTTTTCCAGTTTTTCCTTCCCCGGTAGTCTTGCCTTGTTTAGGTTCAGGTGGTGTATATACCCTTCCACTTCGTGTCATTCTTCCTACTCCGGTTATATTTGTAATAGAGGAGGATGGCATGGAGTTGATCTCTTCGGGATTGGTGACAACCACATCTGTATTGTACTTCCATGGCACAGCGTGAGAACTCTGGAAGGGGAAAGGGGTTGGTGCCCTTACCGTGAAGACAGTCTTAGCAGGAGCCGAAGCCGCTGGCGTATCCTTATTATAGTATACGACCAGGGGTTTCGGAACTCGTGCCTTACCCTGTTCCTGTACCACATTTATTTGTCCTTCACAGTGCCTACAGACCTCTATGAAGTCCCTTCGTTTTGCAGACTGGAGGTCATTATGCTCTTCACCCCACGACCCCTCTATTAATCCCATCTTCAGTATATGGGAGTGTATTGTTTCCAAAGGCATCTGGATGTCTTCTACTTTGGAAATGCAATCCTCATCCCCTTCTATAGCGTTGACATCCGATCCTTTATGGTTTGGAAGGGGATTAGTTGTCACGCTTGGGCTCCCTTCTTTGAAGCTTATCCAGTCGGCCCGAATTAGGTCCCTTACCTTAAACTTCAGTGCTAGGCAATTCTCAGTAGAATGTCCCGGTGCACCAGCGTGGTAATCACACCGTGCGTTTGGGTCGTACCCTCTAGGATATGGCGGCTGAAGTGGCTTTAGAGGGCAAGGCACTACCATCGTGTTTTCGATGAGGTAAGGGAGAAGCTCTGTGTAAGAGATGGGGATCGGATCAAATTGCGGTGGGGCACGGTCATTGTTTTTCCTTCTCTGATTTGGATTTGGCGGGTTTATTTGTGGCTGTTGGTATGGCGCTTATGGTGGTTGATATGGTGCCTGTAGTGGTGCAGGCGGTCGCATGACAGGTGGGCGGAAATGTGGTGGATGTGGTGTTTGAACGGCAGCCACATATGGATGTGGTGTATTATGATAGGTTGATGGAAAGGCGACCGGGGTGGGTGGCCTCGGCTGGTTTCTTCCCTGATTATGGGAGATTAGATTAGTCTCTCCCTCTCTTCTCTTTCCTTCCCCATGGGAGGGTCTTCTTGCTGCATTAACCCCAGCTGGGTCTCGAGCGATCTTCCCTGTCCGGAGGCCATTTTCTATTCTTTCTCCGATAGTGACGATATCGGAGAAATGGGATGAAATACTTCCGATCATCTTGTCATAGAATGGCGATTGGAGTGTGTCAATAAATGTCAAGATCACCTCTTTCTCAGACAAAGGTGGGTCTACTTGCGCTGCTACTTCACGCCACCGTTGGGCGTATTCCTTGAATGTCTCGTTGTCTTTCTTGGACATGTTCTGCAATTGTACTCTATCTGGCGCCATGTCCAAATTGTACTTATACTGCTGCATGAAAGCATCTGCCAGATCCTCCCAACAGCGTATACGAGAACGTTCAAGATGGTTATACCAGGTTAGAGGCGCTCCAGCCAAACTATCTTGAAAACAATGGATGAGCAGAGAGTCATTGGAGGCATGCGAAGCCATCTTCCGGTAGTACATGGTAAGATGGTTTTTCGGACATGTCAGCCCCCGATACTTATCAAATTCAGGCGTTTTGAATTTGGGTGGAATAACAACATCGGGAATTTGACAGAGTTGTGTAGCACTGCCTAATCCAAATCAATTCATTCCATCCATTTCCCTTAAACGCCTTTCTAAGAACTCTAATCTCCCTTCTTGGGTAGCAGCAGTGGCAGTACTTGGACCTGCAACGACATAGTGACTAGCACTCCTGACTGGTCGGTCAACATGTGCCGGGCTCTCATTCAGAATTGAGGCTTGGTGTCCCGCTGCGGCTTGGGCAGCTTGTGGTTGTTAAGCCTGTGTATGGATCGGAACCGTTTGAGGATTCTGGACAGGTGGGATGTTTGGTTGAGCCGCGTGAAGGATTGTTTCCTGATAATCCTGCCCCTCTTGGAGTGGCGGGAAATAACCCGGGGGTAATCCATACTGTGGGAAGGGTATGACATTCCCTTCTCCATCAACGAAAGTGTGTTGTTGAACTTGGGCAGGGTTCGACTTACCAAGGCGAACGGTAACAGCAGGCCCCGCATGGTTTGAGCTTGGTCCTTCAGCCTGACCTTGAGCGTATCGGGAAGTGGGAGGTTGCTGCCTAGTATTTTCAACTTCTGCTAAGGAATCCCTTTCTGCGATCCTCTTTTCGAACATTTTGGCCATTTCAGCCATTTGTTCTTTCAACTGATTGACCTCAGCTCTGAGGTTCTCATTCTCTTGCTCTATTTCGGCCATGAGCTTCTTTTTGAGCCTGGTCGCGTAGGGGTGCTTACCCGTAATGTCTAAAGAATCACGAAAAACGATTAGAAAAATATAGGGAACAGTTAAAGAAGATAAAAGAAAAATAAAAAATAAATGGGCATTCGCGGGATACGATTCCGAATTTGACACGTATTCCTTGACCTTTCCCCAGAACATCGTGTTCAAAAGTACTTAGTATAACAGTATATTGGAAATTAACATGAGACAACTGTGAAGGCACATTAATTCATCATTCCATTCATCTGTAAAGGTACAATGTTACTTGAAAGATACGGTTACAGTATTCAGCCATTCCTAGCTTGGGCAATCATGACTTTCATTTTGCAAAGTCTTTCTTGACAATAGTTCAAAAATGATGATATCTCCTTTGGGGTGGATAGGGGATTGACCATGCCTTCGGCCTGCTTCAACATTGAGGGAAAATCTTCCAAGATTCCATTGGATAGGTATGCCAACTTGGCGAAACGGTCCATCCATAAATGAATGACTTCATCCCGTTGAGCTAACTCAGTCCCCAAAACTCGTGTGGCTTCTTGGCAGTGGCGTTCAGCATCAAGGGCCTTCTTCTGTTCAGTATGTATTTTTTGCTCATAAGCTCTCATCGTTTCATCAAGCTGTTGCTCCAATTTGTGGACTTGGGTTTGTAGCATTTCTTTTTGCATCAAAGCCTCCTTTCCCTTCTCCTTGGATTGTACCAGCATGTCCTTTAAAATTTATTTTTCGGCCAATACAGCATCATCTTCATCTTCAGTTGCGAATTGGCCGCCCGAAGGCATTGATCTTATTTTATTCTGTAATTTTCGTCAATCTTTCTCTTTCTTCGCATTTCTTCCATAGCATGCCTTCCTTCGGAATTCTCTTTTCTATGGAGGGCGCACTCTTGTTGGTACTGTATTTGTATGTTGATGTAGGTTTTGATAATGACACAACAAATGGAGAAATATCAAGAACGTTACTATAATTGATATGGAACTTAAATTGGTTGATGTTTAATTTTGATGAACAATCAAGAACTTATGTTAAAGGCATTTAAGGATAAGTTAATCAAGTACAAATGATCAACAAATGTGCCAAGAATCAAAGGATTGGAGCCAAGACTCATCAAACATCAAAAAGGGTGAAACAAAGTGCCAAAATTCAAGTGTCAGGTGCTTGAATCGATTCACACAACAAAGCATAACCTCTTGAATCGATTCTTACATATAAAAAGGGCCAGGAACTGAATTCACAACGCATGAATCGATTCCCTTAATGGTTGAATCGATTCACACGGTTTTGCAAGTGCCCAGGATGTGTTTTTCAATGCATGAATCGATTCCTTCCTACCTTGAATCGATTCACACGTTTTAATTTGCCCAGTAACTTCATTTTTATGGTATGAATCGATTCTTTTCTCTAGTTTAATCATATGAATCGATTCTTGTTGCTGTCAGAGCATAAAGTCATGCGCAGAATGAATGTTTCCCTTCGGTTGAATCAATTTGGAAGACCCAAGGCAATGCTCCATGCTTTGTCCCTCTCCACATGCATATGTCTCATTGGAAATACATTCAAGACAAGCATGCCTAACAAGTTAAACCTCCAAGGAATTAAATATTGCAAAAGCTCATGCCATTGGGGTCTATAAATAGAGAAGAAGATGAAGACCAAACACACACCTTCAAGAGATGCATTTCCTCTGAATTTCTTCTTCATCTTATTCTACTTTCTCTCTATAATTTACATATTGGCATATCCTCTTAGTGAGTGACTTAAGAGTTAGAGGGAAGAATTTTTAAGTGAGCTAAAACTTGTATATCCTCTCCTTGAGAGTTAATTTGTGTGTGAGCTTTAAATTGTATATCCACTCTAGTGAGAGAGTTTACTTGTACACTTAAACACCAAACATCTTAGAAGCTTTGGGTTGGGTTTCAACCTTGTAATTGTGAGATTGAGAGATTGGGTGGGGTGCCCTTGTACTTGTGAGGATTGGACTCTTGAGTGTGGGACACTAGGAAGTTGCAATTGCTCAAAGTGTATCTCTAATCTACAATAGTGGAAATCCTCTAAGTGGGTTGCTTAGAGGCGAGACGTACACCGGCGTGGTGGAACTCGTTACATCGGTTTGCAAAGCTTCTCTTCCCTTAAACTCATTTATTTTGAGAACTTAACTTGCATGCTAAAACATCTTCATTAACTTGGTGTGGTTAAATCCTTGAATAAATTGTCTCAAATATTGTTGAACTTAAACATTGTATTTTTGAATTAAATAACCTTGTTAACAACTTGATAAATCTATTGGACATTATCTAGTTAATCTTAAATTGGAGTTAAGTGTTGAATACTAAGTATCTCAAGAATTGAATAAACCAATAGTGGGTCTTATTTGTTAAAATCAATTCTTGAACATAGCATCTTTAACTCAATACTTTAATATCATATGTGCTTCATAATTGTCTCATCTCTTGCATTACAATATTTGTGTATCACTAACCGTTTTAAAGGGGATTCCACGCGAAAATTTGAAATACTCAATTCACCCCCCCTCTTGAGTATCGAGGCCTTGGCTAACAGGTACTTCAGGAGATCTTCTTCCAGCTTTTGATTCCTTGCCTTCAGCTCTTCTATTTGGGCTTTTAGCGATATGGTAACCTTGTCTTCCACAATACACGGCGGAGGAACTGAGTCCATAAGTTAGTATGAAGGGCCCTTGAAAGGCAATTTCACAATGGAGACTCTGTTCACCACCCAATCTAAGTATTCAATTCTCACAGCATGGCTTCGCGCCCCCAGTTCTTTGCCCATCCTATGGACCTTCTTCCAGGCATTGGCTATGTCCCGAATAGTGGAGGTGTAATTCCCATTCGTATAGTACACAATGAAAGGAGTAAACAGTGCTTCATCTGGCGGCCCAAGAAGAGGATAAGCCAACTGCCGTTTAGCAATAACAGGATTATAATTGATGCAGCCTTGTGTCCCCATTAGAGGAACATTCGGATACCCTCCACAGCTGTAAATGATGGACTCAACTTCTAGCCATTGAGGACACCATCTCACCTTTTCTGCCGTAAGGCCCACAAGGTGATTAGCCCACTCGCGCCCATTCTTAGTTGTCAGCTGACACAATTTCAAATCAGAGATGGGACACTCGGTTTTGCACAGTTTATGAAAAGCGTGGGATATGAGCCACACATACAGAACAGGCAAACAGCAAATAATCCTCTTTCCTCCTTGGGTATGGCAAAAATCCAAGGTACAATAGACATTGGCCAATACCGCTGTGACGGGATTTTCCAGTCTGTGCTTGCGAGCTGTGAAGACACCTATGGCATCATAATCCACGTAGTTGTCTAAGTAAGGGAACAAGACAACTCCATAGATGGTGAGAGCCAAGGTATCCATGAAAGCTTCCCATTCTTCCCTCTCTGCCAGGACATGCATGTGTTTCTCCAGAAATTCCCTAGTAAATCCGGGAATCTGGTTTCTGTTCATTTGTACACCTTTTAACATTTCAGGATGGACCTTCAAAATACGAGCGACAGAAGTGACTGATGCATGATGGTCCAGATGGCGATAAGGAATCTGTCCTTCCATTGGCATCCCCAATATTTGTTCAAACTCCTCTATGGAGGGTGCCAGTTGAAAGTCTTGAAAAGTGAAATAGCGGAGAGGTGGGTCATAGAACTGAGCCAGAGCTGTGATGGCTTCTGTTTGGACGTCTACTTCCAAAATTTTCAAGATCTTCCCATACTTCCTTGCGAAAGTCATCTTTTGTGTCAAGCTCAGTTTCTTCCCCAGTGCTTGTAGACTGTCAGTATTGACCTTTCTAGCCTTGAGGTGCAATAACTTCTTTAATTCAGTCACCCCTATATCACAATTACTGTGTCCCATGTTAATTTCCATACTGGCTTAGAAATACCGACAAATTCGGAATCGTCCTCTGCGAACATCAAGACAAAGAATGGAATCAGTTATTATCAAGTCCTAAAGACCAATGTTCCTCCCAGGGATTTGATACAAATTAAAAAAGTGGGGGGAACATGGATTTTTAAAACTCACGTGAGCTCAAAAGTCATAGGCTTTCCAATCGTCAGTGCCACTTCAACCAGAGGGAAATGAAGTATAAATTTTTTTTTGCGGATTTTTCCTTTGACGATTAGGAGAACCTATGACTTCGGACTCAGAGATACATGACAAATAGAGGATCATCCGTTCACCCGAAGAATACTTGTGTGTTCCAAAGATTTTCCAAGACTAAGCGAATCTTTGGGTGATAGATAATCCCTTTTCGATAACAGGAAAGTGGAAATGACATAAGGTAAAGTAAAGTTCACCCTTTCGTGGCCTAAGTCAGGTTTTGTTGAAGGTTTTCTCTGGACCCTAGGGCTTGTCTAAAAGTGACTCTTCACACCGGGTGGTTTATACTAGACTTCTAGAAGGTCACCAGAGCCAAGATCCTACCCATGACAGGGACGCAACAGTGGGGAACCACTAGGTGCGTATGTCACAAGAGGTCGAACTCTAGTTGAGGTTCTCACGATCACCAGATAGGAAGTACATCCTATACGATTCCGTATACCAACCCCTCCTAACTTAAGTTTCATTTGGGGCCCGGGTATAGGGCGCCACTCATAAGTGTGTACGAGTAATTTGTGAGTGTAATGTGTGAAAGGGCATTCAATACCTTTTTACCTTATCCTATTCTGCACATAGAACAAACACACAACAAATATACAAAGTCATCTACCCTAGGGTTCAATAATTACAGGAAAGTAATATGGTCCTCTATCCTAGGGTTCAACAGACATGCAAAACAATAGACAATGAAACAGATAACAAGATACAATTAAAACAAAAACAAACATTCACAACAAATTACAAAAAAAAAATAAACAAGGAGAAGAAATCCTATTTAACAAAGGCTATATATAAAAATACGCTTTCAACCAAACTGGCCTGACTCTCTTAAGTGTCCCCAGTGGAGTCGCCATCTGTCGCAACCTGAATCGCGACGGCGCGGCGAAGAGAGAGAAACTCAGGAAATAAAACAGGGAGTCGCCACCAACGTTTTTATCCATAGGAAAAACATTGGAAAAAAAAACTGAGTTCAGTAAAGCACTGGTTAAAAAAAAAATCGAAATCCAAGTTCGGGAGTCGATTACGAGTAGGGAAGGTATTAGCATCCTACATCGCCTGTTAAAACAGTACCAAGATCGAAAGCACAATATAGATAGCCTTAAATAAAAACATGGTTTCTGTTGGCCCGTCGGTTGTAACCGGGCTTTGTGAATTGGCAAGCGCACCAATCGTTTGTAGTTTTCGAAATTTAGATATCGTTCCACTGGGATTGAAAGTCCAATAACAACAGTAATCTTCTACTTACTATGGTAAATATGAAGGAAATTATGAACAAAAGAATGATTTATGTACAGTTTATACAATATTCACAAGATAGCATGGTTGAGTGATTCATAGGATAAAAAGAAAATAAAATCTATCTAAAAAGTTGAGTTGCAATCTAGAATAGGTAAGATACTTGAGATAAACACAAATAAACAAATTATGTTGGAAATTGGATCCCTAATCTAGAATAACAATGAGGAACTCAAGACATGCATGTTTAATCATCAAGTTTCATGTCATTGCAGCTTAAAATCATTATAACCGATCCCTCGTGATATAAATTCTAAGAATTCACCGTAAAGTCCGATCCCTCGTGAGCTTTCTCAGTAAAAACTTGCATTAAGACCTGGCCTTATGGCAACAATGGTTAACAACCCCTATAGAATTGAGATACCAAGGGTATTCCAACTTTTTACTTTCGTCAAAACAAGTTTCAATACGGCATAAATAATCATTCTCCCGTTTGACATTTACACTAATAAAACCAGTTTCGATACACATGAAAATCATTCTCCCGTTTGACGTTCATATTAATAAAAGGTTGAAATACTAACATGGACTTGAATCATAAACATGCAGAGGTCGAATTCACAACATTATACTCAATAGATTAGTTCACCAATTCCAACATAAACAGATTAGTTACACATGGTAAAGGTAAAAACAACACTTACAGAGTTTGACATTACGAAGAAGACGATGGAAACTTCACGATACAACGATCACAATACACCGAAACACACTCAAGTATCTAGAAAACTACTCTAGAACTACAACTCACAAAAGAAGTACTCAAAGTCGAGCACAAGAGAGAAGAGAAGAGAAGTGTATGGAATGGGACGCTATGAATGGTGTTGGATGGCCCTATTTATAGGGCTGAGCAAGGGTGCTGACGCTACGCGTCCCTGTGACGCTACGCGTCAGATCCCTGACTCAGCCTCCATTAAACACTTGATAATGGCCACTTTCAATAATTAATCTTGATCATGCCTGGCCACTTGGACATGTTTCCACGAGTTTTGGCCAGTTATGCTGATTGGGGTGGCCCTTGGGCTGAGTGGAGTGCCCATTATTGGGTCCAAGTGGGGTGGTTGGCCAAAAGTAGGAGTGGAGACAACGCAGCACTGACGCTACGCGTGGCTTTGATGCGTAGCGTCAGCATCAAAAGTAGCTCTTGATGCTACGCGTGGGGTGAGGCTACGCGTCAGATCTCCAGTGTAATTTTCTCTTGATTTCTTAACTTTTTCACTGCAAAACTAGAGAAAATTGATCAAGGGCAGATTATTTCCAACAACACTCATTTATTGAATTTAAATCCTATTTTTCTAACAAATTAAACTAATTTTTATAATTTTTATGAAATTTTTATTTAAGCTTTTATTGAAAATTTGAGGACTAACAAATACCCCCAACTTGAGACATTGCTCGTCCTCGAGCAAGAGAGAAAAATAAGAAAATAAAAATTTGAAATCGAATTTTTAAGTTAGTCCGAAAATTTACCACAAAAAATAATTACACAATTTCAACTATTTTGTAATAATCAAAAACTGATATCAAATATAACAAAGGTTTAATGATAAAATTACTTACAATATTCTATTAACAACCAAGCAGAATTTCAGGCTTACCTCACAAGTGTTTATCTCTATGCAATTGGTAACCTGTTTCACTCAATCAATCATAAAATCAAACGAATTTAACTTTGTTTGTCATCTAATCAATGGTTATTTATACAGAGTTAATTCGGAAATCACAAGGTCTTTTCACGGGTTGTAATGAGGCTTGGTTTACAAGAATCAATGGTTTTTCTTGGAATTCAAAAACCTGAAATCATAAAAGAGCATTTTACAATCCTTAGGCTTTCTCTTGATCCAAACTCTCATTTATTTTTTATTGATGAAAAATAAATACCCCCAACTTGATTCTTTTCATTATTTTTGATTTTTCTTTTCCATATTTTCTTTTTGAAAAGAATCAAGTTGCTTATTTTCACTCCCCATTTTTGTGAGAACACTCAAAATATTTTTCATTTATTTCAACTGCTCTTTTAATCAATCAAGTATAGGGAATGGTAAAAACAAATTTAGGCTATAAGGGTACCAAAGAATTTTATTTTAGGCTCAAATGGGCTTGCAAAGGATAAAAGACTTTTTACCAAGGTAAGCTGTTTGGCCCAAGGTTTCGTTTCACCAATAAATGTGCCTTGATCATTTTCCCGAATTCTCTGTACAACAACACACATCAGAGATTAAAGCAAAATCAATTCGAATCGAAAATATGTCGATTAAAACCCTCAAGTGTGTAAAAAGGATCTCTCAACTCACCGGGTTATTTGAAATTTGCTTGATGGTTAATAAACTTATTGTAATTAAATTTATCAAAATTCCTAAGTTATAAAGAATCAAAAATTGATTTTAACAAAATTGGTTTTATTGTGTAAAAACTCTAAGTGTATAAATTAATTTACTAACGAAAATCTGATTCATTTATTTTTTTTTTTAAAAAAGAAGAGTTATTTCTCGAAAGAAAATTGAGCAAAAACAAATAAACACACCACACAATGATAAAATGCCATAATATAAAATGTAAATATAAATGTAAATGTAAATCCAAATATAACTAAAAATAAATGTACTCAAAATAAATGAAGATGGCATCCTCAATCCTCCATCTGATCATCATCATCCTCCTCCTCCTCCTCCTCATCATCTCCATCAGAGTCATGATGTGCACTAGAAGATCCACCAGTCTCAGGGTAGGTGGGTAAATCTCCAGGCCAAGCTACATGTGCTGCAAACTCGGCTGGGGTGACATAAGGTGCTCCCTCTCCCTGCAACCTGTACTGATAGAATTCATCGTGAAGATGAATATAAGCTCTGTGAGTGGCAGCCATCATCTGCATCATATGCTGATGCTCAAGTGTCATCCGGGCAAAGCCCTGTGTAACAGCATCAGTAGATGGAGGCTGCACTGGTGGTCTCCTCCTCCGAGGTCGGGGCTGAGCCTCCTGCTCTAGTGGTGGAAGCTCGCACTGCTGCACAAAATAATCTCTGTTTACTAGAACTTTAGGGACTTTCCCTGAAGAACTAGTAAACTCAGGTGAAGGTACAATGACTCCCTGCCTCCTCAGTAAGGCAGATATGATGAGAGGAAAGGGTATGGGGCGATTCACTTTATACCCAAGGGCATAAAAGTGAATCTGCTCGGAGATAAGCTCTGCGATATCAATGGTGTGGCCCTGGAGGATAGAATAAAGGAGGCAACAACGCTCCACTGGAAGGGAAGAAAGATGGGTGACAGGAGTGATATTATGGAGCATGAGGTGGGACCACGCCTGGGCTATGGGGGTAAGCTGGGTCTTGAGGAGGTTAGATGGACTCCTTCCAACCCTACTCAGGTTGAAAAAGATTCCATCCTTGCTCAGAAAATGAGCAACCTCCTCGAGGGAGTATCCTAACTCTCCCTCAGCAAGAATCTTGTTTCTGTTTTCCTTCCAGAAACAAGTGTCATCCTCGGGAGTAGGCTCCCAAGGGTTACCCAATAGGGTACTGATGGTGTCCCGGTCATAAGAGATATGCCGGCCTCTAACCCAACTCGTCCGCTGCTGCCCAAGATTTGATGCGTCTTGGCGGGTCCTATAAGCATTTGCGTAAAACTCCATTACTAAGATGGGGTCCCCCTCAGTAGGTAGGGAGAATAGAGGTCCCCATCTCCTCTGCTGTACTCTATCCTGCAGCTCGGGATAGTCTCCTGCACTCAGATCAAGGACCCTCTCCCAGATCAGTCTCTGACCCTTGATCTGATGAAATCTCGCCCACTTCGCATCAGTGCGAAATCTATTAGGATCCCTTGGTCCCAATACCTCCTGTCTCTGAGAATCCGGATCCTCAGAAGTGGTGTCAGTGTCTGTGGACTTCCTCTGTCTTTTAGAGGGACCGCCTGTGGGAATGGATTTCTTAGGTGCCATCTGCAAAAAGTAAAAAAAAATTAAAATTAAACACACTAAATAAATCACACACAAGCAAACAATTATTTGTAAAATATTTTTGGGTTTTCTAAAATTTTTCATAAATAAAAATGCAATACAACGACATATTTTTGAATTTTTAATATTTAAAGAAATTAACATACATAAATTCAAATAATATACAAAACAAAATACAATTTATTCAAAATTCATACAAAGTTGCAAGGAAGTATAAATATAAACTAAGAAAATTTATTAATTTCAAAAGAAAACAGCAAACAGCAAACAAACAGCAAGATTTAAAAACAGAGGCTGACGCTACGCGTGGTGTGACGCTACGCATCAGCCTGTCTGCCCACGCTACGCGTCAGTGGGACGCTACGCGTGGGCTTACAGTTCATCCTCACGCTACGCGTCAGTGGGACGCTACGCGTGGGATGCGCAGTTTTGAAAAAAATAACAGGGGTTGCACAGCAGCAACCCCTTTCCAAACCACATTATATCCATTCATTTTCTAATTCCTAACAGCAATCAATCCCAATGGTTTTCTAATCCTAATCCTAACCACATTTATTTCTACAAATTGAAAATTAAAACAAAAAGCTAAAGAGAAGGGATTAGAATACTTACTTGTGATTCCTTGAGCAGTAGGATTGAAGAGGTTTGGAAGAGAGAAAAAGGGAGTTTGTGAAGTTTAGGGTTTTGAAAGAGAACTAAAGTGAAGCAGAGAGGGAATTTTAGGTTTAAAAACCTAAGATGGGCCTCTCTGGTTCAGTTTTAAAAACTGAACGTGGGCTCTGACGCTACGCGTGTATGAGACGCTACGCATCAGAACCAAAATTCAGAGTCCACGCTACGCGTCAAGGGGGCGCTACGCGTGGGCTTCTGTTTTTGATTTTCCAAAATTTTGATTTTAAAACCTTTTTCAGTTTAAAACCCCTTTTCTTTTAAACAAGTTAAAAATTGTTTTGTGGTTTTTTTTTTTTATGTAAAACCACTTTAAAAACAAAAAGAAAAGAATGGGTTGCCTCCCATTGAGCGCTAGGTTTAATGTCCCCAGCCAGACATTACCTCTGATTAATCAGGTGGTTTGCCAATATTCTTTGAGGAATCACCTGTCTTTTTCTTCCTTCTTCTTCTTTTCCGATGCCTAATTACCTGTTTTTCATCTTTCAAAGCATCGGTTAATTTAAAACAATTTAATTGATTGGGAAGAGATATACCTGGTTCGGTCGAAAGGTAAACCTTTGCCTCATTACTTATCCTGAGGTGTTCATGAGCACTGAAGCTTACCTCTTCTTCATAAACTTTGACTGCAACCATACTTTGATCAACATCCACTTTGATTTTTGCAGTCTTCATGAAAGGTCTTCCTAGGATCAGGGGGATCTCAGTATCCTCCTTCATATCCAGTACCATAAAGTCAACTTTGAAGTGGTACTTGTCAACCTTTACTAACACATCTTCCACAATCCCAACAGGCTTTTTGACAGAGCGATCCGCAAACTGTAATTCTGTCTTTGCTTCTTTTAGCTCATATTCACCAATGCGTTTTATTAAATCTAGAGGTATCAAGTTGATGTTAGCCCCTAAATCTAATAACGCATTCCTGATGTTGATGTTTCCGATTGTTACAGGAATGGTGAAACTCCCCGGATCTTTACATTTTTTTGGGGTTATACAGTTTGTTTCTTGCTCTGTATCTCTTTGCACATTTTTTTCTTTTTCATTTTTTTCATTTTTTTCTATTTTTTCACTTTCTTTTTCTTCTTCTTCTTTCTTTTTCTCACTCTTTTCTTTACAATCAATTTTTACAACATCAATAGAAACAGCATTACATTGTTCCTTAGGGTTTTGAGTGTTTGCAGAAAACCCAGAACTCTTCAATTCGGCTATTTCTTTTGCGAGCTGACCCATTTGTATGTCTGATGCTTTTCGGGCAGCTTCATTTATCTCTACAAACTGCAATAACTGTTGAATAGCTTCCTCTATTCTTGTCAACCTTGCATTGTCAGTTTGTTGTTGCTTGAATTGATTGTTAGGAGGTCTGTTGGAAGGTCCAGCATCTTGTCTCCAGCCAATATTCTGATTTTGCCAACCCTGCAGGTAATTGTTAGGAAAAGAATTTCCATGATTAAAAGGATAATTACCTAAGGGTGCTCTTTGATGGTTTATGAAATTGGCTTGCTCTTGCTCATTTCCACAGTATCCACATGGTTGTTCTCCCATGCAGTGCGTACATGCTTTAAGTTGAGCAGGGGGTGGTGATGCTACTTGAGCAATTTGGAGTTTTTCCAATTGCTTGCTCATAACTTCAATTTGTTGAGTCAGTAATTTTTGCTGAGCCAACACTGCATCATTCACTCCCAATTCGAGCATTCCTGGCTTCCTTTGCATATTACCTCTTTCATGCTTTGCTTGTCGGTCACTAATAGCCATTGATTCCAATATTTCTATGGCTTCTTCCACAGTCTTGTTCATTAAAGAACCACCTGCACAAGCATCTAACATCATCTTGAACTGAGGCAATAAACCATGGTAAACGATTCTTACCTTCTCGGCATCGTTCAGGTTGTGGTTTGGGCATTTTCTCAAGAGTGCCTTGAATCGTTCCCATGTTTCTCCTAATGATTCATCATTATTTTGGGAAAAAGAGTGTATGGCTGTCATTGCTTCAAAATATTTTGAAGGAGAATAAAATCTTTCCAAAAATTTTCTTTCAACATCAGACCAGTTTGCAAAACTACCCGGTGGACAAGATTTAAACCATTCTTTTGCTTTCCCAATCAATGAAAAAGGAAAGAGTCTCATGTAAACAGACTCTTCTTGATTGGGTTCAAAACCAATTGTGCTGCATAACTCATAAAAAACAGTTAAATGTTCATATGGTTCTTCATGATTTAAACCAGCAAATTGGTTGTTTTGAATAATATTTAAAGTGGCAGGTTTAATTTCCACTGGTAAAACTGGTCCTTGAAACATTCCCGAAACTCGGGGTGGACCATTTATAGCAGCAAACTGTCCCAATGTTCTCCTTTCAGCAGCCATATTTGAATTTTCAAAAATTTTTGAAGTAGAAGAAGAATTAGTTTGTGTTTTAGATTTCAAAGACTTGATTTTCTTTACAAACCTTTCTATCTTAGGATCAAAATAAATTTTTCCTGTGGTAGATCGAGTTTGCATACACAAACTAAACAAAGAAAGTTAGTGTAATAATGATAAAAAAAATAAAAATTATCTAAGGTAAAAAAAAATATTTACCACGGTAATTAAAATTTTACTGTTTTACTGAAACAATTCAATCCCCGGCAACGGCGCCAGAAAACTTGTTGGCCCGTCGGTTGTAACCGGGCTTTGTGAATTGGCAAGCGCACCAATCGTTTGTAGTTTTCGAAATTTCGATATCGTTCCACTGGGATTGAAAGTCCAATAACAACAGTAATCTTCTACTTACTATGGTAAATATGAAGGAAATTATGAACAAAAGAATGATTTATGTACAGTTTATACAATATTCACAAGATAGCATGGTTGAGTGATTCATAGGATAAAAAGAAAATAAAATCTATCTAAAAAGTTGAGTTGCAATCTAGAATAGGTAAGATACTTGAGATAAACACAAATAAACAAATTATGTTGGAAATTGGATCCCTAATCTAGAATAACAATGAGGAACTCAAGACATGCATGTTTAATCATCAAGTTTCATGTCATTGCAGCTTAAAATCATTATAACCGATCCCTCGTGATATAAATTCTAAGAATTCACCGTAAAGTCCGATCCCTCGTGAGCTTTCTCAGTAAAAACTTGCATTAAGACCTGGCCTTATGGCAACAATGGTTAACAACCCCTATAGAATTGAGATACCAAGGGTATTCCAACTTTTTACTTTCGTCAAAACAAGTTTCAATACGGCATAAATAATCATTCTCCCGTTTGACATTTACACTAATAAAACCAGTTTCGATACACATGAAAATCATTCTCCCGTTTGACGTTCATATTAATAAAAGGTTGAAATACTAACATGGACTTGAATCATAAACATGCAGAGGTCGAATTCACAACATTATACTCAATAGATTAGTTCACCAATTCCAACATAAACAGATTAGTTACACATGGTAAAGGTAAAAACAACACTTACAGAGTTTGACATTACGAAGAAGACGATGGAAACTTCACGATACAACGATCACAATACACCGAAACACACTCAAGTATCTAGAAAACTACTCTAGAACTACAACTCACAAAAGAAGTACTCAAAGTCGAGCACAAGAGAGAAGAGAAGAGAAGTGTATGGAATGGGACGCTATGAATGGTGTTGGATGGCCCTATTTATAGGGCTGAGCAAGGGTGCTGACGCTACGCGTCCCTGTGACGCTACGCGTCAGATCCCTGACTCAGCCTCCATTAAACACTTGATAATGGCCACTTTCAATAATTAATCTTGATCATGCCTGGCCACTTGGACATGTTTCCACGAGTTTTGGCCAGTTATGCTGATTGGGGTGGCCCTTGGGCTGAGTGGAGTGCCCATTATTGGGTCCAAGTGGGGTGGTTGGCCAAAAGTAGGAGTGGAGACAACGCAGCACTGACGCTACGCGTGGCTTTGATGCGTAGTGTCAGCATCAAAAGTAGCTCTTGATGCTACGCGTGGGGTGAGGCTACGCGTCAGATCTCCAGTGTAATTTTCTCTTGATTTCTTAACTTTTTCACTGCAAAACTAGAGAAAATTGATCAAGGGCAGATTATTTCCAACAACACTCATTTATTGAATTTAAATCCTATTTTTCTAACAAATTAAACTAATTTTTATAATTTTTATGAAATTTTTATTTAAGCTTTTATTGAAAATTTGAGGACTAACAGTTTCTTTCCCCTTTTTTTATTTTTTTGAAAATGAGAGAACGGAGTAAGAGAACTGTACCAACATAGAATGTCGAAGCGAGGTCAATGGGACGTTTCATCCGAATTAAACTCGACTTCGATATGAGACAGAGGGGGTGAGAGAATGCCACTAAGACGTCACGTCTAAATTAAACATCCTCGGGTAAAAAGGATATGGATAGGAAAGAGATAAGCGGGACGTCTTGTCCTAAGTATCCCTTCCCTATTAATTATAACGAGGTTTGAACAAAAACTAGGGGAAATCAACAAGACGTCACGTCTAAATTGATTTTCACGGAAACGACAAAAAGGAACATCACGAAAGAAACGCAAAAAGCGGGGAAATAAATCAGTAAGAGGGAATAAGGAAGATGGGCCCGACAGGAGTTAAAGTCCTGTTCCTACGTATTCTTGAATTATCAAGAAATCAGGGTTACGTAGTTCTGAGTGTTGTTCTTTTAGGAAAAGACTCGGGAGATGATGATGGATGTCATTGAGGTGGGGAGCTCGTACAAGGCGAAGTTCTTCGCACGTGTACGAATCCTAAAGAGGTTGTGTAGACGGGAGTGCTCCCGTACGACACCGTTTTTTTTTTAAAAAAGAGATTTTCAAACTAGAAAATATAACATGTGCAAAATTTATTACTTATTATTTATTATTATATGTATTTCTTAAAGGAAAAGGGGCAAAAATATTAACAGTTTAAACTATGCCACACAGACAAACATAACAAATAAACAGCAAACTGACAGGAAAATAAATGACTGAAAACAAGAGAAATAAGGAACAGAATGGAACCGGTGTGGTGGGCTCAGGACCGATGTGGGAGTCAAGTGCAGCGACGGTGTCAAACCGGTTCTGGACTTACACGCTGACAGAAGCAATGGACCGGTATTGGGCTCAAATCCTGAAAATTGAAGGATGCGACCCGTGTTGTTGGAGGTTGATCCGAAGTGAGTAAATGACTGGATGCTGTTGAGAAGTAATGAAGACTGACAAGGTAATGTGGTGTGGGAATTGGGACGGTGTTGGTTCTGTGCGAGGACGGTGTGCGTTCGGGGTAGGGACGGTGAAGGAGCAGTGGCTTTGAGTATTGGAAAAACTTCAAGCTTTTTAAAGCTAAGGGGTCTTTTGTGGTGACTAAGATAGGTCACTGGTTTCAAGTGGGGAGGTCAGTTGAGGATCTTGAGGAATCGGAGAGAATTTGAAGAGAGTCATCTTGCATAGAGAGGGAGTCCAAAATAGCCAACCCCTTGAGCTTCCTTGGTTGGGGCATTTATAGGGCTTTGAGGTCATGGGCTGAGGGTTTGGGACAACCAGAATTCCCACTCACCCATACGTGTAGTGGTGTGCAACCCTGGCCACTATCCGTTCGTGGGGAGCAGGGTTTCAGTGGGGTATTTTTTAATTGTCCACTTCCGCCTCCCTGTCTGCCATTTTTAGGGAGTGCGATTCCAGGTCATCACGCATAAACTTCCGACCTCGTCTTTCCGTTGTCAAGTTTGTAACATCGGTCAGCAAAACACCGGTTGGGACGGAGTCCCCACTGATCCGATGTGGCCTCTTAAGAACCTGGACCTGTGTCTTCACACCGGTTGAGCCTCTTCAAGGTAGTATCACAGGGGCGGTGTTCTTCCTCCTAGTCCGGATCTACTGCCAGTTCGGTGTGCATGTTTCGATCTGAGATCCCTTGATTTTTACTTGGGCCGGACTGACCTGTTACTTCGTTGTCAGGTGTACGACATCGGTGGTCCGGTGTTACCACTTTTAGGACCTTGGTCCGGTGTTGTTTCAATTTAGGCCGGACCGAAAGAGGTGTTCACACTCTTTCAAGTGTAGATTTGACTTAACTTTTTCCAATTATTGATCTTTCCCAATGCTAAGAGAACTAACGAAATTCTTATACGAAAAGGGTAGAGACACTTAACAAAATTGTCGCAATATCTTCATCTTCAATCTTGACTTCAATATCTCGATGTTCCATCAAGATTATTAAACTCATCCAGATGACTTTTCAAAGATTCACATTCCATCATCCAGAGACCAAACAAACTTCATTTCAAAAGTAGCTTGTTGCAAATTGACTTAGCCATAAACAATTTTTTTAATTTCAACCATGTGCCAAGAATTGTCTATTCTTCAGCAACATCATAAACAATTTCATTAAAGAGAGATAACAGAATCAACAAATGAGCTTTCTCCTCTTGTTCTATAAGATCTTTTTTATGACATCCATATGTTTCAACAATCAAGGGGTGTCTAAACTATTTGCTCCTTCAATAGAGCACACATCTTAATATGTCAAATATTAAAACTATTTTCTTCATTGAACTTATCAATCTTGATGTTATTCATCGTCTCCTTGGATAGACCCACACATAAATACCTAACTCTTAATGGCTTTTAATACCAATTTGTTGGTAAAATGGTGAGAAAATCTAATTCTTGTAGAAAATATAAAACCAGTAATAAGAAAAAAGAAGAAAATTATACAACACAAATACAAGAATAACTAAAAGGAAGAGAGAAAGAGATACAAGATTAACATGGTTCACCTCAAGATTTCAAGGGCTAAATCTATGGACAACAACAAACTCTACTAAGATAGTGAAAAAATAAATTACAGAGGGATTACAACTTCTACGCTCAAATAATATATCTAAGATCTCACTCACGCAACTTCAGACACCCCGCTTCAAACTTTAGACACCCCGTTTCAAACTTCAAACACATTTTTAAAACTCTCTCATAGCTATATATAAAAGCTTTATACACTCTCTCTTACCTTTACAGCTTTACAGCTAGCTATACACACTCCTCAAAGATTGTTCAAAAGATTACACCTAAAGGAGCTATGATGAGTTTTATTTATAGAATCTCTCAAAAACAAAAGTTAATAACTTCATACCAAAAAGTTGTTACACTGAAAACAGAATCTATTATACTTTAAAACAACACCAAACCATGTAGAGGTTCAAGACATTTAATCTACACTAAACATAGACATTGTGTCCTTATGTAATTAAATATATTTAATAATATATTAAAAATATTATATAATATATTTAATATGTTTCTTGTAAATATACTTAAATTAATTATTATATATTATTTATTAATACACTTAATAAATTTTCTATAAATATATCTTAAAATATTAAAGATCATATACTATCAATTCATATATAACAATATATTTAAGATATTTTATAATATATTTAATAAATTTGTAAATATATTTAATTAAATATTATGTATATTATTAATTGATATATTTTAAAAATTATTTTTTATTATATTTAAAAATATTAAATATTATATATTACTAATACATTTATTATATTTAATAAATATATTTACAAAAAATATATTTTAAATTATATAAATTATATTATAATGTATTTGATATTAAATATTTAAGAATATATTAAACATTTATGTTAAATGTGATAATATATATATATATATATATATATATATATATATATATATATATATATATATATACAAGTTGTATAAAGACTTTTAGGCTTTTTCTAACTCAAAAAACGGGAGAATTTAGTTTTTCTTTAACGATAAAGAGAAAAGTTCAAAAGAGCTGCAAAGGTAGGAGGGGTCTGAATCAATGACAATTCCTTCGTAGACATATCAAAGGCATGAAGTAGTCTGTCAACGACTTTTGGAACATGAGCCATTAATATGATGGAAACCACAGCTGTATGTATCAGCCAAAGGAAGTGTTATTCAAGGTTCCGTCATAGTACGTAGTTCCTTAGAAATAACCTGAAATTGAACATATGCTGTGTGTAAAATATTATAGCAAAATGCCAGTTCCAGACAAGTAATAATGAACCTTATACTATTCTTCAGCTGCAGGGTTAATAAAACAATACTCATTCACATAATTGTACAGAAAAATCGAAGGATGAAAAAGAGGAGAAAAGAAAAGCCTATGAGCGAGGTTGTATTTGAAGTTGTTACCAAGGACACTTTTTTAATTCATGTTGTAAGAGATAAGTTACTTTTCAACTTAATTTATCGGTCATTATCGCATAGTTGAAACCAGCTAGTTTACACTTTACCCGATCCGAATGTGGTCAACTTTGCTTTATTGTGATGCATGCAATCCATATATTTCGCCACTTTCTCGTTACTCATCTAAACTTCTAATAAGGACATATTTAGTTCCACATGGGTTTGCCTAGCAAAATGCTATTTCCAATAGCATTACTAACGTTATTAACCATTAAATAACTATTTTTATAAATGTATTTTCATAATGATGCTAAATAAACCTATAAGAGACACTAAATGTCACTTAAATAACTCAATTATTTAAATGGAGTTTAACAATCAACATTGTTGAATAAAAAAAATCTGATTTTAACCAACTTTAGGGTTCATTTGATTCCCCGTTGACTTGGTTAAATCTCAGTTTGACTAACTCAAAAAAAAGATAGAGTTTTGACTATCTCAAACAGTGTGAATGGTCAATATTAACTTTTAAATTTTTTTATTTTCATAACTTTATTTCCACGTTGCAAACCAAATAGACATTTAATAGGTTAATCTCAAAACCAAGACACTTGGAAAAAAATTAAGACCAGATGAAAATTAATTATCTTTAAAATAGGATTAGGAGAAAGTGTTGTGATATTGTTATTTAATAAATATTAATAACAAAATAAATATCTTAAAAATTCAAAAAAAAATATATAGATTAAAATTTTTATAATAATAAATTAAATTTTTATGTGTAAAAATTAATTAATTTATTTGATAATTAGTTATTTCTATCTATATTATTTTTCATTTAAATCTTTCTTTTCTAATGCTATCAATTCAGATTACATTATTTTGTATCTTATTTTTCACTTAATTTCTTCCTTTCTTATTTTTTCATTTTATATTTATTTTATTTCACTTATTAATTTTGTGCTAAATCAATCAAACATATTTTTTCTTTTAGAAAAATAGTTTAGACAAATTAAATCCGAGACTCACAAATATTAGGGCTTCCATCAGCCGAACATGTTAACACCATATTTAAATTACGTTTTCATCCATTTAAAGTGAGTGTACATGTAAATGGAAATTTGCTTCTGAACCAGCACAAAACCAACATTTTAAATAAATAAATAATCAATCAAATAATCTCCATTAAGTAAACCATGTCGTGCTATGCACTATGCAGTGAACCAACCCTTTACCAATCATCTCCAAATCAGGAGGCGGTAACAAAGATGAAAGCAAATTTGCAAAATGAAAGGAAAACAATGTAATTTCAGAGAACCATAAGCTGTGGATAACCCAATGGTGGGTGAGGAGATAACGGTGACAAAGGTGGCACAGTGAAAGCCCCCTTCACATCACTGTCCCAGAATCCTAACCAACTAGACGGCGTTAACGGAATATCCTTAACAAAGCTAACGTCACATTCCACCGTCTTATTCCTCTTCACCTCTTCCTCCTCCGCCTCCTCTTCCCGGCGCCGCTTTCGTTCTAGGGCGGCGCCGGCTTCGAGAGGGAAGTTAAGGATAGCTTTCGAGCCGCGAAGTTTAAATGCGGCTCGATCGTAGGCTTTGGCAGCTTCAATAGCCGTCTCGAATGTTCCGAGCCACAATCTCGAGCCGCGCTTGTTCGGGTCACGAATCTCCGCAGCGTACTTCCCCCACGGTCTCTGTCGCACTCCTCTGTAGTGCTTCTTGGATTCCGAAACCTCGGGTTCTCCGAATTGGATCCACTCTGTCTTCCTCGGGAGAGAGATTTGCAACGACGGTTTTCGATTCGGTTGAGGTTTACCAAAACTTTGTGTATTTGAGAAAGTGTGGTTTGACTTGGATGGGAATTGATTATCGAAATCGAAGAGATCGGTGAAGTATTGGTCCAGTGAATCGGAGCTTGAGGATTGGGAAGATTGAGGGGAGGTTGGAGAGAGTTCGCCTAGAAGATGCAATTTTATGCGTTTGAGGGCAGAAACTTCTGCAGCGTTTGCCATTGATAACAAGAAGAAGAAGAAGAAGTTGAAATTTGAATTGTTCAGAAGATGAAGCTGAGAGGGTGAGTTGAGTGGATAAGAGAGTGGAAAAAGAATATATATATACAGTTAAAAGGTTTTAATTTTCAACGGAGGTGCGTGCAATGATTGAATCACGAACCATCCTCTTACCTTCTTAACAATGTTCGGAAAACCCGAATAATGGTCGGGTTCAACTTTTTTTTTTTTTTTACGGATTACTCATTGGTTGCAAAACGGGATTGAATTACTTGGTCCGACAAATTATACAATGAATAAATTATTATTATCAATTTAATTATAATTTAATTTTTGATTTACCCACGGTTTATTTAAATTAATATTTTTACCCATTCATTAACCCATGCAATTTTAACCGTTAGATTATTACCCTTTTTTAGAGTTGGGCTCTTGCTCGTTAGATATAAGACCCGGTCTGAAAATTTGAACATGTTTTATTATCTATGCCCGACACAAATTGGTCAGATTGTGCCGGGTCGTCTATTTTGTCCATGTCAACGACATCTTTGACTTTTGAGCCATTACTCATTCTTCCTCTTCCCTTCTGGCTTCTGTTGTCGTTATTAAAGTGTGTTTCTTCTTATTAGTAGTGTTAGAAAATCCAAGTTAAACTAAATAAAAAAACTATATATATATAGACACACATACTTTATTAATCGTGAAATGTTCTTTTCTTTTAATTCTCGGAGTATCCGAGTATACGTATTGTGCGTAAGACTTTCAGCTATATACTAATATACTACTGTTACTGAAAATATTATATAGTTAAAATCAATATCAAATTATATTAAAATGTATTCCTTTCTTGCTTTCTTGTTTTTCTTCGCTATGTTATTTTGGTCTTCTTACATCGGTGATGGATCCCTAATGTTTGGCTTTATCCGTGTATTTTATGGATTATGATATAGAATAGAATGGGAGAAATAGTCTCATATTATTGTTTTTTAGACGCTTTGGACCCAGTCATTTTGTTATAAATGTTAGATTAATTGAATAGTGTGGACCTCATGGTAAGTAAGATACGAAATGTTTTTCAAGGTGACAACACGGAGAAATATGAAATCGTCATGTCATGCTTAAGGGTAGGACATGAAGAGATTTTCAGCCATTTTTGTTACTTGGTTGCATGATAAATTATATTTTTAAGTTGGTAAAATAAGTTAAATTGATAAATACGGTACGATTATACATATATAAACAATTTTATTAATTTGTATAAAGAAATTTCCCTACACAACCAAATATTTCTTTTTTTTCCAAAATTTCATTAATAACTAGAGCTCAGAAAAGGCCTAGAACAAATATAACATTTAAGCAAAAAGCAAGAAGGCTTGTAGCAATGCAAAAGATAAACATTGAAGAACAAAACACAACAGAGCCCAAAGAAAATAAGACATTACAACTCAAATCAAAGTCTTTCAATACAAGTGAATATCAAGAGCTTCAACTTCAACTCATGTTACGGTGTTGGTCAATCAAGATCAATAATCGCTGCAATGCAAGGAGGAGCTGATGAGGTCCATGAGGAAGCATACCCTGAGCGTGAAGTTTTGCAACCGCATGAGTGAGAGAGTTGGATTGACAATTGACCTAAAGAAATCCCTTATGTGTGAAATTTCTAAAGATGGATTGAATATCTAAAACAATAGGTAGAATCTCTCTAATTTGTTCTTCTCCCATACAACTTTCAATTAAGCTTAAAGAATCTGACTCCAGCAGTATTTTTTGGATTCCAAGATTTGAAGCTAAGACAATTCCCTTTTTTATTGCAAGAGCTTCAGCTTGAAGAGCAGAGTTAACAGGGGATGATTTGGCTAAGCCGACAACAAGAAATCTATTATGGTCTCTAATCACTACTGCTAGGGAGGTGATAACATGAAAAGGCTTATTTATTTAGGTTATTTTCTATTGTATTTTCTTAATTGATAGCATTTAATTATTAATTTAGAAGTAGAAACAACAAATATTCAGTAAGTTGAGGAAATTACTTAATTTATAAATTAATTGCATTTTTAGTATTAATTATATGATTTTTAGTTTAATATTGTAATTATTTAAATTATTATATTTTTACTCCAGCATTCCTCCGTTTTAGCAGACGTTGGTACGTTAGACGTTGTTGTTTATTGTATGTTTTAGGACCATGCATGTTAAGTGCCAAACACTAAGTCAAAAGCCTAGCGTGTAAACATTGTGCCTACACCCAAGACTCGCACTCAACTTCATGCCTTCAAGCCACAACCAAGACTTGTGCCACTCTAGAAAGTAAGTGGCCATACCCACACCCGCGCCAGGCGCCACACTCAACTTCATGCCTTCATCCACACACCACGCGTGGACACGCTCACTAGCGTGAGCCCACGCTGGTTCTATTTACAAGCATCAGGTGCCACCACGCTAATGCGACACCCTAACTCATTCCCAAAACCAGACCCAGACTAAGGAGTACGCGTGTTAACGCCCACCTTACGTCAGGTCTTACGCCTATGATTCATCACTATCAGACCCTGGATCAGCAACCCAACATTTATACGCTGAGCCCAACATTCACACATTCACTTGCTGAGTTCATGAGACTTTGCCTAGCGTTTGGACGCTCATGCCAACGTTGTTATGCCCACATGCACACTACAACTTAATTAATTCCACACTTCTGTATTTTGTAATTTTAGTTAACTTAAGTTAACTATTTATTTGTACAGAGTCATTAATAGCAAGGCTAAAAATATTTTAGCCTAGGGTATTAATTAGATTACTATATATTCCTGTAATGTAACTAAACTAGGATATAACTCATAAATAAAAATCCAATTTTCATATTTCTCTTCTCTCTCTAGATTTTTCTCTCTCTCTAAATTCTCTAATTTCTAACTTTCATCCTTTGTATTTCATTTTCATTTTCCCTTTATGTGTGAGTAGTTATCTTGGATTGGGATTGAATGAAGCTGCCATAGCTGTGAATCTCAAGTGTTTAAAGCTGAAGATACAATTGGAGTAAGTTCTAAACACAGCAATTGTTGATCCCCAACTCTTGGATTGGAAAATCCAAGGCCTATTTTAAAGTTCTTATTAGAGAGGATTCATAGTGAGAATTTCCTGTTTGCACTTGTTGACTTAATCGTTCATACTTAAGGAATTAAGAGAATGCTAGGGTTCCTTCTCAATTTCACAATTAAATTCAATTGAAGCTAACACCTAAGGGATTAGGTTTAGTCTAAGTTGGATTAGTGATAATTACTTAAGGAATAAGGAGTTATTCATTTGTGAAATTGAATTTTTCTTGATTGAGTCTGATACTGATTTCATGCAAAATTGTATGAGAAATGGTTGGCTAATTTCAATTCCAATATGCTTGTTTAGTATATTCTCATTTCTAACATAATTCTTACTTGTGACAACACTATTAGAAAATCAGAAAAACAACATAAATTCAAAAAACCTAAAATCCTAATACTTTTTTGGTGTAAGGTTCAGCTAGAGGTTTCCCTAGGCTGTGGTACTTAACGCAATCCCCGTGGGATGATACAAATATATTAATTTTTAACATTGGTGCATTTGCCAAAGAATTTCATCCTCCGATGATTTCGCATCGACTTAATAGCGCCATTGCCGGGGATTGTTAATTAATATCAACAATCCTTGGGAAGGCACTAAACTAAACCATTTTTTTACTTAGTTTCTGTTTTCGTTAGTTTTTGTTTGTTGATTGTTGTTAATATTATTAGCACTAATAGTTAGAGTAAGTTCTATTGTTTGTTAGATTTATTTGCAATTGTTTTTATTTTGGAAGTTAGAAAAATTGTAGGTGATGGAACCCAATCTTGAGGATACACTAGCTAAATTCCTCTGTTACTCATAAACTCTATGGATGAACCATGAGGAGAAAATACAACCAGTTGAAGAAGAGTCATCTGAATTGGAAAAGATACTTGCTCAATTCATGGAATTCACACAAAACGACCTCAAGAATTTTGACAATTCTATCAAGAATATTCAAAATCAAGTGGATATAATTGTGAAGCAAATGGCCAAACAATATATAGAGTAAGGTGATACAGTGGTTGTATGAGCAGACCAATATAGTGAGTAAAACATCCTAACCCTTAATATAATTATCCCAATATAATTAATTAGAATAATAAAATTAAGGGTAAATTTTTTTTTACGGTTTATAATAATTATTTAAACAATACCCCTGGACCAATTAAGTAAACCTTTCCCATATATGGCGATATGAGAAGGTATGAAAATAATTAAAACATAACTTGGATAATCCAAATGAAGATTATCACAAGAATCAACGGAAAACGTATATTAAATTGTTAAATATAAGAAAATATGATTTTATAATAAAAGTAATAAAATCATATTAAGGTAAATAAAGAAAATGAAGAAATTAAAGAAAATGACTTCCAATTTCTGTATATGCAATATAACATACATATGAACACATACATATATCTATATACATTCTCAAATTTTAAACTTCAAGAAGAAGTTATTCTACATCAATTCTCAAACCTTCAAACATATATAACAACGTATACTATCAAGAGCCGGTCAAGGCTTTTACATACTATCACAAGATATTATGTATCAATATATACATAATACTTTAGTTTTCACTGAATGCATTCTTATATGCCTTCACTGCGTCCTATATCCACTGAAAAAGATAACCCCAATAGGGGGTGAGCATATACATGTCAAATAACAGTTATTGAATCGGATCAAGTGTCCAATTCATAACCATATATAAATCAAAATCATATCACACAATCTCATCACATTTCCATTCATTCACAATAATCATATACTCATGTGGTTCACAACAACATACACCAATACAATTATATGCTCAATCAAATGGATCCATTATTAAGTCTTTTAATTTGTGTTGCAACACTGACTCTCAGCTATAACTCAGCTCTCAGCTGATCCGGCCGTTTTACTGGTACCAAACCGTTTGCCTTCTCACGTGACACAATCACTCCCAGCGACAACGGTAGTGTCACGGGCTAAACCCCAAGCCCCACTCAAGAGGTTTGCCTTGAGTCCCACCCAAGGTCTTTTTGTGGAATCCTCGAAACCATAATCATATTTCATATTTGTTCATCACATAAGCATCTCATGCTTTATCAATATGCATCACTTACATTTATATATCATGAAACTTCATGAATATCATTCATATCATCATCATCAATCACATATTCTATTCATATCTCATATAAATTCAATATCAATACCACTCACATATGAACGGAAAACATCATATCTCATAATATATCACACATATCATACATATTCGGGATTTCTCATTGAAGATAACAATATTATCTCGATTCCGTTCATAAACTATACATTTAAAATGTAAACGCTCCCCATACCTGGAATAAACGATTCCAGAAGCTCCTCGAGCCACTAAATACAATCAGCTCGTTATTCACAAGCTCCGAAACAACTCTTAGTTCTGAAATCTTCCACAGCTACCTTGAACTAAGGAATTTAGGGTTCTTTCCACTCTCAAAATTTTAAGCCGATCCAACGGTGGGATTGACAGAAATCGTTGATGGAAAAGGCGTCCACGAAGTGAGGAAGTGCTGATATATATATATATATATATATATATATATATATATATATTGAGAGATAAGGAAGAAACAAGATAATAAAGAAAAGAGGATAGGATAATAGAGAGGGTCCCATACAGAAAAGAGAATCTGCTAGAGTTTAGAAGAATAGAGTGACGTGGAAGAGCCTCGATGATTGAAGTAAATATCAATTCTGACACCATTTAGATATTTTGGCATATCTCTCTCATATCTTAATGGATTTTAATACATTTGGTCTTGTTGGAAAGCTAAGACAACAAGGAATAACTTTGTAGTTGACCATATTTCCAAATTCAGATTCTAACATGGTAAAAAGATTAAATTGAAAATACTCGAGAATATCTCTTTTCGAGAAGGATTCATCAGTCTCTTTTCATTCAGAATTGCTTCACTCAGAGAGGATTCACTCAGAAATGTTTCTGTTTGAAACACTCAGTCATAGCTTTTCTTTCCTCTGAAGTGACCCACTCAAAAATGTCTCACCCGGAGACACCTCATTCAGAAATATCTCACTCGGATATATCTCTGTCCGAGTCAAAGCCTTTCTTCACTCGAAAATATTTCTCTCGGAAGTGCGTCACTCGGAAATCTTATAACCGAAAGGATCACTCGGAGTTGAAGTTCAGTCCTCTCTCGGAAATCTTTCTACTTGGGAATATCAATCGGAGTCGAAGACAATCTCGAAGATGAACCCGAGCACAAGCTCTCGGCAACTTTGAATATGGGCCCGAGCACATGCTCTAGGAAATCTTTAAGACACCCGAGCACGAATTGAATGAAAGGGTTCATCACTCGGATATTTACTTCCCCCGAGAACTATTCACTTGGAAACGTACTCATTCGAAGTTAAAGTCTTTCTCTGTCCAGAAGTACTTCCCCTGGAAAAGACTCACTCGGTATGTCTCAATCAGTGCCATACCACGCGGGAATTAGAAATGTCTCGGTGCTATCCCACTTGGAAATGTCTCACTCGGTGCCATCCCACATGGAAGTGTCGCACTCGGAGACACCCTACTCGGGATAGTTGCACTCAACTCGGAGATACCCCACTCGGAAATTCACTACTCAGAAATATCTTGGCACGAGAAGTACTCATTCAAAATCAAAGCTTTACTTTGCTCGGAAGTACTTCTCTCGGAAACGACCCATTTGGAAACGTTTCACTCGGATTTGCCTCTCAAAAGTGTCTTATTCGGACACAAAGTTTTTCTTCACTCGGAAGTGATTCTTTCAGTAATGCCTCACTCGAAAGGTCTTGTCTCAGACATGATTCACTCAGAAATTCTCCACTGATCCTTAATGAATTATTTTCTAAAATTCTCAATTTAGGATGTTACAATTCTCTCCTCCTACAAAAATTTTGTCCTCGAAATTTAAACATAAAGACATACCTTAATGAAATAGCTCAGGATATTATTGCCTCATAGCGTCTTCACGTTCCCAAGTATGCATAATACACTAATCCTGCTGCCATGCAACCTTAACCAACTGAACATTCTTGCTTCTCAAGCGTTTTATAGATCGGTCCACTATACCAGTGGGTTCAGCTATAGTGGTCAGGTTTTCCCTGATTTCAACGTCATCATCAGGCATCTTATGGGTAGGATCTGGTAAATACTTTCTCAATTGAGAAACATGGAACACGCTATGTAGATTTGACAAATGAGAAGACAACGCTATCTGATAAGCTACAGGGCCAACTCTTTTCAATATTTCATATGGGCCAATATACTTCGGGCTCAGTTTCTTAATTTTCAAAGCTCTCCTAATGCCTTTACTAGGAGAAACTTTCAGAAAGACTCTGTCACCAATCTGAAACTCAAGCGGCTTCGTTCGCTTATCATAATAACTTTTCTGACGATCCTGGGATGCTTTCATTTTATCTCTAATCATCTAAATTTGCTCAGAAGTTTACTGCATAATCTCAGGCCCTAGCATTAGGCTCTCACCAGTCTCTGACCAGCAAAGAGGTGTTCAGCACTTCCTGCCATATAGAGCCTCATATGGAGCCATACCTATGCTGTTGTGATAGTTATTATTATAAGTAAATTCAATCAATGGAAGGTATTGCTCCCAGCTACCACCATAGTCTAGCACACAAGACCTCAACAAGTCCTCTAAACTCTAAATAGTTCGCTCGGACTACCCATCTGTCTGAGGATGATAGGCCGAACTCAATCGAAGCTTCGAACCTAACTCCTGATACAAACTCCCCTAAAATTGGGAAGTAAACCTCAGATCTCTATTCGACACAATAGAAGATGGAACACCATGCAGTCGAACGATCTCACTGATATACAACTGTGCTAGTCTCTGCAAAGGGTAACTCATATTAATAGGCAAGAAATGTGCAGACTTTGTTAATCGATCCACAATAACCCAAATAACATCATGACCACTACGAGTCCTGGGTAATCCCATCACAAAATCCATAGCAATAGCATCTCATTTCCATACTGGAATCTCTAAAGGCTGTAAACCACCAGATGGTTTCTGATGTTCAACCTTTGCTTTCTGACAGATAATACAATGAGCCACAAAGTCAACTACATCTCTTTTCATTCCAGGCCACCAAAAATGCAATTTTAAATCATGATACATCTTGGTAGTACTTGGATGGATACTCAACATACTTCTATGAGCTTCATTGAGTACCGTTTGTCACAAATCACCAGAATTGGGTATATAAATTCGACCTTTTATTCGCCAAATGCCATCAGAACCCTGTGATAAGAACAAGTCCTTACCATTAGCCTAAGTTTCTTTCATCTCAGCTAAATAAGTACCAGATATCTGATGCATATACACCAGCTTTAAAAACTCATTGGCTATTTTCAAAATACTAAGAGTCACTTTCTGAGGCGAAGAAACATCCACATGCAAATTCATATCTCTGAACTGCTCGAGTAACTCCATCTCTTTAATCATCATAGTTGCCACATGAATGGATTTCCGACTTAAGGCATCAACTACAACATTTGCCTTCCCCGGATGGTATTTCAAATCGAAATCATAGTCTTTAAGAAATTCAATCCATCTCCTCTGCCTCATATTTAACTCTTTCTGGTCAAACAGATATTTCAAACTTTTATAGTCACTATACACTTCGAATTTAGAGCCATAAAGATAATGCCTCTAAATTTTCAGTGCAAAGACCACAGCTGCAAGTTCCAGATCATGCGTAGGATAATTCTGTTCATGCGGTTATAACTGTCGTGAAGCATAAGCTATCACCCTACCATTCTGCATCAATACACATCCTAAGCCTAGCTTGGATGCATCACAATAGACCACAAAATTTTCCTGCAAATTAGGCAATGCCAACACAGGAGTAGAAGTCAATCTAGCCTTTAATTCTTGGAAACTCCTCTCACACTTAGAAGACTACTCAAAAGGAACATTCTTTTGGGTTAGCTTGGTCAATGGCAATGTAATTTTAGAAAATCCTTCAATGAATCTCTGATAATAACCCGCTAAACCCATAAAACTTCTGACCTTAGTGACTGACTTAGGTCTCTCCCAAACCATAACAGCTTTAATTTTTGAAGGATCAACAGAAACACCTTCATTGGAAATAACATGACCCAGAAATTGAATCTTATCCATCCAAAATTCATATTTGGATAATTTAGCAAACAATTTCTTCTCTTTAAGCACTTGAAGTACCAAACGTAGATGCTCCTCATGGTCCTCATGAGACTTAGAATAAATCAAAATATCATCGATAAATACCACCACAAACCGATCCAAATAAGGATGAAAAATTTTGTTCATATAATTCATGAACACAGCAAGAGCATTAGTTACACCAAACGACATTACCACGTATTCATAATGACCATATCAAGTCTTAAACACCGTTTTAGGAACATCAGCAGCTTTAACTCGGATCTGATGGTATCCAGATCGCAAATCAATCTTAGAAAATACTGAAGCACCACGCAACTGATCAATTAAATCATCAATTCTAGGCAGTGGATATTTATTCTTGATTGTAAGCTTATTTAATTGGCGGTAGTCAATACATAACCGTATACTGGCATCCTTTTTCTTAACAAGTAATACCGGAGCACCCCATGGTGATATACTAGGCTGAATAAATTGTTTCTCAAGCAATTCATCAACCTGCTTCTTTAATTCAGCTAATTCAACTGGAGACATTCTATAAGGAGCTCTGGAGATCGGTTCAGCTCCAGGAATAAGATCAATAGAGAATTCAATTTCTCTATTAGGAGGAACACCAGGTACATCCTCCGGAAACACCTTAGAGAAATCACACACAATAGGGATATCATGGACTCTAGACTCATTCTTTCCATCAATCATATAGAATAACATAAACAACTGAGATATACCTTGAATTCCATAATTATCGGCATTCTGATTAGGAAAGATCACCCGCTGGTTTTGATAATTAACTAGGACCCTATTGGCTAATAACCAATTCATACCAAGGACAATGTCAAGACCTCTCAAAGGTAGACATATCAAATCAGCCATAAAACTCCTATCACCCAAAGTGAAGGATACATTTTCACACATCATAGAAGTCTATAGTTTAGCACCAGTCAAGTTAGACACATTCAATGCCCGATTCATAGCAATAACAGGTAATCTCATACGTATCACACAATCATTAGAAATAAAAGAATGAGTTGCACCAGAGTCAAACACCACATTAAGAATAGTATTCCCAAGTAAACACTTACTCTGAACAAGATCATTGGCTTGAGCAGCCTCTTCAGCAGTAATGGCACAAACCCTGCCTGCAGCTGATGAATTAGAAGTTCCAGCTCGATCATTTCTAGGCATCATGGAATTATTACCACGTCCTGTAACATCCCAAAATTTGTAATTTTTAGAAAATTCATTCATTAAGGATTAATGAAAAATTCCGAATGAAATTCTGAGTGAATATTGTTTGAAATATGATATTTCGAGTAAAAATGGTATGATTCCGAGAGGAATAAGACCGAGAGAACTATTTCTAAGTGAAGTTAAGATGTTTCCGAGTGAAACATCATTAAGAGAATCATTTCTAAGTTAAGAAAAATGGTGTCCGAATGAGACACTTTTGAGTAAGGAAAAATCCGAGTGAAACGTCTCCGAGGGAAAACGTTTCTAAATAGGTTATTCCGAGGGAAGTACTTCCGAATAAAGAGAAGCTTGGATTTGAATAAGTGTTTCTTAGGCTGAGAAATTATTGAATAAAGACCGAGTGGAGTATCTCCGAGTAGTGTGACTTTTCGAGTGAGGTGTCACTGAATATGATAATTCCAAGAAAGATGACACCGATTGAGATAGACCGAGTAAGTCTTTTCAAGGAGACTACTTCTGGACGGAGAAAGACTCCAATTTCAAACAAGTACATTCTGAGTGAGTAATTCCAATGGAAGTAAATGACCGAGTGGTAAATTCATTTAAATTATGATCGGTCAGAGTGGCTGAGTTTGTACTCGGGTTTGTCTTTGAAATAGTCTTCAATCCCGGGTGACCCTTTCGAGTGGAAAGATTTCCAAGAGAGGATTGTCTTAAAACTCCGAGCGATTCTTAGATGGAAGACTTCCGAGTGACGCAAGTGAAGTTTGACTCGGACAGAAATATAACTGAGTTATCCGAATGAGACATATCCGTGTGGGTTATTTCCAAGGAAGGAAAACTGGGTGTTTCATGGATGGAATCTCACCGAGTGAATTTCCTCCGAATGAAGGAATTCTGAGTGGATAGAGGCTTTCTCGGAAAGATATACCCAGAATGCTGAAACCGAGTCAGAATTAATAATTATTTTAATTATTGAAGCTTTCCACGCCACTCTGTTCTTCTACCTTCCAGCATATTCTTTTCCTGATATTTTTCTAAGTATGGGACCCTCTCTGATATGCTGTCCCTTTTCATTAAATGCTTATTCCTTACTTGTCATTTGAAGAAACATACAGCAGACAATCTCCTATCGTTCACGTCTCTCTTTTGCATGAACGATATAAATACCAATTTCTACTGTTGAATGAGTTTAGAAACTTTTGAAAATGAAAACATCATCTATAATCTTTCTCTTCCAACCCTTGCTGGAAACCATCAATGAAGAAGAAGTTAATCTTCCTTTCTTTCTTTTTTTTACGTGAGAGCTTGAATTTCATAAGAGAGAAAACTTAGACTGATTCAGTGCTACAATTCCAATCGGAATTCGTGAAGCTAAGATTGATTAGAGCTTGAAACACTATTGGAACTCTTTACTTGATTAGAGCTTCAAATTAATGGTTTATGAATGGATTTTGGGTGTTATTGTATGATACATATGATATGTGTATGAGACCCCGATTATATAATGTTTTATGTTTTTCATATTTTTCATTCATATTATTGATATTGATATGTTATTGACTGATAATGATTCATGAATTTTTCATGATATATATATATATATATATATATATATATATATATATTCATGAGATACATGTGTGATGATTGAGTATGAAATATGATGTGGTTTTCACAAAAGACCTTGGGTGGGACTCAAGGCAACCTCTTGAGTGGGGCTCGGGGTTTTAGCCCGTGGCACTAACCGTTGTCACTGATAGTGATGGTGTCACATGAGGGTGCAAACGGTTTGGTACCAGTAAAACGGCCGAATCAGCTGAGAGCTGAGTTATGGCTCAGGGAGCCAGTGTTGCAACACCATTAAAAGACTTAATAATGGATTCATTTTATTAAGCATGTGCATGCACTGATATATATGTTATTGAGAATAACATGCTGCTTATACTGAGTTGTTTGATTCGATTGTGTTTATTTATATATAGTTATGAATTGGACTTTTAATCCAATTCAATAACTATTATTTGATATGTTTATGCTCACCCCCTACTTTTTATTATTTTCACAGTGGACGTAGGGCACAGTGATGGCGTGTGAAGTCACCCATCCGACTGGAGCATTATGTATTAGCATGTACAATACATAGTGTACATAGTTATTTTGTAGAAGCCTTGGCCGGCTCCTGTGTATACCGACTTATTATATTTTCTTTGTATATTCAATGGGCCGGTCGGCTATTGTAAAACTGACAATATTATTATTTAATTCAAATTTTGTTTTAATATTGGAATTATTTGTGAAAAATTTATTCGATTATAGAAATTTTATTTAAAAATTAAGAACGTTATACGTCCACCATTTCCTCTGCCTCCTCTATTACCATTTCCACGGCCTCGTCCTCGGAAGCCTCCACGGTTTACACTAGCATTAGATTCAGTTTGTTGCAAAAGAGGACAGTTAGGACGAATATGTCCTTTTTCATTGCAATTATAACAAGTAACCTCTTCTTCTTTATCACAATTCCTGGCATAATGATCACCGCCACATCTGAAACATTTGACGTTCCTCAGACGACTCACAGAACGACCACCAGAGCTTCCTCGACCTCTGGATTTAGAGGATGATCCACCTCTAACAAACTTCCCTTGCTTTTTGAAGCTAATAGGTGGTAACTTCGAAGAACTATTAGATCTACTGCTTGATCCAGTAGAGGCTTTGTCATCTTCTTCATAGATTCGGTATTTATTAACAAGAACAGGGAAGCTCCTGATTTCTTGGTGTCTAAAGGCTTTGTTGATTCCAGGTCTCAGACCACTTTCAAATTTAATGCATTTCGAGCCTTCAGCACCCAGCAGCTGGAATCGAGGATAAAATAAACAGAGTTCCTCAAACTTTGCTACATACTCTTCCACACTAAGATTGCCCTGTCTGAGCTCCATAAACTCTAGTTCTTTTCTACTCCTCATAGTGTCTGGGAAGTATTTTTCAAGGAAACATCACTTGAAATTCTCCCAAATTAACTCAGTACCCGTAGCTACCATTCGAGCTTTAGTCATCTTCCACCAATTTTCAGCTTCTTTTCGAAGCATAAACACAGCGTATTCAACTTTTTGTGCCTCAGTGCACTGTAAACTATCAAAAATCCTTTCTAGATTCTGTATCCATGCATAGGCTTGGTCAGGATGAAAGCCTCCATGGAATTCAGTCGGTTTACGTTTTAGGAAACAATCAAGACTATGATTGTCAGACGTTTGGGGTTGGTTCTTCCTTTCAAGAATATCAGTGAAGCGCTGGAAGGCAGCAGCCATTGCATCCATACCTGGATGATCAGTCATTCTTATCCTGAAATAACATTACACTTTAGTATTTCTGATGGATAAGAATACAACATTTTTACAGTGGATGTCATCAATCAATTCAATAATTGACAACTAGCATATGAGTTCACTCAGTTTATAGCATTCAGTACATCAACCTTGGCCTTGGACTTTTTAAGTCTGCTCTGATACCAAAATAAAACATCCTAACCCTTAATATAATTATCCCAATATAATTAATTAGAATAATAAAATTAAGGGTAAATTTTTTTTACGGTTTATAATAATTATTTAAACAATACCTCTGGACCAATTAAGTAAACCTTTCCCATATATGGCGATATGAGAGGGTATGAAAATAATTAAAACATAACTTGGATAATCCAAATGAAGATTATCATAAGAATCAGCGGAAAGCGTATATTAAATTGTTAAATATAAGAAAATATGATTTTATAATAAAAGTAATAAAATCATATTAAGGTAAATAAAGAAAATGACTTCTAATTTCTGTATATGCAATATAACATACATATGAACACATACATATATCTATATACATTCTCAAATTTTAAACTTCAAGAAGAAGTTATTCTACATCAATTCTCAAACCTTCAAACATATATAACAACGTATACTATCAAGAGCCGGCCAAGGCTTTTACATACTATCACAAGATATTATGTATCAATATATACATAATACTTTAGTTTCCACTGAATGCATTCTCATATGCCTTCACTGCGTCCTATATCCACTGAAAAAGATAACCACAATAGGGGGTGAGCATATATATGTCAAATGACAGTTATTGAATCGGATCAAGTGTCCAATTCATAACCACATGTAAATCAAAATCATATCACACAATCTCATTACATTTCCATTCATTCACAATAATCATAAACGCTCCCCCTACCTGGAATAAACGATTCCAGAAGCTCCTCGAGCCACTAAATACAATCAGCTCGTTATTCACAAGCTCTGAATCAACTCTTAGTTCTGAAATCTTCCACAGCTACCTTGAACTAAGGAATTTAGAGTTCTTTCCACTCCCAAAATTTACAGCCGATCCAACAGTGGGATTGACAGAAATTGTTGATGGAAAAGGCATCCACGAAGTGAGGAAGTGCTGATATATATATATATATATATATATATATATATATATATTGAGAGATAAGGAAGAAACAAGATAATAAAGAAAAGAGGATAGGATAATAGAGAGGGTCCCATACAGAAAAGAGAATCTGCTAGAGTTTAGAAGAATAGAGTGACATGGAAGAGCCTCGATAATTGAAGTAAATATCAATTCTGACACTATTTAGATATTTTGGCATATCTCTCTCATATCTTAATGGATTTTAATACATTTGGTCTTGTTGGAAAGCTAAGACAACGAGGAATAACTTTGTAGTTGACCATATTTCTAAATTCGGACTCTAACATGGTAAAAAGATTAAATTGAAAATACTCGAGAATATCTCTTTCCGAGAAGGATTCATCAGAGTCTCTTTTCATTCAGAATTGCTTCACTCAGAGAGGATTCACTCAGAAATGTTTCTGTTTGAAACACTCAGTCATAGCTTTTCTTTCCTCTGAAGTGACCCACTCAGAAATGTCTCACCCGGAGACACCTCATTCAGAAATATCTCACCCGGATATATCTCTGTCTGAGTCAAAGCCTTTCTTCACTCGAAAATATTTCTCTCGAAAGTGCGTCACTCGGAAATCTTACAACCGAAAGGATCATTCAGAGTCGAAGTTTAGTCCTCTCTCGAAAATCTTTCTACTTGGGAATATCAATCGGAGTCAAAGACAATCTCGAAGATGAACCCGAGCACAAGCTCTCGGCAACTTTGAGTATGGGCCCAAGCACAGGCTCTAGGCAATCTTTAAGACACCCGAGCACGAATTGAATGAAAGGGTTCATCACTCAGATATTTACTTCCCCCAGGAACTATTCACTCAGAAACATACTCATTCGAAGTTAAAGTCTTTCTCTGTCCAGAAGTACTTCCCCTGGAAAAGACTCACTCGGTATGTCTCAATCAGTGCCATACCACGTGGGAATCAGAAATGTCTCGGTGCTATCCCACTTGGAAATGTCTCACTCGGTGCCATCCCACATGGAAGTGTCACACTCGGAGATACCCCACTCGGGAAAGTTACACTCAACTCGGAGATACCCCACTCGGGAATTCACTACTCAGAAATATCTTGGCACGAGAAGTACTCATTCAAAATCAAAGCTTTACTTTGCTCGGAAGTACTTCTCTCGGAAACGACCCATTCGGAAACGTTTCACTCGGATTTGCCTCTCAAAAGTGTCTCATTCAGACACAAAGTTTTTCTTCACTCGGAAGTGATTCTTTCAGTAATGCCTCACTCAGAAGGTCTTGTCTCAGACATGATTCACTCAGAAATTCTCCACTGATCCTTAATGAATTATTTTCTAAAATTCTCAATTTAGGATGTTACAGTGAGCAATAGGATGATGATGTTGTTCAGGAAGAAGAAGAAGAAGAAGAAGAGTTTGAAAACATCTATGAAAGGAACAATGAAGTGGTTGGACCTGAATATGAGGCTAAAGATGAGATATATATATATGTATATATATATATAAGAGGAAAGTGAACATGAGGATGTTCAAGAATACTTTACTGAAGAGAAGTTAATTAAAATGTGCGATACACGAAACTTATAAGATTTGAACTACATTCCCTTCCCTCAAAAGTATTTGGTGAAACACACTCCTGAAATAAAATATGATGTGCCACCCATTACTCTGTTTGAAGAATGCAAGGAGGAACAAAGTGAAATAAAGAATGATATGTCAAGTGAAACATTCTTTGATGATTGTGAAGAAGAAGATTAGTCAAAAGAAGAGCATGATCTGTCATTGAATTGCTCCATGGATGAAAAATTTTGTGAAGAAGTCCAGGCTAAAGACATGACAGTAAAGGATAAGGAAGTTGGGACACATTCAGGTGTTGTGGATAAGCAAGAGTCAGCAGAAGTAGTAGAGGTCTCAACTAAGTTAAAAGCCATAACTTGGTCAACTAACAATAATAAGTCTGAAGTTGTGAAGGAGCCAAGTATGGGTATGAAGAAAAAATCAAAGGTTCATGCATAAGAGGGAAAGACTAAGATTGAAAATGAAGAAGAAGAAATTCAGCCAAGTCAAGAGGAATGTCATAGGTGGCACAAAAAGAAGAGGACTAACCAAGATCAAAAAAACAAAAAGTAAAGAATGTTTAAAGAAAAAAGTAGTAAAAAGGTTGTGTGGAGCTTTAGCCTTATGCACAACAAGGAAAAAGTTGGTGAAAAAAATCAAGAATCTATGGTCACAGGCTATGGGACCCAAGAGGATGAATTTATTTGGGTTTTCTTTGTACATAAATAAAGTGAATAAAAAAATATTATGAAAAAAAGAGAAGATAGTTTTGGAAAAAATGTTATCAAAAAAAAGAATAAAGAAAAATGTTAAAGAAAAAAATATGATATAAAAATGAAAAAATGAAACAAAAAAATATAGATATATGAAAAAAAGTGTAGAAGTTGCCAAGGCACCAACACATATACCCTAGCACTAGCGTATATACGTTGGTGATATCATAGGCCAAGGAAAGAGCAAAAGTGGTCAGACCATGGGCAGGGAGTCATGCGTACTGACGCTATTGAGCGTGACCATACACTGCATTTTCATACTAGGAGCAGAGGACCAACATGCAAATGCACATGGCTAGCGTGTTCACACTGTGATAGCAGCAAGACTAAGTCACATGTGTTGCATTGGGCGTGCCAACTTCGCATGGGCATTCACATGCTACAAGGCTAATCAGAGTTAAACCTATTACCCAGACCCCTAGTGATCATATGTTAGGCACGAGTGTGCAAACACACACAACATGATAAAGTCTGACCTATCCACATATAAGCCAATATACAAACGCTGTAAAGGGTGCACCAATGTGTGTCTGCTAAGATATGACTATTGATGGGACCAATCTTGCGCATATGGTCGTTGCTCCATAGCGTGGTTACACTAGCGCTCTGGTCCTTACATATGCCATTACTCAGAAACCCAGCGTTTAGACGCCCATCACTAGTATACATACGCCCATGTAATAACTTCTTTGGCGTGTGAAACCCCAAACCATCTCCTCTCACGCCCATTCACCCTCTTCATGCCTCTTAGAATGCAAACAACCATACCTTTTCACATCCCTTTAGTTCTAAACATTTTCCGTACATTAAATTTCAGTTACAAACCTTCAATGCAACTTTTCAAATTCTATAACTGAAATTCAGACACCAATTCCTCTCCAAAACCCTAAGTCTCCTAACCCTTCATGTTGCATTCTCATTACTATAAATACCCCCTCCATTCTACATCAATGGCATCTAGACCCACAAGAAATATTGTGAAAATTAAAAAGATAAGAGTCATGGAGCAAGAGAGGGATACACGAAGGGGCAAGGGGGTTGCTACCTCTAGCACTCTAAACTATCCTCTTCCCTCTAACAAAAATAAGAAGTCCAAAGAAAGAAGGTCTAAGCATCAACATGATTTTGATTGGAGATGGTTTAAAGATGCCAAAGCTGAGCAAGACTATGAACAACATTTCAAATTATGGAGTGTTGTTCAGGACTGTGTAATGCTATTGCAAGAAAAGTCTTGTCTGCATTTCCAAGTGTGAGAATTCATGCTTGAAAGAGGTTGGATTCATTTCTACAAGGTTTTAGGCCAGGGCTATCAAGAGCTGACCAAAGAGTTATATTCCAACTTGTGCCCAAACGAGGATCCAGAAACCAAAGATAAGGTGCCTTACAATCCATTTGTAAGAGGGGCAATGAAAAATGAATGAAAAGTATCTAAAAGTTTGAGCCAATTAAATATATGACATGCATCATGTAACAAGTGAAATATGAGAATGTTTTTGAAGATATAGTTAAAATCCGAGGAATGCATTAGGGATAATTCAATAGCAAACCTTGGGATGAGAGGGTGTGAAAAGAGGCCTAGGAGACCTGGGATCGCTCCCTAGTGTCGGGTAAATTCACATCAAACTCTTGCCATTTTGATTGGGCCCTAAGTACATATTAAGGTTAGTGGAGCTGTTTGTTTTACCATATGGGCAGTTATTATTCCATTACGAAACAGTGTTAACTCCTAACTATTCCCAATAAAAGAAAACTTAAGCGCCCACATGCATTGCATCATCAAGTATAAGAGAATTAATAAAACATCATGGTATAATGTGGTATAGAAAGCATTAGATCTCAATTAAATTATGGATTGAGACAAGAACTAGAATAAGATCTGTCGATCATGCAAGCATTCATGTTCATTATTGTAAATGTCATGTCTTAATAATAATAATAATAATAAAAAAATTGCAAGTAAAACCAATTACTTTTTGAAAATCTATTATGTTTACATGCCTTGTATGATATTGATATTTTCTATTTCTCGCTATTTTCCTTGTTTATGTTGTATGATAAAATGGAATACAAACTGAGTAGATAATCATTATGGATAATGATGACCAACCTCACATTGTTGATATTAGAATAAGACCTAGGCAGCTAGACCCGACACATTGGAGACACCACTGGATGGGTCATGTGTATGTGTATAACGGAATTGTCACCTTACGATTATCTCAAGTTGTACTAGAGGTACCTAACCCCTTAGGGGCCATTACCGTCACCATCAAGGCTAAGCTGGTGTTGGATTTTTGTGATGTCGATCATTTCTTCCCTACCATCTCACTGTCTCTAGCTCCTCCCGCAGACCAGGGGAACGAGGATAACGAAGCATCTGACAGTCATTCCATAATGAAGGATGACTAGGGGATATATTATATTCATGTATATTGACTGAGTACTCCGACTAGTTAGCGTGTAGGCATGAGTATTTTTTTATTGTATGATATAACTGTTCTTGGCCATGGAATACTCCCTTTTGTTATAATTGTGTATATACTAGCTTATAACTAACCTACCAAGAAGACTGTATATAATGAATAACCTTGTCAATCTTATACAATTTTTTTATAGATTGAGTGTTATAATATGCTAGTGTTGTAAATAGGTTATCCCATATATATATATATATATATATATATATATATATATATATATATTATATGTACATATTCATATTATTATTTTGTTCATTACCATTAATATAAGGACTACGAAAGGTTAACATTTAGTGTCACAGTTAAATTTCTAAGAGAATTAACTTGATTAAATCATTTATTTTATTTTATTTCATTTTAGTGTCCTTGTTTTACTAATTTTGTTTATGAAAAACCTAAGTTGTTAAAAATTTTAGTATGTGTTATTGAAGACTTTAATTGTATAGTAACTAAAGGTTTTACAAAATATAGTTTACATTTATTAAGAATGATTGCTTATATAACAATCCATAAATGTCATTGGAAAAAAATACACTTGGTGTATTTAACTTAAATTATTAAAAACATAATTATTGTTCCATCAAACAAAATCTATATTTAATTACAAAGAAGTTCAACTATTAAGGTCTTTTTTATCTCTTATTTTCTTGTGTTTTTAACTACTTACAAAACAATAAAAGACAGTCAAAAATGAAATAAGTTCAGTGTAATGACGTATAAGGAACTCGAAAAAGTTCATCAATCAAAGGCTACCTACCCAATAACATATATAGGCTACTCTAGTGAATTTTTAACAAAAGAAAAACTATGAACTGGTCAACTTAAGGTTGTAGTATTAATATATTATCGTAAATAACTATTTTTGAGAGACCAAATTATGGGACCACAAAGGGATAAGCTATAAGTACGATGGAATTTATGCATGATCATTATCTAAGTCTGAGTTCTTAATTATTAACAAGTCCTAAACATGATTATGGAGCAGTCACAACAATGTCAAAATATACACACACACAAGTGGAACATAAGAAAATTTATTTTAGTGAGTTAATTTAGTTTAGGGGATTATAATAAGAACATCAAATGATGGAAATAAGACCGATAAAGCAATATGTTAAAAAAATAAAATTATAATAGAGAGCATGGCGTGAGACCTTTCCCATGCTTATATAGTGTGAGATTTAATGGCTTTCGCATGGACAAGACTCACGTAGACTTTGAGATTTCAAAATGTGCGTAAACAAGGTTTGGGGTGCAAGACAAGCCTCCCACGCCATTTTAAAATTTGAATTAGCCAAGCATGGGACTACGTCTGATGCTAATTTTATCTGGACATGAGGATGACAGTTTTAAAATTTTTGTCTAGGATAGGGTGTTGGGCATTTTGAAACTTATATGTTCGCAACAACCCCCCCTCCCCCCACCCCGCGCTATCATTTCTTCCCTACTTTAAAACTTTCTCTCAAATTCTCTTAAGATTCCAAAAAAAGTAAGTGGTTCATGGCGTATAAGAATTCATTATGTTCCTTATTGGTCTTATTGTATTCGTGGCATGAAAAAGAAAGTTTTAATCAGAGTGGAACTTAAAACAACTCAAAGGTTAGTATTGAGTTCCTTTACTCTGATCTTTTAATGTTCTTTAAGTTAGTCTTAGGTTTATCATATTTTCTAAAAGAATGAAATTTGAATTTTAGGATAGATGACATGTTTTAAATTTGTAATAAGTTATATTATACACATCAGGTAGGATAGAAATTTACCCCTATTTACTAGGAATCATAAAATATTTAATTACTGATTTTAAATTACATAAAATTAGAAACTCATAAATTAAATATTATTTAATTATTACATAATTAATTTAGGTTTATTAATCATTAAATTTTTTAATTTCTAATTATAAATTATAAATTCCTAATTAGAGCTTAGGGTTTAATTAAAAAATTAAAAATACTAATTATAAATTATGAAATAAAAAATTGGAAACTTATGAATTAAATATCTACTAAATTATTGCATAATTAATTTAGGTTTGTTAATCATAAAATTTCTAATTATGAATTATAAAATAAATAAACTACAATTTCCTAATTAGAGTTTAGGGTTTTACAATTTTGATTAATACATGTTTAATGTGTTGGCAATGCAGATTATGATATTAACCGCGTGTGCATGTATGATAGTGTGTCCACATATGAGAGATTTAAAAAGTGGATTTACTAAAGGGGTTAGAGAGTTTATTAATAAGGCTGCAGTGTAACCTTATTACTATTTAGATGGTGGTATAAGGTGTATTTATATTAGATGTAGGTGCTATAAGATTTTGAGCAAATAGAGGTAACATTTCACTTGTACGAATTTGGTTTCAAACCTAACTACTAGATTCAGACTGACCATGACAAGGTGACATTTAAGAGAGCCATCATATCCCAAGTCATAGATAACTTTGACATGTTTAATGTTAATGATGGGTAAAACCTACTAATATTGTGGAACCACATCACAAGCAAAACGAGATAGAGGTAGTCTCAAAATTAATTTATAATTATTTATATTTCTTTTTCAATGCAGGGAGATGATTATCGAAAAAGTTTGAGGAAATCACTGGTTGATAGTAGCTTAAGAAGAAGATCAAGAGGCTGTTATGACCAGGTGATTTACGCACATGTGTGTAAATCAACATGTTACCATTACAATACAGACATGTGTGAACCTGTCATCCAGATGATCGGGCTCTTGGATGGAGAGGCAATGATCGCTCCCAGGAGCAGTAACAAGATTACCTCTAGGAGCCTATATTCCTAAGGATGAGGTTATTAGGGATCTAGGTGTTGGCCTTTTAAACACTCTAGGTATTTTAAGGGTTTGCGTTCAAAGTAAGGCTTATGTAGCGAAGAACGCCTCTGGGAAGATCATTCTTACTCTGTAAAATGGTAAGTACTTAATATTTAAATTTAATATTTAGTATTTTTAAACTTTTAAGACTCATAATTACTTGTTTTGAAATGGTACATTCAAAATGAAGAATGAAGGTACTACCAAGCCGAGAAAGGTCGTTCAATCGTACTTTTATGGACCATAGAAGAGCTAAATGTCTGTTCTTAAGGATGCAATCAAACAATGATAGAGGGAGCTACTGATAAGTTACTTTTATTGATCATTTGTTAGTGTTTATATTTTTATGTTTTGTATATATTTTGCGAACTGCTAAAGGATATAACTTTCGCACTGAGCACGAGGGATGCGATGAAGGCCGTATTTACAAAGGTTGGGAGGACACACCTCCATGAAATACTAGAGAAAGTCCGTAGATGGGGCCTTAATCATTGAACCCCTACCAATCCCTCATGGGTCGGGGGGTAGACATAGGATGCCTACTAGTTGAGTGGGCTAAGCCTGAATACAAGGTGGTCTGAAAGTGTAATAGCGTAACTGGAATAACGATTCAAGTGGTTTGTCAGCCACATGCTAACATTAACGAATTGCTAGGAAGTTGTTTATCTTTTTATTTTATTTATATAGTATGAATTTAATAATCATTGAGTTATTTAACTTTTTTTTGTAAGATGAGATATGTGGGCGCCTTGTTAGTCAAGTTGAGTTGTTTTTGGTGATTCATCTGAAACAATTGGGCAAGAGGCACTTTATTAATAAATGCTATTGTGAGACGATTGTAAATTGTAGTCAACTTTAATTTCATTTCAAATTTAATTAACTCTGCATTGTTCATAGTTTTCAATGTATTAATGAGCAGAAAGTACAATAGGCATCCTGCTAAGTTCTTGGCTGGAGGAAAACCTTATGAGTTGGGTGTAAGGATTGAGCTCTAGATGGAGATTAGTGGTGGAAGGCACCACAATCGCTTTATGGCATCACACCCTTAGCCTCCAATGTTTTTTTGAGGGTCATCTTCAATGACGCAGCCTTCCTCTTCCATTGGCACTAAGTTTTCACGTGAAGATCTAGAGATGGCATGCATTTTAGAGAAGTTATCGGATGTATAAGGTCAACTAGCATAGTATAGTCGATTATAGGCTTAGGTCAACTAGCTACAAGCCACCCTAGCTCGAGCACAATATGGTAGGTTGTTTATTGGTAGTCATCGACATTTTGATGTTGCCTTAAACGACCAGTTTATCTTGGAGAAAGAAAATGAGGAGCACTGCCACCAGTATGAGGCACAACGCTAGTGCTAATGTCATCATTAGCCCAACTGACTATTTAGGACAAGCAGCGTCCCCCAAGACCCACCATTGTTTTTGCCATGGACATTGAGTTTATTAAGTTTTTGTTGTACTTGTATTTTATTTCATGTAAACATTTATATATGTATTTATTGTTATTTCTTTTTGTTTAGTGTATTTTATTTTATTTTATTTATATTATTTGTATGTGTTAATAATAATAATAGATTATTATACAATAAAAAAGGTAAGATGTAATAGGTTTGGAATATGTCCCATGCATTTTTTTTATATTGAGGAATGATGTGAGACCCTTTGTCATACGCCAAGTTAGGATTGCATGGGAGAATAACATGAGGACATGTCCCGTGTTTAAGGGCTTTAACATGAACTTGTTGTGCTTAGAGGTGGGGACATTTCTTGTAGTAGTATAACGATGGTTAAAGTTAATTCAAATGTTTCTAAGGAGAATGAAAATGAATGTGACGATAATTTTAATTTTTTTAAAAATTATATATCTTGTGTTATGTCATTTAGAAATTAAGTTTTGAAGCATTCTCCTTGCACTTCATCAAGTAGTAATGTAATTGTTACCATATTTTAGTAATATTAAAATTAATAAGTTTTAATGTATTGCTTTCTTAATAATCAATTTTAATAAATGTTATCGCACTTTATAAAATAGCTACTTAATGAAAAACGTTTAACTATATTAAATACAAATACATTTAATTTTTTCATTCAATTAAAAAAATTAAAAGTATTTGAAAATTTAACTCTATTATTCTATATATTATTATGAAATTTTAATTAATTATACATTATTATATGCTTTATTTTCACAAATGGAACCATCCTATTTACTATGTCTTAATTAATTAATTAATCAATCAATTAATTATTATTGAACATATCTTAAAATAATTCAGAAGTATAAATCAGTAATAGAGCTTTTCGATATCAATCCAACTATATTTAACTCACAATGACATATCTTTAATTTATACTTTGCAAATTGCAATTATTATTGTATTTACATAATTCATCAAAGAAGGAACGGAAGGAAGTGGAAATGAAGAGGTGAGGCATTGTTGATGTTCGCCAAGTTAAATTAAACACAATTGATATCTACAATCATTGGTACTTTTTCTTTTTCTTTTATGAAACTTAGTATTTACTTCTCATTAAGTTTAAAATTTTGGAATATGAAATATTTGAATTATATAGGTTGTATTTTTAAAAAAATAATGATTCAATTAGTTTGATCATTGACTCATTGACCCAATGTCTTGACCGGTTTGATCACCAGTCTAATTTTAATAATGTTTTGTTGTAGACAGGGTTAGCTAACCGGTCCGCCCAGGGTCCATAAATAAAAAGACCCAATTTTAAAAGTTGTCAAGTATACTGGCAAAAAAATTAGAATATTCATAAACTAAGAGTCTAAAGGCACATATAAATAATGTTCACAATGACTTGGGGCTTAATGTCAAACTTATTCAAGGTCTAGTTTTAATAATAATAATAATATGTTAAAACGTTTCGAAGAGTCTATTTAATTAAAAAAATTGAGTTTGGGCTTTTGAAGAAAAGTATTTCTAGCCTATTCGGTCAACTTTTTTAACTCATATATAATTTTATAAAATAAATCATTATTTATGATATATTATAATTTATAAATATACACAATATTCATCTACATAAAGTTAATTCTATAAGATTAAAATATGTTAAAATTAACTTAAATATGAAAAATTAATAATTAAATACATATTTTGTATAGGTTAACTTTTTAAAAGCTCATTTGTTTATTTAAAATGAGTTCATTAATATTTAATATTTGTTTATCGGTGTTTTTATTGGATTTAATGTAAATCAAACTTTTATACATACTATTAAAACAATTCAAACTTCTAAATAGAACATTAAAAATTTTGATGTTTTTTAACACTGCTTTATCAACTTGTTAAACTATTGTCGTCTCTTCATACTATTTTTAATGATAATTAAATTAAAGTTAATCTAGTATTATTGCTATTGTTGAATTACATATGAGAAGTATTTTTTTTAATTTTTATGATGCTATAGTCAATTTTTAGATTTTAAATAATATAAAAATTATTATTTAAATCATAAAACTCTTTTCTTTAACAATAAAATATATTTATTCATTTTATCAACTACATATATTTCCTATTAGAGCTGGTAAAATGAGATGGTTCGCATAGTCCGACCCGAACTGTGCCCCAAAAAAATGTAGTACATGGGCCTAAACATAACATTTAAAATTAATAAGTAGAAAAAACTCAACCCTAAAAAAGCCCAGAAAAATGGGCCAAATGCGGGCCGCATGCGGCCTAAGTTTTTTTAAAAATAAAAATTATTGGGAGGCCCAAGTTTTTCTTCCTTTCTTTCTACATTCTCTCTCACCGTATGTGTGAAATATGAACTTTTGTTATGGACTTTAATGATAAATATTTATGAAACATTTTTTAAAAAAATATTACAAATGTTACTTAGTTGTTCCGCAAAAAAAATGTTACATAGTTTTAAATTTTTTTGGATAGAGTTCTAATTTTTTATAAATTTATTTTTTTAACTTTTTAAAGCGGGCCATCCAAAGTGGCCCGCAGCCCGTTAATAGCCGGGTTAGAGCCTTTAATTTCAAGGCCCAAATTTTTTCAGGCCTTTTTTGACGCACCCTAAATGGTCCGTAGCTCGATAAAACTCTATCCGTTTAGGGCCGCCCACCCGAATCGTTAAATATATTTCCTATACCAAAGACCCCAATGTCAAAAACGGCCCTTATCGTAAACGGCAAAACTAGATCGAATTCCATGTAAAATGTTCAAGGTTATCATTTAAGTAGCTTCTATATATTAAAAATAGTGACAGCGTCTACAGCTGAAAACTAGGTTTTGTCGCTGAACTTTTGTTCTTTCAAGAGCTTGGTAAGTTATATGAATATGATAGAACAAAAAGAAGATCAACCATAATGATATTCCGTATGTGACAAAGCGAGTAATGTAATAAATGATATAATATATCATGAGTTAAAGTTCTCTAAAAATTTGCACTATATGTGTTTCTTTTATATTTATTACAATGGGATAAAAAAATAAATGAACGTGAAAACTAGAGTTCGACCCATAAACATATACGAACTCTGCTAATCTTTCAGATGTATTCTATGGATTTGGTTATTATCCTATCATATATATCATTTTTTATCTATTTGAAATCATATCCTAATGGCCTACCTTATTAAGAAAAATACACTAAATGGTGTTAAAATTAGTTGGATACAAATTTGTCTTAGTGTGAGAACAAAAATGTGCGGAATATTATTCTTTTATTTTAATGTATTAAATTAATTAATAAATATTGTTAATAGAATATTGTCAACTTGGTCCACTAGCGGTCGCAATTTGCAGAAATGGCATATCCGATAGATGCCATTGTTCTAAATAAAACGAGACTCATTTTATTCAAACCGCTAACATTGAATCAACTGAGTAAGTTTCCTCACCTGTTATCTTCCTAATTAATACAGATAAATTAACTGATTGATTATATTAAATTAACTGTTAAGCTTGAGCTCCTTTTAATTTTTAGGAGTCCAAGAGATTCTTTATTATTATTTTTGTTAAATTGGTATGGTTAAATATATAGACTCTAACATCATATTAAAATTGAGTAGTTCACGTATCCGAAATGTAAGATATAATGATTTTTTATGATTATTTTGAGTAGATTTTTAGAAGGAAAATGAAACTATATCATATACATAATAATAGTGAATTTTCCTATTCAGATAATTTAACTGAGCAGAAAAAAAAGGGTTACTTACATAATCCGATTATATATGCACGTGGGTGTCTCCAATTCTTTTAATTAAATTATTGTTTTTCATGTTATCTATATATTTTTTTAACTTTCTTTTTATTTGGTAAAATATTTTTTAAACTTTCAAAATTCTAAACTTTGAACTGTGTTAATTCAGGCCCCTCTGGCCCAAAGTCCAAACTTGGGCTAATCTAACATTGATTTTACTAGACAGATGAAAAGGGCAAGAAGACTACAAGTTTCGGGGATGCACGTGATGATGGTAATGATCACGTGGACACAAAGCAGTTGCTTTACTTGCTAATAATAGTAAATAGTATAATTGTCAAGTCAAAGTCCAAATATATGTCCCCTTTGGTATGGTCATTGGTCAGCTTCAAAGTTTCGGTGTTCCTTACTTTGAATTATATGCTCCAAACAGATTCCTTTTTATTTTGAAAAAGTATTAAATATAATATTTGATACGCATTTTCTTATTTAATTTCTTTTCATCCACCTAAAATAACACCAAAACTAGTAGAGTTGGACTTGTATGCAAAGTGGATGACATGTCTTACATACCTAAGAAACATATCGTCTTGAACATATGTCAACTATCAGTGCGACAGACTCTAAGAAAGCATTTGACACTCTCAACATTACGTCGGTATAACAACCTCACCATAAATACAACTTCATAAATGATAAAGCACATTTGCCCCACATTTATTCCTTATTATTGTGACAGTGTCCTTATTCACTTTGACATCTTACTGACTTAGACATCAGATGTGTTCCACAAGACACACATCTATCATGTCTCATTTGATATTTGTGCATGTACCTTTAGAGCTCTAACCTCATACCAGACTTTGTTCACTCACATACGGTCCAGACTGAACATATGACATACCTAACTTAACTCATTTGGATATCGAACCTACCATTTGTCACGTATGTTGGGACTCAGTTAAGTTGTTCCCACATCCAAGATAAACTACATAAATCAAGCAACAAACATCATAATACTCGATAGTATTGAAGGATTCATGCAGGAAGAATTTGTCTGCTACTTAGGGTTTTCCCAAAAGACATCCTACAGCCAACCAACCTTGATCCTAGAGACATCGTGATTGAGAAGGTTTGAAAAAGAGTCCAATAGCCTAAAAACTCCCAGGGAAATTCCATAATCCCTCGGTCTAGTACACATCTTTAGGCCTTGACACTAATGACGAGACCTATGTTGAATTATCCTTTTACTCTAGCTCGTTAATACACCCATGTCAACACTCATATTCCTTCAGACAACAACCTTGTTCATCTCTAAAAAATCAAATAATCATGGTCCCACCACCTTAACCACCACAGCCAACATTCCCTTTTAGCACCATACTGACATCCATCATGCAATTACTCCTGCATGGCCTTTCCTAACCCTTAAACCCTCAATATGTTTATGCGATCATCCCTAACACCATACAAATCACAACAATCGGTTAGCCTACCTAATTTCATCTTAACTCATAACCATCCTACATCGTTATTCCCCATCCAAACCTTGCTATGTGAAAGACAAATCAATTTAGCTTATGCTTCACTTCAAGGCTCGTGTTAATTGATATCCCAGACAAATATCGAGGTCCATACCATTTCCCATCCTGACACATGATGGAAAGAATAACCTTGGAAAGCACCAAATCGCCTTTACTAATGAGATATTTTTCATTAGAACTAGTGATGATCTATCTTGCAAAATGTTCTCAAAGACTCTCAAGGACGAAGCCTTGACCTAGTTGAAATCTTCCCTATTTTATCAACAAATAACTAGGATGAACTTCATAGTGCATTCTCCATGCATTTCATCATTTTCAAGGAAACATCCAAGACCTCTTACACACTTTCAGATTAAACAAAAGGAAAATGAGTAGCTTAAAGACTTCTTATAGAGAATTTGGCCTTGTTATTGATTTAAGTGATATTGGTGAGAAGCCTACCAATCTCGATGGATGATTTTAGAGTTCTAGCTTCAAAATATGTCAACCAGGAATTGTACCTGGTCAAAGCTACATCGTCTATTGTCCCCTCTCTAGCTGATAGACCTAGAGAGGACACACTAGCCACCAAGGAGTAGTATTTTAAACCCAGAGACAAGAAGGTTTTCTTTATAGATTACACTCCTTTGAACACTAGACAATACTAGCTCTTTAAGGAACTGGGACTGGTTGGCTTTGCCGGTATAGAGAAACCTTTCCCATTGTAACTAATAGAAGACAAATGTTTCTTCTATGAGTACAATCTAAGACATGGCCATACCACTAGACGATGTCTCTAAATAAAGAAGGCCATAGAGAAAATGGTGATGAATGATAAGCTAAAGAAGTATGTGAAAAGAGTCCCTATTGATGACCATATCAGCCTTTCAAATAGGGTGTGCAACCAATCCCAACAGGGTGAAAGAAGGAGTTACAAAAAGAAGGAGGTAGTATGGTCGAAGCCAGGAACCAGGACTTGGACGAGAAGGGGGAAGAAAAAGTTGAGAAGCAAGTAAGCCATGATGTGATTGATATGATTTCATAAAGTTCATTGAATGAGGCATCACCCTCACATCTCAGAAAAAAAAAACATTTGTGGTTAGTGGCAAGTGTTCAAGATGAACATTAGCTCTTCAGGAAGCCAATATCATAACTAATCACCTTTACAAATGAAAAGTTTGATAAGATAAATCGGCCCCATGACAAGGCCATGGTGATCCAGGCTATGATTTGTAATATAACGGTCAAAAGAATGCTTTTTGATCAAGGGAGTTCTTGCAATATCCTTTTCTATGAAGAATTTAAAAGAATGGGTTTAAAGGATCACTACTAAAAAAACCCTAAACAGCTACCTAAACTTAGCGACCACCAAATCCCGTCGCTATTTAGCGACCGATTTAGCGACCCCTCATACGAAAAGGCACAAAAAAAATGTTAGCGACTATATTAGCGACCCAAAACGAACCTGTCGCTAAAAAGTTACAAATACCGTCGCTAGTACGGTCGCTATAGTTTCAGCTCCTCCCTTTTTTGGTTTCCCTCCATGATTTTTGTTGGCGCCAAATCTTAGCTACGGCAGGCGCCGTCACTATATTTCCCTCCAACTTTAGCGACGGCGTCGACGCGTCGCTATGTAATGTACGTGTGACGGAGGAGTTAGTCGTCGCTAGTGTTCTGGGTATTAGTGACGGAGTGATGTGTCCGTCGCTACTGTTTCGACGGTCTAACCTCGCCGTCGCTATTGTTTGTGATGGAGGTCTTAGTCGTCGCTATTGTTTTGGCCTTCCCTCCATTATTTTATTTTAAAGAGAGGAATATAGCGACGGTCATCTGACGCTGTCGCTAATATCAGTGGATTAGTGACGGAGGACATAGGCGTCGCTACTGTTTTGGCCTTCCCTCCATTATTTTACTTTAAGTAGGGGAATATAGCGACAGTGGTCTTACACGGTCGCTAATATTCAGGGGATTAGTGACGGAAGTAGTTTACCGTCGCTATGTTTTTCGTCTTCCCTCTACTCTTTCACTTTTAAGAAGGAAAGGTAGTGACGGTGGTGTGCACCGTCGCTAATATTGAGGATGGTAGTGACGAAATTTGCCTTCCGTCGCTAAACGTTTGTAATCCACGTGTTCAATTTAGTCACGGAAGTAGCGACGGTGTGCATTCCGTCGCTAAAAAGTTATATCTTACTCGTCTTCGACCTTCCCCTCTTTCAATTTTCAGCGAACCCTAACCTCTCTAATTCTCTCTGCCCTAGCCTTTCTATTTTTCTCTGCCCTTGTGCCCTCCCCTTCCCTCCTTCTTCGTCACCGTGCCTTGCCTTGACCCACATTGCCCTTCTCTCTGCCATAGTTCCCTCCCCTACCATCTGTCTTCCTCACCGTTCCCTCCTCTGCCAAACATTGCCATCCTCCTCACACAAAGCTTTTCTTCCCTTCCTGAGATGGCGTCTGGGGTGACCTCCACGAAGTAGGCTTTCCTCTCTCTCTGACAAAGCAGGCTTTCCCACTCTCTCTGGCGGCTCACCAACGACCGTCCCTCATCTCTGTCGGCTGTCACTCCCTCAGCAGCTAAGTAAGTGCTATGTATGGTTTGTACTATCTGTGGGTCATGGTTTGCTACTTTGTTATTGCCAGAATATGATTCTTGGAATGCCCTGTTTCTTCGTTCTCTTTTTGTGATTCCAATGATTCATTTTGAGCTTCATCTTCATTTTCACTTGTAAGATTGTTCTTATTTTGAACCTGCTCAGGCCACCATGACCACCATTTCTATTGTCATTAGTATTTTCTTTGCTGTTTGAATTATTCTGGTCACTGTTATTTTTTGAATTTAAGGATCCTTCACTGTTTTGCTGGGGTTATCAGAGGAATTAATTGTTGTAGCATCTGTGTTGTCATTAACATTTCCATCATTATTTGTGTTGCTCTGGGGGGTGTTTACATTGCCATTCTGCTCAGAGTTAGTACCATTTCTTGAGTTGGTGTTTTCTGATGGAACTTAATAAAGCATTATACAATGAGCACTTTTTACATGAGAGCTTATTATGAGTCAGCTTGGCATCAGGAAATTAAGATAAATGAAAATCATGGACTAGATCCACGAGAATTGAGAAGAGATAATGATAAAGACGCTGAAGTACAGTTACATGCATAATGAAAATACTATCAAATCCATTTTAAATAAAAATGACTAAACTGCAATGTAAGCCTTAATTAGAATTTTTATAGGATCGTTCTCCAGTTCTGTGGTCTGACAAAGAATTTCTATATCCCTTAGTTTAGCAAAGTAAAAGTCTCTTTCTTTTTCCAAGTGATCCACAGAGAGTTTGAGATCAGTAACCTGAGAAACAAAAACACAAAAAAAGTGGACAATGGACAAAAATTAAAAAGGTAAATATTGTTTTCATTAAACTATCATGTGACAAATTTTCTTTTCGATAGCAATACAAACATTAGAACAAAATGTTGTTGGGTGATTCTGAAAGCAACATATTATATGTGTATGCATAAGTAAAATCAACAATATCTACCTAATACACATAAGCATTAGAGTAATTTTAAGTTTTAGTTAGAGTAAGAGAGAACAAGAATGGAACAAGTTTGATATCAGACCTGAGAGGTTCAAAGGTACCCCACTTTGGTTTGTGATTAAGAGATTATTAACCTAATTTTATTTGGGATAAGTTGGTGTATTTGAAGATACTATAACTTTTGATTGTGATTGGTGTAGTATGAGATCATGATGTAGAACAATGTATATTGTGTTAGGTTATATATGGGAATGTTGTAAATTAAACAAATTGAGATGAATCATAGTCGTTGCTGGTGGTTCTCCCCTCCTTGGAGCTTGAGACGAATCATGGTGGAAGACAAACGCTTGATCCCCCAGGAAGGGACTTTCTTTAATCGCTTCCCTCGCCGTTCGCAGATCGCACATGGTGGTTCGTCGTCGGTCTCCCTTCTCCGTTCTCAACTTGCCCAGATTTCCTCTCACGTGTCTGGGTACCCTTGCCAAGTTGGGCTTCTGAGAGGTTGGCCCCATGGTTGTCAAACTCTAGAGTCAACTCGTAGACTCTTATGAGTCTACATTTCTACCTAGGTAAAACGAGTTAAAACGCTGGAAACTTGGACCCTCTCTGACTCGGGTAGACTCTTGCAGACTCGGGTAGACTCTTGCAAACTCTAGAGTTTTGAGCCAGTCCACCGAGTTTGAAAAATTGAAAACCCTAATTCCCAAATTAATGAAACGCAGCGTTTTGGCCCCTGTTTCTTTAGGTTTCACACGCAGCTTCTTCATTTTCCATTACTTCGTGCGACAGCCACTGCCCTCCACACCATTCAACTTCGTGTTGGCCCCCGACACTACACGACCCACCACCGCTCTCCAACTCCGACACCGACGCGACCTTTCTTCTTCTTCTTCTTCGTGATTTTGTGACGCCAACTACGACCCACTACCCGCGAGGCTGCGACTGCACCTACGTGACCCCACCACCTACACTAAACCTGCGTCACACCCACCACCTGCGACGACTACGCGTCACTTTCCCATACCGCCGCGACGAAAACCCAACAGTAAGAGGTATATTTTTTGTTTTTTCCTTTCTTCTTCATTCTGATTCAAGGCCAACATTTGTTTCTTCTCATCCTCCTCTTGTTCCTCTCTATTCAGCATGTCTGAGAGTGAGAAAGATGGTGGCTCAAAGGCCAGCAGCAATACTGTTCAAGCTCCTCTAGCAGCAACACTATTTGTTATGACAATTGAATGGTTGGATTTTTAGTTTTTAACTATTTTATGATGGTATACCTTGTTTGGATGCATGTCTTATATTAGTTTTATATAATTTTTAGTATGAGGTAAACTCTTACGAGTTTACGAGTCGAGTTAGCGAGTCGAGTCTACCTAGCCAAAACGAGTCTAGGTAGACTCTCGAGTCTGACAACCTTGGTTGGCCCATTTCTTTTTAGAAGCAAGCAAGCCCGGTCGGTTCATTGTTATTGTTTGTGCCTTATGTATTTCTTTGTGTGTTCTTTGGGCCTTTGGGTCCCTTTTGGTGAGGACTTTTCAGCTAGACCTTCATAGAACCTTCTCATTCTAACCTTTTAGCTTTCTCTAAACTGTATTTTCAATAAGATAAAATACTTGATAAAATCAATTAATACTTGGTAACATTGAAAATGTATGATTAGCAAAGGCCAATAATACTTTTTCTTTTGATTACTCAATTTCCATTCTAACTAGACTTTGTCATGCAGACCAAGACACCTTACGCGTGGTTCGTGTTCGGCCCTCATCAGCTTTGTCTTCATCGCTATCTCTCTTTCCCAGGTAATCCCCTAACTCTAACTTTCTGGCTATGTGTGTTGTATCTTTTGAAGTGTATGTATGTTGATTGTTGTTTGTTAGTGGAGAGCAGAGCTCATTAGGCGATGGTTTTGTGTGCTGATAACATGATTTTTTATGCATGTGCACTGTTGTTTGTTAGTGGAGAGCAGAGCTCATTAGGCATTGGTTTTGTGTGCTGATAACATGATTTATGATGCATGTGTAATGTTGTTCGTTAATAGAGAGTATATCTCATTAGGCATTGATTTTATGTATTGATAACATGATTTGGTGTTCATAACTCCGAATATCACATACAATGCGTATGATATGTTTATTTATCTATACTGGGAAGTTTTCTGGATGTAACAGGCCGTTTCTAATTTTGGGAAATGTCTAGTTTACAGGGGAGACTCTGCCAAAATTTTGGCAGGCTCCCTTTCTTAGGGAACTTAAAAAATGAAACTCAACTTTAATAATGTAGGGTTTAGTCGTGTGTGTACCCATTAGATTCTCGTTCAAGTTTCAAAACAACCGGCTGATGTACCGTGTTGAGTTGGATCTTGAATTGTCCCGGATGGAAAGTTTGGTATGAATTTGTAACCAGTAGGGCGTAACCCAACAATGTTGTATGTGGTCTACCTTGAGACGTTGAATGTTCATTTGAAATTTCAGTTATGGTGTTTTGTATTGTCCCCAGGGTGCATGACTGCGTGCGGTGTTTCATACCGTACGTATCTCTGTGTACTCGGGGACCAATGCGAAATGCTGCCGAAATTTTAAATGAACATCAACGACACAAGATAGACCACATACAATATCAATGGGTTACGGATGGTTGCATATTCATCCCGAATGGGTTAGGGCCTTACCAATTTGCAACATCAAAGAGATAGAGTGATTCACAACCGATAGCCATCAGGACAAATATTGAAAATGTAAAGTAACAGAAATCGTGCTTGTTAGATTTTGTAAATAGAGGTACCGGCAAATCGGCGATGGATGTACAACCGACTAGATCGCAATCGGCGAGTAACTAAGGAGTTTATGATGGGGCTATTGGAGTTCATTCCGTTCGCTACGGCAAACACGCCAGGATTTGAAGCGACTTAGAAGATTCGTTGTCCGTGCTCAAGGTGCAAATGCATGAGTTTTGAATACGCGGATGATGTGATGTGCCACCTAACTGAGAAAGGGTTCATGGAAACATACCACTGCTGGTACAACCATGGTGAGCAGTTATCGCGAAGACCATCAGACGTAACCGTGCAACGGTCTTACTACGAGGTTGGAGGAAACAGGGATACGTACAACAACATAGAACAAATGGTGATGGATCATGTTGGACCCTCCACCGGGCGTATGCTGGAACATGATGACCAAGGAGCTCATGGAGACTCTGACAATGTAGAGGAGGATCCTAATCCGGAGGTTAAGAGATTTTATAATTTGTTAGCGGCGGCTCAGACTCTATTGTGGGACGGGTACAACAGTCACACTGAGTTATCCGCCTCCCTAGCTGCTTTAAGCCTAAAGGCAGATTATAATCTTTCTAGAGGTTGTTTTAATAGGATGGTCAATCTGATGGGTTCCACTATGCCTAGTAATCATAGAATGCCAGCAAACCTGTACCGTGCTAAGAAACAAGTCGCAAACTTGGGGTTGGGTTGTGTGAAGATAGAGTGTTGTGTTGGCGGAGGTATGCTGTTTAGAAATGAGTTTGCAGATAAGAGTGTCACAAAATGTCTGCATTGTAATGAGGAACGCTACAAAACTGTCAAAAGGAAAGGGAAGGTAACCCGGACGGCTAGGAAGAAAATGTGGTACTTCCCTATAACACCGCGTCTTCAACGCCTGTATGCCTCATTGTCTACGGCAAAGCACATGCGTTGGCATGCTCTGAACTGAACACAAGAGGGGTTTCTTTTCCATCCTTCCGACGGGAAAGCATGGAAGTGTTTGGATGAGCTATATCCAGACTTTTCTGGCGAGCCGCGCAATGTAAGACTTGGCTTATGTACTGATGGGTTTAACCCGTTCGGTCAATACGGAAGAGCTTACTCATTTTGGCCAGTCATCCTGACCCCATACAATCTGCCTCCTGATATGTGTATGAAGAGGGAGGTCATGTTTCTATCTATACTGGTTCCAGGACCCAAAAATCCAAAGGCGAACATAGACGTGTTTTTGCAACCGTTGGTTGAAGAGTTATCACAGTTATGGGATGTCGGGGTAATGACATACGATGCGTCTTTGAAGAACAACTTTATGATGCGTGCTGTTTTGATGTGGACTATTAACGACTTCCTGGCCTATGGTATGCTTTCTGGATGGTCCACGTCTGGGAAGCTTGCTTGCCCTGTATGCATGGAACATACCGGGGGGGAATCACTCCCTGTTAGTGGCAAGACAAGTTTCTTTGACTGTCATAGAAAGTTTCTACCGTTGGATCACCCGTTTAGGCGAAACAAAACCGCTTTTAAGAAAAACAAGGTTGTTAATGAACCTCCACCCCGTAGGTTATCTGGTGCACGCGTTTGGCAGAGGGTCGAAGAGTATCCTTACATCTGGGACAAGAGTGTTAAGGAGTTTACGGGTTACGGTAAGGAACACCACTGGGTGAAGCAGAGTGTCTTGTGGGATTTGCCATATTGGAAAGACTTGTTGTTAAGACACAACATTGATGTCATGCACACTGAACATAATGTTTTCATGAATATTTTTGACACTGTTATGGACATCAAAGGGAGAACAAAGGACAACGAGAAGAGTCGTCTAGACCTTCCGATTTGGTGTTCTAGGAAGGAGTTGGAGTTGAGGGATGCGGGACGTGAAAGAATGTTTAAACCCCATGCAAAATATGCTTTAACTAGACCACAACAAATTGTTGTGTGTATTTGGATGAATGGGTTGACCCTGCCTGACGGATTCGCTTCTAACTTGAGCAGATGTGTCGACGTGAAGGAGGGCAGGGTGTTTGGCATGAAAAGTCATGATTGCCATGTGTTTATGCAACAACTACTCCTGTACGCGTTTCATGCCTTACCGAAGCCTATTTGGAAGTCGTTGAGTTGAGTCACTTCTTTAAGGAGTTGACGGCTACTTCGTTGACTGTGGAGAAACTTGTGAAGATGGAAGAAACTATCCCGGTATTGATTTGTAAGTTAGAGCAGATTTTCCCACCAAGTTTTTTTGACTCGATGGATCATTTGCCTATCCATCTACCGTACGAGGCCTTGGTTGGTGGCCTGGTGCAGTATCATTGGATGTATCCATTCGAAAGGTGAACGCCAGAACTCTTTAATTTCCTTGCAAACACTTCTTATAATAGTATTTTCTAACTTAACACTATCTTGTTAATGATGTTGAAGATTCTTACGCTCCTTAAAAGATAAAGTGTCGAACAAAGCCTGCGTTGAAGCATCAATTTGTGAGGCATACTTAGTCGAAGAAATGACAACCTTTGCTTCTTTCTATTTTTCGACGGAGATAGAAACTAGAATAAGTAGAATTCCCCGCAATCTTGGGGTAGCCAGCCGCACAGGGTTTGATAAACAAACATCGATTTTCAACTGTCCTGGTCACCCGGGGGGCAAGCTCACAAAATGTTACATTGATGAGAAAGATCGAAAGGCGGCTCACTTGTACATTCTTCTAAATTGCCCAGAAGTGGAACCCTTTATTGAGTAAGTCATAGAAGTTATATGTTACATTCTAAGCGTAGCTTTTATAGTATCTAAATTTGTTTCCTTTGAATAGCTTATACACAGATATGCTAAAACTTGAGCAAAATGATTTAACTGATGACCAAATTCATAGTGAGGTGTCATCCAAGTTTGTTGGTTGGTTCGCGCAACACGTAAGACCCGTTTACATATCGTCATTATCTTTGCTTCTAACTCCCGATATCTAACGATGACCTACTTGTTATATTGTACATAGATACAAGACCCAAACAACCATATTGAAGATTCTTTACTCCAAGCCCTTTCTTGGGGGCCGGTGAAAACTGTTAAAAAATGGCCTATTTACTACATAAATGGCTACAAGTTTAATATTCTTCAATGGAGTGAAGGGATGCGCACCCATAACTACGGTGTTTGTGTTAAAGGCACCGTCGGACAGTTGGAAGAAGACTTTTATGGAGTGCTGACGGAGATTGTTGAAGTTTCGTTCTCTGGATGACTAAGAAGAGATATTGTTCTATTCAAATGTGATTGGTTCGACAATACAATCGGTGTTGGAACAAAGGTTGACAACAACTACGGCTTAGTTGAGGTCAAGAAGAATGGTAGATATAAAGGGTTTGATCCCTTCATTTTTGCCCAACAAGCTGAGCAGGTTTATTACACCGACTTCCCGGGAGGACATTGGGACTGGTATGCAGTAATCAAGGCCAAGGCCCGAAGTCAGATCATTGACAATGTCTCCGAGGAGGTCGATGACGCTTATCAGCTTGCACCACATGAGCTCAACGATGCCAATTTGTTGTTCAACATTGATCCAGTCATAATGGATGAGACACTTGCCACTACGGGGGATGAACACATTGACAAAGACCTTGTCTCTCGATCAAAACGGTCTAGGGCTGAGCTGGATACTGACGAAGTTGTTTAAACAGATAACCACAGTGACACTGAAAGTGAGGGGGAATTTGAAACTGAAACAGACACAGAGTATGTAGTTATTAAACATATATACATAGGTTTATTTATATCCTGAGACTAACCTTTCTTTTCATGATTTTATCCACAGATGACGGGACGTCGACTGCCCTTCAGTCGGGGTGGTGGGTCCAGGACCCCGACATCCCGGCTGGGGACTCCCACCCCAGGACAGGAGACCACTCCATCACCACCACAGCGGACCACTCCATCACCACTACAGCAGAGCACTCTATCACCACCACCACAGCAGACCACTCCATCACCACCACAGCTGACCACCCCAGAGCAGACTCCTGGAGTTGGTGGCTTGGAGGACCATGGCCATCAGGCCACCCCACCTCCGGCATCCCCTCTCCCCATGTTGGTACCCGTGCCGGCCGGAGACGAGTAAGTGACTAAAACTAAAAAACTTTTATGTTATTTGTATGGTACTTTATATTAAACTTTAGTGGAAAGACTTGTTGGCTTATTGTATAGTACTTTAATTAGTACTTGTATAGATTGAATTGTACTGGGCACTCTTCTGTTTGTAACAGGGTAACTATTTAAACTTGGAAATATTACATTTACAGGGGAGACTCTGTCGGAATTTTGGGAGTCTCCCTAGATTGTCTGTTATACTCCTGATATAATTATTGTCATTACAGCTTTGTTGATAGTAGTCGTACTACCAAAGCGATTACTAAGGTTTTAAAGGCCCAGTGGGATGGTCCATATATATCTTGGACAGATGCTGGGAAGGTTGTCCAAGATAGGTGGTTTAACACCTTCTCGGTAAGTTCCTAGCTCATTTGTTGTGATTTGATTTGTAAAATAGACCTCTTATTAATTTTTATTTCTCATTTCATTTTACAGCGTGATTACCAGTGGGCAGAGGGTATGATTGATGAGATTGGGAAGGTCTTTGCCACGAAGACCTCCAAAATCATCAAGAGTACCCTTTGGAAGGTGAGGGGCAAGGGTGAGCGCCCTCGTTGGATCCCGGAGGACCATTGGGACGAGATGGTCCAGAAGTGGGGCGGTGTCCCGTTCCAGCAGGCGAGTGCTCGGAACAGGGCAAACAGAGCCGCCGATGCTGCAGCCTCAGTTTACACTGGGGGTAGCATTTCAACCCTCGAGCACAAGAAAAGATTTGTAAGTATATTTATGTTTTTAATATGATTCGTCTCATATATTTACAAATAATAATCTCAATGTTTTTTGTCCACCACAGGAGCTGAGGGAGCACCGGGAGCCTTCTTTGTTTGAGGTCATGCAAATGACCAAGAAGAACAAAGCCGGTGCATGGGTAAACCAGAAGACTATGGATCTAGCGGTATTTACTTTTAACTGACACATGCTTACAATTTACAAATCAGCAAATCAGCTTACTAATCCTATCATTGTTTTTGAATTTACAGGAGGCTTATCAGGCCAGGAGGGCCGAGAAGGAGGCGGACCTGGTGGCTTCCACTCCTGAAGGGGAGGTTCCTCCCACCCTATCTTGTTCTGACGACAACGCCATCTATTTGGAGGCTGTTGGCGGTGTGAACAAGAAAGGGAGGGTATTTGGACTGGGTGGCGTCGGCACGCAGCTGGCAAAAAAGGGGAAGACCCCTTCCTCTTCGTCTTCCTCTGGTCTTCCGACTGAGGTCGTTCAGGTAATTCAAAACCTGAACGATGAGCTACAGGAGGAGCGACGTCAGAGGCAGTTGTTGGAGCGGGCCGAGGCGGACCGACAGCAGCCCGAGGCGGACCGACGGCGGGCCGAGGAGCAGCACGCCGAGACTCGTCAGTAACTTGCTCAGCAGCAGGAGCTACTGATGCAGTTGATGGCGAGGCTACCTCCCCCCACTTCCTAGGCGCCCCCACCACCACCCCAGGATCCCCCACCATCATGATTGTATTTTTATTATTTATACACATTGTATATTTGATTTATAGTTTTTATATTATATTTCATTCAATATTTATTTTGTCATTCTTCATTTATTATGTCAATATTTATTGGTAATTAAATTCAAATCAAAAAGCCATATTGTAACTATCATTAATAATTCAACCTATTTGATAAATAAATTTAACCCATTATTTTGTTTTTAATAATAATTTAATATTTTAAAAAAATTATCTAAATTTAATTATAAAATTTTATCAGCCAATACAAAATACAAAATATTAATCTACATTTTTAAAGTTAAATTAACAAAACCTATGTCATTTTTAACCATTTTTTAAAAAATAAAAAATTCCAATTAACGACGGCCGCACAGATGGTCGCTATATTGTAAACATAGCGACGGACGATAGTGGTCGCTGGTTGGCCAAGAACAGCGACGGGATGTAGTAGTCGCTGTATGGCTTCGGCAGCGACGGATGTCCGGGTCGCTATATGAGTAACCATAGCGACAGCCCTGCATGGTCGCTGGAAGGCCACATTTGGCGACGGACACGTCGGTCGCTATATGTCAGAACATAGCGACGGCAATGGTGGTCGCTTATTAGCGACGAAGTTTTTGAGGTCGCTGTACGGCAACAGTTAGCGACGGCTGCAGTCAGCGAAGCAGAGACCATTTTAGCGACGGCGTTATGCCGTCAATATTTTAGCGACGGTGTACCTGTGGTCGCTGATGTGTTTTCGACGAAGGTTTTAGCGACGGCGGGTGTCCCTTCGTAGACGCCGTCGCTAAGGGGTGTAGCGACGGCCATGGCATGGGTTAGCGACCAATTCTGTCCGTCGCTAACAGGTTTTTTTTTAGTGGTGGATATCAACTTGATAACCCATAATAAAGGTCTGCTAGCTTTTAATGGGGCAACAAATTACACCAAAGGTTATTTAGAAACGTGGATCGCGGTGAAGGGAAATCTTGGATCTAGAATGGTGAAGTCCAAATTCTTTATTTTAGACATTAGATTACCTTTCAATGCAATTATCGACATACCTACTTTACATGCCTTAGAGGTCGTGGTTTCCACTAACCACTTGATGATGATGTTCATTGACTAAGATATTATCATCTCTTATGTTTGAGGTGACTAAAAAGAAGGAAGAGAGACATACAACATGACCTTTTAGATGGACAAAGTGGACGAGGTGAATAAGAAAACAAAGCTCAATGACCTTCGACTTTGTAGTCAATACCTATAACCTAACAAATTTTAATCTAAGAGTTGACTTCAAGGAGGATAAAGAGCATCCAACTCATCCTCAACTAGATAGAGACTCCACCAAGTTCCAGCTAGAAGCAACAAAAGACAACCTTTTACTAAATCATTCAATTAATAAAAAAAAGTATTTTATGTGATTAGTAAAATTCCATCATTGAAATATAAAAAAATTAAAACTGTTTATTATAAGTAACTTTAAATTATTAATTTATGCTTTAATTTTATTAATATATAACTTTAAAATAAATTCTTTTAAAATCTAAAAAAATATATTAAAATATATAGTTTGTACTACGTGAAAGCTTTACCTCAAAATTTATAAATATTTATTTTAAAATATTAAAATTCATATAAATAAAACTCAATAATATGTATTAATTTTATTATGGAATTATATATATATATATATATGTTGTGTTGGAAATTTTCTTACAATTTCATATTGTCTTATAAAGTTATATATGGCTGGATTACGTTTACACATAAATTTATTCATTTCTTCTATTATCAAATTATAGTTTATTAGGTGAAGTTATCTTGTATCTTTAAGGATTCAAAATATTTGAGCAGTACCAATATTAAAGGATTTTATCTAAACACTACATATCTATTAGTATAAATTTAATGTCTGAACTTTTTAGGAGATTTTTAATTACAAATTAAAAATTAAATATAAATAAAAAAGGTAAAATTAAAATGTTTTACTTTTCAAATAAATTTATATATTTTCTAATTAACAAAATTTGATATTTTGAATTTTTCTTGAAAATTTTTATAATAATATGAATATTAGATAAATATTAAATAAAGTATATATAATGGTTAATTAATAGTTAAGTGTATATGCCTACTCTTTTTGTGTTGATCTCCGGGTATTTTTCGGAGATAATAATGTTACTCGAAACTTAGTTATAATTAAAATTATTTGTGTTTTCTTAAAAATATTTTTAGTGATAATTAAATTTGAGACTCTATCACAATATCTGAGATTGTGTTTCTAACTAATATATATAACATTTCTTCTGGAAAATAGTTGTTCTGGTTATAGATTAAAGATATATCCAGTAAAAAAGGAACTCATGCAAGTTGAATGTGAGGATAATTGTTTTAGGGTGGCAATGGCATCTTGATTTAGAATGTAGGACAAAAATATTGAGATGAGTGGCTGCTAGATGATCTTTCAAAAGGTGGGATCGAAAATGATGAAAACTGAAGAGAGTGAAAGGTTTGTGGATTGTGCGATTGGTGGGGATGACTCTCATCCACCACCTTCCCGGAAGTAACACTTTTAAAAAATGTTACAGTGATGTGGAAAATAAAGAAAGGAGGTGGGGTTCTCTCTCGCACGTAGCTTAATGGGGGTTTATTGGCTTTACAAGAAAGTAGAAACTTTACTTATCCACAAATGCAATTTCAAACCTCACCAAACACAACATGTCCACAACCGTTGTATCTGTCTTAGCCTATCATTTCCATTTCTGCCCCACTCCCTACTTTCTCAATTCCTCCTCATTTCAACTTGCAATGTAATTGGATTTATTCTCTTAAATGAGATTACTGTTCTGGCCCATGTTAATTAAAACCCACATTTTAACACTGAGGTTAATATTGACTAGACCAACATTAATGGTTAACAACCCTACCAAATAGCTTAAGTGGTTAAAAGTTATTTAGGGTCACTTTGAACAGCAGAGTTCAAGCCCTTGCAACCCCCTCTGGACAAAAAAAACACTAATAGTTAACATTGATGAGAATTTGAAAGTTACATTAACTTAACGGAGACAAACACTCTTAAGACTAAACCAGATTATTTATATTTAGGCCTATAGATATATTTAAGATGAAGCATTTCGATAATATGATGCTGATTTTTTTAGGTTTATATTTTAGACATTTTAACATGTGAAATTAATTTATTAAAATGATATATATATTTTTATGACTATTCTTAAATATGTGAAATATTTTGTAATCATATTCATTCCTCTTTTTAATATGTTATGTTTTTATGATATATTGATGGATACATGTTGATGTTAAAAACATTGGAAGAAAATATTTTATTGTAAACTGTCAAATATAAATAAGCCCCCAATTAATAATTCCATATCATAATTTTATTATAAACTATTCAAATTCACCTCTCTATATACAGGGTTTAAAAAAATTAATTATTTTTAGCCTCTGAAATTTGTGGGGTCATTAAAAAGTATCTTTTATTGTTTATTGTCAAACAATTTTATTTATATAATTATTTGTAATTGAACAATTTATAATAGAAACTAAAAAAATAGTTAATTTTTTTGTGGCGATATTCTCGGAGAAAATATTCGTCGGCAATTTTGGATTTCTACGGCACAGAAGACTACAAAAGCAAAGAGAAGCAGACAAAATGCAAGTTGTGTGCGCCTGTAAGCCGGATGACGTCAAATATGAAATATTTTAATACGAAAGAAAGTGGAAAATTAAGCACGTGATAAATCCCACCCAACTTGCTTCTTGCAATGCACTCATGAGAACCTTCGAAGAACCTAAGGACAAGACCAACAACAATAAACTACACAGAATTAAAGCTAATCCAAAAACCATAAACCAATTGAAAATTAAAATTCATGAACCTTAAGATCCCCACTTCTATAAATACCCTCTCTTTCTTTCCCTTCCAAGTTCGAATATTCAATTCAACACCTTCCCTCAAATCTTTTAACAAAAAATTCATAGTTCAATTCAACGCCGCACGAACACATTAATTTGGGTTACCAAATGTTCTCTCAAAACACCCACGAGTCCGATTTAGCCCTTTTGGACTCAATCCGCCGCCACTTACTCGGAGATTCCGATGTAAGCAAATTCGGTGCCCCGTTTGTTAATTCGGGTAACGCTCCAGTTTACTGTCGGAGCTCCAGTTTCAGCAACTTGTACCCGTGTTTGAGTGATAACTGGGGCGAACTTCCTCTCAAGGAAGACGATTCCGAAGACATGGTACTTTACGGTGTTCTTCGCGACGCCGTTAATGTTGGGTGGGTCCCATCTCTCGACGCAGGCTCGCAGGAGAGCTTCTCATCGGGTTTCAAACCGGCGACGGTAAAATCCGAACCGGATATTTTCCCGGTTCCCGAACCCGTTTTCATCGCCCCAGTGATTAAGCAAGAGAAGGTTGCGCCGGCAGTTGTTCCCGCAAAGGGAAAGCATTACCGTGGCGTGCGGCAACGGCCGTGGGGGAAATTTGCGGCGGAGATCCGTGACCCGGCTAAAAACGGGGCTCGGGTTTGGCTCGGAACATTTGAAACGGCTGAAGATGCTGCACTGGCTTATGATCGAGCTGCGTACAGAATGCGCGGGTCGAGGGCCCTGTTGAATTTCCCGCTCCGGGTGAATTCAGGTGAACCCGACCCGGTTCGGATTACGTCAAAGCGGTCATCGCCGGAGCCTTCCTCATCATCGGAGAGTGGATCAGCGGCGAAGAGGAGAAAAAAGGTGGTGGGGCCAACGTTGAGGACTCAAAGTGGGATGAGAACAGGGCAAGTGGGAAGTCAAGTTGCACAGTGCACACGTGGAGAGCAGTTATTGGTTAGCTGATACATGACTCTGACGTGGAATGCACGTTGCTCGTGCTCTTCTGTGAAATGAAATCTACTTTGTAGTTATCCTACGGAAGTGGCTCTTTGCCACAAATCCATCCAACCCATCAGTTATGGAAGCTGTTACAAAAATAATGATACACCAAAATGGGTGCCAAGTGATAGAACCAAAGGCAAAAAATAACAAAGGGACATAGTAATTAGGGGTGGAGGTTTTGTTTGGCTTTGTGAATACAAAATTTGTTATTTTTTGGTCCAACATTTATGAATTTGTGAAATGAGTTTGCATATATGAACCCTCTCTTTATTTCCCAAACTAGATGAACTGTTCCCAATAATCCATTATTGGATGAGATAAAAACTACAACAAAAATCCAACATTACATTATAAAATTGGTGTTTTCTTTTGCAGAATTTGCATCCAGAAAGATTATCTGAATTCTACATCAACTCCTAAAAGCCATAGGTCCATTTCAAATTAATCAACCGACTATTAAATATATAATAGCCACATATATATATATATATATAACCAATTTATATATGAGTGTGAATAGTACATTTATTTTTATTTTAATTAAGAGTTTAAAATCTTATTTTTATAAAGAATAGACTTTATTAAAAGAGACAATTTTTATATTTTGATATACTTTATATTTTAAGGGAATTAGTACTTGACTTTCGGTTAAAAGATATTATTAGATTCACTGTAAAAAAACTTAACATAATTATATTTAATTTTCAACTATTTGATTTCTAACTTGATAATTATAATTTCTTATCATTTTCTATAAAATATATCATCACTTCAGAGAAATCATAGCTTGTCTTATTAAACCAATTTAGATAAATCACTTAATAAATAAATCATCAATTCTTTTATATAAGAAATAAATGATGAAATCATAAAAACAAAGAAAAACATTAAAAATGATATGTCAATAATAACGTTGCAGATAATTTTATTTTAGAAATACCCATCATATGAAATAAATAAATGAGAACAATTACATCGTTAACACATAAATCATACAATAAATTAAAAATAATAAAAAATAGCAATTAAAAAATTGTCTATATTTCTTATATATTTTTGTTTAGATATATTTCTTATATTTAGATATAAAAAAAATACCTTTTTATTTCTTTTAATGGAGGTATTTATAAAAAACAAAATAAATTAAAAAAAGGAACCAATTTTTTAAAACAAATTAAAATCAATTTATGTTGTACTTTAAAAAAAAAAAAACTCTCACACGTTTAAGTTAAGGACACACAAACATAATAATGCTCTATAGCTTGCCAGCCTTAAAAGTGTTAATAATTGAAACTCTTAGAAATAAAATAATAATGTATAAGTAACACAAATTGACCCTATGATTATGACGAGGCATTATAATCCAAGTTGATTTCCGTTGACATTGCTGCTATGATATCCATATATTTTTTTTTTGACGGCCTTCAATGTTAAGATATAGGAGAAATATCTGTTGATACTTATCTCCCACAGCCAATCAGATCATCACTGCATTTTTTTTGACATATATAGCCTCCTGATACTTGAATAAATCAACTGAGTTTTAATGGAACTCCATTTTCAGTGAGAGAGGAATTTAAATTTGATATTTTTTTAATATTCATGTAAGCTTGATATTTAGATTAATTTAGAATAACTACATATTTACAGGATTATAAGTTTAGTTTTAATGTATTGTTAAGATTAAAATTTTTTAGCAGTTAATTAATTAAAAGCATCATAAATATGACATTTTCTTGATAGGACATTTTCTCGATATAACATTTTCTTGCTATAACATTTCCTCAATGTACATTTTCTCGTTATGACATTTCCTTCTTGTAGCACTCTGCTTGCTAGGTACACTATCCTCGCTATAAGTTCTCTAATCACTATGGGTATTCTGCTTGATATAAGTATTCTCCTCGCTATGGGTATTACGCTTGTTATAGGCACTATACTTAATGCTCTGCTCTTTATGTTGTTATACTTGTTTTAACCCACAGTGATATGCTATCTCCGGTTAAGGCTTGATGAGTCTTGGAGAAGTAAACTCGCCTCCCAAATCCTTTTAAACTAAGGACTCGACTCTCTTAGCTCCTTGTAAACCCTAGGTCATGGTTGGGCTAAATGTCATCCTTAACACTCAACCTCCCATGGATGTTCCTTCATTATCGTTGTAGTGCTAATGTCATGATGTTCTCCCTTGTTCCTTTATCATTAAAGCTAGTTATGTAACAATAGCCCTCTTGCATTTGGGTAAGAAATTTCTTTTGTAAATGTAACATTTCTTGGATTTTGGTGTTTTATAGTTTCCCTTTCATCATGCTACATGAAATCGTTAGTTGACAATATATTAATGTTAAATATATTTTGTGAAAAATTTAGTAACTTCCTTATCATGATAAATTATCTTCCCTTCAGGTTTTCATCTTGTTGTGTTGTAAGGTCTATGTCTTTACGAGCAAACCCCCTAACTTATTGTACTTGACTTTTGATCATGTATGTCTAGGTGTTATTATGCCAAAATATATGCTTCTTAGTAGAAAACATGTCATAGGGGTTAAGTTCTTTTATCACTGTGTTCAATTGCTTAAATTTTGTCGACAACAACAATATGACATAAACAAACGTGCTTTATAGAGAGTTAGAACCTTCCCTTTGTTCAGGCTTAAAGCTAGGTTGATCATTCATGGTGTAGTCTCTTATCTTGTAAACATTGTTCCCCTATGGGAAAAGCATCTCGCTTATCTCACGTGGAAAGAAACTTGATTGGAACATACAAGATTCTACTATATTACATTTATAAAGAAGTGTACATTGTGCAATTGCTATGTATGAATGTTATAGATGTATGTTTTGTATAGATGTAACATATGTATGTTTCAATATAGATAAGTGCTTTAGAAAATTTTACCTTCTTATCATGACTATATATCTATCTTCCTAGTTTGTTGTGATTTTCTTTAGTTTCATTGATATTGTTGTTATAGCTCATTTTACATTGTTTTCTATGTATATGAAGGATGCTTTTTCATTGAATGCCTTGACCTATGAGGCAAGAATTAGCTATAACAAGAATCAACACTCCCATGAACCTTTTGCTTGCATTTTTCTTCTTCTTTGTAGTGTTTTAATAAATCATGTTGTAACAACACTTATCCTAGTCCCTCTATTGTCTCTACAAGTTCATATTTTACCTCGATCATGTGTGACTTTTCTTTGTTTCTTACTTTTCTCATTTCCCCTAATTGTATTTTCTATGTTATGCTTCTCACTTTTTCCTTTTCATCTAGTCTCATTGTACTAGTCTATTGTGCTTTAGTAATCCGTGAATTATGTCATATTGCCAAAACTCATATTCCGTGTAGCATTGCTTTTCTTTCTCAAACATGTTTCACGCTCTTGCAGCATACGTGCTCATGGAAGTACAAGTTTAAATTAATGTGATGTGTGAGGTGTCACTCTAGTGAATTTTGCTTGTCCTATTTTTTCATGAATCCTTGACATATCATTGTTGAACCAGTAACGCTCATGGGATGCTACAGAAAAATAGTAAGAGTTTTTGGGAATTACGTCTTTGTTTTCTATAAATAGGTTTGCTTATTAGTAGAGTGAAACACATAAATTAAGAGAAATAAATTAGAAAGATGGTGTTAAAGAGAGAATGATGAGTGTATAAGTAAGTAGTTTCCAATAACAAGAGAGTTTGCTAAAGCTGTAAGGTAATGATATTTTTCTCTTATACTCTTTTTATGATTGTTAAGTTTATTTTTATATCACTTTTTAACTATTATTATACAATATTAAAATAGTGGTGTTATCATTTATGATTTGGCCGCTGTACGGGGTATAGAGTATGTCCCGTATAACCGGTGTCCAAAGTACCTCTTTCTATTTTACACTGTCTCAGTAGAGTCCGATATTATACACACAGGTCCAGTGGGAACTCTATGCTCTTCTCGTTAAGGTAAGGATTTGTGTCAATTCTAACCGTGGTTGATGGGACACACTGGAGATGTATCTACAAAAGGTGCTTCAATGCTTAAGTCAGTACGATTATTATAAAAAATAGAGTGATTACGGAGAGTTTCTAAGTGTTGTAAAATCTAAATCTTAGTTTAATAAATGAGTTGTATTTATAGAACTTCCTGGAATGTATAAAATAATTTGACCTTCCTGTCAATGAACAGTTAGCTATATTCTTTGCAGGGACATGCTGCCCATACTTGTCTGGCCCATGCTTAGACGTCAACTTTCCTCACGGGGGTCATACCTGTAAATCCATACTAAGACATAACAATCACATCGGTGATTTGAGCACCTCATCCAATTTTTAGGTTGACTTGGCATTTTTCATGGCTCTACGCTGACTGATGTTGCTTGTCATTAGGGACCGGTATGCACACCGGATCAATTTACAATTACGAATAAGTTACTCTTGTAAATAGTAAATTATTATGCACTATTTATCATTTATTATTACTATTAGTATTTGCAATTCACTATGTATAATTATTGTTCACAATATACTATTTACTATTTATCATTTACTATTTACTATCTAGAAATTCACTATTTATGGTTGCTATTCAAAATTTAGCATGGATGGTTATTTTAAATAAAATTAATATAAATCACTAGTAAATATTTTATGAAAGATAATTTTTATTTTATCCTAACTTTTCTGTCAAGTATATTTATTAAGATATATTTATATTATTCACATATATTACTATAATAATAAATGTTGAAGTTTTATAGAAAATATCTCTTGAAATATAAGTTTGTTATTAATTATAAGAAGTTTCAAAATCTTGAGTTTATACTTAAATAAGACATTATTAATGTGTTTTATAACTTCAAGATGAAGTAGTACAAGAAAGCTTTACAGAGAGTCAAAGCTCAAGAGGTTGGGAGAGCGAGATAATAATATAAAATGAAAAGATATAAAGAAGAACGTAAAGAGTTCTTTGTACTCATTTTAAACTTAAAACAATTATGGTATTTTAAAGTAATATTTATTATTACCTTATGTATACATACACATACATATAGGACTTCAAATATCATATAAGACTTGCCTTGATTGACTTGATGTGGACAATGACAAATATATATAGAGTTGACAAAATGGGCTAGCCCGCATGGGCCGACTTGAACCCGCCCGAAAAATGTAGTGTGAGGGCCTAAAAATAAAATTTAAAATTAATAAGCAAGATAAAAGCCTGACCCTGAAAAAAACCCGAAAAAAAACGGGCTGACTGCGGGCCAGCCAGTGAGGGTCGCGGGTTGCCCGAGTATTTTTAAAAAAATAAAAATTATAGGGAGTTTCTCTTTTAGTTAGGATTTTTCTTTCTTTTTTTTTTCTACTTCTCATCTCACCATATATATGGAATATGGACTTTTGTAGGCTTTTGTTATGAACTTTAATGATAAATATTTATGAAATGTTTTTAAAAAATATTACAAATGTTCATAGTTGTTACGCACAAAAATGTTACGTAGTTTTAATTTTTTTTATAGAATTTTGATTTTTTATAATTTTATTTTTTAAAACTTTTTTTAAAGCAGGCCGCCCGAAGTGGCCCGCGGCCTGTTGAGGCTCGGGCTAGGGCCTTTAATTTTAAGGCCCAAATTTTTATGGGCCTTTTTTGGCCCAGCCCTAAGTGGTCCTCAGCCCGATAAAGCCCTGCCCGTTTAGGGCCGTTTGCCTGAATTGCCAGCTATAAACATATATGATGATTGAACTAATTTGACTTGATAGGGATTATGATGAATATATGTTGGTCAAGCCATTGATTTGATTGGATTGTAATTAAGTATTTTGTATGGATATGAAAAATAAGCATATAGCAATGCATGATGAAAGTGTAGAACTTGGTAAGAAATTACATTACTTAGCTCTTTTTAAAGTTTTGTTTTGGAAGTTTGTGTTCTAAGGTGTTTAGAAATATTATTAAATTATTTTTTACTAATTTTCCAAGTATTATGGTTAATGATCTAGAGAGGTTTATGACTTATATATAAGTTTAAAGTAAATTAGTTTTGAGTTTTTTTAACAGTTTCACTAAATAAAGTTTTGATATATTTAAATCCTTGAAACTCAATCTTGATGACATTTGATTTGTGAAAAATTATATAACTGTACTAATTTTTCTATATAACAAATTTAATTGAGGAGTTATGGAAATGTATAGTTTACTAAGATGATTATGTGGTAATTCATAGGTCCTGAGAATACATTTGTTAACTAAGTTTCTAAAAACCGTAACTAACCCAAGACACGAATAATTCATGGATCATGAAACATCAAAGAGAAAATATGTGATGGAAATATTGTTGGGGATGGACTATAGAAACTAAGGATATAATAGAGGAGGTTCAACTGCAAACCTTGAGATGAGAGCGTGTGAAGGGGTGCTTCAGAAGACATGAGATTGTTCTCTAGTGGCGGGTACCTTCATAAAAAGCTTTACTCACTCTCATTAGTCTTTTAAGTGTTTCCATGTCAATAAAGATGTTATTTTGCCTTGAGGGTAATTATATAATCTAGATTTATAGAATAGTGTCAACTCCTGAGTGACCCAATGCAAAATAAAACTTTAAAGACTCATATGCTTAGGTAGAATGAATTATAATATTCAAAGTATTGCATTGCAGTCATACATTCAAGATCTGTGTATGTGATTGTGGTTGATACTATAATTATAATATTTTTGAAAATCATTTAGGCTTATGTCTCACTCATTTATTTGTGTTTTGTTTCATATGCTTTCAGTTTGATGATTCCTATATAGTAGAATATTGGAGAACCTAAATAATATGTTTTGAGAAGGGAGGCTCGAAAATAAATACCATAGTCCAATGAGTGGATTGCTTTATTAGTTTCTATATTGTTGAGAATAATTGCTCTTGGATCATGACATTTTCTCCCTTGTTAAAATTATGTTTATTAAATATCTTATTTATTATGGATGAATGTAACAACTTTGTATCTATAACTATTTAATAAGTTAATAACAATTATGAAGTATTTTGGAATTTATTTCTATTAATTTTCTTATATGTAGTTTATTTCAATTGTTTCTTAATTATTCAATATATAATCTATTTCAATTATCTTATTTTCATGATTTAATTTAATATATTCTTTTTATTTAAAGAAAATATGCTTTTGAAATGTTTGGAATTTTCTATTTAATATAATTTATTTTAAATTTAATTATCTTTTAATATATAATTTATTCCATTTGTTTCTATATATTGATTTAATGCTCTTGTTTCATTTTGAAAACAAATATATTGGTAAAATTTCAAAATTTGAAACATAAATAATTGATTAGTAACCAGTGGCGTTACATATTCGCTATAGGATTAAGGCTATTTACTTCTTATTATTCCATGTAGTGTCACCTTATTTATATTAAATTTATTCATTAGTCTTTAGCCCTCTTCAATGATCGCTTGAATAAGTGCAAGTGCTAAAAAATGGGAAAAGAGTAGGGCGCAACGAAGAACAACACAAGAAAAGGTGGAGCAAAGTGTGAAGGGTGTGGTGAAGAAAAAGTCTGCATTTGTGGTGTAAAACTTAGCGTTGTGTGTTTATAGTGTTGGAGAATTTCCAACGGCCAAACAACATAAATATAATGATTTACTTAGGTCTTGCAAAATTCATATTTCAAAGTATTTGTAGATAATTGAAATTGAGGTATAGAAATACTTCTTGTAATGCATAGCAAAGATCTAAAAGAAGTAGTAGCTTCGTCATTAAAGAGTCCATGTGTGCATGCCTACCAGACCCCTCACATTTGAGTGATAGTTTGTTAGAACACGACTTTTGCAATAATTGTGAAATTTTGTGTATCACAAAAAGTGCAACTTAAGAGCATTTCATGTTTTGTTTATAAACTTAAGTCTGGCCTAATGAACACTCTTTAGCAATTGAGCTCTTTACTCATTTTAAGTGAATCATATTCAATAGTTTCAATTTTAGTCCAACTAAAATAAAAAATTATCCTCTGATGGGCTTATTCTATGTTGATGACTCTATAGGAAATATACTTAGTTTATATTAAATATAAACATTTTATATTTATTATAATATAAAGATGATACCTAGCAATACATCATTATCTAAATATTATACCAATTTGACATAGCCTATAAGTGATGAATATTTATAGGTTTGTTTCCTTTGTCATGACATCTAGTTGGGCCCAAGGTGTGGTATTTGTCATCCTCTTATGACATAATATGTTTTACGTAACATTAGAGTAGATTTTACTTGAATAAATATCTAATATTTATTCTTTCGAGCATTACCATTATTTCTTTAGTTTCCCTAATCAAGTTATTCATATATATTAGTCTTGTTACATGGGAGAAACAAGATTGATCTATATCTCTCATATCCTCCTCTATAATTTGTTCATTGTCTGATTACAATTTTTATGGTCACCTCATTATAGGTAACGTTTAATGGTATTAAAATAACAGACTCCTCATGTAGTGATTGTAGTGGCTTTAGGTTGAAAGATTACATATTAATAAGTGCTTTATAACACAATAAAATAGATCTAGTTTGCTTAGGATTTTAATCATTATGCACTGTATTTCCTTTATTTATTGAGATTTTTGCTTTCTTTCCACTATTTTCTACTTGGGTATGTTATTTTGCAGGAATTAAGGTAATAAAGGGTCAAAAACAAGAGAAAAATGACCATAAAATGATAAAGAAACAAGAAGAACAAGCCCAAAGTAGAAAGAACTCTCTTTTTATGCTGAAATTCGACTCAGAATGTTAAAATCTGACTCAGAAATGCTGAATTCCGACTCAAAATGACCAAATCCGAGTGAGATGACTGAGAAAGGACCAAATCGGAGTAGAATTACTCAGAATGGAGCAAATCCGAGTGGAATACTGCACTGTTGAAGGTAAATCCGAGTGGAATGGCTCAGAATGGAGCCTTTCCGAGTGGAATGACTCAAAATGGAGCATTGCCGAGTGGAATACTTCACTGTTGGAGCCAAATCCAAGTGGAAAGTTCCCTGTCAAAGCCATTCCGAGTGATAAATGGCTGAGGTTCAATGCTGAAATGGAATGAGTCTCGGTTGGAGGAGATTCCAAGTAGAAGCTTCCCCGACTGCGTCCATTCCGAGTGAAAAAGGGGACTGACATTGAATAGATATTGTCCAAAGCTATTCTCCGAGTGAAAAGCTTGCTGATTGAAGTGAATGTATCCAAATGAATTTGACCGAGTGAATTCCAAAGCAAAGTTTTAACCGAGTGGTTCAAATTCAGAGACAACCGAGTGAAAATGATTGGGAACCGATTGAATAAATTCTGATCCTGAGTGAGTCTTCAATCAGTTCCGAATGAACTCCATGAACCTGAGCCGAGTGAATGGTTTCAGTCGGATCCGAGTCCCTCTTCAGTCAATTCCGAGCAACACAAGCAAACCCGATTAAGGTTTCTCCGAGTGAAACAATGAAAGAGAACCTCTCGCTTGAGCGAACCTTTATCCGCTTGAGCGAGACGGTTTCCTTCAACAAACGCTTAAGCGAGAAACTCTCGCTCAAGCGAAACCGACCGGTTTTCTTAAATACTGACCCCTCAACTCAACACCGAGTGAAGATTTCACTCGGTTTTATGTACGAACAGTACCATTTTCACTCGGTTTTGAGCACAAAAGGCACCCTTTCACTTGGATTTTGCAGAAAAGATAAAAACCGACCCATTTTTCCACTTGGAATTTGCCCAGCTGAATAAATCCAAGCACCGAATTATTGGAAATATTAAAATAATGCAATTTGGGACAGTTGGAAGTCACATGCACCGAAAGTTTTCTCCCACTTGACACCATCCAGGCTGTCTCCAAGCTGTGATGGTGGGACGGCTGAGAAGAAGACAATTGCACCAACTGGCAACGCGTTTTCCAAGCTGACTTCTTCCCTTCCTTTGCCTATAAAAGGGAACACGGACAGCACCACCAAACCATCGATCAATCACTTGAAATCAATTCCATCAGCTTCGTTCCAATTCTTCTTTCCTTTCTCTTTTCTTTGTTTCCTTTTCCGTTTCTCTTTTCTTTCTTTTCTTTCTTTTTCTTCTTCGTTTTTCTTCTCCTTTTCTTTTATTTTTTTTTCGTTTTATTTCTCTTATTTTCTTTCTTTGTCCCGTTCCTATTTTTTCTTTTACTTTCTTTTTCTTTATTTTATTTTAAGAGTTGTGAATTGTAAAAGTGAGTTATTTAAATTTGTAATTGGTGGAGGAATATTGCAACAAGGAATTACAGTGGTAAATTATTCTGAGCTTTTGGAGAAACCCGTAAGTCTTTATTTTTTACCATGTCTTGTATGTTTTATTTTTCCATTATTTATATGAATTTGAATTATTTCATGAGTAGCTAAATTAATTATCTTGGGATAAAGGGGGTATGATAATATTTTGTTGTTAATATTATTTTGACTTGGAATTAAATAAATTTCTATTTTCCATTTAGTTTAAAAAATGCTCAATGCTTTTAGTGATTCCTAACAAGAACCTAAATGATAAAACTGTATACTTGCGGGTATATTAGTAAGTTTAGGTAATAAATAGAATCGAGAGATTTATTTTTACCGGAAAGCTTTGAACTAAACCTAAGATTTTTTAAATGTTTTTTGTGACCTCGGTAAAACCGTGAAGGTAATCAAAATTCTTTTGAGGAAATAAAAGGGGTTTTCATAAAACGATAATGGGCCTTTCTGAGGATTAAGCAGCGCTTTCCATAGGTTAGGTACATTAATAGGATTCCGAGAGGAACATATTAATTAGCTTTTGGAAAATTCGCCTTGGAAAACTTAATTCGATTCTTATTTATGAAAAGTTAAAATTCATTAACATAAAATAGAGTCTTAATCCCCCGAAATCCCAAGATATTCTCAACTCTGATTTCTAAGTGTCAAGTAAATTTTATTTTTATATTTATTCGTATTCTGTGCAACTTTAATTTGTGCTTTATTTTATAAAAATCTTAAAAATCAATTGTGTGGATAATTAAATTTTAATATGCCGGTACTTTGAACACAGTCCCTGTGGAGAACGATAATCTTTTATATTACGCGACATAACCCGTGCGCTTGCGGGCCCTGTCAAGTTTTTGGCGCCGTTGCCGGGGACTGTTGTCCCTCAAATATCGGCAATATTGAAATTCAATTAGATCATACTTGTTAATATTTTTATTGTTATTTTTATTTTTATTTTTATTTTGTTTGTAATTTTGTATTTTGTTCTTTATTTTGTGTATCTGTTGTTGTTTTATTTTTGTGATAATTTGTTTTAGTTGTCATTTATTTTCTTTTTATGCGACGAAGCCGTAGTGTCGATCTAAACTTAGGATTTGACCCTGAGATAGAACGTACCCTTAGAGCTTTAAGAAAACAACAAAAACAACAAAAAGAACAAAAAGAAAAACAAATGGCGGACCAACACAGACCCTTAAGAGATTTTACCGCTCCAAGCACTAATGGGAGAGGATCTAGCATCCTTAGACCCACAGTGGAGGCTAACAATTTTGAATTGAAGCCTTCACTACTCTCAATGGTTCAACAAAACCAATTCGGAGGATTACCCTCCGAAGATCCAAATCTTCACCTTCAAATCTTTCTTGAATACTGTGACACCCTGAAGATGAACGGAGCCACCAATGATGCCATTCGCTTAAGACTTTTCCCTTTCTCCTTAAGAGATAAAGCGAGAGCGTGGTTATACTCTCTTCCTGAAGGATCTATCACGACTTGGGAACAATTGTCCAGTGCTTTTATCAATAAATGGTACCCAAGGAACAAGACTGATGTTCTGAGAAAACAAATCATCAATTTTTCACAAAAAGATGATGAATCCTTGTATGAAGCCTAGGAAAGATACAGGGAGATGCTGAGAGAATGTCCTCACCATGGGATAGAAAGGTGGTTGACAATCCATATTTTTTATAATAGACTAACTTCCACACAAAAGATCTCTTTAGATGCTGCAGCTGGAGGAGCCTTCATGAGTAAAAATATTGATGAAGCTGAGAACCTGATCGAGGAAATAGCTCAAAACACTCACCAATGGAACTCTGAGAGAGGATTACCTTCTAAAACACCAGGTAAGTATTCTGTCGATGCTCTTTCCTTACTTTCTGCCAAAGTTGAAGCATTAACATTAAAACTTGATAAAATAGGGTCAACAGGTGCTACTAACATTGTTTGTGAAGTTTGTGGTGTTTCAGGACATGGAACTACAAACTGCCATTTAGCAATGACCCCTAATCAAGAACAAGAAATGCATCAGGTGGATGCTATTGGAAACTATGGTGGAAATTATCAAGGTAACTACAGACCCCCACAAGGTCCACCTGGCTTCCAAAATAGGCCACCTCAATTCCAAAATAACTACAACCCTCAACAAGGACCGTACAATCCACAGAAATCAAAACTAGAGTCCTTAATGGAGACATTTATAGCTACTCAACAGAAGCAGAATGATGAATTCTCTGATGCAATAAAGAACTTAGCTTCAAAGGTGGACTCTCTTGCCACCCATAACAAAATATTGGAGACTCAAATTGCCCAACAAGCCTCCTACTCTCAAAGAGCACCAGGAACATTTCCTGGGAAACCTAAGGCTGGACCTTCCAAACATGCAATGGCTATCACTCTTAGGAGTGGTACTCAATATGATGGTCCAGTTGGTAAGACTGAAGAGAAAAAGAAATTGGATGAGTCTCCATCTCACCCGATGAATAAGGAAGAAAAACCACAAGAAAAGAAAGAAGAGGTTAAGCCATATCAACCTCCTATTCCATTTCCTCAGCGCCTGGCTAGAGCAAAGTTGGACAAACAATTTGGTAAGTTTCTTGATGTTTTAAAGAAATTGTATGTCAATATTCCCTTCATAGATGTTTTGCAGCAAATGCCTATCTATGCGAAGTTCTTGAAGGATATTTTGTCCAACAAAAGAAAGCTTGAGGAAGATGAAATCGTGGCACTCACTGAGGGGTACAGCACTCTAATTCAGAAGAAAATGCCTCCAAAACTTCATGATCCAGGTAGCTTTTCTATTCCTTGTTGATTAGTGGCATAGCTATAGATAGAGCATTGTGTGATTTGGGAGCGAGTGTGAGTTTAATGCCATTATCTGTTGCTAAAAAGTTAGGATTGGGAGAACTAAAACCTACTAGGATATCTTTACAGTTGGCTGATAGATCTATCAAATATCCTGTAGGAATTTTAGAGGATGTTCCTATTAAGATAGGAAAATTTTTTATACCTGCGGACTTTGTTGTGCTTGAAATGGATGAAGATTCTTTGATTCCTATTATTTTAGGCAGACCATTTTTAGCAATTGCAGGTATTGTGATCGATGTCAAAAATGGTAAGTTGTCTCTAACTGTTGGAGACCAAAAGGTTGATTTTAATTTGAAAAATGTTTTAGAAAAACCTTTTAATGATGTTTGCTATGGAATTGAAATTGTTGACCAAGTGGTGAAGGATGAAACTCTTTTTAATGAACCACTTGAATCTATTTTTCTGAATAAGTTTGCAGGAACATCAAAAAGCAGTGAAGGTGACATACCACTGAGACATGGCATTGAGGTCATGGTGAACCCAAATGTTAAACTTAAATCTTCACCTTCCATACTAAGGTATGAGTTTCTAGGCCCTAATCGATTCTTGACTGTGATTGAGGGATAGAGTCTGGCTGAAGACGTTAAACTTAGCACTTGTGGGGAGGTAACCCCATGTCTTTATTTTTAAGCTTTAATAAAAAAATTAAAATAAAAAAAATAAAAACAAAAACAAAAACAACTATGTCAGATGCTGGTTTGGGGTTACTACAGGTAAGTTTTCTTATCCTTTTATCATCCATTTTAACATTGAGGACAATGTCAAATTCTGGTTTGGGGTGGTAGGTAAGAAAACTTAACTGTTTTGTTTACGTTGTGTGATTGTTATTTTATTTTGCATGTGTGTTTTCCTTGATTTGTTTGTAATCTTGTAATTTACCATGATTGCATGATAAATTTACTTTGAACACAAGGCTAAAGTATCTAAGGATCCCAAAATTTTGAGTAAAATTTTCAAAATTTGATTGTTTAAATGTCAAATAAATGCTTAAATGAACTTTATGTGATTAAAATTTTCTTTGAAAAGACTTTCCATGGTTAGACTTGAGCCAAAATGGGTTATTTATTAAACAAATTTTCAAAACCCATATTTTCTTGATTGAGTGAATCTCATAGTCATTAATATTCTAGAACTTGTTTTTCAACCGATTCAAAATGGTTTTTGATTATATGTCTTAGGATGATAAAGGCACAATTAGGTCTTATTCTTAAGCCTCAGAATTTTGTATAATTTGACCCCTAGTTGCCCCTTTTAAGCCTAAAAGCAAAAATTTTTCCTTGAAAGCCTTTCATTGACTGATATTCTCTTAATGGTGAAAAAGTTGGAAATTTAATGGAGCAAAGAAATAAAAAAGGACTTAAGAAAAATATGTATTGAAAAAAAAAGAGAAAATCAAAAGGATGATATTGAATGAATTCCAAAAAAGTCCATAAAAATTCAAAAATTTGCTCTGTTAAATTTATGATGATAATTTGAATCATTCATGACTGTTAAAGCCCTTTTGTATTCCATTTTTCTTGAAATTCCTACCTTAACAATACAACCCAAGGCCACGTTACAACCTTTGAAAGACCTTTAGACTTTGACATATTTTCTATCTAAACTGTGGAGTTTCTGGTTTATTAACAAGCTTATGGTAATATTTTTTGACTATGATGATTTGAGAGATACACAAACCTTGAAATACTTGAGTGAAAATTGTGAGAAGAGTATCTCAAGTCTTGACATTGAAAATTGATTCATATAAGTAAATTAAAATTGGCATTTGAATAAATCTTTTTCTTTGTTTCGGATTCCTTAGTTTATTAAGCTTAGTATTTTCTGTATTTTATCTTGTGAATATGGTGATTGCTTGAGGACAAGCAATGCTTTGGTTTGGGGTATTTTGATAAGTGCTTTATAACACAATAAAATAGATCTAGTTTGCTTAGGATTTTAATCATTATGCACTGTATTTCCTTTATTTATTGAGATTTTTGCTTTCTTTCCACTATTTTCTACTTGGGTATGTTATTTTGCTGGAATTAAGGTAATAAAGGGTCAAAAACAAGAGAAAAATGACCATAAAATGATAAAGAAACAAGAAGAACAAGCCCAAAGTAGAAAGAACTCTCTTTTTATGCTGAAATCTGACTCAGAATGTTAAAATCCGACTCAGAAATGCTGAATTCCGACTCAAAATGACCAAATCCGAGTGGGATGACTGAGAAAGGACCAAATCCGAGTGAAATTACTAAGAATGGAGTAAATCCGAGTGGAATACTGCACTGTTGAAGGTAAATCCGAGTGGAATGACTCAGAATGGAGCCTTTCCGAGTGGAACGACTCAGAATGGAGCATTGCTGAGTGGAATACTTCACTGTTGGAGCCAAATCCGAGTGGAAAGTTCCCTGTCAAAGCCATTCCGAGTGATAAATGGCTGAGGTTCAATGCTGAAATGGAATGAGTCTCGGTTGGAGGAGATTCCGAGTGGAAGCTTCCCCGACTGCGTCCATTCCGAGTGAAAAAGGGGACTGACGTTGAATAGATGTTGTCCAAAGCTATTCTCCGAGTGAAAGGCTTACTGATTGAAGTGAATGTATCCAAATGAATTTGACCGAGTGAATTCCAAAGCAAAGTTTTAACCGAGTGGTTCAAATTCAGAGACAGCCGAGTGAAAATGATTAGGAACCGATTGAATAAATTCAGATCCTAAGTGAGTCTTCAATCAGTTCCGAATGAACTCCATGAACCTGAGCCGAGTGAATGGTTTCAGTCAGATCTGAGTCCCTCTTCAGTCAATTCCGAGCAACACAAGCAAATTCGAGCAAGGTTTCTCCGAGTGAAACAATGAAAGAGAACCTCTCGCTTGAGCGAACCTTTATCCGCTTGAGCGAGACGGTTTCCTTCAACAAACGCTTAAGCGAGAAACTCTCGCTCAAGCGAAACCGACCGGTTTTCTTAAATACCGACCCCTCAACTCAACACCGAGTGAAGATTTCACTCGGTTTTATGTACGAACAGTACCATTTTCACTCAGTTTTGAGCACAAAAGGCACCCTTTCACTTGGATTTTGCAAAAAAGATGAAAACCGACCCATTTTTCCACTCGGAATTTGCCCAGCTGAATAAATCCAAGCACCGAATTATTGGAAATATTAAAATAATGCAATTTGGGACAGTTGGAAGTCACATGCACCGAAAGTTTTCTCCCACTTGATACCATCCAGGCTGTCTCCAAGCTGTGATGGTGGGACGGCTGAGAAGAAGACAATTGCACCAACTGGCAACGCGTTTTCCAAGCTGACTTCTTCCCTTCCTTTGCCTATAAAAGGGAACACGGACAGCACCACCAAACCATCGATCAATCACTTGAAATCAATTCCATCAGCTTCGTTCCAATTCTTCTTTCCTTTCTCTTTTCTTTGTTTCCTTTTCCGTTTCTCTTTTCTTTCTTTTCTTTCTTTTTCTTCTTCGTTTTTCTTCTCCTTTTCTTTTATTTTTTTTTCGTTTTATTTCTCTTATTTTCTTTCTTTGTCCCGTTCCTATTTTTTCTTTTACTTTCTTTTTCTTTATTTTATTTTAAGAGTTGTGAATTGTAAAAGTGAGTTATTTAAATTTGTAATTGGTGGAGGAATATTGCAACAAGGAATTACAGTGGTAAATTATTCTGAGCTTTTGGAGAAACCCGTAAGTCTTTATTTTTTACCATGTCTTGTATGTTTTATTTTTCCATTATTTATATGAATTTGAATTATTTCATGAGTAGCTAAATTAATTATCTTGGGATAAAGGGGGTATGATAATATTTTGTTGTTAATATTATTTTGACTTGGAATTAAATAAATTTCTGTTTTCCATTTAGTTTAAAAAATGCTCAATGCTTTTAGTGATTCCTAACAAGAACCTAAATGATAAAACTGTATACTTGCGGGTATATTAGTAAGTTTAGGTAATAAATAGAATCGAGAGATTTATTTTTACCGGAAAGCTTTGAACTAAACCTAAGATTTTTGAAATGTTTTTTGTGACTTCGGTAAAACCGTGAAGGTAATCAAAATTCTTTTGAGGAAATAAAAGGGGTTTTCATAAAACGATAATGGGCCTTTCTGAGGATTAAGCAGCGCTTTCCATAGGTTAGGTACATTAATAGGATTCCGAGAGGAACATATTAATTAGCTTTTGGAAAATTCGCCTTGGAAAACTTAATTCGATTCTTATTTATGAAAAGTTAAAATTCATTAACATAAAATAGAGTCTTAATCCCCTGAAATCCCAAGATATTCTCAACTCTGATTTTTAAGTGTCAAGTAAATTTTATTTTTATATTTATTCGTATTCTGTGCAACTTTAATTTGTGCTTTATTTTATAAAAATCTTAAAAATCAATTGTGTGGATAATTAAATTTTAATATGCCGGTACTTTGAACACAGTCCCTGTGGAGAACGATAATCTTTTATATTACGCGACATAACCCGTGCGCTTGCGGGCCCTGTCACATATACCATTATCACATCGAGAATTATTCAGGACACTAATGTGATGATCTATGAAACATTCTCATGGTGAGTCTATCTAACAACATTACTTTTAATGCGTACCAATGTGAAGATTTGATATTACATATATTCGTGATCTGTGAGATCATATTTTCAATACACTCACAAGCTAGTCTAAATGTATCAATATGTCCTCATAAGCTAATTGTTAAACCATTTAACCAAAATGTCCTATGCAAATAAAATGACACATCTTAAACATATAGGCTCTTAATGCATACCTAACATATAGGATTAAGGAGAAAAGGTTAACTTTATCATAAGCATGCATGTTATGGAATAGATCCATGATTGATTGCGAGGAATATCACATGGAAAAAAGCAAACTAAGAAAAAGAATTCTCGAGTGCCAGAACGAGGAAACCATGAAAAGACATTCAGAAAATCAAGAAAATAAAGTCACCTCTAGCACGTCAAAAGCATTAGAAAGCATGGAAGAATGACACATTTATCCTGCAATGATGACGATATCTTTACTTGAGTTCTCTTATACCTCAAAAGAGAAAACTCACCTCCTAAAGCCCTCTAAACCAAGGACCATTCTCTTAGTTCCCTATAACACTACCTATTGGTTGGGCTAAACTTCATCCTCGATGCTTAACCTCTTATGGGTGCTCCTTCATTGTCAACATAGCACTTATGCCATGCTCCTCCTCTACCATCTATTCTTTAACTTTCATTTCTTCCTCCTAACATCCCCGTAGTTTTAGGTTTCATTTGTGGGTCATATTGCGAATAAGCGATACCTTTAGATCATGACATAATTTAGAGCATTTGTAATATATTTAATCTTGTTTTCATGAAGGTTTGTTCATTTTTCATTTTCCTTAGTTTTTTTTGTATTAGCCAATTGATTAGGATTAAGAGTGTAAATGGATATCCCTAAACGTGGATAGTAACTATCCATCATTCATATCCATGAATAAAATAATATTTATGTCTTATCCATATCCATAAAGATATCCATCGAATTTTCGGATACCCATGAACTATATAAAAAAGAACCAACAATAAATATCATTTTTCTTTCTTGATAATCAATTCATTCAAAGCTTCCTAATAATTTATTCAAAGTTTCCTAAAGACATTGAACCTACCCAAATTTGATTACATTATACTATCTTAATTCCATAAGTAACAATAAAAATTAATAAAAACATTAAAAGTTTTTTTAAATATGGATTTCGTTACATACACACACATGTGTGTTATACAATAAGTATTTTAGTATGTTAATTAAACAAATATTGATAAATATAAATATCTTTGTATCTGCATCTTATCTATTTATTTATCGAATTTAAAAAATATTTATTTATGTTATTTAACATAATTCTATTCCTAATGGATTCTATCTACATATATCTATGTAGTGGATTTTTTCATCCCTAATTAGTATTTGAAAATGGTAACTTAGGAAAATATTAGAGATATGTTGTGTTGAATATTGTTTGGCCTATCTTTGATTTGCAAATGACCATAACATAGAGATATGTTGTTTATTTTGTGAAATAAAATATTAGAAATAATTAAATTTTTAGAAATATAATTGGTATTGTCATTAGGCTTATTTTTCGCAGATGTAGCCGGAAGCGGTTTTTTTAGAGCGTCTTGTCTATAGTCTGGGATCATGCCTCTTTTATTTTTGAAACAAAAATTTGATTTTAATTGTATTGATTATTGGGTGTTAAATTACACAATGTTATCATACATCTTTCTGAATAAAATTAGGATAATTTTTTTATCAGATATCTCTTTCACCACAAAACCGAGGAGATTTGAGAATTACTTTAGTGGCAAAGCAACATTTCTTTTTAAAATAAAAGTATTCAATATTATATCTTCCTATTGATTTTCTTAATAGCTTAAAAGTATGAAACATATTTATTTTATTTAATAAATAAATAAATATATAACTACATTAAAGGGGTTTTAATGTACCAAAGAAAGAGGGTTTATAATAATTATTATTATTTTCACAAATGTTGTGTAAGAAATCTCAAATTTTTTATTAGATTCCACACTTGACATAAATTCTTCTCGCAATAGAATCTAATAATCCAACATGATCCGATCACCTTTTATATATATATATTTTCAACTGTTTTGTTTTTTTTAAGTTTGAGCACATGTATTTTTTTTGGAGGGGGAGACAAAAAAATAAACGTTTTTTAGAAGTACATTGGGTAGGGCAGTTTTACGAGTTGCCGCAGCCCCATATTGTGACCTTGACTTTTTGCTACAGCACGCAGTTTTAACATTATGATATGATATTACCTTACAAGTTTAATACGACAAAGAAAAATGAATTCCGTTGAAAATTTGAAGCTGTTGGAAAATTAAAACTTTGTTAGGGTTGGTTGAGTAACTCTTTTCAAAGTCTTCTTTATAAAATAATAGTTTCATAGAAATGTTTTCTTGTGGTATGAAAATTGAGAAATGGTGAGATTTTAGTTTTAAAAGTATTTAAGTTGAGTGAGTATGTATGAGTCGTAAATAAGTATTATTTTGTAGTATTGTATATCTTTTTCGATATGATTTTTTTATTGTATGTTTGTTTAGTAAAACTAGTTAAAAAGTTAATTGAAAGCTCTGAACCGAAAATTGAAAGCTTGAAAGTTGATAAACTATTTGATTGTATTGCAAAGATTTAGTAAAATTAGTTATTACAATAAATAATAAATGTAAAAATGATATAAAAAAACATACTTAATTATTTAGACAAAACTTGTAATATATATATATAATAAAATAATGTTTAAGTTTTTTAGTGTTTTTATTAAAAAAACATGAAATATATAAATATATTAAAAAATAGTTCAAATATCATAATTCATAAAATTTTAATAAAAGAAATATAATAATAATAACAACAATAATAATAGATAATGTAAAAAATTCATGAAATAATTTGAAAAATGTTACTTGAAGTAAAGTTTCAAAAGATGTTACTAGTTAACTGAAAACGTTACTCACACAAACATTTTTAATTTGTTTAAAGTAATATTTTAAGTACTGGTTTCAGCTTTCAGCTAGCTTTAATGACTTTCTAAGCCTATCAGCCTTTGACTTTGAATGATATCTTGTTGACACCGCCCCTCATACAATCTGGTGTATGTATATATAACTCAATTGTATCTCTAGTCAAAATTTGAAGACTAATCTTTTCAAGATGTAAAGATTACTTAAGTGGACTTTACCTCTTTCAACAAAATATTTTTTTATTTACACAACAAAAATTAAATCTCTTACAACATGCTTAAATCACCCAACTGTTTATTAATTATGTCAAACTTTATTAATTGATGTATCTAATAATATAATCAATTTTGTATAAAAATGTAATATCTCTAAATTATAGAAGATATACAATAAAACCCGGTCGCCTCGAAAGAACACACCTAAATGTAGTCAAACTCAATGTCAACCTTAAACTCATTCCTAGGTTGCTCTTCTCCTACTAACGATGGTTCGTCTTTCCTTGAGTTAGTGAAAAACCCTATTAGATCAATAGATTTCATGTCAGTTCATTATTTTCATTTGATAACATCTCTAATTCAAAACCAAACGTGAAATATTTATTTCATTCGATTATTTTTTTTTTTATGAAACCAGCTCCATCAATCCTAGCATAGGCAAATGAAGTAAAACATCCGCCTCTATTGCTTGATTGAAAGAATTTACTTTTGTCATTTCTTAAAACTAAAATCCAAAAAACACATATTAAGTTAGAACAAAAGTCGAGCATGAGTTATATCATTTTCTCTAACATCTATTATTAAGAAACTTATAAGTATAACATTAAAGTATCCACTAATAATTTTTATTCGAAATTATACAAATATTTACTTTTTAGTATTATGTCATATAAGCTATAAATATAATGATCTTAAAAGTGAATATTATTATATTGAAAATATTTGAAAATGACGAGAATGGTTTACAAAACTTAAGTGCATGTTCAGTATTAATAAAGTATCTAAATAACTATAAATAAAACTTGCTAAAATCGAGTATCTAATTTATCTAATCAAGTTAAATCAATCTAATTTTATTTTACAATTTATTTTTTAAACTCATGTCAATAATTTTTTTTAAACTTTAATGGTTGGAAAATTTTGAATATAATTTAGTAGAAACTATGAGCTTAATAGACTTATAATATTCAGAATTTTTAAAAAAATTGACACTATATGTAAAATTAAAATATAGTAGTAATTAAATACAAAATATAAATTAATTTGATTAAATATTCAAAAACAATTGTTACTTAGAACTTGCATGGGTTTTAACTTACTTTTCTTTTGTTAATATGAATATTATATTATGGTTTTAACTTTTTAAAATGTACATATATAATAAAATAAGAATTTTTAGTATATTTATATTATTATATTTTTCATTGTTTTTTTATAAAATTGAAAAAATCTAAAAAAATAAATATCTAATGAAATTCAAACTATTAAAAGATAGAAAAGGTTAAGAATTAGGGAAAGCAGATGAAAATTGAGTGGATAAAATATTTAGGTAATAAATTAAAAATTAAACTTAAAATTAGAATAAAATATCATGCAGTATTTTTGGTGAAGGAATTTTAGTATATATAATGATGATATGTGATATCTGGAATTTCTAGGATTCAAACCAATCTCTGATTGACAATAAAATAGAACCAATTTAAATTATAAACTGTAAAAAGAAAAACTGCCAACTATATCAACCGCACTTCCAAATACAATTTGGTTAGGTCTATAGTTCCCATTTGTAAAACCTAACTAAATCGTACTTAAGTATATTTTTTTAATTCTTATATTACATATACCTTAAAATGATCATGTGTCAATTGTGTTATAAGTTTATTGAACTTAAAATATATACAAATAGTTTAACTTTAGTATTGTTATTGGTCTTTTGTATAAATATAACATATAAATTATAAAATTGAGTATTCCTATCACAATATTTTTTTATTTCTCATAATTTTTAAGACTGATTATGTAAGTTGTACTTATAACATTGATGTTCATATGTCTATTATAAAAGTAGAAATTTAAAATTATCAAACCAAACCAATCCAAATCGTAATAGTTTAACTTTTATATTTTATTTAAACTGAGTTAAACTAAATCACACAATTATTTTTACATAATTCGATTTGTTTTTGTCTTCAAAACTGAATCATCCGGGAACAACCTAATGAGATGTGACATGATCATGTTTATGATCATTGATACATAATCATGATCACAAGGATCAATTTCAAAAAATTTAAAACTTGTACCAAATCAAAAATTGGATCAGCTCAGTGATTGTTAGACACAAAAGAAATCCTTTTAAACTTTGCTAAAGGACACATAGTGGAAGTAGAAGATGAATAACCGTGGGGAAAAGAAACATGTACTTTATTGTTAAGAAGTTAAAGCCTATATATTTTCAGAAAATATTTATATATTTATTTTAAAATTACAAAATTATCATCTCAATTATAATTACAAAATTATTATGTTGTTTTCTATTTTAAAAAATTTATACAAAAAATAATAAAAATAATGTAATTAAAATTAATATATGTTTTCAAACTTTTCTAATTTGAAAATGAAAAAGAATGTGATAATTTTGTAATTAAAATTAATATAATAATTTTATAATTAAAAGTAAAAGAAAAAGTATAAATAAAAAAATTCTAAAAGAAAATAGGCTACAAGTAATTTATCAAACATGTGACCAAATCGGTTAAGCCATAGCTGACCATTATTACATGATTCAGTATCCAAAAATTGGTTACAAGACATAGCAAAAATAGGTTGCAGTGCATATAAACCTTGTAAGATGCTATCCTTGCTAATCTTAGGGGATAGCTGATTATCCTGGATTAAAAAAATGATCATGAAGAAATTGAATGGTTAAGGACTTGGAACTTATCAAACACTGATACAGATCTAATTGAACTTTAAAGATGAAATATACTAAACATGATGAAGGATGAAATATGGGGGAAATTGGTAAGTGCTAATAGCTAGCTTGAACAGAGATGTCAGAATTATCATGTAAAATTTTTTAAATAACTTCTAATGGGAATACTGGTACCATATGATTATTAAAATGACCATTTTTCAAATTTTAATCTCTACATGTTGATTTTAGAGTTTAGCTCCTAAACTGTGGCATTTTCTTCGTTCCTATTTGTTTTTTAGTTCCTATTACAAAGAGATAAAGACTAAAAACAAAAAAATAATAAAAACAATTGAAGATTTTTTTTAAAAAAAAAGGGATTTAAAACAAAAAAAATAAAAGTACAGAGACCAAAATTTTTATAAAAAAATTGTTACATTTCAAAGATGGAAAAGTTATTGAAGTTGTCTTTAAAAATTGTATTCATAATAAAAAACAAAATTAAATTCGAAATCTGGTGCAACAAAGACATCAAAGTCTGATACTAGGTAAATAATTGGGCCCTCAATTTTTGGTCGGTATTAATTGGGCCATTTGAATCTTTTTTGGTCCATTTGAATCTAAACAAAAGACTGGACCAGAAAAAACGTAAACAAAAGACCAAAGCCTGATTGTCCAAAAAAAAGACCAACGCCTGCAATGCCTATGCATATACTCTGTACTATTGAGACCAAGGGTATTTCTCTCTGCAAGTGGGCTTTATGATTTGGGTCAACGTGGGCCCCCAAGGAATAATGTACCCATATATAAATACAAAATTAAAAAAAAATAAAATTACGTTGACAATAAAGTTACTTTTGGAAATTCTTTTAACACCACCCAACTTATGGAAAATTAAAATTCATAAACTAACTAAAAACTAATTTTTAAAAGGTTGTTAATAACTTTTGGATTTTTAATTTATGGAATCTGAAATATATTTAAAATACTCCTTGAAAGTTAAAATTTAAAACATAGAAGCTACAACAACCTTTCAAAAATTTGTTTCCAAAATACTGAAAAAAATTTAAAAAACTAATATTTGAAAAATTTTGAAATCTCAAAAAAGAAGAAGAAAAGGGGTGGCATGAATAAAAAAAAGTGAATAAATAAATTCTTTCAAACTCACCCAATGTGCACTGCACACATCTTGAGTTTTTAATTTTGATTGTTGTTATACTCACCAAGATATAAAATCTTACAATTGTTAAAAATAAAAAAAACTAAGGTGATTGAAACTGCCATAAGTTGTGATAGAAAAACTTAATTATAAAATTTATATATCAATTTTGAATTTATTATTATAGACAGCAATTAAAACTATGGTCACCTCAATATATATATATATATATATATATATATATATATATATATATGATATATCTTATAAGAAGTATTATCTTATATGAGAATACAATAAACATATTTAAACTTTAAAATTTTATTATAAATGGTTGAAATTCAAATACATTTTTTAATAAGTTATATAACATTTTAAGTGTATATTCTTACGTACACTTTGAGCATGAGGCTAACAAACGTGGATATGGAGAAATATCTGAAACTTATGCATTTGTGCTGACAAAGTCAAGCTGACGTAGAAATTGGTTGAAGGTTCTTCTTATTGGACATTCACAAGTAATCTCCATTGTTTTGGTCTTACTGTTGTTGGTCAAGTATGTTATACAGTGTTTCTTATGTCAATCCATTGCTCAATCAAAACTAACTAACATTACCAAAAGAAAAGTAAGTAAGTAATTAAAAATATATAAATGATGTACTTTAAGGGAAATAAATTTATTTCTTTACAATAATATGGATAAATAATTCCGGCTGAATAAAAGAATAACAAAACCAACAAAAAAGGTCAGCTATTGATTTTTCAAAATATATATGACCAACATTAATCAACTATTTTTTTATAATACATTTTCCCCCAATTTCAAGTGGAAATACATAAGTTTGGTGAAAATAACTTACATAATTTTGACGTTTCACAGGATATAAAAGTGTCGAGATTCTCTTATTTCTTAGCACTTATTTGTTTCAACTTTTATTTAGAAGGATGATAAAAATAATAAGCATAATAATAAGGCAATAAAAGTAACCACATAAAAAAAGAATATAGAAAAGAAAAGATAATATATAAAAGCGAGGAAGTATTTCATAACTTCTTGTTATATATTTTCTATAAAAAAAACTTCTTATTATATATATATATATATATATATATATATATATATTATTTGATAGGTACTAAATAACTTATTAAATGGTAATATAAAGTGAATATAAATAACCAAATGGTTTTATAAAGTAACTTTTTACCGGAAGAAACAACAAATGAAACAAAGTTTGATGATTTACTTTTAATATGTATGACTAGCACTCCCCTCCCCCTTTTAAAATTTGAAGGTAGTGTATGATAACAATTGGTCCACGAAGACAAGGATGAAATTATCTCTTAAAAAATAGAAATGTAATGTTCTTATTTGGTAACTAGTAAGGTATACAAAGTTGAGAAAATAAAGTCATTTATTCATAAATATTGATCATAAATATAGTTTGAATTTATAAAAAAAGTTTTATTTGAGCAACTGCCAAACGCTTTGGACACGCTTTTTTGGTCGCCATCACAGTTCATGTGGCCATGACCAAGTAAACATTTAAGTCAATCACATGTATTTTCCTACTAATTGTTATGGTGACACTGTTGTTAGTCAAATACATGTTAATTTTCCAATGTGTACTACTTCAATACAGGTTACATAAACCATTTCTTAAAAATTGAGGAAGCAACAATTCTCAAGGAATCCATGGCAACACTAACCCACCTTATACTCACACTAATCTTTCTTCAATTTTCTTCAGTTTTTGCAAACATTGATCAAGGTTCCACACTTTACACCAACAGCAATGAATCATGGCGTTCACCTTCTGGTGATTTTGCTTTCGGTTTTCGCGGAGTTAATGATGCAATTACAAGTACCAACACAAGCCTCTTCATGGTTGCCATATGGTATGACACAATACCCGAAGAAACCATTGTTTGGATTGCCAAAAATGACGATGTCCCTGCAACAGCACCAACAGGGTCAATACTTCAACTAACCTCACAAGGGCTTTCTCTCAGAAATCCTCAAGGAGATTCCATTTGGGTGGCAAATCCAGAAACCATTGCTTCAGAAGGAGCCATGCTCGACACTGGCAACTTTGTTCTCTTGGATGTTAATTCTGATTATGTGTGGGAAAGTTTTAACTTTCCCACAGACACTTTGTTGCCAAACCAAACTCTAGAAGCAGATGCAGCTCTAACTTCTAGATTTGCTGAGAGGAATTACACAAGTGGAAGGTTCCAACTTCATTTTCAGGATGGTAACGTTCAACTGAGTCCCCTTGCATGGCCTTCTCCATTTAGTTACCCTCCTTATCATGTAATTGATGCTTCTGGGAATGCTTCAAAATTGGTGTCTGATAAATCAGGGGATATTTATGTTGAGACAACCAATGGGACTAGAATTCAACCTCAAGGTACAAAATGGGTTAACTCAACTCTGGATCCTAAGGTGAATTTCTACAGAGCAACACTTGATGTCTCTGGAGCTTTCACACAGTATTTTCATCCTAGGAACTTCACAAACCAGCAACAAGGTTGGACAATCATGAGGCAAGTTCCTGACAACATATGCAATGCAATAACAAATGACCTAGGTAGTGGTTGCTGTGGCTATAATAGTTACTGCTCCATGCAAAATAACAGACCTACTTGTAAATGCCCTGATGGGTATTCACTGGTGGATCCTAGTAATGAATTTGGGGGGTGCCAACCCAATTTTAGCCTTGTTTGTGGTGCTGATATTCATGTAAGGGCAGAAGATATATATGAAATGCAAGAAATGAGAAATTTTAATTTCCCTGAGGGAGATTACGAGAGGATACAACCTTTTTCTCAAGAGGAATGCAGACAATCTTGTTTGCATGATTGCTTGTGCGCTGTTGCCATATTAGGTGGTGGTGACACTTGTTGGAAGAAAAGATGGCCCCTTGGTAATGGAAGAGAAGTGATTGTGAGTGATAAGCATTTTGTCTACATCAAAACAAGAGTTAGTGGTAGCTTCTATCTTGGAGAAAATAAGGAATCTACCAATAGTTCTGATTCAAAGAAGAAAGATCAAGCTAAGCCAATTCTTTTAGGGTCACTCATTGGTTCCCTTGTTGTTAATAGTATACTAGTTGCTACGATTGTTTTGGTTCTTCTCTTGAAGCCAAAAGTGAAAAGGGTTGTCCAAATTGCTGCTGGTCTTTCGGAAACAAATTTGCATTCTTTTACTTATGAAGCATTGAGAGAAGCCACATGGGATTTTAGTGTGGAAATAGGAAGGGGTTCCTTTGGCATTGTTTACAAAGGCCAACTAGATGCAGTTTCTTGTAACATGGTTGCTGTCAAGAGATTGGATAGATTGGCACAAGAAAGAGAGAAGGAATTTAGGACTGAGTTAGGTTCCATTGGTAAAACTTGCCACAAAAATCTTGTGAGGTTGATTGGATTTTGTGATGAAGGAAGCCAAAGACTATTGGTGTATGAGTTCATGAGCAATGGTACTCTTGCAGATATCATATTTGAAAAACTTAAACCAATTTGGAACCAAAGGGTTGGATTTGCTTTGGGTATTGCAAGAGGGTTGTTGTACTTGCATGAAGAGTGTGATACTCCCATTATTCATTGTGATATAAAGCCTCAAAATATACTTATAGATGATCATTTCAATGCAAAGATCTCTGACTTTGGGTTGGCCAAGTTGTTGTTGTCTGAGCAAAGTAGAACTAATACTATGATTCGAGGAACTCGAGGATATGTGGCTCCTGAGTGGTTCAAAAATGTTCCTGTGACAATTAAGGTGGATGTTTACAGTTTTGGTGTCATGTTGTTGGAAATAATATGTTGTAGAAGGAATGTGTTGGTGATAGAGTCAGGGGAGGAAGAGAAGGCAATATTGGTAGATTGGGCTTATGATTGTTGCATGGAAGGGAGAATCGAATCTCTAGTGGAGAATGATAAGGAGGCTATGGCTGATATTGGGAGGTTAAAAAGTTGGGTAAAGATAGCAATTTGGTGCATTCAAGAGCATAATGAACTCAGGCCAACAATGGGGACGATTATCCAAATGCTAGAAGGCTTTGTTAAAGTTCCTAATCCACCACTATTAGGATAACTATCAGTATCAAACTTGTAACCAGTTAAGCTGGTCATTTTCTGTTTCAGATTTAACAATATTTTGATATGCTCAACAATATTCTGTTACATTCAACAATATTTTGTTTTGCCATTTTCTATATAAACACTCTTTGTAAATCTCTTCATCAATTAATGAATACAATAAAGTTTTCTGTTCATTTCTTTCTTCTATCTTGCAATTCTTTCATGGTATCCGTGATGATAGGGGATTTAGGGAAGTCAAACTAAATGTTCCTCTATTTCATGGGAAAAGTGATGTTGACGCATATTTGGAATGAGAAATAAGAGTAGAGCAACTCTTCAACTCTCACAATATTAAAAATAAAAAGAAAACTAGGATAGCCACCCTCTCATTTTAAAACTATGCCCTCGTTTGGTGGACTCAGGGCCACAAAGAACGAAAAAGAGATAATTTTCTATCAATAAATGACTGAGAAGACTTTAAGGCCTTACTACGTAAATGGTATATGCCTTTTTATAACAGGTGGGAATTATTGGCTAAACTTAACAGGCAAACCAGAGTTCAAAAAGTGTAGAAGATTACTACAAATCCCTAGAGATAGCTATGATTAGAGCAAACACAAAAGAAGATGAGGAAACCCTAATGCATAGGTTCTTACATGGTCTAAATAGGGAAATAAAACAAAGGGTTAGGCTATTACCTCATGTTGATATTGAGGAGCTCTTTGATCAATGCACTAGGGTTTAAAGTTAGTTGAGTGAAAGAGACTCTTACTATAAAGGGGACAACAAACCTTTTAGGGTCAAGTGGAAGGGCAATGAGGACTCTTGTCTTATAAATAGTTATAAAAAAGATAGGGAGAAACTAGTGAGCACTGCTTCTCAAATAAAAAGTGAAGTCTAAAAGAGGGTTCCTCTGCCAAACCCTCTAAGCATGTTAAGCATAATGAATTATCTCAATCTTCATCATATAAGACTCTCTATTAAATGTTTTAAATGCTTAGGAGGAGGTCATATTGCCTCTTAATGTCCAAACAAGAAAACAATGCTTTTAAAAGGGCATGGTCACTATACTAGCACCGAGGAATCTGCCTTATCATAATCCAATGATAGCTATGGTAATGATTCCTATGAAAATGAGCATGTCTTAAGGAATAAAAGCGAGCCTTATGTAACATCCCGATTTTTATAATTTTTATAAAAATAACTTAAAAATGATTAAAGAAGAATTTTTGAATGAAATTCCGAGTGAAAAATGAAAGAAATAAGATTTTCCGAGTGAAAAGGATCAGATTCCGAGTGAAATGAATCTGACTCCGAGTGAAATAAGATAGAAGATTAATTCTAAGTGAAGATAAGATGTTTCTGAGTGAGACATCATTAAGAGAATCAAATTCCGAGCGAAGTGACGCTGTGTCTGATTGAGACACGTTCAAGTAAAGTAAATCCGAGTGAAACGTCTCCGAGAGGAACGTTTCCAATTAAGTTATCGGGTGAAGTGTTCTTGTGACACTTCCGAGTGATACATTCCGAGTAAGTCTTTCCAGAAAGAGTGCTTCTGGACAAAGACTTCAACTCTGATGGAGTTTTCTGAGTAAGTAATTCCGAGGAGATTTCCGAGTAACCTTACAGAGGAGAAATTCCCGAATAAAGAAAGAAATAAGACTCTGACTTGGAAAGAGGTATAACTGAGCGAGCAAAATGCCGAGTAAAAACCCGAGTGCTGGGAAGCCTTGCCGAGTGGGCGAGTGCAGAATCGAAGGACAGCCTCTGGATGGATTTCGCCTAAGCGAGTAGGTGCCTCGCTCAAGCGAAAGCATGGAAATTAGTTACTGGGTAATTCTCGCTCAAGCCAGAGTGGTTCGCTCAAGCGAGGAATCAGGTCTGATGGAAGCTGTCCACGTCATTATGTTCTTCTACCTTCTAGCAAATTCCTTTCTTGGATATTTTCTAAATTGGGACCCATTTTGATGTGTTGTACCCTTTTCATTAAATATCTTAACCCTTCATTAATTACTAAAGGAACGTGTGGCAGAGTACTTCAAATTATTCACGTCTCTTTCATGTGGAAGGTATATAAAATGCTTCTGCTATTGGATTAATAGAGAAGTTGTTGAAAGTGAAATCATCATAATCCTTTTCTCTCTAATTCACTACTGGGAGCTGTTAGACAAGAAAGATAATTAAATCTTTGTTCTTTCTCTTTACGAAGAAGAGCTTGGACTGGTGTAGCAGTGCCATTCCAGTCGGTATTTGTGGACAGTCACTTGGTTAAGCTTTTAAAGCTGCTGGAAGATTTTATTTCCAGGTAGGGGGAGCGTACATCTCAAATATATGGTTTATGAATGGATTTGGGGTGTTGTTGATATGCTATATGTGATATATGTATGAATTGTTATGAGACCCCAACTATATGACGTTTTATGTTTCATATTTTCCATTTATATTGAGTTTATGTATGTTGATTATTATGCCGAGTGGAATGATATGAGTTGATGATGATTCATGAACTTTTCATGATATTTATATGCATGAGATGTATGTGTGATGTTTGATATATCAACTGTGTTGAGACGCACACAGGACTGCAGGGGGCCTGTGTTGCCAGTCCAGTTGTGGACGCGCCTGATGATGGCATAGACCCTGTGGTGGTTCCTATATACCACGGACGCCTTTGAGTGTGACTCAAGGCCGACCCGTAGCACTGGGTAGAGGACCGCTATCACTCTGGGAGTGGTACTCAGTGTTACATTATGGGCGCAGAGCGGTTTGGTACCTGTAAAACGGCCGAATCAGCGAGGAGCTGAATTATGGCTCGGGGAGCCAGTGTTGCAACACAAAATTTGATAGACTTAATCATGATCCCGTTTTGGTTGGTCATTGATTAAGTATGTGACTTAATGGATCCATTTGGTTGAGCATGTGCATACACTGTTTTATGTGTTATTGTGAGAACATGCTGTTATGATGAGTATATGTATATGTCTCAGTTTTGAGAATGAATAATTTGTTATCTGCTGAGTGGATTATTATATTACCGAGTATGATGTGCTGTTTCTGCTGAGTGAAATGTTTTACTCGCCGAGTGCAGTTTGATTGAATTACCGAGTGATGTTTTATTTACCGAGTGGTAACATGGTTGTAATTGCCGAGTGGAAATTTAAATGTTTACCGAGTAAGTTAGAATTGCCGAGTATGATCAGTATTGGTTTTATAGTTATTAATTGGACTTTTATTCCAATTCAATAACTGTTATTTGATATGTTATGCTCACCCTCTACATTTATTTTTCAGTGAATGAAGGGCCCGACCATGATATGTGAAGACACTCAGCAGCTCGGAATTGTCTTAGTGGAAGCCTTGGCCGGCTCATGAGAATACCGAGTGAAATTATGTAATTGTATATTTCAAAAGAGCCGGTCGGCTTATGTAAAACAGATATTGAAATTTTATTTAATTTAAAATCTGTTTGAAATTTAAGTAATTTAATTGTATTTTAAATAACCGGTCGGATTGATGAAAAACCGAGCATGTTATTCACCGATTCCGACTCCTGTTTTTGGAAATTTACTTTGATTTATTGAAATTTATTTTAAAAATTAAGGATGTTATACCTTACATGATAAGAAGGCTTCTTGGAAGCCATATTAGAGAAGATGACACTACACAACGAGAAAAGATCTTTTATACAAGATGTTATATTAATAAAAAACTTTGTTCTCTCATTATGGACAGTGGCAGCTGTGCTAATGTGGTTAGCCAAAGGCTAGTTCATAAACTTGATTGTCAACTAGTAGATCAGCCACGTCCTTATAAATTACAATGACTTAATGAAAAGGGTGAAATGTTAGTCAACAAGCAATAGTTAACCTTACATTCTCAATAGAAACATATGGAGATTCATTCTAGTGTGATGTGGTTCGTATGAAGGCTACTCATGTATTGTTGGGTCGACCTTAGTAGTTTGACAAAGTCAACTATGAGGGATTCACTAACATCCTTATTTCCATCCATAACAATAAGAAATTTGTCCTACATTCATATACTTCAATCGAATTGCAGAGAGACCTTTTAACACAAATGATTCGTAAAGGGTATTTAACCTTGCAATATCAATCAGTCGCCCTATATACCCACTTTAGCCACTCCATAGGCCCCGTTTCAATTGATATTTCACGACCACGCCGCACAATATCCCCACTCTTCTCACACACTCCTAACTTCGTATTCCCTTTTCCTTAGCTCTCTAATGCTTGATTGGCCCCTATTTCTAATGGCTTGTGCATAAGAAACAATGTTCTTACCTTGTTGAAATTTTTGGCCAAAACCTTGATGTCGAGGTATGGATTTTACAACTTGTTTATTGCACGTGAATCTTAGAAGATTAACGCGCAACTTCATGTTCGCAATATGCATTTGATCCAATTGTTTCTCCAATAATAATGGGTTTGCCACATCTAGGAATCTCACAAAGCCGTATTCCATCCATTTTTGTCTCTTTTCTCCGATACAAACACCTCGCAAACCTATTCCTATCACTAGAACATTCGCCATCAATCTTGATAGGTCCATTTCTTCAAATAACTTGTGAAATAAAATATTGTGACTCTTCATTGCATTGACCCGAAATCCTTCTTCCCATGCTTTCCTGAACCTGCCCCCTGAAATATGCATCTCTTTTCCATAGGCGACGTTGCTGCTGTCCCTATACCTCACACGCTCACGCTCTCTCATCTCTCTTCCTAATATCTTCCCTTATGTTGGAGCGAATATTATGATTGGTTGATGCTGTAAACAAAATTTATACTGATTTTAATTGAAAAAATGATGTATGTGTTTTCACCCGCTTTAAACATGAGGCTAACAAAAGTCACAGCTTACTATGGATGATGGAGAAATATCTTATGCATTTGTGCTGACAAAGTCAAGTTGACAAAGTTCACAGCTTACTAACAAGAGTCATATATTAGCCAACGTTCCTTGCTGGCATCAGGGAAAAGATTTCACCCAAGATCTCTGAAGGTAGCTGTTTATCAGGTATTGTATTGAAGGTCACTGGAAACAGACATAATATCCCGGGGGAATTAAATTTAATTTGATTTTAAATTTTGAATCTAAATTATCTCATATGGGCCAATAGATAAAATTGTTTTCATATCTAAATGATTTATGGAGTCATAATTCAGGGGTGATTTAAATTAGACGGGTCAACTTAGAAAGGATTCAATGGATTTGGTGAGCAGAAAATTAATTACGCCACAGGTGGACCCAACCGTAATTGGAAAGTGTGAATTTAATTTACGAAGAGAAGGATTACCATACAACAACGCAAAATGGAACCCTTCGTAAATTTGTCGTTGTTGATAAATAATTTGGAAAAGTCAAGTGGACACAGCTTACTAACTAAAAGAAGGGAAGCCATTGATTTTTCTTGATATATAATTATATATAACTAATACTAACGATGTATTTTTCTATAAAATTTTTTCTCTAAATTTTTAGGCTTCAAGTGTTAAACACTGTAGCATCCCTTTTTTTTTTCAAATATGTTTTGTATGTGAGTAAAATTGATTTCTAATTATTCATTAAATGATTAAGAATGTGCCTATGATATTAATTTATTAATGAGATATTAAGTTTTATTTTATAAATATTGTATATTAAAATTTGAAGCGGCTCTTGGTTATTATGAAATTATTTGATAGTCATTAAAGTATAGTTAAAGACTTCCCAAACATCTTGAAGATTCTGTTTTGATCATGAGTCATCTTTGGCCAAATGTAATTTCACAGTTCATTTTTACTTTGAAAAAATGGTACACGGTAGGACCAGGATGTCACAAACACAGTAATAAGACAATATAGATGTTGACCAAAAAAAGGACAACATAGCAAGCAACTTATGATTATTTTAGGAAGTTATTAATTTTTAAAAGGTTATTTGAGATTGTATCTTATTAATTATTTAGATATTATTTTTATAATTTTTATTTTATATGTAATTAACATATTATATATTATTTAAAATTCGTTAATACAATTCAAGAGTTATATTTTAATAAGTTTTGTAAAATATTATAAGTCATAAATTATCCCAAGTTTTAAATTGTAAGTCACAAATTATAAACTATAAGGTCGTTTTTTAAGAACAGAAGCAATATATAACAAATAATATATATATATATATAATTTGATAGATACTAAATAACTTATTAAATGGTATTAACCCCTTCTAAATTTTGAAGTTAGTACGTGATAACAATTGATCCACGAAGACGACGAAGAAATTGTCTAACTTAGAAAATAGTGTCTCCTCCAAGTTATGCATTTGTTATTGAACAAGTAACTAGACATTTTAGTCAATCACATGTACTTTTCTAGTAACTGATGTTAATCATCCAATATGTAATTCGTAGTGTAGTGTATATGTCAACCAGTTCCTCAAAATAGAGGAAGCAACAATTCTCAAGGAATCCATGGCAAAACTAACCCACCTCATACTCACACTACTCTTTCTTCAATTTTCTTCAGTTTTAGCAAACATTGATCAAGGTTCCACACTTAATACCAACAACAACGAATCATGGCGTTCACCTTCCGGTGATTTTGCTTTCGGGTTTCGCCAAGTTAATGATACAAGCACCAACAACACCAGCCTCTTCATGGTTGCTATATGGTACGACACGATACCAGAAAAAACCATTGTTTGGAGTGCCATAAACGACAACAACATCCTTGTAACTGCATCAACAGGGTCAGTGCTTCAACTAACCTCACAAGGGCTCACACTCACAACTCCTCAAGAAGATTACATATGGATAGCCAAACCAAAAGCAGAAGCCCTTGTTTCCAACGCAGCTATTCTTGACACTGGCAACTTTGTTCTCTATGATGCTAATTCTGATTATGTGTGGCAAAGTTTTAATTTTCCCACAGACACTTTGTTGCCAAACCAAACTCTGCAAGCAGATGCAGTTCTAACCTCTCGATTTTCTGAGAGGAATTACACAAGTGGAAAGTTCCAACTTTATTTTCAGGATGGTAATGTCCTGATGAGTTCCCTTGCTTGGCCTTCTACTTATCGTTACCCTTCTTACAATGTGATTAATGCCTCTGGCAATGCTTCACGTTTAGTGTTTGATCAAACAGGGGATATTTATGTAGAGATTAGTAATGGGACTAGAACACAACCTCAAGGTCCAACTTGGGGTAACTTAACTTTGGATCCTAAGGTAAAAAGTTTCTACAGAGCAACTATTGATTTCTATGGATCTTTCACGCAGTACGTTTATTCAAGGAACTCCACTGGCCAGCAAGGATGGAGAATCGTGAGGTTTGTTCCCAATGACACATGTGATGCAATATTCTATGACCTGGGTGGTGGTTCTTGTGGCTATAACAGCTACTGCTTCATGGAAAATCAGAGGCCTACTTGCAGATGCCCTTATGGGTATTTACCGGTGGATCCGAGTAATGAATTTGGTGGATGCCAACCCAATTTCACCATCGGTTGTGGACCAGATTTTGAAACACTTAAAGCACGGTCCGAGCTACAATACGAATTTCAAGTGTTGAGGAATGTAAATTTTCCTTTGGGAGATTATGAAAGAATGGAACCTTATTCAGCAGATGAATGCAAAACCTCTTGCTTACAAGATTGCGCGTGCGCTGTTGCCATTTTAGGCGGCGATACTTGTTGGAAGAAGAGATTACCCCTTACTAATGGAAGATTAGTGCAAGACAATGTTTCACATTTTGTCTTTGTTAAAACAACACTTAATCCTCTGGCTAACTCGTATCCTGGTGAACTTCCCAGTGGTCCTGATTCAAAGAAAAATGGTGTTCTTTTAGGTTTACTTATTGGTTCGGTTGTGATTAATAGCATACTCCTGGCTACTGTTGTTTTGGTTCTTCTCTTGAAGCCAAAAGTGAAAAGGGTTGTCCAAATTGCTGCTGGTCTTTTGGAAACAAATTTACATTCTTTTACTTATGAAGCATTGAGAGAAGCCACATGGGATTTTAGTGTGGAAATAGGAAGGGGTTCCTTTGGCATTGTTTACAAAGGCCAACTAGATGCAGTTTCTTGTAACATGGTTGCTGTCAAGAGATTGGATAGATTGGCACAAGAAAGAGAGAAGGAATTTAGGACGGAGTTAGGTTCCATTGGTAAAACTTGCCACAAAAATCTTGTGAGGTTGATTGGATTTTGTGATGAAGGAAGCCAAAGACTATTGGTGTATGAGTTCATGAACAATGGTACTCTTGCAGACATCTTATTTGGAAAACTTAAACCAACTTGGAACCAAAGGGTTGGATTTGCTTTGGGCATTGCAAGAGGGTTGTTGTACTTGCATGAAGAGTGTGATACTCCCATTATTCATTGTGATATAAAGCCTCAAAATATACTTATAGATGATCATTTCAATGCAAAGATCTCTGACTTTGGGTTGGCAAAGTTGTTGTTGTCTGAGCAAAGTAGAACCAATACTATGATTCGAGGAACTCGAGGATATGTGGCTCCTGAGTGGTTCAAGAATGTTCCTATAACAGTTAAGGTGGATGTTTACAGCTTTGGTGTCATGTTGTTGGAAATAATATGCTGCAGAAGAAATGTGTTGATGGTGGAGGAAGGGGAGGAAGAGAAGGCAATATTGGAAGATTGGGCTTATGATTGTTACATGGAAGGGAGAATCGAAGCTCTTGTGGAGAATGATAAGGAGGCTATGGCTAATATTGGGAGGTTAAAAAGTTGGGTAAAGATAGGAATTTGGTGCATTCAAGAGCATAATAAAATCAGGCCAACAATGGGAATGGTTATCCAAATGCTAGAAGGTTTTGTTAAAGTTCCTGATCCACCACCGCCTCGTTCCTTCAATTAGATCACTTGATGCCCATCATCTCAAAATAATGGAACAAAGCCTTAACATTGATCTATATACAAATACAAATCCTTTTGTTCAAGCTTGTTATTTTAGATTATGAGTGTTTATCCTTAGGAATTAGGAATTCAACATCGTGTTAGAAGTTTATAATAATTTATACAATGTATTCAATCTCACCGTACTGTTGTGATTCACCATTTTAACCCATTTTTAATTGGCTTGATCTGATTTTTACCATTTTTTAGGTTGTTTAATTCTCAACACAGTCAGACAAGTTAACTAGTTCTTAATTAACCAACCAGTTCGATTTGATTCTCTATACATTTCACTGATCCCAACACCAACACTGCTTTTAATTTTTAATTCTCTTCTCTAGATGCTTGTCTCCATCTTTGAGGCTATTCTACCCCCAAATGAACAAAATAATTAGTCGTAATTGTCAATTACTTGCTCCATTGGTATTACTTAACTCATATTTCTCCTGCCTTGTACGTAAGGTTAAAATTAAAATATCTTACTAATATAATTAATTTCTCTTTCTCTGTTAATTCGTGGAAATGTTACTCGAATCAATTGCATTGTACCGATAACTAATTGCTTTGATTAATAGACTACGTTAACGACCCTCCGACCATAAAAAACGTGTTTGAAACCCTTTATTGATGTGGCAAATCATGGTTTGAGATAATCAAATGTGATAAACCTGAATGACTTTGTTAAATATGGTTTAAATGAACCCTACCGTCATTACATCGAAACAATTTTTTTCTAACGTGCACGGTAACGAGGAATAAGTATTCAATAATAATAATAATAAAGATCCATGTTTTGATAATTACATATCGGAATCAATTTTATTAAAGAACATTCAAACATCATCTCAATAAAAATCATTTTTCTTACATCTTTTATCTAAATAAAAACCACGTCAATTTAAAATTAATTTTACACAATCTATTTTACAAGACCACTTCAATTTAAAACAATTTTATTAGAAAATAAATTTTGGTCAAATTAGTTAAGAATTTAACTTATGATATAAGATCACAAATTTTAATTTCACTGATTAAAGATCTTGTTGTTGGTAAGTGATCTGTAAGTACCTCTATAAATATTCATCGTATTGGGTACCAAAGTAACAAAATAATATCATGCAGGTAAAATAAAAATCAGAGAATAGAAACTAAATATACATTAATTTTATGTGGAAAACTCACACTTGGTAATGGATAAAATTAGAGAAATATTTTCACTAAATGAAAAAAATATTTATAATTTCTCCCTAATCATAAGGAGAAATCAATGACACTCTCTCTTGAAAAATTAAAAGAACGCACTCACTAAATCTTATAAGAGAACATTATTTTATCTCTATGAATTTATCTCACTACACACTGTATATTGCTTGAAGTTCGAGATAATAAAATGGGAGCAAGAAGCTGCAATTTATAACAATTGAGATGCTATGACCAATATGCATTCTTCTATTTCATTGGTTGGTCAAAGTTTCATTGTTCCATTAACTTCCATGTGATTGACTTCGAATATTTTATTGTCTATCACTGCCAAAATCCATCAAAAGAGGGAAATGATTTTGCCACAAAGTGGCTTTTATCTTCAATAATCTCCCACTTAAAGTCACTTTTGTTAGCTTCTCAAATATTTCTCTTCTTATCAATTTCTTTGCTGCTTACTCTTCTAATAGCCCTTAGGAGGACCTGCATTAAACAAAGTGATACTGCACCCTTATGTGTTTTGTCTTAGAGTGAAAGACCAAATTATTTGCAATGTGCAAGGCACTTTGGCTGTCACAATACACCATAACCTTTGATTGTTTGTGCCCAAGTTCCATCCCAGTGATGCAAGAAGTAATAAAGGCATCATATTCATCTGGTAAACCATAAAAAATACCTCTGTATGATCTTCTTGAAATAAAGGGGCTCCTATTGCTGCAAGAGTTTCTGCTAACTGCTTGATCTGCACCAAGTACTCTCCAATAGAGCTAGTCTTTTTAAAATTTCATAGTTGAATCTTGATTTGTTTAAATCAAGCTTTGGTCTGTGTGGCAAATTATGTTTTCAGAATAAACCCGACTTAAATAAACCCAAACCGAGACAACCCGACTTAAATAAACCCAAACCGAGACCAGGGAAAATTTTTCCAAGATTTAAAACGTTCCAAACGTCCACAAACAGCTTAGAATATGAGTCGGGTAAAACAAAATAAACTGAAGGCAAGGGAAAGCAAAAACCGATCAGAGAAGGGAAGACCGAGTCAGAAAGCCACACATGGGCAAGACTCAGCCTCGGTCAAACAGACCAGCGGAAGATGTAGCGCTTGAGCGAGCCCTTTTCTCGCTGGAGCGAATCCCCATTCGCTGAAGCGAACACCCGCACTCGGTAATTTCTTCACTCGAAATTTAGTCCCAAGTCCACTCGGGGTTTGACCACTTCGGGTCATGCTTCACCCGGTACACTAACACTTAGCCAAATACTTAATTTACTTCAGTAAGCCCACATACATGCTTCATTCAGGAGTGTCTTAATCTCCACTCGGGAAAAGATTCCCTCGATTACTCCACTCAGAGTCCATAATCTTTCCTTCACCCGGATTATTTCCCCAGTCCAATACCACTCGGTATATTTCAACCTCAATTCACTCGGAGTTACATTACCCATTCTTCACTTGGCATATTATGATCTTCCCCACTTGGAGATCACCATAACCTCCATTCCTTCGGAAGGAGTCTCCACAATCAAGTTTCGTTCGGGATTCCTCTGTCCTCACATCACTAGAGGAATTCACCACGTTAAGTCTCACTCGGACTTATTCAATACTTAGCCACTCGGAATATATATAATATTCACTCGGGATATATATATATAGCCTTGTTCACTCGGAAGAGGACTCCTAGAATACCTCAATCAGAACCATAACAATTACTCTTCCCTCAGAAGAGGTTCACTCGGGATTTCCCACTCGGAATATTTAAACCCTTCCCCACTCGGGGTTTACTCATATTTTCACTCGGTAACATATGGACTAGTCTTCCCTCGGAAGTAGCCCACTCGAGTACATCTTACTCGGAACCATTTTAAGCCTTCATCACTCGGGAAAAGGCTACACAAACAATAGCCTCACTCGGTAATGGCTCTCCCATCAATATTCCACTCGGAATTTATGGACTTAGCATTATTCATTCGACAACACATCTCAGTCGGTATAAGTAACATCATATCAACGTAATATATATATTTATATAGATGTATACTTGTTCACAAACCCGATAGTCAACCCATATAATTAAATCCGTTCGAATTACAAAGAGCCGGCCAAGGCTTAACATATCTATATACAATATATACTATATGTGCACTTCAACAATCTGAGTGCCCATCACTCGGACTTGAGGCCATCTCCTCATTCCCAGTCCGACCTGCATATACTGAAAAATATAGCCACAGTAGGGGTGAGCTTTTACATATTAAATGATAGTTATTGACTCGGATTAGTCTTCGAATCCTCAACCATACAATAACATATCTCAATCAGCAATAATGCACTCTGCCATTCAATATGAACCCTACAACAACTTCATCCACTCGGGATTCATGCAATTCAATCAAGACTGAGTAATTCACAACATTCACAATTACATATTCACAGCCATAACATCACCTTGCACTCGGCAACAGTACCAATGTACATATATTCACTCAGTCGGAATTCACACCAATTATTTATGGCTATATAATTCATATTCATCACAGCATGTATCACAACCATAACATCATATTGCACTCGACAATAACAGCAATAACATCAGTATACATGCATTCATCCAATCGGATTCCACTCAAGTCATTCAAGACTATATCAATCATGTTATTCCTAATAATATTCCACATATTCATACAATTCACATTGAGCTCAATGACAATCATAAGTGTGCACACATTTATTTCACTCGGATCCGGTTATTTATTATCAATTTTTATTGTTGCAACATAGGCTCCAAGCCTTTTATTCAACTCCAAGCTGATTCGGCCGTTTTACTGGTACCAAACCGTTTGCCCACACATGTAACACAGTCACTCCAAGCGACAACAGAAGTGTTACGGGCAGCCCCGAGTCCAACCCAGTTGGCTTGTCTTGAGTCCAACCCAAGGTCTTTAAGCGTCCAACACTTAGTGCACTCGGCATTGCCTCGAGTCCAACCCGAGGTCTTTATCATATTTAACATGTATTCATCTGATTGCCGACTCTGTATTAAGCGTCCAACGCTACATGATCCAAGCATTTCCAGTGGCGAATCGGATGCATACGGTCTCATTCATCAGGCGTCCAACGCCAATGCACTCGGCATTGCCTTGAGTCCAACCCAAGGTCTTTCAATATGTTTTCTACACATATGCACTCGGCATTCAAATATCAATAACATGCATCCCATGCATTTTATCATTATTATTCATAAATAGGGATCGACATAGCAATAACACAATACATGCACTCGGCAATCACATGCACTTGGCAAATCACATGCTTTTTAATATAAAATCCCAAACGGGAATTAACACAACCGACCCACATCTCATGCACTCGGCAATCACAATGCCATCCACTCGGAATTATCATTTATAACAAGCATCACATGCTATTTCATGATATTCACTCGGCATTAACATTTACAACAAGCATCACATGCTTTTCATATAAAACCCACTCGGCTTTAACATTTTCATAGCAAGCATCTCATGCTAATTCATATAGAATCATAAACAAAACCAGCACAACATTTACACACCATATGCATTCGGTATTCACACTGGTTCACAGTACATGCACTCGGCATACTCATTAAAAGCCAACATTTCCATGCATTCATTCAGCATTCACATGCTTAACAACACACATCTCATGGACAGGACCACCAAACCACTAGACAGATCATAAATATCACAACTACCCGGGCGTTGCATGTACTACAACACATCAATCAACATATTTCAAACATATCACAACATATTTAAGCAAAACCACCCGGAACCCGTCCATAAACCATACATTTGAGATGTAAATCAGCCCCCTACCTGGAATGAAGATCCCAGAAGCTCCCTGAGCTTGCAGCACCGACTGAACGTTCTTCAGCCACTCATTCTCAACAGAACGACAGCTTCCAGCTGTTCACACAGCACTCTGCTCTCAGCTTTGGAAGAACCAACGCTGCTTCCTCACGAGCAGATCTACCACCAAGACACTCCATGCCAAGCCTCCAAGGCACAACGTCACCTCACACTCAGTCCAATGGAGGATTCCATGGCTGTTCCCACACACGAACAGACCAGTCCTCACCAACAGTGGAGGACCCCATGCTTCCAAGCACCCATCGTTGCTTAGGCAGAACAGAGGAGGATCCTAGCCTCCAAGTCACATACCACCATGCTGTTTTCTCTACCACCACGTTGTCCCACTCGGTTCTACTCAGTGTTGAGTGGAAGAAGAAAATGAAGAAGACGAAGATGGAGAACAGCAACGAAGAAGAAGAGTCTCCAGGGAGTTCTAGAGAGAATGGAGAGTGGTTCTCTATGTACCCTCCAAGAGAAAATGAGCAGAGAGTGAGTGTAAAACGTGAAGCTGAAGCTTCCATCATCACACTGCTTTGCGACAGCTCTCCCACTCCATCAGCCGTCACATCACCATTAACTCCAGTCTCATCTTCATTTAATGCTAATCCCCTCAGCCATCAATCACATTCAGCGTGAATAAAGAGAGAGGGAGGGGACCGAAGCCCCTTAAACCACCAAGGGCACATGAGTCATTTCTTTGCATTATTATTATTATTATTATTCAATCAATAATCTCAATTATGTAATTAGCTTCAATTGGTAATTAAATCAAAACCAGGATGTTACAACTTGTAAAATTTCAAATGACCAGGTGCATCCTACCATGTATATCTTGCTTGTTCGCCAAAGCTTCTTGGATCTTCGTGATAACTCCCGGCATGTTCTTGATCCCTCAATGTGGTCCTCTAATAGTACAAGTGTGGTCCTTGTGCTTTTCTTTTTGTAGCCTTAGATGCTTGATCCTTTATTATTATGATGATGATGATGATTTTCGGTGTTGGGATGATGGAAGTGTTGGTGGGGTTGGGGTTTATATGGAGGGGTTCGTGGTTCTATGGGGGCGGCGGGTTAGTGGTGAGGTAAGTTTAGGTGGTGGTGGTGAAGGTGTGGAGGGGGTAAGGGTGAGGAAGGAAATCGGAAGAATCAAGGCTGATTTGGAGAAAAAATTGTTGTTACCTGTTCTTCCGATTAACTACGTACAATCTTAATTATTGATACTCATCCAATAATTAATACAGACTATGATACACCCAAAAATAACAATCTGAAGTGCCATTTGGTTGCAAACGGAGATCATCCAAATGGAAGGTGTTGGAAAAATAATCATCATACTGTCAAACAGAGTTTTAACTGTCGACGTGAAGGATCAATATTAACCTTTAGATTTCTTATTTTTCTAAACATTATTTCCCCAACTGCTAATCAAGCAGACACTTAATCGTTGATACTCACTGAGGTGTTTTTTACCATTCTTTTATAATTGGAGATCTACTATTACAATTTTTTATAAAATTTTACAAAATCAGTATTTTGAATAGAGATTTGTTATTCGCATTAATCTCACGCTCTCTCTCCTTTATCTTTTCATATTTAAAGTGTTATTTACGTAAAGACAAATACTATCCCATCTTTATTCTTTACTCAACATCAACAAAGTGACTATTTAAAGCTCTATTTTGAAATACTTTTTATTCTTTGTTTACATTGATAAAAAATTTATGACAATTCATTAAATCTCTTAATTGTCAGCCAACTTATTTCATAAAAAATAATGAAAAATCATTGATTTGATAAAGTTAAAAAAAAAGATATACCGACATATTTTAATTATAAAAGTAAAGTACAGATTATTATATGGCTGATTGTATTTTTCTTCATTTAATTATTAAAAGTTAAAAGTGTGGGATTTTAGTTTTCCTATCAATTTTTTTTCTTCAGATTAACCAAAATTCAACATAGATAATGGCTTGTTTGTTTAAACTTATTTTATTTTAAAATTTGATGTATTTGTTTAAAGTTTTAAAAATAAGCAGAAACTGAAAATAAGCTAATTTTAACTTATTTTAAAAAGCAATTCTGATCCGCTTATTAAAAAAGTACTTATAAAAAGATGTGCTTTTTAAAAGACACTTAAAAAAATAAGCTTAAACAAACGAGTCCAATAACATGTGTATAGCTGAGGATTAAAAGTGTAATTAAAATTATTATTTTTTCTTTCTCATACTTTTTTTCACTACATGGAGCATAATATCCAACCAAATAAAATTTTATTGGAATACATTAAAAACTTTTATACATTATCTAATCGTCAATTGTTATATATATATATAGAGAGGATGTAGTTTACGAGAAAAATTCTCTTATGAGAGTGAGAAGAACGAATATGAGTTGTATAACTACATGGTAAATTAAAAGCTTTTCAAAGTCACTTAATCACTTAAAAGATCATATGACTTTTTAAAAAATTCACGATTAATCACAATCATTCATTGTATGATTGTACGACCTAAATTACTCTTAAACTCCCAAATAAAATAGAATATACTTGGTTTTTTTTCCTTCACAATTTAAAACCATAAAACATTTGTTTGCAACTTTCATTTCCCAATTAGTTATTCTAGATACTATTATAAGTTTAGTTTCTTCAAATAAAGGAAAACAATTATTTATCTTCAAGTGGGTAAATACTATTATTATAAGTTATGATCTCATATTCAAATTTTAAAAAAATGTAATTCTGATAGATCTAGGTATGGAGAACTTGATTGGTCATAATGGTACCGGTTTAAATCTGAATAATCAAACCGGAAAAATAAGTTATTTTTTAATAATAAATAAATAAATTCATGATATTTGAAGAAATTAAATACGAAAAAATTAAACAAAAAATAGGGTTTGACGTTAAAAAAAATATTTTGTAACAATCTCATCTGAGAACAAATTACCAAAAAAACTCATCTAGGAACAATTAAAAGGAAGAATCAAATGTAAAAATCACAAAATGCAGGCACCAAAAATTTAATTAACAATTTTCTTTCCTTCTCATTTAGGTGTTAACCGATCTAATGGTGATAAACTAGAATAACAGAATGGAAATCGTATTTTTATTTGGTGATCAATCGATTATACAAGTAAAAACTGTTTGCTCGATGAAAGCAAAACAATGCTCTCTCAAATTCTACGAACCCATCGCTCAAGCCTAAGTTGTTTCATAGCAGGCCCAACATTAGTTTTACGTATTTGTGGGCATTGCCATTTCCCTGTTATTCCCACTGCATTTGATTGTTGAATATTTGTTGCTTCTGATAATGCCTTTCTCTTTGTAGCAGCTTGCTTTTCACATGCCAATGGAACTGTTCCCGTATTTGCTGAACCCTCCAATAATATATTTTCTGGTTTCCTCCATGTTTTTTCATCTTTTGCTCCTGAGCCACTGTTCTTCCTTGTTGTAACAAAACCATCATTTTCCTTATTGCTTGCACAAGTTGAATTTGTTGAGAAGGTTTTAGCTAAACATGCCCTCAAGTCAAGCTTGTCATTTTGGATTTCAGCTTTAGATTTTGCTTCTCTGGTGTCATTCTTTTGTGACAGCTTTGGAGGTCTCATTGCACTTATATCAGTATCCAATGGCATTACATGTCCTCGACCGGGACTTCTGTGATTCAGGTTCAATGTCTCCTCGTACTTGGCTGGACCAAGATTATGCTGCACTGTCTTATCTTCCATGCATTGCTGCAGAATCTTTTCTGAATAGGAAGCATCAGCAATAGTTAAATCTTTCTTCATTTCAGCACTATCATCATCACCCTGTGATTTCAATACAAAAGAAAAAAAAGTGAGCAGTGAGACAGATGACATGGAGGAAATTACGGGACACAATCATATATTTAGAGTCATATCAACCAAACCTCAGATCATTACAAGAAAAAAAATAAATCGAGTACTAGTGCTTGGTCGTTAAAATTGCTCCCATTGATACAGACATAGTTGCATGTTACTCGTTAGTATCAGAAACTGATGTACACGTACACCATGGGTGCAATATTATGTTAGCATTGTATATCATAAACTCATAACGTTAAAATATACGTTCAATGTTTAGGATGGAAACATGTTAGATTATTTATCCAGACCCATAAGACATTTTATTTAACACCTAATTTAACTCAGTCTATTTAATAAGAAAAACAGGTTGACTTTTCAAAAAAACTCATTTGATTAAAAAAGCTAGACTTAAAATTTTCCAAAAAATCTTTTTAACCTATCAAGCTAATTTTTTTAAAATCTTGTATATAATTTTAAAAATAAATTATAATTCATAATACATTATGATTTATAAATACACATGACATTTTTTTAAAATTCATAATTTATAATATTAAAATTAAAATGTGTTAAAATCATAGTTGTCAATTCTGAATAACGGTAAATAGCAACTGATCCTTAAAACGCTATATATATATATAATATAAAATTACATAGATATACAAAATCCTCATTACAATTAAAATATTATAAACATAAGTCATACTGAACAAAATATATTATGATAGGTAGTCACATAAGTAAAAATCTAATATCAAACAAAAGAGTCTTACACAACCAAAAAAAAGATAAAAGAAACTGAAATGCTATCATGTAGCAAAAAGACATGCAAGACTCATTTGCAAAAAAAATAACGTCATATGTAGTAGTTGAAGTTTAATCAATTTCAGTTTCTAATAGATAATCTTTCTCTTAATTGACACTCTCATCTCCACTACTGCTTTTGTAGATGTGTTTTCCCCCTTCTTCCTCTTCAGTTGCTTCATCTACTTCTATTTCTTCTTCTTGTTCTTGCATAGCATGCTTCCCCTTTTTTGAACTAGAGCTGCAACAGCTTTCTTCTTCAATAATGAATGCTGCCTAGTGTAGGCAGCAGGTTCATTAGCTCTAATAGCATCAACAACAACTCCCCAAGTTAAATTATCATCCTCAAAAACTAACTCATCTTTAGCAAGAGCAAGTTTCCTATTTTCTTCTCCCATTTCCCCAATCAACCACTCATTGCAATCATCAATATCATCTAAAACAACGGGATCAATTGCATCATTACTCTTATAACAATCTATCAAAATTTGGGTTATACTTGATTTAAACCAAATCTTGCAACCTCTGGCTCTCTAATTTGTTCTTCTTCTTAGAATGAATCTAAATATTAACTAACAAAATGTTAGTTTCTTTTCTCCATCAATCAGTGTATGTTTTATTCTAAAATAATATCTAAAACAACGGGATCAATTGCATCATTACTCTTATAACAATCTATCAAATCTGGGTTATACTTGATGTAAACCAAATCTTGCAACTTCTGGCTCTCTAATTTGTTCTTCTTCTTAGAATGAATCTAAATATTAACTAACAAAATGTTAGTTTCTTTTCTCCATCAATCAGTGTATGTTTTATTCTAAAATAATAATACCTGAAAAGCTAGTACTAAATTACTAATTACTTAGTAATTTAATACTCACATGTTCAAAAATACTCTAATTTTTCTCACATCTCAATGAACTATCAATGTTATCAATTTTTTATAACGGTCCATAATAGACAACTAAAAAACCAATATGCTATATGACAGATAACGTATCAAACAAATATCAGATGTAAAACAGTTGGAAAAGAAATTTTATAAGTCACCATTGATATAGACAAGGAAAACCGCTTCACCACTATCATCATATTACCTGTTATAAACCAAATAACGTTTTTCACTAAGATATACATCACAAAAAGCAAATTTTCCGATACACTATAATACCGCTGTAGTTGATATTTGAAAACATTATGAATTACAAGTCAAGCTCAGGACTTTAACGGCTAACCTTTACAAGTTGAAACATGATTTCCATATTTCCTCCACCACTCAGCTGTAATGTAATTAAAATAATGAACATAACTTTAATGAAAAACAACCAAGACAATTATAAAACACAACAAAACTAACCAGGAGCCAATATATGTCTTTGCATTATAGTTGTGAACAAATCAAAAAGGTCATTTGCTCTTTTGACCAGCTCAACTGTAATTTTATCCACCTCCTCTTTAGGGGTACTTAATCTCTCAAAGCAGTTAAATAGTCCGTCCGTCTAACACTTTAAGGCCAAACTGAATCCTTGGATTGGAGTAATAGAATTGGGGGTTCAAGAAATGTACGGCAACATGTAGTGGGTGATGAAGTTGACAACCCCACCTTCTATCAATGATCTCAAATGCATCCTTATACTTTTTTTTTTATTAAAAGCTTTTTCAATGGACTCCTTATCTCTATCCATAGCTTCATATATATATATATATATATATACATTACTGGCTTTTTCTTTTCATTGTCTACTAGTACAACACTTCATTCCAAAAGGTTGACATCAAGACAATGTTAGTTGCCCTCTTACCCTTAACCTTTTTGGTTGTCTTTAATTACAACCAATCATCCGAAGCGAACATCTTTCTTAGGTTGCTTTTTCGTTTATGCAACCTTTGTAGAGTAAGGAATGTTGTTGCAAACCGACTGACTCCATGCCTAACCAATTCCATGTTTTTGCACATAAGTCACAAATAACACTTTTTATTATTAATATCTTTCAAGCTATTCCATGTCCAAGCAATATCAATGTTTCCTCCGATGGACTTTCACTAAGCCACATGCAACAGTAGAAGGACCTTTCCTCTATACACCCTTAGTAGATGCCATGGGTTTCTTGGAAAGTGATAGAATAAGGACTGGAATAGCAAAAACAAATATGGGTTGGAGAGAAAAGGACCAAAAAGAAAACAGGTTGTTTGAACCTTATAAAAAAAAAACACAGATAGAAAAACAGAAACAAGGAAAAAGATAAAGAGAAAGGTAGCTTATATCCAATAGTGGGAGTCTTGAAAAGTGATGGAATAAGGACTGGAATAGCAAAAACAAATATGGGTTAGAGAGAAAAGGACAAAAAAACACCGAGGTTGTTCCAAAAAAAAATAGAGACAAAAAACTAGAAAAACAAAGACAAGGGGAAAGATAAAGAGAAAGGCAACTTATATCGAAGGGTGAGAGTCGCTGGAGACTCATAAGAGAAGATGACTTCTCTAGCGAGAAGGCGGAACTGAAAGCTGATGAGAGAGTGGGGACAGAGACACTTCCTGCTACGTGCTTGAGAAGTAATGGGAGAGAAAGTGCTTACTATATTTTTAAATTCATTTCAGTTTGAAAAGGGACAAAAGTTGCTTTTTACCATTTTATCTTAATTAAAGAGTCAAAACAATATCATTTTAGGTATTGGGTTTTAGGGTTAAAAAAATCTAAAAGGCTCATCTTCTTCCTCGTTTCTCTTTTTTCTTTGCAACTGCAATCGGATTTGCTCTGTTGCCACCACGCCGACTGCAGCTGCCACGGCGAGGAAAACGCACCATGACGGAGCGGTGGCGGCGGCCAACCACCGCAATGTGCCATGTCACAGCTATAACGCTGCTATTGACAACTATGGTTAAAATTATTTTCAATATTTATAATATTCAAATATATATTTTATAGAATTGTGAATTTTTAAAAGTCTATTAATATATTTAAAATAAACTCATTGATTTATTTATTACATGATTTTTTTATTAGTTTTAATATAAATTCCCCTTTTATATACTTCCACCAAGTAACAGCATCTATTCCTCAGCTAGTGAAGCATTCCACTTGCATCAAAACTAGGAACTTGAACTCCTTTACTTTTCTAAAGCTCTCTTATTTAATTTCTACAAAAACTGAGTAGCATAAATTTTGTCTCTGTAATTAGGTTACCAAATAGGTAGTCAAACACCGAGAAATTGTGCCAAAGTAGTTGTAACTCTGTTATCTACCCAGGCAATTATAAAACAAAAGATTTTAATAGAGAAATCAAGAATGAGTACCCTGCATTAAGGCTACTTTTGCTTTTACCTTCTTGTTTTCAACACGAGAGCTGTTGTGCTCAAAACACCCTTTCCGGTGACCATTTTCAGACCTGCTTTCATCTTCATTTACAGCTTCAGAATCAAACCTTTCCTCCCTACACTCATTCCCTTCATCTCTAAAAAGACCACTTGTATCAGATAGAGGGGACTCGTAAACATAGCTTGAGAACCAGTTTCTGATGTCTGGAGGCTCTGAATTAAACAAAAAAAATCAGTTATAAAGCTGAAATACTTAAAAGCTACTTTTTTTTCTTTCTTTTTGCAATAGAAATTCTAGAAGTATGGCAAAGTACAAACCAGAAAGGAGTGAGCATGAGTTGGGAGACTCCAGATTCTGTAAGGAGGGGGAAAAGAAAATAAATAAATAAAAATCATACATAAACTTGAAAATTCTAAATCTCCATTGCTTAGTATAAGAGCCTAAACTCAAAAACCCTAAGACAAACTATAGCCGACAAATACCCTCATACCCATAAGCTGAAATCTTCTCTCGATTCAAAAAAGAAAAATTAATCAATCAACAAGTGATTCATTCAAATAGTATATATTTGATAATTCATAAATAAGATCTCAGTTCAAACTTTGTAAGTGAGAAAAATTTCTATTGGAAGAATTAGTCTCATATTGATGTGAATATTCACATTTTTAACAAGATTGACTCAGATAGAAAATACTTTAAAAAAAAAGAACAAAAAGAAAATTTGAGTAGAAACAAATACCTTGGTGAAGCACTGGTCTTCACCATGATTATAATCATGTTCAACACACCCAGCAACCACTTCATCTTTCTGGGAATCGTTTCCTCCGAAAGCAGAATCTTCAACACCAAAATTCGAATCCGGGTCAGGAGATCGATACTCATAGCTTGAGAACCAGTTCCCAACATCAAGGGGCTCTGAGAGACAGACAAACCCACAAAACAAATAAATCAAAAGGAACTACTCATAAAGGTTTATTGCCATTTTTCAGTATAAAAATTTAAACTTTGAGAACCCCACAAATGAGTCATGAGTAATCATCAATCCCATGTGTTCATGCAATTTGGTGAGTTTTGATGAGAAATGGATACAAACCAGAAGGGCACGCAAATGAAGAATGCGAACTGGGAACCTGAAAAACAGAGGAAGAAGAAAAGAAGTCACAATTTCTCAGCAGAGAAACAATGAACAAAACAGGGTTGGATTTGGAGCAAATAGGAAAAATGGTACCTGAGAATTGAAGGCTTGAAGGTTAGGGATTGAATCCATGGAAATGCATCTGAAAAAATGGGATCAGACAAGACAAGAACGTATAATGATAAGGTGTAGCCTATTAGCTAACATTAGCAATTTTGCGTTCGAAAAACTTTTTCCAGTGTCTGTCTGTTAAATTTTTGGAATTTTCGCTCGTGGAATTCGCGCCACTTTTTTAAACGCGCGTTTCGAGTATGCTGTTCATGTTTTCCCCCCTAAAAAATGTAAATCTTATTATGAAATATTGGAACAAAAATGAGAAAGAGGAATAAATTTTAAAAGAAGAGAAGAGGAAGGGGAATAGAGAGGAAGTACTCAAAGTTTATTTACTTCCATTGTCAAATTCATAAAGGTCTCATGCCCTTTTATAGTATAATGTGGACATCCATAATTATTATTATATTCATAATACTCCCCCTTGAATGTCCATATTTTAGAATGTGTCTCGTTAAAACCTTATTAGGAAAAACTCAGTGGGATAAAAACTTAGTGAAGGAAAAAAAACACAACATTCTTTACAAAGTAAATAAATAATTAAATATACAAGTATTTAATTCCCCCCTTCATCAGAACATTTATGTAAGTGTCGAAAACCAATCTTCTGTACTAGTTGCTCAAAGACTTTGGTTGGTAATGATTTTGTAAAGATATCTGCCAGATTCTCACATGATCGGACTTGCTGGACATTTATTTCACCATTTTTTATGAGACCATAAGTAAAGAAAAATTTTGGTGAAATATGTTTTGTTCTATCTCCTTTAATATAACCCTCCTTTAACTGAGAAATACAAGCTGCATTATCTTCACATAAGATTGTTTGTGGTAATTTTCCAACATACAAGCCACAGGTTCCTTGAATATGTTGAATCATAGATCTCAACCAAACACATTATCGACTTGCTTCATGTAATGCTAGAATTTCAGCATGATTAGATGATGTCGCTGTAATTGTTTGCTTTATGAATCTCCATGAAATTGTTGTACCACCACATGTAAACAAATATCCTATTTGTGATCGATTGTTATGAAGATTAGATAAATACTCCGCATTAGCATAACCAATTAGGTTTGCCATAGATACATATGGGAAAAATAAACCTATGTCCATTGTACCTCTAAGGTAGTGAAATATGTGTTTAATCTCATTTCAATGCCTTTTTGTGGGTAAAGAACTATGTCTTGCTAATAAATTAACAGCAAATGATATATTAGGTCATGTATGGCTAACAAGATACATTAGTATACTAATTGCACTGAGATATGGTACTTCAGGACCAAGTAGTTCTTCATTTTTCTCTTGAGGTCGAAAAGGATCTTTGTTTACTTCAAGTGACTTTACAACCATTGGACTGCTTAATAGGTGTGATTTATCCATATAGAACCGCTTTAGCACCTTTTCTGTATAAGTCTTTTGGTGCATCAAAATTCATTCCTTTAAATATTCTAATTGTAATTTGAGACAAAACTTTGTTTTTTCCAAGTCTTTCATCTCGAATTCCTTTTTTAAACAATTTACAGCCTTTAAAAGTTCTTCAGGAGTTCCGATAATGTTTAAATTATCTACATAAATTGCAATTATAACAAACTCTTTTCCTAATCTTTTCATAAAAACATATTGGACAAATCGGGTCATTTTTATACCCTTCTTTCAACAAATATTCACTGAGACAATTGTACCATATGCATCTAGACTGTTTCAATCCGTAAAGAGATTTATTCAATTTAATTGAATATTCTTCTCAAGGATTTGTCTTGTATACTTCAGGCAAATTAAATCCTTCAGAGAGTTTCATATAGATGTCATTTTCAAGTGAGCCATATAAATATGTTGCAACAACATCCATAAGGCGCAAGTCAAGTCTTTCACGGATTGCCAAACTTATTAAATATCGAAAAGTAGTTGCATCCATTACTGGTGAATATGTTTCTTCAAAATCAATACCAGGTCTTTGTGAGAAACCTTGTGTAACAAGTCTTGCTTTATATTGCACAATTTCATAATTTTTGTTTCTTTTTCTCGTAAAAACTCGTTTATATCCAACTAGTTTTACACCTTCGGGTGTTTGGACTACAGGCCTAAAAACTTTTCATTTTGCAAGCGAGTTTAACTCATCTTTCATTGCATCTTTCCACTTTGACCAATCAGTAACAGATTTTGGCTCATAATTCTTATCATCATTTATAATATTAAGAGCTACTTTGAATGTAAAAATTTCATCAACATCGACTTCATGTCGATTCCGTTGTATTCCATCCATGACATAATTTATAAAGATCTCTTTCATCTTATCAATTTCATGTACCTTGGTTTCTTATGAATTTAAAACCTTGATTATGTCAGGAGACTCTACTGGAGTCTTTATATCCTCGATTTGACCATCTTCTTTATTTACTTTTCTTTTTCAAGGATTTTCTTTAGAACCAACATGTCTACCACGTTTTATTTTGGCTTCAGACTCATTTTCAATTTTAGATTGTCCTTTAGGGATATCAATCTTTATTGGAGTATTGGCAGCTGGTATGTGTGACTTAGTCACTTTTTTTGGATCAGCAAATGCATTCGGCAATTAGTTTGCTAAATTTTACAAACTAATTATTTTCTGAACTTCTAGTTCACATTACTTTGTTCGAAGATCAAGATGTGAGAGAAATATTTTATTCCAACTGATCTTTTTATCCAACTGTTTATTTTCTCCTCCTAATAGTGGAAAAACAGATTCATCAAAATGACAATCAGTAAAATGAGCTGTAAACAAATCACCTGTTAAGGGTTCAAGATATTTTATTATTGATGGACTTTCATATCCAACATATATTCCCAACCTTCTTTGAGGTCCCATCTTAGTGCGTTGTGGAGGAGAAATAGGAACATATACCGCACTTTCAAAGATTCTTAGATGGAAAATATTTGGTTCTTTACCATGAACCAATTATAAAGGGGAATACTCATGGTAACTTGTAGGCCTGATGCGAATAAGTGCTGCTGCATGCAAGATTGCATGTCCCCAAGTTGAAATTTGGAGTTTCGATCTCATTAACAATGGTCTTGTTATCAATTTCAAACGTTTAATCAATGATTCAACAAGCTCATTTTGTGTATGAACATATGCTATAGGATGTTCAACATCAATTCTGATAGACATACAATAATCATTAAAAGATTGAAATGTGAATTCACCAGTGTTATTAAGGCGTATTTTTTTAAATGGATAATCTAGAAAATGAGCTCTTAAACGAATTAATTAAGCTAGTAATCTCGCAAACGCCTGGTTACGAGTTGATAATAAGCAAACATATGACTATCTAGTTGATGCATCAATTAAAACTATAAAATATCTAAATGGTCCACATGAAGGGTGTATTGATCCATAAATATCACCTTGTATACGCTCTAAAAATATGAGTGATTCTCTTCTAATTTTCATTGGTGATGGTCGAGTAATTAATTTTCCTTGAGAGCAAGCAACACATAAGAAATTATTAGTTTGGAGAACTTGTCTGTTGGACAAGCAATGACCATTTGAATTCTCAATTATTTTTTACATCATAATTATTCCAGGATAGCCTAATCTTTCATGCCAGATAACAAAGTCATGTTTATTTGTAAACTATTGGTTTACAATAACATTTGTTTCAACTGTATTAATATGGGTGTAGTACAAATCAAAACAAAATGAAGGAAAATTTTCCAATATACATTTCTTATCATAAATTAACTTTGTGATATAAATATATTCATTATTTCCTTCATTTATGGTCTTAATATGGTATCCATTTCTGCGGATATCCTTAAAACTCAATAAATTTCTTTGAGACTTAGTAGAGTATCATGCACTTTCAATGTGCAATTTTGTTCCTTCAGGTAACAAAATCCTGGCTCTGCCGAAGCCTTCAATTATATTTATAATACCAGATATAATATTAACATTTGCTTCTTGTTTTACTATATGGTAAAAATATTTCTTATTCTTAAGAATAGTATGAGTTGTTGCACTGTCTACGAGACATATATCTTCGTTATTCATGTAACATCCCAAAATTATTAATGATAAATTTAGAATGGAAATTTATAAGTATGAATGTGGGAACTGGCTGTATATGTCTTTTTGTGTGTATGAAATGATGGAGATATCCAAACTTGGCTTTTAATGAGGATTTCAGAGTAAGAACTCTCAGAACAAGCTTTATGTGGCTCAAAATGTCATATATGATATGTCAGATATGATATGTCAGATATGATTTAATAGGCCTACAATGAGATACCATATGTGGAGCTGGGACAAATTCGTTTTCTGGTCATGTCATAGTATTCTCGCTTAAGCGAGAAAGAATCTCGCTCAGGCGAGAATCCCTTACATTAGTATTTAAGCGTTTGGGATCAATCTCGCTCAGGCGAGTGAGCTCTAGCTCAAAGCAAGAAGCATGTTAAGCAACCTGGGAGTTACTGGACGAATTCCGTTCAAATAGGAACCTTAGAAAATAATTTTGTGATATAGTGAGTGAAATTCCGAGTGAAAAAGGAAAATTCCGAGTGACTAACAGAAATTTCGAGTGAAGGTTGTGTTTTCCGAGTGGAACATGGCCGAGAGAGTTTATTCCGAGTGGAATCCTTGTCTGAGGCACTTCTGAGTGAAGTAGGACTGATAGAACCACTTCTGGGTGAACGAATCTGAGTGACTCACCTTGGAATGACTCACTGCTGAGTCAAAAACATTCAAATGACTCATTTCCGAGTCAATTATATCTGAATGACTCAATTCCAAGTCAAACATCTCAGAAGGACTCATTTCTGAGTCAAGTATTTTCCAACGACTCAATTTGTGTTTGAATATGTTAACAGGTCCAAAAGATGTGCAAGGATTTTGATAATGACAAGTACTCTTGAAGAAACAATGCAAAAACAAAGACATGAAATCAGAATTGAAGAAACAGCGAAGATAATCGATTAGGCCATAGATGCTAATCGATTAGAAGCCTTCTGTCTTGGAAGAAATTGCATCAGAGTTGAAAATAATCGATTAGGCCATAGATTCTAATCGATTAGAAGCCTTCTGTCTTGGAAGAAATTGCATCAGAGTTGAAGATAATCGATTAAGGAAGCCACACAATCGATTAGACACTCACTGGAATTAAGATAATCGATTGCACACTTAAGACTAATCGATTACAGCAATCAAAAATGGAATTAAATGCATCAGGCACACATGCTAATCGATTAAGAGAGCCATATAATCGATTAGGAAGCCACTGGAATCTAAGGTAATCGATTGCAAGACATGCTAATCGATTAGGATGCTGCGAAGACAAATTAAATGCATCAGATACAAGATGCTAATCGATTACAGGTAATGAGATAATCGATTAGGGACTCTCTGACTTGAAGCTAATCGATTACAACGCGGGGGTGTAATCGATTACGCTAGTGGAAAAACAGATTTAAGTGGGAAACCAGGTCATGTCTCCACCATTCTTCAAATTTCCACTAACTGCAACGGCTATGAGGGACTAGGGCACTCTTCAACAGCAATCTTAGGTCTATAAATTGAAGAGGAAGACAAGCACAAAGACACAACTAAGAAGCAACAATTCATAGCTCTATTTTGTGCTTTGTAAGCCTATCTCTTGCATTTTTGTACTTTCAATTGTATATCCTCTCATCTTGAGAGATTAGAATTTGGAGAGCTTTTCACTTGTATATCTGCTCTATCAAGAGAGTATATTGATTGTAAACACAAACTCCAAACACACAAACTTATTCACTCTAGGTTGAGTGGCTGTTCACTCTAGGATTGAGTGGTTACAAAGGTTGTGGACTCAACCTTTGGGATATTGTGAGATTGAGAGATTGGGTGGGTTGCCCTTATACTTGTGAGGATTGGGTTCTTGAGTGTGGGACACTAGGAAGCCGCAATTGCTCAAAGTTGTATCTCTAGTCTACAATAGTGGAAAATCCTCTAAGTGGGTTGCTTAGAGGCGAGACGTACACCGGATTGGGTGGAACTCGTTACATCGGTTTGCAAGCTTCTCTTCCTTACTCTTTTACTTCCATATATTGCATATTTGCTGATTGGTATTGTTTGGTTAAGAAGAACACTCTTGAACTTGCTTAATTTGCTTTACTTTAGATATTGCACACCAAGTGTTTGCTAAATTGCTTCAACAATACTTACCTCTTGTAGTGCATTGCATATCACTGTCACTTGCTTTCACTTGCACAATCTCATAAACTTGGTTATAGAAATCAATTTCAAAGGCATTCCAAGCAAAAGTTTTATAACTCAATTCACCCCCCCTCTTGAGTATTGAGGCCACTTGAACAACAAGTGGTATCAGAGCTTGACTCTTGGTAGATCAAGCTTAACAGCTTCAAGAGATTAAATGGCCTCAAGTTCTCAAAATGTTTTTCCCGAGGGTGGTGCGATAAATAGACCTCCCGCTTTCAATGGGGAAGGGTATGCCTTTTGGAAAGAGAGAATGAAAATCTTCATTCAATCAATTGACTTGAGAATATGGAATGCCATTGAAAATGGTCCCTATATACCAATGCATACCATAGATAGCAAGAATGTTGAAAAACCCATAGAAGAATGGACTAGCGAGGAAGAAAAGAAAGTCCAATATGGCTACAAGGCCAAAAATCTCATTACCATGGCTTTAGGACAAGACGAATTTTTTAGAATAATGACATGCCAAACCGCTAAAGAAATGTGGGATACTCTTCAAGTAACCCATGAAGGTACTAATGATGTAAAGGACTCAAAAATTAGTACTCTTACTAGCCAATATGAATGCTTTAGGATAAATTCAGGAGAATCTATTGTTGATATGCAGAAAAGGTTTACACTTATTATTAACCATCTTATTACTCTTGGCAAAGTGTACACTAACAAAGAGCTTGTGCACAAAATTTTGAAAAGTCTCAGCAGGGAATGGCAACCTCTTGTCACAGCAATAAAACAATCTCCTAGCATCAATGAAATGTCTCTTGCAACACTCTTTGGAAAATTGCAAGAACAAGAGCAAGAACTTAAAGCATTGAAGCTAGCCGAGGAAGAGGAGAAATCCACCAAGAAGAAAGGGCTAGCCCTCAAAGCCACCTCCATGCATGAGGAAGAATCATGCAGTGACTTAGATGAAGAAGAAGAATTTGGGCTGTTCGTAAAAAGATTTGGAAGATTCATGAAGAACAAAAAGTTCCAAAAGAACTTTAAGCCCCAAGGTAAGAAATCTACCTCTAATGAAACTTCATCTTCACCAAGCTGTTTTGAATGTGGCAAGGAAGGGCACTTCAAAGCCGATTGTCCAAACCTCAAAAAGAAGGGCAAGGACAAACAAAGAAGAAGAAGAGCCTATATTGCTTGGGATGAGAACGATGTGAACAGCTCCGACGACTCGGAAGATGAGCAAGCCAATCTTTGCTTAATGGCAAATCATCAAGAAGAAGAAAATGAGGTAAATCTTCTTGACTTAGATAAAAATGAGCTGTTAGATGCATTTGAGGAATTATATGATAAGTTTACAAAAATCTCTAGTAAACTCAAAGCATCTAGGAAAACTAGTGATACTCTTGAATTGCATCTCATGGAAGTATGTAAAGAAAATGAGAGCTTAAAAGAAGAACTAGAGAAGGTTCAAACATGCTCTAGGGATAAACCTTGTGATTTTGCAAAGAAGTGCATAGTGTTAGAAACCAAGGTTGAAGACCTAAATAGGACACTAGAGAAATTCACTAATGGAAGAGATAATTTGAATATCCTACTTGGGCAACAAAAATGCATGTTTAGTAAAACCGGTCTAGGATATGACCAAGAACATAGTAATCATAAAATGGAGAAGCACTACAAAAACTTCTTTGCACCACCAAGCAAATCCTCCTCACCTTTTACGAAATGCAATCATTGTGGCACCAAAGGACATAGTGCATATAAGTGTAGTGTTAGGAAACTAGGACCAAAGGTCTTAAGAAAGGTGTGGGTTCCCAAAGGAACGTTCCCACAAGCTAACCTTAAAGGACCCAACATAAAATGGGTACCTAGTTCTCTAAAATGATTTTGTTTTGCAGGTATGCTTCAAGGCAAGCAACACCCATTGGTACTTGGATAGCGGGTGTTCGAAGCATATGACGGGAGATATAACCAAATTTACATCATTCACTCCCAAACGAAAAGGAAGCGTCACCTATGGAGACAACACTAAGGGAAGAATCCTAGGCATTGGAAATATTGGTAAGAACTCTTCCACCTCCATAAGTGATGTATTGTATGTTGAAGGCCTCAAACATAATTTACTTAGTATAAGTCAATTATGTGACAAAGGATATAGAGTCTTATTTGAATCAAATTGTTGCATAACTGAGCATAAGACTAATAAGGAAATCAAGTTTGTAGGCCAAAGAATTGATAATATTTACATGATTGATATGGATAGTTTGTCTACAAATGATGAACAATGCTTCATTTCAAAAGAGGATGAAACATGGCTATGGCATAGAAGAATAGCTCATATACATGTAGACCACTTGAACAAACTTGTCTCTAAAGATTTAGTAATTGGTCTACCAAAGCTTAAATTTGAAAATAGATTTTGTGATGCATGTCAAAAGGGAAAACAATTAAAGGCATCTTTTCAATCCAAAAATATTGTTTCTACTCAAAGGCCTTTACAACTTTTGCACATGGATTTATTTGGACCATCCAAAATCAAAAGCTTTGGAGGTAATTACTATGGTCTAGTAATAGTAGATGACTATTCAAGATATACATGGACACTGTTTCTTGCTCATAAAAATGAAGCTTATCATGCATTCAAGAAACTTGCAAAGATTATCCAAAATGAGCAAAACTCAAAAATTGCATCCATTAGAACCGATCATGGGGGAGAATTTGAAAATCAATCTTTTGAAAAGTTTTGCGAAAAACATGGTATTAATCACAACTTTTCAGCTCCTAGAACTCCACAACAAAATGGAGTAGTTGAAAGAAAGAATAGATCTTTAGTGGAGCTCGCTAGAACCATGCTAAATGAAAACAATATTGCAAAACATTTTTGGGCCGATGCGGTAAACACCGCGTGTTATGTTATGAATAGATGTTTGATAAGGCCTATTTTAAAGAAAACCCCCTATGAGCTTTACAAAGGTAGAAAACCCAACATTGCATACTTTCATATCTTCGGATGTAAATGTTTTGTGCTCAACAATGGAAAGGATAATCTAGGAAAGTTTGATGCAAAATCTGATGAGGCAATCTTCCTAGGATATTCTCAATTAAGTAAATGTTATAGAATTTTCAACAAACAAACAAATACCATTGAGGAATCTATTCATGTCAAATTTGATGAAAATAGCCATAACCCTCCGAGAAAGGAAGATGTTGATGATCTTGTAGGTACCTTTCAAGAAATGAACTTACAAGACAAAGAAGAAGAAGTCAACCATGATGGAGGTGCAGCACAAGTTGAGAAACAACAAGATTGGGTAACTTTGAAGGATCATCCCTTGGACAAGATCATTGGAGAAATAACCAAAGGGGTAAGTACTCGAAACGCCATTAGAAATGCATGCAATCACTTGGCTTTTGTATCCCAAATAGAACCCAAGAATATTGACGAAGCCATTATTGATGAACATTGGATGTTGGCCATGCAAGAAGAGTTAAACCAATTTGAAAGAAATGAAGTTTGGGAACTTGTGCCAAGACCCAATGATCATCTAATAATAGGCACCAAATGGGTGTTTAGAAATAAGCTAGATGAAAATGGAATAATAACTAGAAACAAAGCTAGACTAGTAGCAAAGGGATACAACCAAGAAGAAGGAATAGACTATGAAGAAACATATGCTCCCGTAGCTAGGTTAGAAGCCATTAGATTATTGCTGGCTTTTGCATGTTGTATGAATTTCAAATTGTATCAAATGGATGTCAAAAGTGCGTTCTTAAACGGCTACATTCAAGAAGAAGTTTATGTAGATCAACCTCCCGGTTTTGAAAATCATAAATTTCCAAACCATGTTTTCAAATTGAGAAAAGCCTTATATGGTTTGAAGCAAGCTCCAAGAGCTTGGTATGAGAGATTAAGCAAATTTCTTTTAGAACACAACTTTGAAAGAGGAAAGGTTGATACTACATTGTTTATAAAACGCAAACAAAATGACATCCTCTTGGTACAGATTTATATAGATGACATAATATTTGGTGCTACTAATGAAAATCTTTGTCAAGAATTTGCCAAGATTATGCAGAATGAGTTTGAAATGTCCTTGATAGGAGAACTCACCTTCTTCCTTGGACTACAAATAAAACAAGCCATTGATGGAACGTTCATTAGCCAAACCAAATACTGTAAGGAACTACTTAAAAGGTTTGGAATGGACAAGGCAAATGAGATAGCTACACCAATGAGCACATCCTGCTATCTAGACAAAGACGAAAAGGGTAAGGACATTGAAATCACCAAATATCGAGGTATGATTGGATCCTTACTATATTTAACTGCGAGTAGACCTGATATTATGTTTGCGGTATGTATGTGTGCTAGATATCAAGCATGTCCCAAAGAATCACATTTGACTGCCGTAAAAAGGATTTTGAAATATCTTGTGGGTACTCAAAGTGTTGGTTTATGGTATCCCTAAGGCGTTGAATGTAATCTTTTAGGATATTCTGATTCCGACTTTGCGGGGTGTAAGCTTGATAGAAAAAGCACTAGTGGTACATGCCATTTGCTTGGTAGTTCCCTTGTTTCTTGGCATAGCAAGAAACAAGCAAGTGTTGCATTGTCAACAGCTGAGGCAGAATATGTAGCAGCTGGTAGTTGTTGTGCTCAAATTCTTTGGATGAGACAACAACTTCTTGATTTTGGTATTGCCTTGAATAAAGTCCCCATTAAATTTGATAATACAAGTGCCATTAACATCTCCAAGAATCCAGTAATGCACTCTAGAACCAAACACATTGAGATTAGACATCACTTTATTAGAGATCATGTGTTAAAAGGGGATTGTGTACTTGAACATGTAGAAACTTCTAAGCAACTAGCTGATATTTTCACAAAACCCTTGGCTAGAGAGCAATTCATTCACATAAGAAGAGAATTAGGCATTCTTGACATGTCCAAATTTGTTTGAATATTTTGTTGAATGGCATAATGCATGATATACATCACATTTCATGTTTGGAACCTTGTTGTTTGATATATTTGAAGTTTTTGACTCCATAATCGATTACTTTGTTAATCCCAATCGATTACTAAGTTTCTGTTTCTAGATAATCGATTAGAACTCACCCATAATCGATTACAATCATTCTGTTTTTAAGATAATCGATTATACATTATCCATAATCGATTACGAAGCTTCTGTTTCTAGTTCAAAACGTTTCCTCTTCTTCATAATCGATTACCACATTGTCCCAATCGATTAGGACAATTCTGTTTCTAAACTAATCGATTACCGTAAGCCTCTAATCGATTACCCTCTGCACAAAACGTTTGAAATTCCCCAGAAACAGTGATCTAATCGATTGCCACCTGCCATGTAATCGATTAGTATGCGTTCTGATGGGTCAAAACTCCAATTTCCTAGGCTCACTCGAAACTCTCCCTCTCTTAACTCACTTCACTCCTCCCTAAACTCTCTTTCCTCCTTCCTAAACCTAATCTTCAACTATAAATAACCCCTCATTCACCCTCTCATCTCACACTACCTCCTTTCTCCCAAGTCTCTCAAAACTCTCTAGCACTCATCTCTCTTCATCTCCTCTTTTAGCATTTTTCACCATGTCTTCCTCAAGGAATGTCAAAAGGGCTAGGTCCTCTGCTGCTCAAGCTCATAATCCCCTTGACTTCTCAAGGTTTTTCTCTTCTCCTAGAGACCTTCAGAATTTTATGAAAAATTTTTCTGAAAAAGAGATTATGACCCCTCACTACACCATAGCTGACACCTTTGACAACCCAAGCCTTACCTTCACCCAAAGCCTTAACCACTACAACCTCTTCCCCTTCCTATCCCTCAAAGAAGAAGAATACTATCCTGAGCTTATGAGAGTATTCTACTGTAACCTCTGCCTTGTCAATGGGTTGGTTGAATCCAAAGTGAAAAACACCACCATCAAACTCTCCAATGCCCAGTTTGCAGAGATTTCCAAACTGCCCCTCAACAATGCTGACTTTGATGGAGGCGAACCCGAGGATGAATGGGGCTTCAATGCTCTTACTGCTCGCCAATCTTTATGGAAAGCTGACCGTCCAAGGAGCAACCACAAACTTGTTGGCCACTTGACCATGAACAATCGCCTGCTCCACTTCTTCTTGGTCAAGATGATTGTTCCCCGTGGTAGGAACTATGCTCTGGTTGAAGAGGATGATGTCCTCTTAATGTGGGCCATGCTGAACCACAAAGAGATCAACTGGGTTCAGTTGATCAAGTTCCACATGCGCCATGCCAAGGACCAACAAAAGCTCCCCTATGGTATCCTCCTCACCAAAATTTTCAAATTCTGTGGAGTAGACTTAGCAGGGGAACTCTCTGAGAAAGTGCCCCCTAGAGCTTGCATTGGCACCCATCACCTCACCAAAATGGGTCTTGTTTTCACCAATGGAGCATGGTACTCACGCATGGAGGGCGCTTATGCCAACATTCCCTTCCAAGCTCCTGCTGAAGAAGCACCTGCTCCTCCTCCTTCTCCACCTCAACCACAAGCTGCAGCCTCTTCATCTGCCCCACAAGTTGACCCTTTTGCATCTCTCTACGCTCATCTTGATCGCCGCTTCGATCGTCTTGAGAACTCCCTCCAAGAGTTTTCCATGACCGAGCAGCAACATTTTGAGATGATGCAGCAGCGCTATGAGGAGCTGGCTCACCAAATTTCAGAAATCCGCTTCTTCAACCCGGACAATTAGATTTTTTTTTTGTTATGTTGGTTTCTGTTTGTTGCTTTTCTGCATTTTTGAATACATTTACTTCTTGTATTTCCCTTTGTTATTTAATAAAAGTATCTTATTTGAGTTTATATAATTTTCACCACTCTATTTGTTTTTGATGATTACAAAGGGGGAGAAGACTAAATGTTCATATGTTGGAATAGATGTTCATATGTTGGATAATGCTCTGATAATGCTCTGATACAAAATATGAATAATTCTGAATATGCTCTGATAATATGGATAATAGATGCCTTGTTAACAATTTGCAAAATCTTATCTGTTTGTTAAACTCCTTTTGATAGGGGGAGAATTATAGATAAGAGATAATAAACAATGGATAAAATGAGATAAGACATTGGCTGCTGAATTGGTTTTTTGAAAATTGTCATCTGCTATTTGAAAAAGAGATAATGTAGCAGAGTTGTTTTTGCAAAAGATAAGCCTATATTATTTAAACTAACAACCCTCAAGAGATGAACATAGTTGTCATCATCAAAAAGGGGGAGAATGTGTTTGAATATGTTAACAGGTCCAAAAGATGTGCAAGGATTTTGATAATGACAAGTACTCTTGAAGAAACAATGCAAAAACAAAGACATGAAATCAGAATTGAAGAAACAGCGAAGATAATCGATTAGGCCATAGATGCTAATCGATTAGAAGCCTTCTGTCTTGGAAGAAATTGCATCAGAGTTGAAAATAATCGATTAGGCCATAGATTCTAATCGATTAGAAGCCTTCTGTCTTGGAAGAAATTGCATCAGAGTTGAAGATAATCGATTAAGGAAGCCACACAATCGATTAGACACTCACTGGAATTAAGATAATCGATTGCACACTTAAGACTAATCGATTACAGCAATCAAAAATGGAATTAAATGCATCAGGCACACATGCTAATCGATTAAGAGAGCCATATAATCGATTAGGAAGCCACTGGAATCTAAGGTAATCGATTGCAAGACATGCTAATCGATTAGGATGCTGCGAAGACAAATTAAATGCATCAGATACAAGATGCTAATCGATTACAGGTAATGAGATAATCGATTAGGGACTCTCTGACTTGAAGCTAATCGATTACAACGCGAGGGTGTAATCGATTACGCTAGTGGAAAAACAGATTTAAGTGGGAAACCAGGTCATGTCTCCACCATTCTTCAAATTTCCACTAACTGCAACGGCTATGAGGGACTAGGGCACTCTTCAACAGCAATCTTAGGTCTATAAATTGAAGAGGAAGACAAGCACAAAGACACAACTAAGAAGCAACAATTCATAGCTCTATTTTGTGCTTTGTAAGCCTATCTCTTGCATTTTTGTACTTTCAATTGTATATCCTCTCATCTTGAGAGATTAGAATTTGGAGAGCTTTTCACTTGTATATCTGCTCTATCAAGAGAGTATATTGATTGTAAACACAAACTCCAAACACACAAACTTATTCACTCTAGGTTGAGTGGCTGTTCACTCTAGGATTGAGTGGTTACAAAGGTTGTGGACTCAACCTTTGGGATATTGTGAGATTGAGAGATTGGGTGGGTTGCCCTTATACTTGTGAGGATTGGGTTCTTGAGTGTGGGACACTAGGAAGCCGCAATTGCTCAAAGTTGTATCTCTAGTCTACAATAGTGGAAAATCCTCTAAGTGGGTTGCTTAGAGGCGAGACGTACACCGGATTGGGTGGAACTCGTTACATCGGTTTGCAAGCTTCTCTTCCTTACTCTTTTACTTCCATATATTGCATATTTGCTGATTGGTATTGTTTGGTTAAGAAGAACACTCTTGAACTTGCTTAATTTGCTTTACTTTAGATATTGCACACCAAGTGTTTGCTAAATTGCTTCAACAATACTTACCTCTTGTAGTGCATTGCATATCACTGTCACTTGCTTTCACTTGCACAATCTCATAAACTTGGTTATAGAAATCAATTTCAAAGGCATTCCAAGCAAAAGTTTTATAACTCAATTCACCCCCCCTCTTGAGTATTGAGGCCACTTGAACAACACAATTCTGAGTCATACATTGTTAAGCATTTTCATTTTTGAGTGAAAGTTTCCTGAGTGCCCATTTCCGAGAAGGAGTACAAAGGAAAATTTATTTATGAGTGGAATATGACTGAAGAGATACTTCCGAGAGAGGAACCAGAGTTGTGTAACATTTAGAGTGAGCCTTATGTATACGACTCCATTTCCGAGTGAGAATCATACGTGTGGGCATTTTCCGAGTGATGATGGCCTTAATGGACTCTGAGTGAAATGTAGTTGAAGAAGTTGGCCTAACCTTGGCTAAGTAATGATTAGCAGAGTGAACCCCGAGTGGGGAAAACTTTAATATTCCTGAGTGTTGCTTTCTGAGTGAAAGATGTTATAACTATTCTGAGTGAAAGTTATATATATATGTTCCGAGTGAATATGGGTACCTATTCCGAGTAAATAGGGAGTTATGTATCCTGAGTAATTAAGTAATGGCTGTGTCCGAGTGAGTCTTGACTATGATGCTTGTCTCTGATGTATGAATGGTTAAGTTATTCCTCAGGTGAGAAAAGGTATGAATACCGAGTGAAGATCGAATAGGCGTTGGTCGGTCTTAGAGTTAGTTACCGAGTGAGGTTTGACTCTGGGAGTCGGTATACCGAGTGATGAATGTGTAAAACTCCTGAATGAATAAGTTATCATATGCTGAGTGGATTTGGCTGGAATATTCCGAGTAATGTATACATGTGGAAGACCCCTTCTGAGTAAAGGAAGGTCTATGTGTTCTCCGAGTGCATAAGGTGATAATATACCGAGTGGTGAAAGCGTAATGTAATCCCGATTGTGTTGTGGTTGGAATACACCGAGTGGTGTTTGATTGGGAAATAATCTGGGTGAGGAAGGTTTATGGATTCCGAGTGAGATAACTGTCATTCACCGAGTGAGAACTGATTAAGAGTTGAGTCAGTTTAAGGAGTTTTTGCCGAAGTGGAATCTGAGAGCTTTGAGTCGGTCTGGATTAAGTTGTTGAGTGGAAACCGAGTGGATGAAGGATCAGTTTTGGGGAATGACGACCTCTGGTCGGATATCGCTTAAGCGAATGAATTCATCGCTTAAGCGAGTGAAGAAAGGCATAAGTGAGACTTGTGTGTCTCGCTCAAGCAAGTCGGAATTCGCTTGAGCGAGATGGACCCCCTGATGCCTAATTTCTCCTTTCAATCAGCCTTTTCTCTACTTCGCCCAGGCGAGCATAGTGCGCTCAAGCGCGCTCGGCCCTGATACTCTATTTTTCATTTCGCCCAAGCGAAGACAGTATGACTCGCTCAAGCGAGTCGGAAACGCTTGAGCGAAACTCCCTTCTGCCAGTGTTATATATGGCACTCGCTCAAGCGAGAGAGGATTTCGCTTGAGCGAGAGGGACTCGGATTCCCTTCTTTTTCACAACGACTGGCAGTTTCCAGTCGGTTTAGAGGCTGACCGAGTGGAATTCTAGTCGGTATTTAGTGCAGGAGTAACTTTTTGACTCCTTTCTTGTCTCTTATGCATATTTTAATGCATCTAAACCCATTATTCACCCCTAGTACGTAAGACAGCCAGAAATGGGCACTGAGATAGCCACTTTATTAATTAAACCTCCATTATCTCCACTAATCAACCCACTAGCAGTCCACTACGGTCCACTCACAAGGAGCTTGTCTCCCACTGCCTTGTATTATTAAACAAAGCACTATCCCTTCTGAAACTCTTGGAAACAAAAAAAGATAGTGAACCTTCTGTAACACCCTCTGTTACACCTTAATAAATTCTAGAAAAATTCATAATTTTTTTTAAAGATATGATTGTTAAAAAGAAACTATCGGAATAAATTATATACATTATTTCTGAAATACCTCACAAATATTATTAAAACTTTATAAAGTATTTGTACATTCATCCGAAGAAAATAAACATTAAACATTATAAGAAAGAGAGGAAACTCCATGGCCCAAAAGCAGTTACTTATTAACATTATTTATTCATTGGACCACGGTATTCATACCGAGCTCCCTTTCTAGAACGTGCTATATCTACTGTCGAAATTCTTCGATCCTTCCCTCTGAACCATCAATTTAGAATATATGAAACAAAGACACAGAGAAAGGAGTGAGAAACAGAATATAATATTATTGATTAAGACATAAGCAACAAAGGGTTTTCACAAACCAATACATAATAATATCAATCACAATCACATACACAATCAATTATGAATGCATGAATGTATGCAATATCTTCATCATAACTTACCTATATATGTGGGCCCTTAAATTTTAATTTGCACTGGGCCAACCAGGAGTTTACACTGTTCCATAAGTCCGGATAATAATAATATGAAAAGCTCAATTGGCATGGAAATACTTAGAGACTAGTCAGATTGAGAAAGTTTTTATTGTGAAAGTACCCGATACTAGGGAGCTACCCCAGGTCCCCTGAAGCACTCTTTCACACCCTCTCATCCCAAGGCTCGTAATTAAGCCTCCTCTAATGTATCCTCAGTTTCTATAGTCCGTCCCCAGACAATATCATTTTATTTCACTTTAATGATTCATGATGCATGAACTACTCGCGTATTTAGTTGGTTAAGGCTTTTAGAAACTCAATTATTAAATCCCTTAAAGGTTTACAATATCATTTCAATAAACTGTATATTTTCTCAATTCTCTGAATTTCTGTCCCACAGAAATAAATTTGGTACAGTTTTCAAATCTCACTGAAATTGAGTTTCTAAGCCTTAAATATCTAAAAACTTTCTCATATAAAACTTTACATAATCTTTCTCAAATTAAATCTTAACAAAATCAAATTTAGGAATCTCAATTATTTCCAAATATCTTTAGTTATTAAGTTGGAAAAAAATAAAATAATTTTCTTTTAAAAAATTTTGTTTTATTAAAAGAGAATAATTATTAACCAAAAATACTTAAAATTACAAAATTTGTCTTTAACTTAAGATTTAATTAATTAATTCTCATAAAATGTTTTCTTTCTAAAATAAATACTGATTTTTTTATTCTAAATATTGAAAATAAAGTTAATAAAAATAATTTCTAAGAAAAGAAGATTTAAAGTAAAAATTTAAAGAGTAAGGTAAGAAAATTCTTACTGAATTCAGCTTTCCGTCATGCTCGCTATATGCTCAAACTCCACGTCACAAAATCATCAATCAAAATCAAGCATTATCAATTATAACTAAATATCATCAACCACATCAAATATTATTAATCACAATTAAATATCAATCAAAATCAAGTCAACAAAGCATTATTTATAAATATTATAATTCAAAGTTTAATGGTTATTAATTTAGTCAATTTGAGTCCTTTTGATGAATTTCTCGTATAGGTCTATGTAAGTCCATATAATCTAGTCCTTGCAGAGGTATAGTTCAGTCCATATGGGTCATAATGGTCCAAATCCTTGCATAGGTATAGTCCAGTTCATATAGGTCATAATGGTCCAAGTCCTTGCATAGGTATGTTAGAGTTAGTTAAACCGAATATTTAATTTAAAATTTATTAAAAATGTTAAGTTAAAAAGTTAATATTTTAAAATAATAATATTATTAAATTTAAAAGGAGTAGGGGACTCCTCCCATTATTCTTATGTCTTTTCATATTATACTCTTATCTCACTCCCCCTTACCTTGAGTTGTTACCAAAAAGAGATTTGCTTTGCGCCTCCGATTTCTAGAAATATTAATACCAATCTTATTTCAGTATAAGCATAAGACAAAGATTAAGATTAATACTTAAAACAGAAATGGTAAATTTTGAATAGTGAATAGTAAATAGTGAATAGTGAATAGTGAATAGTAAATCATGAATAGTAACAGTAAATAGTAAAATGTGAATAGTAATGGTAAATAGTAAATCGTGAATAGTAATGGTAAATAGTAAATCATGAATAGTAACGGTAAATAGTAACAGTAAATAGTAATTTACTATTTGAATAGTAATTTACTATTGAAATAGTGTTTACTATGCAGAATAGTAACTTAAAATAATATTATTTCCAGTATAATAACAGATTTCTAAAAACGATATGAAAATAACCCAAAAAATATAAAAGAGAAGTATTCTTACCTTAGGATTTTGGCAGAACCTTCTCTCTAAAAACTTTTCTTCTCTCTCTCACTTCCACCATTATCTCACTAGCACTACTATATTAAGAAAACTTAATCTGAAATTGTGAATTCTAAAGAAGAAATCCTTCGGTATTTATAGGATAAAAATTTACTATACATTCCATTATTTTAATATAAAAGTACTATGCATTTTTGAATTTTTTATTACAGGTTACTGTACACCTTTTGAAAATTTCGTACATGCATAGTGTTTTGCATAGTAACTGTCGGCAGAATTATTAAGCCAAATAGTAACCTTTCACTCGGTATATTTTAAATATTCAAAATGAGTCCTTTTTAAAATTTAGCGATATTATATCAGTCCTTACTAATTTTATAACATGTAATATAAAGTTGAAATTTTAAAAATCTAAAATTTTCTGTTAATAAAAATTTATTAATACGTTTCTAATTTTTTAACGATTGGAAAAAATCAAGATTTTTCTCAAACCGATAATTTTTAGATAAGTCTACCTGAAACAGATTTTAGAAAATTTTCTTATAATTTACATTCACTTTCTTATAAATATTTTTAATTTAAGTCACTTATATGAATTTAAAATTATTTAAAAAATATTATTTTATATAAAAAAATTCCAAAATTCCAAAAAATTCCAAAAAATCATAAATAATACGTAGATTAAAAAGTTCTAAAGAGCCATAATCTAATTACTTCAAAATTTTAATATAAAAATAAAAATAGGGGTGTTACAACTCTACTCCCCTTAGAAAATTTCGTCCTCGAAATTTACATTATTCAGTAAAACAAATGAGGATGAGACTCTTTCATCTCAGTTTCTAGTTCCCATGTAGCATCTTCCCCTCTCGTTTCACTCCAAATGACCTTTACAAGCGGAATTGTCTTGTCTCTTAACTTTTTTATTCTTCTATCACCTATTCTGATAGGTGGTGCATCATATGTAAGATTATCTTTAACTTGTATGACATCACGTTCAATAACATGTGTAGGATCAAATATATACTTTCATAAGTTTGACACATGAAAAACATTATGGATATTAGAAAGAAAAGGTGGTAATGCTATTTGGTAGGCAAGGGGACTAACTTTATGAATTATTTGATATGGACCAATAAATCTAGGAGTTAGTTTTTGAGATTTCATTGCCCGACCGACCCCAGTCATAGGTGTGACTTTCAAGAATACATGATCACCTTCTTGAAATTCGAGCGACTTTCTTCTTTTGTCATAGTAACTTTTCTGCCTGCTCTGTGTTGCCTTCATCTTTTCCTGAACTATTTTGATTTTATCCATGGTTTGTTGTACCAACTCTGGTCCTAGCATCAAGTTTTCACCAGTCTCAAACCAACATAGCGGGGTCCTACATTTTCTTCCATATAATGCTTCAAAAGGTGCCATGCTAATGCTAGCATGGAAACTGTTGTTGTAGGTAAACTCCACATATGGTAAGAATTGATTCCAACTTCCTTTATGCTCTAACACACAAGCTCGTAACAAGTCCTCTAGAGATTGGATTGTTCTTTCTGATTGTCCATCTGTCTGAGGATGATATGCTGAACTCAGACGCAGTCTTGTTCCCAAAGCCTTGTGCAAGCTCTTCCAGAATTGTGATGTAAAACGAGGATCCCGATCAGAAATGATACTTGAAGGAATTCCATGCAATCTTACAATCTCCTCGATGTATAATTTTGCCAACTTCTCCATAGAGTAACGAATATTAATGGGAATAAAGTGGGCAGACTTTGTTAGTCTATCAACTATTACCCATATTGAATCATGTCCTAATGGAGTTTTAGGTAGAGAAGTCACAAAATCCATGGTAATGCTATCCCATTTCCATTCTGGTATTTCCATTGATTGTAGCATTCCAGGGGGTTTTTGATGTTCCACTTTAACCTTCTGGCAAATTAGACATGCAGCCACGTACTCTGCCACTGCTTTCTTCATTCCAGGCCACCAAAATAACTTCTTCAAATCTTGATACATTTTAGTAGCTCCGAGATGAATGCTCATATAACTTTTATGGCCTTCTTCCAAAATTGCTTTCCTCAACTCCTCTTGATTAGGGATACACACTCGATCCTTATACCTCAGCAATTGGTCACTTCTTACATTGAACTCGACTTCTTTTCCTTGTTTCAAGAGTTCTTTCTTCTCTTGCAGGAATTCATCCTCTCGTTGAGCCTCTAAAACTTGTCTCAGGAATTCACTTGTCACTTGCAACGCTCATAATCTGTAGCTGTTAGCATTAACCTTTACTGCTAGGTTAAGATCTCTGAAGTTCTCTATTAATTCCATCTCTTTAATCATCATTGTGGACGTATGTAGAGACTTTCGACTTAAAGCATCAGCTACTACGTTCGCTTTTCCAGGATGGTATTGCAACTCAAAGTCGTAGTCCTTTAAGAACTCCATCCATCTCCGTTGCCTCATGTTCAACTCCTTTTGGTCGAATAAATACTTAAGACTCTTATGATCACTAAACACATCGAATGTTGCACCGTATAGATAATGCCTCTAAATCTTTAAGGCAAAAACTACAACGGCTAATTCTAAGTCATGGGTAGGGTAGTTAATCTCATGTTGCCTTAATTGGCGCGACGCATAGGCTACAACCTTCTTGTCTTGCATGAGTACACTTCCTAGTCCTTGTTTAGACGCATCACAGTAAACTTCAAAACTTCGATGTGGATCGGGGAGTACTAACACTGGCGCAGAAGTAAGTCGATCTTTCAGCTCTTGAAAACTATTCTCGCATTGTGTCGTCCACACAAAAGGTTCTCCTTTCCGTGTTAACTTGGTCAATGGGTATCCTAGCTTTGAAAATCCTTCAATGAATCTCCTATAGTATCCAGCCAAACCCAAGAAACTTCTAATCTCAGTGATTGTGGTTTGTCTCTCCCATTTTAAAACTGCTTCCACCTTGGAAGGGTCTACAACTATTCCTCCTTGACTAATTACATGTCCTAAAAAGTTCACTTCTTCCAACCAGAATTCACACTTCGACAACTTTGCATACAGTTGTTTCTTTTTCAGGATTTCCAACACGACCTTCAAATGTTCAACATGTTCTTCTTTGCTTTTAGAGTACACTAATATATCATCAATGAACACCACTACAAATTTATCTAGATATGGATGAAAAATCCTATTCATGTAATCCATGAATACGGCTGGTGCATTAGTTACACCAAAAGGCATTACTAGATATTCGTAATGGCCATAGCGTGTTCTAAAAGCAGTTTTTGGTACATCTTCTTTCTTTACCCTTATTTGATGGTATCCAGACCTCAAATCAATTTTGGAGAACACCGTGGCACCACGCAGCTGATCCATCAAGTCGTCAATCCTTGGCAGAGGATATCTGTTCTTGATTGTCACCTTGTTCAGTTGTCGATAATCTACACACAACCTCATGCTACCATCCTTCTTCTTAACCAACAACACGGGTACACCCCAGGGGGATACACTGGGTCGTATAAACTGCTTCTCTAACATCCCTTCAAGTTGTTTCTTCAACTCTGCTAATTCTAGAGGTGACATTCGGTATGGTGCAATTGAAATGGGTCCAACTCCAGGTACTAGATCAATGGCAAATTCCACATCTCTTTCTGGGGGTAAACCAGGGATATCTTCAGGAAAAACGTCAGGAAATTCACACACAACCGGTAGATTTTTGATTTTTGATTCTTGCTCTCCTTTCGTTGAAAGCAATAGCATGAATCCTTGAGCCCCTCCTTTTAAAGAGGCACTCACTTGGTTGACGGTTAGAAATCTCGAATCCTCAGGATTTAAATTCACTAGTTCTTTAAACATTATGGTTTTATTATGACAATCTATTAGAACATGATTGTCAGACAACCAATCTAGCCCAATAATAACTTCTAAGCCAGAAAGGGGTAAACAGAAAAGATTAGCTTTAAAGTCCCTACCATTTATGATAATAGGGCATTTCCAACAGGCTTTAGAAGTGACAATGGGATTGTTTCTAGGAGTATGTACAGATAAGTCAAATGGCAGTTCTATCACAGGTAATTTTAGTTTTTCTACATAGTCATTGGCAATAAAGGAATGTAATGCACCTGAGTCATACATAACAGTTAAAGGAATCTTATTAATGATACACTTACCTTCCACCATGGAATCAGAATGAGATGCTTCTTCTCCAGTGATTGCAAAAACCTTTCCTTTTGCCTTCGGCCTTCCGAATGCACTGTGCACGCCTCCTTGAGTATTTATGTTTGTACTCGCACCTTCAGGGTTTTCCCTCTTCATCTCTGGACAATCCTTGATGTGATGACCTGGTTTGTTACACTTAAAACAAACATAAGTGTTTTTAGGACAATCCTTTTTCAAATGGGGTCCTCCACAGATAAAACATTTAAAATTTGGTGCAGATGTCGGGTAATATGATGCTAAAATCTCGAGCCATTAACTTGGTGCTGAAAATCTTAGTAAAACAAAATATGACTCTCGGATTTACACTTATGGCAAGCGCACCAGTCGTTAAAATTGTAGAATATTTGATCGTCCCACAGGGATTGTGGTAAGTACCTCAATCTTGGACTAGTACAAGCTGAACCAACACGAAATACAGGTAGTTCATTCGATTTTTTAATTTTAATGTTTTCTAGTTGTTTTTGGTATTTTCAGAAACAGAGTTAAGATGAATGTGAAAAGTGATTAAAAGAAAGCAGGTCAGGATTTCTTCGGCTCACAATTTCCTCAAGAAACATGCAATTAAAGTATAATCAAACTTCACAATCTAGAGGACAATCTGCTTGTGGTTATTCCCTAATTCCTTAGGTGAAAAACACTAATCCTTAAGCAATGAACCTTAATTCCTTAAGTGCTCGATTAACCTAAGAATCTAATGCGAAATTGGAGGTTGAACTCTATCTATTCACCTAAATTGATTAGGCCTGAACTAGTTAGAAAGCTGGAAGTTACCTAAGCTTCAACCATGATTGCTCACTAGCGAAGTTCTTCATCAGTTCTGGATTTGTCAATCCAGCAATTCTGCTCCACTCCTCAGCTTGTTTGCCTCAGGATCTAGAAGTCGATCTATTTGCTCACAGCTTCAAGACTCCATTGCTAACCTTCGCAATCCCAACCTTAGGGATTTAGAACTCCATTGACTTCGGTTCCATCGAAGGATTGTGGAACGTCATGGAGGAGAGGATTTAGAGAGAGAAAAATATGTAGTGAGATGTTCGAAGTGTTAATGAATGTTCTCCGTTCTGTTATTTCGTATCTGTGTATGCGTGTGTGTCTCTTTACAGAATATGTACAATCTATATATATGTTTCTACCTAACTAACTTAACTGATAACTTAGAAAACTTAAGTTATCGTCTAAACTAACTAATTACATAGCTTACAGAGTAGCTAACTAATTACAGATCAGCTCCTAACAGATTCCAGCTCATCCCTAGCTGGTTACAGCATAACGCCAGCTAATAACAGCTCACAACTTAAGTTACTAAGGTGCAGTAGGAGGGACAGCAGCATGAAACTACATCGATGTCGAGTGTGTTGTTGGAGGAAAGGAACAATGTTTAAGTTACTGCCTCTATGCTTCAGCAAACTGGATTATCGCTTGAGCTAATTTAAACTCTCGCTTGAGCGAGTTCGGATTTGTACTGCAGTGTTGTTTTCTTGCTTAAGCGCTATGGCGAAGCTTGGGCGAGTTCGGTTCTTTGAAGTTACTCTTGAACGAGGTCGGCTCTTGCTAGAGTGGATTGATAAATGAATCAACATTCTAAAGTTGACACTCGGGTTCTCATGCAGTATCTGATTCCCTGTTCTCTTTTGGAGTCGGTCTCTTGGGAGTCTTTTCAAGTCGGGCTTTTGTTAATTCCTTTCGGTCAACCCTTTGAAGTCCCAGCCAATCGGTCTTGTGAACTTCTTTCAGTCGGATTTACGAATTCTCACTCGGCTTTATAAATTCTTGCTCGGCTTTTGGTAATTCTTCACTCGGATTTGTCCCTTTCTCTCGAGTACGTCCTGTTCCTGCACCAAAAATCAACTAATTGCCTAGCATTTGTATGCTGGCTACTTATTAAATTTATAAATAGTAATAAACTCTTAATTTATTAATGTTTTTAACCATTCTCTTCTATAAATAAAACACTTTTGCAATATTTACATAATTTAAAAATTATTATCAATTAATTGAATAATAAGGCTAAACTAATCACTTACACAATGAATTAATTCCAATAAAAGGCAGAATAATTAAGTCTTTTCAAGACTTATCACATCCCCAAACTTAAAACTTTACTTGTCCTCAAGCAATTATTCAGATTAATTAACTAACAAGCTGCTATCTAACACAATCAACCTTTCCTTAACTTAGTTCATGCTATAATTATTGAAAACCGATCATGCTTTCTTCTCGCAATTTCTAAAAGTATAAAAACTTACACCTCCTTTGGGAGACAAGCTGCTGATGCTTTCCTCTCTGGTCGGTGTTTAACTCTTCTCTCGGTGTATAGGGTAAATAAATTGCACTCATCACCTACATACTTGTTAGATAAACATAGGCTTGCAACAGTTCTACACGTCATGCCACATGCCAACACAATCGGATCAGTAAGGGCTTTTTAAGCTTATAATGAGGCTGGGCTACAGGCTCAATTATTGTTTTTCGAGTGAGTGTTAGGTTACAGGATGTATCCACTGATGCCTTGACTCAATTTTTAGCTTAACTGCCTCTTCCTTAGCAAGCTCCATTATTTTCCGAGTGAATGTTTACTTAACACTTTTGGTGCTTTGCACCTTCTTTTTCTTTTTAGTCCTTCGGACTTTTCCTTTTCTTTTCTTCTTTTCCATCTTTTTCCTGATCACATATTTTTTTAAATCGGTGTATTTCTTTCAATCGGTGCTTTGCATCTTTTTCCTCTTTCTGACTTTGTTCATTTTTCTCTCGGCTTTGCCTTTTTTTTTCATTTGTCAAGATACTCACTCATAATTAAGGTCGGAGTGTGTCCTTAATTACTGTTAGGCACACTCTTCATCCCCAAACTTAAAACTTGCTAGTCCCTAGCAATAAGAAAGAACCGAGCAACTCACCAGTGGAACATCCAGGGGTAACTTAGTCAGGTTTTTCTAGATAGATGAGCTTGTAACGTTGGGTGAATAAACAGAATAAAAGGGTCTCAGGCTCAAATTTTTGGGTCAAAGGATTTAAATATATTAGGAAGGTTACTTTTTGGCCCTGGCTAAATTAACAAAGAAGGCCTTCATCATTTCCGATTGGTTGGCATACAAACAGTTAGCAAGTACTGAAGTAAATTCTGTCTCACTAACTAGCATGCAAGTTCACTCAAAAAAGGATAAAACAGGCTTAAAAGCTACGAATATAATAGTTAATCAGCCAGTCATGTCCCCAAACTTAATGTAAGATCATACATTCAGAGCGTTAACTAGCATGCCGAGTAAATAATTAATTAATGATGAAAAATAATTATGGGCAGATATGATGAGTTAAACAAAACCGATCAATTAATTTATCCGACTAAGCTTAAGAATCAGCAACTTTTAAATTATTAAGATGGATTGAAAGAAACAATAAACATAATTTAGCAATTAATAAGTCAGAATATTAATTAAGGAACGAGTCAGAAAGATACTTCCCTTTTTACCTGAGTGGCTGTGGATGGGAAACACGTAGTCGGATTGGGACGCATGGATTTTACCAATACATATGAAAAACCGAATAAAACAAACAAATTAACAAAGAAAGAAAATTTTCATTACAAATCAAATAAAAGCACATTCATTGTTCAGAAAACAGTTTAGAATAATATCAAGTTAATTACATAAAAACATCATAATAACACGTAGTAGCAACTCAAGCATCCTGATCTTCATTCTCTTTGTCCTGCTCTGAAGGTGGTGAGAGGTCAGCTGCTTGGGATACGTCCTGTGAGGGAATATTGAATCCAATGGAAGCTAACCACGCATTTCTATCAGGTGGGGCTCCCATTTCTACCGTGTGCTCAACCCTCAATTTCTTGGCAATCTTTCTGAGCATGAGATCGTGGTTCAAAACCCGATCATAAATTCCAAGTTGCATCTTCTTTATGACCTGCAATTCCTGCAACACTACAGAAATGTCAGAAGAAGAAGAAGAACCGGCTCCTGCAGATTGCTTGGGACACTAGGACTCCTTGGTTGTAAACTTTATAACATGATCTTCAGCAGATTTAACACTTTCAACTTCTGGCAATTCATTCCTCTCAACTGCAGGGGATGCATTCCTTTGAACCAGAGGAGATACATTCCTTTCAGCTTGACTTTGACTAGGCACATGTTTAGAAGAATCAGATATACTTATGGTTGCTACTTCCCTTTCGTTATCTATTTGCTTTCTTCTTACACTTTCTTCTGCAAAATTTGGTCTAGGTTTTTGCAGGAGTCTTTGTGATCTTCTTTTCATGGTTAATGTTAAAAGAATGCTGATAAACAACCTAAATAAAAAAATAAAAACAGAAATCCGAAAGAAACACAGCAAACCAAAACTGTGAGATGCATGGCTTATGAACAGTGGAAAAATAATAACAATGAAACAAGAAGATAATAAACACGAACTTAGAAGTGCACGAAATAAGTGAAAGAAGTGGAAAGATAGTACCTTTCTTAGAAACCAGAAAATGTCTTTTCGTCTTCAGCCCAAGTTCAGCATAGGTACTTAGGGTTTGGAAGTTGAAAGGTTTTATACTGTGGAATTCACTTTCCAAGAAACGCGTAAATGTGTTCCAGCTTTATTTATTACTTTATTATTATTATAATATATATTATTATTATTTATTATTTATTATTTTCTTTTAATACACTCATATACTGGATAGGTAGAAGATCGAGTAAGAGTGGGAAGTGATGCCAAGTGGACACAAGAGAATGGAAGATGAATAAATGAACAAACGATAAGAAAGAATGGGCGAATGGAAACTATAAGTAAATGAACGAGTGAGTAAGAGAATGAATGCGTGAAAGATCCATGAATGAATACAGGATCCCGAGTGAATGAAACACTGAATGGAAAAGATCCTGAATGAATAAAGGACGAATGGATATAAGAAGGAGTGAAAGAATGGATGAATGAAATAGAGCGTATGAGAGACGAGTGAACCACTGTAGTGAAATACGAGTGAATAGAAAAATGGATGGTAGAAAGAACGAATGAAAGTAATATCGAGTGAACGAAATGAAACAAAGAATGGAAGACTGTAAAGGAAGAAATTGCATAAATGAGTGAAAAGAGTGAAACGATAATGAACGAATGAGTATGGAGAAAGATACCGAGTGATAGAGATCCGAGAAATGAAGAATGAGTGAATGACAATGAGAATTCGTGTGAAGAACAAAAATGACACGAGTGGAAAATCAAATGAATGAAATACCGAGTAAATGAAAAAAAAATAAGTGAACAAAACGAATGCACAAGGGGTCGAGTGAATGGAGAGACTGGGGAAATGAAAAATGAGTGGCTGAGGGAGGTAGAAATAATGAATAACAAACAAATCGAAGTGAATGAAGGAAACGAGTGGTTGGAAAGAACAGATGAAAAGATTCCGAGTCAATGGAATGAGTGAAAGCTATACTGACTGGATGAAGGAGACGAGTAAATGCACAAGCCAGTGGAAGAATAAATGGAAAAATGAATAACAAACTACCGAATGAATAACATCGAGAAAGGAATCGGTCGAAGAAATGAAAGAATTTGAATGCGACTGAAAGGATGAGAAACCGAGTGATGCGAACACCGGGTGAATGAAAAACTAAATAACAGGAAACTGGGTACTGGAAATACAAATGTGACAATCACGAATGAAAAACGAGTGGATGAAGAAGGAAAATACAGCATGAGAGAATCAAGATCGGGTGAATGGAAAAATAATTGACCGAGTGAATGGAGAACGAGTGAAATAGAGTGACCGAATGAATGAAAGCTGAGTGGGATAGATGAGTACAAGTTATACCAAGTGGATGAAGAACCGAATAAAAAAAATGAGGTGAAAAACAAAAGTCAGAATAAAATGAAGTGACAGAGTAAGAAAGATGAGTGAAAAGTGAACGACTGCGGAGGGATCCGAATGAACGGAATACCGAATGGATGAAGAAGATGAGTAAATGTACGAGCGAGTGGAAGAAACCGAATACTCTAATGAGAAATTGAATGAATGAAAAAGGAACTACAAAAAGAGACGCATGAAAGAAATATCGAGTGATAAAGATCGGGCAAGAGAATAAGAGAAAGCCGAGTGGATGAATGAAAAACCGAAAGACCGAGTGAATAGGAGACTAATGGATACAAAACTGATTATGATGAGTGAGGAATCCAAGTGATAAAAGGCCGACTGAAATAAGTCGCCTTTCACCATCTGACCCATTTATTAAATCAACGATCAGAAATCCTTCAAAGTCTTCCTTTTTATTCGCATCAAGAATTGGAATTTTATTGAAAAATGACGAGTGAAGTTCAGTCGGGAAGAAGGGTTAAGAATAAGTAACAGTTATCCGAGTGTACTATTCTCACTCAAACTCAGTAAATTTTCACTTAAGTGCGAAACAACAATCAACAGTGTCTCGTCTAAGCTACAAATACTTCACCTGAGCGAAATAGAAGAATCAAGCTCGGACTTTCTTCTTCAAACTTCACAAACTTTATTCACTAAATTTTTAGTTTTCTTTTATTCATTCCGACTCAAAGTTCAAAACAAAACAATCGGAACATAGGGCTGCCTCCCTAGAGCGCTTCTTTAAGGTCACTAGCTTGACCTTATGGCATCTAAGAAGATGCTTGCAGTAACAAGGAGGTTTTCTGCCTATCAAACTCTCCTCCAAAGTAGAGTTTGAGTCGCTGGCCATTTACCTTAAAAATCCGACCGGTAATCGGGTCTTTCAGTTCGACTGCACCATGAGGAAAAACCTCATTTACAGTAAAAGGCCCCGACCACTTCGATCTAAGTTTTCCAGGGAAGAGTCTCAATCGGGAATTGAATAATAACACCTGATCATCCTTCTGAAACTCTTTCTTATTAATTCGCTTATTGTGCCATTTCTTTTTCTTCTTTTTGCTTTTTCTCTTTTCTTAGTCTACGTTCTAACAAGTCTATGTCAGGATCAAAGAAGAAAGGCTCTCCTCTGCTCCTTGACTGCATACAACAAATGTCACACAAAAGAACAATTCACAGCTACGACTAAATCTATACGAAAATAACAAACTACTACTACTAAAAACAAAAGTGAAACTACGTATTAAATGCAAACAAAAGTAAAACGGTTCAGTCTAGTACCGGTCCAAGGATTGTTGATATTACTCAACAAATCCCGGCAATGGCGCCATTAACTTGATGCTAAAATCCCGAGCCATTAACTTGGTGCTGAAAATCTTAGTAAAACAAAATATGACTCTCGGATTTACACTTATAGCAAGCGCACCAGTCGTTAAAATTGTAGAATATTTGATCGTCCCACAGGGATTATGGTAAATACCTCAATCTTGGACTAGTACAAGCTGAACCAACACGAAATACAGGTAGTTCATTCGGTTTTTTTGATTTTAATGTTTTCTAGTTGTTTTTGGTATTTTCAGAAACAAAGTTAAGATGAATGTGAAAAGTGATTAAAAGAAAGCAGGTCAGGATTGCTTCGGCTCACAATTTCCTCAAGAAACATGCAATTAAAGTATAATCAAACTTCACAATCTAGAGGACAATCCGCTTGTGGTTATTCCCTAATTCCTTAGGTGAAAAACACTAATCCTTAAGCAATGAATCTTAATTCCTTAAGTGCTCGATTAACCTAAGAATCTAATGTGAAATTGGAGGTTGAACTCTAACTATTCACCTAAATTGATTAGGCCTGAACTAGTTAGAAAGCTGGAAGTTACCTAAGCTTCAACCATGATTCCTCACTAGCAAAGTTCTTCATCATTTCTGGATTTGTCAATCCAGCAATTCTGCTCCACTCCTCAGCTTGTTAGCCTCAGGATCTAGAAGTCGATCTACTTGCTCACAGCTTCAAGACTCCATTGCTAACCTTCGCAATCCCAACCTTAGGGATTTAGAACTCCATTGACTTCGGTTCCATCGAAGGATTGTGGAACGTCATGGAGGAGAGGATTTAGAGAGAGAGAAATATGTAGTGAGATGTTTGAAGTGTTAATGAATGTTCTCCGTTCTGTTATTTCGTATCTGTGTATGCGTGTGTATCTCTTTACAGAATATGTACAACCTATATATATGTTTCTACCTAACTAACTTAACTGATAACTTAGAAAACTTAAGTTATCATCTAAACTAACTAATTACATAGCTTACAGAGTAGCTAACTAATTACAGATCAGCTCCTAACAGATTCCAGCTCATCCCTAGCTGGTTACAGCACAACGCCAGCTAATAACAGCTCACAACTTAAGTTACTAAGGTGCAGTAGGAGGGACAACAGCATGAAACTACATCGGTGTCGAGTGTGTTATTGGAGGAAAGGAACAATGTTTAAGTTACTGCCTCTATGCTTCAGCAAACTGGATTATCGCTTGAGCTAATTTAAACTCTCGCTTGAGCGAGTTCGGATTTGTACTGCAGTGTTGTTTTCTTGCTTAAGCGCTATGGCGAAGCTTGGGCAAGTTCGGTTCTTTGAAGTTACTCTTGAACGAGGTCGGCTCTTGCTAGAGCGGATTGATAAATGAATCAACATTCTAAAGTTGACGCTCGGGTTCTCATGCAGTATCTGATTCCCTGTTCTCTTTTGGAGTCGGTCTCTTGGGAGTCTTTTCAAGTCGGGCTTTTGTTAATTCCTTTCGGTCAACCCTTTGAAGTCCCAGCCAATCGGTCTTGTGAACTTCTTTCAGTCGGATTTACGAATTCTCACTCGGCTTTATAAATTCTTGCTCGGCTTTTGGTAATTCTTCACTCGGATTTGTCCCTTTCTCTCGAGTACGTCCTGTTCCTGCACCAAAAATCAACTAATTGCCTAGCATTTGTATGCTGGCTACTTATTAAATTTATAAATAGTAATAAACTCTTAATTTATTAATGTTTTAACCATTCTCTTCTATAAATAAAACACTTTTGCAATATTTACATAATTTATAAATTATTATCAATTAATTGAATAATAAGGCTAAACTAACCACTTACACAACGAATTAATTCCAATAAAAGGCAGAATAATTAAGTCTTTTCAAGACTTATCATAATAGCTTCCAGTTGAAGCTTGGGGTCTGTTAGGAACAGATGCTGCTCCAAACCGGCGAAATGGCGCTTGGTAAGGCTTATTCCTTCTGAAGTCTCTTCTTTGGTGATGGTGAGGTCCTCCACTTCTCATTTCTCCTGCCTTGTGAATGGGCTCACGACTTTTGGTCATTCTATTCTGATGATCTTCTTCAAAGATCCTGCAACGATTTACCAATACAGAAAATTCACGGATTTCCTGCATTCGTATAGCTTCCTTAATTTCTGGCCGCAATCCATTTACAAACTTTGCACACCGATCTCTTTCATTAGTAGCATCATTATAATGAGAATGAAAACAAGATAGCTCTTCAAACCTGGATGCGTACTCTCCAACGGTCATATTTCCTTGGGTCAGCGACAGGAATTCGAATTGTCTTTTCTCTTTAACATCAGCTGGAAAGTATTTCTCCAGAAACATATCCTTGAAATAATCCCAAGTGATCTCCACGTTGTTGACTTCGAATTGTCTACGCATGCTATCCCACCAATGTTCGGCATCCTCAGATAAGGCATAAGTAGCGAAGACTACCTTATCAGCTTCATTACATTGCAATGCTCGAAAGATCTTCTCTATCTCTCGAATCCAGATTTGTGCTCCATCAGGGTTATATCCTCCCTTGAAACGAGGTGGATTGCGCTTTTCGAATAGGTCCAGCCTTCTCAAGGCATCGTTACCTTGACCTTCACGTGCTCCCATTGCATTGATTAAGCATTCTACAACTCCAGCAAGATCGTTTCCAGCCATTAGTTTCCTATTTCACAGTAACTGAGATTTGTCACATCAATCACAGTTACTACCAAGTCAGATATTCTACCTATATAGAGTTTACAGACAAAGCAAGATAGACCTTTTCCCCAGGCCTATTGGATTAACTGCTCTGATACCACTTTGTAACACCCTCTGTTACACCTTAATAAATTCTAGAAAAATTCATAATTTTTTTTAAAGATATGATTGTTAAAAAGAAACTATCGGAATAAATTATATACATTATTTCTGAAATACCTCACAAATATTATTAAAACTTTATAAAGTATTTGTACATTCATCTGAAGAAAATAAACATTAAACATTATAAGAAAGAGAGGAAACTCCATGGCCCAGAAGCAGTTACTTATTAACATTATTTATTCATTGGACCACGGTATTCATACCGAGCTCCCTTTCTAGAACGTGCTATATCTACTGTCGAAATTCTTCGATCCTTCCCTCTGAACCATCAATTTAGAATATATGAAACAAAGACACGAAGAAAGGAGTGAGAAACAGAATATAATATTATTGATTAAGACATAAGCAACAAAGGGTTTTCACAAACCAATACATAATAATATCAATCACAATCACATACACAATCAATTATGAATGCATGAATGTATGCAATATCTTCATCATAACTTACCTATATATGTGGGCCCTTAAATTTTAATTTGCACTAGGCCAACCAGGAGTTTACACTGTTCCATAAGTCCAGATAATAATAATATGAACAGCTCAACTGGCATGGAAATACTTAGAGACTAGTCAGATTGAGAAAGTTTTTATTGTGAAAGTACCCGACACTAGGGAGCTACCCCAGGTCCCCTGAAGCACTCTTTCACACCCTCTCATCCCAAGGCTCGTAATTAAGCCTCCTCTAATGTATCCTCGGTTTCTATAATCCGTCCCCAGACAATATCATTTTATTTCACTTTAATGATTCATGATGCATGAACTACTCGCGTATTTAGTTGGTTAAGGCTTTTAGAAACTCAATTATTAAATCCCTTAAAGGTTTACAATATCATTTCAATAAACTGTATATTTTCTCAATTCTCTGAATTTCTGTCCCACAGAAATAAATTTGGTACAGTTTTCAAATCTCACTGAAATTGAGTTTCTAAGCCTTAAATATCTAAAAACTTTCTCATATAAAACTTTACATAATCTTTCTCAAATTAAATCTTAACAAAATCAAATTTAGGAATCTCAATTATTTCCAAATATCTTTAGTTATTAAGTTGGAAAAAAATAAAATAATTTTCTTTTAAAAAATTTTGTTTTGTTAAAAGAGAATAATTATTAACCAAAAATACTTAAAATTACAAAATTTTTCTTTAACTCAAGATTTAATTAATTAATTCTCATAAAATGTTTTCTTTCTAAAATAAATACTAATTTTTTTATTCTAAATATTGAAAATAAAGTTAATAAAAATAATTTCTAAGAAGAGAAGATTTAAAGTAAAAATTTAAAGAGTAAGGTAAGAAAATTCTTACTGAATTTAGCTTTCCGTCATGCTCGCTATATGCTCAAACTCCACGTCACAAAATCATCAATCAAAATCAAGCATTATCAATTATAACTAAATATCATCAACCACATCAAATGTTATTAATCACAATTAAATATCAATCAAAATCAAGTCAACAAAGCATTATTTATAAATATTATAATTCAAAGTTTAATGGTTATTAATATAGTCAATTTGAGTCCTTTTGATGAATTTCTCGTATAGGTCTATGTAAGTCCATATAATCTAGTCCTTGCAGAGGTATAGTTCAGTCCATATGGGTCATAATGGTCCAAATCCTTGCATAGGTATAGTCCAGTTCATATAGATCATAATGGTCCAAGTCCTTGCATAGGTATGTTAGAGTTAGTTAAACCGAATATTTAATTTAAAATTTATTAAAAATGTTAAGTTAAAAAGTTAATATTTTAAAATAATAATATTATTAAATTTAAAAGGAGTAGGGGACTCCTCCCATTATTCTTATGTCTTTTCATATTATACTCTTATCTCACTCCCCCTTACCTTGAGTTGTTACCAAAAAGAGATTTGCTTTGCGCCTCCGATTTCTAGAAATATTAATACCAATCTTATTTCAGTATAAGCATAAGACGAAGATTAAGATTAATACTTAAAACAGAAATGGTAAATTTTGAATAGTGAATAGTAAATAGTGAATAGTAAATCATGAATAGTGACAGTAAATAGTAAAACGTGAATAGTAATGGTAAATAGTAAATCATGAATAGTAATGGTAAATAATAAATTGTGAATAGTAATGGTAAATAGTAATAGTAAATAGTAATTTACTATTTGAATAGTAATTTACTATTGAAATAGTGTTTACTATGCAGAATAGTAACTTAAAATAATATTATTTCCAGTATAATAGCAGATTTCTAAAAACGATATGAAAATAACCCAAAAAATATAAAAGAGAAGTATTCTTACCTTAGGATTTTGGTAGAACCTTCTCTCCAAAAACTTTTCTTCTCTCTCTCACTTCCACCACTATCTCACAAGCACTACTATATTAAGAAAACTTAATCTGAAATTGTGAATTCTAAAGAAGAAATCCTTCGGTATTTATAGAAAAAAAATTTACTATGCATTCCATTATTTTAATATAAAAGTACTATGCATTTTTGAATTTTTTATTCCAGGTTACTGTGCACCTTTTGAAAATTTCGTACATGCACAGTGTTTTGCATAGTAAGTGTCGGCAGAATTATTAAGCTAAATAGTAACCTTTCACTCGGTATATTTTAAATATTCAAAATGAGTCCTTTTTGAAATTTAGCGATATTATATCAGTCCTTACTAATTTTATAACATGTAATATAAAGTTGAAATTTTAAAAATCTAAAATTTTCTTTTAATAAAAATTTATTAATACGTTTCCAATTTTTTAACGATTGGAAAAAATCAAGATTTTCTCAAACCGATAATTTTTAGATAAGTCTACTTGAAACAGATTTTAGAAAATTTTCTTATAATTTACATTCACTTTCTTATAAATATTTTTAATTTAAGTCACTTATATGAATTTAAAATTATTTAAAAAATATTATTTTATATAAAAAAATTCCAAAATTCCAAAAAATTCTAAAAAATCATAAATAATACGTAGATTAAAAAGTTCTAAAGAGTCATAATCTAATTACTTCAAAATTTTAATATAAAAATAAAAATAGGGGTGTTACACCTTCTACCTCTCTTTTACTCTTCTTCCTTAATACACCTTCGAACAGGAGCAAGGATAGCAAGGAGACCATTTTTCAGTCAGCAATCCAAGTAAGAGGGGACAGGGTTGTGAATAACTATGAAATGGGTAGAATTGTATGCTGTCCTAGGATTCCAGCTTTAATTTCGTATCTTGTTGCTCAGTTTTGAAATTGAAAACGTGTGAATTTGATTCTGACTTCTTCATGAAAGTTGTAGATCTTTTTGTTATGTGAATTTTGAGACCTGAACCGATTGATTTGAATATGTATAGCAAAAGTTATAGCCAAAATACTACAGCATATCCGTGTGGAATATTTATCCTATGTTTTGTGTATATATTAAAATTCTGGGACTTATACATGCATAATCAGCCTTTGATGTCTTCATGAAAGTTGTAGATATTTGTGTTATGGATCTGTAGAAAGTGGTTTCAAGTCAAAATGATTTTTGTAGCTCGAGTTATACCTAAAATACTGAAGTATGTTCAAGCTGTAAATCTGTTAACTTGAGATACAAATTTTATTTTTAAAACTGAGAATTTTGTGGTGAGAATTAGTGATCGGTGTCTTCATCAAAGTTTTAGATCTTCTTGTTATGTGAATTTTGAGACCTGAACTGACTGAATTGGATATGTATAGCATGAATTATGATCAAAATACTACAGCATGTCCGATTGAAATACTTATCTAGTGTTTTGTGCACATATGAATATTCTGGGAATTATACATACGTTTTTAGACTTTGATGTCTGCATGAAAGTTGTATATATTTATGCTATGGATCTATAGAAAGTGGTTTCAAGTCAAAAGGATTTTTGTAGCTTGAGTTATGCCTAAAATACTGAAGTATGTACAAGCTATAATTCTGTTAATCTGAAATCCAAATCTTATTTTTACAACTGGGAATTTTGTGGTGCGAATTAGTGGTTGGTGCCTTCATGAAAGTTGTAGATATTTGTGTTAAGAATAATTTAGAACTGGTTTCATGCAAAAATCATATTTGTAGCCCCAAAAATGTTCAAATTACTAATATATGTACATTTTGAAAACTCACCTTGAGGCAGTGTGGTATTTCGTGAATAAGTGGTATTTCTGTTTGGAATTTGAAATTGTGTTCTTCATGAAAGTTGTAGATAATTCTATTATTGAACTACAGAAAGTGGAATCACCTAAAAAGGATTTGATTTGTTCAAGTTATGGCTGATGTACTAGAGTATGTTGCTGTTGGAAATACTGAAACTTAATTATAATGGTTATTATGAATGAAAATGATATTTTCTCTATGAGTAACAATTTATTATTAAACTCTTGAGTGATTATGATTTATTATTCATGTTGTTGCGTGTTTAATGAGTATCATACGGTTGTATATTTTGGTGGTGAATAATTATGAATGACATAATTAATATATATGTACATGAATGCCTTGTGGTTATTGTTACATGTGGTTGAAACAGTAAATCCATGATTCTGAATATTATTATATGTGATGTGTCCTTTGAGGACTTGTGGTTTTCCAAGTGGTTTTGGAAATATTAATATCATGGTATGTTAAATGATAAAGAGAATTAAAGGCATTCATGCATCATAAGCATTTGGACGCACCATGGAATTTTAGGGGTTCCATGATTGCCTACCCTGGTGGGGGTTACTCTATGATGAGTTAAAGCCCTATTTTTGTTATGAGGGTCATGGGGCTGTAGGGATCCATGACTGTATAAATTCCTACCGATGTGTTGGTCATGGGGCTGTAGGGATCCATGGCTGTATAAATTCCTACCGATGTCTTTATGAGACCTTTTACTGCAGTATTTCCACCAAACCAAATGGATCCAGCATGACATCATTTGACTAATTAAAGATTTATTAAATGAACTTGTTTGGCATATTCATCATATCATTATGTATTATTGATTGTGTTTGTACAAATCTAGTTATTTTATATTTATTCTATATTCTGTCTCACTCTTACATCAAATTTTTACAGTGAATGCCACGCAGAATGAAGAATGATGCCATGATTGATGCCTATATGAATTACTATTTGGACTTTGATTTTTATTTTAATTTAATGGTTTGTAATAAATACAACGTATTATGTACCGTTATTTCTAAATCGTTTCTGCTATGCAAATATTTCATAAATTTTTCTATTCACGACTAGTATGCATGATAATATTCCGCAATTATCGAATTTTATGTGAACTCTGAATTTGATTTATGAATTTTAAAAAGATCTTTTAAAAACGCAAAAAATTTATTCGGAAAATTATTTGGGGCGTCAGATTGGTGGTATCAGAGCCTAGCCTCTCCTAGTACGGTATGGTTTGGGGACGAACCAGGTGGAAGCTGGTGGGCGTGTGACATCCCGGCACTGTTGAGGGCGGGGAGTGATCGCCGGTGCATTGGCACGGACAAGGAGCGACTCCTGGCAGGCTTCCAGCGGGGAATGTGACATCCTGGGCACTGTTGAGGGCGGGGAGTGATCGCCGGTGCATTGGCACGGACAAGGAGCGGCTCCTGGCAGGCTTCCAGTGGGAGGGACACATGAACGAACCGAATATATACCAAAATGAGAGGGATCTAAAGACTGTATAGGTATGAGACTATACAGTCGAGGATAGCTTAAAGGAATGAATTCGTACTACCTATATCAACAAATGCATTAGCCTTTTCGGTGGCCTATCACATAAGGACTCCAAAGTTAAGCGTGCTTAACTTGGTGTAATTCTGGGATGGGTGACCTCCTGGGAAGTTCTCAGGAAATGTGTGAGTGAGGACAAAAGCACATTGGAAAGGTCTCGTGTTGGTTTGTGGGGCGAGTCGTTCATTCCTGAAAAGCGGCCGGGGCGTTACATCCCACCTAGCAAGGGGTACTCCCTTCGTGGAACCCCGTAAGATTATTCATTTCACAAATATCATATCATCATCACGTCGGGTACTCCCATCATGGAACCTCGCAAGGTTAATCATTCATCAAATATCATAACATCATCACATCGGGTACTCCCTTCGTGGAACCCCGTAAGGTTATTCATTCATTAAACATCATCACATCATCACGTCAGGTACTCCATTTGTGGAACCTTGCAAGGTTATTCATTCATTAAATATCATAACACCATCACGTTGGGTACTCCCTTCGTGGAACCCTGCAAGGTTATTCATTCATTAAATATCATAACATCATCACGTTGGGTACTCCCTTCGTGGAACCTTGCAAGGTTATTCATTGTGATCGCAAACACATAATATCAATGCTATGCCATGCCATGAATGCAATAATGCAATGATGCATATGCCAATCTTAACCTCGCAAGGATATCTCACCCTTTGACATAGGGATATATTTTAATTTGGCATTTTTAATAACCAACATACAATCATTTACAAAGCCCCTCAAGGCATATCATTCATATACTTGGCATCCCAATGGCCACAATACCATTCTCACATTAATCCACCCATGGAATTCAAGAAGGCATGTTAACAAACACATTTCAAGTTCATAGCATCACATGCTAGCCAATACAATTCAAGTTACATATACAAGATTTCAATTGCATCAAACACAATGGCATAGCAATAATAATAATCACCGTTTTATCAAGGGTATGTTCAACAACAATACCCCTTTTCATCGAACATCATTAATCATTATTCAATATGTATGGCATCATCCATTTTTTAATCACCATTGATACTTTTTCAAAATTCATTGAGTTATAATAACTCATTGCCATTCAATTGTCCCCTCATTAGTTTCATCATCAATTAAGGTGTGTCATACAATCACATCATTTACTTTTCATCATGATTCATAATATATCAATAGAGGGGAAGCATACATGTTTTCATAACATATCATAGGCATACATATACCTTGACATGGCCTTAAGCCATTCCTCAATCACCAATAAGACACACCACGCATATACCCTTAGTAAATTCGCTCGTTTTTACATAATAAAAGGGGTTTTGGGCAATAATGAGCCCATGATAAATTTTAACATCAAGACATGAGGAAAGCTCATTTTTATTCTTATAAATAATGGGACATGTCACAAATATCACCTATTAGTCCCAATTTGATAACCTTAAAAAGTTAGGCTTAAAACCCTCTTAAATTTGAATTTTATGACGCAGTAGATCTGGTGTTTTATGCCTAATGAGAGTTAGGAAACTCCAATTAATGTGAGACCAAGTCTCACACCTCTGTAACACAATTATCTACAACTTTTATGAGAAAGTCGGAGGCCAAAAATGTCATTAAGATGCCCAAATAGGCCAAAAATAGTAAAGAAATCACAATAGTGGGAAAACCGCAAGCAGGGCCATGAATCGATTCCCATATGTGGTGAATCAATTCATGCGTGAAAATCTCAATATTTAGTGAAAGCAGGGTCTTGGAATCGATTCACACATTTCTACAATTATGAACAGTAAAACCAGAGAGCTTTGAATCGATTCACACACTGTTGTGAATCAATTCATGACAGCACAGAGCCTGTTTTATGCAGAAAATGCCACGTTTTTGAACTTCTAATCCCCTTAACTTTTTCATACGAATTCTAACACCCACCAACTTTTAACACCAATTTATATATATTTTTTGTGACGAGTGGCCACCGGCCGCACTAAAAAATTCCCAAAAATAAAGGACTTATGTGCATAAATGCATTTTACCCGTTTTGAGGCACTTTTGTGCAACTCAAGGGCCTATTCTCAATGGAATTAGCCCATTCTGATTCCTACAAGTCATAAACTACATATTTAGGCTATTGGAACTATCACTTGCCATCAAAATCACATAAAACTCTATTTGGCTCTATAAGTTCCTCAATTATGCATGATATCATCAACTCAACATCACAGTTTTGGACAATCCATTCATCCATGGATTTCCATCAACAATTAAATCTTGTCCATCAGAAGGGACCATTAAACATTCATCATCGTCAAAATATATCATTCTTAATAGCCATTAATTTTCCATTTATTTTATTCATCAAATTCCGTTCATCTCATCATTTCAATATACATATGGCAAAGCAAGCACGAGTACTACAATATACATAAATCACTAATTATTCTACTCATGCATTTGGAATGTAAACTCCTCTCCTACCTCGAGGGAAGAACCGCAACAATTCACCCACTTTTAATGTTCTGCCATATTACGTGGAATTCCATCTCCTATTAACACACATACATACACATGTACTCAATTTATGAGCCAACACAAGACATCATCATAAGTTCAAACAATGACACATCTCCTAGAGTTCAATATCAAGTCCTAGACTTGCTAAAATACCAATTCACACACTTGTGTTAGGTTTCGGGAATTCCTTTCCCAAAACCAAGACTCTCTAGATCTTAAAGGGCTAACCATACCCAACAACAACAACACCTTTTTTACCATCACTTAAACTATCATTTGTCATTCAAATTCATCATGAGCCTCTTAGCTCCATTCAAAGCCATCATCAATTCATAAATTCAAGTAGCCTATATCATGGCCTAAGGACTCATCAAATCCTCATTATGTTTATTTCATTTATCCCACTATCAATGACCATCATTCTCATTATTTATGCCTCTCCTAACCTTATCTCAACTCTTTACACACTAAACAATTTGGAGTCATTACTTTGTTTTCTTGATTTTATAATCCCTCAACATCAATAATCAATATTACTCATTCTAAAAACTTATTCTTATATATAAAGCCTCTCCAATATCAATTACTCATAATTTTCCCAAAAATCTCCCAAAGCCCTAAAATCTCAATTCCTAGGGTTTCCATCAAGAACTCACTATCATCAATTCTAACTACATTTATGCCTTATTTCAAACATCCCTAGGCTAGCAACAATGTATCCCATTCATTATCAACATCAATAACAATCCCCAATGGTTATCCCACCTAGGGTTTGGTTCCAAAAGCCATTATTCACCCAAATAACATCCAATCTCCCATCATAATACTTAAATAAACTCAAAACCATCAATAAAAGCTATGGGTGTTCAAGAACCATACCTCTTTCTCCTAGCTCTATGCCAAACATGAAAATAAGGAAAAAAGAGAAGGAGAAGAACCAAGCTTTGCTCCAATGCTCCACTTATGCCTCATGAATCAATAAAGACCAAGAAATTTTGGTGGGTAATGGTCATCGAAAGGGGCACGGTTTGAGCAAGAGGAGAAGAGGAAGAAGATGAAAGAAATGAAGGAGGGAGAGGGAGAAGGAGAAGCCACGGGAAAATGAAGAAAGGATGAGAGTTTTGTTTTAAATTTTGTACCCATCATTAAAATTTCTTCGTTTTATAATAAATAGGATCCCCATTCGGGCTCAATACTACATCCAAAAATTATTCCGAAGACATATTCGGATTCCCAATAATATTCTTAACAGCCCTGACCAACAGCATCTCAATCGGAGATACTTGGTCTGACACCCATATTTCAATCGGGTATAATTTTAACTCTTAAGGCCACAATAAATTATAAATAATCCTCATAAATCTTAATTTAATTATTTCAATATTTTTGGGACACTCATTAATCCATTTATAATTGTTTAATATTTATTCTTTATAGTTAATCATTTTTATAAAATTCGGGATATTACATCCTACCATTAGAGATCATAGTATTTTGTTAACCACTTACTGATTCAATTTCCTTGATTAACTTTCTGCTACATCCTCATCCCCTAAATGCCTCATCTATTGCAATGAAAGGTATTTGTGGTAATCTCCTCCCATGGGTTCTGTTGATCTATAAAGAACAACATAAAAAATACCATCTTAGTGTTTGTCAACACTAAAAGAATCTATTCATTGGGGTTGCTTTGGAGGGGTTGTTATAATAGTATTTCTAAGTTACAAAGAGTGTTTTCAAACTCAATAACTAAAGAAGGATGAATAGTACCTTAGAAAAGCTACACAAATGATTGTGTGATTCATCTCGAGAATAAAGGTGTAAAATTGGTTGAAATTCAACCTTGTTGTGTTTGATTTGAGTATTAAATAATAGAGAATGATCATGGTTGTCTAATTCATGTATTTGAAAGCAAACAAATCATAGGTAAGAGTGTCACGGTTTGAGTGTTGAACCAAAAAATACTGAAAGTAGCAGTGACAAGTTGAAGGCTTTATGATTTGAAAAACTAAAGTTCTATGGCAATTTGAATAAATAACATCAACGTGCTTACCCACAACTGTATACTACACTCTGCACCACATCGATACCTCTCTCTATTTCAATTATTGTCTTGAAAGATTTATGCATTAATGCATAAGCAACTGCAATCTTTGAGTTATTTTCTAATTGTTGGGCCCCCGCTAAATGCAACTTATAAGTCATATCCACCGGGTGGATGATTCTCCAAGAATAGTAGCTTTCAAGGATATCTTCTCTAACTGATAAGGATCTATACAAAACCTAATATATCTTTCAAAATAAAATAGGTTCAGAATTCAGGAAAATAATTCACATAAAGGTTATTCTCTTCTAAACATAAGATTTCATTTTTATATTTGACAAATAAATCACACACACACTAAGAACACATACCTCTTTGTATCTTTGGTTGTAATAAAATCTTGAAGAGTCAATATCCTTGGGTTATTTTGGAAATTTATTTAAACAATCTGAGTGAACTACAAAATCATAACAAACCTGCTATGTCAACAACAACAATGGATTATGTAATTTAAATTGGTGGTTAGGGGGTATCTCAAACATGCAAAGCTTTCAATGACCACCTAGTAAAGGAAAAAGAGATGAAGAGTAAAAGCTTAACAAAAAAAAGAAAAGAAATCTTACAGGTTATATCACACTACGAGCATGTGATCCATTACTTATTTATAGTACTTATTTTTATCAAGCCCACAATATTTGCAAAAGCAACAGGGACATGAACAACCACAGGGAAGCTTTGGTAGTTTGAAATATCCAACAAATCTCAATATTTATGCAATTAAACATTAATGGCATAAGACTATTTCAACAGAAATATAAGTAGATCCTTTCTTGAAAAGAAAATGACAGTCAATTGAATTACCTTCATATTCTTTTAGTATGCGTAGAACTTGGAGTTACAATTCCTACAACTGAATAAGACTTTTTTTTATCTCCACAGATCATACAAGCAACACCATTTTTGTTTGTGGAATTTTCTTTCAGAGAAGATTAAAATAGTTACTGGTGTTTTTGTTCTGTAGCCTCATTCCAGGAAGCAATTGGGTAGTCCTGGAGAGATGTGGCTGTTTTGGTGAGGTAAATATGGGTATACGATTGTTTACTATTACTGTCAGCATGTTCCTCAAAATATCTAGATTGACATTTCTTCTTGGCAATAGTTACAGAGAATTCCAACCCTGGTAATTGTTCCTGTTTTTGCTATAACTACACTTTCCTTTGTGTCATCCATATATTATACTTCTTCATCTTCCTCAATAAGCTTGCAATCTATTAACCATGCAAAAATTGTTTTTTGGCAGTAGGTCTTTCTTATAGTAAATATAAAACATTATTGATGGGAGAACTTACAAGTGAAAGGAAACTGTTCTTTGTGCTTTGAATTGGGTCCTCTGATAAAGATGAAACTCTTCCTATTAATGAACTTAGTCTAAGTCCACTAGTTTCCTCGAGTCTGCCCTCTGCTGTTCTCTTAGAACTTGGAGCAGGTAAACCTTGTACTACAACTAAAGGTGATGTGTTCTTCATACATGGACTTGGGCTTATAATTTGTGGTCCCTCCATGGTGTTCTTAGAAAGGCGACTCTTTTTACCTCATTTGACATATTTTGCAACCAAATTCAAACCCATTGTAGTTTTAGTTGTTCTTGATGTACTTGATGTTTCATTGCCTACTCTAGTTGGTTTTCTAGTTGGTGTTGAATAATCTTCATCATCGCTATTGGAGTCATTTTCAATATCTCTGGGATCCGCATAATTTAGATCTTGTTGTTGTGGCCTTAGCTTTCTCATATAGGTTTTAGTTTACCTATGCATTCGTGGCCTTAAGTTTATATTGTTAGACTCAAATCTAGTTGTTGTAATTCTTAGTCTTACCATGTCAACTATTTATGCCAAAATATCTAACAGAATTAGAAGACAACTTATATATGATTTCCCTATTCATAAAAACTTGATGGTTTGAATATGGAAGTCGTATCTAAGTTGTCTTCTAATCTGTCTGATATTTTGGCACAAACAATTGACATGGTAAGACTAAGAATTGCAGCAATTGGATCTGACTCCGACAATATAAACTTAAGGCCATGAACGTACATGCAAACTAAAACCTATATGAGAAAGCCGAGGCCACGATAACAAGATCTAAATTATACAGATCCCAAAGATATTGAAAGTGACTCCAACAGCGACGATGAAGATTATCCAACACCAACTAGAAAACTAACTGGAGTAGGCAATGAAACATCAAGTACGTCAAGAGCAACTGAAACTGAAATAGGTGTGAATTTGTTTGCAAAATATGTTAAATGAGGTAAAAGAAGTCACCTTTCTAAGAACACAATGGAGGGATAATAAATTATAAGCACAGGTCAACGCATGAAGGACAGGTCACCTTTAGTTATAGTACAAGGTTTACCTGTTACAAGTTCTATAAGAACAGCAGAGGGAAGACTAGAGGAAACTAGTGGACTTAGACTAAGTTCATTAGTAGAAATAGTTTTATTTTTATCAGAGGACCCAATTTGAAGCACAGAGAGCAGTTTCCCTTCACTTGTAGGTTCACCCATGAACAATGTAAAATATTTACCAGAAAAAATAAGTTACAGCCAAAAAACCATTTTGGCATGGTTAATAGATTGCAAGCTTATTAAGGAAGATGATCAAGTATACTATATGGATGACATAAAAGAAAATGTAGTTAGAGTAAAAACAAGAACAATTACTAGGGTTGGAATTCTCTATAGCTATTGCCAGGAAGAAATATCAGTTTGGAAATTTAAGGAACATGCTGACAGTAGCAGCAAACAACCCTATACATATATTTACCTTACCAAAATAGCCACATCTTTCTAGGACTACCTGATTGCTGCCTAGAATGAGGGTACTGAACAAAAACTCAAGCAACCATTTTACTATTTCCAAAGAAAATTCCACAAACCAAAATGATATTGCTTGTACAATCTGTGGAGACAACGAAGTCTTGTTTAGATGTCAGAATTGAAACTCCATGTTCCACACATACTGTATGAATATGAAGATAATTAAATTGAGTGTCATTTTGTTGTCAAGAAAGGATTTTCTTATATTTTTGTTGAAGTAGTCTCATGTTATTAATGTTTGATAGCATAAATATTGATATTTGTTGGATTTTTCAAACTGTAGAAGCTTCCCTATGGTTTGTCATGTGCCTAGTGCTTTTGTAAATACTCTAGGCTTGATAAAATAAGTATTGCAAATGAGCAATGGATCACATGCTTGCAGCGTGACATAACCTGTAAGATTTCTTTTCTCTTATCTGTTAAGCTTTTACTCTTCATCTTTTTTTTCTTTACTAGGTGGTCGTTGAAAGCTTTGCAGGTTTGAGATTCCCCCAAACCACTAATTTCAATTAAATAATCCATTGTTGTTGCTGACATAGCAGGTTTGTGGTGATTTTGTAGTGGACTAGGATTGTTTTAATAAATTCTCAAAAGAACCCAAGGATATTGACTCTTCAAGATTCTATTACATCCAAAGCTATGAAGATGTATGTATTCTATGTTTTTTATTTATTTGTCAAAACAAAAATGAAATCTCATGTTTAGAAGAGAATAAATTTTTGTGAATTATTTGCCTTAATTCTGAACCTATTTTATCTTGAAAGATATATGAGGTTTTGTATAGATCCTTATCAGTCAGAGAAGATGTCCTTGAAAGCTGCTATTCTTGGAGAATCATCCAACCGGTGGATACGACTTATAAGTTGCATTTAGTGAGGACCGAATAATTAGAAAATAACTCAAAGGTTATAGTTGATTATGCATTAATGCAAGAATCTTTCAAGACAATAACTGAAACAGAGAGAGGCATCGAAGTGGTGAAGAGTGTAGTATACAGTTGTGGGTAAACACGTTGATGTTATTTATTCAAATTGCCATAGAACTTTAGCTTTAAGATCATAAAGCCTTTAACCTGTCACTGGAACTTTCAGTATGTTTTAGTTTAACACTTGAACCTTGATACTCCTACCTATGATTTGTCTGCTTTCAAATACATGAATTAGACAACCATGATATTGTCTATTATTTAATACTCTGATCAAAGTTGAATTTTTGCTAAATTTACACCTTTATTCTCGAGATGATTGACACAATCATCTGTGCAGCTTTTGAAAGGTAATATGCATCCTTCTTTGGTTGATGAGTTTGTAAACACTTGTTATAACTTAGTAATACCATTATACCACCCCTTCCAAAGCAACCCCAATGAACAAATTCTTTTAGAGTTGACAAAGGCTAAGATGGTATTTTTTATGTTGTTCTTTATGGATCAACATAAAGCATGGGAGGAGATTACCACAAATACCTTTCATTGCAACAGATGAGGCATGTAGGGGATGAGGATGTAGCAGAATGTTAACGAAGAAAATTAAATCAGTAAGTGGTTAACCAGATACTATGATCTCTAGTGGTTAGACAATAATCTAGAGATTATACACAGATAGTTAGGACTTAATCAATGGCATTTTGAAAACAATGTTCTTTACATGAAGACATGTTTTCTGTAATATTTTGATTATTAATGACCAGATTAAAATTAAGGATTAATTGCAAATAAGGATTAATTGTTAATTGAGAATTAATTTAAAATAAAAGGAAATTTGATGCTGATGGAAGTGATGGGAAATGACACATGATTGGATGGTGGCACCCGTTCACTCTCTGTTTTTCCTCTTGGTCCATGTGCTGAAGGGAACCACTTCTTCATTCTCTCAAAAATCCCCTCAAGACTTTTCCTCTTCCTCTGCGATTCTTCTTCTCCTTCTTCTTCGTTCTTCTTCGTTCTTCTTCTTCTTCTTCTTCGTCAGATTGCGACTGTGGTGTTGTGGAGGACTTGAGGTTCCCCACTGTTGGCAAGGAGAGATCGTTCGGAGGAGGAGCAGCTCCTAGTTTCTCCAAGCTCTGTGTGTGTGTTCGTCTGGATCTGAAGGTTGTTGAGCGAGAGTGATTGTGGAAGCGAAGAGCAACGGAATAAACGTTGAGAAAACAGGGCATGGGTTAGCACTGAAAAATCGAGGAGCTTCTTGCGTCTCTTCAAGAAGGTAGGGGGAGCCTTACATCTCAAATGCATAGTTATGGACGGATCCCGGGTGAACGTACTGTGTTTTGTGTTTATGGTTGTGAATATGTTGAGTGTGTAAATCATATGATGATGACTTTCGAATACCGGGTGTGTGTGTGTGTGTTAGCTGAGTCGCGTAAGGTTATATCCTTCTCCGTCCATGAAATATGTGTTGGTAAATATGAGAATGCATGAAAATGTACTGGATTTGTGTTGGCCGAGTGCATGCATTAAGAGGTTGTTATGCTGAGTTCCGTGTGTGGTTAAATACTTAACAGCATATGGTATATGTTATTGCTATTACTAATACCGAGTGTATATTGTGGACTGTTGGTTGATTTCTGTGTAGATTTTCATACAAGAAAGCATGAATACATGAGATGCATGTGATATGTGGTTTTACTGAGTGAAATGCCTCTGTTGTGCTTATGAATATGTATGGAAAAATAAGAAAAGACCTTGGGTTGGACTCAAGGCAATGCCGAGTGAAACACTCGTGTACCAGCGTTGGACGCATGGTGAAAGTCCTCGGGTTGGACTCGAGGCAGTGCCGAGTGCACTAAGCGTTGGACGCTTAAAGACCTTGGGTTGGACTCAAGGCAAGCTTACCGAGTTGGACTCGGGGCTGCCCGTAACACTCCCGTTGTCGCTTGGAGCGATTGTGTTACGTGTGAGGGCAAACGGTTTGGTACCAGTAAAACGGCCGGATCAGCTTGGAGCTGAGAAAAAAAAGGCTTGGAGCCTATGTTGCAACATAAAACTTAATAAAATTGATCAGATCCGACTGAAATTAATGTGTGTGCACACTTATACTTTTGATGAGCTCAATGTGGTTATATGCGTATGTAAGGGAATATGATTAATATGGCTATGTGTTATTTGAATAAATTCCGATTGAATGATACTATGTGTGGATATATCTAATGACAGTACATGTGATAGATTGATTGATGAGTTAATGCTGCGTAGTGGAATTCTAGAGGTTTTCCGAGTCATACTGTCATTTTATATGTATAAGCTTACCCCTATTGTGGCCATATTTCAGTGGATGTTGCTCGGAATGTGGAATGATGGGAGAGCACCGATTGCTGGGAAGTGCATTGTACGGTGGAGATGTACATATTTATATATATATATATATTATATAGATGATTTTGTATAGCCTTGGCCGGCTCTTAGTCTAACATTCTACTTTAATGTGTGGGATTTGAATGCTCTCGGTATTGAGAGTAAAATTAAACATATTTCAGTATATATATATATATATATATATATATGTAATACTACGTGTTTCATTTAATGATGTGGGTGAATGTCTAAGTTATGTACATTTATTTTCTACCAAATGAATAATGTTTGTGTGATTCCGAGTAAGGGAGAGCTAAGGTAAATCCGAGTGAGGTGAGATAGGAGACCCTCTTCCGAATGAAGAAGGGTTGGGCTAATTCCGAGTGAATTATACTCATTAAGGGACTATTTCCCTAGAAGGATCAGTCAAAGGGTGTTATGGGAGAAATATGGATAAGGCCATGATATCCCGAGTGAGTAAAGTTATGTAATTCCGAGTGGGAATTGACTTAAAAACTTCCTGAGTGAAACTTAGTAGAAATTCCTCGAGTGGAAAGGAGCTAGAGTATTTATGAGTGAATGAAGCCTTAAAATCCTTAGTTAAGACTTGGCCTTGTAAAAGTTCTCGGAGTGAAAAAGGATTACATATACCGAGTAAAAACTGTGTGAAGCACATCCGAGTGAGAGTTGTCCAAGGAAAATAATTCTGAGTGTGGAAAAATCAGAGATTTTGAGTGAAACAGCCGAGGGAATCATTTCCCGAGTGGAGATCCAAACGTTACGAGCGAATTACGAATCTGACCCTTCAGGAATAATATAAGGATCTGGCTGAGAGTTCACTGAGTGAAGTATGTACATGGGAATAATTCCCGAGTGATCTTAGGCTCCGATTCCGGTTGATGAGAATACCGAGTGGACTTGAGTTTAGATTCCGAGTGATCGAATTACCCGAGTGCCTTGTTCGCTTGGGCGAATAAGGTTCCGCTCCAGCGAATCGTGGTTCGCTTAGGCGCTTTCTTCCGCTGTCCATTGTTTGAACGGTAAGGAGTCTTGCCAAGTTGGGGCGTTCTGACTCAGTTTTTCCTTTCTTTGGTCGGATTCTTGTTCCGATTTTCCCTGTTAGTCGTTCGGAATTTTTGGAAAAATTTTCTTTTGTTTTGGATTTTATTTAATTTTGTTAGGATGTTTCATTTTCAATGATAACATATCATTACTTTTTATAGTTTTTGGGAAAGCATCGGGTTAAAACCATTGTCATTCCGTCTCTTTCGGGTAATTCTAAGATGTGGAATCATAAGTTCAGCTTCCAAGATCTAATAGGAGAGCTGAACAAAGAAGTTGCCTCCAATCTCTTTTTTATACAACTTAAATTGTAAAATTTCTGTTATTTTTTGAAAACAATGTTCTTTACATGAAGACATGTTTTCAATGACAACATATCATTATTTTTTATAGTTTTTGAGCAAGCATGGGGTGCATACCCTGTGATTCCATCTCTTTTGGTTAATTTTGAGATGTGGAATCATAAGTTCAGCTTTGAAGAGCTAATAGGAGAGTTGAAGAAAGAAGCTGTCTCCCATCTCTCTTGAATAAATAACATCAACGTGCTTACCCATAACTATATATTACACTCTGCACCACATCAATGCCTCTCTCTGTTTCAGTTATTGTCTTGAAAGATTCATGCATTAATGCATAAGCAACTGCAACCTTCAAGTTATTTTCTAATTGTTGGGTCCTCGCTCAATGCAACTTATAAGTCGTAACCACTTGGTGGATGGTTCTCCAAGAATATCAGCTTTCAAGGATATCTTCTCTGACTGATAAGGATCTATACAAAACCTAATATATCTTTCAATGTAAAATAGGTTCAGAATTTAGGAAAATAATTTACACAAAGGTTATTCTCTTCCAAACATAAGATTTCATTTTCTTGTTTGACAAATAAATCACACACACTAAGAACACATACCTTTTTGCAGCTTTGGTTACAATAAAATCTTGAAGAGTCATTATCCTTGGTATCTTTTGAGAATTTATTTAAAAATTCCAGCGAACTACAAAATCACAACAAACCTGCTACCTCAACAACAATAATGGATTATGTAATTGAAATTGGTGGTTAGGGGGTATCTCAAACCTGCAAAGCTTTCAATGACCACCTAGTAAAGGAAAACGAGATGAACAGTAAAAGCTTAACAGATAAAAGAAAAGACATCTTACAAGTTATGTCACACTATGAGCATGTGATCCATTGCTTATTTACAGTACTTATTTTTATCAAGCCCACAATATTTGTAAAAGCAATAGGGACATGACCAACCACAGGGAAGCTTCTACAGTTTGAAAAATCCAATAAATCTCAATATTTATGCAATCAAACTTAATGGCATGAGACTGCTTTAATAGAAATATAAGTAGATCCTTTCTTGAAAATAAAATGACAGTCAATTTTATTTCCTTCATATTCTTACAATATGCATGGAATGTGGAGTTACAATTTCTACCGCTGAACAAGACTTCTTTATCTCCACAGATCATACAAGCAACATCATTTTTGTTTATGGAAGTTTCTTTCAAAGAAGATTAAAATGGTTACAGGTGTTTTTATTTAGTAGCCTCATTCCAGCCAGTAATCAAGTAGTCCTTGAGAGATGTGGCTGTTTTAGTGAGGTAAATATGGGTATACGATTGTTTTTTTGTTACTATCAGCATGTTCCTCAAATTTCCAGACTAACTTTTCTTCCTGGCAATAGTTGCAGAGAATTCAATCCCTGGTAATTGTTCCTGTTTTTCCCCAACTACACTTTCCTTTGTGTCATATATCTAGTGTACTTGTTCATCTTGCTTAATAAGCTTGCAATCTATTAACCATGCCAAAATGGTTTTTTGGCAGTAGTTGTTTCTTACGGTGAATATAAAACATTGTTGATGGGTGAACCTACAAGTGAAGGGAAATTACTCTCTGTGCTTCAAATTATGCCCTCTGATAAAGATAAAACTCTTTCTATTAATGAACTTAGTCTAAGTCCACTAGTTTCCTCGAGTGTCGCCTCTAATGTTCTCTTCGAACTTGGAGCAGGTAAACCTTGTACTACAACTAAAGGTGACATGTTCTTCATGCGTGGAATTTGGCTTACAATTTGTGGTCCCTCCATGGTGTTCTTAGAAAGGTGACTCTTTTTACCTCATTTGACATATTTTGCAACCAAATTCACACTCATTTTAGTTTTAGTTACTCTTGATGTACTTGATGTTTCATTGCCTGCTCTATTTAGTTTTCTAGTTGATGTTGAATAAATTTTATTGTCGTTATTGGAGTCATTTTCAATATCTCTAGGATTTGTATAATTTAGATCTTGTCATTGTGGCCTCAACTTTCTCACATAGATTTTAGTTTTCCTGTGCATTCATAGCCTTAAGTTTATATTGTTAGAATCAGATCTAGTTATTGTAATTCTTAGTCTTACCATGTCTACTATTTATGCCAAAATATCTAACAGAATTAGAAGATGGATTAGATATGATTTCCATATTCACACAAACTTAATGGTTTAAATATGGAAGTTGTATCTAGGCAGTCTTCTAATCTGTGTGATATTTTGGCACAAATAGTTGAGATGGTAAGACTAAGAAATATAGCAACCGGATATGACTCTGACAATATGAACTTAAGGCCATGAATAGGCAAACTAAAACCTATATGAGAAAGTTGAGGCCACAACAACAAGATCTAAATTATGCAGACCCCAAAGATATTAAAAGCGACTCTAACAGCGACGATGAAGATTATTCAACAATAACTAGAAAATCAACAGGAGTGGGCAATGAAACATCAAGTATGTCAAGAGTAACTAAAACTGAAATGAGTGTGAATTTGTTTGCAAAATATGTCAAACGACGTAAAGGGAGTCGTCTTTCTAAGAACACAATGAAGGGACCACAAATTATAAGCCTAAGTCCACACATAAAGGATAAGTCACCATTAGTTATAGTACAAGGTTTACCTACTACAAGTTCTATGAGAACAGCAGAGGGAAGACTAGAGGAAACTAGTGGACTTAGACTAAGTTCATTAGTAGAAAGAGTTCCATTTTTATCATAGCACCCAATTTGAAGCACAGGGAATAGTTTCCCTTCACTTGTAGGTTCAACTATGAACAATGTTCCATATTGACCGGAAGAAACAAGTGACAGCCAAAAATCCATGTTGGAATAGTTAATAAATTGCAAGCTTATTGAGAAAGATAAACAAGTATACTATATGGATGACATAAAGGAAAGTGTAGTTATAACAAAAACATGAACAATTATCAGGGTTGGAATTCTCTGCAACTGTTACAAGGAAGAAATGTTAGTTTGGAAATTTGAGGAACATGCTGACAGTAACAACAAACAAATGTATACACATATTTACCTCACCGAAATAGCCATATCTCTCTAGGACTACCTGATTGCTACCTAGAATGAGGCTACTGAACAAAAACTCTAGTAACCATTTTACTCTTCTCTGAAAGAAACTTTCACAAACAAAAGTGATGTGGCTTGTATGATCTGTGGAGACAACAAAGTCTTGTTCAGCTGTAGGAATTGAAAGTCCATGTTCCACACATATTGTATGAATATGAAGGTAATTAAATTGACTGTCATTTTCTTTTCAAGAAAGGATCTACTTATATTTTTGTTGAAGTAGTCTCATGCTATTAATGTTTGATAGCATAAATATTAAGATTTATTGGATTTTTCAAACTGTAAAAGCTTCCCCGTGGTTAGTCATATGCCTACTGCTTTTGCAAATACATTGTGCTTGATAAATTAAGTATTGTAAATGAGAAATGGATCACATGCTTGCAGTGTGACATAACCTGTAAGATTTTGTTTCTTTTATCTGTTAAGATTTTACTCATCATCTTTTTTTCCTTTACTAGGTATTCGTTGAAAGCTTTGTAGGTTTGAGATAGATACGCCCTAATCACTAATTTCAATTACATAATCCATTGTTGTTGCTAACATAGCAGGTTTGTTATGATTTTGTAGTTGACTGGGATTGTTTAAATAGATTCTCAAAAAAACCTAAGGATATTAACTCTTCAAGATTCTATTACAGCCAAAGCTATAAAGAGGTATGTATTCTGTATGTTTTTAATTTATTTATCAAAACAAAATTGAAATCTCATGTTTGGAAGAGAAGAGACTTTATGTGAATTATTTGCCTGAATTCTAAACCTATTTTATTTTGAAAGATATATGAGGTTCTGTATAGATCCTTATCAGTCAGAGAAGATGTCCTTGAAATCTGCTATTCTTGGAGAATCATCCAACCGATGGATACGACTTATAAGTTGCATTTAGTGAGGATCCAACAATTAGACAATAACTCAAAGGTTACAGTATACATTAATGCATGAATCTTTTAACATAATAAATGAAATAGAGAGAGGCATCGATGTGGTACAGAGTGTAGTATATAGTTGTGGGTAAGCTCGTTGATGTTATTTATTCAAATTGCCATAGAACTTCAGCTTTTAAGATAATAAAGCCTTTAACCCGTCACTGCTACTTTCAGTATTTTTTGGTTCAACACTTGAACCTTTATACTCCTACCTATGATTTGTCTTCTTTCAAATACATGAATTAGACAACCATGATATTTTCTGTTATTTCATACATTGATCAAAGTTGAATTTCAGCTAATTTTACACCTTCATTCTCGAGATGATTGACATAATCATCTATGCAACTTCTAAAATGTACTATGTATCTTTCTTTGGTTGATGAGTTTGTAAACCCTCGTTGTAACTTAACAATACCATTATACCATCCCCTCCAAAGCAACTTCAATGAACAGGTTCTTTTAGTGTTGACAAAGACTAAGATGGTATTTTTTTGTGTTGTTCTTCATGGATTAATAGAACCCATGGGAGGAGATCATCACAAATTCCTTTAATTACAAAAAATGAGGCATTTAAGGGATGAGGATGTAGCAGAATATTAATGAAGGAAATCGAATCAAGAAGTGGTTAACAAAATACTATGATCTCTGGTGGTAGTACAATAATCTGGAGATTATACGCAGATAGTTAGGATTGAATCAATGGCATTTTGAAAACAATGTTGTTTACATGAAGACATGTTTTCAATGAAGACATATCAGTGCAAACCTTGGTCATTCTATCTCTTCTGAGTAATTCTGAGATATAGAAGCCTAAGTTTGGCTTCCAAGACCTAACAAGAGAGCTGAAGAAAGAAGTTGTCTCCTGTCTCTCTTTTATGTAACTTAAATTGTAAAATTTGTTATACAGATCATGACCAGGGCAATAAGACAAGCAGAGAATCAGAATACCAAGGAAAGATAAAAGGATAAGGCGGAGTGGCTTCTTTCAAACTTAAACTCACTTGCTGTAACACCAGGTGAATCTCTTTATCTCTAGATTATGATAGGAGGAAACTTATTTCTTTAACTCTCTAGTTAGCTCTTTGAAGCCAAACTTGCAATTCCATGTCTTAAGTATCTAGAAGAGAAGGAATGTGTATTTATATGTTGACACAGGTTTTGATAATGGCAAACAATTGAAGATTCAAGACCTAACATAATTGATTATGGAAAAATTAATTATGTATGAAAGTTAATGAATATCAAAGGATGTTGTGCAAAGCAATTAACATGAAACTTGAAGTGAATCATGAAGTTCAAGCAAAAACAGGTCAAAGATTCAAGAATTAAATGCATAAGGATTGATGAACATCAAGGACATATGTTAAAGGATTTAAAGAGGCTTAAAACAAGTGAAAAATAATTCATCAAGTGCCCAAGGATCAAAGGAATCAAGATATATGTAAACGGATCACAAAAAGGGTGAAAAAGTAAGCAAAACTTGAAGAATCAGGTGGATGAATCGATTCATCCATGCCTGAATCGATTCAAAGGAATACAAAAGGCCCAGGATGTGTTTTTGAAGGGTCTAAATCGATTCATATATGCGTAAATCGATTCATGCGCACCTAGGAGCTACATTTTTGTAATTTTAATGGCCTGAATCTATTCAAATGAGTCATGAATCCATTCATATGCTATTAAATGTCAAATTACACTAAATGAATCCATTCATGGTGAAAATGAATCCATTCATCTAGTTAAAATTATTACCCAAAGTTGAAAGTTGAAATCAGAGAAACTCCATTACACAAATCATGGAACCACTACAGAAAGCAAGCCTGAAATCATGGAACTATTGGGAGACAAAGTGAAGAATCAATTACATGAAACATAGAGCTTATTCTTCCATTGCATAAATCATGGATTAGTGGAGCAATTAATTTATGGAAAAGGCATTTGAAGGCTTGGCTACAAATGGAGAAGAAATGAACGTTCAAGGCACTCATTCAAGCAAGCAAGCTCCTTATTCTTTTTTCCTTGTCATAAGCTCTCTGTTCCTTATTTGCATAAGTTTCTCTTAAGAGATTACATAGTGAGAAAAATATTTTTGAGCATTGAATTTGTATACTTACTCTTTTGAGAGTTAACCTTGTAATCATAAACACCAAAACCATAGAAGCTTGGGTTGGGTTTTAACCTTGTAATTATGAGATTGAGAGATTGGGTGGGGTGCCCCTATACTTGTGAGAATTGGGTTGTTGAGTATGGGACACTAGGAAGTCGCGATTGCTCAAAGTTGTAATCTCTAATCTTATAGTGAAATCCTTCAAGTGGGTTGCTTGAAGACGAGACGTACACAAGGGTGGTGGAACTCGTTACATCAGTTTGTAAATCTCTCTATCCCTACACTCTTTTATATTTGCTCATATAAATTGCTTGCTTAATTATTTTAATTATTACTTAAGTGTTAGAATTCACTTGAATCGTATATACTTTTATATTACTTGCTTAATTATTTGTCATCTTCTTTAAGCATAATTATTAAAGAATCAATTTCAAAAGAATTCCAAGAAAAATTTTTAATACTCAATTCACCCCCCCCTCTTGAGTAATTGAGGCCACTTGGTTAACATAATGAGCAGGTTTTGGACTCTATACTTACACAAGAACTCCAAAAAGTCGTGATAGATCATGGAATGTTGTCTTTGTGGAGAACATTTGTTTTCCAAATGCCATTGATTGTATCCTAGTTGCTTGTCTATAATCTCTTGATTATTGTACTACCAAAAATCATGGTACTTTGTTAACTACTTAGTGGATCAATTTTTATCATTAACATCTTGAAACTTCCTTAGCCCCTAAAATCTTTATCTATCTCAATGAAAGGCATTTTTGCCAATCTGCTCCTTTTGATTTTATTAAGGCATGAAGAACAACACACACAAAAAACACCATCATATTCTTTGTCACACATGTAAAGGGGGGCATAATGGTATTTCTAAGTTAACAAAAAGTGTTTATAAACTCATGAACCCAAAAAGATAAGGATAAAGAAATAGACAAAGAAGGGTGCACAATACCTTAGAAAAGTTCTACACATGATTATGTCATTGCTCTTGAGGATAAATGTATGAAATTCACTCAAATTAAGCCTTGTTATGTTTGATCTAAATATTAAGTATTGGAAAATGGTTATGGTTGTCAAATTTATGTATTTAAATGCACACAAATCAAAGGTAGGAGTAACAAGATTCAAATGTTAAAAACTAAAAAAATGCTAAAAGTAGCAATGACAAGTTATATGCTTTATGATTTGAAAAACTAAAGTTCAATATTTTGAACAAATAATATCAATGTGTTTACCCAAAACTCTATGCTACACTTTGAACTATATTGATACTTCTGTCTTTGTCAGTTATTGTCATGAAATATTCATTCATTAATGTATAAGCAACTGCAATATTTGGGTTATTTTCTAATCATTAGGTCTTAGTTGAATGCAACTTATAGGTCATATCTACTGGGTGGATGAATCTCCAAGAGTAGCAGTTTTCAGGAATAACCTCTCTTCTAATAATGCTCTATATAGAACCAAATATATCTTTCACATAAAAATAAGGTCATAAGCCAGACAAACACACATAGGCTATTCTATTCCAAGCATGAGATTTCATTTTCATGTTTGAAAAATAAATCACAAATAAAGAATATGTACCTCTTTGCAGCTTTGGTTGTAATAGAATCACGAGATATGATTCACTTTGCAGGCTTTTTGTTGGAGTTTGTTGCTTCCAGTAAATAGGAAGTATTTTTTATTTTTGAACCTTTAAGTGAAGATAAACCATTCTTTTTGCTTGGACTTAGGCCTTTTGATAAAGATAGTGCTCTTGCTATTAATGAACTTAGTTCAACTCCACTAGTTTCCTGTGGTCTTCCCTCTATTGTATTCTTAGAAGTTATGGTAAGTAAACCTTTTACTGCAATTAAAGGTGAAGTGTTCTCCATATCGGGACTTGCGCTTACTAACAAAACCCATTCCAAGTTTATATCTTGTCAGACTCTACCTCCATTCTTGTTTTGCAATCCCTCTATTGTCTTCTTAGAAAGGAGATTCTTTTTACCTAGACTACATTTTCAACTAGATTCACAGATATTTTAGTTTTCGTTGCTCTTGAAGTACCTGATATTTAATTCCATACCATAACTGATTTTCTAATATGTGTGGAATAATCTTTGTCGTTGTTGTTTGAGTGACTTTCAGTATCAGGATGACTCAGAATGGAGTGTTGCCGAGTGGAATATGTCTCGGTTGGAGGTAAATCCGAGTGGAAGCTTCCCTATCAAAGCCATTCCGAGTGAAAAATGGCTGACCTTGAAGAAATATGTCTCGGTTGGAGGTGATCCGAGTGGAAGCTGTCCGACTGCAACCATTCCGAGTGAAAAAAAGGGACTGACTTTGAAGAAATACTGCCCAAAGCTATTGTCTGAGTGAAGGAATGCAGACTGAAACAGGTCTGATTTGGGGAACAACTGCTTCTTCTGGAAAAATTGCCTCCGAGTGGAAGACTCCCGAGTGAGTTGATTGCGAATGAAAGAAACTCTAAACTTCAAAGAACAATTTGTCAGGCAAAGCCTTTCCGAGTAGTTTGTTTCGGAGAAAATGTCTTATAAAGCAAGGAAAAATCCGACCGGGAATGAGTCTTTTCCGGGCAGACTCTCTCTCAAGTTTCACACTAAGCCTGAGTGAGATTCCAAGGAAAGCACATCCGAGTGAGTTGGGACAGAGAGCTGTATTTCCGAGCAAAGCAAGGCTCGAACCTGGGAAGAGATTCTATCAGCCAGATTCTCTCAAGCTCCAATGCTCTGAGTGAAAGGTAAGGCCGATTCCCAAGTGAAAACAACCAATGGAATGATTGACGACTGAAGGCAATTCCGAGTGAGAAGCCAGTCGGACTTCCAAATGAATGTGTCCGAGTGGAGTGAAGAAAGAGTCGACTGAATTACTCCCAAGCAAATCCGAACAAGTTTTTCCGAGTGAATAAATTCCAGAGACATAGCCGAGTGAAACATTTTAGGAGGTGCCGATTGAACCATTCGAATGAAAACTTCCCGATCCTGAGTGGGTCACATGAGAAAGAAGGAGGGCATGAACCTGTGCCGAGTAAGCCACTTTTCAGTCGGTTCTGAGTCCCTCTTCAGTCAGTTCTGAGCCACTTTTTAATCAGTACCGAATGAATGCTTCAATTAGTTCTGAGTGAATCACTTCTCAATCGGTTCCGAGTCACTCTTCAGTCGGTTCCGATTGAATGTTTCAATCAGAGTCACTTTTCAGTCACTCTTCACTCGTCCCTTCATCCAGATGCAACACCGACTCCATCCAATTCCACATCGCCCAGCCCATAACGTTCAGCTCCTCAAATCCATACAACACCGACCAGTTCCTTCCAGCAACCCAACACCGTCCATCCCCTCAAACCATAACACTGGCTCCATCCAACCAATACCGACCAGCTCCTCACAGCAACAACCGTCCAGTTCCTCTCCACAACGTCCGGCAACTCAACACCGTCCAGCAAAGCAACACCGAGCAAAGCTTTCACTCGGTCTTTTGTGTACGAACAACACTTTTTCCACTCGGATTATTTCCCACTGTGGGTGTATACCGACTGAGGCACTAAATCCGAGTCAGAAGGAGAAAGCCGACCTTCCATATTCCCACCGAATACCCATGCTGACTTGGATTTCCACTATCCAAGTGGATCCTTGACTTATGAAGGGGTGGCTGACAATAAAACAAAAGGGAAAATAATAAAAAATTCTCCACTAGCCACCGATCCCTATAATTGCTAAGGTCCAGGCTGTTTCTCCATCACATGCACCGAAAGTTTCTAACTTGCAACGCGTTTTCTTAGCTGGCTTCCTCTCTTCCTTCGCCTATAAAAGGAGAAGCAATCCAAGCAGAAAAAAAGGATGGACAACATCAATTCTGATTGAGTTCTCTTTCTTTTCATACTTTAATTTCTTTCTTTTCTTTCCTTTCTCTCTTTCGTTTCTGTTTCCGTTCCTCTTTTCTTTCTTTTCTTTATTTCTTTTTTCGTTCCCTTCTCCCTTTCTTTCTTTCATTTTCTTTCTTTTTATTTTTCCATCCCATTTCTCTTTTATTTTCTTTTTCTTTCTTTTATTTTAAGAGTTGTGAATTGTAAAAGTGAGTATTCAAATTTGTAATTGGTGGAGGAATATTGCAACAAGGAACTACAATGGTAAATTATTCTGAGCTTTTGGAGAAACCCGTAAGTCTTTATTTTTACCATGTCTTGTATATTTTATTTTTCCATCATATATATGAATTTGAATTATTTCATGAGTAGCTAAATTAATTATCTTGGGATAAAGGGGGTGTGATAATATTTTATGATAATATTATTTTAACTTTAAAATTAAATAAATTTCTGTTTTCCATTTAGTTTAAGAAATGCTCAATGCTCTTAGTAATTCCTAACAAGAACCTAAGTGATAAAACTGTATACTTGCGGGTATATTAGTAAGTTTAAGTAATTAATAGAATCGAGAGATTTATTGTTACTAGAAAGTTTTTAAACTAAGCCTAAGGTTTTGAAATACTTTTTGTGACTTCGGTAAAACCGTGAAAGTAATCAAGATTTTTTGGGGAATAAAAAAGGGATTTTCATAAAACGATAATGGGCCTTTTCTAAGGATTAAGCAGCGCTTTCCATAGGTTAGGTACATTAATAGGATTCCGAGAGGAACATATTAATTAGCTTAAGGAAAATCCACCTTGGAAAACTTAATTTGATTCTTATTTATGAAAAGTTAAAATTCATTAATATAAAATAGAGTCTTGATCCCCCGAAATCCCAAGATACTCTCAACTCTGATTTTTTAAGTGTCAAGTAAATTTTGTTTCTTAATTTATTTTTTTTAAATCTGTATTTTATTTTACAAAAACATTAAAAATCAATTGTGTGGATAATTAAATTTCAATATGCTGGTACTTTGAACACAGTCCCTGTGGAGAACGATAATCTTTTATATTACGCGACATAACCCGTGTGCTTGTGGGCCCTGTCATTGGCTATCTTGAACACATCTTGTCAAGCTAAAAATATGTAGCAGCCTCTAACTTAAAGCTCACATAATAAGCATATTGTTAAAATAATAAAATTTCATAAAAGAATAAAAACCCAAAACAGTAATAGAACTTTATATGCATAGCTCTTTTAATATCCAACATATAATTATCTATATTAAAATAGGTGGGGAAATAGGAATCACACAAAGAAAACAACAAATTACAAACCTAAATCAAAGTGAAGTCCTTTAGAACCCACTTTTGCTACCCTTTACCTGCATAAGTACCATGTTTATAAATTAAAATAAAAAAGTAGAAGTAAAAAGAGGTTCTAGAGACTTACAACCATCGTAAAGGCACGATAATAGCAACAACAAGAGGATCCCTTGACAGAAAGAAGCAAGCCTTGTCACCATTAAAGCACCAAGTCCTAATGCACCTTTATGACATAGGAAAGGAAATAATGGAAACAAAATATGAAATTATAAATTTTTACACCACAATGCTATATTAAAGACTAAGGTAAATCCATATTAAAATGCATGAAACAAAGAAACTAAAAGGTAACAACAAAAGAAGCTCTTACCAGACCTGGTGTCATTTTTCACTATATATAACTTGGCATACAAGAAGTATCACAAATCATTTCACTAAACAAATTTGTTTTTTTCTAACCTTGAACTAAAGATACTTACAAAAGTGAAAAAAACAAAATAAATTCCTTTTACATTATAACTGAAGTTACAACATTAGAACTGATGATGAAGTAGAAAATTAGGCACTGCCAAAATAATAAATTCCTTTAAGTGTAAAGTTTCACAACCAGATTACAAAATGACATAGCCTAGTTATTTTTTATGTTCTATAAGTGCAAAGTTAATCTCAGTATCAAGACTAGCATTTCTAGTACAAGGTTCGTAGAAATCATCTCAACTTAGTGCATGTATCATCATTCACTTCAATAAACAAATACAACTTGAATTTTTTACGAGAAACATGGCATGTATAAATAATATCGCACAAATAATATAGTATACTATATGCTATAGGCTTTTCTTGACACTAGCAAATTTTTCGTATTTTAGACTCTCATCTTGGTCTTGTATCAAGCACATATAAAGCATGGTGGCATGCATATAACAAGAGCAATTTGATAAGAAACACAAGACATACAAATATTATAAAAAAACATAAGCATAAAGGTTCAAAGACATGGCACAATAGGCAAGAACATATCATTTACACACTTCATCAAACACCTTTAGTGCATAATGTATTGTTACAAGAAAATAGAACCTTGAACCTTATTATTTTGAATTCAACCTACACCTATAAAACATCACTCATATACAATAAAGCTTACACACTAGGAAGAATCAAGTGTCTTTCTCAATTTGAATGAAATAAAGAAGATGAGTTAATACTGTTGTTTTGATTTGATAAGAAACCCCAAACTTTCTTTAACTAAACTAACAAAATGGGTATCAAAATAAAGTAAATCATCCCAATCCCTAATTTAGTTTTCAACAAACAAAAATGGAAAAAGAAATTGCCTCGACTAGATCATCATGAGAGAGAAGAAAATCTAGGGTTAAAACCATAGATTATGAATCTTAAACTATGAAAATGTAGGAAGAGGGAAAAGGTTTAATATATTAGGATTTGTTCATTTGACATTATTTTCTTCATCAAAGATAATTACTCCTTAAGAAATTGAGGAGCTATAAATACCTTCAATGAATGGCATTGGCTAAGGAGACAAAGGCAAAGGCGTAGTTGCGGAGCAAATCCATGACATTGTTAATGGCATCGATGATGATGACAAAGGCACAGAGGTGAAGCAAATCTATGGCTATGCAAAAACTAGAACCTAGCCCTTTACCATCTAGCATATGCGTGGGGGATGAAGAGTAGGAAAGAAATGGTTCCTTACCTTTGCTTAGGAATTAAAATGAAAGATGATAATGATTCAGTTTAGACAGAGAAGAGGAGAAAGGATCTAGACCTTCCCCGCCTCGAATGAAAGAATAACTAAAGATGAGAGGGAGAAAATAATGGCACGATTTGGAGGAGGCAATGGTAGTGAAGATGATGTTGAAAAAATAAGAAATGAAGATAAAAATGAAGAAAGGGTTTCGATGGTGGCGATGAGGTAAGAAGCAAAAGGAAATGTTTATTTCCTTTATATGGTAGGGTGAAGAATTTAACTTAACTCGTTGAGGGGTGGTTAGTTAACTCTTGAACATACCCTAGTAACCTTAATTATAAACTTAACCAAATATAAAATCTCATTTATTTCACCCCTTGGTTCATAATTTATTAATTTCTCTTCATAATTAATTTATTATGGAACAATCACTAATTTAAAATTTATGATGTTACAAATATATTATATTTAATGTTTGTAGTTATTGTAATTTAGTTTTTAACAATCAATATTCAAGAAATATATGTAAAACTAATTACATTAATTAATTATTTTAATATTTTATAATCATTAATAATTTTGACTTTTCATACGATAAAATTAAAAATTTAAATATACGTTATACAATATTCTTGGTTATTGTAATTAAAAATTAAGTTTTTAAAAATCAATAAATCATATATATAATTAAAACAACCATGAAATGCATTAAATATAGACATATAGTCAAACTAACCATTCAATACATTAAATATTATAATTATTAATTTTAATTGTACTATATTTAATATTTAAAATTTAAAATTAATTAAAAATAAAATATAATTGAAATTGAAATATATATTATGTTTAATGTCCTTAGATACTGTAATTACAAATTACAGTTTTTAACAATCAATAATTAGTAAATATTTATATATATATAATTATATTAATTAATTTCTTTGATATCTTATAATCATTAAAAATTTAAAATCTCATAAAATAAAATTCCAAATCAAAATATATAATATACTCAACATCTTTGGTTATAGTAATTAACAATTAAACTTTTTAAAATTCAATAAATGATATATATAATAGAATGAACCACACAATATATTCATATAGTCAAAGTAACCATGTTAAATATTATAATTATTACTTTTAATTGTACTATATTCAATACTTTAAACTTTGAAATTAATTAAAAAATAAAAATATAATTAAAATTGAAATATATATATATTATGTTTAATTTTCTCAGTAACTGTAATTACAAATTTTAACCATCAATAAATATATACTATAATCATTAAAAATTCAAAACCCCAAAAAATAAAATTCAAAGTTTAAATATATACTATACTTAGTATCCTTAGTTAATAGGAACAACCACGCAATGAATTAAATAGAGTCATATAGTCAAAGTAACCATACAATGCATTAAATATTATAATTATTAATTTTAATTGTACTATATTTAATATTTGAAAATTTGAAATTCATTAAAAAATAAAAATGTAATTGAAATTAAAATATATATTTTGTTTAATGTCCTTGGTTATTATAATTACAAATTGTAGTTTTTAACCGTCAATAATCATTAAATATATATAAAAAGATATATATTAATTAATTTCCTTAATATCTTATAATCATTAAAAGTTCAAAATCTCATAAAATAAAATTCAAAATTTAAATATATACTATACTCAGTATCGTTGGTTATAGTAATTAACAATTAAACTTTTTAAAAATCAATAAAGCTATAATAGAAATGCTTGAAATAATTTCACTTCTTATTATGTCATCTTCACATGGAAGTCCTATATAATTTGTCTTCTATTTCTATCAAATATTTTGTCACAAATAGCTGACATGGTAAGACCAATAAATACAATGATCCAATCTGGCAATAAATCACAAGCTAACTAGAACCAACGAGAGAAAGTTGCAGCTATAATAGCAAAATCAGAATTATGCATATTCAAGATATAATGAAAATGACTTAAACAAAAATGATAAAGATTATTTCACACCCATTAGAAAACCAGCCGTAGTAAGAAATTAAATATTAGGTACTTTCAAGAGCAAAAAAAACTAAAATGCGTGTGAATTCGAAATGTAGACCAGGTAAAAAGAATCTCCTTTCTAAGAAGACAATAGAGAGACCACAAAACAAGAATGAAGATGGAGTTGGACAAGATATAAGTTTGGAGTGGGGTTCATTAGTAAGCCCAAGTCCAATCTTGAAAAACATTTCACCTTTAATTGTAGTACAAGGTTTACTTACTACAATTTCTAAGAATAAAATAGAGAGAAAACTAGAGGAAAGTAGTGGACTTGGACTAAGTTCATTAATAGCAAGAGCTTTATTTTTATCAAAAGGCCCAAGTCCAAGCATAGATAACAGTTTAGCTTCACTTAAAGGTTCAACCATGCAAAATGTTTCCTATTTACTGAAAGCAAGAAGCTTCAACAAAAAACATGTAAAGTGAATCAAATCTTAGGATCTTATTATAGCTAAAGCTACAAGAAGGTACCTATTTTTTTCTATGATTTGTTTGTGAAACAAGAAAATGAAATCTCATGTTTGGAAAAGAATAGCTAGTGTGCATGTGTGTTAGTCTAAATTGTGACCTTATTTTTTTGTAAAAGATATATGAGGTTCTATATAGAGCATTATCAGTTATAAAGGTTATCCCTAAAAACCGCTACTCTTGGAGAATCATCGGCCCAATAGATATGACCTATAAGTTGCACTCAACTAGCACAAAATGATTGGAAATAACCCAAAGGTTATAGTTGTGACACCCTCGATTAACTAGGACAATTTCCCACACTAAAATGTCCTACTTAATTAAGGAGTCACTAAAAATAGGAGTTTTCTTTTGTGATCATCAGTACACGATTTTAAAATAAATATATTACATAGATCGATTCTTTCAACATGAGAGTATTTAAAAGAGTACGGAGCTCATAGGCTCCCAACAACTTCTACAAAATAAAAGCATAACTGAAATGTCGAGTCTATAACGATCTCAATGCAAACAGAAAATATACAAACAAACGACGCTTCCAAACTAGCGTCCTCTACTGTAGATACTCCAAATCTTGCCCACGCTCGCCTTGTCCTTCAACTGATGATCATCGAAAAAGAGAAACAACATACACAACAACAAAAGGGGTGAGTACAAAGCTCTCAACCCATATCATATACATACAAGGGTGGCCTAATATTTTAAATTACAGAAAAAGATTTCATACAGCATACCTTAGAGTAGAAACACAAAAGTTCAAATACACAATTGTCAATAACAAGCAGGGGGTTAGTCATACAATGATGGTATGCTATGCATGTGTTAGATTCAATTACTGTAAGTTATAATTCGTTACCGATATGCAATGGGGCCCAACTTCCATTTCTCAATCTTATATATCAATAATCATGTGCACAACCCGCCACCCTTATCACCCCTGCCCAACTAGAGTGACCGAAGCTCTCCTCGTTCTAGTTTTCACAAATGGGTAGGGACTCACAGTCCTGATTGTCAAATGGCCAACCACATATCACACATCACCACAGAACGGGCACTCCACGGTCATAGAAAATCCTGCCTCTTGTCGAAGTATACCAGAGTTTACTATGGGTTGTCCGGCGATGGGCGCGAATCCGATGCCACTTGGAATTCCTGCCTCTGGTGATACTCCCTAGACTACCCTCGGGTATCGAGGCGCAGCAAATTCTTCAGTGTACCCATCACTGTATGCTCTAGGGGATTCTTCCAACATCCCTCCTTAACTCCAAATGCAAAATGCCATGTACTTGTTTCAATTACTTAGGGTATCCAGAGTCTAGACGGAACCTAACTCTCATATAGCGTATTTGTCCTTAAAAACTCGTAATTGTCTAACCATAAATATTTTCATATTGTAAGGGCTAAATCTCAAGATTCAATATTACTAAAATTTATTTTAGGAGAATTTCCAAATTATTTACCAGTAATTCCTTTAAGAAAAATTCTCTACTATAAAATATATAATTTATTTGTATAATAGATATCTAAGTAAAAGAGGTAACATAAGATTTCAACTATGTTTCTTATAATTTAATAAAATTCAACTTTACCTTAAGTATAAGGTATAAAAGTTAACTCGATTTTTCGATTACTAAAGTCGTTTCGTCGTATTTACTTATAATAAACCAAAGAACTTGATTCTATTTTTCTAAAATTTTTCATAAAATAGTGGACGAAATATGTATAAGATATCTCCCTTAATTCTGTATTGTAAATAAAATAGTCCTCTTTTCTAAAATAAATATACAAAGTGGTAAATTTTCGTTTCGTTGTCGAAACATCATTTTCGTCGTATTTTGTCTATAAAATTCTGATTCGAGTGATTCCAAAGGCAAAAGTGTTTAACTTTGAAAATATTAACTAAATAAAGTAATATTAAAAATAAAATCTGTCCAGAAAGTAACCCCTACATGAAAATTCACCATATGCCAAAGCTCGTCGTTTCAATGTTCATAAAAATACGTTTTAAGGACAAACCGCGTGCCAAAAATCTTCAAACCAATTTTTCTTCTTTGGGTAATTTTCTTATGTTCAAAATTCACTTCTCATACCACCAAATATTCTCTCAAAACAGTTTTTCCAATTTCATCCATTTTCTCATAAAAACGCATTTTACACCATTTTCGACGTTTTGTTCGCGCCTAACTCGGGTCCCTTTTTTTTCTTATCATTTACCACTTTTTGCAACATTTTCATGATCAAAAATACTTTTCAACCATATAGATACAGCAGCAACAATAATTTCAATTAATCATCAAGAATTGTTCTTAAAATCATGTAATTCGCTTTTCTTAATGCCATAAACTTATCACTTAATTATCACAACTCAAGCTCCTTGTTTTTTTTATTTTTAGTAAAAATTCCAGAATTTAAAATCTCATGTTAAAATTTATTTTTATTACCTAAATTTTCAAAATCAAGACTTGTTATAAATTTTTAACCACAAATCAATTTTTTTCCAAGTCACATGTTAAGATTTTAAAATTTATCAAGTTACTTACTAACAATAAAAATTTTTCCAGCAGCAACATTAATTTACTTTTCATTATAAACTTATTTTTAAATATTTTATATTTTCTAGAATTGTTACTAACACAACAAACCACAATCAAACCAATCAACACATACTTAATAATTTATCACATGCAATATAAAGTTACAACCAAAAATCTATAACACATAAAATCCAAGTTAGTAATCATCACCAAAAATTTCAAACTTTCGAGGATTAATTAAAACTTATGGTGTTGCCATAATGTCTCTTTAAAGATCCACAATTTTCACAAAATTTTTCAAGATCTAAACCTTATAAGCTAAATCTTTAAGGAGACACCAAAGTATAAGTATTAAGGGACACTTATACTTCACCATGCATGTACAAATTTATAGATTTAAATTAAGCAAGGTACTCCCCCCTTACCAACAAGATTTTTGTGCTTCAAAAGAAAAGCCAAGGACTTCAAAGTTTGCTTCTAGGCCACCATGGTTTGCTTCAGCAAGAGAAGAGAAAAGAATGGATGTATGGATGGTGAAGGTGGACGTGATTTTGGTGGCTAAAAGAGAAGGAAGATGTTGCTGTTTTTGATGGAGGAGAAGAAGAAGCTTTGTTTTTAGAAGGTGGTGTCTTGAATTTTTAATGTGGTGTTTGTGATTTAAGATGGATGATGGTGGATGTGGGATGATGTTTAGATGAAGAAGATATGAGATAAGAGAAGAGATGAGTTGCTGAAAAATTTTACTAAGTTAGAAGGAAGAAGAAAATCTAGGCAAAGCAAAGCAAAGGAATTAAAAAGATGGAATTTTGCATCTAGTTTCCTTACCCCCCTTGGAGTCACAAGGTTTTGGCAAGTTGGTGGGCATGTGTCACTTGAGATCCATGCAAGATAAAGGTGTCAAAAGCAGCTGAAATGATGTAGAGGAGAGTCATGCATGGCTGGGACAAGTGTCCAAGTGGTGGAGCCATGTTATTGGTTGTTTATGCATGACAACCTAGGTGTCACATGCAGGGCAGTACATTTCTCGTCGGTTTAGGATATTTTATAGGCTGAATTTTGATAAGTGCTTTTTAATACAATAAAATAGATCTAGTTTGCTTAGGATTTTTAATCATAATGCACTGTATTTCCTTTATTTATTGTGATTTTTGCTTTCTTTCCACTCTATTCTACTTGGGTATGTTATTTTGCAGGAATTAAGGTAATAAAGAGTCAAAAACAAGAGAAAAAAGACCATAAAATGATAAAGAAACAAGAAGAACAAGCCCAAAGTGGAAAGAACTCTCTTTTTATGCTGAATTCCGACTCAGAATGCTGAATTCCGACCCAAAATATTGAAATCCGACTCAGATATGACCAAATCCGAGTGGAAGGACTCAGAATGGAGTAATTCCGAGTGGAATACTGCACTGTTGAAGGTAAATCCGAGTGGAACGACTCAAAATGACCAAAACCGAGTGGAATGACTCAGCATGGAGCGAATCCGAGTGAATACTGCACTGTTGGAGCCAAATCTGAGTGGAAAGTTCCCTGTGAAAGCCATTCCGAGTGATAAATGGCTGAGGTTCAATGCTGAAATGGAATGAGTCTCGGTTGGAGGAGATTCCGAGTGGAAACTTCCCCGACTACGTCCATTCTGAGTGAAAAAAAGGGACTGACGTTGAATAGATGCTGTCCAAAGCTATTCTCTGAGTAAAAGGCTTGTTGATTGAAGTGAATCCGAGTGGGAGCTTTCTGATTTGTAACTAATCCGAGCAAAAAGCTATTCCGAGTGAATGGATTCCGAGCAGAAAGAAGCCACTGAATGAATAAGTGTTGAATAAGGAGGAATCCGAGTGGTTCCATTCGGAGAAGAAGGCATTCTCAAGCGGAACAAGACATTTCCGAGTAGAAGTCTTATCAAGCAAAGAAAGATCCGACTGGGAATGAATCACACTCGGAGTGAGTTGGGCTATATTTCCGAGCAAAGTTTTAACCGAGTGGTTCAAATTCAGAGACAGACGAGTGAAAATGGTTGGGAACCGATTGAATAAATTCTGATCCCGAGTGAGTCTTCAATCAGTTCCGAATGAACTCCATGAACCTGAGCCGAGTGAATGGTTTCAGTCGGTTCTGAGTCCTTCTACAGTCAATTCTGACTGAATGGCTCAATCAGAAGTTCTTCTTCAGTCACTCTTCACTCGTCCTTTCATCCAGCTTCATCACCGATCGGTTCTCCTCCAAATACCGACCCCCAACAACACTGACTGGCTTTCACTCGGATTTGTGTCCAAAGTCATCTTTTCACTCGGTCTTTTGCACAAAAGGCCTCTTTTCCACTCAGATTCTAGAGAAAAGGTGAAAACCGACCCAATTCTTCACAATGCAACACCGGATCACTACCTCCATCAACACCGACTCCTTCCATCTCTTCACGGGCCCAACACCGGATCAATAGAACACCGGCCACAATCAACAACACTCCTCTCCACACCGTCCAGCAACTCCATTGTCCTTCAAGCCACAACACCGTCCCCTCTCCTTTCAAAACCGACCTACACTCCACAACTCCAAACATCAAAACACCCAACCGTCCTCACTTCTCAACACCGTCTCATTCCCTCTTCTATCCACTGTCCCTTTCCGTTCCAACTCTTCACACTCACACCGGCTCCAACACTTTCCTCTCCACACCGTCTAGATCTCCATCCAACAGCAACTCCTCTCCACGCTGTCCAGTTTGCACCCACACCGTCCAGCACTCAGCAAACCACCCTCCAGCAAGCTTTCACTCGGATTTGTGGGAAAATAACATTTTTCCACTCGGAATTTCATCATTCTGCACCAATCATCACTAAAATCCAAGCACCGAATTATTGGAAATATTAAAATATGCAAATTGGAAACAAGTTGGCACAGCTGGAACTCACATGCACCGAAAGTTTCTTCCATTTGCAATTTGAACGCGTTTTCATAGCTGGAATCCTCCATCCATTTGCCTATAAAAGCAGCAGCAACCCATCAGCAAAATCAATCATCTCTTCCCATCAATTACCACCAGCTTCATTCTATTTTCTTCGTTACTTTCTCTCTTTTTCTCTTTAGTTTTTTTCTTTTCCATTTTTCTTTCTCTGTTCGTTTTTCTTCTCTTTCTTTTTATTTTCTTTTCTTTCTTTTATTTTGTAAGAGTGTGAGGGCTGTAAAAGTGAGAATTTAAATTTGTAACTGGTGGAGAAATTATTGCAACAAGGAATTATAGTGGTAAATTATTCTGAGCTTTTGGAGAAACCCGTAAGTCCTTATTTTTACCATGTCTTGTATGTTTTATTTTTTCATTATATATATGAATTTGAATTATTTCATGAGTAGCTAAATTAATTATCTTGGGATAAATGGGGTATGATAATATTTTATTGTTAATATTATTTTGACTTGGAATTAAATAAATTTCTATTTTCCATTTAGTTCAATTATGCTCAATGCTTTTAGTAATTCCTAACAAGAACCTAAATGATAAAACTGTATACTTACGGGTATATTAGTAAGTTTAGGTAATAAATAGAATCGAGAGATTTATTTTTACCGGAAAGCTTTGAACTAAACCTAAGATTTTTGAGATACTTTTTGTGACCTCGGTAAAACCGTGAAAGTAATCAAAATTCTTTTGAGGAAATAAAAGGGATTTTCATAAAACGATAATGGGCCTTTCTGAGGATTAAGCAGCGCTTTCCATAGGTTAGGTACATTAATAGGATTCCGAGAGGAACATATTAATTAGCTTTTGGAAAATTCGCCTTGGAAAACTTAATTCGATTCTTATTTATGAAAAGTTAAAATTCATTAACATAAAATATAGTCTTAATCCCCCGAAATCCCAAGATATTCTCAACTCTGATTTTTAAGTGTCAAGTAAATTTTATTTTTATATTTATTCGTATTCTGTGCAACTTTAATTTGTGCTTTATTTTATAAAAATCTTAAAAATCAATTGTGTGCATAATTAAATTTCAATATGCTGGTACTTTGAACACAGTCCCTGTGGAGAACGATAATCTTTTATATTACGCGACATAACCTGTGCGCTTGCGGGCCCTGTCAAGTTTTTGGCGCCGTTGCCGGGGACTGTTGTCCCTCAAATATCGGCAATATTGAAATTCGATTAGATTATACTTGTTAATATTTTTATTGTTATTTTTATTTTTATTTTTATTTTCTTTGTGATTTTGTATTTTGTTCTATATTCTGTGTATCTATTGTTGTTTTATTTTTTGTAATTGTTTGTTTTATTTGTCATTTATTTTCTATTTATGCGATGAAGCCGTAGTGTCGATCTAAACTTAGGATTTGACCCTGAGATAGAACGTACCCTTAGAGCTTTGAGAAAACAACAAAAACAACAAAAATAACAAAAAGAAAAACAAATGGCAGACCAACACAGACCCTTAAGAGATTTTACCGCTCCAAGCATTAATGGAAGAGGATCCAGCATCCTCTGACCCACAGTGGAGGCTAACAATTTTGAATTGAAGCCTTCACTACTCTCAATGGTTCAACAGAACCAATTCGGAGGATTACCCTCCGAAGATCCAAACCTTCACCTTCAAATCTTTCTTGAATACTGTGACACCCTGAAGATGAACGGAGCCACCAATGATGCCATTCGCTTAAGACTTTTCCCTTTCTCCTTAAGAGATAAAGCGAGAACGTGGTTATACTCTCTTCCTGAAGGATCCATCACGACTTGGGAACAATTGTCCAGTGCTTTTATCAATAAATGGTACCCAAGGAACAAGACTGATGTGCTGAGAAAACAAATCATCAATTTTTCACAAAAAGATGATGAATCCTTGTATGAAGCCTGGGAAAGATACAGGGAGATGCTGAGAGAATGTCCTTACCATGGGATAGAAAGGTGGTTGACAATCCATATTTTCTATAATGGACTAACTTCCACACAAAAGATCTCTTTAGATGCTGCAGCTGGAGGAGCCTTGATGAGTAAAAATGTTGATGAAGCTGAGAACCTGATTGAGGAAATAGCTCAAAACACTCACCAGTGGAACTCTGAGAGAGGAGTACCTTCTAAAACACCAGGTAAGTATTCTGTCGATGCTCTTTCCCTACTTTCTACCAAAGTTGAAGCATTAACATTAAAACTTGATAAAATAGGGTCAACAGGTGCTACTAATAATGTTTGTGAAGTTTGTGGTGTTTCAGGACATGGAGCTACAAACTGCCATTTAGCAATGACCCCTAATCAGGAACAAGAAATGCATCAGGTGGATGCTATTGGAAACTATGGTGGAAACTATCAAGGTAACTACAGACCTCCACAAGGTCCACCTGGCTTCTAAAATAGGTCACCTCAATTCCAAAGTAACTACAAACCTCAACAAGGAACCTATATTCCACAAAAATTAAAGCTAGAATCCTTGATGGAGACATTTGTAGCTACTCAACTTAAACAAAATGATGAATTCTCTGATGCAATAAAAAACTTGGCTTCAAAAGTGGACTCTCTTGCCACTCACAACAAAATACTGGAAAATCAAATTGCCCAACAAGCCTCCTATTCTCAAAGAGCACCGGGAACATTTCCTGGGAAACCAGAGGCTGGACCATCTAACCAAACCATGGCTGTCGCTCTTAGGAGTGGTACTCAATACGATGGGCCAGTTGACAAGACTGCAAAGGAGGAAAAGAAAGTAGATGAATCTTCATCTCATCCAGTAATTGAAGAAGAGAAACCACAAGAAAAGAAGGAGGAGGTTAAGCCATATCAACCTCCCATTCCATTTCCTCAGCGCTTAGCCAAAGCAAAGTTGGACAAACAATTTGGTAAGTTCCTTGATGTTTTAAAGAAATTATATATTAATATTCCTTTTACAGATGCTTTGCAGCAAATGCCCACATATGCAAAGTTCCTGAAGGACATTCTGTCCAACAAAAGAAGACTGGAGGAAGATGGTACAGTTGCACTTACTGAAGAGTGCAGTGCTCTAATTCAAAAGAAACTTCCACCCAAGCTCCAAGATCCAGGTAGTTTCTCTATTCCTTGCATGATCGGTGACATGAATATAGATAAAGCATTGTGTGATTTAGGAGCGAGTGTGAGTTTAATGCCATTATCTGTTGCTGAAAAGCTAGGATTGGGTGAACTAAAACCTACTAGGATGTCTTTACAATTGGCTGATAGATCTGTAAAATATCCTATATGAATTTTAGAGGATGTTCCTATTAAGATAGGAAAATTTTTTATACCTGCTGACTTTGTTGTGCTTGAAATGGACGAAGATTCTTTGATTCCTATTATTTTAGGCAGACCATTTTTAGCAACTGCAGGTGCTATGATCGATGTCAAGAATGGTAAGTTGTCTCTAACTATTGGAGACCAAAAGGTTGATTTCAACTTGAAAAATGTTTTAGAAAAACCATATAATGATGTTTGCTGTACTGTGGATTTTGTCGAACAAGTGGTAAAGGAAGTAACCCTTCCTAATGACCCACTTGAAACTGTTTTCATGATTGAGCCGACAGAAACACCTGATTGCTCTGAGGCCCCACATGATACTGAGGTCATATGTGACAAAGTGGTAAGCCCCAATATGGAATTAAAACCTTTACCAGCTTCATTAAGGTATGAATTTCTTGGTCCTAATTCCACATATCCTGTGATTATCAATGCTGAATTAAATCCATGTGAAACTGAAAAACTTTTGAAACAACTTAGGTTGTATAAAAAGGTAATAGGTTATACAATGGATGATATCAAAGGGATTAGCCCTTCTCTTTGTATGCACAGGATTACTGTAGAAAATGAAAGTAGGCCCACAGTAGAACCACTTAGGAGATTAAATCCTAAAATGCAAGAAGTGGTTAAAAAGGAAATTTTGAAATTGCTTGATGCTGGAGTGATATATCCTGTTGATAGTAGTAAATGGGTAAGTCCTGTCCATGTGGTGCCTAAAAAGGGGGGAATAACTGTGATTAAAAATGATAAACATAACTTGATTCCTACTATGATTGTCTCTGGTTGGCGCATGTGCATTGATTATAGGAAGTTAAATAGCGCCACGAAAAAAGATTATTTTCCCCTCCTGATGATGTATTTTTTTGATATGAAGTTATTTTGATTATATTGGAATGGAGAGTTCAATAAAAGAGAATCAAGTTTGTATAATATGAACTCAATGCAGTGGATGTGCCAAGTTTAAACACAGAGGTTGTAATATAGTATAGTTATCGTTCCACTGAGGAGGTGTTAGAATGAAGATCTTAGTTTTGAATTGATTTGGCAGAATGTTTTGGTTTTTGTTTTGTTTTGAATGATGTTGAATGAGAAAGTGAATAAATAACAGAGAGTGAAATTCTGCAAAAGATGACAGTAAATGGTGTTGGAAAAATCAGTTTTGTAAAATAGGGATTGGCTTCATCACATCTTCACCTTCTGTAAGCTACATAAGTTTTTATATAAGTAAATCAAAAAGATAATTTCTACGTCACAATCAAAGTCATTTGTATCGATCCCTCGACTACAAAATTCATAAGAATGATTTCAAACCGCTGATCCCTCAGTCACTTTGAAATCATGCTAGCATTATCGATCGATTATTTTGACGTTTATTGCGTTAGACGCCATCCCTGGCTACCTACTCACAACAAGTATTTCTTTCGGATCTGCTTTCAAAAGTCACTTCCCAGCATACTTGAGAAAACTTAAAACAAGAAAATAGTGATCAAGTACTTTCAGGCATTAAACGCAGAAGGAAATACAGAAACTTATCAAATCTCATTACTAAATAAAAACTTACAACAACATTACTTCAGTGTTGAATGGATTACAACCAATCCCATAAGGGAGTTTAGTTACTCATGCCTTGCATTTTCACCATCAAAATATAAATACAAAAGATAATGGAAAAGGTTGGATTTTGAGGGAAAATACAGGGGATGAATCTGATGATGGATCTCTATTTGCAGCTTGATTTATAGGAGTTATGGTTCAGCTTCCCTTGCCCACTTGCGTAGAACCCATGCAGCATCTTTCAGAGACTTGTAGAAACACAAGAAAGTGGGTGAGTTGGCATCGCACCATTGGTGAATATTAAATTGAAAAATCCCATACTGCATGAGTCACGCTTAAGCTTAGTAGTCACGCTCAAGCGTGAAGGTCCTGGTACTCATTATTTGCCTTCACGCTTACTCCACCTCAGCTACGCTCAAGCGTGGCTTCCTTGCCTTCTCACGCTTGCTCCTCGCTTACCCTCGCTTAGGCGCGCTCGGGCTCACGCTTGAGCGCCTCCCTATCTCTCTCAAGCGTTAGGAGGTTCTTGATCCTTCGCTTCAAGCTGAATTAACCACGCTTAAGCTTGGCCTTCCAATTCAGTATACTGGTTTCCACGCTTGATTCCTTTCAGCCACGCTCAAGCGCTCTCGTGTTCACGCTTGAGCGTCCCCTTCTCACGCTCAAGCGTGGGGGGTCTGATGCTACTTGCTATCCTTCAATCCATGCTCAGGGTCACGCTTGCTCCTCGCTTGGGCGCTCTTGGGCTCACGCTCAAGCGACTCATTCCCACGCTTGAGCGTGAGAGGATCCTGAAGCTTCTTTGTTTTCTTTAATTCTTCAACAAGGTTGCGCTTAAGCGTGCTCGAGGTCAAGCTTAAGCGTGAGGTTCTGATGATGCTGAATCCTCTTGATTTCTTTCAAGCTTTTGGAACCTTTCTTCAATATTTTTCAGAGCAAGCTTAGTTACTTAACACATTATTTATAATCAAAATCATGCTCAATTATTTATCAATCTAGTTGAGTTATTCAGAAAATAGGTTCAATTGAGTCATGAATTTAATTATAAAATAAGCACTTATCAAACTCTCCCCAACCTAGATTTTTGCTTGTCCTCAAGTAAAAAGAAGTTTTGGAAAGGGAATCAAGCATTCAATAATCTGAGTCAGAGGCAGACAAAATTTTGAAAGACAATAGTCTCAATTTAACTTAAGGCAAATAACATCCTTAATACCAATCCTTTGAATTACAATGCACCACTCAATTTTTCACAAGGCAAGTAACCAATTAAGAATAAGGAACTCTCATTATTTCTCACCAGGTGTGTCATACATTCATCATAAGAACTGCTTAATTAACATTGCCAGTCATTTCCAATCAAAATCAAATCATAAGAGCAGTAAGGATCAAAATGTCTTTTAAGGTTATAATGAGGCTGGGCTAAACAAGAATTCTTGGTTTTTCTTTGAGTTCAAAATACATGCATAAGGAAGAGCATAAATTATGAAACTTTTCAAAGTTTATGAGGTTTCTTCCTTTTTCAGCTACAGAATTCTTTCTTTTTCTAGTTCTCTAATTCTGTTTGAATCTCTGGAGAACTTACTGTTTTTTAGCATTTTCTTTTTCTGCCTCTGTTTCTTTCATGACCCTTTTGGACAAAACTATTTTATGCTCTTATCAAATTTAAGCATGCTGATAAGGTAGGATTTTTATTTCTTATGCTTAGGTTAGGGTACTTTTATAGAATAAAATTTTTTTTTGGGCTCAAAAGTGGGCTACCAAGGAATAGGGCATACTTTAGGGTAGCTTTTTGGCTCTGGGATATTATTTTCAAAATTGCCTTTATCCTTTCCTTGCTTTATCAACTTTGACCTCAATATTTTTAGCAATACCATAAGGGGTTTTTATTGATTGATCTGCCATTTTTAAAGTCATGTTTGTTGGCTTTACTGAAAAATCCCTTATACTTTTAAGTATGGATAATGGCATCAAATTTACACTAGCACCAAGATCTAATAAAGCTTTACTTTTTGAAAGATTTCCAATAGTAACAGGAATAGAAAAACTCCCTGGATCTTTGGTGTTATAAGGTACTGCTTCAGGTGTGATAGCATCATGTCCATCTTCTTCCTCAGTTATTTCCTCAGTCAGTGTGGTCACAGCCTTGCAATGCTCTATTGGATTTGTTTCAGTGTTTGCTCCATACTGAGGCTTCTGTTTCTCAGCAAGTTGTCGGGCTAGTTGTCCCAATTGTGTTTCCAAGTTCTTAAGTGATGCCTCATTGTTCTTTTGACTTGCTAAAGAAGTTTGCATAAATTTTTCCAAGGTTTCCTCTAATATAGAAGTTCTCTCCACCAAAGAAGGACCATTATTTTGATATGGTTTAGAAGAGCTGGGCTCTTGCTTCCATCCTTGGCCTTGGTTTTGGTTACTTCTCCATCCCTGAAATGGTTGGTTAGAAAAATTTGAATTGAAATTACCAGATCTTCCTTGGTTGTTCATGAAGTATACAGTTGCTTCTTGTGAGCCACAGTTCTCATTGAGATGATCTCCTCCACAAAAGTTACATGTTACAGGCATTTGTTGTTGCCCTGGTTGTGATGATTGTATTGCATGTAACTGTTGAGAAAGATTGGATATCTTTTTGGTCAATGCTTCTAATTGTTGGGTTAGAATTTTGTTCTGTGCTAAAATGGCATCTGTGGTGTTTAAGTCAAGGACTCCTTTCCTTTGAACTTGCTGACGATCGTGTTGAGCTTGGTAGTCTGTTGAGGATAAAGCTTCTATTATCCTTGTGGCTTGGTCAGCATCCACTGTCATCATTGTTCCTCCTGCTGCTGCATCTAAAATCATTTTAGTGTCAGCCCTTAAACCACTGTAAAAAATATTAAGTTGTGCAATATCTTCAAGTCCATGGTTTGGGCATTTTCTGAGCAGTGATTTAAAGCGTTCCCATGCCTCACAAAAAGGTTCATCTTGGCCTTGTCTAAATGTTGTAATATCTGATTTGGCCTTGATGAATCTAGATGGAGGAAAGAACCTTTGTAGAAATTTTTCTTCAACTATATTCCAGCTATTCAAACTTTGATTTGGATGAGATTGTAACCACTCCTTTGCTTTTCCTGCTAAAGAAAAAGGAAATAGTCTTAAATATGCAGCATCAATAACATCTTGGTTAAATCCCATGGTTCCAACCAATTCATAGAATGTGGCCAAGTGAGTATACGGATCTTCACTTGACATTCCAGTAAATTGGTGTGAACTAATCAAACTAAGAAATGCTGGTTTCATTTCTAATGCTCTGACAGTGTTTGGAACTGCAATGCTTGAGAAATGTCTTGGCCCTTGCTGTAAAGCATAGTCTCCAAGTGTTCTCCTTGGTGGGTTTTGATTGTTGCTGTTGACATCCATTGTATCAGAGGAAGTTTGTCCTACGTGGAAGTTCTGCTTGGCTTTCTTGATTTTCTTGAGGAACCTGTCTATCTCTCGATCAAATGCAAGTTGTTCTTTTGTACCCTGTCCTCTCAAGATCATAAATCAAGTACTCAAAATAGCAAAGTTATTACACAAAAAAATAAAAACAAATTGAAAACAAATTTATTTACACTGTCTTGTCAATTCAATGCTAAGTATTCAAACTTAAATCACCTCCCCGGCTGCGGCGCCAAAACTTGATGATGTATTTTTTTGATATGAAGTTATTTTGATTATATTGGAATGGAGAGTTCAATAAAAGAGAATCAAGTTTGTATAATATGAACTCAATGCAGTGGATGTGCCAAGTTTAAACACAGAGGTTGTAATATAGTATAGTTGTCATTCCACTGAGGAGGTGTTAGAATGAAGATCTTAGTTTTGAATTGATTTAGCAGAATGTTTTGGTTTTTGTTTTGTTTTGAATGATGTTGAATGAGAAAGTGAATAAATAACAGAGAGTGAAATTCTGCAAAAGATGACAGTAAATGGTGTTGGAAAAATTAGTTTTGTAAAATAGGGATTGGCTTCATCACATCTTCACCTTCTGTAAGCTGCATAAGTTTTTATATAAGTAAATCAAAAAGATAATTTCTACGTCATAATCAAAGTCATTTGTATCGATCCCTCGACTACAAAATTCATAAGAATGATTTCAAACCGCTGATCCCTCAGTCACTTTGAAATCATCCCAGCATTATCGATCGATTATTTTGACGTTTATTGCGTTAGACGCCATCCCTGGCTACCTACTCACAACAAGTATTTCTTTCGGATCTGCTTTCAAAAGTCACTTCCCAGCATACTTGAGAAAACTTAAAACAAGAAAATAGTGATCAAGTACTTTCAGGCATTAAACGTAGAAGGAAATACAGAAACTTATCAAATCTCATTACTAAATAAAAACTTACAACAGCATTACTTCAGTGTTGAATGGATTACAGCCAATCCCATAAGGGAGTTTAGTTACTCATGCCTTGCATTTTCACCATCAAAATATAAATACAAAAGATAATGGAAAAGGTTGGATTTTGAGGGAAAATACAGGGGATGAATCTGATGATGGATCTCTATTTGCAGCTTGATTTATAGGAGTTATGGTTCAGCTTCCCTTGCCCACTTACGTAGAACCCATGCAACATCTTTTAGAGACTTGTAGAAACACAAGAAAGTGGGTGAGTTGGCATCGCACCATTGGTGAATATTAAATTGAAAAATCCCATGCTGCATGAGTCACGCTTAAGCTTAGTAGTCACGCTCAAGCGTGAAGGTCCTGGTACTCATTATTTGCCTTCACGCTTACTCCACCTCAGCTACGCTCAAGCGTGGCTTCCTTGCCTTCTCACGCTTGCTCCTCGCTTACCCTCGCTCAGGCGCGCTCGGGCTCACGCTTGAGCGCCTCCCTATCTCTCTCAAGCGTTAGGAGGTTCTTGATCCTTTGCTTCAAGCTGAATTAACCATGCTTAAGCGTGGCCTTCCAATTCAGTATACTGGTTTCCACGCTTGATTCACGCTTGATTCCTTTCAGCCACGCTCAAGCGCTCTCGTGTTCACGCTTGAGCGTCCCCTTCTCACACTCAAGCGTGGGGGGTCTGATGCTACTTGCTGTCCTTCAATCCATGCTCAGGGTCACGCTTGCTCCTCGCTTGGGCGCTCTTGGGCTCACGCTCAAGCGACTCATTCCCACGCTTGAGCGTGAGAGGATCCTGAAGCTTCTTTGTTTTCTTTAATTCTTCAACAAGGTTGCGCTTAAGCGTGCTCGAGGTCAAGCTTAAGCGTGAGGTTCTGATGATGCTGAATCCTCTTGATTTCTTTCAAGCTTTTGGAACCTTTCTTTAATATTTTTCAGAGCAAGCTTAGTTACTTAACACATTATTTATGATCAAAATCATGCTCAATTATTTATCAATCTAGTTGAGTTATTCAGAAAATAGGTTCAATTGAGTCATGAATTTAATTATAAAATAAGCACTTATCACCTCCCTTTTATTTATCAGATGCTTGAAAAACTTACGAAACACTCTTATTTCTGTTATTTGGATGGGTATTCAGGTTTTCAACAAATTCCCATTCATCCATCTGATCAAGAAAAGACTACCTTCACTTGCCCTTATGGGACTTATGCTTACAGACGTATGCCTTTTGGTTTATGTAATGCACCTGCGACTTTTCAAAGGTGTATGCAAGCAATTTTTTCTGATCTTATTGAAAATGTGATGGAAGTCTTTATGGATGATTTTTCAGTGCATGGTTTGGATTTTGATAATTGTTTAACAAATTTGTGCCAAGTCTTGCAGCGTTGTGAAGAAACCAATTTGGTTCTAAATTGGGAAAAATGCCATTTTATGGTAAGAGAAGGCATAGTTCTTGGACACCTGGTGTCTGAGAGAGGTATAGAAGTTGATAAGGCTAAAGTGGAAGTGATTGAAAAATTGCCTCCACCCACAAATGTGAAAGGTATTCAGAGTTTTATTGGACATGCAGGGTTTTATCGCAGGTTCATTAAAGATTTCTCCAAGATCACAAAGCCTCTTACAACTCTTCTGGGTAAGGATGTGCCTTTCAATTTTGATTCATCTTGTATGGAAGATTTTTGCAGGATTAAGCAAGCTCTAATCTCTGCCCCCATCGTACAACCACCTAATTGGAAACTCCCATTTGAGTTGATGTGCGATGCGAGTGATTACGCAGTGGGGGCTGTGTTAGGGCAAAGAAAGGATAAAAAGCTCCATGTAATTCATTATGCCAGCCGGACGCTAGATGATGCTCAGGTAAATTATGCCATAACTGAAAAAGAACTGTTAGCTATTGTCTTTGCTTTTGATAAATTTAGGTCTTATTTGGTAGGTTCACATGTTACTGTTTACACTGACCACTCTGCCATTAAGTATCTATTGAATAAAAAGGAAGCAAAGCCTAGATTAATTAGGTGGATTCTAATATTGCAAGAATTTGACTTGGAAATTAAGGACAAGAAGGGTACCGAGAACTTGGTCGCTAACCACCTATCTAGGTTGACATCTGAAAAAGAAGAAACAGATAATATTCCCATCAATGAATCTTTTCCAAATGAACAACTCTTGAATCTTAGTATCCAACGTGTTCCTTGGTATGCTGATTTTGTAAATTTTCTTGTATGTGGTATCTTACCTCCTGATCTTAGCTTTCAGCAAAGGAAAAAGTTTTATGCAGATGTCAAGCATTATTATTGGGATTAACCACTCCTTTTCAAGCAATGTGCAGATGGTATGATTCGAAGATGTGTTTCACAAGATGATGTCCATGCTATCTTGGATCATTGCCATTCTCTTTCCTGTGGAGGGCACATGAGCACCTCCAAGACAGCTGCTAAAATATTGCAAGCTGGGTTCTATTGGCCAAATATTTTTAAGGATGTACGTAAGTATGTTCTAACTTGTGATGCTTGCCAAAGAACAGGTAACATTGGTAAGAGACAAGAAATGCCATTGAATACAATTTTAGAACTTGAACTGTTTGATGTATGGGGTGTTGATTTTATGGGACCTTTTCCTTCCTCTTTTGGAAATCAGTTCATATTAGTAGCAGTTGACTATGTGTCAAAATGGGTGGAAGCCATTGCTTCACCCCATTCTGATGTTAAAACTGTTATTAAAATTTTCAAGAAAATAATATTTCCAAGGTTTGGGGTCCCAAAATGTGTTCTAAGTGATGGAGGGTCTCATTTTATTGAGAAAACTTTTCAGACCCTTCTAAAGAAATATGGAGTTAAGCATAAGGTTGCTACACCTTATCACCCACAAACTAGTGGACAAGTTGAGGTATCCAATCAGGAAATTAAAAATATTCTTCAAAAAGTGGTGAATACATCACGTAAGGATTGGTCTATTAAGTTAGATGATTCCTTATGGGCGTATCGAACCACATACAAAACTCCCATTGGAACCACGCCTTTTAAGCTAGTATATGGGAAGCCCTGTCATTTACCTGTTGAGCTAGAATATAAATCTTTTTGGGCTATTAAAACTCTTAACTTTGATCATAAGGCTGCAGGTGAACAAAGATTGTTGGAATTAAATGAGCTTGAAGAACTCCGTCTAGATGCATACGAAAATGCCAGAATTTATAAAGAAAAAACCAAACAATGGCATGATCGTCACATCCAACGGAGAACATTTAATCCAGGTGATATGGTTTTACTGTTTAATTCCAGATTGAAGCTTTTTCCAGGTAAACTGAGATCCCGATGGTCGGGACCATTCAAGGTGACAAAAGTCTTTCCCTTCGGAGCTGTCGAACTATGGAGCGAGAAATCTGGTACATTTAGGGTAAATAGACAGAGAGTAAAGCACTATCTGACAGGTCAACCAATACAACAAGCAAGTGACTTGGACTTGTTTGATGCTCTTGATGAGTAAATCCAAACGGTGAGAAGTCTGGCTGAAGACTTAAAACTTAGCACTGATAGAGAGGTAACCCTATAAAAAGTTGTTGTTTTATTTTAAGCTTTTACTCTATATATATAAAAAAACCAACTATGTCAGATGCTGGTTTGGGGTTACTCCAGGTAAGTTTTCTTATCCTTTTATCATTCATTTTAACATTGAGGACAATGTCAAATTCTGGTTTGGGGTGGTAGGTAAGAAAACTTAACTGTTTTGTTTTGTTGTGTGATGATTATATTTTTCATGCATGTGTGTTTTCCTTATTTTGTTTGTAATCTTGTAATTTACCATGATTGCATGATAAATTCACTTTGAACACAAGGCTAAAGTATATAAAGATCCCAAAATTTTGAGTAAAATTTTCAAAATGTGATTGTTTAAATGCCAAATCAATGTCTAAATGAACCTTATGTGATTAAAATTTTCTTTGAAAAGACTTTCCATGGTAAGACTTGAGCCAAAATGGGTTATTTATTAAACAAATTTTTAAAACCCATATTTTCTTGATTGAGTGAATCTCATAGTCATTAATATTCTAGAATTTGTTTTTTCAACTGATTCAAAATGGTTTTTGATTATATGTCTTAGGATGATAAAGGCACAATTAGGTCTTATTCTTAAGCCTCAGAATTTTGCATAATTTGACCCCTAGTTGCCCCTTTTGAGCCTAAAAGCGAAAATTTTTCCTTGAAAGCCTTTCATTGATTGATCTTCTCTTAATGGTGAAAAAAAGTTGGAAATTTAGTAGAGCAAAGAAAAAAAAAAGGACTTAAGAAAATATGTATTGAATGCAAAGAAAAGCAAGAAAATGAAAAAGAAAATCAAAAGGATGATATTGAATGAATTCTAAAAAGTCCATAAAAGTTCAAAAATTTGCTCTGTTAAATTTATAATGATAATTTGAATCATTCATGACTGTTAAAGCCCTTTTGTATTCCATTTTTCTTGAAATTCCTACCTCGACAATACAACCCAAGGCCACGTTACAACCTTTGAAAGACCTTTAGACTTTGATATATTTTCTATCTAAACTGTGGAGTTTCTGGTTTATTAACAAGCTTATGGTAATATTTTTGACTATGATGATTTGAGAGATACACAAACCTTGAAACACTTGAGTGAAAATTGTGAGAAGAGTATCTCAAGTCTTGACATTGAAAATTGATTCACATAAGAAAAATAAAATTGGCATTTAAATAAATCTGTTTCTCTATTTTTGATTTCCTTAGTTTATTAAGCTTAGTGTTTTCTGTATTTTATCTTGTAAATATGGTGATTGCTTGAGGACAAGCAATGTTTTGGTTTGGGGTATTTTGATAAGTGCTTTTTAATACAATAAAATAGATCTAGTTTGCTTAGGATTTTTAATCATAATGCACTGTATTTCCTTTATTTATTGCGATTTTTGCTTTCTTTCCACTCTATTCTACTTGGGTATGTTATTTTTGCAGGAATTAAGGTAATAAAGAGTCAAAAACAAGAGAAAAACGACCATAAAATGATAAAGAAACAAGAAGAACAAGCCCAAAGTGGAAAGAACTCTCTTTTTATGCTGAATTCCGACTCAGAATGCTGAATTCCGACCCAAAATATTGAAATCCGACTCAGATATGACCAAATCCGAGTGGAAGGACTCAGAATGGAGCAATTCCGAGTGGAATACTGCACTGTTGAAGGTAAATCCGAGTGGAACGACTCAAAATGACCAAAACCGAGTGGAATGACTCAGCATGGAGCGAATCCGAGTGAATACTGCACTGTTGGAGCCAAATCTGAGTGGAAAGTTCCCTGTGAAAGCCATTCCGAGTGATAAATGGCTGAGGTTCAATGCTGAAATGGAATGAGTCTCGGTTGGAGGAGATTCCGAGTGGAAACTTCCCCGACTACGTCCATTCTGAGTGAAAAAAGGGGACTGACGTTGAATAGATGCTGTCCAAAGCTATTCTCTGAGTAAAAGGCTTGTTGATTGAAGTGAATCCGAGTGGGAGCTTTCTGATTTGTAACTAATCCGAGCAAAAAGCTATTCCGAGTGAATGGATTCCGAGCAGAAAGAAGCCACTGAATGAATAAGTGTTGAATAAGGAGGAATCCGAGTGGTTCCATTCGGAGAAGAAGGCATTCTCAAGCGGAACAAGACATTTCCGAGTAGAAGTCTTATCAAGCAAAGAAAGATCCGACTGGGAATGAATCACACTCGGAGTGAGTTGGGCTATATTTCCGAGCAAAGTTTTAACCGAGTGGTTCAAATTCAGAGACAGACGAGTGAAAATGGTTGGGAACCGATTGAATAAATTCTGATCCTGAGTGAGTCTTCAATCAGTTCCGAATGAACTCCATGAACCTGAGCCGAGTGAATGGTTTCAGTCGGTTCTGAGTCCTTCTACAGTCAATTCCGACTGAATGGCTCAATCAGAAGTTATTCTTCAGTCACTCTTCACTCGTCCTTTCATCCAGCTTCATCACCGACCGGTTCTCCTCCAAATACCGACCCCCAACAACACTGACTGGCTTTCACTCGGATTTGTGTCCAAAGTCATCTTTTCACTCGGTCTTTTGCACAAAAGGCCTCTTTTCCACTCAGATTCTAGAGAAAAGGTGAAAACCGACCCAATTCTTCACAATGCAACACTGGATCACTACCTCCATCAACACCGACTCCTTCCATCTCTTCACGGGCCCAACACCGGATCAATAGAACACCGGCCACAATCAACAACACTCCTCTCCACACCGTCCAGCAACTCTATTGTCCTTCAAGCCACAACACCGTCCCCTCTCCTTTCAAAACCGACCTACACTCCACAACTCCAAACATCAAAACACCCAACCGTCCTCACTTCTCAACACCGTCTCATTCCCTCTTCTATCCACTGTCCCTTTCCGTTCCAACTCTTCTAACACTCACACCGGCTCCAACACTTTCCTCTCCACACCGTCTAGATCTCCATCCAACAGCAACTCCTCTCCACGCTGTCCAGTTTGCACCCACACCGTCCAACACTCAGCAAACCACCCTCCAGCAAGCTTTCACTCGGATTTATGGGAAAATAACATTTTTCCACTCGGAATTTCATCATTCTGCACCAATCATCACTAAAATCCAAGCACCGAATTATTGGAAATATTAAAATATGCAAATTGGAAACAAGTTGGCACAGCTGGAACTCACATGCACCGAAAGTTTCTTCCATTTGCAATTTGAACGCGTTTTCATAGCTGGAATCCTCCATCCATTTGCCTATAAAAGCAGCAGCAACCCATCAGCAAAATCAATCATCTCTTCCCATCAATTACCACCAGCTTCATTCTATTTTCTTCGTTACTTTCTCTCTTTTTCTCTTTAGTTTTTTTCTTTTCCATTTTTCTTTCTCTGTTCGTTTTTCTTCTCTTTCTTTTTATTTTCTTTTCTTTCTTTTATTTTGTAAGAGTGTGAGGGCTGTAAAAGTGAGAATTTAAATTTGTAACTGGTGGAGAAATTATTGCAACAAGGAATTATAGTGGTAAATTATTCTGAGCTTTTGGAGAAACCCGTAAGTCCTTATTTTTACCATGTCTTGTATGTTTTATTTTTCCATTATATATATGAATTTGAATTATTTCATGAGTAGCTAAATTAATTATCTTGGGATAAATGGGGTATGATAATATTTTATTGTTAATATTATTTTGACTTGGAATTAAATAAATTTCTGTTTTCTATTTAGTTCAATTATGCTCAATGTTTTTAGTAATTCCTAACAAGAACCTAAATGATAAAACTGTATACTTATGGGTATATTAGTAAGTTTAGGTAATAAATAAAATCAAGAGATTTATTTTTACCGGAAAGCTTTGAACTAAACCTAAGATTTTTGAGATACTTTTTGTGACCTCGGTAAAACCGTGAAAATAATCAAAATTCTTTTGAGGAAATAAAAGGGATTTTCATAAAACGATAATGGGCCTTTCTGAGGATTAAGCAGCGCTTTCCATAGGTTAGGTACATTAATAGGATTCCGAGAGGAACATATTAATTAGCTTTTGGAAAATTCGCCTTGGAAAACTTAATTCGATTCTTATTTATGAAAAGTTAAAATTCATTAACATAAAATATAGTCTTAATCCCCCGAAATCCCAAGATATTCTCAACTCTGATTTTTAAGTGTCAAGTAAATTTTATTTTTATATTTATTCGTATTCTGTGCAACTTTAATTTGTGCTTTATTTTATAAAAATCTTAAAAATCAATTGTGTGGATAATTAAATTTCAATATGCTGGTACTTTGAACACAGTCCCTGTGGAGAACGATAATCTTTTATATTACGCGACATAACCCGTGCGCTTGCGGGCCCTGTCAAGTTTTTGGCGCCGTTGCCGGGGACTGTTGTCCCTCAAATATCGGCAATATTGAAATTCGATTAGATCATACTTGTTAATATTTTTATTGTTATTTTTATTTTTATTTTTATTTTCTTTGTGATTTTGTATTTTGTTCTATATTCTGTGTATCTATTGTTGTTTTATTTTTTTGTAATTGTTTGTTTTATTTGTCATTTATTTTCTATTTATGCGACGAAGCCGTAGTGTCGATCTAAACTTAGGATTTGACCCTGAGATAGAACATACCCTTAGAGCTTTGAGAAAACAACAAAAACAACAAAAACAACAAAAAGAAAAACAAATGGCAGACCAACACAGACCCTTAAGAGATTTTACCGCTCCAAGCATTAATGGAAGAGGATCCAGCATCCTCTGACCCACAGTGGAGGCTAACAATTTTGAATTGAAGCCTTCACTACTCTCAATGGTTCAACAGAACCAATTCGGAGGATTACCCTCCGAAGATCCAAACCTTCACCTTCAAATCTTTCTTGAATACTGTGACACCCTGAAGATGAACGGAGCCACCAATGATGCCATTCGCTTAAGACTTTTCCCTTTCTCCTTAAGAGATAAAGCGAGAACGTGGTTATACTCTCTTCCTGAAGGATCCATCACGACTTGGGAACAATTGTCCAGTGCTTTTATCAATAAATGGTACCCAAGGAACAAGACTGATGTGCTGAGAAAACAAATCATCATTTTTTCACAAAAAGATGATGAATCCTTGTATGAAGCCTGGGAAAGATACAGGGAGATGCTGAGAGAATGTCCTCACCATGGGATAGAAAGGTGGTTGACAATCCATATTTTCTATAATGGACTAACTTCCACACAAAAGATCTCTTTAGATGCTGCAGCTGGAGGAGCCTTGATGAGTAAAAATGTTGATGAAGCTGAGAACCTGATTGAGGAAATAGCTCAAAACACTCACCAGTGGAACTCTGAGAGAGGAGTACCTTCTAAAACACCAGGTAAGTATTCTGTCGATGCTCTTTCCCTACTTTCTACCAAAGTTGAAGCATTAACATTAAAACTTGATAAAATAGGGTCAACAGGTGCTACTAATAATGTTTGTAAAGTTTGTGGTGTTTCAGGACATGGAGCTACAAACTGCCATTTAGCAATGACCCCTAATCAGGAACAAGAAATGCATCAGGTGGATGCTATTGGAAACTATGGTGGAAACTATCAAGGTAACTACAGACCTCCACAAGGTCCACCTGGCTTCTAAAATAGGTCACCTCAATTCCAAAGTAACTACAAACCTCAACAAGGAACCTATATTCCACAAAAATCAAAGCTAGAATCCTTGATGGAGACATTTGTAGCTACTCAACTTAAACAAAATGATGAATTCTCTGATGCAATAAAAAACTTGGCTTCAAAAGTGGACTCTCTTGCCACTCACAACAAAATACTGGAAAATCAAATTGCCCAACAAGCCTCCTATTCTCAAAGAGCACCGGGAACATTTCCTGGGAAACCAGAGGCTGGACCATCTAACCAAACCATGGCTGTCGCTCTTAGGAGTGGTACTCAATACGATGGGCCAGTTGACAAGACTGCAAAGGAGGAAAAGAAAGTAGATGAATCTTCATCTCATCCAGTAATTGAAGAAGAGAAACCACAAGAAAAGAAGGAGGAGGTTAAGCCATATCAACCTCCCATTCCATTTCCTCAGCGCTTAGCCAAAGCAAAGTTGGACAAACAATTTGGTAAGTTCCTTGATGTTTTAAAGAAATTATATATTAATATTCCTTTTACAGATGCTTTGCAGCAAATGCCCACATATGCAAAGTTCCTGAAGGACATTCTGTCCAACAAAAGAAGACTGGAGGAAGATGGTACAGTTGCACTTACTGAAGAGTGCAGTGCTCTAATTCAAAAGAAACTTCCACCCAAGCTCCAAGATCCAGGTAGTTTCTCTATTCCTTGCATGATCGGTGACATGAATATAGATAAAGCATTGTGTGATTTAGGAGCGAGTGTGAGTTTAATGCCATTATCTGTTGCTGAAAAGCTAGGATTGGGTGAACTAAAACCTACTAGGATGTCTTTACAATTGGCTGATAGATCTGTAAAATATCCTATATGAATTTTAGAGGATGTTCCTATTAAGATAGGAAAATTTTTTATACCTGCTGACTTTGTTGTGCTTGAAATGGATGAAGATTCTTTGATTCCTATTATTTTAGGCAGACCATTTTTAGCAACTACAGGTGCTATGATCGATGTCAAGAATGGTAAGTTGTCTCTAACTATTGGAGACCAAAAGGTTGATTTCAACTTGAAAAATGTTTTAGAAAAACCATATAATGATGTTTGCTGTACTGTGGATTTTGTCGAACAAGTGGTAAAGGAAGTAACCCTTCCTAATGACCCACTTGAAACTGTTTTCATGATTGAGCCGACAGAAACACCTGATTGCTCTGAGGCCCCACATGATACTGAGGTCATATGTGACAAAGTGGTAAGCCCCAATGTGGAATTAAAACCTTTACCAGCTTCATTAAGGTATGACTTTCTTGGTCCTAATTCCACATATCCTGTGATTATCAATGCTGAATTAAATCCATGTGAAACTGAAAAACTTTTGAAACAACTTAGGTTGTATAGAAAGGTAATAGGTTATACAATGGATGATATCAAAGGGATTAGTCCTTCTCTTTGTATGCACAGGATTACTGTAGAAAATGAAAGTAGGCCCACAGTAGAACCACTTAGGAGATTAAATCCTAAAATGCAAGAAGTGGTTAAAAAGGAAATTTTGAAATTGCTTGATGCTGGAGTGATATATCCTGTTGATAGTAGTAAATGGGTAAGTCCTGTCCATGTGGTGCCTAAAAAGGGGGGAATAACTATGATTAAAAATGATAAACATAACTTGATTCCTACTAGGATTGTCTCTGGTTGGCGCATGTGCATTGATTATAGGAAGTTAAATAGCGCCACGAAAAAAGATCATTTTCCCCTCCTGATGATGTATTTTTTTGATATGAAGTTATTTTGATTATATTGGAATGGAGAGTTCAATAAAAGAGAATCAAGTTTGTATAATATGAACTCAATGCAGTGGATGTGCCAAGTTTAAACACAGAGGTTGTAATATAGTATAGTTGTCGTTCCACTGAGGAGGTGTTAGAATGAAGATCTTAGTTTTGAATTGATTTGGCAGAATGTTTTGGTTTTTGTTTTGTTTTGAATGATGTTGAATGAGAAAGTGAATAAATAACAGAGAGTGAAATTCTGCAAAAGATGACAGTAAATGGTGTTGGAAAAATCAGTTTTGTAAAATAGGGATTGGCTTCATCACATCTTCACCTTCTGTAAGCTGCATAAGTTTTTATATAAGTAAATCAAAAAGATAATTTCTACGTCACAATCAAAGTCATTTGTATCGATCCCTCGACTACAAAATTCATAAGAATGATTTCAAACCGCTGATCCCTCAGTCACTTTGAAATCATCCCAGCATTATCGATCGATTATTTTGACGTTTATTGCGTTAGACGCCATCCCTGGCTACCTACTCACAACAAGTATTTCTTTCGGATCTGCTTTCAAAAGTCACTTCCCAGCATACTTGAGAAAACTTAAAACAAGAAAATAATGATCAAGTACTTTCAGGCATTAAACGCAGAAGGAAATACAGAAACTTATCAAATCTCATTACTAAATAAAAACTTACAACAGCATTACTTCAGTGTTGAATGGATTACAGCCAATCCCATAAGGGAGTTTAGTTACTCATGCCTTGCATTTTCACCATCAAAATATAAATACAAAAGATAATGGAAAATGTTGGATTTTGAGGGAAAATACAGGGGATGAATCTGATGATGGATCTCTATTTGCAGCTTGATTTATAGGAGTTATGGTTCAGCTTCCCTTGCCCACTTGCGTAGAACCCATGCAGCATCTTTCAGAGACTTGTAGAAACACAAGAAAGTGGGTGAGTTGGCATCGCACCATTGGTGAATATTAAATTGAAAAATCCCATACTGCATGAGTCACGCTTAAGCTTAGTAGTCACGCTCAAGTGTGAAGGTCTTGGTACTCATTATTTGCCTTCACGCTTACTCCACCTCAGCTACGCTCAAGCGTGGCTTCCTTGACTTCTCACGCTTGCTCCTCGCTTACCCTCGCTCAGGCGCGCTCGGGCTCACGCTTGAGCGCCTCCCTATCTATCTCAAGCGTTAGGAGGTTCTTGATCCTTCGCTTTAAGCTGAATTAACCACGCTTAAGCGTGGCCTTCCAATTCAGTATACTGGTTTCCACGCTTGATTCACGCTTGATTCCTTTCAGCCACGCTCAAGCGCTCTCGTGTTCACGCTTGAGCGTCCCCTTCTCACGCTCAAACGTGGGGGGTCTGATGCTACTTGCTGTCCTTCAATCCATGCTCAGGGTCACGCTTGCTCCTCGCTTGGGCGCTCTTGGGCTCACGCTCAAGCGACTCATTCCCACGCTTGAGCGTGAGAGGATCCTGAAGCTTCTTTGTTTTCTTTAATTCTTCAACAAGGTTGCGCTTAAGCGTGCTCGAGGTCAAGCTTAAGCGTGAGGTTCTGATGATGCTGAATCCTCTTGATTTCTTTCAAGCTTTTGGAACCTTTCTTCAATATTTTTCAGAGCAAGCTTAGTTACTTAACACATTATTTATAATCAAAATCATGCTCAATTATTTATCAATCTAGTTGAGTTATTCAGAAAATAGGTTCAATTGAGTCATGAATTTAATTATAAAATAAGCACTTATCAAACTCTCCCCAACCTAGATTTTTGCTTGTCCTCAAGTAAAAAGAAGTTTTGGAAAGGGAATCAAGCATTCAATAATCTGAGTCAGTTGCAGACAAAATTTTGAAAGACAATAGTCTCAATTTAACTTAAGGCAAATAACATCCTTAATACCAATCCTTTGGATTACAATGCACCACTCAATTTTTCACAAGGCAAGTAACCAATTAAGAATAAGGAACTCTCATTATTTCTCACTAGGTGTGTCATACATTCATCATAAGAACTGCTTAATTAACATTGCCAGTCATTTCCAATCAAAATCAAATCATAAGAGCAGTAAGGATCAAAATGTCTTTTAAGGTTATAATGAGGCTGGGCTAAACAAGAATTCTTGGTTTTTCTTTGAGTTCAAAATACATGCATAAGGAAGAGCATAAATTATGAAACTTTTCAAAGTTTATGAGGTTTCTTCCTTTTTCAGCTACAGAATTCTTTCTTTTTCTAGTTCTCTAATTCTGTTTGAATCTCTGGAGAACTTACTGTTTTTTAGCATTTTCTTTTTCTGCCTCTGTTTCTTTCATGACCCTTTTGGACAAAACTATTTTATGCTCTTATCAAATTTAAGCATGCTGATAAGGTAGGATTTTTATTTCTTATGCTTAGGTTAGGGTGTTTTTATAGAATAAAATTTTTTTTTGGCTCAAAAGTGGGCTACCAAGGAATAGGGCATACTTTAGGGTAGCTTTTTGGCTCTGGGATATTATTTTCAAAATTGCCTTTATCCTTTCCTTGCTTAATTTCTTATGAAAAAATTATTAATCAGAAAATTAAGCAATGCAAACTTAGCAAATTCTAATGAGACTCTCAGTGTTTAAATTTCTCCCTTCTCACCGGTTTATAAGGCATACTTCCATATTCTAAAAGGGTTTCAAGCATGCAAAAAATATTAATGGTTCATTTCCTTCATTTTCATGGTCTTAAATCAGTTAATTTTCCTTCTCAAAACCAATGTTATTGCCTCAAAATAATTGCTAACTCAGAATCTTTTCTTGAAACAAAAATTGTAAATCCTGGTTGGGTTTTTCAAAACATTTTTTTTTTGTGTTAAGCATGTGACTTTGCATCAAAACAATCAACCAAAAGCATGAAAATTTTAAAAATTTTCAAAGTATGCTGTAGTAAGAAAACCAACTCTAAGTAAACTAAAGCAATTAAAAACTAATACAGTAAACTCATCACTTATCCTCAGAAGAGTCATCCTTTGTCTCCTGTTCCCTTACTGAAGGCCCTTTTGAGGAGGGTCCTGGTCCAGCCTATGAAGTCTCACCCCTCCTAAGAAAGAAGGCCTGTCCCCAGGCTAAACAATGTGAGTTGCAAACTTGTTTTCGGATAATGAGTGGGATGAATTTGATGAGCTGCCTGAAAAATAAAAGAAAAATTCAATCTTATGATAAAATATACTTAAGGTAAATCAACATGATGAAAAGAAAACATAAAAGATTGGGTTGCCTCCCAATAAGCGCTTTGTTTAACGTCATTAGCTTGACGCCTGATTTTTTTCAAGTTGGGTCATGGAGTTGGTGGATAAGAGTATTGAGTTTTTCCACCTCCTTGCCTAAGTCAGGCCTTGGCTTTCTTCCATTCTGTTTTTCAAGTGCACCTTCAATAGCAAAATCAGCTTCTTCTTTTTGCACTCAAATTTTTACTTTTCTGTCATCCACATTTATGATGACTTTGGCTGCTTTCAAGAATGGTCTCCCCAGTATTAGAGGGACTTCAGAATCTTCCTCCATATCTATGACAACAAAGTTCTCATGAAATTCAAATTTATCAACTTTGACCTCAATATTTTTAGCAATACCATAAGGGGTTTTTATTGATTGATCTGCCATTTTTAAAGTCATGTTTGTTGGCTTTACTGAAAAATCCCTTATACTTTTAAGTGTGGATAATGGCATCAAATTTACACTAGCACCAAGATCTAATAAAGCTTTACTTTTTGAAAGATTTCCAATAGTAACGGGAATAGAAAAACTCCCTGGATCTTTGGTGTTATAAGGTACTGCTTCAGGTGTGATAGCATCATGTCCATCTTCTTCCTCAGTTATTTCCTCAGTCAGTGTGGTCACAGCCTTGCAATGCTCTATTGGATTTGTTTCAGTGTTTGCTCCATACTGAGGCTTCTGTTTCTCAGCAAGTTGTTGGGCTAGTTGTCCCAATTGTGTTTCCAAGTTCTTAAGTGATGCCTCATTGTTCTTTTGACTTGCTAAAGAAGTTTGTATAAATTTTTCCAAGGTTTCCTCTAATATAGAAGTTCTCTCCACCAAAGAAGGACCATTATTTTGATATGGTTTAGAAGAGCTGGGCTCTTGCTTCCATCCTTGGCCTTGGTTTTGGTTACTTCTCCATCCCTGAAATGGTTGGTTAGAAAAATTTGAATTGAAATTACCAGATCTTCCTTGGTTGTTCATGAAGTATACAGTTGCTTCTTGTGAGCCACAGTTCTCATTGAGATGATCTCCTCCATAAAAGTTACATGTTACAGGCATTTGTTGTTGCCCTGGTTGTGATGATTGTATTGCATGTAACTGTTGAGGAAGATTGGATATCTTTTTGGTCAATGCTTCTAATTGTTGGGTTAGAATTTTGTTCTGTTCTAAAATGGCATCTGTGGTGTTTAAGTCAAGGACTCCTTTCCTTTGAACTTGCTGACGATCGTGTTGAGCTTGGTAGTCTGTTGAGGATAAAGCTTCTATTATCCTTGTGGCTTGGTCAGCATCCACTGTCATCATTGTTCCTCCTGCTGCTGCATCTAAAATCATTTTAGTGTCAGCCCCTAAACCACTGTAAAAAATATTAAGTTGTGCAATATCTTCAAGTCCATGGTTTGGGCATTTTCTGAGCAGTGATTTAAAGCGTTCCCATGCCTCACAAAAAGGTTCATCTTGGCCTTGTCTAAATGTTGTAATATCTGATTTGGCCTTGATGAATCTAGATGGAGGAAAGAACCTTTGTAGAAATTTTTCTTCAACTATATTCCAGCTATTCAAACTTTGATTTGGATGAGATTGTAACCACTCCTTTGCTTTTCCTGCTAAAGAGAAAGGAAATAGTCTTAAATATGCAGCATCAATAACATCTTGGTTAAATCCCATGGTTCCAACCAATTCATAGAATGTGGCCAAGTGAGTATACGGATCTTCACTTGACATTCTAGTAAATTGGTGTGAACTAATCAAACTAAGAAATGCTGGTTTCATTTCTAATGCTCTGACAGTGTTTGGAACTGTAATGCTTGAGAAATGTCTTGGCCCTTGCTGTAAAGCATAGTCTCCAAGTGTTCTCCTTGGTGGGTTTTGATTGTTGCTGTTGACATCCATTGTATCAGAGGAAGTTTGTCCTACGTGGAAGTTCTGCTTGGCTTTCTTGATTTTCTTGAGGAACCTGTCTATCTCTCGATCAAATGCAAGTTGTTCTTTTGTACCCTGTCCTCTCAAGATCATAAATCAAGTACTCAAAATAGCAAAGTTATTACACAAAAAAATAAAAACAAATTGAAAACAAATTTATTTACACTGTCTTGTCAATTCAATGCTAAGTATTCAAACTTAAATCACCTCCCCGACTGCGGCGCCAAAACTTGATGATGTATTTTTTTGATATGAAGTTATTTTGATTATATTGGAATGGAGAGTTCAATAAAAGAGAATCAAGTTTGTATAATATGAACTCAATGCAGTGGATGTGCCAAGTTTAAACACAGAGGTTGTAATATAGTATAGTTGTCATTCCACTGAGGAGGTGTTAGAATGAAGATCTTAGTTTTGAATTGATTTAGCAGAATGTTTTGGTTTTTGTTTTGTTTTGAATGATGTTGAATGAGAAAGTGAATAAATAACAGAGAGTGAAATTCTGCAAAAGATGATAGTAAATGGTGTTGGAAAAATCAGTTTTGTAAAATAGGGATTGGCTTCATCACATCTTCACCTTCTGTAAGCTGCATAAGTTTTTATATAAGTAAATCAAAAAGATAATTTCTACGTCACAATCAAAGTCATTTGTATCGATCCCTCGACTACAAAATTCATAAGAATGATTTCAAACCGCTGATCCCTCAGTCACTTTGAAATCATCCCAGCATTATCGATCGATTATTTTGACGTTTATTGCGTTAGACGCCATCCCTGGCTACCTACTCACAACAAGTATTTCTTTCGAATCTGCTTTCAAAAGTCACTTCCCAGCATACTTGAGAAAACTTAAAACAAGAAAATAGTGATCAAGTACTTTCAGGCATTAAACGTAGAAGGAAATACAGAAACTTATCAAATCTCATTACTAAATAAAAACTTACAACAACATTACTTCAGTGTTGAATGGATTACAGCCAATCCCATAAGGGAGTTTAGTTACTCATGCCTTGCATTTTCACCATCAAAATATAAATACAAAAGATAATGGAAAAGGTTGGATTTTGAGGGAAAATACAGGGGATGAATCTGATGATGGATCTCTATTTGCAGCTTGATTTATAAGAGTTATGGTTCAGCTTCCCTTGCCCACTTGCGTAGAACCCATGCAACATCTTTCAGAGACTTGTAGAAACACAAGAAAGTGGGTGAGTTGGCATCGCACCATTGGTGAATATTAAATTGAAAAATCCCATGCTGCATGAGTCACGCTTAAGCTTAGTAGTCACGCTCAAGCGTGAAGGTCCTGGTACTCATTATTTGCCTTCACGCTTACTCCACCTCAGCTACGCTCAAGCGTGGCTTCCTTGCCTTCTCACGCTTGCTCCTCGCTTACCCTCGCTCAGGCGCGCTCGGGCTCACGCTTGAGCGCCTCCCTATCTCTCTCAAGCGTTAGGAGGTTCTTGATCCTTCGCTTCAAGCTGAATTAACCACGCTTAAGCGTGGCCTTCCAATTCAGTATACTGGTTTCCACGCTTGATTCACGCTTGATTCCTTTCAGCCACGCTCAAGCGCTCTCGTGTTCACGCTTGAGCGTCCCCTTCTCACGCTCAAGCGTGGGGGGTCTGATGCTACTTGCTGTCCTTCAATCCATGCTCAGGGTCACGCTTGCTCCTCGCTTGGGCGCTCTTGGGCTCACGCTCAAACGACTCATTCCCACGCTTGAGCGTGAGAGGATCCTGAAGCTTCTTTGTTTTCTTTAATTCTTCAACAAGGTTGCGCTTAAGCGTGCTCGAGGTCAAGCTTAAGCGTGAGGTTCTGATGATGCTGAATCCTCTTGATTTCTTTCAAGCTTTTGGAACCTTTCTTCAATATTTTTCAGAGCAAGCTTAGTTACTTAACACATTATTTATAATCAAAATCATGCTCAATTATTTATCAATCTAGTTGAGTTATTCAGAAAATAGGTTCAATTGAGTCATGAATTTAATTATAAAATAAGCACTTATCACCTCCCTTTTATTTATCAGATGCTTGAAAGACTTACGAAACACTCTTATTTCTGTTATTTGGATGGGTATTCAGGTTTTCATCAAATTCCCATTCATCCATCTGATCAAGAAAAGACTACCTTCACTTGCCCTTATGGGACTTATGCTTACAGACGTATGCCTTTTGGTTTATGTAATGCACCTGCGACTTTTCAAAGGTGTATGCAAGCAATTTTTTCTGATCTTATTGAAAATGTGATGGAAGTCTTTATGGATGATTTTTCAGTGCATGGTTTGGATTTTGATAATTGTTTAACAAATTTGTGCCAAGTCTTGCAGCGTTATGAAGAAACCAATTTAGTTCTAAATTGGGAAAAATGCCATTTTATGGTAAGAGAAGGCATAGTTCTTGGACACCTGGTGTCTGAGAGAGGTATAGAAGTTGATAAGGCTAAAGTGGAAGTGATTGAAAAATTGCCTCCACCCACAAATGTGAAAGGTATTCAGAGTTTTCTTGGACATGCAGGGTTTTATCGCAGGTTCATTAAAGATTTCTCCAAGATCACAAAGCCTCTTACAACACTTCTGGGTAAGGATGTGCCTTTCAATTTTGATTCATCTTGTATGGAAGCTTTTTGCAGGATTAAGCAAGCTCTAATCTCTGCCCCCATCGTACAACCACCTAATTGGAAACTCCCATTTGAGTTGATGTGTGATGCGAGTGATTACGTAGTGGGGGCTGTGTTGGGGCAAAGAAAGGATAAAAAGCTCCATGTAATTCATTATGCCAGCCGGACGCTAGATGATGCTCAGGTAAATTATGCCATAACTGAAAAAGAACTGTTAGCTATTGTCTTTGCTTTTGATAAATTTAGGTCTTATTTGGTAGGTTCACATGTTACTGTTTACACTGACCACTCTGCCATTAAGTATCTATTGAATAAAAAGGAAGCAAAGCCTAGATTAATTAGGTGGATTCTAATATTGCAAGAATTTGACTTGGAAATTAAGGACAAGAAGGGTACCGAGAACTTGGTCGCTAACCACCTATCTAGGTTGACATCTGAAAAAGAAGAAACAGATAATATTCCCATCAATGAATCTTTTCTAGATGAACAACTCTTGAATCTTAGTATCCAACGTGTTCCTTGGTATGCGGATTTTGTAAATTTTCTTGTATGTGGTATCTTACCTCCTGATCTTAGCTTTCAGCAAAGGAAAAAGTTTTATGCAGATGTCAAGCATTATTATTGGGATTAACCACTCCTTTTCAAGCAATGTGCAAATGGTATGATTCGGAGATGTGTTTCACAAGATGATGTCCCTGCTATCTTGGATCATTGCCATTCTCTTTCCTGTGGAGGGCACATGAGCACCTCCAAGACAGCTGCTAAAATATTGCAAGCTGGGTTCTATTGGCCAAATATTTTTAAGGATGTACGTAAGTATGTTCTAACTTGTGATGCTTGCCAAAGAACAGGTAACATTGGTAAGAGACAAGAAATACCATTGAATACAATTTTAGAACTTGAACTGTTTGATGTATGGGGTGTTGATCTTATGGGACCTTTTCCTTCCTCTTTTGGAAATTAGTTCATATTAGTAGCAGTTGACTATGTGTCAAAATGGGTGGAAGCCATTGCTTCACCCCATTCTGATGCTAAAACTGTTATTAAAATTTTCAAGAAAATAATATTTCCAAGGTTTGGGGTCCCAAAATGTGTTCTAAGTGATGGAGGGTCTTATTTTATTGAGAAAACTTTTCAGACCCTTCTAAAGAAATATGGAGTTAAGCATAAGGTTGCTACACCTTATCACCCACAAACTAGTGGACAAGTTGAGGTATCCAATCAGGAAATTAAAAATATTCTTCAAAAAGTGGTGAATACATCACGTAAGGATTGGTCTATTAAGTTAGATGATTCCTTATGGGCGTATCGAACCGCATACAAAACTCCCATTAGAACCACGCCTTTTAAGCTAGTATATGGGAAGCCCTGTCATTTACCTGTTGAGCTAGAATATAAATCTTTTTGGGCTGTTAAAACTCTTAACTTTGATCATAAGGCTGCAGGTGAACAAAGATTGTTGGAATTAAATGAGCTTGAAGAACTCCGTCTAGATGCATACGAAAATTCTAGAATTTATAAAGAAAAAACCAAACAATGGCATGATCGTCACATCCAACGGAGAACATTTAATCCAGGTGATATGGTTTTACTGTTTAATTCCAGATTGAAGCTTTTTCCAGGTAAACTGAGATCCCGATGGTCGGGACCATTCAAGGTGACAAAAGTCTTTCCCTTCGGAGCTGTCGAACTATGGAGCGAGAAATCTGGTACATTTAGGGTAAATGGACAGAGAGTAAAGCACTATCTGACAGGTCAACCAATACAACAAGCAAGTGACTTGGACTTGTTTGATGCTCTTGATGAGTAAATCCAAACGGTGAGAAGTCTGGCTGAAGACTTAAAACTTAGCACTGATAGGGAGGTAACCCTATAAAAAGTTGTTGTTTTATTTTAAGCTTTTACTCTATATATAAAAAAAAACCAACTATGTCAGATGCTGGTTTGGGGTTACTCCAGGTAAGTTTTCTTATCCTTTTATCATTCATTTTAACATTGAGGACAATGTCAAATTCTGGTTTGGGGTGGTAGGTAAGAAAACTTAACTGTTTTGTTTTGTTGTGTGATGATTATATTTTTCATGCATGTGTGTTTTCCTTATTTTGTTTGTAATCTTGTAATTTACCATGATTGCATGATAAATTCACTTTGAACACAAGGCTAAAGTATATAAGGATCCTAAAATTTTGAGTAAAATTTTCAAAATATGATTGTTTAAATGCCAAATCAATGTCTAAATGAACCTTATGTGATTAAAATTTTCTTTGAAAAGACTTTCCATGGTAAGACTTGAGCCAAAATGGGTTATTTATTAAACAAATTTTTAAAACCCATATTTTCTTGATTGAGTGAATCTCATAGTCATTAATATTCTAGAATTTGTTTTTTCAACCGATTCAAAATGGTTTTTGATTATATGTCTTAGGATGATAAAGGCACAATTAGGTCTTATTCTTAAGCCTTAAAATTTTGCATAATTTGACCCCTAGTTGCCCCTTTTGAGCCTAAAAGCGAAAATTTTTCCTTGAAAGCCTTTCATTGACTGATCTTCTCTTAATGGTGAAAAAAAAAGTTGGAAATTTAGTAGAGCAAAGAAAAAAAAAAGGACTTAAGAAAATATGTATTGAATGCAAAGAAAAGCAAGAAAACGAAAAAGAAAATCAAAAGGATGATATTGAATGAATTCCAAAAAGTCCATAAAAGTTCAAAAATTTGCTCTGTTAAATTTATAATGATAATTTGAATCATTCATGACTGTTAAAGCCCTTTTGTATTCCATTTTTCTTGAAATTCCTACCTTGACAATACAACCCAAGGCCACGTTACAACCTTTGAAAGACCTTTAGACTTTGACGTATTTTCTATCTAAACTGAGAAGTTTCTGGTTTATTAACAAGCTTATGGTAATATTTTTGACTATGATGATTTGAGAGATACACAAACCTTGAAACACTTGAGTGAAAATTGTCAGAAGAGTATCTCAAGTCTTGACATTGAAAATTGATTCACATAAGAAAAATAAAATTGGCATTTAAATAAATCTGTTTCTCTATTTTTGATTTCCTTAGTTTATTAAGCTTAGTGTTTTCTATATTTTATCTTGTAAATATGGTGATTTCTTGAGGACAAGCAATGTTTTGGTTTGGGGTATTTTGATAAGTGCTTTTTAATACAATAAAATAGATCTAGTTTGCTTAGGATTTTTAATCACAATGCACTGTATTTCCTTTATTTATTGCGATTTTTGCTTTCTTTCCACTCTATTCTACTTGGGTATGTTATTTTGCAGGAATTAAGGTAATAAAGAGTCAAAAACAAGAGAAAAACGACCATAAAATGATAAAGAAAAAAGAAGAACAAACCCAAAGTGGAAAAAACTCTCTTTTTATGCTGAATTCCGACTCAGAATGCTGAATTCCGACCCAAAATATTGAAATCCGACTCAGATATGACCAAATTCGAGTGGAAGGACTCAGAATGGAGCAATTCCGAGTGGAATACTGCACTGTTGAAGGTAAATCCGAGTGGAACGACTCAAAATGACCAAAACCCCGTGGAATGACTCAGCATGGAGCGAATCCGAGTGAATACTGCACTGTTGGAGCCAAATCTGAGTGGAAAGTTCTCTGTGAAAGCCATTCCGAGTGATAAATGGCTGAGGTTCAATGCTGAAATGGAATGAGTCTCGGTTGGAGGAGATTCCGAGTGGAAACTTCCCCGACTACATCCATTCCGAGTGAAAAAAGGGGATTGACGTTGAATAGATGTTGTCCAAAGCTATTCTCCGAGTGCAAGGCTTGCTGATTGAAGTGAATCCGAGTAGGAGCTTTCTGATTTGTAACTAATCCGAGCAAAAAGCTATTCCGAGTGAATGGATTCCGAGCAGAAAGAAGCCACTGAATGAATAAATGTTGAATAAGGAGGAATCCGAGTGGTTCCATTCGGAGAAGAAGGCATTCTCAAGCGGAACAAGACATTTCTGAGTAGAAGTCTTATCAAGCAAAGAAAGATCCGACTGGGAATGAATCACACTCGGAGTGAGATGTCTCCAAGGAAGACTTCCGAGTGAGTTGGGCTATATTTCCGAGCAAAGTTTTAACCGAGTGGTTCAAATTCAGAGACAGCCGAGTAAAAATGGTTGGGAACCGATTGAATAAATTCTGATCCTGAGTGAGTCTTCAATCAGTTCCGAATGAACTCCATGAACCTGAGCCGAGTGAATGGTTTCAGTCGGTTTCGAGTCCTTCTGCAGTCAATTCCGACTGAATGGCTCAATCAGAAGTTGTTCTTAAGTCACTCTTCACTCGTCCTTTTATCCAGCTTCATCACCGACCGGTTCTCCTCCAAACACCGACCCCCCAACAACACTGACTGGCTTTCACTCGGATTTGTGTCCAAAGTCATCTTTTCACTTGGTCTTTTGCACAAAAGGGTTCTTTTCCACTCGGATTCTTGAGAGAAGGTGAAAACCGACCCAATTCTTCACAATGCAACACCGGATCACTACCTCCATCAACACCGACTCCTTCCATCTCTTCACGGGCCCAACACCGGATCAATAGAACACCGGCCACAATCAATAACACTCCTCTCCACACCGTCCAGCAACTCCACTGTCCCTCAAGCCACAACACCGTCCCCTCTCCTTTCAAAACTGACCTACACTCCACAACTCCAAACATCAAAACACCCAACCGTCCTCACTTCTCAACACCGTCTCATTCCCTCTCCTATCCACTGTCCCTTTCTGTTCCAACTCTTCACACTCACACCAGCTCCAACACTTTCCTCTCCACACCGTCTAGATCTCCAGCCAATAGCAACTCCTCTCCATGCTGTCCAGTTTGCACCCACACCGTCCAACATTCAGCAAACCACCCTCCAGCAAGCTTTCACTCAGATTTGTGGGAAAATAACATTTTTCCACTCGGAATTTCATCATTCTGCACCAATCATCACTAAAATCCAAGCACCGAATTATTAGAAATATTAAAATATACAAATTGGAAACAAGTTGGCACAGCTGGAACTCACATGCACCGAAAGTTTCTTCCACTTGTAATTTGAACGCATTTTCATAGCTGGAATCCTCCATCCATTTGCCTATAAAAGCAGCAGCAACCCATCAGCAAAATCAATCATCTCTTCCCATCAATTACCATCAGCTTCATTCTATTTTCTTTTCTTTTCTTCGTTACTTTCTCTCTTTTTCTCTTTAGTTTTCTTCTTTTCCATTTTTCTTTCCCTGTTCGTTTTTCTTCTCTTTCTTTTTATTTTCTTTTCTTTCTTTTATTTTGTAAGAGTGTGAGGGCTGTAAAAGTGAGAATTTAAATTTGTAACTGGTGGAGAAATTATTGCAACAAGGAATTACAGTGGTAAATTATTCTGAGCTTTTGGAGAAATCCGTAAGTCCTTATTTTTACCATGTCTTGTATGTTTTATTTTTCCATTATATATATGAATTTGAATTATTTCATGAGTAGCTAAATTAATTATCTTAGGATAAAGGGGGTATGATAATATTTTATTGTTAATATTATTTTGACTTGGAATTAAATAAATTTCTATTTTCTATTTAGTTCAATTATGCTCAATGCTTTTAGTAATTCCTAACAAGAACCTAAATGATAAAACTGTATACTTACAGGTATATTAGTAAGTTTAGGTAATAAATAGAATCGAGAGATTTATTTTTACCGGAAAGCTTTGAACTAAACCTAAGATTTTTGAGATACTTTTTGTGACCTCGGTAAAACCGTAAAAGTAATCAAAATTCTTTTGAGGAAATAAAAGGGATTTTCATAAAACGATAATGGGCCTTTCTGGGGATTAAGCAGCGCTTTCCATAGGTTAGGTACATTAATAGGATTCCGAGAGGAACATATTAATTAGCTTTTGGAAAATTCACCTTGGAAAACTTAATTCGATTCTTATTTATGAAAATTTAAAATTCATTAACATACAATAGAGTCTTAATCCCCCGAAATCCAAAGATATTCTCAACTCTGATTTTTAAGTGTCAAGTAAATTTTATTTTTATATTTATTCGTATTTTATGCAACTTTAATTTGTGCTTTATTTTATAAAACTCTTAAAAATCAATTGTGTGGATAATTAAATTTCAATATGCTGGTACTTTGAACACAGTCCCTGTGGAGAATGATAATCTTTTATATTACGCGACATAATCCGTGCGCTTGCGGGCCCTGTCAAATTTGCTAATGGGCTCAACATAAAATGTTTAGAACATTGTGTTCTGTTTAAATCCATATAAAGTACAAAAATTTCCATTGAGAATTGAGTGAGATATGGCCTACATACTAAAAGGGTGCAGGGCTGTGATGGGATTTTTGTGCCTTGCACAAATAATTTTTCTGGGCCAAATGGGCTGTGAATTGGACTTTGGTTTCTTCATCAAAGTTGCGGAGAAATGTGTTAGAAAGATTTTGGTGAAGGCCTCATTCAATTTCATAGCCATATGAGGACGTTATGAAGAAAATACTGCACCTAGTGCAGACTGGTGCTGGAAAAATGTAAATTAGTGTAGTGTTTTAATTTCTGGGAATTATGGGATGAGAACTGGTCTTAGTGGTAAACATGAAAGTTGTAGATAACTTTGATACGGAGATTGTGGGACAAGAATGACTTAAATCCAATATCGGAAGAGAAAGTTACGCCCAAAATACGTACAGATGCGCATTTTGGCTTACCCTTGGTTATTTCAAATTGGGTGTTGGGCTCTTCATGAAAGTTGTTAGGAATAATATGAGGGACATTTTGGTTTAAAAATAATTTAGTCAAGTCTCTCGGATAATTTCTGGACTCAAACCGGGGCGTTACTCTGTTTTATTAATTTAAATAGTTACTTAAATATTTATATTTAAATTGCTTAATGTTTTACTTTATAAAACTGTGTTATTAGGGTGTTATTAAACACTTTATTATATTATCCTAATTATCTTGATTGATCACATAATTAAGGTCAGAAGTTCTACCTTATATTCACAAAATTCTTTTAAAACAGACACATCATCAAATCGGCCGTAGCCCATTCATCAGTACACACAAAATTTGCATAGAATACAGACAACTGGTCTCAAGAACCTAACATTAAAAATGAGGGCTGTTACACTCTCCCTTCCTTTTAGAAATTTCGTCCCGAAATTTCACCTAGTGCTAGTAAACAAATGAGGATAAAGAGTTCGTATCTTTTCCTCAAGCTCCCACGTAGCATCTTCTTCGTCAGACTGACTCCAGACGACTTTCACCAAGGATACATCCTTCCCTCTTAGTTGCTTCAGACGACTATCAAAAATCTTCACTGGTACAGCCTTATAGGTTAGATTTTCTTTAAGATCAAGCTGATCGGGTTTCAGGATATGATCGGAGTGTGGTACATATTTCCAGAGTTGAGAGACATGAAATACATTGTGAAGGTTGGACAATTCAGGAGGTAGGGCGATGCGATAAGCACTCGGCCCAATTCTTTCAAGAATTTGATATGGTCCTACATACTTTGGACTTAACTTCTTCATTTTCAAGGCTCTTCCTACTCCTGTCACAGGAGTAACTCTCAGAAAAACATGGTCTCCTTCTTCAAACTTGAGAGGTTTTCGATGCTTGTCGAAATAACTCTTCTGACGATCTTGAGAAGTCTTCATCACTGCTTGAATTCCTTTAATTTGATCCGTGGTCTTCTAGATGACCTCTGGCCCAATTACAGCCTTCTCTCTTATCTCGAACCAACACAAAGGCGTGTGATACTTTCTTCCATACAAGGCTTCATACGGCGCCATCCCGATGCTAGTGTGGTAACTGTTGTTGTAAGTGAATTCCACAAGCGGTGATACTCCTGCCAATTTCCACCATGTTTAAGCATACACATCCTCAGAAGATCTTCAAGAGTCCTAATAGTACGCTCAGACTGACCATCCGTCTAAGGGTGATATGCTGAACTTAGCTTTAATCGAGTCCCCAATGCTTGTTGCAAGCTTTCCCAGAAACGTGAAGTAAAACGAGGATCTCTATTAGATACAATAGTAGATGGAACTCCATGCAATCTAACTATTTCTCTGATGTAGATCTGTGTGAGCTTCTCTAAAGAATACTTCATATTAATCAGAATAAAGTACGCGGTCTTCGTAAGTTGATCCACGACTACCCAAATTGCATCACATCCAGCTGGAGTCCTTGGAAATCCAGATATAAAATATGGCAATCTCGTCCCACTTCCATTCGGGAATCTCCAAAGGTTGAAGAGTACCATACGGTCATTGTTGCTCGACCTTTATCTTCTGACAAGTCAAACACTTACTAACATATTCAGTGATGTCCCTCTTCATTCCTTGCCACCAAAATACCTTCTTTAGATGTTGGTACATCTTTGTCGCTCCGGGGTATACACTATACTTGCTTTTATGAGCTTTCTCAAGGATGGATCTTCTCAAATCAACATTTTTAGGTACACATAATCTCTCATGATACCTGATTACTCCTTGCTTATCTCGCACAAATTCTCCAGAGTTTGCTTTTTCAAGCTGCTTTTGCACAGCCTTATTCGTCATCTGGGCTTCCTTAACTTGATTCAAGAACTCATTAGAGACTTTTAGCATTCCAACCATTAGACTTCCTGCTCTAGGTGACACAGCGAGATTCAAATCGTGGAACTGTTCCACTAGCTCAAGCTCTTTAGCCATCATGTAGGATAAATGCAATGCCTTCCTGTTGAGTGCATCAGCTATTACGTTTGTTTTTCCCAGATGATAATGAAGCTCAAAGTCATAATCTTTAATAAACTCCATCCATCGTCGCTGTCTCATGTTCAGCTCCTTCTGATCGAAGAGGTATTTCAAGCTCTTGTGATAGCTGAAAACTTCAAACTTTGTCCCGTACAGATAGTGTCTCCAGATTTTGAAGGCAAAAACAACCGCGACTAACTCTAAATCGTGTGTTGGATAATTTACTTCATGGGGTCTCAACTGACGAGACACGTAAGCTACTACTTTTCTTTCTTGCATCAACACACATCCCAATCCTTGTCCTGATGCATCATAGTACACTTCATACAGTTTAGCAGGATCAGGCAAAATTAGAACTGGCACGCTAGTCAGCTTCTTCCTAAGCTCCAGGAAACTACTTTCACAATTTTCGCTCCATACGAAAGGCTGATCTTTGCGAGTCAACTTGGTCAAAGGGGAAGCTATTCAGGAGAAGTTTTCGCTAAATCGACGTTAATAGCCGGCGAGACCCAAGAAACTACGGATTTCGGTTACGCTCTTCGGCCTTTCCCATTGTAGCACTGCTTCAATTTTGGCGGGATCTACAGCGATACCTTTTGCTGAAATAACATGACCCGAGAATTGTACCTCTCTCAGCCAGAACTCACATTTAGACATCTTTGCATACAATTTCCTTGTACGTAATGTATTTAGAATGATCCTAAGATGTTCTTCATGTTCTTCATCGCTCTTAGAGTACACTAAAATATCATCGATGAACACGACTACAAATTTATCGAGGTACGGGTGGAAGATGCAGTTCATATAATCCATAAAACAGCGGGGGCATTCATGACTCCAAAAGGCATGACGAGGTACTTATAGTGACCGTAGCGAGTACGAAACGCCGTCTTAGGAACGTCTTCCTTCTTTACTCGAATCTGATGGTAGCCTGACCTCAAGTCAATCTTAGAGAAAATGACTACTCCTCGCAGTTGATCCATCAAATCATCGATACATGGAAGAGGATATTGATTCTTAATCGTGACCTTATTTAGCTGATGGTAGTCCACACATAGATGCATACTACCGTCCTTCTTCTTTACCAACAACACTGGAGCTCCCCATGGCGAAACACTGGGTTGAATCATTCCTTTTTCTAGAAGTTCTTCAATTTGTCTTAAGTTCCTCCAATTCTTTTGGTGACATACGGTATGGAGCAATAGAGATTGGTCTAGTACCGGGTAAAATATCGATGCTAAATTCAATTTCTCTCTCTGGTGGTATCCCAGGTATATCCTCTGGAAATACTTTAGGAAATTCTCAAACAACTAGAAGCTGATCAGTCTCAAGTTTCTTCTCACACTTGGTACTAGCAAGGACCATAAACACTCGCGCTCCTGATTGGAACGGAGTTACCTCCTGAGTAACAACAACAGACTCGGACTTCCCGAACTGAGAAGACTCAGGTGTCATGACTCCATAGGATATAGATTTACTATGGCAGTCAATTAGGACATGATTGGCAGCAAGCCAATCCATTCCCAGAATAATGTTCAGATCAATAAGGGGTAAATAAATTAGGTCCACCTGATAGGACCTTCCATCAATAGTGATGGGGCAATTCATACACACAACAGAAGAACTTATAGGTTCATTAGCAGCAGTGACAACAATCATTTTACCAGATAAGGGTGTCAATGATAAATTCAAATACTTCACACAATCTTTAGAAATAAACGAGTGAGTGGCTCCGAAATCATACAACACATTTAAAAGCACGTCACCTATAAAGCATGTACCTTGCACCAAGTCATTCTCTTGTGCAACCTCTGCTCTATTCATGGTGAAGACTCTAGCATTGCCTTCACCCCTTTGACGTGAATATTTTTTTACAGTCGTGATTCTGTCAAATTAGTACATTAAAATTAATTAATGTAGTACTAGGGTGTCAACCTAGGTCATTTTCTCAAGGATCAACAAAAAAATTTAAGAAAATCAAGTCTTAAACTAATTTTAACAATTAAAAACTCAACAACTAAAATTTAATTTGTTTACAGAAAAAAGTTCAACGAGCATATAATTGGGGGGTTTTGTTTGATTGTCACAAAAATTTAAAACATAATTCAAAATACAAAATGAGTGTAGAATAAGTAAATAACGAACGATTGATTTTCTTGGAGTATTGTAATTTATTTTATCCTTGGATTTGAAAAGATTTCTATACACTTCCTTACTGTCAATCCCTTAGTTCAATTTGAATTAATCAACTAAGCGTCTTTTAATTCATAATTCCTTTACTTTTATAAAATGAAGATTTTAATCAAGCATCCTAATTAAGCAAAAGGAGTCAAGATTTTAAATTCTAGGAATTATTGAACATACATAGAACATCGCCTACATATATAATCTAGCTTCAACGTTATGGAATTAAGCAAACCATAACTATTAAGATTGATTTTTGAAACATTCATTAAGCATGTATATTTCTAAATCTATCTTAATATAATTTTTATTTAATTCTAACTGTATAATTAAATTGATTAAGCATACAACTTAATTAAACCGAATAGACATTAATAATTGAGCTAAAATTATGAAGAGTTTAACAACAAGGAAATATAATAAAAATCAAAACCTCAAAAATAACATTGTATTTACATGTTGATAACAGGTTTTGATAATGACAAGAAAACAATCATTACAAGCTCTTCATGGATCAAAAACAATAGAAACCAAACAAAGGCGCTATATAAAATCAAGAATCGGTTTCACGAGTTCAAGAAATCAAGAAACCAATAAACCAAGACAAAGGAAAGCAACCATGGATCATAAAATATCAATGGAAGACCTACAGGCATGGAAAAACAACAAATTGAAAAGCCTGAATCGATTCAACCATGAAGGAATCGATTCACAGACCTGGAAGTCATTTAATTTGAAAACAGAATGCTCTGAATCGATTCACTATGACCCTGAATCGATTCATTCGAAGCTGACAACCCAGGAAACCCAAATAGAATGCTCTGAATCGATTCAAACAAATCTCGAATCGATTCATACGAATCTGGAACTCAAAATTGCACAAGTCAGAATGCTCTGAATCGATTCAAGGAACTACGAATCGATTCAAGAAGTGGGAAACACCACTAAAAAGACAGATTTAAGTGGGAACCAACAACCCAATCTCAGAATACGCAAAGACAAGCTGGAACCATTATCTCTTAACGGCTAGGAGGACCTTGAAGCTGCTCAAATGGCTCTATAAATTCAAGAGGAACTCAAGCACAAAACATACAACCAGAAGCTATCACTCTTCACTTGTTCTTATGCTTAGTAAGCCATCTTTCTTGTACACTCTGAGTTTAAACTTGTACATCCTCTCATCTTGAGAGTTAGAATTTGTAAGATTTTTCACTTGTATATCTACTCTATTAAGAGAGTCATTTCTTTGTAAACACTTCTTCAAACACAAAGGTTTTTCACTGTAGGATTAAGTGGTCACAAAGGTTGGGGTTCAACCTTTGGGTATTGAGAGTTTGAGAGATTGGGTGGGTTACCCTTTGCTAGTGAGGATTGAGTTCTTGAGTGTGGGACACTAGGAAGCTGCAATTGCTCATAGCTTGTATCTCTAAACTTCAATAGTGGAAATCCTCTAAGTGGGTTGCTTAGAGGCGAGACGTACACCGGTGTTGGTGGAACTCGTTATATCGGTTTGTAAACTCCTCTCCCTTACTATTTTACTTTCATATACTGCAATTGGTTGATTTGTGCTGATTGATTATGAATTGCATACTTGAGCTTGTCCAATTTGATATATTTCATATACTGCCCACCAATTGTTTGTTAAATTGCTTCAGCTATATTTATCCTTGTGGTGCATTGCATACTACCTTTAACTTGATTTCACTTGCATATTCTTGCAAAATTGGATATAAAAATCAAGTTCAAAGGCATTCCAATCAAAGTTTTAAAAACTCAATTCACCCCCCTCTTGAGTATTGAGGCCACTTGAACAACAAGTGGTATCAGAGCTTGACTCTTGGTAAATTAAGCTTAACAGCTTCAAAAGACTAGATGGCCTCAAGTTCTCACAACCTTTTTCCCGAGGGTGGTGCTATAAATAGACCTCCCGCTTTCAATGGGGAAGGCTACGCGTTTTGGAAAGAAAGAATGAAAATCTTCATTCAATCTATCGATTTGAGAGTTTGGAATGCCATTGAAAATGGTCCTTATATACCAATGCATACTGTTGATAGTAAAAATGTTGAAAAACCTATGGATGAATGGACCAGTGATGAAGAAAAGAAAGTACAATATGGCTATAAGACAAAGAATCTAATCACTATGGCATTAGGTCCAGATGAATTTTTTAGAATAATGACTTGTCAATCCTCTAAGGAAATGTGGGATACTCTACAAGTAACTCACGAAGGTACTAGCGATGTGAAGGACTCCAAGATCAGTACCTTGACAAGTCAATATGAAAGCTTTAGAATAAACTCAGGGGAAACCATTGTAGAAATGCAGAAGAGATTTACTCTTATTATTAATCATCTCATTACTCTTGGCAAAGTCTACACTAACAAAGAACTTGTGCATAAAGTTTTAAAAAGTCTTAGCAGGGAATGGCAACCACTTGTCACAGCCATAAAACAATCTCCAAGCATCAATGAGATATCTCTTGCAACACTCTTTGGGAAATTACAAGAGCAAGAGCAAGAACTAAAAGTCTTGAAAATAGCGGAGGAAGAAGAAAAATCCTCCAAGAAGAAAGGCTTAGCTCTCAAAGCCACCTCTATACATGAAGAAGAATCATGCAGTGACATGGATGAAGAAGAGGAATTTGGGCTGTTTGTAAAACGATTTAGAAGATTCATGAAGAACAAAAGATTCCAAAAGAACTTCAAGCCCCAAGGTAAAAAGCTAACCTCAAATGAAAATTCTTCTTTACCTAGTTGTTTCGAATGTGGCAAGGAAGGGCACTTCAAGGCGGATTGCCCAAATCTTAAAAAGAAGGGCAAGGATAAACGAGGAAGAAGAAGAGCTTACATCGCTTGGGATGAGAACGATGTAAGTAGGTCCGACGATTCGGACAATGAGGAAGCAAATCTTTGCTTAATGGCCAATCACCAAGAGGAAGATAATGAGGTAAACCTTCTTGACTTAGATAAGAATGAACTACTAGATGCTTTTGAGGAGTTATATGATAAATTTATAAAAGTCTCTAATAGTCTTAAGTCATCTTGGAAAACTAGTGATACCCTTGAAATGCATCTTATGGAAGTATGCAAAGAAAATGAAAGCTTAAAAGAAGAATTAGAAAATGTTCAAGCATGTTCTAAGGATAAACCATGTGACTTTGCAAAAAGATGCGTTATGTTAGAAACCAAGGTTGTAGACCTAAATAGGACATTAGAAAAGTTTACAAATGGACGAGACAATTTGAATATTTTGCTTGGCCAACATAGATGCATGTTTGATTAAACCGGGTTAGGATATGATCAAGAACATAGCAATCACAAAAGGGAAAAACACTATAAAAATTTCTTTGTACCACCAAGCAAATTATCTTCACCTTTTATGAAATGCAATCATTGTGGTCTCAAAGGACATAGTGCTTATAGGTGTAGTGTTAGAAAACTAGGACCAAAGGTTTTAAGAAAGGTGTGGGTTCCCAAAGGAACATCACCACAAGCTAACCTAAAAGGACCCAACATAAAATGGGTACCTAGTTCTCTAAACTAATCTTGTTTTGTAGGTATGCTTCAAGGCAAGCAACACCAATTGGTATTTGGATAGTGGGTGTTCAAAGCATATGACGGGAGATATAAGCAAGTTCACATCATTTACTCCCAAAAGGAAAGGAAGTGTCACTTATGGAGACAATACCAAGGGTAAAATACTTGGTATCGGAAATATCGGTAAAAATTCCTCTACCTCCATTAGTGATGTGTTGTATGTTGAAGGACTCAAACATAACTTGCTTAGCATAAGTCAATTATGTGACAAAGGATATAGAGTTTTATTTGAATCCAATTGTTGTATAATTGAGAATAGGCTAAACAAAGAGGTCAAATTTGTTGGAAAAAGGATTGGTAACATTTACATGATTGATGTGGATAGTTTGTCTACAAATGATGAACAATGCTTCATTACAAAAGAGGATGAAACTTGGCTATGGCATAGGAGAATAGCTCATATACATGTAGACCACTTAAACAAACTTGTTTCCAAAGAATTAGTAATTGGTTTACCAAAGCTTAAGTTTGAAAATAGATTTTGTGATGCATGTCAAAAGGGAAAACAAGTAAAGGCATCTTTTCAATCCAAAAATATTGTTTCCACACAAAGGCCTTTACAACTTTTGCACATGGACTTATTTGGACCATCCAAAATCAAAAGCTTTGGAGGTAATTACTATGGTCTAGTTATTGTAGATGACTATTCTAGATATACATGGACATTATTTCTTGCTCATAAAAATGAAGCATATCATGCATTCAAGAAACTTGCTAAGATTATCCAAAATGAGCAAAATTCTAAAATTGCATCCATTAGAACCGATCATGGGGGAGAGTTTGAAAATCACTCTTTTGAAAAGTTTTGCGAAAAACATGGTATCAATCACAATTTTTCAGCTCCTAGAACTCCACAACAAAATGGAGTTGTTGAGAGGAAAAATAGATCCTTGGTAGAACTTGCTAGAACCATGTTAAGTGAAAATAATATTGCGAAATACTTTTGGGCCGATGCGGTTAACACCACTTGTCATGTCATGAATAGATGTTTAATAAGGCCTATTCTAAAGAAAACCCCCTATGAACTCTATAAGGGAAGAAAACCCAACATTTCATATTTTCACATATTTGGGTGTAAATGCTTTGTGCTCAATAATGGAAAGGATAATCTAGGAAAGTTTGATGCCAAATCTGATGAGGCAATCTTCCTTGGGTACTCTCAATCTAGTAAATCTTATAGAATATTCAACAAACGCACGAATACCATAGAAGAATCCATTCATGTTAAATTTGATGAAAATAGCCATAACCCTTCGAGAAAGGAAGATGTTGATGATCTTGTAGGTACTCTTCAAGAATTGACCTTAGATGACAAGGAAGGAGAAATCAAAGACACAAATAGAGCCAAACATGAGGAACCACAACAATGGATTACTTTGAAGGATCATCCTCTAGACAAAGTCATAGGTGAAATGACTCAAGGCGTAAGTACTCGTAATGCAATTAGAAATACATGCAATCACTTAGCCTTTGTATCGCAAATAGAACCCAAATGCATTAATGAAGCTATTATTGATGAACATTGGATGTTGGCCATGCAAGAAGAGTTAAATCAATTTGAAAGAAATAAAGTTTGGGAATTAGTGCCAAGACCCAATGATCACCAAATAATAGGAACCAAATGGGTATTTAGGAACAAAATGGATGAAAATGGTATTATTACTAGGAACAAAGCTAGGCTAGTAGCTAAAGGCTATAACCAAGAAGAAGGCATTGATTATGAAGAGACGTATGCACCCGTAGCTAGATTAGAAGCAATTAGACTACTATTAGCCTTCGCATGCTGTAGGGACTTCAAATTGTACCAAATGGATGTTAAAAGTGCTTTCTTGAATGGATACATTCAAGAGGAAGTATATGTTGATCAACCTCCAGGTTTTGAAAACCATCAATTTCCAAATCATGTTTTCAAATTAAAGAAAACTTTGTATGGTTTGAAACAAGCTCCAAGAGCTTGGTATGAAAGGTTAAGCAAATTTCTTTTAGAAAATCATTTTGAAAGAGGAAAGGTTGATACAACTTTATTCATAAAGCACAAAAAGAATAACATACTATTGGTACAAGTTTATGTTAATGATATAATATTTGGTGCCACTAATGAATCAATGTGCAAAGAGTTTGCTAAGTTAATGCAGGAAGAATTTGAAATGTCCATGATGGGGGAACTCACTTTCTTCCTTGGACTACAAATCAAGCAAACCAATGAAGGCACATTCATTAATCAATCCAAGTACTGCAAAGAACTACTTAGAAAATTCAACATGGACAAAGCAAATGATATTGCCACACCCATGGGCACTTCATGCTATTTGGACAAGGATGAGAAAGGTAAGGATGTTTAACTCACAAAATATAGAGGTATGATAGGATCCTTACTTTACTTAACCGCTAGTAGACCGGATATCATGTTTGCTGTGTGTATGTGTGCTAGATACCAGGCTTGTCCTAAAGAATCACATCTCACTGTAGTAAAAAGGATAATGAAATATTTAATTGGGACTCAAAATGTTGGTTTATGGTACCCCAAAGGGGCTGAATGCACTTTAGTTGGTTACTCTGATTCAGATTTTGCAGGATGTAAACTTGACAGAAAAAGCACTAGCGGAACATGTCATTTGCTTGGTAGTTCTCTTGTTTCTTGGCATAGCAAGAAACAAGTAAGTGTTGCTCTATCAACAGCTGAAGCAGAATATGTTGCAGCTGGTAGTTGTTGTGCTCAAATCCTTTGGATGAGACAACAACTTCTAGACTTTGGAGTTGTATTTAACCATGTACCTCTTAAGTGTGATAATACTAGTGCTATCAATATTTCAAAGAATCCTGTAATGGATTCTAGAACCAAACATATTGAGATTAGACATCATTTCATTAGAGATCATGTCCTAAAGGGTGATTGTGTGCTTGAACATGTTGATACATCTAAGCAATTAGCAGATATCTTCACCAAACCATTAGCCAAAGAACAATTCATACATATTAGAAGAGAATTAGGAATTTTAGATATATCCAATTGTGTCTGTTCTTAATTTTGTTTAATGTATTGTTACTCAATAATTGATTGATAACTGATGTTGGTAAGAATAAAAAGGCAAAAGATCCTCATGAAAATGAAGCCTTGATGATCCAAAAGAACCATTCTATGCCTTGAATCAATTAGGATGGCGAAAAATGCAATATGGAGTGAAACAAACTTGAGTGAATCGATTCACCATCCCTTCGAATCGTTCAAGCACCTGATTGTTCAAAATTTTTCAAACAGAGACGGTCGAATCGATTCAGGACCCATTCGAATCGATTCATGCACCTGATTGCATAATTTTCTTCAAAACAGAGACGCTCGAATCGATTCACCCACTCCCTCAAATCGATTCACGTGATAGTTACTCACTTGTTACGCTGATTTAAGGCTCTCCTTCATTCTTTCTCTCATTTCTCTCCCACTCTCCCTCCTAAAACTATCCAACTTCCTCTCTAAAACTACCTCTCAACTTCTCCAACTTCAATGGCATCATCGTCCCAACCTCGTAAAAAGCAAAGAGCAAACATTGCCGCTGCTTCAATCCCTCAACATTCAGATCTCTCAAGGTTCTTTACCACCCAAAAGGAATTGGAAAGGTACCAATCCTCTTTTTCTGAAAAACACCTTATCTCCCCTCATTGGCTTGATGTCCCCTTCTTTGAAATTTCTGGGCTTCCTCTTCTGAATACTCTTCATCAACAAGAGCTAGTAGGATTTATGGCTCTTGAGGAAGTAGCCATCTATCCAGAGTTAATTCGAGTCTTCTATTCATCCTTGCGCCTCCAAGATGCTCGATACATTGCCAAAGTGAAGGGCAAGACCATCATTCTTGACAATGAAGTTATGAACAAAGTAGGATTGCTTCCTCTCAGCAATGCTTCCTTCCATGGCAAGGAACCACCTCTTGCATGGAACTACAACCCTTTGGAGGCAAGAACCTTCTTCAATCTTGCCGGTCCTTCTAGCACCGTTGGAACACTAAGCCTTGACCACCGCCTTCTGCACTACGTCCTGGTGAAAATTCTCCTCCCTTCCGGTGGAAATTATGCAAGACTAAATGAAGCACAAATCTTGTTGCTCTGGGCCATTATTAATCAGAAGGACATTAACTGGATCGATTTAGTAAGGCACCATATGATCGAAGCTCAAAATCTTGCTCATCTTCCTTATGCCATATTCATCATAAAACTGCTCTGCCACTACAAGGTGGACTTGAAGAATGAAGTCAAAGAAATTGTAGGCCCTAAAGCACCAATTGGAAAAACTCATCTCACAAAGATGAATATCGTCGAATATCATGGACTATGGCAAATTCTTCGACGCTCTTGTAACCATACTGAAGACGATGCTCCTCCTCCTCCTCCTCCTCCTCCACCCGCTCCTACTAATGATTTGTTTGCCAGACTCACTGCCCACATGGATCAGCGCCTAGACACTATGGAAGCAAACCTCAATGCTCTCCTGGACAAGCTTGAGGAAAATATGGAAGAGCGATACACAGAGCTTGCTACTCAAATCTCCAGCATCCATTTTCCTCAGCCTTGATTGACTTCTTGCACTTTATGCTTTCTATGTCCAACAATCATTTACTTTTATGTTTAGACTTAGTTGTCTTTTTGAAACATTTCCCTTATTTACTTTGGTTAATTAAATGGCTATTTTGTTAGATGCTTGGATGATTATATTGATGTCACATTTGAGTTGTTTTTATGCGGCATGTGATTATTACTCGATTGATTAAAATACTCTCCAATCTTGTTTTTGATAATGACAAAGGGGGAGAGATATTGAAAGATGCTTGATATTTTAAAGATACCTGAAAGATACTTGAAAATGATTAATTGAAAAACAAAGGGGGAGACATACTTATCTGAAAAGAAATCATTATTTGATTAACAAAGGGGGAGACATACTCTAATTCTCAAATAACTCGTTAGCACTGTCTCTTTAAAATTATTGGCTATTAACACCCCAAAGAGATGGCCATTGTTTGTCATCATCAAAAAGGGGGAGAATGTATTTGCATGTTGATAACAGGTTTTGATAATGACAAGAAAACAAGCATTACAAGCTCTTCATGGATCAAAAACAATAGAAACCAAACAAAGGCGCTATATAAAATCAAGAATCGGTTTCATGAGTTCAAGAAATCAAGAAACCAATAAACCAAGACAAAGGAAAGCAACCATGGATCATAAAATATCAATGGAAGACCTACAGGCATGGAAAAATAGCAAATTGCAAAGCCTGAATCGATTCAACCACGAAGGAATCGATTCACAGACCTGGAAGTCATTTAATTTGAAAACAGAATGCTCTGAATCGATTCACTATGACCCTGAATCGATTCATTCGAAGCTGACAACCCAGGAAACCCAAATAGAATGCTCTGAATCGATTCAAACAAATCTCGAATCGATTCATACGAATCTGGAACTCAAAATTGCACAAGTCAGAATGCTCTGAATCAATTCAAGGAACTACGAATCAATTCAAAAAGTGGGAAACACCACTAAAAAGACAGATTTAAGTGGGAACCAACAACCCAATCTCAGAATACGCAAAGACAAGCTGGAACCACTATCTCTCAACGGCTAGGAGGACCTTGAAGCTGCTCAAATGGCTCTATAAATTCAAGAGGAACTCAAGCACAAAATATACAACCAGAAGCTATCACTCTTCACTTGTTCTTGTGCTTAGTAAGCCATCTTTCTTGTACACTCTGAGTTTAAACTTGTACATCCTCTCATCTTGAGAGTTAGAATTTGTGAGATCTTTCACTTGTATATCTACTCTATTAAGAGAGTCATTTCTTTGTAAACACTTCTTCAAACACAAAGGTTTTTCACTGTAGGATTGAGTGGTCACAAAGGTTGGGGTTCAACCTTTGGGTATTGAGAGTTTGAGAGATTGGGTGGGTTACCCTTTGCTAGTGAGGATTGAGTTCTTGAGTGTGGGACACTAGGAAGCTGCAATTGCTCATAGCTTGTATCTCTAAACTTCAATAGTGGAAATCCTCTAAGTGGGTTGCTTAGAGGCGAGACGTACACCGGTGTTGGTGGAACTCGTTATATCGGTTTGCAAGCTCCTCTTCTTTACTATTTTACTTTCATATACTGTAATTGGTTGATTTATGCTGATTGATTATGAATTGCATACTTGAGCTTGTCTAATTTGATATATTTCATATACTGCCCACCAAGTGTTTGTTAAATTGCTTCAGCTATATTTATCCTTGTGGTGCATTGCATACTACCTTTAACTTGATTTCACTTGCATATTCTTATAAAATTGGATATAAAAATCAAGTTCAAAGGCATTCCAATCAAAGTTTTAAAAACTCAATTCACCCCCCCTCTTGAGTATTGAGGCCACTTGAACAACAAACATTACACTAACCTCCAAGAAAATCAATCTAAGGGTTTTAACCCTCCATAATTAAAACAAAATAAAAACTGAACCCGGAATGAAGTTCTCCCAAATTCTTCCTTTGTTTCTCCTACTGCTATCCACTGTTTCTGCCTCTAAAAATTCTTTTAACTCCTCCTCTCTACAGATGATTTTCATTGAGTACTAAGCTCCCTATTTATAGCAATTCAAGGCTGATTTTTCTCATTAAAAATCAGCCCATTAAATGTCCACTAAGCTTCCTTGTTGGCCATTATTTAGCACCATTTAGAACATGCCAATTTGCTATCTAAAACCGTGAGAAAAATGCTCTTGGTGGAGTTCTTCTTTTGCTTTCTTTAATGTAATAAAGTGGAAAACATTGAGGGCATTTGTCTTGGAATTTCTTACTGTCTAGCTCCAATTTACATTGATATTTTTGTGTTGTTTTCTTGCTATTTTCTGTCCATTTTTCACTGCTGTTGCTGTCCATTTTTCACTGCTGTTGCTGTCCCACTTTTTCTTATTTTTCAGTAGCTATATTCACGTTAATTGCTTTCTTGGTTCAGCCTTGCCAATGAATGATATATGTACATGTAGCAAATTTTGTCTTCTTGCTAATGTCATGACCGTGAGTTGGTTCTTGGAAGGAAGGCCATTGAAATCAAGCTCATGATACAAGGAAACAAGTGACGTGAAATACTATAGGATAAAGCTTTATTGAATAAAAAATTAAGCTCATGGAGATGGCACTTTGGAGGTATATTCACATGAATATGCTTTGAGAAAGTGGAGGTGTATCGTAAAATAATAGCACATGGGACAAAGAAACAAGTGACCTTGTGGACTAATGGACAAAAGCTTGAATTGTTGTTGTTGACTGTGAGTGACAAGGGAAAATGGATGGCTTTGTGCTTCCTTAAAATAATTAGAAAATATCATTTGATTTTTAGCCTTTCAATGTGAATGACATATGGAAATGGAAGATAGCTTTTGGTTCATTAGAATAATGGCTTTGAACGTGTGAAATGCAAGACAAGCATAGGAAAGGATTGCATTTAAATTATTAGGCCAAAACCTTGCAATTTTAGAAGCATTCCAACATGATTGATTTCCTTTCAGCTTCAAGAATTTACGTTGGAACAAGTAAGGGAATTTGGAGGTTATTTTGTTTGTTCATGAAGCAATGGAGAAGGCTTAAACAATTTCTCATTAATATACTTGTCAAGAAAAAGTAATTAATTTGAATTTGTACTTGGAGGATTGTAATTTATTTACAAAGTAACCAAGAAGCTTCCAATAATTTGATAGCCTGTAAAATAAAATAAAATCAAATTAAACTTAGTTAATTCAATAAATTTTATTATAGGACTAAACATTCTTGCAAGCTTAAATTATTTTAAACATACTAATTAATGCAAAAGAAATAGAAATGGTAGAAATTAAAAACAACAATCACTAATAAATAGTAACAGTAAAAGAAAACATAAATCACAAAATACAACACTTAATAGTAACAGTAAAAAAAATAGAAAACAATGATTACTAACAAATAGTGAGATAACAATTACAAATGGAGATTGCTGACAAATTACGCTAAAACACATTTATTAGGATTTAACAGTAAATAAAACAGGTAAACAGAGTAAGTAATTAAAGGTAAAAAGATATGTCATCACCCTGCTTACTGTAGCATTCCTCGGTCCTTGTTGAGTATTACCACCGCCTTGACGGTTCAGATTTGTTATCCTAGGATTATTGACTAATGCACTAGCAACCGGTCCTCCATTCCCACGGCCTGCAGGATGTCCTATTTGTCCTCTAACTTCCCTCTTTGGGAAATTTAGGTTCTTCTCGAGACAGACATTACTCTTATGTCCGGTTTTCCCATAGCTGTAGCAAGTCAAGCTCCTTTTATGGCAGTCTTTCAAGAGATGGGGTCCTCCATACTTGTAGCATCTCACAGGTGGTCTGTCACCCTGGGTCCTGGTGAATCCACTAGGTCTACTGAAGTTGGGTCAAGGATAAGGCTGACCAAATTTGAAATCTTTCTAAGTTCATTTGTCAATGGTACGTCGCTCCGGCCCATAACTGGATGTTCCTTTTAATCTCTGTGCTGATGTATGTTCATAGATACAACACCTATCCACTAAAGAAGTGAACTGAGTGATTTGCTGGCAGCAGATCACCTGATGGATGTCCTGACGTAGCCCTCCTTCAAACTTAGCACATCGAGAAGCCTCACTCATCTGAGTATAGTAAGGGCAACACCTAGCTAACTCATCGAACTTTGCTGCGTACTCCCCTACTGTCATGAATCCTTGCCTCAGATTGAAGAATTCTTGCTCCTTCTGCCTCTTGATGTCCTCCGGAAAATACTTATCCAGAAATTTAGTCTTAAATCGTTCCGAAGTAATCTCATCTCCATCAGCAGCCATCCTCACCCTCGCATGAGTCCATCAGTGCTCAGATTCTCTAACTAGCATGAAAGTAGCATAGATCACTCTGTCATTGTCCCCACATCGTATAGCTGTGAAGATCATTTCCATCTGCTCAATCCACAGTTGAGCTCCTTTAGGATCAAAACCTCCTTTGAATTGCGTAGGATGGTTCTTTTGGAAGTCGACAAGTCCTTGATCGTGCCTCGGTGGAGCCTGGGGAGCATTCACCCCCTGACATTCCAGAGCTGCCACCATTCTATCCAACAGAGCGTTCAACGTTGCATTGTTTCAGTATGCCATGACGACTGAAAGAAAAGTAGAGTTCAACAGAAATTCAACGAGTCTCCCTTTATCGGAAGGCTCCATACAGACAAACATTAATCAAATCCTACTGAGCGAGTATCAATATCTCGCGAATAAATTTTTTGAGTGTGAGGGAACCTTAGCGGTCTACACCCTAAGCTTAAAGAATCAACCATGCTCTGATACCACCAATGTGACACCCTCGATTAACTTGGATAATTTCCCACACTGAGACGTCCTACTTAATTAAGGAGTCACTAAAAATAGGAGTTTTTTTTTGGTGATCATCAGTACACGATTTTAAAATAAATATATTACATAGATCGATTCTTTCAACATGAGAGTATTTAAAAGAGTACGAAGCTCATAGGCTCCCAACAACTTCTACAAAATAAAAGCATAACCGAAATGTCGAGTCTATAACGATCTCGATGCAAACAGAAAATATACAAACAAACGGCACTTCCAAACAAGCGTCCTCTACTGTAGATACTCCAAATCTTACCCACGCTTGCCTTGTCCTTCAACTGATGATCATCGAAAAAAAGAAACAACATACACAACAACAAAAGGGGTGAGTACAAAGCTCTCAACCCATATCATATACATACAAGGGTGGCCTAATATTTTAAATTACAGAAAAAGATTTCATACAACATACCTTAGAGTAGAAACACAAAAGTTCATATACACAATTGTCAATAACAAGCAGGGGGTTAGTCATACAATGATGGCATGCTATGCATGTGTTAGATTCAATTACTGTAAGTTATAATTCATTACCGATATGCAATAGGGCCCAACTTCCATTTCTCAATCTTATATATCAATAATCATGTGCACAATCCGCCACCCTTATCACCCCTGCCCATCTAGAGTGACTGGAGCTCTCCTCGTTCTGGTTTTTACAAATGGGTAGGGACTCACAGTCCTGATCGTCAAATGGCCAACCACATATCACACATCACCACAGAACGGGCACTCCACGGTCATAGAAAATCCCGCCTCTTGTCGAAGTATACTAGAGTTTACTACGGGCTGTTCGGCGATGGGCGCGAATCTGATGCCACTTGGAATTCCCGCCTCCGGTGATACTCCCTAGACTACCCTCGGGTATCGAGGCATGGCAAATTCTTCAGTGTACCCATCACTGTATGCTCTAGGGGATTCTTCCAACATCCCTCCTTAACTCCAAATGCAAAATGCCATTTACTTGTTTCAATTACTTAGGGTACCCAAAGTCTAGACGGAACCTAACTCTCATATAGCGTATTTGTCCTTAAAAACTCGTAATTGTCTAACCATAAATCTTTTCATATTGTAGGGGCTAAATCTCAAGATTCAATATTACTAAAATTTATTTCAGGAGAATTTCCAAATTATTTACCAGTAATTCCTTTAAGAAAATTTCTCTACTATAAAATATATAATTTATTTATATAATAGATATCTAAGTAAAAGAGGTAACATAAGATTTCAACTATGTTTCTTACAATTTAAGAAAATTCAATGTTACCTTAAGTAAAAGTTTAACTCGATTTTTCGATTAATAAAGTCATTTCGTCGTATTTACTTATAATAAACCAAAGAACTTGATTCTATTTTTCTAAAATTTTTCATAAAATAGTGGACAAAATATGTATAAGATATCTCCCTTAATTCTATATTATAAATAAAATAGTCCTCTTTTCAAAAATAAATATACAAAGTGGTAAATTTTCGTTTGGTTGTCGAAACATCGTTTTTGTCATATTTTGTCTATAAAATTCCGATTCGAGTGATTCCAAAGCCAAAAGTATTTAACTTTGAAAATACTAACTAAATAAAGTAATATTAAAAATAAAATCTGTCCAGAAAGTAACCCCTACATGAAAATTCACCATATGCCGAAGCTCGTCGTTTCAATGTTCATAAAAATACGTTTTAAGGACAAACCGCATGCCAAAATTCTTCAAACCAATTTTTCTTCTTTGGGTAATTTTCTTATGTTCAAAATTCACTTCTCATACCACCAAATATTATCCCCAAAAAGTTTTGCCAATTTCATCCGTTTTCTCATATAAACGCATTTTACACTATTTTCGACGTTTTGTTCGTGCCTAACTCGGGTCCTTTTTTTTTCTTATCAATTACCACTATTTGCAACATTTTCATGATCAAAAATACTTTTCAACCATATATATACAGAAGCAACAATAATTTTAATTAATCATCAAGAATTGTTCCTAATATCATGTAATTCACTTTTCTTAATGCCATAAACTTATCACTTAATTATCACAACTCAAGCCCCTTGTTTTTTTTTATTTTTAGTAAAAATTCTAGAATTTAAAATCTCATGTTAAAATTTATTTTTATTACCTAAATTTTCAAAATCAAGACTTGTTACAAATTTTTAACCACAAATCAATTTTTTTCCAAGTCACATGTTAAGATTTTAAAATTTATCAAGTTACTTACTAACAATAAAAATTTTTCCAGCAGCAACATTAATTTACTTTTCATTATAAACTTATTTTTAAATATTTTATATTTTCTAGAATTGTTACTAACACAACAAACCACAATCAAACCAATCAACACATACTTAACAATTTATCACATGCAATATAAAGTTACAACCAAAAATCTATAACACATAAAATCCAAGTTAGTAATCATCACCAAAAATTTCAAACTTTAGAGGATTAATTAAAACTTATGGTGTTGCCATAATGTCTCTTTAAAGATCCACAATTTTCACAAAATTTTTCAAGATCTAAACCTTATAAGCTAAATCTTTAAGGAGACACCAAAGTATAAGTATTAAGGGACACTTATACTTCACCATGCATGTACAAATTTATGGATTTAAATTAAGCAAGGTACTCCCCCCTAGGGGTGTCAATTTCATCCATTTATCCATTAAATATCCAATCCACCCACACATAATCCATCCAATCCATCCATTTATAAAATAAGAATATGATGGATTTAATGAATTGGATCCCATTTATTTATTGGATGGATATGGATGGATCCATCATAATTTTAATCCATTGGACTTTACTTTTATTTTTTTATTAAAATCCATTGGATTTTTTTAAAAAAATCCATTTCACGGTTACAGCTTGTGTCAACTATTCTCAATGTTTCTTCACTTAATTGAACCATTTTCCAACGGGTTTCATTTTCTGTACTGCATCCTCCTTAAGTATTCTAGCCCATTATTATTATTATTTATTAAATCACACCTATATTGCCCATTATTTTTATTATTATTATTTATTCAATCACACCTATATTTATTAATTTTGTTTAAATCCGTAACATTCAATTCATCACACTAAGATTTATTCTCTTAACGGATATTTTTTTATTTATAAAGCACAAATACAAAATCTTACTTAGAGGAATTAAATATGTACTAAATAAATCTTTTACATTACTTTTATCATCAGATAAAAATTTCTATAAAATTCTATAATAAAAATTAATTATTTACACTACTTTTTTTGGACAATATTATTTAATTATTTACACTACTTTGAGAATCCAAAAATCCCAGTAAGATCCAATCTCAATTTTAAAGGCCTTTGTGGAAATTTGTAGCACTAGCTTTCGTTGATGTTTTGTCCAAGACTCGGAGCATTCAAATCTTCATCCACCGTCAGTTCTTTCAAACTATTGCCTAGAACTATGTTCTTTCAGTTCAAACTAGATCATTTATTAATGGTTTGTTTGGTTAAAACCTAGGCTTGATTATCAACCTTAAAAAAATCATATAATCAAACAAAGTTTTAACTGTCTCGAACGATGTGAATAATCAAATATTAACATTTTAAAAATGAATTAAAAGAAAAAAATTAGAGAGTAAAAAAATAAATTAAAATGTAAGAATATGAAGTGAGAAAATTAAAAAAGAATTAAAAGAAAAAATTTAGAGGGTAAAAAAAGAAATTAAATAAAAAATATGGAGAGAAATTAAAAGAAAAAATTTAGAGAGAAAAAAAAGAAATTAAAGAATAAGAATATAAAGTGAGAAAATAAAAAAGAATTAAAAAATAGAGAACAAAAAAAGAGAAATTAAAATGTAAGAATATGAAGGGAGAAAATAAAAAGGAATTAAAAGAAAAAATTTGGAGGGTAAAAAAAATTAAATAAAAAATATGGAAAGAAATTTAAAAAAAGTTTAGAGAAAGAAAATTAAAGTGTAAGAATATAAAATATAAAATGAAAAATAAAAAAAGAAATTAAGAAAAAAATAATACTATTTTTAAAATGGATGGTTGGATATCCATCTACAAAAAGATGGTAATGGATGGATTGGGTGGATTTAGTTAATTAAGGTTATGGATTGGATGGATATTCCAAGAGTTTTTAAATAAATCATAAATGGATTAATGGATGGATTTTTGTCTATCCAATAAAATTTAACTCAAATCTTATCCAATCCATCCATTTGACACTCTTACCAACAAGATTTTTGTGCTTCAAAAGAAAAGCCAAGGACTTCAAAGTTTGCTTCTAGGCCACCATGGTTTGCTTCATCAAGAGAAGAGAAAAGAATGGATGTATGGATGGTGAAGGTGGACGTGATTTTGGTGGCTAAAAGAGAAGGAAGATGTTGCTGTTTTTGATGGAGGAGAAGAAGAAGCTTTGTTTTTAGAAGGTGGTGTCTTGAATTTTTAATGTGGTGTTTGTGATTTAGGATGGATGGTGGTGGATGTGGGATGATGTTTAGATGAAGAAGAAATGAGATAAGAGAAGAGATGAGTTGCTGAAAATTTTTACTAAGTTAAAAGGAAGAAGAAAATCTAGGCAAAGCAAAGCAAAGGAATTGAAAAGATGGAATTTTGCATGTAGTTTCCTTACCCCCCTTGGAGTCACACGGTTTTGGCAAGTTGGTGGGCATGTGTCACTTGAGATCCATGCAAGACAAAGGTATCAAAAGCAGCTGAAATGATGTGGAGGAGAGTCATGCATGGCTGGGACAAGTGTCCAAGTGGTGGAGCCATGTTATTGGTTGTTTGTGCATGAGAGCCTAGGTGTCACATGAAGGGCAGTACATTGCTCGTCGGTTTAGGATAGTTTATGGGCTGAATTTGCAAATGGGCTCAACATAAAAGTTGTAGAACATTGTGTTCTCTTTAAATCCATATAAAGTACAAAACTTTCCATTGAGAATTGAGTGAGATATGGCCCAAATACTAAAAGGGTGTAGGGCTGTGACGGGATTTTTGTCCCTTGCACAAACAATTTTTCTGGGCCAAATGGGCTATGAATTGGACTTTGGTTTCTTCATCAAAGTTGTGGAGAAATGTGTTAGAAAGATATTGGTGAAGGTCTCATTCAATTTCATGGCCATATGAGGACGTTATCAAGACAATACTGCACCTAGTGCAGACTGTTGCTGGAAAAATGTGAATTAGTGTAGTGTTTTAATTTCTGGGAATTATGGGATGCGAACTAGTCTTAGTGGTCAACATGAAAGTTGTAGATAACTTTAATATGGAGATTTTGGGACAAGAATGACTCAAATCCAATATCGGAAGAGAAAGTTACGCCCAAAATACGTACAGATGCACATTTTGGCTTACCCGGGTAACTTCAATTTAACGTTTTTAAGCTTGGTTATTTCAAATTGGGTGTTGGGCTCTTCATGAAAGTTGTTAGTAATAATATGAGGGAAATTTTGGGATAAAAATAATTTAGTCAAGTCTCTCGGATAATTTCTGGACTCAAACCGGGGCGTTACTCTGTTTTATTAATTTAAAACAGTTACTTAAATATTTATAAGAGAAGATTGGCATAAATATCTTTCATTAGGACAGATGAGGCACTTAGGGGCCATGAAGTAGCACAATGTTAATGAAAAACATTGCACCAATAAGTGGTTAACAAATTAACATGATTTTTGGTAGTACAATAATGAAGAGATTCTAGTCAGACACCTAGGACACAATCAATGGCATAAGGAAAACAAATGTTGTTTATGAAGATAGCATTTTGTGATTAACATATCATTACTTTTTGGAGCTCTTGTGTAAGCATAGAGTGTAAACCCTAGACATTCCATCTCATCAGGATAGTTTTGAGACGTTGAAAAATCAGTTTGGCTTCAAACAGTTGACAAGTGAATCTGTCTTTATCTCTTTTATACAAATTAAATTGTAAAATTTGTTATATAGATCGTGACCAGGGTAATAAAGATAGACAAGCTGAGAATCAGAATGCCCATGAAAAATAAAAGGATAATGCAGAATGCCTTCTTTCAAACTTGAACTCACTTACGGTGAGACCAGGTGAATCTCTCTATCTCTAGATTGTGAAGCTTTTTTCTTTAACTCTCCAGTTAGCAATTTGAAGCTAAACTTACGCTTCCATGTCTCAAGTATCTGGAAGAGATGGAATGAACAGAGTTTGGACTCTATACTTGCACAAGAATTTTAAAAAGTCGTGATAAGTTGATCATAGAATGTTGTTTTTATGAAGAACATTTGTTTTCTTAATGCCATTGATTGTATCCTAGTTATCTGTCTATAATCTCTTGATTATTGTACTACCAAAAATCATGGTACTTTGTTAACCACTTACTAAATCAATTTTTGTCATTAACATCTTGAAACTTCCTTGGCCCCTAAATTCTTTATCTATCCCAATGAAAGGCATTTCTGCCAATCTACTCTCATGGATTTTATTAAGGCATGAAGAACAACACACATAAAAAACACCATCATATTCTTTGTCACACATTCAGAGGAGTGGTATAATGGTATTTCTAAGTCAACAAAAAGTTTTTACAAACTTATCAACCCAAAAAGATGAAGATAAACAAATAGAGAAAGAAGGGTGCATAGTACTTTAGAAAAGTTGTACACATTATTGTGCCATTGTTCTCGAAGATAAATGTAACATCCTAAATTTTAATATTAAACATAAAGATTAAGTCTTACCAAATAAGAACAAATTAAACTTTATATCAAATATTTTTTTAAAATTGGTCATTAAGACGAATGATTATTACTTAACAAATTTAGTGTCTTATTCTAAAGTTTTTAACTCTAAGCTTAATTCTTCTTTTCCACTTTGCCTTTTTTATCTCAACACTTCCACGTTACCTTTCTATAATTCATACTGTACTTCTCAAGCTGAACCTTCTTTCCTCTTCTTCTTTTTCTCAATCTAAAGTTCCCACTGTGCTGTCTCCTCTAAAATCCACTCACCAAATTCACTTTTATTGTTCCAACTAAGTGCATGCATCAATTTTGGATAACCTTTCTTCTTTCTCCCTCAAGCCTTTATATTGATTTCTCAACAAATAGGTAGGTGCATGCAACCCTGATTCCTCTTTTTCCTTCTATGGATTGCAAATTTCAAAAGGAGATGACCCATCTTTTTTCCTTTTTCAATTAGGGACATGATTTTCTTGCATGTGGATTGCTGAGGTTTGAATGACTAGAGACCAATAACTTACATTTTAGGAACCCATATTGGCGGAACAGCGGTTAGAGTCATGTTTTGGAGGCAACTGGTGAGTGTTTCAAGTATTGGAAGGTGATCAGAGTGCGTGATAATACTTGGGAATTTCTATTGGTTGCCTCTAGAAGCGTAAATTGAGTTGAAGCGCTTTTAGGTACATTTGATACATACGGGGGGTTTATCATTTAAATAATAGGAAGAAATTAGGTCCTCGTTTACATCCCTTGTAGTTTGGAAATTCCGATGATGCAAGGAAAATGATTTGAATTATGTGTTATGTTATGAGATTGGTGGGCTTAGTGTGTTTGGAAATATGTATATATATTATGCTGCATTGCCAATGGTCAATGAGTCTCTATCATATATGAATTGCTTATTACTTATTTTGAACATGTCATATGAGCATTGATAGTGATGTATAGTTATTTTTGCTGGATCCCTTATGGTGGGAATGTAATTATGAAATATATTGAGACTGTCCTCTTGTGCGCTTTGGTTCGTATTTCCAGTATAGACACAGACCATGGCATCATATGTATTTCTAACACTTTAGTTTACTGAGGAAGCTGTAACAATTATAGTGCTTTACAGTCCGTAGCATGTTGCTCTTGAGGCTGTCCATTACAGTGCTATGGGTTAGAGTCAAACAAGACTTTGAAGAAATCTTAGATTTGTTGATAACCAATATTCAGTATTCTAATTTAAAGTAAAGTCATATTATGTTAAACATCTAAAAGTTTATTTAAGTGTTTCAGGATATAAAGCTTGAGCTATAAAACAAAAGGGGAGTCCTTTCATAACAAAAGTCTGGTAGAACAAACCAAAGTTTGGTTAAAGAAAACTTCATGACAAGACTCTTCAAAGAAAGAAATAAGAACTGGGAATGTTCTCCAAAGCAAAGTTCATCTCATCTAGGTTCATACAAAACCCAGACCTATTAAGTCATACTGCATGTATCAAGTATGTAGAAAAGTCCCTCTCTCCTCAAAGCAAACCTCTTTAATAACCAGACTCTATCTTTATACTTCATCAAACTAGAAGTTGCTCTAGAGCTCTTAGAATATCTCAAGCAAGAATCTATTGCTTTAATCTATGAGTCTCATTATTAACACCTTATGGATCACCAAACCCATAATGATTTTAGAAGTTTCTTCTAAACAAGTCTGGTCCCCAGTATGCTAACTCTTCAAAAGTAGTCTTCATCAAAGCGTGAAGATGTTATTTATGACAAAGAGAGTATTCAAGAAAGAAAGGATCATGATTCATCTCAAAACATCTATTTTCACTAACACCCTGATAAATAAAAAAACCTTTGAATGAGAATTTTCCATCTTGGTGAAACTCATACTATCCTACTTTGCCTCTGTTACACAAGTCTCAAAAACTCTCTACCCTATGCTTCATGTACAGAATAACTCTCTTTGACTAAAAGCACTTATACGTTAAAGCAAAACACCCTTCCACGGTTCTGTCATCCCTTAACGATCATCCAACGGATCTCTTCTTCCTCAATTGCACATCTAAAAGAAAGATATATAAATTACAACTTCTCTCTTCTAAAAATAATATGGTTGAGAGTAAAAAGAGAGAGTGGATAAGAATAGGACAAAGAGATGAGAGTCGAGTGGTAAAAAGAGAGAATCTATAAGCAAAAGAAAAAAAAGAGAGAGAGAGAGAGAGAGAAAGAAAGAAAGAAAGAAAGAAAAAAGTAAAAAGGACACTAAGAGAAAATGGTCACTCAGTGAATATGAAAAATATTCAGCCCAGAAAAATCATAAATGGTAGAAGTTCATATAGAAGAAAAGATATGAGAGAAATACCATCAAAGAAAAAGAAAGCTCACTGTGTGCATCTCATTCTAATTTTCAAAAGCCATACTACACGAAGTCAGAGACATGCAATCAACATGTCAATTCATCTCCTCTATGAGCACATTGTCTTTGCTTAAGCTTTTAAACTTAGTATGCTTCATACCTTTCTATTACTTTTATTTATACCAAGTCATATGTAAAATAAGCTTTTCACTATTTGTATAAGTCCGTGGAACAAACTCTTTACTTAGCTCAGCTAAGTCAAAAGGCTTATTAATCTTATTGTATTAATTTTTCTGATTCCTTATAAGTACAGATCTGGTAAATCTGTTGGGAAACATTGTTGGTCTAAACAGGCTTTAGAAAGAATACTTAGGTTTGAGCCAGGAGTGGCTTGTGCACTAGTGCAAAAATTAGATATAACAACGGGATATAATCATGGGTTGAAGTGGATTAGTGATAAAAACATGCGCGGTGACATTTTTGAAATTATAAAATGATCTGTCCTGAACCGGGGTCAAGAGTTCCGGTGTCGGGTCAATCACAAATAGTAGAGAGATTACGTCTCTGAAGACCGGTTATATGAGTATCTGGTTTGTATATCCAATGTCACTGCATGAGAAGAGAGCGGATTGGACGTCCTGGAGGTCCTTCACACTGGCCTAACGCGTTGATGTGGGCGAAAGGTGGTGTCACCTGCGAGGATTCTCCGACGCTCAAGTCAGTGATAATATTCCAAGTCAGGAATGTATTCAGAGAGTAATTGTAAGTTGATAGAATAGTCAAAGATCCCTCCCTTCATTGATGAAAAGAGTTCATATACCTGATTGGCTCGATATTCGAGGATTCGTTAGTGGGGAACCACTAACCTCCAATAACACTGTAAATTATTATTTTATTATGCACTTGCCAGCATGATTGGGTCAAGTGGCTATTTTATATTGAGCGTAGAGAGTATAGGCTAGAATTAGGGGACAAGTTGATCATTCCTGTGAGCAGATTTTGGCTCGTAGTGCGGGGAATTATTGATCGGTCCCTGTAGCGATGCCTTTTGTCTTCTGTATAGTGACGTATGTGTTATCCGGTGTCATGGTGTTATCCTGGACAACCGGTATAGGGAGAGCACCTGATACAGAATTAGAGTCCGGATGTATACCGATGACACCGGTTGCACATTGGCGAATTGACAAAGACGTTGAAATATGTCTTGTAGATTGGATACCGGTATCAAGACCGGATCATAAGATAAACGATATAATCAGGGAAAACTATATATCCATAGTTAACATCAGAACGTTGATCGTACCCATCAATATATAATCACGGTTGAGGAGTCAACCGTGGATATATAGTACCTAAAATATATATCCACGGTTGACTACACAACCGTGACTATATATTGATGGGTATGATCACGGATCTGATGTTATCCGTGAATATATATTGATGTCTATAATCACGGTTGTATTTCCAACTGTCAATATATAGTTCAGGTTTTAGGTTTTAATCACTGGGTACTGTATGTCCACAGTTGTTTCTATAACCGTGATTATAAGATTAATATTTATCCACGGATGTGGTCTTAAGCGTGGTGATAGAGTTAACATTTATCCACGGGTGTTTGTTTAACCGTGAATATATGTGTGATATATTCACGGTTTCAAGGGATCCGTGATTATACATCTTTTCTGAAAATTCAAAAGCCGCGCTAGATACTCTTTTTCACTTTATGCTTCTCCTCTCGTGCTCAACTTTTTTGTGATTTTCTCTAGCTTGCGCTCTCTACTTGTCGTCGTCTACGTCGTTCACTCTGTCCTTCCTTCCTTCTTTGGTTTCAAGTCGTCTTATTTGTAGTATTGTCTGGTATGTACCCCATCTGCTTATATTATACTGTGTATATTGTATTTGTGCTCTGTTTAGTTTAACTCCATTAGTCGAAGCTTGTATCTGTGTCTGTTTGGTTTAGTTTACTGGTAATATCAGCATATCCCTGTGTGTGTGTTTTTTATGTGTTTGCTGGTAATATCAGTATAGACGACTAAACAATGTTATGGCTCTGTTTATTTGTGTCTCTGTCTCTGTTTAGTTTAGTTTACTGGTAATATTAGTATATCCCTGTCTGTGTGTGTGTTTTCTGCATGTGTTTACAGGTAATATCAGTATAGACGACTAAACAATGTTAAGGCTTTGTTTATCTATTTATGTATAATACACCCTAACCCATAAGATTCATTTCCTCATCTTTCAGGCTTTATCTCCATTTAGAAAATAATTAAAAAACTTCATATTCCTTATACCCAACCTACCTCTGTTCTCTCCTTAGACATTATCTCACATAACCTAATGAACTTTCTTTACATTTTTCCCTTATAAAAATGCAGAAAAAATATAGTGAAAAAAGTAGGTAATGGAGGAAAAGATAGACATGATAAGAATAAGACAAGCACTTTATATGTATAAATCTATTCTTCCATCTTGGAAGTTGACTCTTCACCTCCAACTCCTACATTTTGAGCCAATTATGACAATCACCAATGGGAAAACGTAAAGACTATTGATGAAAATATGGACTTGCCCCACATTATTCCGAAGAAAAATTCATGAAAACTATTGATGTATTTTCAAAATGCATAGTTTTAGGGCCAATATTTCCCTTAGGATTTTTAGTGTTTATCTATGGACTTATTTAATTTTTATTTGTTTTTGTATTTTGACTTATTTTATAGTGTAAAATAGCGTCCGCGATTTGCTTCGCGACGCTGCGGTACCAGTTTTGGGGTCGTCCACGACGCGATGTGTTTTGGGATTAACTACTATGTAAAGTAGATGATAGGATCATCTCAGTGAGAACTAATTTGATATTTTAAATTTTCAAATATTTACTCACTCATAATTAGCAATACATTATTATAGACATTTTACTCACCATAAAACTCAAAATGAGGAAATAGTTACAAAAGATATAAAATCCACCTACAATCTTATATTATATATGTTTGTTGCTCTTAAATAATGTTATTTATGTTGCTGTTGTATGTGTGTGGTTGTCAATCCTGTGAAAGTTACTGTGCATGAGTGAACTGTAGTTCCCCGTTTGAGATTCGACACCAATGGTCATTAAATTAATTAATTTCATCATTTATGTTGAATCTTGAATTGTCTGTTTGGATAGTTTAGGATGAACAATTATTTTTTATACGTCATTAGTATGTACAAGTTAGGAGTTATTTTAAAATTTGATAAACTTTCAGTAACTTGCATTTTGTGTTATTCTCTCGGTGCATATTTAGTTATGGTTGAATTTGATTTAATGACTCTCATTTTGTGTACTTAGAGACCAATGCGAAATACTGCCGAAATTTGTTCAAATTTTAAAATAACTCCTAACCTGTATATATCAATGACGTTTGAAAACAATTGTTATCCTGAATGGGTATAGGACCACCACCTTTGTAAGAAAAGTGAGATTGATTATAACACCTTATAAACAGTTGGTATGGATCGAAGTTGGATAACTGTATCACACATAAGTCTAGAGTATGAGAGGGGAGTTGAATCATTTATAAAATTCATTGCGAGGAATGTTAAGGAGGTGAATAGAAGGTATTTTTGCCCTTGTGTTAAATGCTTAAACCTACGTTAGCTAGAATTGGAAGAGGTGTGAGAACATCTACTGTGTGATGGTTTTCTACGTAGTTATACGCGTTGGATATGGCACGGTGAAGATGTGGTGATGCTAAGTAACAGCTCTCAAATTGAACATCGAAGCTCGATGCATGCACCGATGTCGACATGGATGATCAACTTGAGGATATGATCCGTGATGTGGGGGTAGAAGGTTTTAAGAAAGCTCATGTATATACGACTTTGTGTGAGGATTCTGAGCAGCCGTTGTATCCAAACTGTGTCAATTTCACGAGGTTATCAGTAGTTTTATGATTGTTTAATTTGAAGGCCATGAATGGGTGGTCGGATAAAAGTTTCACTGACTTACTGAAGTTGTTGAAAGAAATGCTCCCAGCTGAAAACACCTTGCCGAATCGTCTAGAGTATGAGAAAATACATGCATGCCCAAATGATTGTGTATTATTCCGAGGTGAGTATGAAATGCTGCATCGATGTCCTAGGTATGGGGTGTCACGGTATAAGAAAAAAAAGGCGGATTCCGATGAGGTCTATACTAAAGGGTCTCCTACAAAGGTGTTGTGGTATCTGCCTATAGTTCCAAGACTAAAGTGTCTGTTTGCCAATGCAGATGATGCAAAACTTATGAGATGGCATACTGATGAAAGGGTTGTTGACGGGCTACTTAGGCATCCGGCCGATGGATCGCAATGGAAGAAAATGGATATGATTTTTCTGGATTTTTCCCATGAACCAAGAAATGTTAGGCTTGCACTAGCCACAGACGGCATGAACCCGTTTGGGAACTTGAGTACAAACCATAGTTCGTGGCCCATTTTTTTGTTTGTTTACAACTTACCGCCATGGCTGTGCATGAAGCGGAAATATGTCATGTTATCAATGATAATTTCTAGTCCACGACAACCGGGGAACGACATTGATGTATATTTAACTCCATTACTTGAAGACCTCAAAATGTTGTGGGAAGACGGGGTTGATGTGTTTGACGGGTTTACAGGGCAATCATTCAAATTGCGTGCCATGCTATTTTACACAATCAATGACTTTCCAGCGTATGGTAACTTATCCGGGTACAGCGTGAAGGGTCATAAAGCTTGTCCTGTATGTGAAGAGGGAACTAATTCTGTGCAGCTGCACCATGGTAGGAAAAATGTTTATCTTAGACATCGAAGGTTTCTTAAAGCAAATCATCCATTTCAGAGGTTGAAGAAGTCATTCAACGGTGCCCAAGATTTTGAAATGGCTCCTCCGCCACTGTTTAGTCGCGAGACATATGAAAAGGTGAAATACGTCAACGTAGTGTTTGGTAAGTGTGAAAAACAATCCTCAACACAAAACAACTGGAAGAAGAAGTCAGTGTTTTTTGACCTGCCATATTAGAGGGAGCTTGATGTAAGACACTGTATTGATGTAATGCATGTGGAGAAAAATATGTGTGACAGTTTGGTTGGTACACTCTTAAACATACCCGAGAAGACTAAGGATGGCCTAAATTCGCATATGGACTTAGAGTTGACGGGTATACGTCAGGAGTTACATCCACAATCAAAGGGCAAATGAACATATTTTCCCCCAGCATGTCATACATTATCCAGAAAAGAAAAGAAAAGTCTGTGTGAATTGTTACGTAGTGTGAAAGTTCCATCTGGTTATGGTTCAAACATCAACGCATGTGTTTCCATGAAAGATTTGAAGTTAGTTAGGTTGAAGTCTCATGATTGTCATATGTTGATGCAACAATTTCTGCCTATCACCATTCATGACATTCTACCTAAAAATGTGAGAAATGTCATAACAAGGCTGTGTATGTTTTTCAATGCCATATGTTGCAAAGTAATCGTGCCTAACGAGTTAGATGTGTTGGAACAGGAAGCATCACTTATACTTTGTCAGCTTGAAATGCATTTCCTGCCCTCTTTTTTTGACATAATGGTCCACTTAATCATCTATTTGGTGAGAGAGGTCCGTTTGTGTGGTCCAGTGTTCTTGCGGTGGATGTATCCTGTTGAGCAATATATCAAGATATTGAAAGGGTATATGAAGAATCAACATTGTCCCAAAGCTTCAATTGTGGAAAGATATATTGCAGAGGAAGCAATTGAGTTTTGTACTGAATACATGTTACATGGTGCAAGCATTGGTATTCTGAAGACTCGTCATGATGGGCGATTGGATGGGAAAGGTACGATCGGTAAAAAAATGAAGAGCATGCCACGTGATGATGTCCTCCAAGCACACTTGTATATTTTGAACAACACGAACGATGTGCAACTGTATCTAACCACTCACAAAGAGCTAGTAAAAAGAAACAACCCTAGAATGACTAAAAAGTGGGTGTTGAATGAACACAACAAGACATTCATGCAGTGGTTCCAAAAGACCGTTCTAAAAGATACATCTACATCCTCGACATTACATCGACTAGCACAGGGCCCAAACTTTGATGTCTTCACCTTTTGTGGGTATGACATAAATAACTATTCATTTTATACAAAGACACAGGATGAGAAGAGTACAAATCAAAATAGTGGAGTGATGGTTGTGGCTTAGTCAATGCATTTCTTAATTTTAAAGGACAACAACCCTGTCATGGCCGAGTCATGCTACTTTAGTGTGATCGAAGATATATGGGAAGTTGATTACGGTCACTTTACCATTCCTGTGTTTAAATGCAAATGGGTTGACAATAAGAATGGTGTCAAAACTGATGATTTTGGAGTTACATTGGTGGACCTCAATAAGATAGGGCATATAGAGGAACCATTCATCATGGCAACGCAAGTGAAGCAAGTTTTTTATGTTATTGACCCAGCTGACAAACGGTGGTCAATTGTTATCCAAGGTAGACACATCATTGGAGACCCCAATCTTGATATTGTGGAAATTCCATCCACCATAACACGTATTCCGACATCTATCGTGGAACATGACATAGATGATATAGTTGCTAGTCGTCATGACCACCATGAAGGGTTGTGGGAAAATATTTCAACTTCATAGGGTATTAATCATGTTAGCGAATTGATGCATAAATCCTGAGCCATTAACTTGGTGTGTAATTCTCAAAGGATTTATATTCTTTTGGCAAGCGCACCAATCGTTAAATTTGTAATATATTTGATCATCCCACAAGTATTGAGGTAATTACTGCAATCTTGGACTAGCACAAGCTGAACCAACACAAACAGATAGAATTCATTTTGTTTTTGTTGTTTTATACTTTCTATGTTTTTGTATTTTCAGAAATAATATAGGAGATGAAGTATGATTAATGGAAGATAGGTTAGGATTACTTCAGCTTACAACTTCATCAAGAAACATGCAATTGAGGTTCAATTAAGCTTTAGATGCAAGAGGACAATTCACAGATGGTTAATCCCTAATTCCTTAGGTAATTAACACTAATTCCTAAGTATTAAACCCTAATCCCTTAGATGTCTAGTGACAGAGAAATCTAATGCGAAATTGGGGATTGAACCCTAACTATTCACCTAATTACTAGGCCTAAATTAGTTAGAAAGCCAGAAGTTACCTAAGCCTCAACCATGATTCCTCACTGGTGAGATTCTTCATTTGGATCTGAATTTATCAATTCAGCAAAGTAGATCTACTTCTCAGCTTGTTCTCCTCTTGCTTCAGAAGATAATTTCCTCAATATAGCTTCAAGATTCCATCGAAAGCTTCAGCAATCCCAACCCTAGGGGTTTAGAAACCCATAGGAATGGATTCGAATGAGGGAATATGGAGAGACATGGACGAGAGAATTTAGAGAGAGAAAAATAGAAGAGATTAGAAATGAGAAAATGAATCGTGTTATTGCTTCTGTGTGTTCTCTCCCCTTCTCTTTTTTTTTACAGATTATGTACAAATATATAAAGGTAACTTACAACTAACTAACTAACTAATTAATTAATTATAAGGGAAACTTAATTAATAATTAAACTAATTACATGATTACAGATAAATGATTAATTACAAGACATTACTTAAAGTACTAAGGTACAACAGAAAACAGCAACGTAAATGTACTACTTAATGGGAACTACAACACTTCACTTGGAGGGAAAAACAGTGAACTGAATAAACAACCTCACGCTTGAGCGTGATTTACTGGCGCTTAAGTGAGGTCGTTAATTTATGCATTTTGTGCCTTCACACTTGAGCGTGATTAAAATAAGCTTAAGCGTGAGCTTGAATTTAGACTTCACGCTTGAGCGTGAATGGAAGGCGCTTGAGCGTGAACTTGAATTAATGAATACAATGGCATCACGCTTGGGCGTGAATGAGTGAGCTTGAGCATGATCGCAGGCTGCATGCTGTGACATTTACATAGATTGCATGGTGACCTCTAGCTTGAGCGTGGAACTTCCAAGCTTGAGTGTGAAGTTTTAATTCCTTACTACACCTGTTCCTGCACATGCAAACAAATAAATACCTAGCGTATGTACGCTGGCTGTCTAGCGTATGTACGCTAGGTTAATGAATTTATAAATAAACAAATTTCCTTAACTATTTTATCTTTTTAATCATTTTCTTGGATAATTTAAACACTTTTGAAATAAATAAATACAACCAGAATTAATGATAATTTATTAAATAATAATGCCAAACTAAACAAAATTAAATGAATTAAGTTAAATTAAAGGTGAAATTATTAAGTCTTTTCAATACTTATTGATAAGTCTTGAAAAGACTTAATTATTTCACCTTTTATTTAACATAATTCATTAAATATTGTTTAAGTTTAGCACTATTATTTAATAAATTGTCAATAATTCTTATTTTGTTTATTTATTTCAAAAGTGTTTAATTTATATAAGAAATGATTAAAAACAATAATTAATTAAGAAATTTTGTTTTATTTATAAATTCACTAACCCAGCGTACAAGCGCTGGACAGCCAGCGTACAAACGCTAGGCAATTATTTGTTTATTGGTGCAGGAACAAGTCACGCTCAAGCTTGAAGGCTGCAAGCTCAAGCGAGAGCCATGCAAGGAACGTGAAAAGAAAAGAAAGGAAACCAAGAGCTTGCACAAGCGAGCAAGCTCACGCTCAAGCGTGACTCCAAATTACCATCCACGCTCAAAGCTTCCACGCTCACGCTTAAGCGTGAATCCATACTGCAGTGAATAACTCGAGCTCGCTCAAGCAAGATCCCTTCACGCTCAAGCGTGAAGGTAGTTATTTAAATGTTGTTGTTCCCTCCAAAAGACGCTCTGCACCATTTCTGTTCCTATTGCCTGGTGTATTGCTGTTGTACATTAATAATTTAAGTTCTGAGATGTATTTATTTTATTTATTTGTAATTATGTAATTAGTTTAGTTAGTTTAATTATTAATTAAGCTTTCTTTGTAATTAATAAGTTAGTTAGTTAGTTATTTGCCTATATATACTTGTACATACCTTGAAGAGACAACAAAGCACAGTAGATACAATATGATTCATTTTTCCATTTTCAATTTCTCTCTAATTCTTTTCTCTCTCTAAATTCTCTCATCCATGTTTCTCCACATTCCTTCGACAAAATCCATTTCCATGGGTTTCTAAATCCCTAGGGTTGGGATTGCAAAGGTTTGCAATGAATTCTTGAAAGTGTATTGAGGAAGTCAACTTCTAAATCAAGAGGAGAACAAGCTGAGGAGTAGATCTACTTTGCTGGATTGATAAATCCAGATCTGATGAAGAAACTCACCAGTGAGGAATCATGGTTGAGGCTTAGGTAACTTCCAGCTTCCTAATTAATTCAGGCCTAGCAATTAGGTGAATAGTTAGGATTCAACCCCCAATTTCGCATTAGATTTCTCTCTTAATTGAGAACCTAAGGGATTAGGGTTTAATGCTTAGGAATTAGTGTTATTCACCTAAGGAATTAGGGATTAACCATCTTGGATTGTCCTATTGAGTCTGAAGATTGATTGAACCTTAATTGCATGTTTCTTGATGAAATTATAAGCTGAAGCAATCCTAACCTATCTTTCATTAATCACATTTCATCTTTTGTACTGTCTCTGAAAATACAAAAACATTAGAAACATAAAACAACAAAAACAAAATGAAATCTATCTGCATTGCGTTGGTTCAACTTGTATCAGTCTAAGATTGAGGTAATTACCACAATCCCTGTGGGAACGATCAAATATATTACAAATTTAATGATTGGTGCTTGGAAAAAGAATAAATCCTGAGACTCATACAATAAGTCAATATTAATTCAAGGTTTTCCAACCAAATTAATGACTCAGAGATTTAGCATCAAGTTAATGGCGCCGTTGCCGGGGATTGTTGAGTAATATCAACAATCCTTGGACTGGTACTAGACTGAACCGTTTAATTTTGTTTTTGAATTTAGTAAGTAGTTTAATTCTTGTTTTTAGTATAGCGGTAGTTTTTGTGTAGCTGTAGCAGTAGCTTTAATTTTGTTTGTGTCTAACATTTGGTGTATGCAGTCAAGGAATAGAGGAGAGCCTTTCTTCTTTGATCCTGATATTGATTTGTTAGAGCGTAAGCTTAGAAAAGAGAAAAAGCAAAAAGAGCAGAAAGAGATGGAACAGAGGAGAGTTACATTAGGTGACTACTCCAGGCCTACTGAAGAAGGATCGCAATCTAGCATCCTTAGGCCTCCAATTGCAGCCAATAATTTTGAACTTAAACCGGCTTTACTGCAGTTGGTTAGAAATGATCAATTCGGAGGAAGTGAGGTTGAGGATCCAAATTTGCATCTAGCAACCTTCCTCCAAATTTGTGATATTGTAAAAATGACTGGAGTCCCTGAAGAGGCAATAAGATTGAGATTATTTCCTTTTTCTCTAAGGGACAGAGCAAAAGCTTGGTTACAAAGCCAACCAAGAGGTAGTATTTTTACCTGGGAAGATTTATAAAGAAAATTTTTGATTAAGTATTTCCCTCCTTCCAAGTATGCTAGGTTACGCACTGAAATCACTTGTTTCCAACAGAGAGAGGGTGAATCTCTAATGGAAGCATGGGATAGATATAAAGAGAGTTTGAGGAAATATCCTCATCATCAAATCACTGATGTGCAGCAAGTTACTATATTCTATAATGGTGTAAGACTAGCTACTAGGGTCTTGATTGATGCCTCAGCTGGAGGTTCATTAACCACCAAAACAGTAGAAGAAGCTATAGAGCTGATAGATGTTATGGCTTCTAATGAATGTTTAGTAAGTGAAAGGAGCCAAATCCCTAAGAGAGGGATATTAGAATTGGAAGCACAAGATGCTTATTTGGCTCAAAGTAAGTTGATGACTCAGGCTTTAGAGAAATTAAGTGTACAGATTTCAGAACTTCAAAAGCCTAGTCAAGTTTGTATGATGAGTTGTGATTTTTATGGTGGAGACCATGGAATGTGTGATCCAAATGTGCCTGTTGAACAAGTGAATTATTTGGGGCAGCAACAATTTCAAAGGAATTATCCCTCCAATTCCTTTAATCCTAACTATAGGAATTACCCTAATTTTTCATGGCAGAAAGGTCCACATTTGAATCAAAACATGCCACAAAATCAAACCACAAATAGATCACAACAATCTCTTCCCCCTCCTTCTAAAGAGAAATCGGAACTTGAGAATGTGCTGTCTCAGTTCATTCAGGTCACTCAGGCCAGTTTTAAAAATTAAGAAGCGTCTATTAGAAATTTAGAAAATCAAGTTGGACAGCTGTCAAAGCAATTGGCTGAGAGACAAACAGGCAATTTTCCTGGAGATACTGAGGTAAATCCTAGGGAACATTGCAAGGCAATAACTACTAGGAGTGGGAAAATTCTTATTCCACCTCTAAGTCAGGAAGTAAGTTTAGAAAAAGATACTGAAAAAGAAAAAGAGCAGGAAAGTGAGCAAGATAATAATAGAATTGAAAATAAAGTTGAAACAGAAAAAGAAAAAGAAAACCAAGTTCATCAGAAGAAAAAGAAAAAGGTTGATTTGATTTTGGAGGAAGCTTCTAAGCTAACTCCTGAAAAATTAAAGAATGCTCCATTTCCACATAGATTTAAGAAATAAATAAAGGAGCAACAGTTTGCTAAGTTTTTAGATGTGTTTAAAAAGCTTCACATAAATATTCCCTTTGCTGAGGCATTGCAAGAGATGCCTTCCTATGCTAAATTTCTGAAAGAACTTCTGTCTAAGAAGAGGAAGCTTAAAGGAGATGAAATAATTGCTCTCACTCAAGAGTGTAGTGCAATTATTCAAAAGAAACTCCCTTAAAAGCTAGAAGATCCTGGATCTTTTATAATACCTTGTGCAATAGGGGATGTTCATGTAAGAAGTACCTTATGTGATCTAGGAGCTAGCATAAACTTGATGCCTTTATCCTTAATGAAGAAGTTAGGAATTAATGACCTGCAACCAACTCGCATGTCTTTGCAGTTGGCTGATAGGTCCATTAAATATCCTCATGGGATGCTGGAAGATCTATTAGTTAAGGTAGATAAATTTATCTTCCCAGCAGATTTTATAGTTTTGGATATGGAAGATGATAGAGAAATTCCATTGAGTTTAGGAAGACCATTTTTAGCTACAGGTAGAGCTTTAATTGATGTAGAAAAGGGTGAACTCATGTTGAGAGTTCAAGAGGAGCAAGTAACTTTTAATGTCTTCAATGCTATGAAACATCCAGCTGAGAAGATGGATTGTTTTATGATTGAAGAAATTAAAAGTTATAAGACTCCTATGCTATTAAAAACTAAAGAAGAGGTCTTACAAGCCTTTTTGGAGGATGATTTTGACTCTGAGACTGAGGAGTTAAATGACTCACATTCTGAATTGTTGAACCTACTTGAAGCATGTGAAGTAGGTGATTTTGAAAATGAAAAGAAAAAAAATTTGAATAATACTGAACTTGAGAGAGGTAAGGAAGTGTCTGAAGAAAAACATGATTTAAAACCTTTGCCTTCTCACTTGAAATATGTTCTCTTAAGAGATGATGAATCACATCCTGTAATCATTAATGCTGAGTTAAAAGATAAGGATGTAGAAAAATTGATAGGGGTTTTAAGGAAACATGAATCTGCTATTGGCTGGAATATTTTTGATTTAAAGGGAATTAGCCCATCCTTTTGTATGCATAAAATTTTAATGGAGGATGACTATTCCCCTGTAGTTCAACCACAGAGAAGATTAAACCCCATAATGAAAGAAGCTGTAAGGAAAGAGGTGGTTAAACTTCTTGATGCAGGAATTGTCTATCCTATCTCGAACAACGCTTGGATTAGTCCAGTCCAAGTGGTGCCAAGAAAGGAGGGATGACCACTGTTAAAAATGAAAAAGGTGAAGTCATTGCCAATAGACCAACTACAGGTTGGAGAATGTGTATAGATTATAGAAGGCTTAATGACTCCACGAGAAAAGACCACTTTCCTTTACCATTTGTAGATCAAATGCTTGAGAGGCTGTCAGGTCATGAGTATTACTGCTTCCTTGATGGGTATTCTGGGTACAACCAAATTGTGGTTGATCCAAAAGATCAAGAGAAGACAGCCTTCACCTGTTCCTATGGAATTTTTGCTTATAGGCGCATGCCATTTGGTTTGTGCAATGCACCAGCAACCTTTCAAAGGTGTATGCTGGCTATTTTTAGGGACATGGTAGAGAAATTCATTGAAGTATTCATGGATGACTTCTCTGTGTTTAGGAGTAGTTTTGATATATGCCTCAGCAACCTATCTAAGGTACTGGTGAGATGTCAGGAGACTAATCTTGTCCTTAACTGGGAAAAATGTCACTTTATGGATAAAGGAGGGATAGTTCTTGGCCACAAAATCTCTGCTGAGGGCATTCAGGTAGATAGAGCCAAGATTGATATCATTGAAAAACTTCCTCCTCCAACTAATGTGAAAGGAGTGATGAGTTTCTTAGGATGTGCTGGCTTTTATAGGAGGTTTGTTAAGGATTTTTCGAAAATAGCTAAGCTTTTGACTGAGTTGCTTGTGAAAGACCATGTTTTTATTTTTGATAAAAAATGTGTCAAGGCTTTCAAAAATTTGAAACAGAAATTGATTTCAGCACCAATCCTTGCAGCACCTGATTGGTCTTTACCATTTGAACTAATATGTGATGTAAGTGATTTTGCTGTAGGAGCTGTGCTGGGTCAAAAGAAAGAAAAATTAATTCATGTGATTTATTATGCTAGCAAAGTATTGAATGAGAATCAAATAAATTACACCACTACTGAAAAAGAAATGCTTGCCGTGGTGTATGCATTTGATAAATTCAGAGCTTACTTGATTGGTGCTAAGGTCATTGTGTATACAGATCATTCAGCAATTAAGTACTTGCTAGCTAAAAAAGAATCTAAGCCAAGGTTGATCAGGTGGGTTCTTTTACTCCAAGAGTTTGATTTAGAAATAAGAGACAAAAAGGGAGTAGAAAACTCAGTTGCTGACCAATTATCTCGTCTGGAAGACGACTCTGATTCTATTTTAATTAAAGAAGAATTACCAGATGAGAGGTTAATGGCAATTATCACAGGGCCATGGTATGCTGATATGGCCAACTTTATAAGTGCCTCTGTGGTACCTGAAGGTTGGACATCTCAAATGAAGAAAAAATTCTTTCATGACAGTAAAACCTTTCTTTGGGATGATCCATTTCTTTATAAGATAGGAATAGATGGAGTTATCAGGAGATGTGTGCCTGAATCTGAGCAGGAAAGGCTATTATGGCATTGCCATGACTCCTATTATGGAGGACACCATGGTGCCTCCAGAACAGCAGCAAAAGTTTTACAAAGTGGCTTTTATTGGCCAATAATTTTTCAGGATGCTAAAGTGTATGTACAAAGATGTGATAAGTGTCAAAGAAGTAGAGGTCTCTCTGCTAAAGCTGGCATGCCCTTGACAAATATTTTAGTTGTGGAGTTATTTGATGTTTGGGGCATCGACTTCATGGGACCATTCCCAAAGTCATTCTCCAATGAATATATTCTTGTTGCTGTGGACTATGTCTCCAAGTGGGTGGAGGCAATCCCCACCAAAACCAATGATGCACATGTGGTGCTTAGGTTTATAAAGAAAAACATTTTCTCTAGATTTGGAGTCCCTAGAGTCCTCATTAGTGATGGAGGGTCACATTTCTGTAATAAAATCATGGAAAAAGCCCTGGGACACTATGAGGTACTGCATAAGGTATCTACTCCATATCATCCATAAACTTGTGGACAAGTTGAGCTGTCTAATAGAGAAATTAAAAGAATTTTAGAGAAAGTGGTAGGGAAGTCTAGGAAAGATTGGTCTGTAAGACTAGATGATGCATTGTGGGCCTATAGGACAGCATTTAAAACTCCCATTGGCATGTCTCCTTATCAGTTAGTTTATTGTAAGGCTTGCCATCTTCCTGTGGAGTTAGAACATAAGGCATGGTGGGCCACAAAGCTATTAAATATGGATTTTGACCAATCTCAAGAGGAGAGAGTCCTAACACTCCATGAACTTGAGGAGTTTAGACTCAATGCTTATCAGAGTGCCTCAATTTATAAAGAAAAAACTAAGAGGTGGCATGATAAGTGGATAAATAGAAAAGAGTTTCAAAAGGATGATAAGGTTTTGTTGTTTAACTCTAGGATGAGACTCTTTCTAGGAAAGCTTAGATCTAAGTGGTCTGGACCTTTTATTGTGAATGAGGTCTTTCCTCATGGTGCAATTGAATTGAAAGACCCAACCACTGATAGAACTTTTAAGGTGAATGGCCAAAGACTCAAACTCTACTTTGGAGGAGAGTTTGATAGGCAGAAAACCTCCATGTTGCTGCAGGCATCTTTTTAGGTGCCAGAGGGTCAAGCTAGTGACCTTAAAGAAGCGCTTTAGGGAGGCAACCCTACATTTTGTTGTTACATTTTGTGTTTTTGTGTTTGAAATAATAAAAGAAAACTAGAATGTTTGTGAATAAATTTGTGAATTTTTGAATAAGGTTTCAGCCTTCATACTCATTCATTCCTTAGTTAGAATTAGAACCAGGTACTTGACTCGCTTGAGCGAAGCTATTTGCGCTTAAGCGTGACCTCCTATTTGTCTAGGCGCTTAAGCGTGATTCTTTCTCGCTTAAGCGTGAATGGTGTCTAATGCCAATTCCTTCTGTTCGCTCAAGAAAATTCACTATGAGCTTAAGCGATTGCATCCATTTCTTTTATTTCGCTCGAGCGAAACACATTGCGCTTAAGCGAATTTAATACAGAATGCAAATTACTAAAGATTTGTCTGCTAGCTCAAGTGAAATCCATTTAAGCTTAAGCGAGAAGCTCGTGTTCTTCCTCCACGCTTAAGTGGAAGCTTACCACGCTTGAGCGTGATTGATCTGTTCCTCCTTGCGCTTGAGCGCATACTACCCTCGCCTGAGCGTGAGCTCGTTTGTAAGTGCCTGATGCTCGCGCTTGAACCTTATAGTTTTACGCTTTGAGCGTGCCTTATAAATAAGTGTCACGCTTAAGTGCCTCAAGCTCTCGCTTGAGCGCGATCGGGGCTGAGGATGTACTGTTCATTTTCTCGCTCAAGCATGCTACTATGAGCTTAAGCAAGAGTGCCATATTCAAGTCACTGATGCTCACGCTTCAGCCTTACCAACCGGAAAATTCCCTCTCGGTGTCTCTTTCACTCATCTCTCCCTCTCGGTCTCTCCCTCTCTGCAGTCTTTTTTTATTCACTCGGTCTCTCACTCTATCACTCGGCCCTTCAATCACTCGGCCCTTCATTCACTCGGTCACTCTTTCACTCTTCTCACTCGGTCCTTCATTCATTCGGTCTTCAACTCTCGTTCTTTCACTCTTTCATTCCTTACCCGATCTCTTTCTCGGTCTCTCATCCACTCGGTATCTCTTTCACTCGTCTCTCCCTCTCGGTCTCTCCCTCTCTGTAGTCTCTTTTTCATTTACTCGATCTCTCACTTCAATCACTCGGCCCTTCATTCACTCAGTCACTCTTTCACTTTTACTCTTCTCACTCGGTCCTTCATTCGTTTGGTCTTCCACTCTCATTCTTTCACTCTTTCGTCCCTCACCCGATCTCATTCACTCGTTCTTTCATTCACTTGGTCTCTCACTCCATCACTCGGTCCTTCATCCACTCGGTATCTTTTTCACTCGTTGTTTCATTCACTCGTTCTTTTTCTCGATCTTTCAGCGTATACAGAGATTTAGCATACTACCCACGCTTGTGCGTGAGTGCTAATATTGAAGGCACCTGATGCTATTTGTTTAGCGCTTGAGCGTAGTATGACACACTTGAGCAAATATCATACCTGATGCCTTCTATATGATTTAAATTGGGCGTTGGTACGCCAATATTGCAGCGTACTTACGCGTATCTCAGGTAGTGGGTTCAACATTATAAAACCCCCTCAGTGTACAAACCCTAACTTTCTACGCTAGAAACTTGGGTTTTCGAAGAGGAAAAGGCACAACTTCTGATTCCCGAGAAAGGTACCATCTTTTCATTTCTTTCTTTCAATTCTTAGTTACATAGTTAATATTTTACTATTTCATTGTCAAACTTATTTCATTGTTCATAGCCATTCATCTTACATTTTTTGGTTTGCTGAGATTGTTTGGTTTTTGTACTTATTTTCATTTAGGCTTTTTAACCACCATTTTTACCACTCATAATGAGAAGAAGATCACAAAGACTTTTGAAAAAACCTGAACAAATTATTAAAGTGGAAAATGTGAAGAAAACCCCAAAAGATAAAGGAAAGGGGGTGGTTACTGTCAGTATTTCTGATTCTTCACCACCTAAACCAAGTCAAAGTCTGGGTGAGAGAAATAAATCCCAGGCAGTTGAAAGTTTTGATGGGCATAGATTTAGAGATTTTAAGGCTGCCCAAGAGTGTGAGAAAAAAGTTTAAAACCAGAGGAATAATCTGGGACAGAGCTCTGGTCCTTGGTGGTGAAAAATATGCTGATGTTAATGTGCAAGCTGCTATGATTGAGAGGGGATGGCAGTTCTTTAATGAGAATTTAGGCAATGGTTACCAGGAACTCACTAGAGAATTTTATACCAATCTGAGGACTCATTCTATAGAGGATAAATTTCCTTTTTCTTCCTTCTTGAGAGGTGTCACCATTCCTCTAACTGGTAATATTTTGAACAAGCTTTTGCAAATACCTATATTAGAGGAAGAAGGTTGTCATTACACATGGAAGGTAGATATTTTTCATAGGGCTGAAAATGAATCACCTTACCCTGTTATGGTGTCACTATATCTTATCATCCTTGCAACCTGTGCTGCATGCTACTGAGGTTACCATTAAGAGGTTGGTGTTGATCTATTGTCTGATGAGAGGCCTGTATGTAAATTTGGGTGAGTTAATACTGGAGGAGATGATGAAAAACCTTGAAAAGAATCTTCAACTGCCATATTGCTCTGTTATCACTCTGTTGGCCTAAAAGAATCAGGCTATGGTGAATTATGCTGAACCGACAAAGGTAAAGCCTGAGAGGATTATGGACAAGAAATGGGTGATAAACCACATTGACAATTTTATGCCTCAAAAGTCTAAGCGTCCAAGCAACCTCAACCGACACCTTTTGCACCACCACCTCCAACAGGAGCAGGTCCTTCTTCTGATATTTCCATGATAATGCAGGAACTACAGGTTATGAAGAAGATGCAGCTAGGAACCTATAATCTGGTCCTGAACCATGATCTCATGCTAAGAAAGATTGCCACCAAATTAAATATGGATCATGCTGAAGAAATGGGAGTTCCACCTGATAGAGATTTATGGTTGGCTTCCATTGGATTCACCATTCCCCCTGATGACACACCTTTAGCAGTTGAATTTCCACCTTCTCCTGAGCAAGATGATAATGAGTCCATGAGTGAAGAGGATGACTGATCTTTTACTCTGTGTTTATGTTATGATGCTTCTTTGTAATGACTTTGTATAAATATTTCCTTGAACAATGTATTTCCCTTTTCAGTTGTAATGGACCTTTATTTCTATGTTAAATTGTTTGTTATTATTTCTTTTCTCAATTGTATCGTTAAGTCCATGCACTCCATTCCAAACAATTTCTTACCATGCACTGCCATTCAGGTAAAAAGGGAAGTATTCTATCATTCCAACTCATTGATTGATAAACTGTATTAATTATGCTTAATTTAGAATCCATCTTAATAACTTAAAGTTACTGATTCTCAGGCATTAATTGGATAATTAATTGATTGGCAATACTTAATTCATGATCCCTGTCCATAACTATTTTTCATTATTAATTATTTGTATATTCAGCATGCTAGTTAGCAATCTGAATTTATGATCTTGCATTAAGTTTGGGGACATGATTAGCTGATTACCTGTTATTATTAGCTTTTGAGCCTTTATTAATTCTCTTCTGAGTGAGCCTGCATTCTTGTTAGTGAGACAGAATTTGCTTCAGTACTTGCTAAATGATTGTATGTTTGCCAATTGGAAATGATGAAGGCCTTCTTTGTTAATTTGGCCAGGGCCAAAATTAGTCATCCTAATTTTATTAATTATCTTTTGACCCAATAACTATATTTGAGCCTGAGACCCTTTCATTCTTATTATGTACCTAACTTTATAAGCCTGTTTATCTTAGAAAAACCCAGTGAACCATCCCTGGATGTACCACTGATGAATTGCTGAGTCTTACTTATTGCTAGGGACTAGCAAGTTCTAACTTTGGGGATGAAGAGTGTGCCTAACAGCAATTAAAGGACACACTCTGACCTTAAGTATAGATGAGTAGTTTGAGAAATGAAAGGAAGAACAATAAAAGCAAAAGAAAAGTGAAAAAAAATCAGTAAAGAAAGAAGGTGCAAAGCACCATAAGAAAAAATGGTATTGAAAAAAAAGATGAAAGAAAAGAAAGAGTTCAAATGACTGAAAAAGAAGAAGGTGCAAAGCACCACAAGTTATTGAGTTACCATTCATATGAAAAATAATGAAAACAAAAGAGTTAGTTAGTAGAGGCATTTAAGTTAAGATTGAGGCAAGGCATTAGTGGGCACATTTGGTAACCCAACATTGACTAGAAAAATAAAAATAGAGCCTGTAGCCTAACCCCATTACAAGCTTAAAAAGCCCTTACTGATCCAATTGTGCTAGCATATTTCATGATGTTTAGAACTGTTGCAAGCCTATGTTGATCTAACAATTTGGCAGGTGATGAGTGCATATTATTTAACCTTATACACTGAGAGAAGAGTGAAACACCAATCCAGTGAGGCAAGTATCACCAACTTGTTTCCCAAAGGAGGTGTGAGTTTTATATATTCAGAATTTGTGAAAAGAAAGCATGGATGATATTCGATAATTATGGTATGAACTAAGTTAAGGAAAGGTTGATTGATTTGAGTAAGTGCTATTATTTAATTAATCTGAGTATTTGCTTGAGGACAAGCAAGTTTTAAGTTTGGGGATGTGATAAGTCTTGAAAAGACTTAATTATTTCACCTTTTATTTAACATAATTCATTAAATATTGTTTAAGTTTAGCACTATTATTTAATAAATTGTCAATAATTCTTATTTTATTTATTTATTTCAAAAGTATTTAATTTATATAAGAAATGATTAAAAAGAATAATTAATTAAGAAATTTTGTTTTATTTATAAATTCACTAACCCAGCGTACAAGCGCTGGACAGCCAGCGTACAAACGCTAGGCAATTATTTGTTTATTGGTGCAGGAACAAGTCACGCTCAAGCTTGAAGGCTGCAAGCTCCAGCGAGAGCCATGCAAGGAACGTGAAAAGAAAAGAAAGGAAACCAAGAGCTCGTGACTCCAAATTACCATCCACGCTCAAAGCTTCCACGCTCACGCTCAAGCGTGAATCCATACTACAGTGAATAACTCGAGCTCGCTCAAGCGAGAGCCCTTCACGCTCAAGCGTGAAGGTAGTTATTTAAATGCTGTTGTTTCCTCCAAAAGACGCTCTGCACCATTTCTGTTCCTATTGCCTGGTGTATTGCTGTTGCACATTAATAATTTAAGTTTTGAGATGTATTTATTTTATTTATTTGTAATTATGTAATTAGTTTAGTTAGTTTAATTATTAATTAAGCTTTCTTTGTAATTAATAAGTTAGTTAGTTAGTTATTTGCCTATATATATACTTGTACATACCTTGAAGAGACAACAGAGCATAGTAGATACAATGCGATTCATTTTTCCATTTTTAATCTCTCTCTAATTCTTTTCTCTCTCTAAATTCTCTCATCCATGTTTCTCTATATTCCTTCGATAGAATCCATTTCCATGGGTTTCTAAATCCCTAGGGTTGGGATTGCGAAGGTTTGCAATGAATTCTTAAAAGTGTATTGAGGAAGTCAACTTCTAAATCAAGAGGAGAACAAGCTGAGGAGTAGATCTACTTTGATGGATTGACAAATCCAGATCTGATGAAGAAACTCACCAGTGAGGAATCATGGTTCAGGCTTAGGTAACTTCCAGCTTCCTAATTAATTCAGGCCTGGTAATTAGGTGAGTAGTTAGGGTTCAACCCCCAATTTTGCATTAGATTTCTCAGTTAATTGAGCACCTAAGGGATTAGGGTTTAATGCTTAGGAATTAGTGTTATTCACCTAAGGAATTAGGGATTAACCATCTGTGGATTGTCCTCTTGAGTCTGAAGATTGATTGAACCTTAATTGCATGTTTCTTAATGAAATTGTAAGCTGAAGCAATCCTAACCTATCTTTCATTAATCACATTTCATCTTTTGTACTGTCTCTGAAAATACAAAAACATTAGAAATATAAAACAACAAAAACAGAATGAAATCTATCTGCATTGCGTTGGTTCAGCTTGTATCAGTCTAAGATTGAGGTAATTACCATAATCCCTGTGGGAACGATCAAATATATTACAAATTTAACGATTGGTGCGCTTGCCAAAAGAATAAATCATCTGAGAGTCATACAATAACTCAATATTAATTCAAGGTTTTCCAACCAAATTAATGACTCGGAGATTTAGCATCACTTATCACATCCCCAAACTTAAAGCTTGCTTGTCCTCAAGCAAGGACTCAGATTAATTAAATTAATTGCACTCACTCAAAATAATCAACCTTTCCTTAACTTAATTCATACCATAATTATTGAATATCATTCATGCTTTCTTTTCACAAATTCTGAAAATATAATTACTCACACTTCCTTTGGGAACAAGCTAGTGATGCTTTCCTCACATGGATTAGTGTTTCGCGCTTCTCTCAGTGTATAGGGTCAACAACATGCACTCATCACCTGCATAATTGTCAGATCAACATAGGCTTGCAACAGTTCTAACATCATGACATATGCTAGCACAATTGGATCAGTAAGGGCTTTTTAAGCTTGTAATAGGGTTAGGCTACAGGCTCTATTTTCGTTTTTCTAGTCAATGTTGGGTTAAAAGATGTGCCCACTGATGCCTTGCCTCACTCTTAACTTAAATGCCTCTACTAGCCAGCTCTTTTGCTTTTATTATATTTTTTTAGATGAAGGATAACTCAACTACTTGTGGTGCTTTGCACCTTCTTCTCTTTCTATCCTTTGGACTCTTTCTTTCTTTCTTTCTTTCTTTCTTCTCTTTCTTTCAATTCTTTTTTCAATACCATTTTTCTTCTATATAGGATCTGCTTTGCTGATGTTTCACTTTTCTTTTGCTTTTCTTGTTCTTCCTTTTATTTCTCAAAATCCTCATCTATAATTAAGGTCAGAGTGTGTCCTTTAATTTCTATTAGACACACTCTTCATCCCCAAACTTAGAACTTGCTAGTCCCTAGCAATAAGATACGACTCAACAATTCATCAATGGAACTGACAGGGCCCGCAAGCGCACGTGTTATATCGCGTAATATAAAAGATTATCGTTCTCCATAGGGACTATGTTCAAAGTACCAGCATATTGAAATTTAATTATCCACACAATTGATTTTTAATGTTTTTGTAAAATAAAGCACAAATTAAAAATAAATTTAGAAACAAAATTTACTTGACACTTAAAAATCAGAGTTGAGAGTATCTTGGGATTTCGGGGGATCAAGACTCTATTTTATGTTAATGAATTTTAACTTTTCTTAAATAAGAATCTAATTAAGTTTTCCAAGGTGGATTTTCCATAAGCTAATTAATATGTTCCTCTCGAAATCCTATTAATGTACCTAACCTATGGAAAGCACTGCTTAATCCTTAGAAAAGGCCCATTATCGTTTTGTGAAAATCCCTTATTTATTCCCCAAAAGATTTTGATTACTTTCACGGTTTTACCGAGGTCACAAAAAGTATTTCAAAACCTTAGGCTTAATTCAAAAACTTTCCAGTAACAATAAATCTCTCAATTCTATTAATTACTTAAACTTACTAATATACCCGCAAGTATACAGTTTTATCACTTAGGTTCTTGTTAGGAATTACTAAGAGCATTGAGCATTTTTTAACTAAATGGAAAACAGAAATTTATTTAATTTAAAGTCAAAATAACATTATCACAAAATATTATCACACCCTCTTCATCCCAAGATAATTAATTTAGTTACTCATGAAATAATTCAAATTCATATACATGATGGAAAAATAAAACATACAAGACATGGTAAAAATAAAGACTTACGGGTTTCTCCAAAAGCTCAAAATAATTTTACCATTGTATTTCCTTGTTGCAATATTCCTCCACCAATTACAAATTAGAACACTCACTTTTACAATCCTCACAATTCTTGCACAAAATAAAAGAAAGAAAAAGAAAATATAAAAAAAGAAACAGGACAGAGAAAGAAAATAAAGAGAAAGAAAACGAAAAAGAAAGGAATGAAACGGAGAAGAAAAACGAAGGAAATAAAAAAAAGGAATTAAAGTGAATGAAAGAGGATTTTATCTAAAAGTGATGCTTTCCAATAGCTTCAGACCTCCCCCCTATTTATAGAGATCTTGGGCGTTAATAATCATGGGAACGACGGCTAGTGGGTCTTTTTTTTTTATTTTTTCTTATCAGCCGCCCCATAAGATCAACTTGGAAATAGCCTGGATGGTGACAACTATAGGGAACAGTGGCTAGTAGAATTTTTTTATTATTTTCCCTTTTGTTTTATTGTCAGTCGCCCCCTTATAAGTCAAGGATCCACTTGAATAGTGGAAATCCAAGTCAGCATGGGCAATCGGTGGAAGCATGGATTTGAGGAGCTGAACGTTGTGGGTTGGACGGTGTTGAGAGGAGAGCTGGACGGTGTTGAGAGGAGAGCCGATGTTGTGGCTGTGATTTATAGAGCTGGTGTGCAATTGGATGGATGGACGAGCAAAGTGATTCACTCGGCACTGATTGAAACATTCATTCGAAACTGATTAAAAAGTGACTCAGAACCGATTGAAACATTCATTCAGAACTGATTGAAGAGTGACTTGGAACCGATTGAAAAGTGACTCACTCGGCACAGGTTCATGCCCTCATTCTTTCACATGTGACCCACTCAGGATCGAGAAGTTTTTATTCAAATGATTCAATCGGCACCCTCAAAATGTTTCACTCGGCTATGTCTCTGGAATTGAACCACTCGGAGAAACCTTGCTCGGATTTGCTTGGGAATAATTCAGTTGAGAATGACCCTTCCTTCACTCATTCAAATGATACACTCGGACACATTCACTCGGAAGTCCAACTTGATTCTCACTCAGAATGGCCTTCAGTCGTCAATCAACCCATTCGGTTGTTTTCACTCTGGAGTCGGCCTTGCCTTTCATTAAGAAAATTAGAGCTTTGAGAGAATCTAGCCAATAGAAGCTCTTCCCAAGTCTGAGCCTTGCTTTGCTCGGAAATACATCCCTCGGCCCTGAACCACTCAGAAGTGCCTTCCTTGGAGACATCTCACTCGGGGTTAGTTTGAAACTTGAGAGTCTGCCCGAAAGAGACTCATTCCCGGTCGGACTCTTTTCCTTGCTTGATAAGACACTTTCTCTGAAACTCACTACTCGGAAAGGCCTTGCCTGACAATTGTTCTTCACAAGTTCAGAGTTTCTTTCATTCGGAATCAACTCACTCGGGAGTCTTCCACTCGGAGACAATTTTGCCTAAAAGAATCAGTTGTTCCCCAAATCAGACTCGTTTCAATCAGAATTGCTTCACTCGGACATATATCTTTAGGCGGTATTTATTCAAAGTCAGTCCCTTTTTCACTCAGAGTGGCTGCAGTCGGGAATCTGCCACTCGGATTTAACTCCAACCGAGAAATATTCCTTCAAGGTCAGCCATTTTTTACTCGGAATGGCTTTGATAGGGAAGCTTCCACTCGGATTTACCTCCAACAGGGAAATATTCCACTCGGCAACGCTTCTTTCAGAGACTCCTTACTCGGGAATGATCATTTCCGAGTCATCCTACTCGAATTTGATCATTCCAAGTCGGAATTTAGTATAAAAAGGGAATTCTTTCCACTTGGGCTTGTTCTTCTTGTTTCTTTATCATTTGATGGTCGTTTTTCTCTTGTTATTGACCCTTGTATCATCTTAATTTCTGTAAAATAAAATACCCAAGTAGAATATATTGGAAAGAAAGTGAAAACCACAAAAATTAAGGAAATACAGTGCATAATGATTAAAATTCTAAGCAAACTAAATCTAATTTATTATGTTATAAAACACTTATCAGGAACATCCAGGGATAATTCACTTGGTTTTTCTTAGATACAGAGGCTTGTAAAGTTAGGTACATAATTAGAATGAAAGGGTCTCAGGCTCAAACATAATTATTGGGTTAAAGGATAATTAAAAGTAAGGATGGCTAAATTTGGCCCTGGCTAATTTTCAAAGAAGACCTTCATCATTTCCAATTGGCACACATATAATCATTTAGCAAGCACTGAAGAAAATTTTGTCTCACTAAACAATTATGCAGGCACACTCAGAAAAGAAATAATAAAGGCTTAAAAACTAATACATTATAGGTAATCAGCCAATCATGTCCCCAAACTTAATGCAAGATTATAAATTCAGATTGCTAACTAGCATAATGAATAAACAAATAATTAATAATGAAAAACAATTATGGACAGGGATCATGAATTAAGTAATGCCAATAAATTAATTCATCCAGTTGATACCTGAGAATAAGTATACTTTAAATTATTGAGATGAATTCTAACTTAAACATAATTAAAATATTTCATAAGTGAATAAGATCAGAGTATAGATCACTTCCCTTTTTACCTTTATGGCACGGATTTGGTAAGCAAATGATTACAATAAGTAAGCAATACAATTAGAAGAACAAAATAAAATTAAACAAGAAGAAGGAAAATTAGTTTCATTACACTGAAAAGAAATACATTGTTCAAAATAAAGTGACTTCAATAAAGTTATTACATTCCAAAGGTAAATGCTAGATAAAAATAAAGTAAACATCAGTCTTCTTCCTCTTCTTCCTCTTCTTCTGTGGCTTCCTCCACAGGCTCATCAGTTTCTGGCTTAGGGTGAAGTGGAAATGTTGTTGGCATTGGTGCAGCTTTAGGGGGGAGTATGAATCCAATGGAAGCCAACCATAAATCTCTGTCATGTGGAACTCCCATTTCTTCAGTGTGGTCCACATTCAGTGTAGTGCCAATCTTCCTCAGCATCAGATCATGGTTCATGACCAGATCATAGGTTCCTAGCTGCATCTTCTTCATAACCTAAAATTCTTGCATAACCCTGGAAAGATCAAAAGAAGTACCTGGACCTATTGAAGGTAGTGGTGCAAAAGATGTTTGTTTAGGTTATCTAGGGTGCTTTGACTCTTGAGGCACAAAATGATCAATATGGTCTCTCACCCACTGCTTATCCATGACCCTTTCAGGTTTCACCCTTGTCAGCTTTCCATAATCCAAATTATCCTTTTTCTTTTGGGCCAACAGAGTAATAACAGAGTAGTATGGCAATTAGAGATTCTTTTCAGTAGTTTTCACTATTTCCTCCAATATCAGTTCACCCAAGTTTACATAAAGGTCTCTTATTAAGAAATAAATCAACACCAACCTCTTAATGGTAATCTCAGTAGCATGAGCCATAGATTGCAGGGATGAAAGGACATAGTGGCACCATAAGAGGGGGAGATGATTCAAACAACTCTTCCTAATGCTTTTTGGTGCACCATTCACTTTTGTTATATATGCAGCTCCTTGTTCACAACATTCCTCTAAAATTTCTTTCCTAAGATTTTCATTTCTAGCCCTATAAAAGATATCTACTTTCCAAGTATAGTGACATCCTTCATCAACTAAAATAGGAACTTTCAAAAGCTTATTCAGTATGTGACTAGATAAAGGAATAGTGACTCCTCTCAAGAAGGAAGAAAAAGGAAACTTATCCTCAATAGAATTGCCCTTAAATCGGTATAAAATTCCCTAGTGAGTTCCTGGTAACCATTTCCTAAATTCTCATTAAAAAAATTGTCACCCTCTTGCTAACATGGCAGCTTTCATAGTGTGAGCAGAACAATATTCTTCCTCCAGGACTAGATCTCTATCTCTTATTACTCCCTTATGTTTGAACTTATTCTCATAAGCTTGGGCAGCCTTGGAATCTCTAAACCTATACCCATCAAAACCCTCAACTGTTTGAGACTTCTTTTTTTCTTCAAGGCTTTTACTCCTTTCAGGTGGTGGAGAATCAGGGATATTGATAGTAACCACCCCCTTTCCTTTTTCTTTTGGGGTTTTCTTCACATTTTCTATTTCAACAATTTTTTCAGGTTTTCTAAAAAGTCTTTGTGATCTTCTGATCATTGTGAGTGTTAACGATGTTATTTATAAAGCCTAAATGGATACAAATGCACAAATAACATAACCATAACAAAAAGAAAATGTGAGATGAAAAGATATGATGGATGCAAGAAATTTGAAATTGAAACAAAGAACTACTAAAATCCTAGTTATCAATTGAAATTAAAGAATGAAAAGATGTTACCTTTCAAAGGAATCCTGAGATTGTGTGTTTTTCTCTTCAAAACCCAAGGTTCCAACGTAAAGAGTTAGGGTTTGTACGCTGAAAGGGTTTTATACTGCTGAACCCATTACATGAGGTACACATAGTTACGCTGAACCTTGGGCGTATAAACGCCCAAATTAAAGCACACAGGAGGTAACAGGTATGAATCACGCTGCAAGCTTGCACTATCACGCTTAAGCGTGAGGCATAATCATGAATCATGCTCAAGCGTACACTACTTCACTCAAGTGAGGAGAAAGTACCATAGGGCACGCTCAAGCGCTGAGGGACCACGCTCAGGCGATAAGCTTGGAACGGTTAGCTTTCAGCTTTCTCAACCCCGAGTGTTGTTCAAGTGGCCTCAATACTTAAGAGGGGGGTGAATTGAGTTTTAAAACTTTTAATTAGAATGCCTTTGAAATTGATTTCTTTTTCGCTAAGTATGTTTGTATGTAAGAAATAGCAAGTGCAGAGTAAGAATCAATATGAGAAAGTGTGCAAATGTTGCTAAGGCAATTTATCAAACACTTGGTGTGCAACTCTTTAACTTAGCCTAGTTACTCAAGTTCAAGCAATAATATCACAATCAAATCAATATACCAATTAATTACAATAAGTAAATACAAGAGAGTAGGGAAGAAAAGCTTGCAAACCAATTTAACGAGTTCCACCAACCCAGTGTACGTCTCGCCTTCAAGCAACCCACTTGAAGGATTTCCACTATTGAAGTTTAGAGATACAAGCTATGAGCAATTACAGCTTCCTAGTGTCCCACACTCAAGAACTCAATCCTCACTAGCACAAGGGCAACCCACCCAATCTCTCAAACTCTCAATACCCAAAGGTTGAACCCCAACCTTTATGACCACTCAACCTAAAGTGAATAAGCTTGGTGTTTTGATGTTTGATTTTACAATCAATAAACTCTCTTAATAGAGTAGATGAACAAATGAAGGCTCACACAATTTCTAACTCTCACAAGAGAAGATTTACAAATATAAGCTCTAAGTTTCAGAAAATGAAACTAAACAAAGAAATAGAACTCACAAGACTCAAGAATTGATTTCCCTTTGATGGATTTGATTGCTTTGAGTAGCTTGAAGGAGTCTTGCATTTATAGGCCTTGGAGAGGTGCCCTAAAGTCTTCAAAGCCATTGCACAGCATGGGCATTTGAGTTGGAATGGAGAAATGAGCTGGTTTCCCACTTAAAAACTATTTTCCCCAAATTTTGGCACTTGTGTAATCAATTAGGCCTCGAGCTATAATCGATTACACTTTGAATTCTTCAGTGTAATTGGACTGATAATCGATTAGCCTTTCCCATATAATCGATTAGCTAAGAGACAGAACCTTGCTAATCGATTGTTCTTTACCTTGTAGTCGATTATGTGTGGCACCTGATGCATTTAATTTAGTTACGCAGTATGGTAATCGATTGTAGCTTATGTGTAAGCGATTGGGTATCAAACAGAAACTCTGTAATCAATTAGTTCTTAAGTTGTAATCGATTAATGACATTACAGAACACTGGTAATCAATTATGGCAGTCTTGTAGTCGATTAACAGATGCTCCTAATGCTTTTAATTCATTTTCTTAGCTTGGTAATCGATTGGCTTCCTTGGTGCAATCGATTAGGTGACAAATAGAAGTTCTCTAATCAATTAGGAGAGATCTTGTAATCAATTATATAACAGACAGAAGCTTCGTAGTCGATTAGTTGATGGTCTTGTAATCGATTAGCTTACGTTATTTTGCAGGTCTGATGCTGTTTTCATTGTATTTTGAACCTATTGCTTTGATTCTTCAATAGCCTTTGTCATTATCAAAATAATTTAACCTAAAATATATATTCAAACACACCGAGCATGCACAAGCGTGGGATGGGGCGTTCAAGCGTTGAAACTCTTATCAGTATTAGTGGCATGCCAGGAAAATCATGCTCAGGCACGTATGCAAAACATGTGATAGGTCTGGTACAGACTCAATCATGCTTAAGCTTGATATTGTTTCGCTCAAGCACGTAATATACAGGGACAGTCACGCTCAAGCATGAAGTGGATATGCTCAAGCGTAGGACATCAATGTGATCACGCTTCAGACGTGAAATGGTCACGCTCAAGTGTGACAAGATGGCTAAAACTGGGAGCACTTCATATTGAATCACGCTTAAGCATGATAGAGTCACGTTCAAGCGTCAGATGCTTAAGGACAACACGCTTAAAGCGTGAATGAAGTATGCTTAAGCGTCAGGATCAGCATGAAGGGTCACGCTCAAGCGTGGACCCAAGCTCGCTCAAGCACGAGGCTTACACAGAGTCATGCTTAGGCTGCCAGAAAGTTAGCTTAAGATCACGCTTGAGCGCATAGAAGCTCGCTCAAGCGCCAGGGGTACTTGATCCTAATTCTAGCTAATGGAATTACACATAGGTAAACTAGGATTTGAGTGTATAAATGCTCAAACCTTATTCAATTTTTTTTTTCAAGTTTATTCACACTTTTTAGTTTTCTTTTATTGTTTCAAAGCACAAAACACAAAATGCAACAATTAAAATATAGGGTTGCCTCTCTCAAGCGCTTCTTTAAGGTCATTAGCTTGACCTTTGACACCTAAGAAGATGCCTGTAAAAGCATGGAGGGTTTCTGTCTATCAAACTCTCCTCCAAAGTAGAGTTTGAGTGTTTGGCCATTCACCTTAAATGTTCTTCCAGTGGCTGGTTCTTTCAACTCAATTGCACCATGAGGGAAAACCTCATTCACAATAAAAGGTCTAGACCACTTTGATTTTAGTTTTCCTGGAAAGAGTTTCAGTCTAGAATTGAATAATAGGACCTTATCATCCTTTTGAAACTCTTTTTTATTTATCCACTTATCATGCCACCTCTTAGTTTTCTCTTTATAGATTAAGGCACTCTGATAAGCATTAAGTCTGAACTCCTCAAGTTCATGGAGTTTTAGGACTCTTTCCTCTTGAGATTGGTCAAAATCCATATTTAATAGCTTTGTGGCCCACCATGCCTTATGTTCTAACTCCACAGGGAGATGGCAAGCCTTACCATATACCAACTGATAAGGTGACATGCAAATTGGAGTCTCAAATGCTGTCCTATAGGCCCACAATGCATCATCCACTTTCACAGACCAATCTTTCCTAGACTTCCCTACCATTTTCTCTAATATTCTCTTAATTTCTCTATTAGAAAGCTCAACTTGTCCACAAGTTTGTGCATGATATGAAGTAGACACCTTATGTAGTACCTTATAGTGTCTTAGCTTTTTCCATGATTCTATTTCAGAAATATGACCCTCCATCACTAATGAGGACTCTAGGGACTCCAAATCTAGAGAAAATGTTCTTCTTTATAAACCTAAGCACCACATGCGTATCATTGGTTCTGGTAGGGATTGCCTCCACCTATTTGGAGACATAATCCACAGTAACAAGGATATACTAATTGGAGAATGACTTTGGGAATGGTCCCATGAAGTCAATGCCCTAAACATCAAATAGCTCTACCACTAAAATATTTGTCAAAGGCATGCCAGCTTTAGCAGAGAGACCTCCACTTTTTTGGCACTAATCACACCATTGCACATATACTCTAGCATCCTAAAAAATTGTTGGCCAATAAAAGCCACATTGTAACACTTTTGTTGTAGTTCTAGAGGCACCATGGTGTCCTCCATAATAGGAGTCATGACAGTGCCATAAAAGTCTTTCTTACTCTGATTCAGGCACACATCTCCTAATAATTCCATCTACTCCTATCTTATACAGAAATGGATCATCCCAAAGAAAGGTTTTGCTGTCATGGAAGAATTTCTTCTTCCTTTGGGGTGTTCACCCTTCAGGTACCATAGAGGCACTTTTAAAGTTGGCCATATCAGTATACCATGGCCCTGTGATAATTGCCATTTGTCTCTCATCTGGGAATTCCTCTTTAATTAAGATAGAATCTGATTCTCCCTCTAAACGAGAGAGTTGATCAGCCACTAAGTTCTCTACTCTTTTTTTATCTTTAATTTCTAAATCAAACTCTTGGAGTAAAAGAACCCACCTGATCAACCTTGGCTTTGATTCTTTTTTAGCTAGCAAGTACTTGATTATTGAATGATCTGTATAGACAATGACCTTAGCACCAATCAAGTAAGCTCTGAATTTATCAAATGCATACACCACAGCAAGCATTTCTTTTTCAGTAGTGGTGTAGTTTATTTGATTTTCATTTAAAACTTTGCTAGCATAATAAATTATATGTGTTAATTTTTCTTTCTTCTGCCCCAGCACAGCTCCTATAGCAAAATTACTTGCATCACACATGAGTTCAAATGGTAAGGACCAATCAGGTGCTGCAAGGATTAGAGCTGAACTTAATCTTTGTCTTAAATTTTCAAAAGCCTTGACATAGTTTTCATCAAAAACAAAAGCATGATCTTTCATAAGTAAATCAGTCAAAGGCTTTGCTATTTTTGAAAAATCTTTTATAAATCTCCTATAGAAGCCAGCATATCCTAAGAAACTCCCTTTCACATTAATTATAGGAGGAAGCTTTTCAATGATATCAATCATGGCTCTATCTACTTGAATGCCCTCAGCAGAGATTTTATGGCCAAGGACTATCCATCCTCTAACCATAAAATGACACTTTCACCAGTTGAGGACAAGATTAGTCTCTTGACATCTCACCAGTACCTTGGATAGGTTACTGAGGCATATATCAAAGCTGTTTCCAAACACAAAAGTCATCCATAAACACCTCAATGAACTTCTCTACCATGTCCCCGAAACTTGTCAGCATACACCTTTGAAAGGTTGCTGATGCATTGCACAAACGAAATGGCATGGGCCTATATGCAAAGATTCCATAAGGACAGGTAAAGGCTATCTTCTCTTGATGTTTTGGATCAACCATAATTTGGTTGTAACCAGAATATCCATCAAGGAAGCAATAATACTCATGACCTGACAGCCTCTCAAGCATTTAGTCTACAAATGGTAAAGGAAAGTGGTCTTTTCTAGTGGAGTCATTTAACCTTCTATAGTCTATGCACATCCTTTAACCAGTAGTTGGTCTAGTGGCAATGACTTCACCTTCTTCATTTTTAACAGTGGTTATCCCTTCTTTCTTAGGCACCACTTGGACTGGACTGATCCAAACGCTATCCGAGATGGGATAGATAATCCCTACATCAAGGAGTTTAACCATTTCATTCCTTACAGCTTCTTTCATTATGGGGTTTAACTTTCTTTGTGGCTGAACAATAGGGGAATAGTCATCCTCCATCAAAATTTTATGCATACAAAATGATGGACTAATTCCCTTTAAATCAGAAATGTTCCAACCAATGGCAGATTCATGTTTTCTTAAAACCTCTATAAGTTTTTATACATCCTTATCTTTTAAATCAACATTAATGATTACAGGATGTGATTCATTATATCTTAAGAAAATATATTTCAAATGAGAAGGCAAAGGTTTCAAATCATGCTTTTCTTCAAACACTTTCTTACCTTTCTCAAGTTCAGTATTATTTAATTTTTCTTTCTTTTCATTTTCTAATTCACCTACTTCACATGCTTCTAGTAGGTTCAGCAACTCATTATGTGAGTCATCTAACTCCTCAGTCTCGGAGTCAAAATCATCCTCAAGAAAGGCTTATAAAGCCTCTCTTCAGTTCTTAATAACATAAGAGTCATATAACTTTTAATTTCTTCAAGCATAAAACAATCCATCTTATCAGCTGGATATTTCATAGCATTGAAGACATTAAAAGTTGCTTGCTCCTCCTGAACTCTCAGCATAAGTTGTCCCTTCTCTACATCAATTAAAGCTCTACCTGTAGCTAAGAAGGGTCTTCCAAAGATTAAATGAATCTCTCTATCATCTTCTATATCCAAAATTATAAAATTTACTGGAAAGATGAACTTATCTACCTTAACTAACAGATCTTCTAGCATCCCATGAGGATATTTGATAGACCTATCAGCCAACTGCAAAGACATGCGAGTTAGTTATAAGTCATTAATTCCTAACTTCCTCATTAAGGATAAAGGCATGAGGTTAATGCTAGCCCCTATATCACATAAAGCACTTCCTACATGAACACCCCTTATTACATAAGGTATTGTAAAAGATCCAGGATCTTCTAGCTTTTGAGGAAGTTTCTTTTGAATAATTACACTGTACTCTTAATTGAGAGTAATCATCTCATCTCCCTTTAGCTTTCTCTTCTTAGACAAGAGCTCTTTCAAGAATTTAGCATACGAAGGCATCTTTTGCAATGCCTCAGCAAAGGGAATATTTATATGAAGCTTTTTAAACACATCTAAGAACTTAGCAAACTTTTGCTCCTCTATCTGTTTCTTGAATCTATGTGGAAATGGAGCATTCTTTAATTTTTCAGGAGTTAGCTTAACAGCTTCCTCCAAGATCAAATCAATCTTTTTCTCTTTCTTTTGATGAACTTGGTTTTCTTTTTCTTTTTATTTTTCTACTTTCTTTTCAATTTTATCATTAACTTGTTCATTAACTTGCTCTTTTTCTTTTTCTACTTCTTTTTCTGAATTATTTTCCTGACTTGGAGTAGAGAAAAGAACTTTCCCACTCCTTGTGGTTATTGCCTTGCAATGTTCCTTAGGATTTACCTTAGTATCTCCAGGAAATTTGCCAGACTGTCTCTCAACTAACTGTTTTGAGAGCTGTCCAACCTGGTTTTCCAGATTTTAGATGGACACTTCTTGATTTTTAAAGCTGGCCTGAGTGGCCTGAATGAACTGAGATAGTGAAGTTGCATATGTAAATATGCAAAGTAGTTTTGATGAATGACAAAGTATTCATGGTGATGATGGAATGATAAAGGATCATAAACAAGGAAGTTCAAGCATAAAGACAATGGCTAAGAACAAAGAGATGAAGATGTTTCACAAAGAGACCAATGAATAAACAAGACGAAAACATGAGCAATGGAAGATAAGGTTGATGACATGAACTCAGATCATGAAGAACAAGATTATAAGATGAAGAAAAGTCAAGTAAACCAAGCAAAGAATTAAAGGAACAAGCCATGGGTCAATACATATTAAGAACAAAGCAAAGATCAAGAAATCATGAAGAACACGCTCCCAAATGATCAAAGAATCAAGAAAGCAATGCATGAAGATCAAGGAAAGGAACCATGACTTAAAATACATCAAGGAAATGTCAAAGAGCATGGAAAAGCACCAAACAATAATGCATGAATTGATTCTTACACGTATGAATCGATTCAAAGGCCTGGAAGTCTCAAAAACTCAAAATAGCAAGTTATGAATCGATTCACACCAAGCATGAATCGATTCACACGTGGTTAAAATTCAAAATGCCCAAAATAGAACTATGTGAATCGATTCACATACTATGAATCGATTCAAGTAGTGGGAAATACCATTAAAAAGACATTTTTAGTGGGAAACAGAGACCCATACTCTATAGCAAGCGTGGGGAATAACCTAGAGCTCATTTGCAACAGCTAGAAGCTATAAAATGGCTATAAATAGAGCATGAATTCAAGCAATAGAGAAGAGACCAAGGCACTAAATAAGGTAATCAACATTGTAACATCCCAATTTAAAAATTAATTACCGAATGAGATTAAGCCACTAAACTAAAAATAATTGCACAAGCATGAATTACTTATTAATTAATTTTAACTTAAGAATTAGATTAATGGCTAATTGATTGTAATTTGTGTGTGCCACGTGAAGAGCTGTTGCTTCACATTCTCCCACCCCACTCTTCTCATTCTGCGTGTATATATATGATCAGAAGCACTGCTGTCCATTCACTCTAATTCCTCAAGACTTCCTCTTCCTCTACTTCTCTTTTTCTTCGTTCTTCTTCTCCCCTGTTCTTTATTCCGTAAACCTGTGACAACGGTGTTGCAGAGGATTCGGAGTTCCCTTCGGTTAGTGAAGAACAATCGTCGAAGTGGAAGAAGAACAGCTTCCTGTTCCCAAGCTAAGTAAAAGGGTGCGACTGTGTTCGAGGAAGACTGAACGTGCGTGAGTGGTGAACGAAGCAAACAGAGCAGCGGACCAACGCCAAAACAGAGGAACTTCTTGGAATCTCTTTAGTTGGTAGGGGGTATCTTATATCTTAAATGTATGGGTTATGGACGGGTTCCGGGTGTTAATGACTTATTGATTCTGTGTTTGTTTGGTGTCCTCTGACTGTGTGAAGGATACGTGATGCCTGGATGTATGATGACTAGGAATTGAGTAATGCATGTCTAATTCTGTCCATGAAATGCCTGTTAATAATTTTGAGAGTATCGAATGATTGCATGAAGAGAATATGCTAAAGTACTGTTGATGATTACTATAATGATTTATGTGACGTGTAGGTTACCATGAAACTAAATGCTGTCTGTATGTGAAGGAAGCCTTATTTATTGAGTTCTGATAATGTCTAAAACTGATTGCATGTGATGCATGTAATGTTGAGTAAAAGGTTGTGTGCGTGAAATCTGTGTTGTATGATTATTCCGCGCATGGTGCATGAGATGCATTTAATGCTGAGAGCATGTAGTGTGGGACACTACCATTGAATCGGTTATTAAAAGCATGGGATGCTGTTAAGACCTTGAGTGGGACTCAAGGTAAGCCGACTGAGTGGGACTCAGGGCTGCCCGTAATACCGCCGTTGACGCTGAGAGTGTTGGTGTTACAAGTGAGGGCAAACGGTTTGGTACCAGTAAAACGGCCAAGTCAGCTGCGAGCTGAATAAAAGGCTGGGAGCCTACGTTGTAACGATAAAAACTGATTACACACGAAGCGGATCCGAGTGAATGAATTTGTGTACATGTACAGTTGATGCTGATTGAAACCTGATTGCATGCGTATGTGTTAATATTATCGAGAATGATATGTGCATATAGCCGAGAGATAACTGGGTAGATTCTGATCGGAAGATGTCTTATGTGTGTATTCTGATTGGCACTATGTATATTATTGTTTGTTGCTATATATATATATATAATGCTGCATGATTGAAGAATAAACCGAGTCAGTATCTATCATTTAATATTTAAGATACTCACCCCTACTGTGGCCATTTTTCAGTGAACCTCGCACGAGACGGTGAATGATGGAGAAGCTACATATCGTGTGAAGTGTTTGTGTACTGTGGGAATGTTTATGTATATGTATATATTGTATATAAGGTTTTGTCTTAGCCTTGGCCGGCTCACATTTTGGTCCTTTGTTTAACTATATCAAAACTAAATTCTCCCGGGTTGAGAGTATGACAATGTGCATGTAAATATATATATATATATATATATATATATAAGATACTGTATGTTCATCCTATGTTGTGTGTGATTGTCTGGGTGGTGTACGTTCACTTACTAAGTATGTGAGTCTGTATGATTCTGAGTAAATAAGAGTTAAGTTAATTCTATGTAAAACGTGATGAGTGACCTTCTTCCGATTGAGAGGTATTCTGATGATTCCGAGTGGAAGTCAACCGAGTGAATGTTTCCCCGAGTGCTGCATTGGCAATATGTCTTCGAGTGAGCCTGTAGTAGTAAACTTATTAGAGGGAGAGTAAGGTCTAGATGATAAGGAGCAGATTTTAGTCTTGCAAGGTCCTTTGCATGTAGAGGAATTTATATGTATTCCGAGTGGCGGGAAATTAGAGTATTTCTGAGTGAGTGAAGTTCTACAAATCCTTATGTGAGATCTGATTTGGCGAGGGAGCTTTAGTGTGATATAGACTACATTCCTGAGAGATGGGTACGGAAAACATTTCCGAGTGAAGGGATTGTGGGAGTCAACTTCCGAGTGAGTCTCAGTTGTGAACCCCTAAGAATAAAATAGGATGTGAGTGAGAGAATGCAAGAGTGAGTCGTGAGCATAAGACTTTTCTGAGTGGACTTAGACTCTGATTCTGAGTGAAGGGAAACCCGAGTGAAGTTACTCGCCTCAGCGACTAAGTGTCCGCTCCAGCGAGTGTGAGTGGAAAGGAAAGTCTCTAATTGGTTTCGCCTACGCGAATGGTGTTTCGCCCAAGCGGGATGAGTGGTTTAAGTGTGAAACAATTAATGAGTATCAGGACCCTTCACGCTTGAGCGTGACCATCAAGCTCAAGCGTGATTCATGCAGCATGGGACCTCCAATTTTTTATTCACCAATGATGCGATGCCAACTCACCCACTTTCTTGTGTTTCTAAATGGCTCTGAAAGATGCTTCATGGGCTCTATGCAAGTAGGCAAGGGAAGCTGGGGCATAACCTCTATAAATCAAGTAGAAAACAACATCAAGTAGAATCAAGTTGGATCGAGCAGATCACCTTCTTCATTTTATCAAACACTTTTCCTGCATTTTTCACTCTGTATTTATTGCAAAATCTTCTGAGGTGAAAATGCAAAGCATGAGTAGCTAACTCCCTTATGGGATTGGTTGTAATCCATTCAATCCTGAAGTAACGCTGCTGTAAGTTTTTGTGTGTGTAATGAGATTTGATAAGTTTCTGTATTTCCTTCTGCGTTTAATGCCTGAAAGTACTTGATCACTATTTTCTTGTTTTAAGTTTTCTCAAGTATGCTGGGAAGTATGAAAGCAGATCTGAATGAAATACTTGTTGTGAGTAGGTAGCCAGGGATGGCATCTAACGCAATAAACATCAAAATAATCGATCAATAATGCTGGGATGATTTCAAAGTGACTGAGGGATCAGCGGTTTGAAATCATTCTTATGAATTTTGTAGTCGAGGGATCGATGCAAATGACTTTGATTGTGACGTAGAAAGTATCTTTTCAAGTTACTTACATAAAAACTTATGCAACTTACAGAAGGTGAGATGTGATAAAACCAATCCCTGTTTTACAAACTGATTTTTCTCAAAACCATTCACTGCCATCTTTTGCAATCTACTCTTTGTTATTTATTCACTTTTTCATTCAACATCATTCACAACAAAGCAAAACAAAACCTTCTGTCAAATCAATTCAAAACTAAGATTTTTATACTGCACCTCCTCAGTGGAACGACATCTATACTATATTACAACCTCTGTGTTTAAACTTGGCACATCCATTCCATTGAGTTCACATTATACAAACTTGATTCTCTTTCCTTGAACTCTTCAGTCCTTTATATGAAAATACCATAACATGTTTGTGCGGATCTTCACTAGCAAGACCATGAAACTTAGGCAACAAGTGTATAAGTCCATTCTTAAGAATAAAAGAGACATCCTCATCAGGATATTGAATACACAAACTTTCGTATGTGAATTCAGGTGCAGCTAGTTCTCTAAGAGTTCTTTCATGAGGTTCGGCCATATCAGAAAAACTAGCAGTAGTACTTTCAGCAGATTCAGAAAAGATACTATCACTATCAATATCAACAAAGTTATTATTAAATCTAGCTTCTCTAATTAACCTATGAAAAGTTCTATCAATTTCAGGATCAAATGAATATAAATGCTCAAAAGTTCTTCTAGTCATACATAGCATACAACAAGATACTTGATCATGAGCAATAAATCATAAGAATCCTAAATCATACAAAAGAAATAAAATACACACAAAAGAAATTTTATTTTATTTATTTTTTTATATAAAAAAATTAATTTAAAACAAGAATTTTCCTAAAGATCGTTGATCCCCGGCTGCGGCGCCAAAATTTGACGTGTCATTTTACAGTCATGGTCCCGTCAAATTAGTACATTAAAATTAATTAATGTAGTACTAGGGTATCAACCTAGGTCGTTCTCTTGGAGATCAACACTAAAATTTAGGAAAATCAAGTCTTAAACTAATTTTTAATAAACTAAAATTTAATAACTAAAATTTATTTTTACAGACAAAAGTTCAACAAGCATACAATGGGGGGGGTTTGTTTGAGTGTCACAGAAATTTAAAGCAGTATAAATAATGAAACTTACAACAATAAATAACAAGCGATTGATTTTCTTGCAGTATTGTAATTAAATTTATCCTTGGTTCACAAAAGGTGGTTTATACACTTTCATTATGTCGATTTCTTAGCTCAATTTGAATTGATCAACTAAGCATCTTTTTCAATTCACAATTCCTTTACTTTCATAAAAATGAATATTTTAATCAAGCATCCTAATTAAGCAAAAGGAGTCAAGATCGTAAAATCTAGGAATTATTAAGCATACATAAGAACATCGCCTACATACATAATCTATTCTCACATTATGGAATTAAGCAAACCATAATAACTAAAAGTGATTATGAAAATATTCATTAAGCATGTATACTTCCTTAACCAATTTTAATCTAAATCTCATTTTATTCCATTTGTCTAATTAAACTGATTAAGCATACAAATTTAATTAAACAAAATGGAATTAAACAAGCAGAGTAAGATTATAAAGAAATCAACAATAATGAAAGTATATTATTTTAAAAACAAGAACCTCAAAATCATTATTACAATATTCTCCAAGAAAATCAATCTAAGGGTTTTAGCCCTCCATAATTACAACAAATTAAAAACCGAACCCAGAATGGCGCTCCTCCAAAATTCTTCCTCCGTTTCTCCTGCTGCTGTCCATTGTTTCTGCCTCCAAAAATTCCTTCTGTCTCCTCTCTCTACTGATGATTTTCATTGAGTACTAAGCTCCCTATTTATAACAATTCAAGGCTGATTTTTCTCATTAAAAATCAGCCCATTAAATATCCACTAAGCTTCCTTGTTGGCCATTATTTAGCACCATTAGAACATGCCAAATTGTTCTCCAAAACCGTGAGAGTGTTGCACTTGGTGGAGTTTCTCTTTTTTAATTCTTTAATGTAATAAAGTGGAAAACATTGAGGGCATTTCTCTTGGAATTTCTTGCTGTCCAGCTCCAATTTCCATTGCTATTTTTGTGTTGTTTTCTTGCTGTTTTCTGTCCATTTTTCACTGCTGTTGTTGTCCCACTTTTTCTTATTTTTCAGCAGCCATATTCATGTTAATTGCTTTCTTGGTTTAGCCTTGCCAATGAATAATATATGTACATGTAGCAATTTTGTCTTGCTAATGTCATGACCGTGAGTTGGTTCTTGGAAGGAAGGCAATTGAAATCAAGCTCATGATACAAGGAAATAAGTGACGTGAAATGCTATAGGATGAAGTTTTATTGAATAAAAAAATTAAGCTCATGGAGATGGCACTTTGGAGGTATATTCACGTGAATATGCTTTGAGAAAATGGAGGTGTATCATAAAGTAATAGCACATGGGACAAAGAAACAAGTGACCTTGTGGACTAATGGACAAAAGCTTGAATTGTTGTTGTTGACTGTGAGTGACAAGGGAAAATGGATGGCTTTGTGCTTCCTTAAAATAATTAGAAAATATCATTTGATTTTTTTAAAACCTTTTTATATTAATGGCCGTACTTTCTTTTTATAGAGTCTTACTTTAATTATGCCTTGGTCTTGGATCTTCATTCTTGATCTCTGGCATTGGCCTTGTCATTATCAAAATCCTTCATGGTCTTCATTCTCCCCCTTTTTGATGATGACAATATTTCATTGATTTCATGACTCTTTTTGTGCTTGACATGGTATACTAAATCTTCAAGTCTTGCGTCCATGTTGTTAATCATGTCTTGCATATATGTTGTTGATATCAAAACCTTAGTTCTTCATTCTCCCCCTTTTTGATATTGACAACAATTCCTGAGAAGAAAAATAAACAGCATGCAAGATACAAGATTTTCTCCCCCTTAATTTTGGTTTAGTTGACAAGGTTTGATTGATTTTTCTCTTATTTTGCTTCTCATATATTAACCAGGTTTGATTGATTTTTCTCTTATTTTGCTTCTCATATATTACTCCCCCTTTGTCAATGGGAAAAAGAATATAAGAGCATAAAGTTTTAGCAGAGAGTGATGCACTTTGTTGTTTGATGTCACTCGTTATTTTGATATTGCTCTTTGTTACTTGTTGATTGATAGATGCTTCAAGAAATGTGTTGACTTTTCTTATGGGTAAGAGTTAATCCTTAAGTGCCTTCCATCAATGATAATTCCTGCATCATTATAAACATTTGATCTTGGTACCCAAATTTTCTTGGGTCCTTGTGGGTTAGACGTTGATAATATATTCTTTGGAACCCAAATCATTTTTGTCTCAGTATAGCCTTTGTTCCTTATATGACATGTTGATGCACTGTGACCTTTTTTCACATAATGAGAGAATTTAACAAATGGGCTAGTTGAGGTCTTTTGTGAAATAAAGAGATTTTTCTGCAACTTTTGCTTTTTGGAAGGATCAGATCCTAGTTCTGCTTTAAAAGGACATTTTTGTTTTCCAAGGAGTATATCTAGGTTGTCTCTTCCTATAGTGAATTTAGCTAATGCATTTTTCAAATCATCAATCTCTTGAATATGCTTTTGACATGTTGAACATGTATGTTTAATGATAGTTTCATTTTTAAGCTTAGTTTCTAAGTCTTCCTTTTCTTCTTTAACTTGTCCTAGTTCATGATTGACCTTTGATAGACTTTCTTCTAAGATTAGGTTAGAATTTTTCATATTAAAGAATTTCTTAGCTAGTTTTTGATATTCATTATGAAGATCTTCAAAAGCTTCTTGCAATTCATCAAATGTAGGATTTGAGTCATTTACCTCTTCGGTGTTAGTCATTAGGCACAAATTTGCGTCTTCATGGTCTGATTCCTTGGACGAGCTTAAACCATTTTCATCCCAGGTAATATAAGCTATTCTTTTATTTTTGGGATGCTTTTTCTCTTGCTTGTCAGACTTCTTATTTAGTTTCGGACACTCCATTTTCATATGTCCATATTTTCCGCATTCAAAGTATTTTGGACCTTGGTTAGATTCATCATTTTTGAAGAAATTCTTGAAGTTCGGCTTCCTTTGCCCTTCCTCTTTCTTTAGAAACCTGTTAAATTGTTTAACAAATAATTTAAGGTCATTATAATCATTTATACCTTCTTCATCATCTTCTTCATCATCTTCTTCATTACTTTCTTTAATGGTTGATGATGATGCTTTTAGAGCAATACTTTTCTTCTTTTTGTTGCTTTCCTCATGTTGATTCAATCTTTCAAGCTCGAGTTCATGCTCTTGTAATTTTCCAAAGAGTGTTGCAAGGGACATGCTTGACAAATCTTTTGATTCTGATATAGCAGTTACTTTTGGTTGCTATTCCCTGTTCAAGCATCTTAATACTTTATCAATCAAATCTTCATTTGAAAAGGTTTTTCCTAAGCATGCAAGATGATTGATTATATGAGTGAATCTCTTTTGCATGTCTTGTATGCTTTCATTGTTGTTCATTCTAAATAATTCATATTCCCTAGTTAGGGTATTTATTCTTGATCTCTTAACTTCGCTTGTTCCTTCGTGAGTTACTTCTAAGGTATCCCACATCTCTTTTGCTGTCTTGCAATTAGATATTCTAAAGTATTCGTCCATTCCTAAGGCTGAGGTTATTATATTTTTGGCCTTGAGGTTATATTGGACTTTTGTTTTATCCGCACCAGTCCATTCACTTCTTGGTTTAATCATGGTCACTTCTCCAACTACTTTGGTTGGTATGAATGGACCATTTTCAATGGAGTCCCATATGTCTATATCAATAGCTTCTATGAATATGTGCATACGGGTTTTCCAATATTGATATCCTACTCCGTTAAATACAGGAGGTCTATGTATGGAGTTTCCCTCAGGAAAGATAGGATTGAAAGAGGCCATGGATCTTCTTGAGGTTGTTAAACCTTTACCAAGATACGAGCTTTGATACCACTTGTTAGCCCAGGTGGGCCTCTAGGAAACTTAAGAGGGGGGTGAATTGAGTAGTTAAGAAACTTTTTCACTAATAAATTTCTCCTCTAAAAACTCAATATGCAATGATATATGATTTGAATAATAATGCTTAAAACATAAAGAGTTTAAGGGTTAGAGAAGTGCAAACAGAGATTTATACTGGTTCGGCCAACCACTGCCTACGTCCAGTCTTCTCAAGACACCCTTGAGGAAATTCACTATAATCAATTCCCTTGATTACACCACAATGGGGACTCACACCCCAATCACAAATGCCTTGGATGCTACACCATATCCAATAACATCACCCTTGGATGCTACACCACATCCAAGAAGAACCCCCTCAGAGATACACCACTCTGAGTATCAATCTCACTTTTAGAGATAAAGATCTCTTACAAGAAAACTCTCTTCAAGAGTATGATAAACAAATTGAGGAACAAGAAAGAGTAATAACTCTATTAAGAGAATATGGCCATTATTGCTTATAAGAAAAGATTGGAAGTATTTGGTATATCTTGGTGTTATTGGTGTGTTTTTGCAAATGAAATACCTTCCTATTTATAGGAGAGGAAATGCCTTCAAGAGGTGTGAAATTATTGATTAAAATAATTGGAAAGGTACCTCTTGGATAAAATAATATTTTGTGAAAAGTTATAATGTTTCAACATGATTTTTTGCTTTCTGATCACGTTGTAATCGATTACATAAAATAGGTAATCGATTACAGCCTTTTAAAATCAGTTTTAAAACATAACGTTCATATTGTAATCGATTACTTAAACATGGTAATCGATTACATTGCTGAGGTAATTGATTACACTAATAAGGTAATCAATTACATGATGTAATTGATTACACTAATGAGGTAATCAATTACATTCCATCAGAATGTATTCTTATTTTAAAACCTTTTTATATTAATGGCCGTACTTTCTTTTTATAGAGTCTTACTTTAATTATGCCTTGGTCTTGGATCTTCATTCTTGATCTCTGGCATTGGCCTTGTCATTATCAAAATCCTTCATGGTCTTCAGTATCCCCTTGAGGACATGCCAGCAGGCTTAGTAGGCCCTAGAGCACTTCCAGCTTTGCTAAGAGCAGATCCAGCCAGTAGCTCTCCGCGTAGTTCATTAGGAAAATAGGGTAGAGAGTATTCCTATGATGCTGAGAGTTCAGATTATGAAGCCGATGGAGAGGTATCTAGTGAGATGACAATGGGACTACTCTCAAGGCTTTCTTCGACATATTTATAAGAGTTACATGTATGGCAAGACTGAGGAGTACATTGACATGTCAGCGGCGTCCCAGGGTCTATTAGTGGAAGCTTATGAGGCCTATATCAGTTGTAGGCATCAGAGGATCCGTGATATTAGTGATATACCGTCTACTAGCTCCGCTCCTCCAAACTATTCCAGATTGGCATCTGCTTCTGACCCATCTACATCCCCGTGGTCTGACGACGAGTTTCTTGGTGGAGGTCCTTAGTGGTTGAGACTATTTTGTTGTTTTTATGTTTTGTCTTTTGTTAAGGGAGCCTGCGTGCCCCTTGTTTATTTCAGCTGTATAGTTCAGACTCGACCAGTGTATATATAATGTTATATATATATATATATATATATATATATATATTATGCTTACATTCCACCATGTATTATCTTGTATATAAAGAAAAACTTCCACGTTTTCTTAAAAATTGTAACCTCTTAGTTAACCAAGGTAATCTAGTGGAAGAGATTATCTTAGTTAATTGAGGGTGTTACAGTTGGCCTAAAGAGGCTTTAGAAAGAATACTTGGGTTTGAGCTAGGAGTGGCTTGTGAAAGAATATTTGGGTCTGCCCTAGGAGTAGGTGCTTTAAAAGAATACTCTGTTTAAGCCAGGAGTGGCCGGTGTCAAGAATACTCAAAAGCATATGATGTTCTGTGTAATATCCCGATTTTTAATTAACTACCGAGTGAAATTAAGCCATTGAAATAATAATTGTAAAGTGGGAAGATTATTTATTAATTATAATTAACTTAATTAATTTAACTAAGAGAATAAATGGCTGGTTAAGTATGATTAATTATTAATTGTTGGTTGATTGTGACTGGGTGTGACGTAAGCAGACTGCTGCTTCACGTTTTCCCACCCCCACTCTCCTTTTCTTCATGCATGCATATATATGATTACTGGGCCACTTTGCCATTCATTTTTCCTTCAGCCCTTCTCTTCCGCTACTTCTCTCTTCTTCGTTCTTTCTTCTCCTTCTTCTTCTCCCCTGTTCTCTGTCTCTATTTTCTGCTTCTAGAAGCCCACGACGACGGTGCTGCAGAAGAGTTGGAGCTTCCTCCGTTGGTGAAGGACAATCATCGAAGCAGAAGAAGAACAGCTCCATGTTCCCGAGCCGATCGCGGAGGACAACAGCGTTCAAGGAAGCCTGAACGAGTGTGAGCCTGGGCGAAGCAATTAGAGGCAAAGGACCAATGTCGGGAAACAGGGGAACCCCTCGAATTCCTTCAGTAGCTAGGGGGCACTTGCATGTCAAATGCATGGTTTATGGACGGTACCGGATGAATGTATTGCCTTGCATGTGTGTGAATGTGTCTTTGATGATTGTGTGCGATGCATGATTATTAATCCTTGAATACCATGTGTGTGATAGTAGAATCCTGCTAATGGTTATACATTTATATGCATGAGTTCGGGTTGTGCTGAATTCTGATAATCATTTACACATAAATGCATATGGAGCATGTTCTTATTACTGTTAATACCGAGAGGATGTGTATGTGTGACTGTTGGTTGATTTCGTCTGGGATGTTGTAAACATGAACTATTTGATTTCTAAGTATGCTGGTATGATGGATGAGTGAAAGTAGGAATGGTGTTGGATCGGATATGACCCTAACGGTTACGAGGAATGAGTCGGATAATCGGGGATGTTCGTCGTTAAAGTACATAGGCTGCATGTACAGGATCGGGTGACCCGTGGAAGGTCAAGAGCCCCCAAAGAAATGATCTCCAGCTACAGACCCTTGGCTAGATCCTGTGAGAGCTCGTGGTAGCCGAATGAGCTAGAGTTAAGTCTCGAGACGTCAATGGGAGGCCGGTACCACGCGGGAAGGGCTAACGGACGAGAGGCCAGAAGGGGAACCTGTAACTGGAAGTCATTGTCTAAGTCAAATCCGCAGGCATGCATGTAGAGGCAATATTAATTAGGATAGTATGATTGGTGGGACGCAGAACGGAAACGAATAAATTCTGAATGAGTCGATCCATGTTTTATATGAATGAGAACGAATTTCATATAGTATGTATCTGAGTGCATGTTATTGAAGATATTATAGTCTGCATGGTTTTAATTTGACTTGAATGCTACCCGAGTGAATATGAATGTGTGTACTGATGTTGATGCCGAGTCATTAACTATCATTTTACATGTAAAAGCTCACCCTTACTGTGGCAATATTTTTAGTGAATGTCTCTCAGAACAACGAGTGAAGGTGGAGCTGATTGCCGAGTGGATTGGTTGTGCACCTATGGAACTATATGTATATGTGTAGATACTGTGTATAATGTTTTGGTTAAGCCTTGGCCGGCTCGTGTTTTGATATTAGTATCTTAAACCAGAATCTGAATTCCCTTGGGTTGAGGGTATGACAATGTGCTTGTAATTATTTATATACACTCCTATATATACATATATATATATTTTTGTCATGCTGTATGTTCATTCTATTTAGTGCGTAATGTCCGAGTGGTATATGTTCATGTTTTTCCGAGCATGTATGGATGGTATGGCTTTAGTATGAATGGAGTTAAGTTATTGTCTGGGGAGTAATCTATCAGATTCCGAGTGAAACCCGTGTAGTGAACTTAGTGAAAGTTAGGAGGTTCTTAGATGAGGTTTGAGTTAACAAGAGAGCTTGGGTAGGATAGACTATACTTGCCAAGTGAGAAATGAGTGAAATACCCGAGTGATAGAAGACCAAGGAAGATAGTCCGAGTGAAAACACCCTTGGGTCCCGAGTGGGATAGTTATCATTTTCCGCGCGGTCAACCATTGTGTTCTATAGAGGATGAAGTTATGGAGTGTAGGTAACCCCCGAAAGTAGCTGGTAGGTATAAAGATTAATCCGAATGGTTATGGGTAAAAACCTTTCCGAATGAACTTAGATTCTGAAATCCGAGTGATGGGTATACCGAGTGGAGTTACTCGCCTCAGCGAATAAGGTATTCGCCTAGCGAATGCGAACTGCTAAGAAGGCCTTTGGTTGGTTCGCTTTGACGAACGTGTGCACGCCCGAGCGAGTGGGCTGTCTCACTCAAGCGACGCTGGGTTTCACTTGAGCGAGTAAGCGTGGTGTTGTTGGGTTCGCTTAAGCGTTTTATTCTTCCGCTGTGAATGGTTTTCTTTTCCCTTGCCTTCCTTCCCCTTCCTTATTTGTACCCGGTTGCCTTATGGTTTATTTTTGGAAAAACTTCCCTGTTTTGTTAGTTATTTATCTATTAAATTAGGGTGTTACATTCTTAAGCCAGGAGTAGCTGGATTCAATATACTCAAGGGCATGGTCTGTACAGCTCATGTAAAAAGGACAATTTTACATAGTGAAAAACCCTTCGAGTCTGAAGGTACTAGATATAGCTTCAGTGTTAGAAGTAAACCAATATAAATCTCTTGTGTGGTCTTTTTATCCCTATCTTTATAAGAGTCTGATGCAATCTTGCTAATTTCCCTTAGTTACAAAAGTTTGTTGCCGATTCCCCTGTGTAAAATGGTGTATTCGATTGAATGTAGTTTTTGGTTTGAAAAAGTGAACAAACTTATTCAACCCGCCATTCTAAGTATGTTCTCCGAACCATTATTATGGTTCACTGATAGTCCTCGGGAACGACTGATTATAGTACTTTGGTTCAATGTGTGGTTACCAAGATGCCTTTCGATTATAGTTCTTTAGTTCATTGAGTGAGTTATCTTCACACTTGCTCTATATTGATAAGTTGATCTGTATAGCATGATTTCATGCATAATTGAAAGATGAAATTTTAAGAGTCATGGCATATCATACCGCATTGATGAATTTACTAGGTGGTTGACGAATGTAATTAGAACTCTAAAATTATCTAAATGGTAATATGATTACTTCTATAATTGATTATGGTATGTATAATTCTAAATTATGATTTCTTGTTACTATTCAAATGGTACTCACCCTCCTAACTTGTGGACTTTCAGTAAGCACTCAAGGAGATGAGTATGTGAGTTGATTTCAGTGTGGAATGTAACATCCCAATTTAAAAATAGCTACCAAATGAGATTAAAACCGCTAAACAAAAAATAATTGCATAAGCATGAATTACCTATTAAATTAATTTAACTTAAGCATTTGGTTAATGATTAACTAGTTGTGATTGTGTGTGTGTGCCACGTGGTCTGCTGGCGATTCACGGTCTCCCATCCCACTTCCTCATTCTTCGAGTGTATATATATATGTGTAGAAGCTCACTGCTGTTCACTTGCTCTCATTCCTTAAGATCTCCTCTTCCTCTATTTCTCTTCCTCTTCATTCTCCTTCTCCTCTGACTCTCTGTTCCATAAACTCGCAACCGCAGTGCTGCAGAGGATTCAGAGTCCTCTCGGTTGGTGAAGGGCGATCGTCGAAGTGGAAGAAGAACTGCGTCCCGTTCCCAACCTGACTTGAGGGTACGATTGCGAGGGTGAGTGGTGACAAAGTAAACAGAGGCAACGGACCAACATCAGAAAATAGAGGAACCCCTCGAATTCCTTCAGTAGGTAGGGGGCGCTTTGCATCTCAAATGCATAGCTTGTGAACGGTTTTCGGGTGAAGTATTATTCATGCATGTGTGTTTGAAGGTGTTAACTATGAAATATACGTATGATTGACAACTTTTGAATAACGAGGGCATGTGATGGTCGAGTCTGATAGTAGTCCTTTTTATATTTAATGTATGTGATTATGAGATATACTGTTAGGTGTGCGAATGCATGTGTGAGTTATGGGACTGTGTGTGAATGGAGTGCATGTACCTTAAGTTTGCTACATTAAGTTCGGTTAGTTATTTTACTTATGAATGCATGAAGTGGGGATTCTCGACTCCGAGAGCAGATGTGTGACTACTGTTTGATTCCAGACGGAATATTATATTTAAATATGAGATGTTGTCGCTGTGCGTGTTGACGTGATTTCTGAGTGCTCTGTACTGGGGGCAGTGGGTAGATCCTGATTGCTATCCTATATTAACATGCATGTGAATGCTAGAAAATGAATCTGTTGTGTTATGTGATGATGAATGAGTTACATGCAGAGTGTGGTTATGACGCGGAAAGAAGGAGTACTATTGTATTGACAAGTATATGTAAAATATAATTAAAAGACCTTGAGTTGGACTCAAGGCAGTGCCGAGTGCACTAGCGTTGGACGCTTGATGAAAGACCTTGAGTTGGACTCAAGGCAAGCCTACCGGGTTGGACTCGGGGCTGCCCGTGACACTTCCGTTGTCGCTTGGTGCGATGGTGTTACATGTGACGGAAAACGGTTTGGTACCAGTAAAACGGCCAGACCAGCTTGGAGCTGGAGGAAAAAGGCTTGGAGCCTAGGTTGCAACGTAAAAATTTGTAATAAAAAGGGGTCGGATCCGACTGTAGTGGATATGTGTGCATTATATATATATACTCTTATACTGTGATGAACTCATTGTGTTGCATGTGTGTGTATCGGAAATGATATGATCCATATAGTCATGTATTAAATGTATGAGTTCCGATTGCATGGTACTGTTACATGTAGATACATTGGATGGCAGTTAGCATTATAATTTGATTGAGATGTGATGATGTATGGTGGAAGATCTGATGGTTTCCGAGTCACTAACTGTCATTTTAAATGTAAAAGCTCACCCCTACTGTGGCAATATTTTTTAGTGAATGTCTCTCAGAACAATGAGTGAAGGTGGAGCTGCATGCTGAGTGGAATGTTTATGCTCTATGGAGATATGTGTATATTTGTAGATACTGTGTATAAGGTTCTGGTTAAGCCTTGGCCGGCTCGTATTTTGGTCTTAATCACTTTAAATCAGAATTTGAACTCTCTCTCGGGTTGAGAGTATGACAATGTGCTTGTAATTATTTATATACACTCCTATACATATATATATATATATATTTACATGATACTATATGTTTATTCTATGTTGTGCGTGATGTCCGAGTGATATATATTCATGCTTTTCCGAGTGTGTGAGGTTGGTATGACTTCCAGTAAAAATGGAGTTAAGTTATTGTCGTGGGAAGCGAGGTAGTGATTTTACCCCGAGTGAAGAAAGGTCTAGAAATTCCGAGTGAATGAGGTCGTATAATTTTGAGTAGGGAATAACAACATGTTTCTGAGTGAGAACATTCCGAGTGAGTGTTTCCGACTAAAAAGTGACCTATAAGATCCTGAGTGAAACCCCCTGTAGTAAACTTATTGGGAGCTAGAAGGTCCTTAGGTGAGACTTGATTTAGTAAGAGAACCTGAGTAAGAAGTATTATGTGTGCCGAGTGCAAAGTGAGCGAAACACCCGAGTGATAAAAAGACCGAGTAAGATATTCCGAGTGAATACACCCGTGGACCCCGAGTGAGATAGTTATTATCCCCAGAGTGGTCAACATTCGTGTTCTATAAGAATGAAGCTATGAAGTGTGTGGTAGACTCCCGAAGGGAGCTTGTAGGTGTAAAGATTAATCCAAATGAATTGTGAGTAAAGACCTTTCTGAGTGAACATAGATTCTGAAATCCGAGTGAAGGGAATACCGAGTGGAGTTACTCGCCTCAGCGGCTAAGAGCTCGCTCCAGCGAATGTGAGTGAAAGGAAGGTCTCTGATGGGTTACGCTTAGGCTATATGAACTTTGCCCGAGCGAGTCGGGCCGTCTCGCCCAAGCGATACTGAATCTCGCTCGAGCGAGTGTACGCTGTCTATGGGCTTCGCTTGAGCGTTTCGTCTTCCGCTGGGCTGTTTGTGAACGGTTTTTAATTTCCTTGCCTTCCTCTCCGTTCCCTTCTATTGTGTTGGATACCATTGGTTTATTTTTTGAGAAAAATTTTTCCCTGTTTTGGTATTTAATTATTTATTAAATTAGGGTGTTACATTTTGGTATCAGAGCAGACCTAAAAGGTCCCAGGGCCAAGGTATGCTTACCGAGTGTAAGCGGTTGTGTGCACTATGACTGAATGATCCTCATTATTGTGATAATCTGTTGAACATGGTTGATGTTGAGATGTTGATTTGAGGACAGGAGATTATTCCCCTCCTGGTCCGATTAACTATATGATGTTTAAGGAATTGTGTGATAATGTGCTATAGTTTAAATGATGGGATGAGATCCGATCGGTAGAGTGTAACTTTGTAAACTTATCCTTGAAGGGTGTTAATTTCAGGATAAGTCATGGCAAATCGGCATAGCATGGAAGCCATAGCCACGGTATTCCAACGTTTTGCTGATGTATTCGAGAGGCAGAGCCAGCCTCGAACTGAAGATGGTCAAGTATTGGATCGTTTCCTAAAGAGGAAGCCGAGTGAGTTCCAAGGGGGACTTAACCCCGAGGCAGCTTACAAGTGGACTCAAGAGTTAGAGAGGATTTTTGGGGGCCTTCACTGTACCGAGGCCCAGAAGGTGGAATGCGCAGTGTACATGCTGCGGGATGAAGCAAAAAACTGGTGGAAGATCGCCAGAAACCGACTGGCTGATGCTGACACCTAGCTGACTTGGGAAAATTTTAAAACGTGCTTCCTAGAGAAATATTTCCCCGACACAACAAGGAGTCAGAAGGAACTGGAATTTATGGAACTGAAACAGGGTTCCATGTCTGTAGAAGAATACGCAGCCAGATTTGAAGAGTTGTGCCTGTTTTACCCGCCCTTTCAACAACCCGGAACGGAGAATTCCAAATGCCTTAAATTTGAGAACGGATTGAGGTCGGACATTAAAAGAGCTTGCAGATACCAAGAAATTAGAAGCTTCCTGGTACTGGTGAATAATGCAGGATTTTCAAAGAAGATGACAAGGCCCACTCGGGCCAGAGCAGTAAGGCAGACCCCTCCTTAAGGCCTCAGCAATCACGCTTCAACAGACCAGGCAATGTTGGAAGAGCTGGACCCTCCCCTAAATTCAGAGGACGGGGAAACCGTGGGAGTCGTTTTGGGGTTCGCCCCGGAAATAGTAAGTGCTTTAGATGCGGAAGTGACCACTTTGCACGGGAATGTGATGCTGGAAACGATGTTGTATGCTTCCATTGTAACGAAAGGGGGCATGTTCGCCCTGACTGTCCGCAACTGCAACCAGTGAGTGTTAATGCACGCCGTGGGGGTTTCCAAGTGGGGGGACGCGGAAACGATAATTGAGGGAATGACAGTAGAGGCAACGGAGCAAGGGGCAACATGATGACTACTCCAAATCACCGAGGAAGAAATGCCGACCAACCGGCTGTGGGAAGAGTCTACGCCATCAACGCCGAAGATGCTATACAAGCGAATGACTTGGTACAAAGTAAGTGCTCGCTCGGTAGATATACACTTAATGTAGTTTTTGATTCTGGAGCTACCCACTCCTTTATAGCTGACGAATGTGTAAGACGTTTAAAGTTGTCGACTGTGTATATGAATCAGACTCTGGAGGTAGCCAATCCGACCGGCGTAAGAGTGTTGACATCGATGATGTGTAAGGATGTAACATTCACGTTGGGCTATCGGAGTTTCACCTTTAATCTGGTATGCGTGCCTCTGAAAAACCTTGACATTGTACCGGGCATGGATTGGCTTTCAGCCAACAAGGTACTGGTGGACTGTCGGAACAGAAGGATAATTTTCCCGAGGCAGACCAGTGAAGACTACACGGTACGAGGTATAGCTCAGTTATTTATGATGCTTTGTCTAACTGAGGGGGAGGTTAGAGCCCGAGTGAACGAAATTCTGACTGTTTGTGAATTCCCCGAGATGTTTCCAGAAGACGTGCCGTGTGTTCCTCCAATTAGAGAAGTTGAATTCTCTATAGACTTGATCCCTGGAGCCGAACCAGTCTCCAGTGCACCTTATAGAATGTCCCCAATAGAATTGGCTGAATTGAAAAAGCAAGTGGACGAGTTACTCAGAAAGCAGTTCATTCGACCGAGTGTATCACCATGGGGCGCACCTGTGCTACTTGTCAAAAAGAAGGATGGCAGCATGAGATTATGTATAGATTACCGACAGCTGAACAAATTCACAATTAAGAATCGATGCCCGTTGCCCAGGATCGACGATTTGATTGACCAACTGCGTGGTGCCTCAGTCTTCTCGAAGATCGATTTACAATCGGGATACCACCAAATCCGGGTGAAGGACTCAGATATTCCAAAGACTGCTTTTAGGACTCAGTATGGCCACTACGAGTATGTAGTGATGCCGTTTGGTGTGACAAACGCCCCTGCTGTATTCATGAATTATATGAACAACATATTCCACCCATATTTAGACCGATTCGTAGTAGTTTTTATTGATGATATCTTAATCTATTCCAAGACCCCTGAGGAGCATGAGGAACACCTCCGAGCGGTACTTCAAGTATTGAAGGAGAAACAGTTGTTTGCAAAGCTTTCAAAGTGCGTTTTCTGGATGGATAAGATCCACTTTCTCGGACACGTAATTTCCATGGAAGGTGTCTCGGTGGACCCATCAAAGGTGGCAGCTATAATGGCATGGGAGAGGCCCAAGTCGGTCTCGAAGATAAGAAGCTTTATGGGCCTGGCAGGCTATTATAGAAGGTTCATTGAAGGTTTCTCTAAGCTGGCGTTGCCACTGACTAAATTGACTCGGAAAAATGTCCCTTTCGTTTAGAGTTCCGAGTGCGAGAGCAGTTTCTGAGAGTTGAAGAATAAGTTGACAACCGCTCCTGTGTTGGCACTGCCAAACTTGCAAGAGAACTTCGTGGTCTATTGCGATGCGTCAGGACTCGGCCTTGGATGCGTGCTAATGCAGAAGGACCGAGTGATAGCTTATGCCTCTCGGCAATTGAGGCCTCACGAACAGCACTACCCGACCCATGATCTGGAATTGGCAGCTGTGCTCTTCGCATTGAAGATATGGAGGCATTACTTGTACGGTTCTAAATTCAAAGTATACAGTGACCACAAGAGCCTCAAATATTTATTCAACCAAAAGGAGCAGAACATGAGGCAGAGGAGATGGATGGAATTTCTAAAGGATTATGACTTCGAGTTGAAGTATCATCCGGGTAAGGCAAATGTTATTACCGACGCGTTGAGTCAGAAATCTCTCCATGTGGCTGTGATGATGGTGAAGGAGGTGGAGTTATTGGAGCAATTCCAAGACATGAATTTGCATGTTGACGTCCCTTCGTCTCAGAAAATAACGATCGGTACGTTGAAGATTGCCAATGAGTTTCTGAAACTGGTAATTGAGCGACAGAGATCAGACCCCTACTTGGCTGAATTGAAGGAGACTCAGGCCAAGGGTAAAGATTTGTTTTTGACCGAGGGATCGGATGGAATTTTCCGAGTGAATAATAGGATATATGTGCCGGGCGGTGGAGAATTAAGAAGGATGGTGCTTGACGAAGCCCATAAAAGCTTACTAAGTATTCACCCAGGTACTACGAAGATGTACCACGACCTGAGACGACAATTCTGGTGGCCCAGATTAAAGAGAAATGTAGCGGAATATGTGGCTCGGTGTATTACTTGCCAGAAGTCAAAGGTCGAGCACCAGAAGCCGTATGATGCATTGCAACCCCTTGAGATTCCCGTGTGGAAATGGGACTTAATTGCCATGGATTTTGTCATGGGATTACCCAAAACCCGAGCGGGGCATGACGCCATTTGGGTCATTGTTGACCGATTGACTAAGACTGCATACTTCTTACCTGTGAACATGAGATACCCATTGCATAAGTTGGCCCAGATTTACATCCGTGAAATTGTCTAACTGCATGGTGTGCCGACTTCTATTGTATCGGATAGGGATCCTCGATTCACGTCCTGGTTTTGGACAAGCTTACATGAAGAATTAGGCACGAAACTTTGGCTAAGTTCCGCCTACCACCCCCAATCGGATGGACAATCCGAGCGAACGATACAAAGTCTGGAGGACTTGCTGAGGGCGTGTGTGTTGGAGCATGGTGGATGTTGGGAGCAATACCTTCCCTTAATCGAATTTACATACAACAATAGCCACTACAGCAGTATTGGTATGGCACCCTATGAAGCCTTGTATGGACGAAAATGCCGAACCCCTCTCTGTTGGTCGGAAACGGGTGAAAGTCTACTATTGGGGCCAGAAATTGTGAAACAAACCTCTGAACAAATCCGAGGAATAAGGGAAAAGATGAAGGCGTCTCAGGACAGACAGAAGAGCTACTATGACAAACGAACCAAACCACTGGAGTTTTCAGTCGGAGATAGGGTGTTTCTAAAGACTTCACCGAGTAAAGGAGTCGGGAGAGCCTTGAAAAGTGGAAAGCTGAGCCCCCGATACATTAGACCCTACGAAATATTAGAGCGGATCGGTCCCATGGCATGCCGAATAGCATTACCGATTCACCTATCCCGATTGCATAACGTGTTTCACGTATCTCAATTAAGAAAATACCTACCCGATTCTGCTCACACGATGCCGGACGATGAAGTGGAGATCAAGGAGGACCTGACCACTGTGACTGTACTGACTAGAATCGTGGACCGATCGGTAAAGCGTTTGAGGAACAAGGATGTACAATTGGTCGAGGTAGAGTGGCAGCAAGATGGGTATACCTCTTACACCTGGGAACGCGAAGATGCCATGAGGCAACTGTACCCCGAGTTGTTTAATCAAGGTGAGTTACCGAGTGAATTTCGAGGACAAAATTCTTTAAAGAGGGAGAGAATTGTAACATCCCGATTTAAAAATAACTACCAAATGAGATTAAAATCGCTAAACAAAAAATAATTGCATAAGTATGAATTACCTATTAAATTAATTTAACTTAAGCATTTGGTTAATGATTAACTGGTTGTGATTGTGTGTGTGCCACGTGGTCTGCTGACGATTCACAGTCTCCCATCCCACTTCCTCATTCTTCAAGTGTATATATATATGTGTAGAAGCTCACTGTTGTTCACTTGCTCTCATTCCTTAAGATCTCCTCTTCCTCTATTTCTCTTCCTCTTCGTTCTCCTTCTCCTCTGACTCTCTGTTCCATAAACTCGCAACCGTGGTGCTGCAGAGGATTCGGAGTCCTCTCGGTTGGTGAAGGGCGATCGTCGAAGTGGAAGAAGAACTGCGTCCTGTTCCCAACCTGACTTGAGGGTACGATTGCGAGGGTGAGTGGTGACGAAGTAAACAGAGGCAATGGACCAACATCGGAAAACAGAGGAACCCCTCGAATTCCTTCAGTAGGTAGGGGGCGCTTTGCATCTCAAATGCATAGCTTATGAACGGTTTCCGGGTGAAGTATTATTCATGCATGTGTGTTTGAAGGTGTTAACTATGAAATATACGTATAATTGACAGCTTTTGAATACCAAGGGCATGTGATGGTCGAGTCTGATGGTAGTCCTTTTTATATTTAATGTATGTGATTATGAGATATACTGTTAGGTGTGTGAATGCATGTGTGAGTTATGGGACTGTGTGTGAATGGAGTGCATGTACCTTAAGTTTGCTACATTAAGTTCGGTTAGTTATTTTACTCATGAATGCATGAAGTGGGGATTCTCGACTCCGAGAGCAGATGTGTGACTACTGTTTGATTCCAGACGGAATGTTATATTTAAATATGAGATGTTGTCGCTGTGCGTGTTGACGTGATTTCTGAGTTTGACTCAAGGCAGTGCTGAGTGCACTAGCGTTGGACGCTTGATGAAAAACCTTGGGTTGGACTCAAGGCAAGCCTACCGGGTTGGACTCGGGGCTGCCCGTGACACTTCCGTTGTCGCTTGGAGCGATGGTGTTACATGTGAGGGCAAACGGTTTGGTACCAGTAAAACGGCCGGACCAGCTTGGAGCTGGAGGAAAAAGGCTTGGAGCCTAGGTTGCAACGTAAAAATTTGTAATAAAAGGGGGTCGGATCCAACTGTCGTGGATATGTGTGAATTATATATATATAATCTTATATTGTGATGAACTCATTGTGTTGCATGTGTGTGTATCGGAAATGATATGATCCATATAGTCATGTATTAAATGTATGAGTTCCGATTGAATGGTACTGTTACATGTAGATACATTGGATGACAGTTAGCATTATAATTTGATTGAGATGTGATGATGTATGGTGGAAGATCTGATGGTTTTTGAGTCACTAACTGTCATTTTAAATGTAAAAGCTCACCCCTACTGTGGTAATATTTTTCAGTGAATGTCTCTCGGAACAATGAGTGAAGGTGGAGCTGCATGCTGAGTGGAATGTTTGTGCTCTATGGAGATATGTGTATATTTGTAGATACTGTGTATAAGGTTTTGGTTAAGCCTTGGCCGGCTCGTATTTTGGTCTTAATCACTTTAAATCAGAATTTAAACTCTCTCTCGGGTTGAGAGTATGACAATGTACTTGTAATTATTTATATACACTCCTATACATATATATATATATATTTACATCATATTGTATGTTTATTCTATGTTGTGCGTGATGTCCAAGTGATATATATTCATGCTTTTTCGAGTGTGTGAGGTTGGTATGACTTCCAGTAAAAATGGAGTTAAGTTATTGTCGTGGGAAGCGAGGTAGTGATTTTACCCCGAGTGAAGAAAGGTCTAGAAATTCCGAGTGAATGAGGTCGTATAATTCCGAGTAGGGAATAACAACATGTTTCTGAGTGAGAACCTTTCGAGTGAGTGTTTCCAACTGAAGAGTGACCTATAAGATCCTGAGTGAAACCCCCTGTAGTAAACTTATTGGGAGCTAGAAGGTCCTTAGGTGAGACTTGACTTAGTAAGAGAACCTGAGTAAGAAGTATTATGTGTGCCGAGTGCAAAGTGAGCGAAACACCCGAGTGATAAAAAGACCGAGTCAGATATTCTGAGTGAATATACCCGTGGACCCCGAGTGAGATAGTTATTATCCCCAGAGTGGTCAACATTCATGTTCTATAAGAGTGAAGCTATGAAGTGTGTGGTAGACTCCCAAAGGCAGCTTGTAGGTGTAAAGATTAATCCGAATGAATTGTGAGTAAAGACCTTTCCGAGTGAACATAGATTCTGAAATCCGAGTGAAGGGAATACCGAGTGGAGTTACTCGCCTCAGCGGCTAAGAGCTCGCTCCAGCGAATGTGAGTGAAAGGAAGGTCTCTGATGGGTTACGCTTAGGCTATGCGAACTTCACCCGAGCGAGTCGGGCCGTCTCGCCCAAGCGATACTGAATCTCGCTCGAGCGAGTGTACGCTGTCTATAGGCTTCGCTTGAGCGTTTCGTCTTCCGCTGGGCTGTTTGTGAACGGTTTTTAATTTCCTTGCCTTCATCTCCGTTCCCTTCTATTGTGTTGGTTACCATTGGTTTATTTTTTGGGAAAATTTTTTCCCTGTTTTGGTATTTAATTATTTATTAAATTAGGGTGTTACATGGAAGTTGCATTGTGGGCTATAGTGGATGCGATTATTGTTATTTATATGCGTATGTAATGTATATAGAATAGTCTTGTCGTTCTAAATGATCTAGATATGGTTTCATCTTTTGGTTGATAATGATAAATCTAGAGTATGATTCCAACTCTATGAATTGAATCCTATGGTTCTTTGGTTGAAAAGCTATTGGGTCAAGTAGTTTATGTGGGATTGATGAAGTAGTTATATATATATATATACTCATGTGCACACCAATGACTTATTTTTATGATGGAGTTTCACATTGAACCACTATTACATTCATATTGTGATCAACATTGACCTATTTATATTCTCGTAGGGTGATTGATATTGAGTGGTGATTGTGCATTTGGTTGTGTTGTAAATCAACTTCCGTGCATGGGAGGTAGCATGAATTTCCATCTTAAATTGCATGGTGGTAAGGTCATTCAGAAGAATGTTTAAGACTATGTATTTCTAAGGCGTTGAAGGGAACTAGATAAACCCGGTTGAATACATATGGGAATTGGACTCCCTAAATGACCTCCACATGTTAGGATGTATCTATTGAATGTGTACATGTACCTATTGCATGATTGGCATTGCATTTAGCCATTTTCACACCCTTGGTTAGGCATAAAATGCATAAACTATATTATATTGCATAACTTACCTATATGGTTTAATTTTGGCAAAAAGACTTTGCCAATAACTTCAAAATGATGAAAACATATCGCCTATGAAATTTGACATCAATCAGAGCCCAAACGAAAAAGTTAGGTGTCTTGTAAAATTCTAAGTTTGCCAAATTTGTATTTCTCGCTTAAGCGCTCACGTAAGTGAGCCCCTCCCATAGGTGAAATGTTGATTGTGTGTTTCTCGCTTAAGAGATATAAGTCTAGCTTGAGTAAGATAGGACATGTTTGATTCAATGATATTCTTGTTTGAACGAGATAGGTCTCACTTGAGTGAGACAATAGTTCAAGGTTAGAAAAAATCAAATTTGTTCAGTGAAATGATTTGTGATCCTTCTTATATACCAAGTTATATATTTGGAATAATATAATCTTATTGTACCATAAAGCATTTGATTAAAAATTACCCTTTGTAGCTCCATCCAATAAGGAGGAGAGAGTAAATACCTCTAGAAACACCTAAAGCAAGATTCACTGAAGTGTTTTTACTTGAGGCCTTAAGCAAAACTGGATTCTTCATAGTACAACATATTAACAATAAGCTTGATTGTCTATAAAAACAATATAAGAGATGTGAACTTGAGAACTATTATTTTACCTTAAAACCAAATTATATAATCTATAAAGATAGATTCTTAGGTGGACAATATTGGGTTATGATTGTAGTCATTGAACATATGCTTTAAAGGAAAATCACTGAAAAATAACACTAGATCTGGTAAGAGCTTCTTTTGTTGTTACCTTTTAGTTTCTTTGTCATGCATTTTAATATGGCTCTACCTTAGTGTTTAATAGCATTATGGTGTAAAACTTTATAATTTCATATTTTGTTTCTATTCTTTCCTTTCCTATATCATAAAGGTGCATTAGGACTTAGTGCTTTAACGATGACAAGGCTAGCTTCTTTCTATCAAAGGACCCTCTTGCTGTGCTATTGTTGTGCCTTTACTATGATTGTAAGTCTCTAGAACCTTTTTTTACTCGTACATTTTATTTTAATTTAGGCTAAATATATCCTTTGGTCCTCTATCTTTCCTAAAAATGTTAATTTGGTCCTTTAATTATTTTTTGTTCACTTTGGTCCCCTATGTAGTTGAAAATGTGTCATGTGCGTCATTCCGTCAAATTCCTCTAACACTGTTACTGTTGCCATCTTCTTGTCAGAAACATTCTTTGTAAATGATGTCGTAGTCTTATTTCCCTTTCAAACTATTTTAGGGTTTTGTTAAGCAACCCTTATTGATAATGGCTTTTCTTGGGACACAGATCCAAACCACCATCTCCCTGTTCAAACCTTCACATGGATACAATCCTTCTGTGTTGAGCCCTCAATATTCTGATGTCGATAATGCACAACAAAGTAAAGATACCTATTTACCCATCTTGTCCTAAACCCACTAGAACGTGTATATGTTCTGAATCCTTACACCCGCTATCAAAAATTCAGTTAATGTAACAATTCTACAACACACACTAGAGGTTAAGTATCCATTTAATTCCATTAGAATCGTTACACTTGGCCTCAAGAATCTTAGGGTTACAACCATTTCTGATGTTAATTTTGTAGCTTGATTTCTGATTCAGCTATTGGGTCTAAATTCCCAATTGGGTTCGGTTGGAAACGTGTTAAATTGTTTTGTTTCTCATGAGTCTTGAGAACTTGTGGTTAAGGAACACATGGAAGTAGATTCATTCAAAATATATTTAAGGTTAAATTCATCATCCTAAACATAACATAGTATTGTCCAAACTCCAAAATAAGCCATCCTCCAAAACATGATTACAAATAGAAATAAACTTGTCTAAACATAAGAATAAAACCCTAAACATCAAAGCTTAAAATCAGTTTTTCTTCTTCCTCTTTGGTGTTAATACAAGTGTCTTATAGAATCTCTGCTCAACACAGGTATAAGTTCCTTAAGAGCATGTTTTAGACCCTACATAATGCAAGTAAAACAGAGTAAAGTTGTTATCTATGTCAGGTGAGCAAACTGAAATGAATAAAACCTAACAGGGACCAAACTGAAATCACCAACACAACATACAGGACCAAAATGTAATCACCAATACAACATAAGGGACCAAAAGAAAACAACAAAATAATTAAAGGACCAAATTAACATATTTGATGCCACAATGTTAATCTTCTAAGTTAATCTTTGATAAGATTTTGGCTTATCCTCAAGCTTGTGAAGCACTCTCCAAAGAGTTCTTGGTTAAGTTCCAATGGCAACAATTGAATAGCGAAGTAGAGTTAGAAGAATATAAAGAATTTGAGCTTGAGATGTGTCCTATATTAGTGCTATTATTTCAAGAAAAAGCATGGAAAGGATATCAGCAACGACAACAAGGAAATTGACAAGCTCAGGAGAGAGTTGAGCGTACAAAGAGAGCTCTCGGCACCCAGCACCAGGTCCGCATGGAAATTGAGACACTTTTTGATGGGGTTGATTTTTCTAAGCCCCTCACCCGGGCTCAGTTTGAGGAGTTAAATAATGATTTGTTTCGAAACACAATGGGGCCTGTGAAGAAGATAATGGAAGATGCTAGACTGCAAAAGAATTGGATTCTAAGCACCATCATGAACGATTGAGGGTTTCTTGTGTTTGGGAATTGGGAATTTGAATATGATGAGTGTGGGATTGAAGAATAATTGAGAAGGAAAAAGGGATTGGATAAATTTTATATTTTATGGAAGAAGCCATCGAAGAAGGAGAAGTTTATATTGAAGAAGACAACAATAACAACGTTAGAGGAATTTGACGGAAAGACACACGTGACATATTTTAAACCCTATAGGGGACCAAAGTGAACAAAAAAATAATTAAAGGATCAAATTAACATTTTTTGAAAAGATAAAGGAGCAAAGGATATATTTAGCCTTTAATTTATAAGCATGGTACTTGTGCAGGTAAAGGGTAGCAAAAGTGGGTTCTAAAGGACTTCACTTTGATTCAGGTTTGTAATTTGTTGTTTTCCTTATGTGATTCCTATTTCCCCACCTATTTTAATATATATAATAATGTATTGGATACTAAAAGAGCTATGCATCTGTGTTTCTGTTTCTACTTTAGGTTTTTAATTTTTAGGTATCTAAATGTGTTTACTTACCCTTTTTCTTTTATGAAATTTTATTGTTTTAGGAATATGCTTATTATGTGACCTTTAAACAAGAGGTTGATACATGTTTTTAGCTTGAGAAGACATGTTCAAGATACCTAACCTAATTAACATGGTTCCAATTTTTAGTTTTACAAATATTGTAGTAAATTAAAAAGTAAATAGTGTAGTAATTAAAATTCAAATATTGCAAACAATGAATTTGTAATTTGAAAGCTATCGAGAGTTCTTTGTCTCATGTTTTTTTTTGTTTTATAATTGTTTTTTGGTTTTTGATTATTGAGCTGCAAAATTGGTTTTGTGTCAAAAAGAAGTTGAACTGAACATGCAACAAAGTGTGTATAGTGATACGTTTCAGTAATATGCTCAGGGGAATTAACAACGAGAAGAAAATGCATATGACGTAGAAGTTGTTGATGCATGTGAGAGAAGAAGGCGTTCAAGTTTTTTGTTTTTTCACCCTTTTAATATCTATATTGTAAGCCTTGGATTATGTTTATAGGTGAATTTGTACCTTGTTTGTGATCTTGTTTAGAGTGTTAGCTAGTAGTTACTACTACCTTATTATACTGCAATCCTAGACTTCATGAAACATTATAGTCATTCTTCACCCATCGCTTACATTTGAAATGCAATTAAAGCTTTTTTCTTTTTATTGGTAGATATGACTCCATATTTGTTACGTGTTAGTAAAGGAATAATGTTAGTACCCTTTATATTTCCATACTTGACTGTATTTAAAACCAATGATCTAATTCAAAGATAATTTTTTATTATTTCTGTTAGTCAAAAGAGCATGGAGAAGTTCAGTGAAAATGTTAGGAAGTAATTAAGTTCTAGCAATTTAAAACCTTGAGATCTTATTTTAAGTGGCAGAAAAAAATAATCTTATTTTGTAACACCTTTTACCTACAGTACCCTTAACCGCGGGTGTATTTATGTTGTAGCTAAAGCTTACAATGATAGTGAAACAGCTAATGTCAGACCTTGCAAATAATAGACAGATGGGATGTCTAAAGATCAAAGCTTTTCTTTTGACATTTACCTATGAATTTTTAACATTTAGTCACTATATGTAACTTATTTTTGTAGTGACCAAAATATCATTGAGACTCAACAAGAACATTGTAGGCCTCTATAAGCATTATAATTTTGAATTATTAAGAAAATGTTTTGTTAGGCTTAGCCCATATCTTAACGTGGTATTAGAGTGTGGTTAGTCTTAATATTTATCCCTCATACATATCTAGTATAGAAAACTACTTACTACAAGTATCTAGTACTATACACAAAGAAGCATAACATCTCACATAAGTAAATGATCTAACTAGAAAATTATTATAAGACTTATGACTACCTCTTTTACTTTAACTAGCTTTTTAAATGTTAGATTACTTAAATTTCTAGTATAGTGTCAAAATCAACCTTCCTGGATGTAAGCATGAGTTAAAAATCAGCTTTTAAGAGTTAAAACTCAATTCATTTTCCAACATAATTCATAAACAAACTTGATGGTTGTACAAATTGAATATTGAATTCCTTTGTAATCTTTCATCAAATTTTCCCTTGAGCTAGTTTTTAGGAGTCAAACGTAATTTATTTTTTTGATATGTTTCTTATACAAACTTGATGATTTGATATACAAGTCTTATCTAATTTATCTTTTAATTTTGTCAGATACTTTTGAAGTAACTGGATTGAGTCCAATAATAAAGCATAAGCTAATCAGAACTAACAAGAGAAAACAATAACCATAAAAGCAAAATCTAAATTATGCAAATTCAAGAGATACTGAAAGTCACTCAAAATAACTATGAAGATTATTCCACATCTATTAGAAAATCAGTTGTGGTAAGGAATTAAATATCAGGTACTTCAAGAGCAAAAAAAACTAAAATGTGTGTGAATCGAGTTGAAAATGTAGACTAGGTAAAAAGAATCTCCTTTCTAAGAAGATAATAGAAGGACCGTAAAATAAGAATGAAGGTGGAATTGGAAAAGATATAAGTTTGGAATGGTTTTTTTTAGTAAGCGCAAGTCCCAACATGGAGAACACTTCACCTTTAATTGTAGTACAAGGTTTACATACCACAACTTCTAGGAATACAATAGAGGGGAGACCAAAAGAAACTAGTGGAGTTAAACTAAGTTCATTAATAGCAAGAGCTTTATCTTTATCAGAAGGCCCAAGTCCAAGAAAAGAGAATGGTTTATCTTCACTTAAAGGTTCAACCATTAAAAATATTTCCTATTTACTGGAAGTAACAAACTCCAACAAAAAGCCTGCAAAGCGAATTAAATCTTGTGATTCTATTACAACCAAAGGTACAGAGAGGTACCTATTCTTTATTTGTGGTTTGTTTTTCAAACATGAAAATGAAATCTCATGTTTGGAATAGATTAGCCTATGTGTGTTACTCTGGCTTGTGACCTTATTTTTGTGTGAAAGATATATTTGGTTATAAATAGCGCATTATTAGTTAGAGAGATTATTCCTGAAAACTGCTACTTGATAAATCAATTTTAATGCACTTCTTATAGTTTTACACTTGGAGTTTATTATATAATTACTATGTTTAATAATAGTATTTTAATTAAGTTTTATGTTGTTTAGTTAAATTGAAGTATTGTGTATATATGTTTCAATTTTCGTTTTTTGTATGTATCTTGAGTATTTTGCCTTGTTTTGGCCATAACTTGGGCTTTTGTGATCCAAATGGACTAAACTTGGAGCCCATGGAAAGCTAAGATAGAAGCCTACATCATGATGATCATATTTAGTTATTTTGCATCTTAAAAAATGAAGAAATGGAGCTTGAATCAATCAGCCCTCATGTGTCCTACCAGCATTGACATAGTTTACCAAAATACACATATCTGGAGCTGTAGATGTCCAAATGACCTCATTCTTGTGCCAAATTCTCAATAAGACAGAGATCTACAACTTTTATGTTGAAGGTTTTACAAAATGCGGCCATCTAGATGGTCATATTTGACTTGAAAGGTGGAGAAGAAAAAGAGGAGAATGAATTTCAACACCTACCATTATCTTCTTTTGAATTATTGTAATTTCAAGCCCACCAACGTTGAAAAAATGCATTAATGATCAGAAAATGAATGTATAGTATCATGATACCTTGCCTATAAATAGATGCTTGAAGTTGTAAGGAAGATACACAAGAGATACATAAGAAATACATGCTTTAGTTTTCATTACATTTCTATATCTTTGCTTTAGTTTCTTAAGTTTTAGTTCTTTCTCTTGTTTTATTTTTTTGTTCTATATTCCATCCCTCAAGTTATGGTTTTCATTTCCCTTCCTCAATATCAAGTAAGTTAATTTTATTATTTGTTATTTACTTTTATAATCAAAGTTATAGTTAATTTAATATTAGCTTTCATTGTTAAAAATTATCATGCAAGCTTAATCTTTTAAAATCAACTCAAGGAATTTAATTTTTCTTTATGTTAACTTTGAGTTCTTGCTCTTAATATTTTGATTGAAGATAATTACTTTTCTTTGTTTCATAAACACTTATGATGGTTGTTTTATAACACAATAAATTAGATTTAGTTTGCTTAGGATTTTAATTATTATGCACTGTATTTCCTTAATTTTTGTGATTTTCGCTTTCTTTCCACTATATTCTACTTGGGTATTTTATTTTGCAGAAATTCATAAAATTAAGGAACAAGTACAAAGATAATCCAAGGGTCAATAACAAGAGAAAAACAACCATCAAATGATAAAGAAACAAGAAGAACAAGCCCCGGTGAAAAAAGAGCAACAAAAGCATGAAAATGGGCTATTAATGCGCTATCTATTAGTGCGGTTGTAACAGGAACCACACTAATAGGGTGTGAATCGATTCACACGTTATAAAAGTGCCAGGGAATGAATTTTTGAAGCATGAATCCATTCACACGTGGAAAATGGCCGAAAATTGCAAAAAAATGGATGAGGAATCGATTCCTCACTACATGAATCGATTCCTACATGCATGAATCGATTCCCCCTTTCATGAATCGATTCCCAGGCTGTTTTTTATGCCATGAATCGATTCATGATGCTGGGAATCGATTCCCACCTTTATGAATCGATTCACATGCTGTTTTTATAGAAAAATACCCTGGAGGAATCGATTCATCACTGAAATCATGCGTCGAAAATCATTGGAAACAACAAATAAACAAATTGGAGACAGCTGGAACAGCTGGAAATCACATGCACCGAAAGTTTCCAACTTGCAACACGTTTTCTTAGCTGGCTTCCTCCCTTCCTTCGCCTATAAAAGGAGAAGCAATCCAAGCAGAGAAGGCATCCAGTTCTCATTCATTCACTTTGTTCCTTTCTTTTCTTTTCCTTCGTTTTCTTCTCAGTTCCGTTTCTTTCTCTTTTTATTTTCTTTTTCTTTATTTTATTTTGTGTAAGAGTTGTGATGATTGTGAAATTGTGTGTTCCAATTTGTAATTGGTGGAGGAATATTGCAACAAGGAAATACAGTGGTAAAATTATTTTGAGCTTTTGGAGAAACCCGTAAGTCTTTATTTTTACCATGTCTTGTATGTTTTATTTTTCCATCATATGTATGAATTTGAATTATTTCATGAGTAACTAAATTAATTATCTTGGGATGAAGGGGGTGTGATAATATTTTATGATAATGTTATTTTGACTTTGAATTAAATAAATTTCTATTTTCCATTTAGTTCAAAAAATGCTCAATGCTCTTAGTGATTCCTAACAAGAACCTAAGTGATAAAACTGTATACTTGCGGGTATATTAGTAAGTTTAAGTAATTAATAGAATCGAGAGATTTATTGTTACTGGAAAGTTTTTGAACTAAGCCTAAGGTTTTGAAATACTTTTTGTGACCTCGGTAAAACCGTGAAAGTAATCAAAATCTTTTGGGGAATAAATAAGGGATTTTCACAAAATGATAATGGGCCTTTTCTGAGGATTAAGCAGCGCTTTCCATAGGTTAGGTACATTAATAGGATTTCGAGAGGAACATATTAATTAGCTTAAGGAAAATACGCCTTGGAAAACTTAATTTGATTCTTATTTATGAAAAGTTAAAATTCATTAACATAAAAGAGAGTCTTGATCCCCCGAAATCCCAAGATACTCTCAACTCTGATTTTTAAGTGTCAAGTAAATTTTGTTTCTAAATTTATTTTTAATTTGTGTTTTATTTTACAAAAACATTAAAAATCAATTATGTGGATAATTAAATTTCAATATGCTGGTACTTTGAAAATAGTCCCTGTGGAGAACGATAATCTTTTATATTACGCGACATACCCCGTGCGCTTGCGGGCCCTGTCAAGTTTTTGGCGCCGTTGTCAGGGAATAACTGTGATTGAAAATGATAAACATAACTTGATTCCTACTAGGATCGTCTCTGGTTAGCGTATGTGCATTGATTATAGGATGTTAAATAGCGCCACGAAAAAAGATCATTTTCTTCTCCCTTTTATTGATCAGATGCTTGAAAGACTTACGAAACACTCTTATTTCTGTTATTTGGATGGGTATTCAGGTTTTCATCAAATTCCCATTCATCCATCTGATCAAGAAAAGACTACCTTCACTTGCCCTTATGGGGACTTATGCTTATAGACGTATGCCTTTTGGTCTGTGCAATGCACCTGTGACTTTTCAAAGGTGTATGCAAGCAATTTTTTCTGACCTTATTGAAAATGTGATGGAAGTCTTTATGGATGATTTTTCAGTGCATGGTTTGGATTTTGATAACTGTTTAACAAATTTGTGCCAAGTCTTGCAGCATTGTGAAGAGACCAATTTGGTTTTGAATTGGGAAAAATACCATTTTATGGTAAGAGAAGACATAGTTCTTGGACACTTGGTGTCTGAGAGAGGTATAGAAGTTGATAAGGCTAAAGTGGAAGTAATTGAAAAATTGCCTCCACCAACAAATGTGAAAGGTATTCGGAGTTTTCTTAGACATCTAGCGTTTTACCGTAGGTTCATTAAAGATTTATCCATGATCACAAAGCCTCTTACAACTCTTCTAGGTAAGGATGTGCCTTTCAATTTTAATTCATCCTATATGGAAGCTTTTTGCAGGATTAAGAAGGCTTTAATCTCTGCCCCTATAGTTCAACCACCTGATTGGAAACTCCCGTTCGAGTTGATGTGCGATGCGAGTGATTACGCAGTGGTGGCTGTGCTTAGGAAACGGAAGGATAAAAAGCTCCATGTAATTCATTATGCCAGCCTAACACTGGATGATGCTCAGGTAAATTATGCCACAACTGAAAAAGAACTGTTAGCTATTGTATTTGCTTTTGATAAATTTAGATCTTACTTGGTAGGTTCACATGTTACTGTTTACACTGACCACTCTGCCATTAAGTATCTATTGAATAAAAAGGAAGCAAAGCCTAGGTTAATTAGGTGAATTCTAATATTGCAAGAATTTGACTTGGAAATTAAGGATAAGAAGGGTACCGAGAACTTAATCGCTGACCACCTGTCTAGGTTGACATCTGAAAAAGAAGAAACAAATAATATTCCCATCAATGAATCTTTTTCGGATGAACAACTCTTGAGTCTTAGTATCCAACGTGTTCCTTGGTATGCTGATTTTGTAAATTTTCTTGCATGTGGTATCTTACCTCCTGATCTTAGCTTTCAGTAAAGGAAAAAGTTTTTTGCAGATGTTAAACACTACTATTGGGATGAACCCCTCCTATTCAAGTAATATGCTGATGGTTTGATTCGGAGGTGTGTTTCACAAGATGAGGTCCATGCTATCTTGGATCATTGCCATTCTCTTTCCTGTGGAGGGCACATGAGCACCTCCAAGGCAGCCGCTAAAATATTGCAAGCTAGGTTCTATTGGCCAAATATTTTTAAGGATGTACTTAAGTATGTTCTAACTTGTGATGCTTGCCAAAGAACAGGTAACATTGGTAAGAAACATGAAATGCCATTGAATAACATTTTAGAGGTTGAATTGTTTGATGTATGGGGTGTTGATTTTATAGGACCTTTTCCTTCCTCTTTTGGAAATCAGTTCATATTAATGGCAGTTGACTATGTGTCAAAATGGGTGGAAGCCATTGCTTCACCCCATTCTGATGCTAAGACTGTTATTAAACTTTTCAAGAAAATAATATTTCCAAGGTTTGGGGTCCCAAAATGTGTTATAAGTGATGGAGGGTCTCATTTTATTGAAAAAACCAAACAATGGCATGATCGTCACATCCAACGGAGAACATTTAATCCAGGTGATATGGTTTTACTGTTTAATTCCAGACTGAAGCTTTTTCCAGGTAAACTGAGATCCCGATGGTCGGGATCATTCAAGGTAACAAAGGTCTTTCCCTTTGGAGCTGTCGAACTATAGAGCGAGAAATCTGGTACATTTAGGGTAAATGGACAGAGAGTAAAGCACTACTTAACAGGTCAACCAATACAATAAGCAAGTGACTTGGACTTGTTTGATGCTCCTGATGAGTAAATCCAAACGGTGAAAAGTCTGGCTGAAGACTTAAAACTTAGCACTGATAAGGAGGTAACCCTATAAAAGTTGTTGTTTCATTTTGAGCTTTGAAAAAATAAAAAATAAATAAAAAAAATTAACTATGTCAGATGCTGGTTTGGGGTGACTACAGGTAAGCTTTCTTATCCTTTTATCATCCATTTTAACATTGAGGACAATGTCAAATTCTGGTTTGGGGTGGTAGATAAGAAAACTTAACTGTTTTGTTTACATTATGTGATTGTTATTTTATTTTGCATGTGTGTTTTCCTTGTTTTGTTTGTAATCTTGTAATTTACCATGATTGCATGATAAATTTACTTTGAACACAAGGCTAAAGTATCTAAGGACCCCAAAATTTTTAGTAAAGTTTTTCAAAATCTGATTATTTAAATGCCAAATCAATGTCTAAATGAACCTTATGTGATTAAAATTTTCTTTGAAAAGACTTTCCATGGTAAAACTTGAGCCAAAATGGGTTATTTATCAAACAAATTTTCAAAACCCATATTTTCTTGATTGAGTGAATCTCATAGTCATTAATATTCTGGAACTTGTTTTTCAACCGATTCAAAATGGTTTTTGATTGTATGTCTTAGGATGATAAAGGCACAATTAGGTCTCATTCTTAAGCCTCAGAATTTTTGTACAATTTGATCCCTAGTTGCCCCTTTTGAGCCTAAAAGTGAAAATGTTTCTTTGAAGCCTTTCATTGACTGATATTCTCTTAATGGTGAAAAAGTTAGAAATTTAGTGGAGCAAAGAAATAAAAAAGGACTTAAGAAAAATATGGTATTGAATGCAAAGAAAAGCAAGAAAAAGAAAAGAAAATCAAAAGGATGATATTGAATGAATTCCAAAAAGTCCATAAAAGTTCAAAAATTTGCTCTGTTAAATTTATGATAGTAATTTGAATCATTCATGATTGTTAAAGCCCTTTTGTATTCCATTTTTCTTGAAATTCCTACCTTGACAATACAACCCAAGGCCACGTTACAACCTTTGAAAGACCTTTAGACTTTGACATTTTTTCTATCTAAACTGTGGAGTTTCTGGTTTATTAACAAGCTTATGGTAATATTTTTTAACTATGATGATCTGAGTGATACACAAACCATGAAACACTTTGAGTGAAAATTAAGAGAAGAGTATCCTCTGTCTTGATAATGAAAATTGATTCACATAAGAAAATTAATATTGGCATTTGAATAAATCTTTTTCTCTATTTTGGATTCCTTAGTTTGCTGAGCTTAGTGTTTTCTGTATCTTATCTTGTGAATATGGTGATTGCTTGAGGACAAGCAATGTTTTGGTTTGTGGTATTTTAATAAGTGTTTTATAACACAATAAATTAGATTTAGTTTGCTTAGGATTTTAATCATTATGCATTGTATTTCCTTAATTTTTGTGATTTTCGCTTTCTTTCCACTATATTCTACTTGGGTATTTTATTTTGCAGAAATTAATAAAATTAAGGAACAAGTACAAAGATAATCCAAGGCTCAATAACAAGAGAAAAACAACCATCAAATGATAAAGAAACAAGAAGAATAAGCCCCGGTGAAAAAAAAAGCAACAAAAGCATAAAAATGGGCTATTAGTGCGCTATCTATTAGTGCGGTTGTAACAGGAACCGCACTAATAGGGTGTTAATCGATTCACACGTTATAGAAGTGCCAGGGAATGAATTTTTGAAGCATGAATCGATTCACATGTGAAAAATGGCCCAAAATTACAAAAAATACATGAGGAATCGATTCCTCACTACATGAATCGATTCCTACATGCATGAATCGATTCCCCCTTTCATGAATCGACTCCCAGGCTGCTTTTTATGCCATGAATCGATTCCTCATGCCATGAATCGATTCATGATGCTGGGAATCGATTCCCACCTTTATAAATCGATTCCCACCTTTATAAATCGATTCACATGCTATTTTTTATAGAAAAATACCCTAGAGGAATCGATTCATCACTGAAATCATGCGCCAAAACTCATTGGAAACAACAAATAAGCAAATTGGAGACAGCTGGAAATCACATGCACCGAAAGTTTCCAACTTGCAACGCGTTTTCTTAGCTGGCTTCCTCCCTTTCTTCGCCTATAAAAGGAGAAGCAATCCAAGCAAAGAAGGCATCCAGTTCTCATTCATTCACTTTGTTCCTTTCTTTTCTTTTCCTTCGTTTTCTTCTCTGTTCCAGTTCTTTCTCTTTTTATTTTCTTTTTCTTTATTTTATTTTGTGTAAGAGTTGTAAGGATTGTGAAATTGAGTGTTCCAATTTGTAATTGGTGGATGAATATTGCAACAAGGAAATACAATGGTAAAATTATTTTGAGGTTTTGGAGAAACCCGTAAGTCTTTATTTTTACCATGTCTTGTATGTTTTATTTTTCCATCATGTGTATGAATTTGAATTATTTTATGAGTAACAAATTAATTATCTTAGGATGAAGGGGGTGTGATAATATTTTATGATAATGTTATTTTGACTTTGAATTAAATAAATTTCTGTTTTCCATTTGGTTCAAAAAATGCTCAATGCTCTTAGTGATTCCTAACAAGAACCTAAGTGATAAAAATATATACTTGCGGGTATATTAGTAAGTTTAAGTAATTAATAGAATCGAGAGATTTATTGTTACTGGAAAGTTTTTGAACTAAGCCTAAGGTTTTGAAATACTTTTTGTGACCTCGGGCAAACCGTGAAAGTAATCAAAATCTTTTCGGGAATAAATAAGGGATTTTCACAAAACGATAATGGGCCCTTTCTAAGGATTAAGCAGCGCTTTCCATAGGTTAGGTACATTAATAGGATTCCGAGAGGAACATATTAATTAGCTTAAGAAAAATCCGCCTTGAAAAACTTAATTTGATTCTTATTTATGAAAAGTTAAAATTCATTAACATAAAAGAGAGTCTTGATCCCCCGAAATCCTAAGATACTCTCAACTCTGATTTTTAAGTGTCAAGTAAATTTTGTTTCTAAATTTATTTTTAATTTGTGTTTTATTTTACAAAAACATTAAAAATTAATTGTGTGGATAATTAAATTTCAATATGCTGGTACTTTGAAAATAGTCCCTGTGAAGAACGATAATCTTTTATATTACGCGACATAACCCGTGCGCTTGCGGGCCCTGTTAAAGGTAGATTATTTAAGTGTATAACTGATTGGTATATAATTAAACAATCTATAATCTAAACTGATGTTGGTTGGTTAATCAATAATCCATTTGAGAACAAAGATTAAGTCATTAAATAAGAGATTTCTATTTAGTTTTTTAACTAAATCAAACTATGGTTTTAAAGTTATTTTAGTAATTAATAAGAATATATCGATTGATTATCTTATTAGTTCATTAATTCAATTCTAGAAGATTTTCTAGAATATAATCATTTAAGTATTCCAAATGATTCAAGGTTGAGAAATTAATTATATTTAATCATATTTGTGATCAATGATTAGTTAAGTAAAGATTTATTAATTCCTTGGGTTGGTTCTTTCTAAATTTGATTATTCTCACTCATAAATTTACTTTTTGCACTATTATATACTTACTTAATTTTCCTTTCAATCTCAACACAAATCCCCCATTTGTTATAACTAAATTGAGTGTAACTAATTTAACTAAGGTCCTCGAGAGACGACTAAGGTTGTTCACCTTATACTATATTAATTTAACTTTTTATTTGACCCGACAACGACAGCGTATCAAATTCGGCGCCGTTGCCGGGGACCTTTGGTCCTAATTATTTGCATTCAATTACCTAATATGTTTTACATTTTTTTTGTAGGTGTGTTGAAGATATTCAGGTTTAGTTGAATGTGAGCTTATAAATTATTTTTTAAAAAAATCCACTCTATTGTATTCTTATTTATTTTCTAGTAATCTCATTTTCAACCATTGAAAAAAATATAAATATAAAAAATCTTTAAATTTTTAAATATATGTTCTGAACTGTTCTTTACAGGGGGTGTAGAAGTATGCTTGTAGAACAACTCAACATATACATATAAATGTGTTTTGATACAAAGCAATGTATGTATAAATGTAAATACAAAGAGTCTTCGTATGCTGAGGCGGAGTGTAATGTACTGCGGGGCGGTGTTACAGTCCGCCTGACGGGATCTTCGTTGCCTTGACCCGATTGGGGATGGTACCTGCAATCGTTCTCCGACGCTCAAGTCAGTATTTCAGAATACTTAGAGACTTAGAAAGACAGTCAGAGAGAATTATGCAAGTAAGAGAGTGTAAGGTTCAGAGAATGGAAAAGATCCCTTATACCTTTTCAAGAGAGGTTTATATACCTGTCACGGGTGCTGCATTATTGGTAGGACCCGCTCCTTGTCTCCAGGCATAATGTTGAAAAGGTAGTGGGTCCCTGCGCCGTTTACTAGCACCATTATTGTAGTAGGTATCACAACTTGTCTGGAAAGCGTTAGTGCTTTAATATTTTATTGTTATTTCCCTTTATGCGTGACAGCGTGATTCCCATTATTAACCTCTCAAGACAGAGTCAATCTCGTGCCGGGGTTGTGAGTATGGGCTCGCTACGCAGTGTGGGAAATTCAGTATTCCGCCTGAGTTGAGCCTATGGCTTGGCGGAGTAACAACTTAGGCGAGGTTACATTCCTTGACGGAGTAACATGCCTGGGCGGAGTTACGTTCCTTGGCGGGGTAACGTGCCTGGGCGGAGTTATGAACCTTGGCGGTGTTACTTGCCCTGGCGGTATGCACTCCGTATAGTATTTGTAGTGTATTTGAAGAGTACTTCTCTTTATTCCAAATGCTGATCTGGCAAGGCATTGAAGCCATGCTCTTGGGGGCCGGTGTTAGGACCGGATCATATGCCCCCTAGCTTGTTATAGTGACTGGCGGAGTCACTTTAATAAGCTACAACACTTAAGTTTAGCTTTTATAGGCATGGGTTTAGGCGGCATTTGCTAGTTCAGCATTTGTGGATAAGTGCTTTCATGCATTTATTGGTTTGTCATTACTTGTCACGCCTGTCATTAATGCGCCTCGAAACCACGTTTTTTGTTCTTCAGTCTCCTATTGCCACGTATGCCCTCGTAACGGTTGCCATTCCAATGATGGGACATAAATGCGCGTGATGGCAATTGAGAACCGTTTTCGAGGTTATTACCGTGGGCCTTGGATTTTGAAAACGCGGCCCATGAAATATCTGCCCTTAGATATATCTATTGGTTTCAGTAAAAAAGGAACCGTCAGTGGGGTAAATCCAACGGTTGTAATCGCATGTTTCAATTTTAGAACCGTCGACGAGATTCATCTAACGGCTGCAAACACATCTTCGAAATTTCTGAGGATTCGCTTATTTTCCCCCCAAGCCATGCCTATAAATAGGTAAACTCTCAGAAGGGGAATGTTTTGCTTCGTCTCTCTGTTCGTATTTGCTTGCTGAAAGTGTTTTTGCTATTGTTTTGCAAGTTCACTGGTGTTTGGAGTTCTTCTATCTTTCAGAAGCTTAAGGTACTTGCTTCTTCTTCTTCTTTGCTTCTTCATTTCCTTTGGGTTAGCTTTATTTCCCCTTATTGTGTGTTTGTAAAAAGGAAGATGAGAGGAAAGAGGGCAGGGTCACGTTCTAGGGTTTCTGTTCATCCCATGTTTTCTGACATTGAGAGTGGAGATGATGCTTTTTATACTGGGAGGGACTCGACGTTTTATAGCAGCGTGGAGTACTTTAGTAATGCTGTACATTCATTTGTGTCAGGAGGTGTTTCCCATACACAAGTGCTGACTATGGCAGAGTGCAGAAATGTTGTATTGCATGGGTTGGATTGGGAGAAAACACTCGAGAATGACCCTTACTGTTGGGTTGAGGAAGATGTCAAGGATGCTTCCTCTCGACATGCGACGACAAGCGGAGGGGTAGTGGAGTTGCCTGTTCCGGTATGGAAGGACGAGAAATATGAGGATAGGTTCATCGTCCGCTCACCCAAGACGTATGAACGGGTCTGCCATCGTCCTCAGGATAATCGTACCATATATATGTACGATATTCTGTTCACCCAGTTAGGGGTGCGCTTCCCATTGAATAAATTCCAGATGGGTGTGCTTAGGTTTTTGGATTGTGCCCCTTCCCAGCTGCATCCGAATGGTTGGGGAATAGTTCGCAGTTTTGAGGTGATGGCTGAACATTTGGGGTTTACGCCTACGGTGGCGTTGTTTTTCTCCTTCTGCCGCATTATGAGGAGAGTAAATACGAAAACCGGCGGCATGGGTTTTGTGACTCTCCGGGCGGAGCCAAAGATTTTGAATTTTAAGGCGTTTGCTGACTCCGCCAAAGAAGGCGGACTTCATTTCAGGATGAGTTTCGTGAAGGTATCCGTCAGGAAGGGCAAACCTGTCTTTTGGCGGAATAAGGAGGGTGTTGACAAATTCCCAGTGGCATGGACGCATGAGCATTTTCTCTTAACCAAACGAGCGTATGAGGTTGAAGAGGGTGCTCTATCGGCGGCGTCTGTGGAAGTACTCCGGATTTTGAAGGAGTACAACTCCGCCCACAAGCTGATTCTCTGCCGAAGGCTGCTTGGGCGGGATGCTCAAGGATATTTGAGTAATATTATGAACAATTTGCAATGTGATTGAGTGTTTCCTCTACCTTGCATTTTCTAACTGAATCTTCATCTTGTTATTTTGCAGGAGAAATCGCGGAGTTCCCTGGGATGGACCGTATTAAGCAGATGCAAATGAGCCGCAGGGAAAGGAACGCGGAGAATAATGTGCAGCCCAGGAGGAGTTTGACTGCTGCTCTCACAAAGACCCTTCCCTTCCCTGCCTCCACCAACATAGCAAATTTTGAAGGTGGTGCAGGATCTTCAGCAGCTACTGTTGAAAGGCGTTCTAAAAAACGCCAAGAACCAGAAGCTGCTGAAGAAGAAGAAGAGGAAATAGACCTCCAGCCTTTGCAAAGAAGGAGGACCAAGGGCAAGAAGAGGGCTGAGGCGGGGACGTCAATTGATGCCGCCATTGATTTGGAGGAGACTCCGGAAGTACCTGTTGTGGGTACTTCTGCTGATATGGGCGGAGTTGAAGGCATTCTCGAAGAAGATGTCGGGGGGGAGCAAGCGGAGGGATTCCAAGCTACTTCTGACCAAGGTGTGGGGGACGAGACAGAGAGAATTCAAATTTCCCCAGTCCGCCCGTCTGAGGATCCCGCCCTAAGTTTGACCACTCGAGGTACAACAATTTTCCCGATTGATGTGCCAGGGGAATCATCTAGGCGGTTGGTCTCTTTGCCTGAGGCGGGGTCTCGCTTGAATCCCTTTCTGTACTTCACGAATATAGGATCCCGCCAAGCAGAGAGGCGTGATCCAGAATACATCCTCCGCCCCGACATCGACTTTGACGAGATTCCGGAGGGAGCAGCAGCTGCGAGGTGGCACCTTGCAGAGATAGATGGTTTCCTAGCCTCTGTCCCTCGGATAGCTGACGTTGCTGCCGAGGCCAACATGTTCCAGGCGTCTTACCACGAGTCTGTGGAGAAGATTCGTAGCTTGGAACATGACAATGAGCAGCTGTCGGAGGTGATCAAGGCGAAGGATAAACATCTTGACACCGCCGATGCTAACACTAAGAAGCTGGAGGAGGAGCTGGCTCGGGTGAGAGCTGATAACGCTTTGCTGGAGAAGCAGGTCTCCGGCTTAAAAGAGCAAAACAAAAAACTGGGCGAGGAAGTGAATGGCCTGACCCAGGTGAGGGCTGACAATAATCTGCTAAAACAACAGATCTCAGACTTAATTCAACAGAAACAAAAATTGGGCGAGGATGCAAGTGAGCTCCAGCAGAGGTTGATTTTTCTTGAACTTGATAAGGCCACTGCTGAAGATACCTGGGTGGCGGAGTTAGACCAAGCGGCTACTGCGTACACTAACCTTGAAAAACAGGTTGAAGTGTTACAGGCTGAAAAAGCTACCTCTGAGGCCGTCAATGAAAAGCTTGACAAGGATTTACAATCCACGCTGGATGCGGCTGAGGCAGCGATTGATGATGCTTTCAGCATGGCTGTTCGTCAACTCCGTTACCGCAATCCAGGTGTTGCTTTAACCACCACAGGCATTCATCCTTATTATGAATTCATCCATGGAGAATTGATGGTGCCTGTTCAAGGGGGTCATGCTCCTGCGCCCAATGACGAATATGTTTTGGCGGACTTGCCTCCCTCTCAGAGTTTAAGCAAACCTGGTGAAGGTCAAGCCACTTCTGTCCAACAAGAAGGGACGCCGTCCAACCCTTAAAGACCAGCTCCTGAGACCTTTCGCCAGCTTTTATTTTTTGAATTTTGTTAATATTGCCTTGTTCCAGGATAGGCTCTGGACTTTTATCAATTCTTGACAATATTAATAAAATATATTTCCTGCAAATGTATACTTGTTCATAGATGTAGTGTTTAAGTCCGTCGTATTTATGCCTTGTATAATGATATTGAGAAGGCGGAATATTTATCTGAGGACTTAATGAAATATGACTAAGTATAACGAGGCGGAATGGCCTTTTTGAGAATTTAACTGAAGTAATTTCAACAGTGAGGCGTAGTAACCTCGTGGGAATTTCGTTGAAATGATTTTAATAGTGAGGCGTAGTAGCCTCTTAGGAATTTCCAAGGAATAGATTCCGTAAGAAGGCGGAGTGGCCTCTTAGGAATTTTATAAATAGATTCCGTAAGAAGGTGGAGTGGCCTCTTAGGAATTTAAAGGGAATTGGATTCCGTAAGGAGGCGGCGTGGCCTCTTAGGAATTTCAATGAAATGGATTCCGTAAGAAGGCGGAGTGGCGTCTTAGGAATTTCCAAGGAATAGATTCCGTAAGAAGGCGGAGTGGCCTCTTAGGAATTTTATAAATAGATTCCGTAAGAAGGTGGAGTGGCCTCTTAGGAATTTAAAGGGAATTGGATTCCGTAAGGAGGCGGCGTGGCCTCTTAGGAATTTCAATGAAATGGATTCCGTAAGAAGGCGGAGTGGCCTCTTAGGAATTTAAAGGGAATTGGATTCCGTAAGGAGGCGGCGTGGCCTCTTAGGAATTTCAATAAAATGGATTCCGTAAGAAGGCGGAGTAGCCCCTTAGGAATTTCAATGAAATAGTATTCCGTAAGGAGGCGGAGTTGCCCCTTAGGAATTTCAATGAAGCACAATTTTACAAGTGTTGAACTTACTTGAACTTGTTGGGTAGTGCTTGAGTTTGTTTCTCATGTACTTCCGTAAAACGTTGGGAGTTAAGCAGAGTCAAGTTTTGGATGGAATGTTCATCCTTTTGCATTTTGATTGGAGTGCGACTCCTTCGAGGCGGTATGGTGCAGCATATAGCTGTGACACCAATTCATCCTGCAAGAATTTGGTTAAACCTTCGAGGCGGTATGGTGCAGCATATAGCTGTGACACCAATTCAACCTACAAGAAATTGGTTAAACCTTCGAGGCGGTATGGTGCAGCATATAGCTGTGACACCAATTCATCCTGCAAGAATTTGGTTAAACCTTCGAGGCGGTATGGTGCAGCATACAGCTGTGACACCAATTCAACCTGCAAGAAATTGGTTGGGGTTAGCGTGGTGCAGCATATAGCTGAGACACCAGCTCTTCCCACAAGAAGCCTGCAGGACCTTGGGGGTGAATTAGTGCAGCATATAGCTGTGACACTAGTTCTTTCCATAGGCGGCCTGCAGGACCTTGGGGTCGGTATGGTGCAGCATATAGCTGAGACACCAATCCTTTCCCCCCAAGGAGTTTTCTGTACCTTAGGGTCGGTATGGTGCAGCATATAGCTGAGACACCAATCCTTTCCCCCCAAGGAGTTTTCTGTACCTTAGGGTCGGTATGGTGCAGCATATAGCTGAGACACCAATCCTTTCCCCCCAAGGAGTTTTCTGTACCTTAGGGTCGGCATGGTGCAGCATATAGCTGAGACACCAATCCCCCAAGGAGTTTTTGTTGACTCCGTTTGTGAAGCGGCGTTGCATGTTGGTTGATCTTTATGGAATAAAGAGTTATGCGTTTGTGCTTCAATTTTAGAGTCGTTTTATCTGCATGGGAATAAATTCTGCCATGGATAATCAATTCAGAGTTAGAGCGAAGATTAAATGCAGGAAGGCATTTCATTGAGAATGGAATTACATAAAAGATTGAGTTGGGAGATATCTTTTCGAAACCTTTTCAAGGAAAGCATACAGAGGAGGATCCTTGAGTTAGGAAGAAAAGATCATACCGTATTACCCAACTAACTGTAATATATGCGTAAATTCAAAATGTTCCATTTATTTCTGACCGGAGTGCCATCCAAGTTCTCTAGGCGGTATGTACCCTTGCCCAAGACCTCGGTGACTCGGTATGGACCTTCCCAATTTGGTGCCAACTTGCCTTGGTGCGCAAATTTGTTGCCAATGTTGGCCCTTCTCAGGACCAAATCTCCCTCTTTGAAACGGCGTTCACACATGCGTGCGTTATACCGTTTGGCGGCCTTTGCTTTGACAGCTTGATCTCTCACAAAGGCTTCCTCTCTCAACTCCGCCAAAACCTCCAATTCATGTGCGAGGTTCTGTTGATTGGCTTCCTCATTGAAATAGAGGACTCGAGCTGAAGGGGCTGTTAATTCAATTGGAATGACCGCCTCGACCCCATATGTCAGCCGATATGGAGATTCATTTGTAGTGGAGTGTGGGGTGGTTCTATATGCCCATAAAACGTGGCATAACTGATTTGCCCAGTCTCCCTTTGCCTCACCAAGGCGTTTTTTGAGGCCCTTCAAGATTTCTCTGTTGGCGACCTCAGCTTGTCCATTGGTTTGAGGGTGTTCCACAGAAGAGAAAATCTGCGTGATGCTGAGATTTTCTAAGAGTTCAGTGAACTTGCGATCTGTGAACTGGGTGCCATTATCAGTGACTATGCGTTCGGGGACTCCGAAACGTGCAATGATATTCTCATAGACGAATCTTCGAGTCCTGGCTGATGTTATGTGCACCACTGCCTCTGCCTCAATCCATTTGGTGAAATAATCGACACCAACTATCAAATATTTGATACCGCCGGGCGTAGTTGGGAATGGACCTAGAATATCCATACCCCATTGATAGAAAGGCCAGGGCGTTATTGATGATGACATTTCCTCAGCTGGGGTATGGTGAAAATTCGCGAATCGTTGACATTGATCGCATTTTTGAACATATGAGGCGGTGTCTTGCTTCATAGTGGGCCACCAATACCCCGCCCTGAGGATCTTTCTCACTAGACTTCGTGCCCCTGGATGATGTCCACACTGCCCTTCATGGACTTCTTCCAAGACAGCTTGCACCTCGTTTTCATTTATGCAAATTAAGTATGGGACAGAAATTCCCCGGCGGTATAGCTGCCCATCTAGGAGCGTATAATAGGGTGCCTCCCTCCTTAGCTTCTTTCGCTCAAGATCATCCGTGGGTAATTGTCCATTAACAAGATAACGAACTATTGGTGTTACCCAGGAGTTATCATCAACGGGGCGGCTTTTAATCATATGAATTGAAGAGGGAAGGGATATACTTGGCTCGGCCAAAGTACTCTGTACAACCGTGGTTGTACACCCCGCCTTCTTTGTGCTGGCTAACCTGGACAGGATATCAGCTCGCGTATTTTCTTCGCGAGGTACATGCTTGAAAGTCACTTCATCGAAGCGCCGTTTCAACTCATTGACGCAGTCCAGATATTGTTGCAGTAGAGGTTCTTTAGCCTGATACTCACCAAGAATTTGTGAGATGACTAGTTGAGAATCACTGCATAGGGTGACAGTTTTGGCCCCAATATCTTGTGCTGCTCTGAGTCCGGCTAGGCAGGCTTCATACTCCGCCTGATTGTTAGACGTAGTGAAGGTAAAGTGCAATGAAATTTCAAGATGTACCCCGTCATCACTTTCTATAACGATTCCTGCCCCACATCCTTTGCTGTTTGAAGACCCATCGACGTATACTGTCCAGTGTGAATGATCTGCATCTGGGCTAGAGCCTGTTAATTCAACTACGAAATCTGCTAGGACTTGTGCCTTAATAGCAGTTCTTGGTTCGTAGGATATGTCGAATTCAGAGAGCTCTATGGCCCATTTGATCATCCTTCCTGCCAAGTCTGGCTTGAACAATATAGTACGGAGTGGCAAGTCTGTGCGAATCAGGATGGGATGTGCATGGAAATATGGTCTTAGACGTCGTGAGGCCCAAACAACTGCAAGTGCTGCCTTTTCAATCTTCTGATAACGGCACTCCGCACCATGCAATGTTTTACCAGTGAAGTATACCGGTCGTTGGCCTTCGACTGTTTCTTTGACCAGTGCCACTGCCAGCGCTTCATCTGAAACAGACAAATAAACGATGAGTTGCTCACCTGGGCTTGGTTTTACCAGGATTGGGGGGTTGGCTAAGACATTTTTCAAGCTCTGGAAGGCCGCCTCTTGCTCTGGGCCCCAATTGAATTTTTTATCCTTCTTCAGCATCTTGTACAAGGGGAGAGAGCGATGAGCCATTTTTGGCATGAATCGTGCTAGAGCAGCGATTTTGCCATTGAGGGATTGTACCTCTTTCAATGTTTTGGGGCTCTGCAACTCTTGTATCACACGACACTTGTCAGGATTAGCTTCTATGCCTCTTTGCGTTAACATGAAACCCAAAAATCTCCCTCCAGGCACAGCAAATGTACATTTTAGTGGGTTGAGTCTCATGTTGTATTGCCGTAGGCGTTGAAAAATGAGGCGTAAGTCTTCAACATGGTCTCCTCCTTCTGGGGTTTTGGCGATAATGTCATCAATATAAACCTCCACCAGCTTTGTGTGCATGCCCTCAAAGACTTTGTTGATCATGCGCTGGTAGGTGGCCCCAGCGTTCTTCAGCCCAAATGGCATGACATTGTAGCAAAAGACCCCTCTGTCGTTGATAAATGCTGTTTTCTCCTGATCATCCTCGCACATTGGAATTTGGTTGTATCCGGAGTAAGCATCCATGAAGGATAGATACTTGTATCCTGATGAATCGTCAACCAGCCTGTCAATGTTGGGGAGAGGATAAGGATCTTTGGGACAACATTTATTCAAATCAACGTAGTCTATGCACATGCGCCATTTGCCATTGGCTTTCTGCACCATAACCACGTTTGACAGCCAAGAAGAGTAACGGAGTTCCCTGATGAACCCCGCCTTGAGGAGTTCTTCGGTTTGTTCGCAAGCAGCATTTTGCTTAGCAGGACCCATACGCCGTTTCTTTTGTGCCACTGGCTTAGTTTCAGGATACACCGCCAGGCGGTGGCAACAGAAGTTAGGATCCATACCAGGCATGTCTGCGGCTGTCCAGGCAAAAATCTCCTTATATTCATGGAGGAGTGCAATCAGTCTCGCTTCCATGTTAGGCTCCAGCTTGTCATTAATGTTAGTTATTTGCTCTGGGGTGCTGCCCAAAACAATAGACTTGGAGCCACCTTCAGGAGTTGGTTTCAAAGGGTTCAGTGGGTCTATAGAAGACTCCGCCCTGGGATCAAGATCCACCAAGTTGACGGATGCCGCCGCACTATTTCCTTCATTCAATTTCCTTTTCTTAGACATGGTTTCAAGCTTCACCATGTTAAGACTTAAATTGTAACAGTAACGAGCCATCTCCTGGTCACCCCTGACGGATGAGACTTGATTATCTTTATCAATGAACTTGATTAACAAGTGGGGGGTTGAAACGATGGCTTCCATGGCATTCAGAGTAGGCCGCCCAATGATGCCATTGTATGGGGATTTAACATCAATGACGAGGACCCTGGATTTCACAGTCCTTGCTCCAGGTTCACCATCGAAGGTGATCCTTGTGTCCAAGTAGCCTTTAGTAGGCTGTTTGGCGCCATTAAAGGCTGTGAGGTCCTGTGTGTAAGGCTGCAAATCAGCGTCAGTCAGTCCCATGCGTTTAAAACAGTCATAAAAAATAACGTCGCAGGAACTTCCCTGGTCAACTAGGATGCGTTTTACATCCATATTAGCGATCACCGCAATGATCACTACTGCATCATCTCCCTCAGGGATGGTTGGGCCAAAATCATCATCTGTGAAAGTTATAGGCGGAGTCTGAACTCCGTCCCTGAATGGGTGATATTCTTTGTTCTTGCCCTGCACAGACAAGATCATACGATGATGATTTTTCCGGGCGTTGTTTGAGGGTCCGCCTCCTGCGAAGCCTCCAGCAATCATGTCCACCACCTGCCTTTTACCTCGCGACCTAGGTTCAGGGCTCGGTTCTCGTTGGGCGGACTCCAAAACAATGCCTTTTTGTTTCTCTGACACCGCCGTACGCTTTGGTTCCCGAGTACTATCAGGATCCGGAGAGCGATCACGATGTCGTTTTTCAAACTTCTCAGGCTCATCATGAGATTTGCCTTTGAACAGGTAATGTTTCAGTTTACCTTCTCGAATGAGCACCTCAATAGTATTTTTGAGTTGCTTGTATTCTTCCGTGGTATGGCCAACTGATTCATGGAATTCACAATATTTCCTTGGGTTTCCACCGCGCCTGATTGGGGGTGGACGTTGAATTCCATAAACATTGAGGGTGGTCCATCCTATCTCACGCAAGATTTGCTCGCAGGTTGTGTTCAGTGGTGCATAGTGAGCAAAATTGAACACGCGTCTGTCTTGCTGTTTAAAAGGTTGGTTCCCTACTTTGTCTCTTTGGTTGGATTTGTCATTCTTCAACAATTTATCTTTCCCTTTGTCTTGGGATGGAGTTGCAGGGAGTGGTTTGCTGCGAGATGCAGTGGCTTCCAGATGCATCTCAATGCCCACGTACTTAGATGCCTTCCTGCGAAATTCCTCCATCGTAGTTGGAGGTCCCTTCGCCAAAGACAAAGCGAAAGGTGACTTTGGTTGCATAGCTTCTATGAGAATATGCAACTGGATTGCCTCAGTCAGATCAGGGACCATGGCCGCCTCTTTATAAAATCTCTTAAGGAAATCCTTCAGAGATTCTTTGTCGCCTTGTTTGATCTGAGCCAAGGTATGAGAGGTTCTAGGTGCATCCCTGGAGATCACGAAGTGGCTTCCAAAAGCTGAGGCCAGCTCCTCCCACGAATCAATGGAACCTGAAGGTAAGCTCTTGAACCAGCTAAGAGCTTCACCTGTAAGAGTTCTGGGAAACATTCTGCACATGATGTCCTCCTCAGCTCCTAGAAACATGGCCTCATAGATATAAGCATCTAAATGCTTAGAGGGATCTGTTTCCCCAGTATATTTCCCTATAGAAATGGGCTGCATGGTTTGCAGGTGTCTGGGTACATGTACATTCAAGAGCCTTTTGGAAAATGGGATACTTATCTTATATCCTGAGGGGGAAGCGTTTGAGCCTGCTCTCCTTCCTTCCTGATGCTGAGCATTTACCAGTGGGAGGCTTCGTTGCTCCTCCATGTACGTAGGAATACGAGAGTAGTGAGGAGTACTTGATTCCTCCTGCACGTGTGATTCATGATGTGGTTGTCTTGCGGGACCAGCTTTCTCATGTACTGGGTTTGCTTTTTCACGACGAAGTTCTGCAAGTTCTTCTCTCAAGATTCGAATCATGTCATCTCTCGGATCTGGAGAATCAGCCTGCGTTGCTTTTTTCTTAGCACCATCATCGAAGTTAAGGCGTCTGGGATTGCGTGGAGGAGAATCCTCGTTCTGCATCTCCGGTCCTTGTCCCTCCATTGATGATGAAGATTGATCAAGATTGTGGGATTACCTAGTTTACAGGTCCCACTGGGCGTGCCAATGAACTGTTCTTTACAGGGGGTGTAGAAGTATGCTTGTAGAACAACTCAACATATACATATAAATGTGTTTTGATACAAAGCAATGTATGTATAAATGTAAATACAAAGAGTCTTCGTATGCTGAGGCGGAGTGTAATGTACTGCGGGGCGGTGTTACAGTCCGCCTGACGGGATCTTCGTTGCCTTGACCCGATTGGGGATGGTACCTGCAATCGTTCTCCGACGCTCAAGTCAGTATTTCAGAATACTTAGAGACTTAGAAAGACAGTCAGAGAGAATTATGCAAGTAAGAGAGTGTAAGGTTCAGAGAATGGAAAAGATCCCTTATACCTTTTCAAGAGAGGTTTATATACCTGTCACGGGTGCTGCATTATTGGTAGGACCCGCTCCTTGTCTCCAGGCATAATGCTGAAAAGGTAGTGGGTCCCTGCGCCGTTTACTAGCACCATTATTGTAGTAGGTATCACAACTTGTCTGGAAAGCGTTAGTGCTTTAATATTTTATTGTTATTTCCCTTTATGCGTGACAGCGTGATTCCCATTATTAACCTCTCAAGACAGAGTCAATCTCGTGCCGGGGTTGTGAGTATGGGCTCGCTACGCAGTGTGGGAAATTCAGTATTCCGCCTGAGTTGAGCCTATGGCTTGGCGGAGTAACAACTTAGGCGAGGTTACATTCCTTGACGGAGTAACATGCCTGGGCGGAGTTACGTTCCTTGGCGGGGTAACGTGCCTGGGCGGAGTTATGAACCTTGGCGGTGTTACTTGCCCTGGCGGTATGCACTCCGTATAGTATTTGTAGTGTATTTGAAGAGTACTTCTCTTTATTCCAAATGCTGATCTGGCAAGGCATTGAAGCCATGCTCTTGGGGGCCGGTGTTAGGACCGGATCATGTTCTAAACATTACATAATTAAAATGATAACTTTTTCCTTTTATTACATAGTTGTAGTATTTTGTTACAATATATGTATATGGAATGTGCATGACTAGATCTAATCCCGAACCACTATATTATTTTGATCATAAAATAGATAGAACATTTCATCAATTAGTTAGATCATCTAAAAAACTATTAGACAATAATAATAATAATAATAATAATAATAATAATATTCTAGCTAATAGCAAAAGTAGTGAAACTAAACCTTCAACTTCTGAGTATTTGCAAAGAACCAGCTACACCAGATGTTACTAATCAAACATCATGCATCTTATATCCTGAGGAAGATGTTCTATTTGTGCTTAAAACTGGTTTAGTTCATTTGTTACCAAAGTTTCATGTTCGTGCAGGTGAAGATCCTCATAAACACTTAAAAGCATTTCATATCCTTTGCTCTACCATGAAACCTGAAGGGGTTTCAGAAGAATATGTAAAACTTAAAGCTTTTCCTTTCTCCCTAGAAGATATCGCTAAGGATTGGTTATTTTACCTTCCTCCTGGCTCCATTACAAGTTGGGATGACCTAAAGAAAATTTTTCTTGAAAAAATTTTCCCCTACTAAGGTATGTTCTATTTGTACTTCATTAGATCGTTATACTGATTGTTGTCCTTCACTGCGGAAAGCTAAAATTCCCAATGAAAATCCTCAAGTATGTACTGCCAACTTATACAATAACAGACTGCCACAATAACAACATAATAATTATGATCTTTCTTCTAACATATATAATCCTGATTGGAGGAATCACCCTAATTTAAGATGTGGTAATTCCTCACAACAACCTCATGCACCTTTTCAGGCAAATACTGAACCAAGCAGACCTTATCAACCTCCTCAGATTCAACAACAAGCTACACAAATAGCTACATCTTCCATTGAGAAACCAAATTTGGAGGAATTGATAAAGCAAATGTCAGTAGACAATTTGAACTTCCAAAAAAGAACCAAGGCTACAATTCAGACTCTTGAAAATCAGATTGGTCAATTAGCTACATCTTTAAACCATTTGCAGTCTCAAGGTTCAGATAAGTTACCCACTCAGACAATTGTCAATCCTAAAAATGTAAGTGCAATTACTTTAAGATCTGGTAAAACTATCCATGGTGTAATACCCTAATTTTTAATAAATAATAAATCCAAAAACGGGGAAAAAAAATTTTCACGAATCAACCATTGGTCAATCGGCATAGAAAAAGAAGGGAGAAGGCAAGGGAAATAAAAGAGCATTCACACTTATAGCAGTCAGTGGAAGGAACAAGGCTGAGACCGACCCATTCGGTTCAGCGAAACACATCAGCGCCTGGGCGAAAACCATCAGCATTACACGCGCACTCGCTCGGGCGAGACTCCACGTCGCTTGGGCGAGACTACGACAAAAGCCTTCCAGCTGTACACATTCGCTGGAGCGGATCCTTCATTCGCTGAAGCGAGAAGCCTCACACGGAAAATTCATCACTCGGCATCGGAACATCCATACACTCGGTAAACGACTAAGTCCACTCGGAAGTTTATTCCTAAGTCCATTCGGTATTCCCTAACTTAGCCTTCCTATTTTATCCATACGGCCAGACCTATACTCTACTCGGACACTGAGGGTTATCCCACTCGGATTCCAGAACTCCTTCTCACTCGGAATATAACCTATTCAAACATCACTCGACGTATTCCATCCTTGATACAATCGGGTCACATTACACTTCTACTACTCGGTATACACTCACACATTTACTCAGGAAGTCAGGTAGTTGAGTCCCTCCCAGACTTATTCAGAACTCAACCACTCGGAATGCAGACCTTCACTCACTCGGATTTTACATCTTCCACTCGGATTACCGATACCTTACACTTAGGACCCGGTCCACTCTAAACCACTATTCTAACTCCCCGCTCAGAAGGGAATCACCCAAGGTTTTCACTCGGGAAATACAAACTCTTCCTCACTCGGGATTTACTTATAATTTTCACTCGGAGTCACTCAATATGTTTACTTGGTAAAGCCACCCAGAAATCTTCGCTCGGAACCACCAACTTAACATAATTCCACTCCTCAACGGCCCTCGAGTCATTTAGCGACACTTCCCGGTCGGAAAACGCATCGAATCGGTACGAAGCTCATACATATGAATACATGTTCACAGAAACATAAATCTGCCCACAAATCCAGTCTATCGACCCGTAGACATGTAACCATATACTCGGAATAACCATTAACTTGATATTATACATTTACCAATACTTATGATACCATACAAATGACACCATGACTATTCAACCTTTATAAGTGAATATATTTAATCGTCATTTTTCATAAGAGCCGGCCAAGGCTACATGGACAAAATATAATAATGCAATACAAGTGCTCAACAGTCGGAGTGCACCACACTCGGACTTGAAACCCCATCATCATTTCCGAGTACGACCTGCACACTGAAAAATGGTGTAGGGGTGAGCATCTTAGATATTAAATGATAGATACCGACTCAGGCTGTCCCACAATCATACAGCAAAATACATATCCACGCAATTAGATATAGCAACGAGTAAGGTCAAGCATTATCAATCAACCAAGACACACATGCAACACTTACCGATCGGAATTCGTTAGTCGCCACTCAGCCAGGTGCACATACACAGCCAATAACATTAGTATAACAGCAATCAACAACATGATATTACCAACGAATCAGAACGCACGTATTCAACACTTTCCGATCGGAATCTAACAGTTCTCACTCGGCTATACACGCATGACATTTCAATGACATTAACACATATTCATGGAGCAACTTCAATTAGCATCAGTTGCGTATACACACAGAATACTCTCTCGGTTATATCCATTCATCATCTCCTTAACATCATCATACGCATAGTCAAATTCCAGTCAGCATCAGTAATACATATACACAGAGTATTTCACTCGGATATACACATTCATCCTTCCATTAACATTATCACATGCATAACTAATTCCAAACAATATCAATCGGTCAATACACACAGAGTATTTCACTCGGTTATAAACATTCATCATTTCATTAACATCTTTGCATGCATAACCAATTCCAAACAATATCAACAGTTAATAAGCACATATTATTTCACTCGGTTCCACATTCGTGTGTATCGGTTTAGACGTTGCAACGTAGGCTCTCAGCCTTTTTTTATACATAGCTCTCAGCTATCAAATCAGCTCCCAGCTGCTTGGCCGTTTTACAGGTACCCAACCGTTTGCCCACAGGTGACACCAGTGCTCTCAGCGCCAACGGAGGTGTTCACAGGTAGCCCGAGTCCCACTCAAGGGCTACCTTGAGTCCCACTCAAGGATTCATAGCGTCCCACGCTTTAAAAACCGATGGTAGTGTCCCACACTACGTGCTCTCAGCACAAACGCATCCCATGCGCCACACGCGGATTCATCACACACACAGAGTTCATATACACAGCCATACATGCATCTCATGCAATCGACATCATACATCATCAGCATTCAAACGACACATGCATCTCATGCAATCAATGCTGGACATTAACAGTACTCAACAACACATGCATCTCATGCAGTCGGTGTTACACTTTCTCAAAACTCAATAGCATATGCATCTCATGTAATCAGTGCTAGGCATTAACAGTATTCCACAACACATGCATCTCATGCAGTCGGCATTATACATCATCAGCATTTAACAATACACGCATCTCACGTGATAGGTATAACACATCAACAGGACTCAAACAACATACATGCAATCGGCATTAAGCAATGTCAGGACTCAGACAACACATGCAATCGGTATGGTACATTATCAGATTCACTGAGTCATATTCTATCACATGCAGTCAGCATTCTAAGCTCATAGCAACTTGTAGGTCATGTAAAACACACGGTAATCGTCAACATCACTATAACACATTCCTTTCATACAATCGTTCAACACTCACAGGCCATCATCATGCAACACTCATCTTTCACTCGTCATGCAACTGGGCAGTACACACTCGCATGCAACACAACACACAATCAGAACACAGAAATAGCAAGCATCAACACTCGGAACCTGTTCATCACCCATGTATTTAAGATAGAAGATACCCCCCTACCTGGACTGAAGCTTTCAGTCGGTCAACACGACGCTCAGTTCCAGAGGAACACTGAATCACTCTTAGCACATCTGTATGCAAGAGCAGGGGAGGCCCAAGACGTCCAGCTCTCGGCTCGCTCCCTGGAATGGCTCCATCACAATACTGTGAATACTCCGACCACCTTGAAGCTCCTCGTAGTGCAGATCTCCACTGGGACTTGGCAGCTTCGAGCAAGGAGAGGAAGAAGGAGGGAAGCCGACGAAGGAATGAAGGAACAAGGAAGGAGACATGTTGCATGCAGAGGGAATGCACACCCTTATCCTCACGGGTTCGTCGAGTAAGGGAGGAGGACCCCAATCCTCAGCCACCATTGCTGCGAGCTCACGGGAACAGAGCGCAGAGGAGGAAGAAGAAGATCGAAGAGGAAAGAAGAAGAAGAAGAAGAAGGAGAAGAAGAAAAGAGAACAGGGGAAGAGGAGTCTGCAGGGAAGAATGAATGATAGTGTACCCATATATGCATGTACGAAAAGAAGGAAGAGTGGGGTGGGAAAGCGTGCACAGCAGCAACCCCCACACGCGTCACACACATAATCACATCTAATCAGTCATTGACAGCTAATCACCATTAATCAACCTTTTTTTTCTTAACTTAAATTAATTAAACCAATTATAATTAATAAATAATTCTTCCCACACTTATCAATTTATTATTTTAACGATTTATTTTCATTTGGCAACTAGTTATTAAATTGGGATGTTACACATGGACCAGAAAAACAACAACAAACTGAAAATACTATTGTCACAGAAAAACATGCAGAAGAAGTCTTAGATAGTTCAAGTAATAATAGTAATGATATATCTCTTACAAATCCCCCTTCTACAGCTGGTCTTGATAAACAACATATCCCTCTTCCATTTCCACAAAGACAAAAATCTATACAAAATAAGAAAATGGATGAGGAGATCTTGGAAACATTTAGAAAAGTAAAGGTAAATATACCTTTATTAGAAGTCATCAAGCAAATACGAAGATATGCCAAATTCCTTAAAGAACTATGCACTAATAAAAGAAGACTAAAAGGCAATGAAAGGATTAACATAAGTAGAAATGTGTCTGCATTAATTGAGAAACCTCTATCACATATACCAGAAAAATGTAATGACCCTGGGACGTTTACCATTCCATGCATAATAGGAAATAAAAAATTTAAAAATGCCATGCTAGACTTAGGTGTATCTATTAATGTTATGCCTATGACTGTATTTATTTCACTTTCCCTTGGACCTTTACAAACTACAGGTGTGGTTATACAATTAGCAAATCGAAGCTCTACACATCCTGTAGGAATTATTGAAGATGTCATTGTTAAAGTTAACGATTTAATTTTTCTTGCAAATTTTTATGTTCTAGATATGGAAAGTGAGACTTCCACTAATAAAGCTCCAATAATTTTAGGTAGACCATTCTTAAAAACAACTAGAACAAAGATAGATGTGCATGCAAGAACCCTTTCCATGGAATTTGGAGATAGTGTGGTTAGATTCAACATTTTAAATGCTATGAAGCATCCTACTGAGGATCATTTTGTTTTTCAAATTGACTTAATAACTGATTTAGTTAATGATAATATTATTAAGTTGTTTGATGATGTTGATTTTCCTGTATTGTCTGATTTTTGTGATTCATTTATTTATGATTCATGCATGGATTCTCATCAATGTAATGTGTGTGCTAAAATTGAGAAATATCTACTTAATGATAATAATGATCCACACTTCCTTAAAATAGAAAATATAGTTATAGATGTTGCTTCAAAAGAATCAGAGTGTAATAATTTGATTAAAGTAGCTACAATTACATCTGATTATGTTGAAGTAGAAGTTGCTGAGACAAATTCAACCAAATTGATTCCTTCAATAATGCAGCCTCCTATGTTAGAGTTAAAACCTCTCCCCGAACATTTAAAGTATGCATATTTAGAGGAAGATAAGAATCTTCCAGTGATTATTTCTAACAAATTAAATGTTGATCAAGAAATAAGGTGGTTGTAGATTATTAGGAATCATAAGAAAGAAATTGGTTGGACTTTAGCAGATACCCCAGGTATTAGCCCTTCCATGTATATGCATAAAATTCTATTATAGGAAGAAGTTAAACCAGTAAGGAAACCACAAAGAAGACTTAATCCCCAGATCCTTGATGTAGTTAAAAAAGAGGTAACAAAATTATTACAAGCTGGCATCATTTACCCTATATCAGATAGCACTTGGGTCAGCCCTGTACAAGTGGTTTCCAAGAAGTCTGGAATCACAGTGGTTAAAAATGAAAATGATGAACTAATTCCTACCAGAATCCAAAATAGTTGGCGAGTATGCATTGATTACAGGAAACTTAACAAAGCAACCTAAAAGGATCACTTTCCCTTACCTTTCATTGATCAAATGTTGGAACAACTGGCAGGTAAGTCACATTACTTCTTTCTAGATGGATTTTCAAGTTACTTCCAAATTTATATTGCACCAAAAGATCAAGAAAAAATAACATTTACATGTCCTTTTGGTATTTTTGCTTATAGGAGGATGCCTTTTGGCTTATGCAATGCCCCTGGTACCTTTCCACGATGCATGATTAGTATCTTTACTGATTTTCTTGAAAATTGCATGGAAGTATTTATGGATGATTTCACAATATATGGTTCATCATTTGATGCTTGCTTAAATAGTCTAGATAAAGTATTACATAAATGAATTGAAACTAACCTTGTTCTTAATTATGAGAAATGCCACTTCATGGTAGAAGAAGGAATAGTTTTAGGCCATGTAATATCTAAAAAAGGCATAGAAGTAGATCCTACAAAAATTGATGTAATTTCTTAATTAACTTATCCTTATTGTGTGCGAGATATTCGTTCTTTTCTTGGTCATGCAGGTTTCTATAGAAGGTTTATAAAAAACTTTAGTAAGATAGCCCTTCCATTGTCTAACTTACTACAAAAAAATATAACATTTGACTTTAATGACAAATGTAAAGAGGCTTTTGATTGCTTAAAGAAAGCTTTAACTACCACTCCTATCACCCAGGCACCAGATTGGTCACTTCCATTTGAACTTATGTGTGATGCATCAAATTATGCATTAGGAGCTGTTCTTGCTCAAAGAGTAGGTAAAGTACAACATGTTATTTACTATGTCTCACAAACTTTGGATACTGCACAAATAAACTATACTACCACAGAAAAAGAACTACTTGCTATTGTGTTTGCACTTGATAAATTTAGATCTTATTTGCTCGGTTCAAAAGTAGTTGTATTTTTAGATCATGCAGCATTAAAATTCCTTTTAAAGAAACCAGATGCAAAACTAAGATTGATTAGGTGGATGTTGCTGCTCCAAGAATTTGACATTGAAATTAGGGATAAAATTAGAGTAGAAAATTTGGTGGCTGATCACTTAAGTAGAATTGAAAAAGAACTTGACCCAATTTCCATTAGAGATGATTTCCCTGATGAACAACTTATGGGAATACATGATTCCACTCCATGGTTTGCTGATTTGGTAAACTACTTAGTTGCTTCTGTTACTCCCATACATGCATCTAAACAACAAATAATAAAACTAAAATGTGATTCTAAATACTATGTTTGGGATGATCCTTACTTATAGAAACTTTGTAGTGATCAAGTCATTAGAAGGTGTATACCTGAAAATGAATTTTATTCCATTCTTACATTTTGTCATACATATGCATGTGGTGGACATTTTGGACCTCAACGTACAGCAAGGAAAGTATTAGAATCTAGTTTGTATTGGCCAATAATTTTTCGTGACGCGTATACATTTTGTAAATCTTGCGAACGATGTCAAAGAATGGGAAACATATCTCATAGAAATAAGATGCCTCAACAACCCATGTTATTTTGTGAAATTTTTAATGTTTGGGGCATAGATTTCCTGGGACCTTTTCTTGTATCTTTTGGTTTTATTTATATACTACTTGCAATCGATTATGTGTCTAAATGGGTTAAAGCTAAAGCTACTCGAACTGATGATTCTAAAGTTATTGTAGATTTTGTTAGATCACATATATTTTATAGGTTTGGTGTTCCTAAAGCCATCATTAGTGATCAAGGATCACATTTTTGCAACCGTAAAATGGAGTCCCTTCTTAAAAAATATGGAGTTATACATAAGGTTTCAATATCTTATCACCCCCAAACAACTGGGCAAGCTGAAGTGTCCAATCGGGAATTAAAAATGATCCTTCAAAAAGTAGTACAACCAAATAGGAAAGATTGGATCAAAAGGTTAGAAGATGCTCTTTGGGCTTATAGAACAGCTTATAAAACACCAATTGGAATGTCACCCTATAGGATTGTTTTTGGAAAATCATGTCACTTACCTATAGAAATTGAGCACAAAGCTTATTGGGCAATAAAACAATGTAACTTGGACTTAAATGAGGCCGGTAAAGAAAGGAAACTCCAACTACAGCAACTGGAAGAAATTTGTTTGGAAGCTTATGAAAGTTCTAAAACCTATAAAGAAAAAGCCAAATCCTTTCATGACAAACAGGTCTTGAGAAAAAAACTTTTTCATTGGACAAAGTTTTATTGTACAATTCACGTCTAAAGCTCATATCTTGTAAGCTTCGCTCAAAATGGGCAGGCCCATTTGAAATAACTAATATCTTTCCTTATGGTGTGATTGAAATTTTAGATAAAGCGACAAACAAGGTTTTCCAGGTAAATAGGCACTGATTTAAACCTTTCTTTCAAGGGTTCCAAGAGCACATAGATACAAAGGTGTATTTGTGTGATGCCAAATATTTCGACTAATTTTTCCTAATAATAATATTTATAAAAAATAAAAAATAAAATAAAATAAAAAATAAAAAATAAAATAAAATGGATATCAATTAATTACATCATTATTTTTTTCGGTGCTAACACTTGTCTCAATCATTATTACTATTATTGTTTTGGCATTATTATCATTTTCTTGCAGTAGTTAAAAGGTCATCGTCAGAATTGTGACCTTAAACAAGCGCTTGATAGAAGGCAACCTATCACCTTTTCACCTTCTTCATCTTTACTATTCTCTATAACCTCGTTTTCTATTCTCTCTTTTCTAAACAGTTACAACTTCAAAGTAATCTGATAATGGAACAAACCCTTGTGAAACTCAAGGAAAGATTCCCTACACTTCCACGCGATGTGGTTGTAAAAATTTACAAAATTCGAGTTCAAAGGTTAAAACTACTCACATATTTTGGCATTCCAGAGGATGTTCGTTGGCTTATTGAAGCAAAGGTACGTCTTTCTAGTGAATTACAAAAGTCTTATATAAAACATTTGCCAGGTATGGGACGTAGTTCTTATTCTAAAAAATAAAGAGCTAAGAGGATGGGACTTTGCCATAAGTGTGCAGGATGGAACTGTGATACACGTTATAGAAACCCTGGAATGGTATCTATAAATCGGGAGGACAAAATTAAATTTATAAAGGATGGACTGAGTAAAGAGTGCAACTTGGATAACTTAATCCAAACTCTTGAGACGCATCCATGTGGAATTGTTCAAGGAGTCCTTCTGAAATTATATGATCTATTCATTCAACAAAAAGAAAGCTATAGCCTTGGGAATCTGGTGTTAAATGACCTGATAGATGTCCAATTTATATATATATATATATATATTGTAGTGAAAATGAAGCAGAAATTGGACATAATATGCAATGTTTATCATTTTGTAAGCTATATAGAACATAAATTATGATATAAACATTGTACAAGTTGATTGGTTAAATTTGTTGCAATTCCAGGAAAAATCAAAGAAGAAAGAAGAAGGAAAAAGAAAAGAAGAAAATCCACTAAGTATAAGTAAAGGAGCTGGGATTCGCTCAAGCGAAGGTCGTCTCGCTTGAGCCACTCAAAGTCTCTTAGGCCAAATTGAAGGCTCGCTCGGGCGAGAAAGTAATTCAACAGATATAAGTAACCACTAGTGCAAAAATTGGATATAACAACGGGATATATTCATGGGTATAAGTGGATCAGTGATAAAAACATGGGCGGTGGCATTTTTGAAATTATAAGGTGAACGCTATTATCAGTGAAAACTATATATCCACGGTTCACATCATAACCGTGATCGTACCTATCAATATATATTCACGGTTGAGGAGTCAACCGTGGATATATAGTACCTGAAATATATATCCACGGTTGTGTGCACAACCGTGAATATATATTCATGGGTATGATCACGGTTATAATGTTAACCGTGGATATATATTGACGTCTATATTCACAGTTGTATTTCCAACCTTGGATATATAGTTCAGGTTTTAGGGTTTAAACACTGGGTACTGTATGTCCACGGTTGTTTTTATAACTGTGATTATAGATTTAATATTTATCCACGATTGTACTCATAACCGTGGATAAATAGTTAACATTTATCCACGGTTGTTTGTTCAACCGTGAATATATGTGTAATATATTCACGGTTTCAAGGGGAACCATGAATATACATCCTTTCTGAAACTTCAAAAGCCGCGACTTTCAGCCTTTTTTCACTTTGTCTTCTTCTTTCACGCTGGTTGTCGTCTTTTTCCTTCCTCGTCCTCCTCTTTGGTTGTCCTAGGCTTCTCCGTTCACTTCCTTCTTCACTCAAGCTGTTAAGTCATCGCTGTCTGGTAAGTGTTCCCTGTTTTTTGGTTTTCCACTTTCTCCTTCTTTACTCGTGCTGTTTCTCATCTTCTCCATTTATCCCAGTGTGCTCGTCGCTGTTGTGGCATTCTTCTTGCTCGTTCCTTATCCCATTGTGCTCGTTGCTCGTTGTATTGTCCTGTAAGTCATCCCTATTTTACTCGTCACTGTTTATGTTGGTCCCTGTTTGAGTTAAATCTATTTTAGGTTATGTTGATGCATTATATGGGTTTTGTTTTGTGTTGAAAGGGGTTTCTATCTCTGTTTTACTGGTTCTGTGTATAATGTGCCTGTTCTGTTTTGTTGGTTCTATGTATATATTAGCATTTTGTTTTTAGTTATTATAGATGGTAGTTCATAAAATGTCATCTGAAACTAATTGATTGTTATGTATCTTGTGTATATGTATCTTGTGTATTTGATTTAACATATACTGTATAATAAAACTTGGAATCTGCTAATTAATTTATATCCCATGGCTGTTTCTTTTTGGTGAGTATACCATGACTCTGTTTGAAAGTAAGACTTACATTCACAGAACCAAAAATTATCTACTTTACTAATAGGATACTTAATGTGAATTTATTAATAAAAATTATAATTATATTGAATGAAGTTTTAACTCTTTTTAGAAAATTTCCCTTAAGCGGATCGGGTTAACATAATCCATAATACATAATCCATAATTGAATGGGGTCTCGGCTCTTAATTTTTTATTTTATCTTTCTAAAAAGCATGAATAATAAAAGAAGGGAATGGTGTCCACAATAATCCATAATACATAATACATAATCCATAATCCATAATCCAACATCCAACACCATACATAATCCATAATCCATAATCCATCATCCAACACCATAGTTCTACTTGAAAATAATGGAATTTAAAAACATCATACTAATTACTAAATAAAAGTGTAAAGTTTAAAAGTCTTATAAACCAACATCATAATCCATAATCCATAATTCATACTCCAACACCATACTTCTGGTGATCTGTCCGAAGGACTATCTTGCTCTGTACTTTGATAGTTTGCATCGGACAGCTCCACAAGACCTGAAAGATATAGTAGACCGGTAAGTTCATCCCTAAAAAATAAGTACAAATTCGATTACATCATTTTTAGAACTATACGATTCTAACTTATCTTGTGTTTTGTTTGACGTAGGGCGGTGGTTGGATACAATCTACTGATTAGAAACAAGTCCAACGGAAGAAAAGTTGCATGGGTGCACCCAAAAGTAAGTCAATCGTATTCATTCAAATCTTCATTACATATTTTTTAAGTTGCGAATTCACTTATTCTATACTATATGTCCATTGTAGTCTTACAGGCAGCAGGGTACCTACGAGTGTGGCTATTTCGTCATGCACACTATGCTGACCATTGTCCAACAACAAATAGTAGATGGATGGACAGATGTAAGTCTCATCATTTGGACTACTTTTCTACCAATTTCATCAATTTCATGTAACAAATAAAGCTTTTGTTCTAATTGTTTTGTGCATTGTTTGCAGTACTTTAATGACCGGTCATATTTCCCAAAGGAACTTGTAGATGATGTTAGAAGGCAATGGGCCTCACACTTCATTGAAGTTAGGCAAAGATAGATATAGGATCTTTATTCTTTTATATATGTATCTAGTAGGATTTAGGGTTTACTTTTATTAGATTACATTCAACTTAATTGTATATACTTTCATTTTTTAGGTTGTTATGAATTGATATAGAAAATAAATTGTTATATACATACCATTCTTTTGATATAGTGTTGCTGTGGCATACTGTATACTGTACTGGTTGTCTGAATGCAGGGTTGGGAAACGATAAAACAGAATCCATATTAAAAAAAAACCTCAGTATTTATTCACGGTTATGGCAACAACTGTGAATATAGACTATATTTATCCATGGTTACTACCATAACCGTGAATATAGATTCTATTTATCCACGGTTGTCCATCATAACCGTGAATATAAGAACTAAAAGGTTTCAGTTACAAACTACTTATATTCACGATTATGATGGACAACCGTGGATATAGATACATTTTATCCACGGTTAGTAGCATAACCGTGAATATAAGCAGTTTGTAACTGAAACCTTAGTACTTATATTCACGGTTATGATGGACAACCGTGGATACATAGAATCTATATTCACGGTTATACTGGACAACCGTGAATATAAGTAGTTTGTAACTGAAACCTTTTAGTTCTTATATTCACGGTTATGCTCGATAACCGTGAATATAAATAGTAAGTTATATTCACGGTTGTTCTTAACCGTGGTCAGATGTGATTTATTACCACAGTTGTTAACCGTGGTTAAAGGCCATCATCTACTACCACGGCTGCAACAACCACGGTTCTTTAACCGTGAATAAAGGCCTTTTTTAACCGTGATTATATCCATTTTTTCCACTAGTGAACAGGGATAAAATTTGTTTGAGCGAGAAGACATTCGCCTAAGCGAATAAGGGCCAGTGAGGAATAACAAAGAAACCACTCAAGCGAAGGTTGTTCGCTGGAGCAAAATTGTTACAGAATGCAAACATGAAGACTTCGCTCAGTCAAAATAATAAAGGCATCAAGCGAAATTCTTCCAGTGAGCTACAATGTTGAAGTCGCTTGAGCGACCCAATTTGCTCAAGCTAGATTTGTCTAGAATTAAAAAGAGTGAAACTCGCTGCAAGCAAAATAATGATACATCAAGTGAAATTGGAACAGGGGCTCATCAGCTTGAGTTTCGCTCAAGCGAAAGTGGTCGCTTGAGTGAATCAAGCATACAAACTAAGCAGGACGTGGACTTTCTTCATGGTGAAGGATGCATCTCGCTTGAGCAAGACTTAAACTCGCTTGAGCGAGTTAATACATTATAAAAAGAAATCAATGTGAAACAGAAAAAGGTTGGTTATGCATGCAGAGTGAGAGAACATGAGAGACATTTTTACAAACAGTGTATCTAGCCTAGGTTTTTCTTCTTCATTTCACTTGTATTGTAAGATCATGACATCTATGAGTGGCTATTCCTCTCATTTAGGATTGGAGGTAACCAATCAACTCGGATGTACACTTGCATAATGTAACACCCTCGGTTAACTAGGACAATCCCTTCCACTAGATCATCCTGGTCAACTAAGAGGTTACGAGTTTTAGAAAAATATGGAAGTTTTTTTTTTGTACAAGGAAACTTGGTGGAACAGATACACCTTATATACAACATATCATATATAATACATGGTCGTAATAGTAACTGTACATACTGTAAGTGAAGGAGTACGCAGGCTCTCATAAATGAAAATAAAATAATCTATCCTAATCTTTCAGTCTTTGATCTAAGAAAAATTAGCATGATCCTTGATACAAAGTCTGTGTGATCCTCTATGGTGTATGGTCCAACCTGGAAGTCTGGAAAAATAGCTGTAAAGGTGAGTCTTCACCTCCATAACAATTGAGAAGGTGTCTCATCAACGCCTACCCACATACAATACAAACAATCCAAGATCGAGTCCCATCACTCTCTTTGGGGTTCCTAGAATATACTCTAAGTTATCTCCCCATTTTTCATCTTAGTTGAACCATTCCCATCTTCCCAGTCACCTCTCAGGGCTACTAATATCTATACAATCATATTTAAATAACAAACAGTCACAATCTCAACACAATAATGCAATGCATGAATTCATTTCGTTATTCTAATCTTTTATTAGTCATCATGATGCATGTGGGCCCATCTCCTCCTTAACAATCTCATATATAAATCCATGTGCACAACAACGCCATCCTTATCTCCCCTCCCCAACTAGAGTGACCAGAGCTCTCCTCATTCTGGTTTATACAACGGGTAAGGACTCTCAGTCCCAATAACAAAATGGCCAATCACACATATCACACATCACCACAAAATGGGCACTCCACGGTCATAGAAAATCCCACCTCTTGTTGAAGTACACCAGAGTTTGCTACGGGCTGTTTAGCAACGGGCGCGAATCTGATGCCACTTGGAATTCCCGCCTCCGGTGATACTCCCTAGACTACCCTCGGGTATCGAGGCGCGGCAGATTCTTCAGTGTACCCCTCACTGTATGCTCTAGGGGATTTTTCAAACATCCCTCCTCAACTCCAATTCATGATGCACAACTCAATAATTCATTTTTATTTAATGGTCCTCGGTAGGGTCCCCCAAATGACTCCCCTTCACTCCTAATATCGAGTCCTTTTCTTTACTCAATGTAACTAAGTCTTCTCATTTTCTTTATCATAGTAACGTGCTCGACACTTAGGAATGAAGTGAGGCTTTACACTTTCTCAACAATTTGGGTACATTAGCGCTTCAACGCCCATATTTCATCTCGGATCCAAGTCTCACATACTTTCATCTTTAATCATTCCGAGACCTCTACTGATACCATTTTCCAAATCTTTTATTTACAAATTCCTCATCTAGTTATCCTTGCATCATACATACCATATCAACAAGTATACAGTAGCACCATGCCGGTGTTATTCACCACATCATATCACATATACACATTGTCACAAACATCACACATCTCATCACATATGCACCTTGCATAACTAGTACACACATACATTCATTGTACTTAAGAAACCATCACATAATCACTTAGCACACCACATATCAAACATGTACGTATTCATGAGATCTCATTGTCTGGGTTCACTTAGTAGTACATTGATTAAATTCTTATCAACTCGGTAAGCTTTCAAGTGTAATTAAGGACCATTTATAATTCTCTATGAACTTATTAAGTAAAACTAGTCTATTAGATTTTTACCGTTTGATATTCCTTGCTAAATTCTTAGTTAGTTTTTGATTATTTTCGGTAACTATTATCTTATCTTCATTTTTAAATAAATCATAACTTCCATACTTTACTTCATCATATATCTTGTATTTACCTTATCTTAATTCCTTGCACATAATCACAATATTTTCTTTAACTTAGTTTTTCACTAGATTAAATAACTCTTCCTTAATAACTTAATTAGTCAACTCACCTTCCCTAACCATATTCAATCCTTTTTCTCTTGGGATAATTTACCTACACACGAACGTTGGATTTTTTAATTTAAGGTATCTTAGTCATTTAAGGAAATCAATATTTAGCCTAATTACCTTCTCTTTTATCATACTAATATTTTGTGTAGCTAACTTTCATGCCTTCATTGTTAACCATTTTAATCTAGACTAACTTCTCCTTTAGATTCTTTCCTTAATCATAATGGTTAAATTATTCGTTTATTAATTCATTGCCTAAAGAAGTAAGAGAACGTTGGTTCCTACTCTCTCCTATTTAAAGAAGGAACTCATCAATCTATTTGAACTTTTCCTTAGTGTCTTGGCTAATATGTTAAGTTGTAACTTGTTTATCTTTACTTCTAAGTCTCAAAATAATTAGTTCTAGATTTATTCTTATTAATTTGGTTCTCTTTAAAGGCTTCTATCCCTTTTTCTTAATCTCTAAAGTTATCACTCAGGGTCACAACTTAGGGTGATATTGCTTAGTTTCCGAAAGTCACTAGTTAATTGGTAAGTACTATTTATTTTTATTTTTTATTTTAGTTTAGCAATGATTATACTAAAAAGTCTGTCTCTTAGTTACTAATTAACTTATCGTAGACATACAATTTCCTTTAATGGCTCCTTAAAATTTTCTAACATAGTACCATTTCCCTTAAAAATTCTAGATTTTTGGCCTTAATTTGTTTTAAGTATATAATCCTATTAATTTATTTGGATTCTTTTTAGAACCTTAGTTAACTTTTAAAATTCTAGTTTATTATTTCTTTGTTCTAAGTATCTTTAATCTACTAAAATAATTAATCCCAAAGTCCATTCTTTTTAATCAAGTCTCTCGTTATTAAATCTATCTCTTTTCTTAAATTTCTAAGGCTACCATTTCTTTCTTCCAAGTGGTCACTAAATTTCCTATTCTAGTTAGATTCCAAACGTTTGATATATATATTTTTTCCTACTTATAAAACCTTATTTTAAGTTAAGAAAACTTTTCAATAATAATATTTGCAGAGGTTTTCAAAAATTTAATTTATTTATTTAAACTTTTTCAAAATAATTTACTTTTGTAACTTGGTAAAAATATATTTAATGTCCAATTGAGAATTCGTTTTAACGTGTGCATTATTTCCAAAATAACTCCACGGTGTTTAAACGATCATTTAAATTATTTAATAGCGGGGCTTACCAGATAATATTTTACAAATTACATAATAACATCACAATTCAAAAATAATTAATACAACAATATCGAATCAAATCGTGCCCGCCTAAACGCTAAGTTTTCTAAATTTCTTTTCGTTTATCTGATCGTGACAAAATCCTTTCGAGTACGTGGACGTCGAGTTACGCCAATTAAAATTTTTAAAATACCGATAAATCCAAAAATGTAAAGTTTTAGTCGTCGGTTACAAAAAATTTTATGGTTTGAGATCTGACCGTTGGATTGCGATAAAATTCAAAATGGAGGTCCCCGATTACTCAAGGAATATTATGGTACGACCAAAAATTCAATCAAGCGAGGAAAAGACCCCCTTTACCTCATGGGACAGTTGCTGTCTGAAGAAAGAAAATGGTGACTTTGCCGAAAAATTTGTCGGATAACCCGAACGCCTTTCGATCGTCGTTAGTCGCCCTCCGGTACCTAAAATCGAAACAAGTAACCACCAAAGAAAATGGAGCACATCACGGCCAGCAAGGTGTCAAACAAAATAGCCATGCAAAATTAAGGAAAGTTAAACAACCGGCTGTCGAAAATTTACCGGTTGTTTGATATATCGCGCCGATTGCTCCCGATTTACTCCGGGGCTCTAGGAATCAAATATGCAAGGTTAGAGCAAGGGGACAGCCACGGTACTGAGTTTTAGTTGATTCTTAACAGTCTAATGCATTGTAGAAAAATTAGAAAAGAAGGGTTGTTTGGATGGAGGTTGGCTGCGGGTTAGAGGACAAGAATGGAGAAGAAGAGAATTCATGGTGGTTGGTGGTGGTGTTGTGTACCGTGAAAGAGGGAGGGAAAGGTGGATGGTGGTGGCTGTTTTGGTGATTTAGAAGGAAAGGAAATGAAGAGGAAAAGAAGTGGAGATGCTGCCGTGGGGGAGAAGAGGATTAGAATGGAATGGTTGAATGAAGTGATGATGAATTTTGGTAATGAGATGGCAATTATCATTAGGCATATGCATGTAAAAAAAATGAGGTTGTTTTGCCTTGTCATGGGAGGTATCTAACGTGGATAGAGTGGGCTGATTGTGATCATTAATGTGGATGCAAGATATGATTAAGGCATGGTATATGGTATAGCATGACATGGTCATAGGACATGATGTGGTAACATAGCACATGTGTCTCCTTGTGGGACAAGCTGTTGGTGCTTGTTGAAGAAGGGGTTAACCATTGCTGGACACATAGAAGGACATGTATCAAGATGTGGAAATGCATGGAGGAAGGGTTCAAGGTGAAGGAGACAAGTGTCCATTGGTGTTGCAAGTTGATTGGCTCATGTTGCATGGGAGCTGATGTGTCAAGGTGTTGGGCGTTACTTTGTGCGGACGTTTTGGGGGATTATTGTGCCAAATTAGAAAATGGACCAAACATAAAAGTTATAGAAATTTTTGTCCTCTTTAAATCCATATAAAGCATAGAAATATCCATCAAGAATTGAGTGAGATATGGCCCAAATACTGAACCAGTGCAGGGCTGTGACGGGATTTTTGTCCCTTGCACAAATAATTTTTCTGGGCCAAATGGGCTGTGAACTGGACTTTGGTTCCTTCATCAAAGTTATGGAGAAATGTGTTAGGAAACGTTTGGTTAAGGCCTAATTCAATTTCATGGCCATATGAGAGAGATATGTGGAAAATACTACACCTAGTGCAAGCTGTTGCTGGAGAAACATAAATTGGTATAGTATTTTAAATTCTGGGAAAGTTTTTATATCTTCCTTTTCTCTTTGATATATCATTTGCAAAGATCTAAGTTTTGTAGCCCAAGATATACCCGATTTACGACAGGGTGCTCTAGAAGCTTCTCGGATCAGCTAGGGCCTTCGAAATAAATTCACCACTAATTCTCCTTTAGGAATTTGATTTTGTGTCCTTAATGAAAATTGTAGATATCTTTGATACGGATCTATGTCAAAAAGAATGGAGTGATTTGAGTCCCGGAAGAGGGTGATATAGCAATTTTTCTAGGGTCTGTCAGCATAGTGATGTGAAACTCATGAATTGGTAAAGATTCTAAAAACTATACCAATCTGTGAGGATCTAGCTTTCGACGTCAGCATGAAAAATGTAGATAATCTCATTACGGTTATTTTGACACCAAGTTTACAAGAAACAGAGGTCGTACGAGGGAGTTATGAATTTTGAAACGAACCATGCGCAAGATAAAATATGGATAATCATGGTTCTATGATGATTTTAATAAATTCTTAAATTCGAGTATGACAGAGTAGGAATTTGAGATCATGACCAGAAATAGAGTTTGAAGATATCTTTGAAATAAAGTGAACGAAACTGGAATTACCTCAATCGAACATCGTTTGAGGAAACTACGTCAAAAAAGTCAGAAACACGCAGATTGGGTTTCCGAAGAAATGAAATGACTCGTGGATGAGGTTGGCAGAGACCAAATCGAACTTCGAGCTCTGCATGAAACATTCCTAAAATTTTGAGATGGGTTATTAGAGACTGGCCGTGTCACCATTGGACACTCCGAGGTATATAAACAGTCAAACGTAAGAAACGTTGAGGATTTTGTTTTGGCCGGTCAGGCTAAGTCAATTACCCTCGATTCTTCAGGAAGTGATCCTAAGAGGACTTGTTTCTTTAGTGGATCATTAGTCTTAATTCAATTAGTCAGAGCCCAACCTTAGGTGGGGCCCTACCGTTTAATTTTTGAGAAACCAAACGTCGTTTATTATTAAAATACAGTAATTAAATAATCTCCTTAACTAAAATATTATATATATATATATATATTTGTATCTTAATCTTATCACAGATAATGTTAAACACTAAAATAAGGATTATCTATTTATGTCATTTTATATTAATTAACTGAACTCTTCAATAACAACGTTTGTTTATCTGCTGACATCCAAATAACGTATTATTTTTGATTAAACAGTATTGTCGAATATAATTTATTATTTTCTTATCTCTGTTTCTCTCATTCGTTACATTCTCTCAGTATCCTTATCTTTCACGTTAAGCTGCTTTTCACTATTTTCCTTATTCTAAACCGCTCAAGGAACAGGCCAAAAGCCTTAAGCTTCTTACCAGAAGCTCAACAGAGTATCCTCAGACTCCTGAGGGTCTGGTTTCCTATTCTCAAAAATCAGGGCTGTTACATGTAATATTTATGTGATTCATGAGTTGTTTTATGATTCTTTGTCTTCCATTTTATGTTCATTGCCTGAATCTATTTGATTACTAGTTTCTTGATTCAAGTTTTCGTTTGTTGTTGGAAAATGACTTTCAAAAATGGATCTAAATGGAACACTCATTGTGAGTAGATAACCAGGGATGGTATCTAACGCAATGGACGTCCAAACAATCATTCTTAATGCTGGAATAGATTTGAAACGATCAAGGGATTGACGTTATTAAATCTATTCTTATGGATTTCATAGTTAAGGAATTGATATGAATGACTGTGATTGTGACGTAAAGAATCATATCACAAACATTGATTACATGAATATTAACGGTGTATCGGAAGGTGAGAAAGGTGAATCCGATTCCAAAACTCTAAACTCTGTTATTTCACTTACATTTCTTGTATTGTTTTCATAGATTTATAAATTTATGAAGAGTTATTTTAATTCATTATCATGAAAACCAAAAATTATTTTTGCCGTAATAGTTTGAAATCGATTTGAAATGATCCGTAGTGGGAATGACATTTGTTCTCTTGAACATATACTACATCGACAAGTGGTATACTTGCCACGAGTTACTTTAAAACTGACCATCTGAGTGTTTTATGAATATATCATACCCAAACACCAGCACGACCCTGTTTGCCAGTTTATAAGAAAACTGGATGGGTAGCAAAAACTTCGACTTATAAAAGGCGTTTAAGCCGTTACTGGACCTAAAACCAGAGGAAGATGTGAGCCACAATCATAACTACTGTACATATTTATAGTTGTTTTCAATGTTTTACTTTTCTGAATTCACTTTGACTTTTAAAATTACCTATTTTTATTTTCTTCAATCATGTCTTTTCAAATTTCTTCAGTACCGTCATTTCTTTTTATATGATATTAATTATGTAAACTTTTTATCTTTCATCAATTATTTCATCTCAGTTTTCATCGATATAAGGGTGCATAACTCTATATAGAAAACACAAAAAGAAGATGAAAAAATCAAATCCATTTGTGTGTTTGGTGGATCCAATAATGGTAATTGTAAGAAGTACCTAATAGCAGCTACTAAGTTGTGAAAGCTATTGGCTGCGAAAGAAATAAAGGTCTTGTATAGAGGAGGAGTACAGGGTTTGAGAGGCTCCATAGCACTATCTGCACTAGTTGAAGGAAGCAACATCTCTAGTATCATCCTACAACATATTGGTATTACACTAGCTATTGCTGTAGGGACTGAGGTAAAAGTTACAAGCATCCATCAAAGAATGGCTCATATGGTTATAGGTGCTGAAGCCTTTATTTCACTTCCTGGAGGTTTTGATACTTTTGAGGAAATATTTTGCATTGCATCATGGTGTAGCATGAACCTTCATAAAAAGCCATTAGGATTGTTAAATATTAATGGTTTTTATGACAGTTTGTTAATGTTTTTAGATAAAGCTATGGAACAGGGCCTTATAACTCAAGATGATCGATCATTCATTCATGCTTTGTCAATTGCAGATGAATTGATTGATATTTTACAGAGCTTTTTACCCAAACCTCAACCTCTTTTGAAGCAAGATAAGGATCACATACACAAGTGAAAGAATCCAGAACCAGACACCACCCTTCGGTTATAACTTCTTTCTCACCTTTATCTATATTAAAAAAATAAAAAAAGAAAAAAAAAAGAGACTGTGAAAATCATATAAGACACTAAGGACAATGTCTTAAATAAGTGTGGGGGGGTCTGAGTTATATATATATATATATATATATATATATATATATATATTTTGTGAGGGATAGATAGAGTAAAGATTAATTTGGAAAAGTTGCATCTAAAGTCATAAAGATGCATCTTTGAGAACCAAAGTCTTGAGACGTATCCTTCACTATTTTGTTTCAGTATCACTTTTGTTTAATTTTTTTTGTTTTAAAATTAAAAAAATTTAATTGTGTCATGAGTACTTTTCTTGGGATGGGCTGAGTAAAGAGTCTAAACTCTTGAGACGCATCCTCACAATAAATCTCACTCAGATAACTACAACCATTTCACCTTCCTTATCAAAACCATTTTTCATTAAAAAAACAAAAATAAAAAAAAAACACACACACACTACCACTATCTTTACTTTAGTGTCGGGTATCCTTTGCCTTTACCTTTACTATGATCATTTCCATCCAGCATCACCATTCTGCAACCATAAACATCATCTTCATCATTCTCCAACTGCCACATTTTGCCTTCATCCTTTTCTTTCAGATCAGAGCCACACCTCACCACTAGTCAATCATCAGGTTCTTTATTTTCTCTTAATGGATGATATAGCAGAGTCTTTCTATAGGCATACGAATGAATTAAGATTTATGTTATTGCTCTTGATGCTAGTTATAGTTGTGTTGATGATGTTTTTCTTTTGGGTTCTAACACAAGTCCCATGAAACTAGATTATATGACACAATCAAATTGTTCAGTTATACTAACCATTTCACATATAATTGAACTGATCAATTTGTTGTAGGTATCTTCGTTACTAAGCGCCTTTAAAAAAAAGTACAGAACAAGAAGTATAAGGAACCGGATCTTGACACCAATATTTGGTTATGATTTATTTTTCCTTCTTTGTTTCTTGTTCACAAAAAAAATCATGATTTCCAGTTTTTCATTTTAAATTCTACATGCTTTTCACTGATTTTTTTAATTTGTCTAAGTAATGAGTAATTACATCACCCTTGACTAATATTTCATGACATGTTGTGAATAATTTCGTTGCATATTAATTCAATAAGTTGTTTGTGAAGATCAAATTGTATATGAATTGTGATAGATTAACCACCCTCGGTGAGATTTTGAGCTTAATTGGATGGACCAGATTATGCCATCTTTCTTTTATTTTTGATTGACCCTTATTTATTAGTATTCTAGAACTTGACTTGTTTCTTTTTGATGTATTATGTTCCATATGCATGATTTGATGTGATTAAGGCCATTTTTGTTTTAACCAAACACTAGCAATATGCCCTACCTTACATATTTTCCATTGTTACCCACATTGAGCCTATATCCATTTCTTGAGTTCAGCCACATAATTAGCCAATAGCCAAAAGAAAACATGATCACCTTTGCTTAGGAATTGATTAGGAGTTTTGGAATTACTATAAATAAAGATTCTTGATGATTATGGAAATGTACCCAAGATATGTATGTTGTTGTTTCATTGTTTAAAAAGAAAGTAAAAAAAAAAGGAAATGTTAAGAAAAAGAAGAAGTGGTGAATAAATGTATGAAAATAATCAGGAGGATTTATTCTTATGTTTTATCCTCCATCATGTTTCATTTTGCTAAGTATTGAGTTTCAAAATGAACTTCTACAATCATTGAATCATTTACTCCATTGCTCTTTTTCAACCCTAAGTTTAGCCATACTATTTCATTTTATCCACCCTATATCACCTTGGCCCCATGACAACCTTAATAAAGTCCTTTTGATCTCTGCATGCATATGTGTTCAAATATAGAAATTAGAAATTTGTCAAGCCTATGGTAGTGCTAATTTATTTGGGTGATTTCTGAGAGTATACACAAACCTAAACAATTGAGATATAGAGAGCATAAAGAGAACATCTATCACATTTTCATCCACTATTTGATTTGATCACTCAATTTGTGTAATTAGTATGTAATGCTTCTTATGCACACTTATCATGACTTCTTGATATAAGGGATGATATGTATTACTTATTATTTTAGACTTCAAAAAAAAGTCAAAAATCAATTTGAAAAAAAAACTTTTTCTGTTGTTTCTCATTTTAGTTTTTGGTTTGGTTTTGCCCTAGAGTGCAAAAGCTTAAGTGTGGGGGAATTTGATAAATCAATTTTAATATACTTCTTATAGTTTTACACTTGGGGTTTATTATATAATTACTATGTTTAATAATAGTATTTTAATTAAGTTTTATGTTATTTAGTTAAATTGAAGTATTATGTATATATGTTTCAATTTTCGTTTTTTGTATGTATCTTGAGTATCTTGCCTTGTTTTGGCCATAACTTGGGATTTTGTGATCCAAATGAGCTAATCTTGGAGCCTATGGAAAGCTAAGACAGAGGTCTACATCATGATGATCAGATTTGGCTATTTTGCATCTAAAAAAAATGAAGAAATGGAGCTTGAGTCAATCAGCCCTTATGTGTCCCACTAGCATTGATATAGTTCACCAAAATACACATATCTGGAGCTGTAAATGTCCAAATGACCTCATTTTTGTGCCAAATTCTCAATAAGACAAAGATATACAACTTTCATGTTGAAGGTTATGCAAAATTCGGCCATCTATATGGTCATATTTGACTCGCAATATGGAGAAGATAAAGAGGAAAATGAATTTCAACACCTACCATTATCTTCTTTTGAATTATTGTAATTTCAAGCCCACCAATGTTGAAAAAATACATTAATGATCAGAAAATGAATGTATAGTATCATGATACCTTGCCTATAAATAGATGCTTGAAGTTGTAAGGAAGATACACAAGAGATACATAAGAAATACATGTTTTAGTTTTTATTACATTTCTATATCTTTGCTTTAGTTTCTTAAGTTTTAGTTCTTTCTCTTGCTTTATTTCTTTGTTTTATATTCCATCCCTCAAGTTATGGTTTTCATTTCCCTTCCTCAATATCAAGTTAATTTTATTATTTGTTATTTACTTTTATAATCAAAGTTATAGTTAATTTAATATTAGCTTTCATTGTTAAAAATTATCATGGAAGCTTAATCTCTTAAAATCAACTCAAGGAATTTAATTTTTCTTTATGTTAACTTTGAGTTCTTGCTCTTAATATTTTGATTAAAGATAATTACTTTTCTTTGTTTCACAAACACTTATGATGGTAGATTATTTAAGTGTATAACCGATTGGTATATAATTAAACAATCTATAATCTAAACTGATGTTGGTTGGTTAATCAATAATCCATTTGAGAATAAAGATTAAGTCACTAAATAAGAGATTTCTATTTAGTTTCTTAATTAAATTAAACAATGGTTTTAAAGTTATTTTAGTAATTAATAAGAATATATGGATTGATTATTCTTATTAGTTCATTAATTCAATTCTAGAAGATTTTCTAGAATATAATCATTTAAGGATTCCAAATGATTCAAGGTTGACAAATTAATTATATTTAATCATATTTGTGATCAATGATTAGTTAAGTAAAGATTTATTAATTCTTTGGGTTGGTTCTTTCTAAATTTGATTATTCTTACTCATAAATTTACTTTTTGCACTATTATATAATTACTTAAATTTTCTATTCAATCTCAACATAAATCCCCCCTTTGTTATAACTAAATTGAGTGTAACTAATTTAACTAAGGTCCTCGAGAGACGACTAAGGTTGTTCACCTTATACTATATTAATTTAACTTTTTATTTGACCCAACAACGACAGCGTGTCACTACTCTTGGAGATACATCCACCCAGTAGATATGACCTACAAGTTGTATTCAACTAGGACCCAATGATTAAAAAATAACCCAAATGTTGCAGTTGCTTATACTGACAACGACACAAGTATCGACATGGTTCAAAGTGTAGTATAGAGTTGTGGGTAAACACATTGATATTATTTGTTCAAAATGTTGAACTTTCATTTTTCAAATCATAAAACATATAACCTGTCATTGCTACTTTAAGCATTATTTTTTATTTTTTAACATTTGAATCTTGTTACTCCTACCTATGATTCATGTGCCTTTAAATACACGAATTTGACAACCATGGCCATTTTTTAATATTTAATTTTCAAATCAAACATAACGAGGCTCATTTTGAGTGAATTTCATACATTTATCCTCGAGAACAATGGCACAATCATGTGTACAACTTTTCTAAAGTATTATGCACCCTTCTTTCTTTATTTGTTTATCTTTATCTTTTAAGGTTGATGAGTTAACTTAGAAATACCATTATACCACCCCTCTGAATGTGTGACAAAATATATGGTGGTGTTTTTTTTGTGTGTGTTGTTCTTCACGCCTTAATAAAATCCATGGAAGAAGATTGGAAGAAATTCCTTTCATTGGGATAAATAAAGAATTTAGGGGCCAAGGAAGTTTCCAAATGTTAATGACAAAAATTGATCCAGTAAGTGGTTAATAAAGTACCATGATTTTTGGTAGTACAATAATCAAAAGATTGTAGACAAACAACTAGGATACAATTAATGGCATTAGGAAAACAAATGTTCTTCAGAAACACAACATTCAATGATCAACTTATCATGACTTTTTAGAGTTCTTGTGCAAGCATAGAGTCTAAACCCTGTTTATTCTTTATCTTCTAGATACTCGAGACATGGAAGTGCAAGTTTGGCTTCAAAGAGCTAACTAAAGAATTAAAGAAACAATTTTCCTCCTATCACAATTTAGAGATAGAGAGATTCACCTTGTCCTACAACAAGTGAGTTAGAGTTTGAAAGAAGCCATTGTACATTCTTTTTTTATCTTTCCTGAGAATTCTGATTCTATGTGTGTCTATCTTAATTACCCTGGTCATGATTTCTATAACAAAAATTTAACAATTTAAGTTGTATAAAAAAAAGAGAGGAGGTAACTTCTTTCTTCAGCTCTCCTATTAGCTCTTAGAAGCCAAACTTATGATTCCATATCTCAGAATTACCCGAAAGAGATGGAATGACCAGGGTTTGCACACCATGCTTGCCAAAAAACTACAAAAAGTAATAGTATGTTGTCATTGAAAACATGTCTTCTTGTAAAGAACATTGTTTTCAAAATGCCATTGATTAAATCCTAACTGTCTGTGTATAATCTCTAGATTATTGTTCTACCACTAGAGATCATAGTATTTTGTTAACCAGTTACTGATTCAATTTTCTTCATTAAAATTCTACTACATCCTCCTCCCCTAAATGCCTCATCTGTTGCAATGAGAGGTATTTATGGTCATCTCCTCCCATGGGTTCTGTTGATCCATGAAGAATAACATAACAAAAATACCATCTTAGTTTTTGTAACCACTAAAGGAATCTGTTCATTGGGGATGCTTTTGAGGGGGTGGTATAATGGTATTGCAAAGTTTCAGAATGTGTTTTCAAACTCATCAACAGAAGAAGGGTGAATAGTACCTTACAAAAGATACACAAATGATTGTGTTATTCATCTCGAGAATGAAGGTGTAAAATTGGCTAAAATTTAACCTTGTTATGTTTGATTTGAGTATTAAATAATAGACAATGACCATGGTTGTCTAGTTCATGTATTTGAAAGCATACAAATCATAGGTAGGAGTATCAAGGTTCAAGTGTTGAACCAAAAAATACTGAAAGTAACAGTGGCGAGTTAAAGGCTTTATAATCTGAAAAATTGAAGTTGTATGGCAATTTGAATAAATAACACCAACGTGTTTACCCACAACTGTATACTACACTCTATACCACATTGATGCCTCTTTTTGTTTCAGTTATTGTCTTGAAAGATTCATGCATTAATGCATAAGCAAATATAACCTTTGAGTTATTTTCTGATTGTTGGGTCCCCGCTAAATGCAACTTATAAGTCGTATCCACCGAATGGATGATTCTCCAAGAATAGCAGCTTTCACAGATATCTTCTGACTGATAAGGATCTATACAAAACTTAATATATCTTTCAAAATAAAATAGGTTCAGAATTCAGAAAAATAATTAACACAAAGGTTATTCTTTTCCAAACATAAGATTTCATTTTTGTATTTGACAAATAAATCACACATACCAAGAACACATACCTCTTTATAGCTTTGGTTGCAATAAAATCTTGAAGAGTCAATATCCTTGGGTTCTTTTGAGAATTTATTTAAATAGTCCCAATGAACTACAAAATCACAACAAACCTGTTATGTCAACAACAACAATGTATTATGTAATTGAAATTGGTTGTTAGGGGGTATCTCAAACCTGCAAAGCTTTAGTAAAGGAAAAAGAGTAAAAGCTTAACAGATAAAAGAAAAGAAATCTTACAGGTTATGTCACACAGCTAGCATATGATCAATTGCTTATTTACAATACTTATTTTGATCAAGCCCACAAAATTTGCAAAAGCAGTAGGGACATGACCAACCACGGGGAAGCTTCTGCAGTTTGAAAAATCTAAGAAATCTTAATATTTATGCAATCAAACATTAATGGCATGAGACTGCTTCAACAGAAACATAAGTAGATCCTTTCTTGAAAAAAAATGACAGTCAATTTAATTAACTTCATATTCTTACAATATGCGTGGAACATGGAGTTACAATTCCTACAGCTAAACAAGACTTCTCTATCTCCATAAATCATACAAGCAACATCATTTTTGTTTATGGAAGTTTCTTTTAGAGAAGATTAAAATGGTTACTGATGTTTTTGTTCAGTAGCCTCATTCTAGGCAGCAATCGGGTAGTCCTGGAGAGATGTGGTTGTTTTAGTGAGGTAAATATGGGTATACGTTTGTTTGCAATTACTGTCAACATGTTCCTGAAATTTCCAGACTAACATTTCTTCCTGTCAATAGTTGTAGAGAATTCCAACCCTGGTAATTGTTCCTATTTTTGTTGCAACTATACTTTCTTTTATGTCATCCATATAGTATACTTGTTCATCTTCCTTAATAAGCTTGTAATCTATTAACCATGCTAAAATTGTTTTTGGCCGTAGTTATTTCTTACGGTAAATATAAAACATTATTGATGGGTGAACTTACAAGTGAAGGAAAACTGCTATTTGTGCTTAGAGTTAGGTCCTTTAATAAAAATAGAAGTCTTTTTACTAATGAACTTAGTCTAAGTCCACTAGTTTCTTCTAGTCATCCCTCTGTTGTTCTTATAGAACTTGTACCAGGTAAACCTTTTATTATAACTAAAGGTGACCTATCCTTTATGCATGGGCTTGGGCTTATAATTTATGGTCCATCCATTATGTTCTTAGAAAGGTGACTCCTTTTACCTCGTTTGACATATTTTGTAAACAAATTCACACCTATTTCAGTTTCAGTTGCTCTTGATGTACTTGTTGTTTCATTGCCTACTCCAGTTGGTTTTCTAGTTGATGTTGAATAATCTTCATCATCACTATTGGAGTTATTCTTAATATCTCTAGGATCTATATAATTTAGATCTTGTTGTCGTGGCCTTAGCTTTTTCACATAGGTTTTAGTTTGCCTATGCGTTTGTGGCCTTAAGTTTATATTGTCGGACTCAGATCTAGTTGTTGTAATTCTTAGTCTTACCATGTCAACTATATGTGTCAAAATATCTAATGGAATTAGAACACAGCTTATATATGATTTCCATATTCATACAAACTTGATGGTTTGAATATGGAAGTCGTATCTAAGCTGTGTTCTAATTTGTCTGATATTTTGGCAGAAATAGTTAATATGGTAAGACTAAGAATTACAGCAACTGGATCTGACTCCGATAATATGAACTTAAATCCATGAATGCACAGGTAAACTAAAACCTATATGAGAAAGCTGAGGCTTTGACAATAAGATCTAAATTATACAGATCCCAAAGATATTGAAAGTGACTTCAACAGTGACAATGAAGATTATTCAACACCAACTAGAAAACCAACTGGAGTATCCTATAAAACATCAAGTACGTCAAGAGCAACTGAAACTAAAATGGGTGTGAATTTGTTTGCAAAATATGTCAAACAAGGTAAATGGAGTCTCATTTCTAAGAACAGAATGGAGGGACCACGAATTGTAAGCCTAAGTCCACACATGAAGAATAGGTTACCTTTAGTTATAGTACAAGGTTTACCTGCTACAAGTTCTATGAGAATAGCAGAGGGAAGACTAGAGGAAACTAGTGGACTTAGACTAAGTTTATTAGTAGAAAGAGTTCTATTTTTATCAAAGGACCAAATTTAAAACACAGAAAGCAGTTTCCCTTCACTTATAGGTTCACCCATGAATAATGTTCCATATTGTCGTGACCGGGATCGCGGCGGCACGACCGACCCTCAAAACGATGTTTCGAAAAGATAAAAAAACAGGGAGTCGCCACCAATATTTTTTAGGATAAAATACTGGAAAAACCTTTTGTTAAAGCACCGGTTATAAAAATGAAATTCCATGTTCGGGAGTCTAATTACAGGTGAGGAAGGTATTAGCACCTCACAACTGTCCGTTATAAAAACGGTTACCTCAATATGATAGCGCGCATTATAATTAGACCAATAATTATTTTAACTTCTTCATGAAAAGAAAATATACGAGATGACAAAATATACAAAAATAAACAAAAATAAACACGAAATATTTACATGAGATTAACAGGACATCTCGTCCAAATTAAACTCGCTCCACCTTTTTAAAAAATGAGATTAACAAGACATCTCGTCCAAATTAAACTCGCTCCTCCTTTTTTTTAAAAATAAATAAATAAATAAATAAATAAAAAGTGATAAAAATTGCAGTAATAATAATTATTATTATACCTTTTATACTAGTCCGAATAGAATGTATGAAGCACTCATTTTTATTAATATTTATCAATCAATAGATATTAATTGATAATTGAAAAGGAAGACAAAGTCATTGAACAGCAATTAAATCAACAGAAAATAAATAAATACAAGTACTAAAAAATGAGGGAGGAGAGTGGGACCGGTGTGATGAGGATTTGAGGGGCTGTTATTATGGAGAACGGAGGACGGTGTGAGTTAGAGGGGGCTGTATGGTGTTGGTTTGAGGAAGAGAAGGTCGGTTGGTGTGGGATGAGGTGAGGGTCGGTGCTGGAAAGTTGAAGAGCAGGTCAGTTTTGGGGTTTAAGGAGAAGGACGATGTGGTTTTTGGGTGAGGAGAAGGAGGTCGGTTTTGGGAGGATGAGGTCGAATGGTGTGGGTAAGGAGTGAGAGGGGCTGTACGAGTTTAGGAGAGGTCGGATAGAGTGGATTTAAGAGAGGTCGGATGGGAGAATTTGAAGGAGAAAAGGACGGTTGGGAGGATTGGAAGGAGGACGGAGTGGAGAAGAGAGAGAGGGGCTGTACGGTGTATGTGTTTAAGGAAGAGCTGGAACAGTGGGAAAAGAGGTGAAGGACGGTTGGAGAAGAGAGAGGGGCTGTACGGTGTGTGTGGTGTGGAGAGGTACTAGGACGGTGTTGGTGAGGATGGTGTGGAGTTGGGGAAGGGGAGAGGGGCCGGACCGAGTGAAGAGAGGAAGAGGAAGGGCTGTGTGAAGAGGATTTGAGGGGGGCAGGGCCGAGTGAAGAGAGGGCAGTGTTGAGGGTGGACACTGTGGTTTAGGAAGCTCTCCTTCTTCTCTCTAATGCTTTAGAGTCTTCTCCTCCATGAATACTTCCTTCTCCCCTCAAATGAAAGCTTTTTTTTTTGGATCCTCTTCTTCTTTTTCGTTGGGTTACTTATAGGAGTCCCAAGTGTGCATGATTGCTTGGACAACCTGGCTCTTGACAACCGAATGGAGGCTGGTGGGAATTTTTTATTATTTCTTCCTTTGTTTTGTTGCCAGCCGCCCTTTAAAATTAGAAAATCAACTTGGACAGTGTGTTGGAAACAGCCTGGATCTTGACAAAGGAGGCTGGTGGGAATTCTTATCATTTTCTTCCTGTCTTGTTGTGAGCCGCCTCCCATAATTCAAGGATCCACTTGGACAGTGGGAATCCAAATCAGCATGGTGGAAATCCAAGACAGGATGACTCGGATTAGCCTCTCAGTCGATATTCATCCAGAGTAGGACATAATCCGAGTGGAAAAGGTCCCTTTTGTACACAAGACCGAGTGAAATATTTGCTCGATATTGAGTTGAGGGGTCGGTATTTAGGAGAAAACCGGTCGGTGTTAAGCGTGAAGACCCCTGATGCTAAATTTTCTCTTCACTTCACTTGAGCGAGAGTTTTTCACTTAAGCGAAAATACTCCAGTAGCTCACTGTCCATCTTTCGCTCAAGCAAGAATCTATCCCACTTAAGCGAAAATTTATTTCGCTTAACCGTTTGTTGAAGGAAAAATTTTGTGATAATCTCGTTCAAGCGGAGAAAGGCTCGCTCAAGCAAGGAGTCCTTCTTAACTCGGATTTGCTCTGGAATTGAACCACTGTTTCACTCGGATATGTCTATGGAAATGAACCACTCGGAGAAACCTTTGCTCGGATTTGATTCGATCAGAAAGACTCCAATCGGCAATTATCAATACGGATGCATTCAAATGCCTTTCATTCAGAACGACTCCGATTGGCAATTATCCACTCGAATGTATTCATCCACTCAGAATGACTTTTCATTCAGAATTTGGCCTCAATTGTCAATTAACCCATTTGGACTTACACACTCGGGAGTTGGCCTTACTTTTCACTCAGAACTTTGGAGCTTGATAGAATCTGGCCGGTAGAAGCGTTCTTTCCAGATCAGTGCTTTGTTTCGCTCGGAATGCACCTCTCGGAGATCTGTTCTTATTCAACAAGTGTTCTTTTGGAGTTCAGAGTGTTTTTTCATTCGGAATCAACTCACTCGGGGATCTTTGATTCGGAAATAATTGTGCCCACAAAAAGTACCTATCCCGAATCAGATTTATTTTCATTTAGCATCCCTTCACTCGGACAATAGCTTTGGGCACTATTTATTCAAGGTCAGTCCTTTTTTCCCACTCGGATTGGTTTGCAGTCGGACAGCTTCCACTCGTATTTACCTCTAACAGGGACATATTTCTTCAAGGTCAGCCATTTGTCACTCGGAATGGCTTTGATAGGGAAGCTTCCACTCAGATTCTACTCCAACAGTGAAGTATTCCACTCGACAACGCTCCATTCTGCTCGGATTTGATCATTTCTGAGTCATTCTACTCGGATTTCATCATTCTGAGTCGGATTTGTTTTCAATCAGAAAGGTTTCAGTCGACAATCAGCCCTTCAGATGCATTTGCTCGGATTTGTGTTCATTCGGAGTCAGCTTTGTTTTTAATCAGAAGGGTTTTAGTCAGAGATTATTCACTCGAATATATTCACTCGAATATCTTCACTCGGCGTCGGTCTCATCTTCCAATCAGAATTTGGAATTCAGCTTCAATAATGCTTCCCACTCGGATGTGTTCATTCAGGAGTAATAAGAATTTGGATTGACGATCTTCCTTTCGGATTCATTCGGAGTCGGCCTTGTTTTCACTCGGATGTGCTTTCCTTGAAGTCTTCACTCAGGCTTAACTTTCATCAGACTGGCTTCAGTCAGGAATGTATCTAATCGGTAAGTATTCATTCAAAGACAGTCCCTTTTTCATTCAGTGGTTTCAATCGGGAATCCTTCACTCGGAAACACCCAGAGACAATTCACTCGGTAATGTCTCACTCGGAGACTCCTTACTCGAAACGCCTGAGCGAAGGAAAGGAATATGCATCAGGTATCAGTCTCGCTCGGGTAAGACATGTCTCGCTTAAGCGAATATAAAACTTTTCCTTCTCGCTTGAACGCTCACTTCTCCGCTTTGGCGAGATGCCGACTCGCTTGAGCGAAGCCATCACCCGCTTGGGCGAAAACAGGCCAGAGACCATGTCTCACTCGGAGACTCCTTACTCAAAAATGATCATTCCGAGTCATTCTTCTCGGAAATGACAATAAAGAGCCTTTTTCTCGTTCGGAATTAACTCACACTTAGAACCCACTCGGAGACTTATCATTCGGAAATGATCATTCGGACATAAGGAAGTCTTTGCTTTGTTCGGAAGTAACCCTCTAGGAAGCAGTCCACTCGAAAACTGTCAGTCAAAGACATCCCAGTCGGAATTTCACTCAGTAACGGCTGACTCGGATATTTCACTTGGTAACAGCCATTTTCACTCGGAAATATCCTTCTTCACTTGGAAATGACCATTTTTCACTCGGAAATCATCATTCTGAGCCATTCCATTCGGCAGATTATTCAGAGATGAAGTCCAGTCCGCTTAGAATTCTTTTCCACTTGGATCGGACCGAAAGAGGTGTTCACACATATTTACCGGAAGAAACAAGCTATATCCAAAAAACCATTTTGGCATGGTTAATAGATTGCAAGCTTATTAAGGAAGATGAACAAGTATACTATATGGATGGCATAAAGGAAAGTATAGTTTCAGCAAAAACAAGAACAATTTCCAGGGTTAGAATTCTTTGTAACTATTGCCAGGAAGAAATTTCAGTTAGGAAATTTGAGGAACATGCTAACAGTAATAGTAAACAGCTGTATGCACATATTTACCTCACCAAAACAGCCACATCTCTCCAGGACTACCTGATTGCTGCCTAGAATAAGGCTACTAAACAAAAACGTCATTAACCATCTTACTTTTCTTAAAGAAACTTCCACAAACCAAAATGATATTGCTTGTATAATCTGTGGAGACAACGAAGTCTTATTCAAATGTAGGAATTAAAACTCCACGCTCCACACATACTATATGAATATAAAGGTAATTTAATTGACTATCATTTTCTTTTCAAGAAAGGATCTACTTATATTTTTGTTGAAGTAGTCTCATGCCATTAATGTTTGATAACATAAATAGTAAGATTTATTTGATTTTTAAACTAAAGAAGTCTCCCCGTGGTTTGTCATGTGCCTAGTGCTTTTGTAAATACTTTGGGCTTGATAAAATAACTATTGTAAATGAGTAATGGATCACATTCTTGTAGTGTGACATAACCTGTAAGATTTCTTTTCTTTTACCTGTTAACCTTTTACTCTTCATCGTTTTTCCTTTACTAGGTGGTCGTTGAAAGCTTTGCAGGTTTGAGATACCGCCTAACGGTTAATTTCAATTACATAATTCATTGTTGTTTCTGACATAGCAGGTTTGTTGTGATTTTGTAGTTGACTAGGATTGTTTAAATAAATTCTCAAAAGAACCCAAGGATATTGACTCTTCAAGATTATATTACAGCTAATGCTACAAAGAGGTATGTATTCTTTGTGTTTTTGATTTATTTGTCAAAACGAAAATGAAATCTCAGGTTTGGAAGATAACAGACTTTATGTGAATTATTTTCCTGAATTCTGAAGCTATTTTATTTTGAAAAATATATATGGTTCTATATAGATCCTTATTAGTCAGAGAAGATGTCCTTGAAAGCTGTTATTCTTGGAGAATCATCCAATCAGTGGATATGACTTATAAGTTGCATTTAGCGAGGACCCAACAATTAGAAAATAACTCAAAGGTTGCAGTTGCTTATGCATTAATGCATGAACCTTTCAAGACAATAACTGAAACAGAGAGAGGCATCAATATGGTGTAGAGTGTAGTATACAGTTATGGGAAAGCACGTTGATGTTATTCATTCAAATTTCCATAGAACTTCAGTTCTTCAGATCATAAAGCCTTTAACCTGTCACTACTACTTTTAAATTTTTTTTTTGTTTAACACTTAAATCTTAATACTTCTACCTATGATTTGTCTGCTTTCAAATACATGAATTAGACAACCATAATATTGTCTCTTATTTAATACTCAGATCAAAGTTGAATTTTAGCTAATTTTACACCATTATTCTTGAGATGAATGACACAATCATTTGTACAGCTTTGGTAAGGTACTATGCATCCTTCTTTGGTTGAGAAGTTTGTAAACACTCATTGTAACTTAGCAATACCATTATACCACCCCCTCCAAAGCAACCCTAACGACTAAATTCTTTTAGTGTTGATAAAGACTAAGATGGTATTTTTTTGTGTTGTTCTTCATGGATCAACAGAAGCCATGTGAGGAGATTACCACATATGCCTTTCATTGCAACAGATGAGGCATTTAAGGGATGAGCATGTAGCAAAATGTTAATGAAGAAAATTGAATCAGGAAGTGGTTAATAAAATACTATGATCTCTGGTGGTAGTACAATAATCTAGAGATTATAGGCATATAGTTAGGATTGAATCAATGGCATTTTGAAAAAAATGTTCTTTACATGAAGACATGTTTTCAATGAAAACATATCATCACCTTTTATAGTTTTTAGGAAAGCATGGAATGCAAACCCTAGTCACTCCATCTCGTTTGAGTAATTTTGAGAAATGGAAGCCTAAGTTTGGCTTCCAAGCATAGAGTCTAAACCTTTTTTATTCTTTCTCTTTAGGATACTTAAGACATGGAAGTACAAGTTTAGCTTCAAAGAGCTAACTAAAGAATTAAAGAAACAAGTTTCCTCCTATCACAATCTAGAGATAGAGAGATTCACCTTATCCCACAATAAGTGAGTTTAAGTTTGAAAGAAGTCATTCTACTTCTCCTTTTATCTTTCCTGGGAATTTGGATTCTTTGTTTGTCTATCTTAATTGCCCTGGTCATGATTTCAATAACAGAAATTTTAAAATTTAAGTTGTTCAAAATAGAAAGGGAGGCAACTTCTTTCATCAGCTCTCCTATTAGCTCTTGGAAGCTGTACCTAAGATTCCATATCTTAAAATTACCCAAAAGAGATGGAATGACCAAGGTTTGCACCCCATGCTTGCCCAAAAACTGTAAAAAGTAATGATATGTTGTCATTAAAAACATGTCTTCTTGTAAAGAACATTGTTTTCAAAATGCCGTTGATTAAATCCTAATTGTCTGCGTACAATCTCTAGATGATTATCCTACCACTAGAGATCATAGTATTTTCTTAACCACTTACTAATTCAATTTTCTTCATTAACATTCTACTACATCCTCCTCCTCTAAATGCCTCATCTGTTGCAATGAAAGGTATTTGTGGTAATCTCCCCCCACGGGTTCTGTTGATCCATGAAGAGCAACATAAAAAAATACCATCTTAGTCTTTGTCAACACTAAAAGAATCTGTTCATTGGGGTTACTTTGGATGGGGTGGTATAATGGTATTGTTGAGTTACAAAAAGTGTTTTCAAACTCATCAACCAAAGAAGGATGTATAGTACCTTACAAAAGCTACACAAATGATTGTGTCATTCATCTCAAGAATAAAGGTGTAAAATTGACTGAAATTCAACCTTGTTATGTTTGATTTGAGTATTAAATAATAGAAAATGATCATGGCTGTCTAATTCATGTATTTGAAAGCAGACAAATCATAGGTAGGAGTATCAAGGTTCAAGTGTTGAACCAAAAAATACTAAAAGTAACAGTGGCAGGTTAAAGGCTTTATGATTTGAAAAACTTAAGTTTTATGGCAATTTGAATAAATAACATAATGTGCTTACCCACAACTGTATACTACACTCTGCACCACATCGATGTCTTTCTTTGTTTCAGTTATTGTCTTGAAAGATTCATGCATTAATGCATAAGCAACTACAACCTTTGATTAATTTTCTAATTGTTGGGTCCCTGCTAAATACAACTTATAAGTCGTATCCATCGGGTGATGATTCTCCAAGAATAACAGCTTTCAAGGATATCTTCTTTAACTGATAAGGATGTATGCAGAACCTAATATATCTTTCTAAATAAAATAGGTTCAGAATTCAGGAAAATAATTCACACAAATATTATTCTCTTCCAAACATAAGATTTTATTTTCGTATTTGACAAAAAAATCTCACACACTAAGAACACATACCTCTTTACAGCTTTGGTTGTAATAAAATCTTAAAGAGTCAATATCCTTGGGTACTTTTGAGAATTTATTTAAATAGTCCCAGTGAACTACAAAATCACAACAACCCTATTATATGAACAACAACAATGGATTATGTAATTGAAATTGGTTGTTAGGGGTATCTCAAGCCTGCAAAGCTTTCAATGCCCACCTAGTAAAGGAAAAAAAGATGAAGAGTAAAAGCTTAATAGATAAAAGAAAAGAAATCTTACAGATTATGTCACACAGCAAGCATGTGATCCATTGCTTATTTACAATACTTATTTTTATCAAGCCCACAGTATTGGCAAAAGCTGTAGGGACATGACCAACCACGGGGAAGCTTCTATAGTTTGAAAAATCCAACAAATCTTAATATTTATACAATCAAACATTAATGGCATGAGACCGCTTCAACAGAAATATAAGTGGATCCTTTCTTGAAAAAAAAGACAGTCAATTTAATTACCTTCAGATTCTTACAATATGCATGGAACGTGGAGTTACAATTCCTACAGCAGAACAAGACTTCTTTATCTCCACGGATCATACAAGCAACATCATTTTTATTTGTGGAAGTTTCTTTCAGAGAAGATTAAAATGGTTACTGGTGTTTTTGTTCAGTAGCCTCATTCCAGGCAGCAATCAGGTACTCTTAGAGAGATGTGGCCGTTTTGGTGAGGTAAATATTGGTATACAGTTGTTTGTAGTTATTGTCAGCATGTTCCTCAAATTTCTAGACTAATATTTCTTCCTAGAAACAGTTGTAGAGAATTCCAACCCTAGTAATTGTTCCTGTTTTTGTTACAACTATACTTTTCTTTGTGTCATCCATACAGTACACTTATTCATCTTCCTCAATAAGTTTGCAATCTATTAACCATGCCAAAATGGTTTTTTGGCCGTAGTTGTTTCTTACGGTAAATATAAAACATTTTTGATGGGTGAACTTACAAGTGAAGGGAAACTACTCTCTGTGCTTTGAATTGGGCCCTTTGATAAAGATGGAACTCTTCCTATTAATGAACTTAGTCCAAGTCCCCTAGTTTCCTCGAGTCTTCCCTCTGCTATTCTCCTAGAACTTGGAGCAGGTAAACCTTGTACTATAACTAAAGGTGACATGTTCTTCATGTGTGGACTTGGGCTTACAATTTGTGGTCCCTCCATGGTGTTCTTAGAAAGGCAACTCTTTTTACCTCATTTGACATATTTTTCAACCAAATTCACACCCATTTTAGTTTCAGTTGCTCTCGATGTACTTCATATTTCATTACCTGCCCTAGTTTGTTTTTTCGTTGATGTTGAATAATCTTCATCATCACTATTAGAGTCATTTTAAATATCTCTGGGTCTGCATAATTTAGATCTTGTTGTCATAGCCTTAGCTTTCTCACATAGGTTTTAGTTTTCCTGTGCGTTCATGGCCTTAAGTTTATATTGTCAGACTCAGATCTAGTTGTTATAATTCTTAGTCTTACCATGTCAATTATTTGTGCCAAAATATCTAAGAGAATTAGAAGATAGCTTATATATAATTTCCAAATTCATACAAACTTGATGGTTTGAATATGGAAGTTGTATCTAAGCTGTGTTTTAATATGTATGATATTTTGGCAGAAACAATTGACATGGTAAGACTAAGAATTATAGCAACCGGATTTGACTCCGATAATATGAACTTAAGGCCATGAATCCATAGGCAAGCTAAAACCTATGTGAGAAAGCCGAGGCCTTGACAACAAGATCTAAATTATGCAAATCCCAAAGATACTGAAAGTGACTCCAAAAGCGACGATGAAGATTATTCAACACTATCTAGAAAACTAGCTGGAGTAGGCAATGAAACATCAAGTACGTGAAGAGAACCTGAAACTAAAATGAGGGTGAATTTGTTTGCAAAATATGTCAAATAAGGTAAAAGGAGTCGCCCTTCTAAGAACACAATGGAAGGACCACAAATTGTAAGCCCAAGTCCACGCATGAAGAACAAGTCTCCTTTAGTTATAGTATAAGTTTTACCTACTACAAGTTGAATGAGAACAGCAGAGGGAAGACTAAAGGAAACTAGTGGACTTAAACTAAGTTCATTAGTCGGAAGAGTTCCATTTTTATCAGAGGACCCACTTTGAAGCACAGAGAGCAGTTTCCCTTCACTTGTAGGTTCACCCATGAACAATGTTCCATATTTACCGGAAGAAACAAGCTACATCCAAAAAACTATTTTGGCATGGTTAATAGATTGCAAGCTTATTGAGGAAGATGAACAAGTATACTATATGGATGGCATAAAGGAAAGTGTCATTATAGCAAAAACAGGAACAATTACCAGGGTTAGAATTCTCTGCAACTATTGCCAAGAAGAAATTTCAGTTTGGAAATTTAAGGAACATGCTGATAGTAATAGCAAACAACCGTATACACATATTTACCTCACCAAAATAGCCACATCTCTCCAGGACTACTTGATTGCTTCCTAGAATGAGGCTACTAAACAAAGATGCCGACAACTATTTTACTTTAAGAAAGAAACTTCCACAAACAAAAATGATATTGCCTGTATGATTTGTGGAGACAATAAAGTCTTGTTCAAATGTAGGAATTGAAACTCCACGCTCCACATATAATATTTGAATATAAAGGTAATTAAATTGACTATCATTTTCTGTTCAAGAAAGGATCTACTTATATTTTTGTTGAAGTAGTCTCATGCCATTAATGTTTGATAGCATAAATATTGAGATTTATTAGATTTTTCAAATTACAGAAGCCTCCCCATGGTTAGTCATGTGCCTAGTGCTTTTGCAAGTACTTTAGACTTGATAAAATAACTATTGTAAATGAGCAATGGATCATATGCTTGCAATGTGACATAACCTGTAAGATTTCTTTTCTTTAATCTATTAAGCTTTTACTCTTCATCTTTTTTTTCCTTTACTAGGTGGTCGTTAAAAGCTTTACAGGTTTGAGATACCCTCTAACCACTAATTTTAATTACTTAATCCATTGTTGTTACTGACATAGCAGATTTGTTTTGATTTTGTAGTTGACTAGGATAGTTTAAATAAATTCTCAAAAGAACCCAAGGATATTGAATCTTTAAGATTCTGTTACAGCCAAAGCTATAAATAGGTATGTATTCTTTGTGTTTTTTATTTATTTGTCAAAACAAAAATGAAATCTCATGTTTGGAAGATAAGAGACTTTATGTGAATTATTTGCCTGAATTTTGAACCTATTTTATTTTGAAAGATATATAAGGTTCTGTATAGATCCTTATCAGTCTGAGAAGATGTCCTTGAAAGCTATTATTCTTAGAGAATCATCCAACTGGTGGATACGACTTATAAGTTACATTTACTGAGGATCTAACAATTAGAAAATAACTCGAAGGTTGCAGTTGCTTATGCATTAATGCATGAATCTTTCAAGACAATAACTGAAACAGAGAGAAGCATCGATATGGTGCAGAGTGTAGTATACAGTTATGGGTAAGCACATTGATGTTACTTATTCAAATTGCTATAGAACTTTAATTTTTCAGATCATAAAGCCTTTAACTTGTCACTGCTACTTTTAAATTTTTTTTGTTTAACACTTAAACCTTAGTACTTCTACCTATGATTTGTCTGCTTTCAAATACATGAATTAGACAACCATGATATCGTCTATTATTTAATACTCAGATCAGAGTTAAATTTTAGCTAATTTTACACCTTTATTCTCGAGATGAATGACATAATCATCTGTACAGCTTTTGTAAGGTACTATGCATCCTTCTTCGGTTGATGAGTTTGTAAACACTCGTTGTAACTTAGTAATACCATTATACCATCCCCTCCAAAGCGACCCCAATGAACAACAAATTCTTTTAGTGTTGACAAAGACTAAGATGGTATTTTTTTTTGTTGTTCTTCATGGATCAACAGAACCCATGGGAGGAGATTACCACAGATGCCTTTCATTGCAATAGATGAGGCATTTAGGGGATGAGCATGTAGCAGAATGTTAATGAAGGAAATTGAATCAAGAAGTGGTTAACAAAATACTACAATCTCTGGTGGTAGTACAATAATCTAGAGATTATACGTAGATAGTTAGGATTGAATTAATGGCATTTTGAAAACAATGTTCTTTACATGAAGACATGTTTTCAATGAAAACATATCATAACCTTTTGTAGTTTTTAGGCAAGCATGGAGTGCAAACCCTGGTCACTCTATCTTGTCTGAGTAATTCTGAGAAGTGGAAGCCTAAGTTTGGCTTCCAAGCATAGAGTCTAAACCTTTTTTATTCTTTCTCTTTAGGATACTTAAGACATGGAAGTGCAAGTTTAGCTTCAAAGAGATAACTAAAGAATTAAAGAAACAAGTTTCCTCCTATTACAATATAGAGATAGAGAGATTCACCTTGTCCCACAACAAGTGAGTTCAAGTTTGAAAGAAGCCATTCTACATTCTCCTTTTATGTTTCCTGGAAATTTTGATTCTCTATTTGTCTATCTTAATTGCCCTGGTTATGATTTCTATAACAGAAATTTTAAAATTCAAGTTGTATAAAAAAGAAAGAGGAGGAAACTTCTTTCTTTAGCTCTCCTATTAGCTCTTGGAAGAAAAACTTATGATTCCACATCTCAGAATTACCCAAAAGAGATGGAATGACCAGGGTTTGCACCCCATGCTTGCCCAAAAACTATAAAAAGTAATGATGTGTTGTCATTAAAAACATGTCTTCTTGTAAAGAACATTGTTTTCAAAATGCCATTGATTAAATCCTAATTGTCTGCATATAATCTCTACATTATTGTCCTACCACTAGAGATCATAGTATTTTGTTAACCACTTACCGATTCAATTTTCTTCATTAACATTCTACTATATCCTCCTCCCCTAAATGCCTCATCTGTTGCAATGAAAGGTATTTATGGTAATCTCCTCCCATGGGTTCTGTTGATCCATAAAGAATAACATCAAAAAATACCATCTTAGTCTCTGTCAACACTAAACGAATCTGTTCATTGGGGTTTCTTTGGAGGGGGTGGTATAATGGTATTGTTGAGTTACAAAAAAGGTTTTTAAACTCATCAACCAAAGAAGGATGCATAGTACCTTACAAAAGATACACAAATGATTGTGTTATTCATCTTGAGAATGAAGGTGTGAAATTGGCTGAAATTCAACCTTGTTATGTTTGATGTGAGTATTAAATAATAGACAATGATCATGGCTGTCTAATTCATGTATTTGAAAGCAGACAAATCATAGGTAGGAGTATCAAGGTTCAAGTGTTGAACCAAAAAATATTAAAAGTAGCAGTGGCAGGTTAAAGGCTTTATGATCTGAAAAATTGAAGTTCAATGGCAATTTGAATAAATAACATCAACATGCTTACCCATAACTGTATACTACACTCTGTACCACATCAATGCCTTTCTTTGTTTCAGTTATTGTCTTGAAAGATTCATGCATTAATGCATAAGCAACTGCAACCTTTGATTTATTTTCTAATTGTTGGGTCCCCGCTAAATGTAACTTATAAGTTGTATCTACCGGGTGGATGATTATCCAAGAATAACAGCTTTCAAGCATATCTTCTCTAACTGATAAGGATCTATACATAACCTAATATATCTTTCAAAATAAAATAGGTTCAAAATTGAGGAAAATAATTCATACAAAGGTTATTCTCTTCCAAACATAAGATTTCATTTTCGCATTTGACAAATAAATCACACACACTAAGAACACATACCTCTTTGCAGCTTTGATTGAAATAAAATTTTGAAGAGTCAATATCCTTGGGTACTTTTGAGAATTTATTTAAACAGTCCCAGTGAACTACAAAATCACAATAACCCTACTATGTCAACAACAACAATGGATTATGTAAATGAAATTGGTTGTTAGGGGGTATCTCAAACCTGCAAAACTTTCAATGACTACCTAGGAAAGGAAAAAGAGATGAAGAACAAAAGCTTAACAAATAAAAGAAAAGAAATCTTACAGGTTATGTCACATAGTGAGCATGTGATCCATTGCTTATTTACAATACTTATTTTTATCAAGCCCACTGTATATGCTATTGAATGCATTTCAAGACAATAACTGAAACAGAGAGAGGCATCGATGTGATGCAGAGTGTAGTATAGAGTTATGGGTAAGCATGTTGATGTTATTTATTTGAATTGCCATAGAACTTTAGTTTTTTAGATCATAAAGCCTTTAACCTTTCACTGCTACTTTTAACATTTTTTTTGTTTAACACTTAAACCTTAACACTTCTACCTATGATTTGTCTACTTTCAAATACATGAATTAGACAACGATAATATTGTATATTATTTAATACTCAGATCAAAGTTGAATTTTAGCTAATTTTACACCTTCATTCTTGAGATGAAGGACACAATCATTTGTATAGCTTCTGTAAGGCAATATGCATCCTTCTTTGGTTGAGAAGTTTATAAAAACTCATTGTAACTTAGCAATACCATTATACCACCCCCTCCAAAGCAACCCCAATGAACAAATTATTTTAGTGTAGACAAAGACTAAGATTGTATTTTTTGTGTTGTTCTTCATGGATCAACAGAACCCATGGGAGGAGATTACCACAAATGCCTTTCATTGTAACAGATGGGGCATTTAGGGGATGAGCATGTAGCAGAATGTTAATGAAGGAAATTGAATCAGGAAGTGGTTAACAAAATACTATGATCTCTGGTGGTAGTACAATAATCTAGAGATTATACGTAGATAGTTAGGATTGAATCAATGGCATTTTGAAAACAATGTTATTTACATGAAGACGTGTTTTCAATGAAAAATATCGTCACTTTTTGTAGTTTTTGGGCAAGCATGGAGTGCAAACCCTGGTCATTCCATCTCTTCTGAGTAATTCTAAGATGTGGAAGCCTAAGTTCGGCTTCCAAGAGCTAACAGGAGAGCTGAAGAAAGAAGTTGTCTCTTATCTCTCTTTTATACAACTTAAATCGTAAAATTTTTGTTATACAAGGGCAATAAAGATAGTCAAACAGAGAATCAGAATGCCAAGGAAAGATAAAAGGATAATGCGGAATGGCTTCTTTCAAACTTAAACTTACTTGCTGTAAGACCAGATGAATCTCTCTTTCTCCATATTGTGATTGGAGGAAACTTGGTTCTTTAACTCTCTAGTTAGCTCTTTGTAGCCAAACTTGCGCTTCCATGTCTCAAGTATCTAGAAGAGAAGGAATGAAAAGGGTTTGGACTCCATACTTGCACAAGAACTCCAAAAAGTCATGATAAGTTGATCATGGAATGTCTATCTGTAATCTTTTGATTATTGTACTACCAAAAATCATGGTACTTTGTTAACCATTTACTAGATCAATTTTTGTCATTAACATCTTAAAACTTCCTTGGCCCTTAAATTCTTTATCTATCCCAATGAAAGGCATTTCTGCCAATCTCTTCCCATGGATTTTATTAAGGCATGAAGAACAACACACATAAAAAAACACCATCATATTCTTTGTCATACATTGGTATAATGGTATTTCTAAGTTAACAAAAAGTGTTTGCAAACTCAACAAACCAAAAAGATAAAGATAAACAAATAGAGAAAGAAGGGTGCATAATACCTTAAAAAAGTTGTACACATGATTGTGTCATTGTTCTTGAGGATAAATGTATGAAATTCATTCAAATTGAGCCTTGTTATGTTTGATCTGAATATTAAGTATTGGAAATGGTCATGGTTGTCAAATTCGTTTATTTAAAGGCACACAAATCAAAGGTAGGAGTAACAAGATTCAAATGTTAAAAAACAAAAAACAATGCTGAAAATAGCAATGACAGGTTATATGTTTTATGATTTGAAAAACTAAAGTTCAACATTTTGAACAAATAATATCAATGTGTTTACCCCCAACTCTATACTACACTTTGAACCATATTGATACTTTTGTCTTTGTCAGTTATTGTCATGAAATATTCATTCATTAATGTATAAGCAACTGCAACATTTGGGTTATTTTCTAATCATTGGGTCCTAGTTGAATACAACTTATAGGTCATATCTACTGGTGGATGAATCTCCAAGAGTAGCAATTTTCAAGAATAACCTCTCTAACTAATAATGCTCTATATAGAACTAAGGATATCTTTCACACAAAAATAAGGTCACAAGCCAGACTAACACACACAGGCTATTATATTCCAAGCATGAGATTTCATTTTCATGTTTGAAAAATAAATCACAAATAAAGAATAGGTACCTCTTTGTAGCTTTGGTTGTAATAGAATCACAAGATTTGATTCACTTTGCAGGCTTTTTGTTGGAGTTTATTGCTTCCACTAGATTCCTCTGGTCTCCCCTCTGTTGTATTCATAGAAGTTGTGGTAAGTAAACCTTGTACTATAATTAAATTTAAAGTGTTCTCTATGTCGGGACTTAGGCTTACTAATAAAACCTATTCCCAAACTTATATCCTATCAGACTCCACCTCCATTATTGTTTTGTAGTCCCTCTATTATGTTCTTAGAAAGGAGATTCTTTTTACCTAGACTACATTTTCAACTGGATTCACACATATTTTAGTTTTTGTTGCTCTTGAAGTAGTACCTGATATTTAATTCCTTACCATAACTAATTTTCTAATAGGCATGGAATAATCTTCATCGTTGTTGTTTGAGTGACTTTCAGTATCTCTTGAATTTGCATAATTTAGATTTTTATTTTGTGGTTGCAGCTTTCTCTTGTTGGTACTGATTAGCTTATGCTTTATTGTTGGACTCAATCCAGTTACTGTGAAAGTATCTAACAACATTAGAAGATAAATTATATAAGATTTTTATATCAAATCATCAAGTTTGTATAAGAAACATATCAAAAAATAAATTAGGTTTGATTGCTCAAAACTACCTCAAGGGAAATTAGAAGAACTATTACAAAGGAATTCAATATTCAATTTGATACAACCATCAAGTTTGTTTATGAATCATATTGGAAAATGAATTAAGTTTTAACTCCTAAAAGCTAATTTTTAACTCATGCTTACATCCAGAAAGGTTGATTTTGACACTATACTAGAAATTTGAGTAGTCTAACTTTCAAAATGCTAGTTAAAGTAAGAAAGGTAGTCATAAGTCTTATAATAATTTTCTAGTTAGATCACTTAGTTATGTGAGATATTACACTTCCTTGTGTCTAGCACTGGATACTTGTAGTAAGTAGTTTGCTATACTAGATATGTACGGGGGACCAATATTAAGACTCACCACACTCTAATACCACGTTAAGATATGGACTAAGCCTAACAAAACATTTTCTTAATAATTTGAAATTAGTGTTATAGAGGCCTACAATGTTCTTATTGAGTATCAATGATTTTGTTGGTCACTACAACAAAAAAAAGTTACATATAGTGACTAAATGTTAAAAATTCATAGGTAAATGTCAAAAAGACTTTGATCTTTGGACGTTCCATCTATCTATTATTTGTAGGGTCTGACATTAGTCATTTTACTATCATTGTAAGCTTTAGCTACAACATAAATATACCCATGGTTAAGGGTTCTATAATTAAAAGGTGTTGAATACAAAAGAAGATTATTTTTTCTGCCACTTAAAATAAGATCTCAAGGTTTTAAATTGCTAGAACTTAATTACTTCCTAACATTTTCACTGAACTTCTCCAACGTTCTTTTGACTAACAAAAATAATCAAAAATTATCTTTGAATTAGATCTTTGGTTTTAAATATAGTCAACATTGGAACATGCAAGAATGGAAACATAAAGGGTATTAACATTGTTCCTTTATTGGCACTTAACAAATGTGGATTCATATCTACCAATAAATAGGAAAAAAAACTTTAATTTCATTTTCAAATGTGAGCGTAGGGTGAAGAATGACTATAATGTTTCATGAAGTATAGGATTGAAGTATAATAAGGTAGCAGTAACTATTAACTAACACTCTAAACAAGATCGTAAACAAGATACAAATTCACCTATAAACATAATCTAAGGCTTACAATACAGATATTAAAAGAGTGAAAAAATAAAAGACCTGAACATTTTCTTCTCTCATATGTATCAACAACTTCTGCCTTATATGCATTCTCTCCTCAATTTTAATTCACCTGAGTGCGATATTGAAAAGTAGACATAAAAATAAAGCCACATCACTATACACACTTTGTTGCATGTTTACTTCAACTTGTTTTTCACGCAAAACCAATTTTACAGCTCAACAATCAAAAACCAAAAAACAATTCTAGAAAGCAAAAAAATAATGTGAGACAAAGAACTCTCGGTAGCTTTCAAATTACAAATTCATTCTTTTCAATATTTGGATTTTAATTTACATATTGGGAAAACTAAAAATTGGAACCATGTTAATTAAGTTAGCTATCTTGAACACGTCTTATCGAGCTAAAAACATGTAGCAGCCTCTTGCTTAAAGCTCACATAATAAGCATAGCTCTTTTAGTATCCAACACATTATTATATATATTAAAATAGGTGGGGAAACAGGAATCACATAAGGAAAACAACAAATTACAAACCTGAATCAAAGTGAAGTCCTTTAGAACCTATTTTTGCTACCCTTTACCTGCATAAGTACCATGCTTATAAATTAAAATAAAAAAATAGAAGTAAGAAAAGGTTCTAGAGACTTACAACCATAGTAAAGGCACGATAATAGCAACAGCAAAAGGATCCCTTGACAGAAAGAAGCAAGCCTTGTCACTGTTAAAGCACTAAGTCCTAGTGCACCTTTATGACATAGGAAAGGAAAGAATAGAAACAAAATATGAAATTATAAAGTTTTACACCATAATGCTATATTAAAGACTAAGTTAAATCCATATTAAAATGCATGAAACAAAGAAACTAAAAGGCAACAATAAAAGAAGCTCTTACCAGACTTGGTGTCATTTTTCACTGATTTTCCTTTAAAGCATTTGTTCAATGACTACAATCATGACTTATACCGTCCACCTAAGAATCTATCTTCATAGATCATATACTTCGGTTTTAAGGTAAGATAATAATGCTCAGGTGCTCAAGTTCATATCTCTTATATTCCTTTTATAGATAATCAAGCTCGTTGTTAATATGTTGAAGTCTGGAGAATCTAGTTTTGCTTAAGGCCTCAAGTAAAAACACTTTAGTGAATCTTGCTTTAGGTGCTTCTGAAGGTATATTATTCCTTGGTTAATGGAGATACAAAGGGTAATTATTGATCAAATGTTTTACGGTACAATGAGATTATATTGTGACAAATATATAACTTGGTATACAAGAAGGATTATAAATCATTTCACTAAACAAATTTGATTTTTTCTAACCTTAACTAAAGATACTCACAAAAGTGAAAAAAACAAAATAAATTCTTTTTACATTAGTAACTGAAGTTACAACATTAGAACTGATGATGAAGAAGAAAATTAGGCACTGCCAAAATAATAAATTCCTTTAAGTGTAAAGTTTCACAACCAGATTATAAAATGATATAGCCTAGTTATTTTTTATGTAGTACAAGTGCAAAGTTGATCTCAGTATCAAGACTAGCATTTCTAGTACAAGGTTCATAGAAATCATCTCAAGTTAGTGCATGTATCATTATTCACTTCAATAAACAAATACAGCTTGCATTTTTTACGAGAAACATGGCATGTATGAATAATATCGCATAAATAATATAATATACTATATGCTATAGCCTTTTCTTGACACTATATTTTAGACTCTCATTTTGGTATCAAGCACATACAAAGCATGGTGGCATGCATATAACAAGAACAATTTGATAAGAAACATAAGACATACAAATGTTACAAAATAACATAAGCATAAAGATGGAAAGACATGGCACAATAGGCAAGAACATATCATTTACACATTTCATCAAACACCTTTAGTGCATAATGTATTGTTATAAAAAAATAGAACCTTAAACCTTATTATTTTGAATTCAACCTACACCTATAAAACATCACTTATATACGACAAAGTTTACACACTAGGAAGAATCAAGTGTCTTTCTCTGTTTGAATGAAATAAAGAAGATGATTTAATACTTTTGTTTTGATTTGATGAAAAACCCTAAACTTTCTTTAACTAAACTAACAAAATGTATATCAAAATAAAGTAAATCATCCCAATCCATAATTTAGTTTTCAATAAACAAAAATGAAAAAAGAAATTGTCTTAACTAGATCACCATGAGAGAGAAGAAAATCTAGGGTTCAAACCATAGATTATGAATCTTAAACTATGAAAAGGTAGGAAGAGGGAAAAAAGTTTAATATATTAGGATTTATTCATTTGACATTATTTTCTTCATCAAAGACAATTACTCCTTAAGAAATTAAGGATCTCTAAATACCTTCAATGAATGGCATTGGCTAAGGAGACGAAGGCAGAGGTGTAGTGGCCGAGCAAATCCATGGCATCATTAATGGCATCGATGAAGGCGGCGAAGGCACAGAGGTGAAGCAAATCTATGGCTATGCAAAAACTAGAACCTAGCCCTTTGCCACCTAGCATGTGCGTGAGGGATGAAGAGTAGGAAATAAATGATTCCTTGCCTTTACTTAGGATTTGAAATGAAAGATGATGTGGATTCAGTTTGGACAGAGAAGAGGAGAGGGGATCTAGACCTTCCTCGCCTTGAATGAGAGAATAACTGAAGATGAGAGGGGAAAAATGATGGCACAGTTTGGAGGAGGCAATGGTGGTGAAGATGATGTTGAAAGAATGAGAAATGGAGATAAAAAGGAAGAGAAGGTTTCGATGGTGGCGATGAGGTAAGAAGCAAAAGGAAATGTTTATTTCTTTTATATGGTAGGGTAAAGAATTTAACTTAACTCATTAAGGGGTGGTTAGTTACTGTAATTTAGTTTTTAACAATCAATAGTCAAGAAATATATGTAAAACTAATTACATTAATTAATTATTTTAATATTTTATAATCATTAATAATTCCAACTTTCTATACAATAAAATTAAAAATTTAAATATACGTTATACAATATCCTTGGTTATTGTAATTAAAAATTAAATTTTTAAAAATTAATAAATCATATATATAATAAAAACATACACACAACGCATTAAATATAGACATATAGTCAAACTAACCATGTTTGATATTTAAAAATTTGAAATTAATAAAAAATAAAAATATAATTGAAATTAAAATATATATTATGTTTAATGTCCTTAGATTCTGTAATTACAAATTACAGTTTTTAACAATCAATAAATAATAAATATAAATATATATATATAATTATATTAATTAATTTCTTTGATATCTTATAATCATTAAAATTTCAAAATCTCATAAAATAAAATTCAAAATCTAAATATATAATATACTCGGTACTCTTGGTTATAGTAATTAAAAATTAAACTTTTTTTATTCAATAAATCATATATATAATAGAAAGAACCACACAATGCATTAAATATATTCATATAGTCAAAGTCACCATGTTAAATATTATAATTATTAATTTAAATTATACTATATTCAATATTTTAAAATTTTAAATTAATTAAAAATAAAATATAATTGAAATTGGAATATATATATTATGTTTAATGTTCTTAATAACTGTAATTACAAATCAACATTTTTAACCATCAATAATCAATATATACATATAAAATTAATTATATTAATTAATTTCTTTGATATCTTATAATCATTAAAAATTCAAAACCCCAAAAAATAAAATTCAAAATTTAAATATATACTATACTTAGTATCCTTGGTTAATAGAAACAACCACGCAATGCATTAAATATAGTCATATAGTCAAAGTAACTGTGCAATGCATTAAATATTATAATTATTAATATTAAATGTACTATATATATTTAATATTTGAAAATTTGAAATTAATTAAAAAAATAAAAATATAATTGAAATTAAAATATATATGTTTAATATCCTTGGTTATTGTAATTACAAATTACAGTTTTTAACCGTCAATAATCATAAAATATATATATATATAATGATATATATTAATTAATTTCTTTGATATCTTATAATCATTAAAAATTCAAAATTTAAATATATATTATACTCAGTATCGTTGGTTATAGTAATTAACAATTAAACTTTTTAAAAATCAATAAAGGCTATAATAAAAATGCTTAAAATTACTTCACTTCTTATCATGTCATCTTCACATGGAAGTCCTATATAATTTGTCTTCTAATTCTATCAGATATTTTGTCACAAATAGCTGACATGGTGACAGGGCCCGCAAGCGCACGGGTTATGTCGCGTGATATAAAAGATTATCGTCTCCACAGGGACTGTGTTCAAACTACCAGCATATTGAAATTTAATTATCCACACAATTGATTTTTAATGTTTTTGTAAAATAAAACACAAAATAAAGTTGCACAGAATACGAATAAATAAACAAAATTTTCCAGACCCTTAAAAATCACAATTGAGAGTATCTTGGGATTTTGGGGGATCAAGACTCTATTTTATGTTAATGAATTTTAACTTTTCATAAATAAGAATCGAATTAAGTTTTCCAAGGCGGATTTTCCTTAAGCTAATTAATATGTTCCTCTCGGAATCCTATTAATGTACTTAACTTATGGAGAATGATAAGTCTTGAAAAGACTTAATTATTCTGTTCAATTTTAGAATTAATTCGTTGTGTAAGTGGTTAGTTTAGCCTTATTATTCAATTAATTGATAATAATTTATAAATTATGTAAATATTGCAAAAGTGTTTTATTTATAGAAGAGAATGGTCAAAAACATTAATAAATTAAGAGTTTATTACTAGTTATAAATTTAATAAGTAGCCAGCGTACAAATGTTAGGCAATTAGTTGATTTTTGGTGCAGGAACAGGACATACTCGAGAGAAAAGGACAAATCCGAGTGAAGAATTACCAAAAGCCGAGTGAGAATTCGTAAATCCGACTGAAAGGAGTCCACAAGACCGATTGGATAAGACTTCAAAGGTTTGACCGAAAGGAATTAACAAAAGCCCGACTGAGTAAGATTTCAAAGACACTGACTCCAAAAGAGAACAAGGATTCGGAATATTATATGAAGAACCCGAGCGCTAACTTCAGAATACCGATTGAATAATTAATCCGCTCAAGCGGGAGTTAAATTCGCTCAAGCGAGGGCCAAGGATTCGCCCAAACTTCTCTATCACGCTTGAGCGAGAAAGCCATTCTACAGTACATATTTTTAATTCGCCCAAGCGAAAGCAGAACTAGCTCAAGCGTAATTTCAAAGTACCATCCTCGCCCAAGCTTCGCCATAACGCTTAAGCGACAAAGCAACACTGTAGTGCAATTCCCGAGCTCGCCCAAGCGAGAGTTAATCCGCTCAAGCGAAAACCCAGCAAGCTGACGCGTAAAAGCAGTAAGTTAAACCCTGTTTCTTCCCTCCAACAACACACACCTGGTGTAGTACTGTTTCTGCTTCTATTGCCTTCTTCTCTACTGCTGCAACCGTAGTAACTTAAGTAGTGAGCTGTTAATTAGCTGGTGCTGTGCTGTAAATTAGCTAAGGCTGAGCTGGATCCTGATAAGAGCTGAGCTGTAATTAGTTAGTTACTCTGTAAGCTATGTAACTAGTTAGTTTAGACGATAACTTAAGTTTTCTAAGTTATCAGTTAAGTTAGTTAGTTAGGTAGAAACATATATATAGGTTGTACATATTCTGTAAGAAAGAGGATACGCATACACAGATACGAAATAACAGAACAGAGAACATTCATAAACACTTCGAACATCTCACTACACATTTTTCTCTCTCTAATCCTCTCCTCCATGACGTTCCATAATCCTTCGATGGAACCGAAGTCAATGGAGTTCTAAATCTCTAAGGTTGGGATTGCGAAGGTTAGCAATGGAGTCTTGAAGCTGTGAGCAAGGAGATCGGCTTCTAGATGCTGAGGCGAACAAGCTGAGGAGTGGAGCAGAATTGCTGGATTGACAAATCCAGAACTGATGAAGAACTTCGCTAGTGAGGAATCATGGTTGAAGCTTAGGTAACTTCCAGCTTTCTAACTAGTTCAGGCCTAATCAATTTAGGTGAATAGTTAGAGTTCAACCTCCAATTTCACATTAGATTCTTAGGTTAATCGAGCACTTAAGGAATTAAGGTTCATTGCTTAAGGATTAGTGTTTTTTTTTACCTAAGAAATTAGGGAATAACCACAAGCGGATTGTCCTCTAGATTGTGAAGTTCGATTATACTTTAATTGCATGTTTCTTAAGGAAATTGTGAGCCGAAGCAATCCTGACCTGTTTTCTATTAATCACTTTCCACATTTCACTTTAACTCTGTTTCTGGAAATACAGAAACAACTATAAAACACCAAAACCATAAAAACCAAATGAACTTCATGTATTTTCTGTTGGTTCAGCTTGTACTAGTCCTAGATTGAGGTACTTACCACAATCCCTGTGGGACGATCAAATATTCTACAATTTTAACGACTGGTGCGCTTGCCATAAGTGTAAATCCGAGAGTCATATTTTGTTTTACTAAGATTTTCAGCACCAAGTTAATGGCTCGGGATTTTAGCATCAAGTTAATAGCGCCGTTGCCGGGGATTGTTGAGTAATATCAACAATCATTGGACCGGTACTAGACTGAACCGTTCTATTTTTGTTTGCATTTAATACGAAGTTTCACTTTTGTTTTTAGTAGTATTAGTTTGTTAGTTTCGCATAGATTTAGTCGTAGCTGTGAATTGTTCTTTTGTGTGACATTTGTTGTATGCAGTCAAGGAGCAGAGGAGAGCCTTTCTTTTTTGATCCTGACATAGACTTGTTAGAACGTAGACTAAGAAAAGAGAAAAAGCAAAAAGAAGAAAAAGAAATGGAACAGAGGAGAGTTACACTAGGTGACTACTCCAGGCCGACTGAAGAAGGATCGCAATCTAGCATCCTTAGGCCACCAATTTCAGCAAATAATTTCGAACTAAAACCAGCTTTACTACAGTTGGTAAGAAATGAACAGTTCGGAGGAAGTGAGGTTGAGGATCCAAATTTGCATCTAGCAACTTTCCTCCAAATCTGTGACACAGTAAAAATGAATGGAGTCCCTGACGAGGCAATCCGACTGAGATTGTTTCCGTTTTTTGTAAGGGACCGAGCAAAAGCCTGGTTGCAGAGTCAACCGAGAGGCAGTATTTCAACTTGGGAGGACTCGCAATGAAAATTCTTGATTAAATATTTTCCTCCATCTAAATATGCTAAGTTGCGAAATGAAATCACATGTTTCTAACAAAGAGAAGGTGAGTCTTTGATGGAAGCATGGGATCGGTATAAAGAAAGTTTGAGGAGATGTCCTCATCATCAGATTTCTGATGTGCAACAGGTAACTATTTTCTATAATGGTGTCAGGCCAGCTACCAGGGTCCTGATTGATGCCTCAGCTGGAGGTTCATTAACAATAAAAACTGTAGAAGAAGCCATAGAGCTGATTGACGTTATGGCTTCTAATGAATGCTTGATTAGTGAGAGGAGCCAAGTCCCTAAGAGAGGGATATTAGAATTAGAAGCACAAGATGCTTATCTGGCTCAGAGTAAACTGATGACTCAGGCTTTGGAGAAACTAAGCATACAAATTTTAGAACTCCAAAAGCCGAGTCAAGTTTCTATGATCAGTTGTGACTTTTGTGGTGGAGGCCATGAGAATGGATTGTGTGATCCAAATGTGCCTTCCGAGCAAGTGAATTATATGGGGCAATAACAATATCAAAGGAATTATCCTTCTAATTCCTTTAATCCTAATTACAGGAATCACCCCAATTTTTCCTGGCAGAAAGGTCCACATCTGAATCAGAACATCCCATCAAATCAACCCACAAATAGACCATAACAACCTTCTCACCCCCCTGTTAAAGAAAAATCTGAACTTGAGAATGTACTTTCCCAGTTTATTCAGGCCACTCAGGCCAGTTTTAAGAATCAGGAAGCGTCCATAAGAAATTTAGAAAATCAAGTCGGACAGTCAGACAGCTTTCTAAACAATTAGCTGAGAGGCAAGTAGGCAATTTCCCTGGAGATACCGAGGTAAATCCAAGGGAACATTGCAAGGCTATAATTACTAAGAGTGGAAAAATTATTTCTCCATCTCCGAGTCAGGAAATAAGTTCAGAAAAAGAAAAAGAAAAAGAAATAATACAAGAAACCGAGCAGGTTAATAATGAAGTAGAAAATAAAAATGAAACAGAAAAAGAAAAAGAAAATAAAGTCCATCAAAAGAAAAAGAAAAAGGTTGATCTGATTCTGGAGGAAGCTTCTAAGCTGACTCCTGAAAAACTGAGGAATGCTCCATTTCCACACAGGTTTAAAAAGAAAATAGAAGAGCAGAAGTTTGCTAGGTTCTTAGAGATTTTCAAGAAACTTCACATCAATATCCCTTTTGCCGAGGCATTGCAGGAGATGCCTTCCTATGCAAAATTTTTGAAAGAATTATTATCTAAGAAAAGGAAGCTTAAGGGGGATGAAATGATTACTCTCACTCAAGAGTGCAGTGCAATCATTCAAAAGAAACTTCCCCAAAAGCTAGAGGATCCTGGATCTTTTACAATACCATGTGCAATTGGGGATATTCATGTAGGAAGTGCTCTCTGTGATCTAGGAGCCAGTATAAATCTGATGCCTCTATCTTTGATGAAAAAACTTGGAATTAATGACTTGCAACCGACTCGCATGTCCTTGCAGTTGGCTGACAGGTCCATTAAATATCCCCAAGGGATGCTGGAAGACTTGTTAGTGAAAGTAGATAAATTTATATTTCCAGCAGATTTCATAGTGTTGGATATGGAAGCTGACCGAGAGATCCCTTTAATTTTAGGTAGACCCTTCCTAGCTACTGGCAGAGCATTAATTGATGTAGAAAAGGGTGAACTCATGCTGAGAGTTCAAGAGGAGCAGGTAACCTTTAATGTCTTCAATTCCATGAAACATCTGACTGAAAGGATGGATTGTTTAATGGTTGAAGAAATTAAAAGCTACCACACTCCAATGCTTTTAAAAACTGAGGAAGAGGCCTTACGAACTTTTTTAGAGGATGACTTTGACTCCGAGACTGAGGAGTTAAATGACTCTCACTCGAAAATATTGAGCCTACTGGAAGTATTAGAAGTAGGTGATTTTGAAAAAGAAAAGAAAAATGATTTGAAAATTACTGAAGTTGAGAAAGGAAAGGAATTTTCTGAAGAAAGATGTGATTTAAAACCTTTACCTTCTCATCTGAAATATGTTTTCCTGAGAGAAGACGACACATATCCTGTCATTATTAATGCCGACTTAAACAATGAGGATGTGGATAAACTAATTGGGGTATTAAAGGCACATGAATCTGCAATTGGCTGGAATATTTCTGACTTGAAGGGAATCAGTCCATCATTTTGTATGCATAAAATTCTGATGGAGGATGATTATTCCCCTGCAGTACAGTCACAACGCGGATTGAACCCTATTATGAAGGAAGCAGTAAGGAAGGAAGTGGTCAAGCTCCTTGATGCAGGAATCATTTATCTTATCTCAGACAGCACTTGGATCAGCCCGGTCCAAGTGGTGCCCAAGAAGGGAGGAATGACGACTGTAAGAAATGACCAAGGTGAAGTTATTGCCACCCGGCCCATAACAGGCTGGAGGATGTGTATTGATTACAGAAGGCTGAATGACTTCACTCGGAAAGACCACTTCCCCCTGCCATTTGTTGACCAAATGCTAGAGAGGTTGTCAGGGCATGAGTACTATTGTTTTCTTGATGGGTACTCGGGTTATAACCAAATTGTGGTTGACCCAAAAGACCAAGAAAAGACTGCATTCACCTGTCCTTATGGAATTTTTGCATATAGACGCATGTCGTTCGGGTTGTGCAACGCTCCAGCAACCTTTCAAAGGTGCATGCTGGCAATTTTTGGGGATATAGTGGAGAAATTCATTGAAGTGTTCATGGATGATTTCTCGATATTTGGGAGTAATTTTGATACATGCCTCAGCAACCTATCTAAGGTGCTGGTGAGATGCCAAGAAACTAACCTCGTCCTTAACTGGGAAAAATGCCATTTTATGGTTAAGGGAGGGATAGTCCTTGGCCACAAAATCTCTGCTGAGGGCATTCAAGTGGACCGAGCCAAGATAGAAATTATTGAAAAACTTCCTCCTCCGATCAATGTGAAAGGAGTGAGGAGTTTTCTAGGATGTGCTGGCTTTTATAGAAGGTTCATTAAAGATTTTTCAAAAATAGCTAAGCCTTTGACTGACTTGCTTGTGAAAGATCATGTATTTGCGTTTAATGAAAACTGTGTCAAGGCTTTTGAAAAATTGAAACAAAGTCTAATTTCAGCTCCGATCCTTGCAGCACCTGATTGGTCTTTACCGTTTGAATTAATGTGTGATGCAAGTGACTTTGCAGTCGGAGTTGTACTGGGTCAGAAAGTAGGAAAATTGACTCATGTAATTTATTATGCTAGTAAAGTGTTGAACGAAAATCAAATACATTACACCACTACTGAAAAAGAAATGCTTGCTGTGGTGTATGCATTTGATAAATTTCGTGCTTACTTGATTGGGGCCAAGGTTGTTGTATATACAGACCACTCGGCAATCAAGTATTTGCTAGCAAAGAAAGAATCCAAGCCGAGACTGATCAGGTGGGTTCTGTTACTCCAAGAGTTTGACTTAGAAATACGAGATAAAAAGGGAGTAGAGAACTCAGTTACCGACCAACTGTCTCGTCTAGAAGGTGAGTCGGATTCTGTTCTAATAAAAGAAGAATTTCTAGACGAGAAGTTGATGGCAATTATCATTGGGCCATGGTATGCTGACATGGCCAACTTTAAAAGTGCCTCGGTGGTACCTGATGGTTGGACATCCCAAATGAGAAAAAAATTCTTTCATGATAATGAAAACTTCCTTTGGGATGATCCATTTCTGTTTAAAATAGGAGTAGATGGATTGATCAGGCGGTGTGTGCCTGAATCCGAGCAAGAAAGGATCTTGTGGCATTGCCACGACTCCTATTATGGAGGTCATCATGGTGCCTCCCGTACAGCAGCAAAAATCTTACAGAGTGGCTTTTATTGGCCAACTATCTTTCAAGATGCTAAAGAGTATGTCAAAAGGTGCGATAAATGTCAAAGGAGCGGAGGTCTCTCTGCTAAAGCTGGCATGCCTTTGACAAACATTCTAATTGTGGAATTATTTGACGTTTAGGGCATTGACTTTATGGGACCCTTTCCTAAGTCGTTCTCCAACGAATATATACTTGTTGCTGTAGACTATGTCTCCAAATGGGTGGAGGCAATTCCGACCAGAACCAATGATGCACATGTGGTGCTTAGGTTCATAAAGAAGAATATTTTCTCTAGGTTTGGAGTTCCGAGAGTACTTATTAGTGATGGGGGTTCACATTTTTGCAATAAGATAATGGAAAAAGCCCTGCGTCACTATGAGGTGTTACATAAGATATCGACTCCTTACCATCCACAAACTTGTGGACAAGTCGAACTGTCAAATAGAGAAATCAAAAGAATCTTAGAGAAAGTGGTCGGAAAATCTAGAAAAGATTGGTCGGTAAAATTAGATGATGCATTGTGGGCTTACCGAACAGCTTTCAAAACTCCGATTGGCATGTCCCCGTATCAATTAGTATACGGTAAGGCTTGTCATCTCCCTGTGGAGTTGGAACACAAGGCGTGGTGGGCCACAAAGCTATTAAACATGGACTGTGACCAATCTCAGGAGGAAAGAGTTTTGAAACTCCATGAATTAGAGGAGTTCCGACTCAACGCTTATCAAAGTGCCTCCATCTATAAGGAGAAAACAAAGAAATGGCACGATAAGCGAATTAATAAGAAAGAGTTTCAGAAGGATGATCAGGTGTTATTATTCAATTCCCGACTGAGACTCTTCCCTGGAAAACTCAGATCCAAGTGGTCGGGGCCTTTTACTGTAAATGAGGTTTTTCCTCATGGTGCAGTTGAACTGAAAGACCCGACTACTGATCGGATTTTTAAGGTAAATGGCCAGCGACTCAAACTCTACTTTGGAGGAGAGTTTGATAGGCAGAAAACCTCCCTGTTACTGCAAGCATCTTCTTAGATGCCATAAGGTCAAGCTAGTGACCTTAAAGAAGCGCTCTAGGGAGGCAGCCCTATGTTCCGATTGTTTTGTTTTGAACCTTGAGTCGGAATGAATAAAAAGAAAAACAAAAAAAAATTATTAGTGAATAAATTTTGTGAAGTTTGAAGAAGGAAGTCCGAGCTTGATTCTTCTATTCCGCTCAGGCGAAGTACTTGTAGCTTAAGCGAGACACTGCTGATTGTTGTTTCGCACTTAAGCGAAAATTTACTGAGTTTGAGTGAGAATAGTACACTCGGATAATAAAATTTCAATTCGTGATGCAAATAAAAAGAAAGACTTTGAAGGATTTCTGATTAGTGTTGATTTAATAAACAGGTCAGATGGTGAAAGGCGACTTATTTCAGTCGGCCTTTTATCACTCGGATTCCTCACTCATCACAATCAGTTCTGTATCCATTTCACTCGGTCTTTCGGTTTTTCATTCGTCCACTCGGCTTTCTCTCATTCTCTTGCCCGATCTTTATCACTTAGTATTTCTTTCATGCGTCTCTTTTTACAATTCCTTTTTCATTCATTCAATTTCTCATTTAGAGTATTCGGTTTCTTCCACTCGCTCGTACATTTACTCATCTTCTTCATCCATTCGGTATTCCGTTCACTCGGATCCCTCCGCAGTCGTTCACTTTTTACTCATCTTTCTTACTCTGTCACTTCATTTTATTCTGACTTTCATTTTTCACCTTATTTTTTCATTCGGTTCTTCATCCACCTGGTATAACTTGTACTCATCTATCCCACTCAGCTTTCATTCATTCGGTCACTCTATTTCACTCATTCTCCATTCACTCGGTCATTTATTTTTCCATTCACCCAATTTTGATTCACTCATTGTTTCATAAATGCTATGTTTTCCGTTTTTCTTTTACAATTCACTCAGTATTTCCAGTACCCAGTTTCCTGTTATTTAGTTTTCCATCCACCCGGTGTTCGCATCACTCGGTTTCTCATCCTTTCAGTCTCATTCAAATTCTTTCATTTCTTCGACCGACTCCTTTCTCGATGTTATTCATTCGGTAATGTGTTATTCATTTTTCCATTTATTCTTCCACTGGCTTATGCATTAACTCGTCTCCTTCATCCAGTCAGTATAGCTTTCGCTCATTCCATTGACTCGGAATCTTTTCATCTGTTCATTCCAACCACTCGTTTCCTTCATTCACTTTGATTTGTTTGTTATTCATTATTTCTACCTCCTTCAGCCACTCGTTTTTTATTTCCCCAGTCCCTCCATTCACTCGACTCCTTGTGCATTCGTTTTGTTTATTCATTTTGTTCACTCTCGCATCTCTATCACTCGGTATCTTTCTCCATACTCATTCGGTCATTATCGTTTCACTCTTTTCACTCATTTACGCAATCTCTTCCTTTACAGTCTTCCATTCTTTGTTTTATTTCGTTCACTCGATATTACTTTCATTCGTTATTTCTACCATTTGCTTTTCTATTCACTCGTATTTCACTACAATGGTTCACTCGTCTCTCATACGCTCTATTTTATTCATCCATTCTTTCACTCGTTCTTATATCCATTCGTCCTTTATTCATTCAGGATCTTTTCCATTCAGTGTTTCATTCACTCGGGATCCTGTATTCATTAATCTTTCACGCATTCATTCTTTTACTCACTCGTTCATTTACTTATAGTTTTCATTCGCCCATTCTTTCTTATCGTTTGTTCATTTATTCATCTTCCATTCTCTTGTGTCCACTTGGCATCACTTCCCTCTCTTACTCGATCTTCTACCTATCCAGTATATGAGTGTATTAAAAGAAAATAATAAATAATAAAAAACAATAATATATATTATAATAATAATTAAGTAATAAATAAAGCTGGAACACATTTACGCGTTTCTTGGAAAATGAATTCAACAGTATAAAAACCTTTCAGCTTCCAAACCCTAAGTACCTATGCTGAACTTGGGCTGAAGATGAAAAGACATTTTTTGGTTTCTAAGAAAGGTATCATCTTTCCACTTCTTTCACTTATTTCGTGCACTTCTAAGTTCGTGTTTATTATCTTCTTGTTTCATTGTTATTGTTTTTCCACTGTTCATAAGCCATGCATCTCACAGTTTTGGTTTGCTGTCTTTCCTTTGGATTTCTGTTCTTATTTTTTTTATTTAGGTTGTTTATCATCATTCTTTTAACATTAATCATGAAAAGAAGATCACAGAGACTCCTACAAAAACCTAGACCAAATTTTACAGAAGGAAGTGTGAAAAGAAAACAAATAGATAACGAAAGAGAAGTGGCCACCATAAGTATATCTGATTCGTCTGAACATGTACCCAGTCAAAGTCAGGTTCAAAGGAATGTATCCCCTGCAGTTGAGGAAAATGAATCGCCAGAAGTTGAAAGTGTTAAGGCTGTTGAAGACTGTGCTATGAAGTTTAAAGCCAGAGAGCCAGAACGTCCCAGGCAATCTGTAGGAGCTGGTTCTTCTTCTTCTGACATTTTTATGGTGTTACAGGAATTACAGGTCATGAAGAAGATGCAACTTGGAATTTATGATCGGGTTTTGAACCACGATCTCATGCTCAGGAAGATTGCCACGAAACTGAGGGTTGAGCACACGGCAGAAATAGGAGCCCCACCTGATAGAGATGCGTGGTTAGCTTCCATTGGATTCAATATTCCCTCTGAGGACATATCCCAAGCAGCTGACCTCTCACCACCTTCAGAGCAGGACAAAGAGAATGAAGATCAAGATGCTTGAGTTACTACTACGTATTATTATGATGTTTTTATGTAATTAACTTGATATTATTCTAAACTATTTCCTGAACAATGAATGTGCTTTTATTTAATTTGTAATGAAACTTTCTTTCCTTGTTAAATTTGTTTGTTTTATTCGGTTTTTCGTATGTATTGGTAAAATCCATGCGTCCTAATCCGACTACGTATTTCCCATCCACAGCCACGCAGGTAAAAAGGGAAGTATCTTTCCGACTCGTTCCTTAATTAATATTCTCACTTATTAATTGCTAAATTATGTTTATTATTTCTTTCAATCCATCTTAATAATTTAAAAGTTTCTGATTCTTAAGCCTAGTCGGATAAATTAATTGATCGGTTTTGTTTAACTCATCATATCTGCCCCTAACTATTTTTTATCATTAATTAAATTGTTTACTCGGCATGCTAGTTAGCAATCTGAATGTATGATCTTACATTAAGTTTGGGGACATGACTGGCTGATTAACTGTTATATTCGTAGCTTTTGAGCCTGTTTTATTCTTTTCCGAGTGAATCTGCATGCTGGTTAGTGAGACAGAATTTGCTTCAGTGCTTGCTAATTGTTGTATGTCAACCAATCGGAAATGATGGAGGCCTTCTTTGTTTATTTAGCCAGGGCCAAAAATAGCCTTCCTAATCTATTAAATTATCCTTTGACCTAATGATTATGTTTGAGCCTGAAACCTTTCATTTTGTTTATATACCTAACGTTACAAGCCTATTTATCCAAGAAAAACCCGACTGAATTACCCCTAGATGTTCCACTGGTGAATTGCTAGGTTTTTGCTTATTGCTAGGGACTAGCAACTTCTAAGTTTGGGGATGAAGAGTGTGCCTAACAGTAATTAAGGACACACTCCGACCTTAATTATGGATGAATATGTAGAAAAATAAAAGGAAGAAAGGCAAAGCCGAGAGAAAAATGAATAAAGTCAGAAAAGAAAAAGAGGTGCAAAGCACCACAAGAAAAAAAAAATTCGATCAGAAAAAGATGGAAAGAAAAGAAAGAAAAGGAAAAGTCCGAAGGACTGAAAGAAAAAGAAGGTGCAAAGCAGCATGAGTTATTAAGTAGCATTCAGTCGGAAAAGTTAAGAGAGTTGTTAGTAGAGGCAATTAAGTTAGAATTGAGGCAAGGCATCAGTGGATACATCTTGTAACCTATCTATGACTCGGAAAAACAATAATTGAGCTTGTAGCCCAACCCCATTACAAGCTTAAAAAAGCCCTTACTGATCAGATTGGGTTGGCATATTTCATAATGTTTAGAACTGTTGCAAGCCTATGTTTATCTAACAAGTATGCAGGTGATGAGTGCAATTCATTTACCCTATACACCGAGAGAAGAGTTAAACATTGACCAGTGAGGAAAGCATCAGCAGCTTGTTTCCCAAAGGAGGTGTAAGTTATTATACCTTTAGAAGTTACGAAAAGAAAGCATGATCGGTATTCAATAACTATAGTATGAACTAGTTAAGGAAAGGATGATTGTGTTGATCAAATGCTGTTAGTTAATAAGTCTGAATTATTGCTTGAGGACAAGCAAAGTTTTAAGTTTGGGGATGTGATAAGTCTTGAAAAGACTTAATTATTCTGTTCAATTTTAGAATTAATTCGTTGTGTAAGTGGTTAGTTTAGCCTTATTATTCAATTAATTGATAATAATTTATAAATTATGTAAATATTGCAAAAGTGTTTTATTTATAGAAGAGAATGGTCAAAAACATTAATAAATTAAAAGTTTATTACTAGTTATAAATTTAATAAGTAGCCAGCGTACAAATGCTAGGCAATTAGTTGATTTTTGGTGCAGGAACAGGACGTACTCGAGAGAAAAGGACAAATCCAAGTGAAGAATTACCAAAAGCCGAGTGAGAATTCGTAAATCCGACTGAAAGGAGTCCACAAGACCGACTGGATAAGACTTCAAAGGGTTGACCGAAAGGAATTAACAAAAGCCCGACTGAGTAAGATTTCAAAGACACTGACTCCAAAAGAGAACAAGGATTCGGAATATTATATGAAGAACCCGAGCGCCAACTTCAGAATACCGATTGAATAATTAATCCGCTCAAGCGGGAGTTAAATTCGCTCAAGCGAGGGCCAAGGATTCGCCCAAACTTCTCTATCACGCTTGAGCGAGAAAGCCATTCTGCAGTATATATTTTTAATTCGCCCAAGCGAAAGCAGAACTAGCTCAAGCGTAATTTCAAAGTACCATCCTCGCCCAAGCTTCGCCATAACGCTTAAGCGACAAAGCAACACTGCAGTGCAATTCCCGAGCTCGCCTAAGCGAGAGTTAATCCGCTCAAGCGAAAACCCAGCAAGTTGACGCGTAAAAGCAGTAACTTAAACCCTGTTTCTTCCCTCCAACAACACACACCTGGTGCAGTACTATTTCCACTTCCATTGCCTTCTTCTCTACTGCTGCAACCGTAGTAACTTAAGTAGTGAGCTGTTAATTAGCTAGTGTTGTGCTGTAAATTAGCTAAGGCTGAGCTGGATCCTGATAAGAGCTGAGCTGTAATTAGTTAGTTACTCTGTAAGCTATGTAACTAGTTAGTTTAGACGATAACTTAAGTTTTCTAAGTTATCAGTTAAGTTAGTTAGTTAGGTAGAAACATATATATAGGTTGTACATATTCTGTAAGAAAGAGGATACGCATACACAGATACGAAATAACAGAACAGAGAACATTCATAAACACTTCGAACATCTCACTACACATTTTTCTCTCTCTAATCCTCTCCTCCATGACGTTCCATAATCCTTCGATGGAACCGAAGTCAATGGAGTTCTAAATCTCTAAGGTTGGGATTGCGAAGGTTAGCAATGGAGTCTTGAAGCTGTGAGCAAGGAGATCGACTTCTAGATCCTGAGGCGAACAAGCTGAGGAGTGGAGCAGAATTGCTGGATTGACAAATCCAGAACTGATGAAGAACTTCGCTAGTGAGGAATCATGGTTGAAGCTTAGGTAACTTCCAGCTTTCTAACTAGTTCAGGCCTAATCAATTTAGGTGAATAGTTAGAGTTCAACCTCCAATTTCGCATTAGATTCTTAGGTTAATCGAGCACTTAAGGAATTAAGGTTCATTGCTTAAGGATTAGTGTTTTTTTTACCAAAGGAATTAGGGAATAACCACAAGCGGATTGTCCTCTAGATTGTGAAGTTCGATTATACTTTAATTGCATGTTTCTTGAGGAAATTGTGAGCCGAAGCAATCCTGACCTGTTTTCTATTAATCACTTTCCACATTTCACTTTAACTCTGTTTCTGGAAATACAAAAACAACTATAAAACACCAAAACCATAAAAACCGAATGAACTTCATGTATTTTCTGTTGGTTCAGCTTGTACTAGTCCTAGATTGAGGTACTTACCACAATCCCTGTGGGACGATCAAATATTCTACAATTTTAACGACTGGTGCGCTTGCCATAAGTGTAAATCCGAGAGTCATATTTTGTTTTACTAAGATTTTCAGCACCAAGTTAATGGCTCGGGATTTTAGCATCAGAGAACAACGTTCAATCCCTAAGAAAGACCCATTATCATTTTGTGAAAATCCCTTATTTATTCCCCAAAAGATTTTGATTACTTTCACGGTTTTACCGTGGTCACAAAAAGTATTTCAAAACCTTAGGCTTAGTTCAAAAACTTTCCAGTAACAATAAATCTCTCGATTCTATTAATTACTTAAACTTACTAATATACCCGTAAGTATACAATTTTATCACTTAGGTTCTTGTTAGGAATCACTAAGAGCATTGAGCATAATTTGAACTAAATAGAAAACAGAAATTTATTTAAATCAAAATCAAAATAAATAATCCGGTCTGAATACCGGCCCCTCAAGATTGTGACGTCAGCATGACTGTTCCAAAGGGACAACCGGTATCACAGGGCAGTATCTTCACACCGGTTATCCGCTCTCACATCTCCGTTCTCACTTCATCGGATACTTCATCCGTCCTTACTTCCACGTCACGTATAACCATTTGCCTCAGTGTCACAATGAGATAAGAGGGGTTATAACTTATCAGTATGGATACTCTGCACAACGGAATGTGCCAATATCACTTGCAGAAAAGAGTAGGTACGATCACAGGCGTGATGTACGGAAAAGGTGATTATCCTCCATCCCTGTGTTAGGATCGTACACTGATAATTGACCTACCCCCTGTCATACTCTAAGCACTGAGCCATTCTAATTGACACTTTATACACGGTATCAGAACCTATGGGCCCACCTGCATCCAACCATTCATTTTCCACGTCCAACTATAAATAGCATATTCCAATACACATGCAAGGTTACGTTGTTCTAATTCTCATCTTACTATTGCATTGCTTAAGTATTCACAGAGTTCATATATATTCTTTTAACTTGAGCGTCGGAGAGTCTTTGCAGTTGACACCACTTTTGCCCACTCCAACGCGAAGCTCTAGTGTGAAGGATCTCCAGGACAACGAGACCAGTTTCTCCCACTGAGAGACCGGATTACAATATCGGATACCCACTGTACCGGTGTATAAACACTAAAATATATATACTTTTGAGGCTGGTCCCACACCGGATCGTAGACCCCGGTTCAGACCAGTTCATTGGCACGTCCAGTGGGACTCGATAGAGTTATTCCTACTTTTCGTAGAAGTTTGGTAGTTTAGTATGGAAGGAGATGGATGTGATTTTGTTGACGGTCACGTGGAAGATGTGACCCATCAGCAGGCTGGAAGGAGACTCATTTTTGAATCTCCTGTAACCAACACAAGGAGGATGGTACCTGTGGCAACCCCTAACCCTCGAGATGAAGTTATAAGGCAGCTCAGGGAGGATTTGATGGAGCTGAGAAGGGAGAAGAGAGGAACTGGGGACAGAGTGACGTCCCAGGTGGAGGATGTTCATCATGCATCCGCAAGAGAAAGATCCACAACCCTACAATATTCGAAGATCCCTACTAATGAAGAGAGGGAACAGACCCAAGACTCTGGAGATAGGGTCAGTACAAGGAGGAAGGAGTAGGCAGTGGTAACTTTGGGGGCATACAGACTCAGTGTCCCTTTCTCAAGGAGACTCATGAGTGTCATTATCCCCAAGCACCTGTAAACAACCCAGCCACTTTCGATTAGAAAGTATAGTAGGGAGACTGATCCCACTAAGCACCTTGATGCTTATGTGTATGAGGCCATGTATCTAAAAGCTGATGAGGATGTTATGCGTAGAATGTTCCCAAGAACGCTGATGGAGGAAGCTCTTAGTTGGTTCAAGAGTTTGCCCTCAGGGTCGATAGATTCCTAGGAAGAAATGGCAGCTGCATTCGAAAGCCATTTTGTTATCTCTAGAGATATTCCAAGGACTTCTCAAACCTTGGCCCAGATAAGGCAAGGAGAAAATGAAACTCTTAAGGAGTTTATGAAGAGATTCTATAAGGAGGCTGCGTTAGTTCCTAACCTCACGGAGGCTATACAGCTCCATATTGTGGTTGAAGCCTTGCAACCTGGGTTTGCTTTTGCATTATCTTTGGTAAAAAGTCCTCCAATAACCTTCGAGGAGTTCCGCAGAAAAGCTTCAAAGTACGTGGGCATAAAGATGTACCTAGAAGCCACTGCAGCTAGAATAAAGCCGTCAATACCCTCACAACAGCCACGGAGAGATAAGGAGAGGGTGAGGCCAGAGAAGCATGCCCAAAAGGAGGATTTTACGAATACTCGTCATCAACAGCGAGAGAGGCGTGTCGCTTCTTTCAACAGCTACACCCCATTGAACTCCAGGCATTCCCAAATCCTGAAGGAGGTTGGCTGGCCCACGCTCAGTGTCTATAGGATAAAGAAGCCTCCTCCAATGAAAAGACCTGGGAACTCACGTAAACACTGTGCCTTTCACGAGCAGGTTGGCCATTACACAGATGAGTGCAAGGCGTTAAAGAACACGGTGGAGACTCTTATTAGAGAGGGGAAACTGAAATAGTATTTTGATAAGTGTTTTATAACACAATAAATTAGATTTAGTTTGCTTAGGATTTTAATCATTATGCATTGTATTGCCTTAATTTTTATGATTTTCACTTTCTTTCCACTATATTCTACTTGGGTATTTTATTTTGCAGAAATTAATAAAATTAAGGAACAAGTTCAAAGGTAATCCAAGGGTCAATAACAAGAGAAAAATGACCATCAAATGATAAAGAAACAAGAAGAACAAGCCCCGGTGAAAAAAGAGCAACAAAAGCATGAAAATGGGCGATTAGTGTGGTTGTAACAGGAACCGCACTAATAGGGTGTGAATCGATTCACACGTTATAAAAGTGCCAGGGAATGAATTTTTGAAGCATGAATCGATTCCCCCTTGCATGAATCGATTCACACGTGAAAAATGGCCCAAAATTGTAAAAAAATGCATGAGGAATCGATTCCTCACTACATGAATCGATTCCTACATGCATGAATCGATTCCCCCCTTTCATGAATCGATTCCAGGCTGTTTTTTATGCCATGAATCGATTCCTCATGCCATGAATCGATTCATGATGCTGGGAATCGATTCCCACCTTTATGAATCGATTCACATGCTATTTTTTTATAGAAAAATACCCTGGAGGAATCGATTCATCACTGAAATCATGCATCGAAAATCATTGGAAACAACAAATAAGCAAATTGGAGACAGCTGGAACAACTGGAAATCACATGCACCGAAAGTTTCCAACTTGCAACACGTTTTCTTAGCTGGCTTCCTCCCATCCTTCGCCTATAAAAGGAGAAGCAATCCAAGCAGAGAAGGCATCCAGTTCTCATTCATTCACTTTGTTCCTTTCTTTTCTTTTCCTTCATTTTCTTCTCTGTTCCGTTTCTTTCTCTTTTTATTTTCTTTTTCTTTATTTTATTTTGTGTAAGAGTTATGAGGATTGTGAAATTGAGTGTTCCAATTTGTAATTGGTGGAGGAATATTGCAACAAGGAAATACAATGGTAAAATTATTTTGAGCTTTTGGAGAAACCCATAAGTCTTTATTTTTACCATGTCTTGTATGTTTTATTTTTCCATCATGTGTATGAATTTGAATTATTTCATGAGTAACTAAATTAATTATGTTGGGATGAAGGGGGTGTGATAATATTTTATGATAATGTTATTTTGACTTTGAATTAAATAAATTTCTATTTTCCATTTAGTTCAAAAAATGCTAAATGCTCTTAGTGATTCCTAACAAGAACCTAAGTGATAAAACTGTATACTTGCGGGTATATTAGTAAGTTTAAGTAATTAATAGAATCGAGAGATTTATTGTTACTGGAAAGTTTTTGAACTAAGCCTAAGGTTTTGAAATACTTTTTGTGACCTCGGGCAAACCGTGAAAGTAATCAAAATCTTTTGGGGAATAAATAAGGGATTTTCACAAAACGATAATGGGCCCTTTCTAAGGATTAAGTAGCGCTTTCCATAGGTTAGGTACATTAATAGGATTCCGAGGGGAACATATTAATTAGCTTAAGAAAAATCCGCCTTGGAAAACTTAATTTGATTCTTATTTATGAAAAGCTAAAATTCATTAACATAAAAGAGAGTCTTGATCCTTGACAGGGCCCGCAAGCGCACGGGTTATGTCGCGTAATATAAAAGATTATCGTTCTCCACAGGGACTGTGTTCAAAGTACCAGCATATTGAAATTTAATTATCCATACAATTGATTTTTAAGATTTTTATAAAATAAAGCACAAATTAAAGTTGCACAGAATACGAATAAATATAAAAATAAAATTTACTTGACACTTAAAAATCAGAGTTGAGAATATCTTGGGATTTCGGGGGATTAAGACTCTATTTTATGTTAATGAATTTTAACTTTTCATAAATAAGAATCGAATTAAGTTTTCCAAGGCGAATTTTCCAAAAGCTTATTAATATGTTCCTCTCGGAATCCTATTAATGTACCTAACCTATGGAAAGCGCTGCTTAATCCTCAGAAAGGCCCATTATCGTTTTATGAAAACCCCTTTTATTTCCTCAAAAGAATTTTGATTACTTTCACGGTTTTACCGAGGTCACAAAAAGCATTTCAAAAATCTTAAGTTTAGTTCAAAGCTTTCCGGTAAAAATAAATCTCTCGATTCTATTTATTACCTAAACTTACTAATATACCCGTAAGTATACAGTTTTATCATTTAGGTTCTTTTTAGGAATTACTAAAAGCATTAAGCATAATTGAACTAAATGGAAAACAAAAATTTATTTAATTCCAAGTCAAAATAACATTAAAATAAAATATTATCATACCCCCTTTATCCCAAGATAATTAATTTAGCTACTCATGAAATAATTCAAATTCATATATATAATGGAAAAATAAAACATACAAGACATGGTAAAAAATAAAGACTTATGGGTTTCTCCAAAAGCTCAGAATAATTTACCACTGTAATTCCTTGTTGCAATATTCCTCCACCAATTACAAATTTAAATAACTCACTTTTACAATTCACAACTCTTAAAATAAAATAAAGAAAAAGAAAGTAAAAGAAAAAATAGGAACGGGACAGAGAAAGAAAATAAGAGAAATAAAACGAAAGAAAAAGAAAAGAAAAGGAGAAGAAAAACGAAGAAGAAAAAGAAAGAAAAGAAAGAAAAGAGAAACGGAAAAGGAAACAAAGAAAAGAGAAAGGAAAGAAGAATTGGAACGAAGCTGATGGAATTGATTTCAAGTGATGCCAATTGATGCTGTGGTGCTCTCCCTTTTATAGGCGAATGGATGAATGAATCCAGCTAAGAAAACGCGTTAAAATTGCAAGTGGAAGAAACTTTTGGTGCATGTGAGTTCCAGCTGTGCCAACTTGTTTCCAATTTGTATATTTTAATATTTGCAATTATTCGGTGCTTGGATTTAGTGATGATTGGTGCAGATGGAGAAATTCCGAGTGGAAAAGTGTTGTTTTCCCCATAATTCCGAGTGAAAGCTTGCTGGAGGGTGTTGTGGATGGAAAGGAGAGGGACGGTGTGTGGTATGAATTAGAAGAAGAAAGGGACAGCGGATATAAGAGAGGGAATGGGACGGTGTTTAGGAGAAAGCCGATCGGTATTGGTTTGAAGGGATGGTGTTTGGGTTGCTGGAGAGTTGGAGTTGATCCGATGTGCATTTGATCCGGTGTTGGAGTGATCCGGTGTTGGAAGAAAAACGGTCGGTATTTTGAACAAACCGGTCGGTGTTGAGTTGCTGTGAAGTCGGACAGTGTTAGTTGCTATGAGGAGATGAGCAAAGCAACTCCGATTGCTTTATTTCTTTGAAACTGATTGAAAAGTGAATTGGAACCGAGTGAAAAGTGATTCACTCGGAACTGATTAAAAGGTGGCTCGGAACCGACTGCAAAGTGGCTCACTCAGGATTGGGAAGTCTTCTTTCACTGTTTCACTCGGCTATGTGTTTGGAATAAACCACTCAGAGAGATCTTGCTCGGATTTCTCAGGAATTCACTCGGACACCTTCCTTTACTCATTCAAATGATAAAATCACATCTTCACTCGGAAGTCCGAGTTAATTTCCACTCGGAATTGACTTCAGTCGTCAATCAACTCACTTGGATATACCTTTCACTCAGAAATTTGGAGTTGAAAGACTGGAATCTGGTTGATAGAATTCTTTTCATGTCCGAGCCTTGCTTTGCTCGGAAATTCAGCTTTCTGCCCCAACTCACTCGGATGACTTCCTTGGAGACTTCTCACTCAGGCTCAGTGTGAAACTTGAGAGTCTGCCCGAGTGTGTTTCATTTCCGGTTGGAGTTTTACCTTGCTTGCTTAAGGCATTACTCGGAAATGCCTTGTTCCGCTTGAGAATGCCATCTTCTCCGAGTGACTTCTTCTGCTCGGACAACAGTTTTGACCACTCGGGAGTTTTCCAATCGGAGGCAGTTTGGCACAGAAAAACAGTTCAGACTTGTTTCAATCAGCATTTCTTCACTTGGATTGTTTGTAATCAGAGAACTTCCACTCGGATTCACTTCAATCAGCAATATTTTCACTCGGAAAATAGCTTTGGGCAGCATCTATTCAAGGTCAGTCCCTTTTTTCACTCGGATTAGTCACAGTAGGGGGTCTTCCACTCGGATTCTCCTCTAATCGAGACATTCTTTTTCAACATTGAACCTCCAACTGGGTTAGCTATTTATATCACTCAGAATTGCTTTGACAGGGGACTTTTCACTCGGAATCACCTCTAACAGTGAAGTATTCCACTCGGCAATGCTCCATTCTGAGTTATTCCACTCAGATTTGGTCATTTCTGAGTTATCCCACTCGGATTTGGCCATTTTGAGTCGGATTTCAGTGCTCTGAGTCGGATTTCAGCTTTTAAAAGAGAATTCTTTCCACTTTGGGCTTGTTCTTCTTGTTTCTTTATCATTTTATGGTCGTTTTCTCTTGTTTTTGACCCTTTATTACATTAATTCCTGCAAAATAACATACCCAAGTAGAAAATAGTGGAAAGAAAGCAAAAATCACAATAAATAAAGGAAATACAGTGCATAATGATAAAAATCCTAAGCAAACTGGGTCTAATTTATTGTACTATAAAGCACTTATCAAAATACCCCAAACCAAAGCATTGCTTGTCCTCAAGCAATCACCATATTCACAAGATAAAATACAGAAAACATTAAGCTTAATAAACTAAGGAATCCGAAACAAAGAAAAAGATTTATTCAAATGCCAATTTTAATTTACTTATGTGAATCAATTTTCAATGTCAAGACTTGAGATACTCTTCTCATAATTTTCACTCAAGTGTTTCAAGGTTTGTGTATCTCTCAAATCATCATAGTCAAAGAACATTACCATAAGCTTGTTAATAAACCAGAAACTCCATAGTTTAGATAGAAAATATGTCAAAGTCTAAAGGTCTTTCAAAGGTTATAACGTGGCCTTGGGTTGTATTCTTAAGGTAGGAATTTCAAGAAAAATGGAATACAAAAGGGCTTTAACAGTCATGAATGATTCAAATTTTTATCATTATAAATTTAACAGAGCAAATTTTTGAACTTTTATAGACTTTTTGGAATTCATTCAATATCATCCTTTTGATTTTCTTTTTCTTTTTCTTGCTTTTCTTCAATACATATTTTTCTTAAGTCCTTTTTTATTTCTTTGCTCCTGTTAAATTTCCAACTTTTTTCACCATTAAGAGAATATCAGTCAATGAAAGGCTTCAAGGAAAAATTTTCACTTTTAGGCTCAAAAGGGGCAACTAGGGGTCAAATTGTGCAAAATTTCTGAGGCTTAAGAATAAGACCTAATTGTGCCTTTATCATCCTAAGACATATAATCAAACACCATTTTGAATCGGTTGAAAAATAAGTTCTAGAATATTAATGACTATGAGATTCACTCAATCAAGAAAATATGGGTTTTGAAAATTTGTTTGATAAATAACCCATTTTGGCTCAAGTCTTACCATGGAAAGTCTTTTCAAAGAAAATTTTAATCACATAAGGTTCATTTAAGCATGTATTTGGCATTTAAACAATCAAATTTTGAAAATTTTACTCAAAATTTTGGGATCCTTAGATACTTTAGCCTTGTGTTTAAAGTAAATTTATCATGCAATATGGTAAATTACAAGATTACAAACAAATCAAGGAAAACACACATGCAAAATAAAATAACAATCATACAACGTAAACAAAACAGTTAAGTTTTCTTACCTACCACCCCAAACCAGAATTTGACATTGTCCTCAATGTTAAAATGGATGAAAAAAGTATAAGAAAACTTACCTGTAGTAACCCCAAACCAGCATCTGACATAGTTGAAATATTTTTTTATTTTTATTTTTATTTTTATTTTATTTTTTTTTTATTTTATTTTTTTTTCAAATTTATTAAAGACATGGGGTTACCTCCCCACAAGTGCTAAGTTTTAAGTCTTCAGCCAGACTTTTCTGAACCAGCTTCAGCTATACAATTCATACCTGAACACAGGTTTTAGTGGTCTGAATTCCACCTTAGGGATCAGTTCTCTTTTAGCCAAAAAATCACAGAAGTGTGTTTTTGAAATGCCTGAAAAGTCATAAGATAAAACAGAAGGGAGGTTTTGGATTACCTCTTTCTCTACCACTTGGTCAATAAAATCTATTTCAAGCATAACAAAGTTAACAGGTATGTAAAATTTTCCTACCTTGATAGGAATAACCTCTAAAATACCTGGATCCTGAAGCTTGGGCAGTACCTTCTTTTGGATCAGTGTACTGCTCTCCTCAATTATGGGACGAGATAGAGACTCATCAAATTTCTTCTCTTCCTTAGCTTCTTCTTTAGTTATGCCAACCGGATCATCATAATGAGTACCACTCCTAAGAGTGATGTCCATGGTGTGGTTAGATGGTTCCACCTCAGGTTTTACAGGAAATGTTTCTCGTGTTCTCATAGATAAAGAGGTTTGTTGGACAATTTGATTTTCCAAAATTTTGTTATGGGTGGCCAGAGAGTCCACCTTTGAAGCTAAGGTTTTTATGGCATTTGAGAACTCTTCATTTCTTTTTTCTTGGGTGCTTACAAAATTTTCCATCAGTTTTTCAAGTTTGGAGTTTTATGGAGGATAGTTTTGGAACACTGGTAAGCTTCTAAAATCACTGCTATGGTTATAGTTCCTAATAGCATCCAACTGATGAAATTCTTGTTCATGGTGGTTTAAGGATATTGCAAAATAGCAATTTATAGCAGCATGTCCTGAATCACCACAAATACAACAATAAAGGTCAGTAGCACCTGTTAAGAATTCCATAACAGACCAAGATCAAGGGTGATCTTTGAAAAGAAAAATAAAAATAAATAACTAGAAATAAAACAAACTAAAAATAAAAATATTAACAAGTATGATCTAATCGAATTTCAATATTGCCGATATTTGAGGGACAACAGTCCCTGGCAACGGCGCCAAAAACTTGACAGGGCCCGCAAGCGCACGGGTTATGTCGCGTAATATAAAAGATTATCGTTCTCCACAGGGACTGTGTTCAAAGTACCAGCATATTGAAATTTAATTATCCACACAATTGATTTTTAAGATTTTTATAAAATAAAGCACAAATTAAAGTTGCACAGAATACGAATAAATATAAAAATAAAATTTACTTGACACTTAAAAATCAGAGTTGAGAATATCTTGGGATTTCAGGGGATTAAGACTCTATTTTATGTTAATGAATTTTAACTTTTCATAAATAAGAATCGAATTAAGTTTTCCAAGGCGAATTTTCCAAAAGCTAATTAATATGTTCCTCTCGGAATCCTATTAATGTACCTAACCTATGGAAAGCGCTGCTTAATCCTCAAAAAGGCCCATTATCGTTTTATGAAAACCCCTTTTATTTCCTCAAAAGAATTTTGATTACTTTCACGGTTTTACCGAGGTCACAAAAAGCATTTCAAAAATCTTAAGTTTAGTTCAAAGCTTTCCGGTAAAAATAAATCTGTCGATTCTATTTATTACCTAAACTTACTAATATACCCGTAAGTATACAGTTTTATCATTTAGGTTCTTGTTAGGAATTACTAAAAGCATTAAGCATAATTGAACTAAATGGAAAACAGAAATTTATTTAATTCCAAGTCAAAATAACATTAAAATAAAATATTATCATACCCCCTTTATCCCAAGATAATTAATTTAGCTACTCATGAAATAATTCAAATTCATATATATAATGGAAAAATAAAACATACAAGACATGGTAAAAAATAAAGACTTACAGGTTTCTCCAAAAGCTCAGAATAATTTACCACTGTAATTCCTTGTTGCAATATTCCTCCACCAATTACAAATTTAAATAACTCACTTTTACAATTCACAACTCTTAAAATAAAATAAAGAAAAAGAAAGTAAAAGAAAAAATAGGAACGGGACAGAGAAAGAAAATAAGAGAAATAAAACGAAAGAAAAAGAAAAGAAAAGGAGAAGAAAAACGAAGAAGAAAAAGAAAGAAAAGAAAGAAAAGAGAAACGGAAAAGGAAACAAAGAAAAGAGAAAGGAAAGAAGAATTGGAACGAAGCTGATAGAATTGATTTCAAGTGATGCCAATTGATGTTGTGGTGCTCTCCCTTTTATAGGCGAATGGATGAATAAATCTAGCTAAGAAAACCCGTTAAAATTGCAAGTGGAAGAAACTTTCAGTGCATGTGAGTTCTAGCTGTGCCAACTTGTTTCCAATTTGCATATTTTAATATTTCCAATTATTCGGTGCTTGGATTTAGTGATGATTGGTGCAGATGGAGAAATTCCGAGTGGAAAAGTGTTGTTTTCCCCATAATTCCGAGTGAAAGCTTGCTGGAGGGTGTTGTGGATGGAAAGGAGAGGGACGGTGTGTGGTATGAATTAGAAGAAGAAAGGGACAACGGATAGAAAAGAGGGAATGGGATGGTGTTTAGGAGAAAGCCGGTCGGTATTGGTTTGAAGGGATGGTGTTTGGGTTGCTGGAGAGTTGGAGTTGATCCGGTGTGCATTTGATCCGGTGTTGGAGTGATCCGGTGTTGGAAGAAAACCGGTCGGTATTTTGAACAAACCGGTCGGTGTTGAGTTGCTGTGAAGTCGGACAGTGTTAGTTGCTATGAGGAGATGAGCAAAGCAACTCCGATTGCTTTATTTCTTCGAAACCGATTGAAAAGTGATTCGGAACCGAGTGAAAAGTGATTCACTCGGAACTGATTAAAAGGTGGCTCGAAACCGACTGCAAAGTGGCTCACTCAGGATTGGGAAGTCTTCTTTCACTGTTTCACTCGGCTATGTCTCTAGAATAAACCACTCGGAGAGATCTTGCTCAGATTTCTCAGGAATTCACTCGGACACCTTCCTTTACTCATTCAAATGATAAAATCACATCTTCACTCGAAAGTCCGAGTTGATTTCCACTCGGAATTGACTTCACACTAGTGGAAAAAAAGGATATAATCACGGTTAAAAAAGGCCTTTATTCACGGTTAAAGAACCGTGGTTGTTGAAGCCGTGGTAGTAGATGATGGTCTTTAACCACGGTTAACAACCGTGGTAATAAATCACATCTAACCACGGTTAAGAACAACTGTGAACATAACTTACTATTTATATTCACGGTTATCGAGAATACCCGTGGATATAGATACATTTTATCCACGGTTGTCCATCAAAACCGTGAATATAAGTAGATTTTAACTGAAAGTAAACCATACTTATATTCACGGTTGTGATGGACAACCGTGGATAAAATGTATCTATATCCACGGTTGCCCATCATAACCGTGAATATAAGTATGGTTTAGTTTCAGTTACAAACTACTTATATTCACGGTTGTGATGGACAACCGTGGATAAAAATGTATCTATATCCACGGTTAAGGTAGTAACCGTGGAAAAATCTTGTCTTTATTCACGGTTGTTGCCATAACCGTGAATAAATGCTGAGGTTTTTTTTTTAATATGCACTCTGTTTTATCGTTGCCCAACCCTGCATTCAGACAAGCCAGTACAGTATACAGTATGCCACAGAAACAATATGCCGAAAGAATCGTATGTATATATATATATAACAATTTATTTTCTATATCAATTCATAACAACCTAAAAAATAAAAGTATATACAATTAAGTTGAATGTAATCTAATAAAAGTAAACCCTAAATCCTACTACATACATATATAAAAGAATAAATATCCTATATCTAGCTTTGCCTAAGTTCATGGAAGTGTGAGGCCCATTGCCTTCTAACATCATCCACAAGTTCCTTTGGGAAATATGACCGGTCATTAAAGTGCTGCAAACAATGCACAAAACAATTAGAACAAAAGCTTTATTTATTACATGAAATTGATGAAATTGGAGAAATTGACACGGTGATGAGAATTACCTCTGTCCATCCATCTACTAAATGATGTTGGACAATGGTCAGCATAGTGTGCATGACGAAATAGCCACACTCAAAGGTACCCTTCTGCCTGTAAGACTACAATGGACATATAGTATGGAATAAGTGAATTCGGAACTTAAAAACCATGTACTGAAGATTTGAATGAATACGATTGACTTACTTTTGGGTACACCCATACAACTGTTCTTCCTATGTGCTTGTTTCCAATCAGTACATTGTATCCAACCACCGCCCTGCGTCAAACAAAACACAAGATAAGTTAGAATTGTATAGTTCTAAAAATGATGTAATTGAATTTGTGGTTATTGTTTAGGGATGAACTTACCGGTCTACTATATCTCTCAGGTCTTGTGGAGCTGTTTTGTGCAAACTATCAAAGTACAAAGCAAGATAGTCCTTCGGACAGATCACCAGAAGCGTCCAGTGAGCCCTGCAGTTACGAGTGATAACTGAGACTTCAAAATGCAAAATATCATAACAATAATTATGGAATAGAGTATTACCCTTTATGATAGGGGCCCATGTATATAGACTTCTCAGACTCAAACATCCAATTCTGGATGTATGTCTGGGTGTTCTGCGAGGTGTTTCCTTGCCTCTGTATGACAGAGGGCTCTAAGAAACCGTATGTTCCTTGGAAACCCAAGTCCACTGAGAGTTTTGCCAGATACCTAAACAAGGTAAGACATGGTTAGCGACAAATAACTTGTATAATGAACAAATTGGACAACACAAGGATATACTTACAGCTCCCACAACTGCAAGATGGAGCCGTTCAGCATCGACCTCCCCGTAATAATGTCACAAATGTCAGAACTTGTAACGTAAACTGGAAAATCACTGGGATGGCCGAACACTAGTGGCTGCCATGGGACCTGAACAGTGTCGTTATCTTCCTCATACCCGATGCGCCATAGCATCCGGACGGGATCCTTGGCCGGGTCTGGCTTCTTCAATGGCTGTTCCTGTTGAACAATTGACAACCATCACATTTTGTACCATAATTGACAAGGAAATAAAGCTAGTTAGTGTTTAGGGTTTTTACCTGTCCAGGGGCAATCACCAGAAGTCTGTTGGGCCACATCAGAAAGTGGCCCAACGCCTGACCGACGGTCTTCACCTCCTGAGTTGCCACTGGCACAGCAGCATCCTCCTCGAGGACGAGCACAACCGAGACCCTGGACATACCATCAGGTAATGTCTGATGGTGAACCACAGGGCCTAAGTTGTGCACCATACCAGTGGCAACTGGCTCCTCCGACCCGTCAATGAACAGGTCACATTGACGGGTGTCTGGTGGCTCGACCCCGTCATCGTCAGGGTCAGCCGCAGCGCACGACCCCTTAGTGCTAACCTTCCGTACCTACATATTTACACATCAGGCAGAAGTTATTCAACAATGAAAGTGATTACAAACAATAAAATTGAGGAAAATAAATAAAGAATCTAACCTGTGGGTCGCTGGCTGGTGTAGTAGTCTCCTGGTGGTGGCTGAGTGAGGCCTTCATCTCCTCCCTGAATCGGGCCATCTCCTGGTGGAGCCTAGATATCTCCTCCTGGTACTCAGCCTTCACAACAGCCACCTTTTGCTCCACTATTTGCTCAAGGGATGGGGCAGGGTCGGGAGCACCGTAATAGGCGCGGAGGCCTGTAAAATGTGAATGATTAGCTCATAATTGTTTAACAGATAACAAAATGAATGCATAGAGTTAGTTAGCACTCACCTACACCTCGACCAATAGCACGCACTCTTCCTGGGTGCTCTGGCCTGCCAATGGCGGTAGTCAATATATCCTCCCGTCCATGGGCTACGAAAGACCCTTGGGTTGATTGCTCAACCAAGGAATCCTGAAACCAAACAAGTTAGTATTCACTTCCTTCACGTAAACTGAAAAACAGACACTGATATAAAGGGGAATACTTACTATACGTGAGGCAACCTCCTGAGCCTGTGAGGAAGTGTATTCCCCACTCTTCTTGATCCTAGCCCGCTTCCATTTGTCGTGGCGCGCAGGTGGGGAAGGGGGATCCACAATACCAGTGTCAGTCTGACACTGACTCAGCCTCTCCTGTGCCAGCCGCTCCTCCAACCTACGGTAACCGCCACGTGACAGTGTGTGTGGGCAGTCATTTAGCTTCCTAGTCTCCTTGGCTTTCTTTCTGGTCTCCTACAACAAGAAAAAAAATATTCACAGTTAGCCGTATAAATTATACATATTATTTAATCATCTAAAAACCAATGTACCTGAAACTCGGCAGAATGTCTGGATGCAACAAAAGCATCCCAGGTCTCCTGATCGATGAATGGATACTTCTCTCCAGGGAACTTTCCTTGGTCGTCCCCGAATACATACCTACAATGAAAGGTACATTTAAACTAAGGATTGGCATAATTTAGTGAAGCGTTGATTAAGAATTTAAAGTTCAATATACCTCGTGGTGAGTATGGATTTGAACGACCTCCATCGCTCAGCCATGATACCGAGGACCTTCCTCCTCGCTATGTCGGAAGATGGTATCTCAAAAGAATCCTACATGAAAGGAGTTAGTCCATAAAGGAGTCCTTATTAAGAGTTACATGAAATAATACACTAAAATAAAACTTAAATAATACATAAGTTACCAGAACATCACTCCATAGCTAGTTCTTCACCACCTCCTCGACACTATCCCAGTCGGGGATAATGATGGACACCTTCGACCGTACCACAACCCCCAGATAACTGCTAAGCTTCGTGGCATGCGGTCCACTAAATCTGCCGGTGTTGACATCCATGTCAACAACTGGCCTCTCTCCCCGGTGACGCCTACGTGCGATGTCTGGCATCCGGGTAACACCTCTACTCTTCCGAGCAGAGGAACCACTGGCCTGTGAGTCGGACCTGGATCGTCCATCCTGGTCAGCCATGAGTATCTGTCCAAACAAGGAAAAAAACTGTCAAATATGTAATATAACATTTAAAACAACGAATAACTAATATAACATGTAATGAAATGAATCACCAACAAGATTAATACCCTATTAAGATGAAATATTTTCCCACAAGCCCTCATGGTGGTCATGACGACTGGCAACTACATCATCTATGTCATGTTCCACGATAGATGTTAGAATACGTGTTGTAGTTGATGGAATGTCCACAATATCAAGATTGGGGTCTCCAATGTGTCTACCTTGGATAACAATTGACCACCGTTTGTCAGCTGGGTCAGCCACATAAAAAACTTGCTTCACCTGCGTTGCCATTATGAATGGTTCTTCCTTATGCCCGATCTTGTTGAGGTCCACCAACGTAACTCCTAAATCATCAGTTGTGACACCGTTCTTATTGTCAACCCATTTGCATTTAAACACAGGAACGGTGAAGGGACCGTAATCAACTTCCCATATATCTTCAATCACACCAAAGTAGCATGACTCCGCCATCACAGGGTTGTTGTCCTTTGCAGTTGAGAAATGCATTGACTGAGCCACAACCATCACTCCACTGTTTTGATTTGTACTCTTTTCATCCTGTGTCCTTGTATAAAACGAATAGTTGTTTATGTCATACCCACAAAAGGTGAGGACATCAAAGTTCGGGCCCTGTGCTAGTCGATGTAATGTCGAGGATGCAGATGCATCTTTCAGGACGGTCTTTTGGAACCACTGCATGAAGCTCTTGTTGTGTTCATTCAACAACCACTTTTCAGTCATTTTAGGGTTGGTTTTCTTGACTAGCTCCTTGTGTGTGGCTAGATACGGTTGCACGTCGTCCGTGTTGTTTAAAATATACAAGTGTGCCTGAAGGACATCAGCACGTGGCATGCTCTTCACTTTTTTTCCAATCGTTCCTTTCCCATCCAATCTCCCTTCATGACGGGTCGTTGGAATACCAATGCTTGCAGCATGTGACATGTATTCAGTGCAAAACTCAATTGCTTCCTCTGCAATATATCTTTCCACAATTGAAGCTTCGGGACGATGTTGGTTCTTCATATACCCTTTCAATATCTTCATATATCGCTCAACGGGATACATCCAATGGAGGAACACTGGACCACAACAACGGACCTCTCTCACCAAATGGATGATTAAGTGGACCATTATGTCAAAAAAAGAGGGCGGGAAATACATTTCAAGCTGACATAATATAAGTGATGCTTCTTGTTCCAACACATCCAATTCGCCGGGCACGATTACCTTGCAACATATGGAATTGAAAAACATACACAACCTTGTTATGACATTTCTCACATTTTTAGGAAGAATGTCACGAATGGCGATAGGCAGAAACTGCTGCATCAACATGTGACAATCGTGTGACTTCAACCCAATTAACTTTAAATCTTTCATGGAAACACAAGACTTGATGTTGGAGCCATAACCAGATGGAACTTTCACACTTCGTAACGATTCACACAGACTTTGCTTTTCTTTTCTTGATAACGTATGACATGCTGGAGGCAAATATGTTCTTTTGCCCTTTGATTGTGGATGCAAATCTTGACGTATACCCATCAACTCTAAGTCCATACGCGAGTTTAGGCCATCCTTAGTCTTCCCGGGTATGTTTAAGAGTGTACCAACTAAACTGTCGCAGACATTCTTCTCCACATGCATTACATCAATGCAATGTCTTACATCAAGCTCCCTCCAATATGGCAGGTCAAAAAACACTGACCTTTTCTTCCAGTTGTTTTGTGTCGGGTGCTGTTTTTCACACTTACCAAATTGCACGTTGACGTCCTTCACCTTTTCATATGCCTGGCGACCAGATAGTGGTGGAGGAGCCATTTCAAAATCTTGGGCACCGTTAAACGACTTCTTCAACCTTCGAAACGGATGATTCGCTTTAAGAAACCTTCGATGTCGAAGATAAACATTTTTCCTGCCATGATGCAACCGCACAGAACTAGTCCCCTCCTCACATACTGGACAAGCTTTATGACCCTTCACACTGTACCCAGATAAGTTACCATACGCTGGAAAGTCATTGATTGTGCAAAATAACATGGCACGCAATTTGAATGATCACCCGGTAAACCCATCAAACACTTCAACCCCGTCTTCCCACAACCTTTTGAGGTCTTCAACCAATGGAGTTAAATATACATCAATGTCGTTCCCTGGTTGTCGTGGACCAGAAATCATCATTGATAACATCACATATTTTCGCTTCATGCATAACCATGGCGGCAAGTTGTAAACAAACAACAAAACAGGCCACGAACTATGGGTTGTGCTCAGGTTACCAAACGGGTTCATGCCGTCTGTGGCTAGTGCAAGCCTAACATTTCTTGGTTCATTGGCAAACTCTGGAAAAATCCTATCCATTTTCTTCCATTGCGACCCATCGGCCGGATGCCTAAGTAGTCCATCAACAACCCTCTCATCAGCATGCCATCTCATAAGTTTTGCATCATCTGCATTGGCAAACAGACGCTTTAGTCTTGGAACTATAGGTAGATACCACAACACCTTTGCAGGAGACCCTTTAGTGCATACCTCATCAGAATCCGCCTCTTTCTTCTTATACCGTGACACCCCACATCTAGGACATCGATGCAGCATTTCTAATTCACCCCGGAATAATACACAATCATTTGGGCATGCATGTATTTTCTCATACTCCAAACCCATAGGACACAACACCTTTTTGGCCTCATAGTTACTTTTCGGCAAGGTGTTTCCAGCTGGGAGCATTTCTTTCAACAACTTCAGTAAGTCAGTGAAACTTTTATCCGTCCACCCGTTTATGGCCTTCAAATTAAACAACCGCAAAACAGCTGATAACCTCGTGAAATTGACGCAGTTTGGATACAACGGCTGCTCAGAGTCCTGACACAGAGTTGTATATACATGAGCTTTCTTAAAACCTTCTACCCCTACATCACGGATCATATCCTCGAGTCGGTCATCCATGTCGACATTGTTGTCATGCATCGGGCTTCGATTTTTAGTCTGAGAGCTGTTACTTGGCACCACCACATCTTCACCATGCCATATCCAACGCGTATAACTACGTAGAAAACCGTCACACAGTAGATGTTCTCGCACCTCTTCCAAGTCTACCCGACGCAGGTTGAAGCATTTAACACAAGGGCAAAAATACTTTCCATTCACCCCCACTGCATTCCTCACTACGAATTCTATAAATGATTCAACTCCCCCCTCGTACTCCAGACTTAGGCGTGACGCAGAAATCCAACTCCGATCCATACCAACTGTTTACAAGGTGCTATGATCAACCTCACTTTTTATACAAAGGTGGTGGTCCTATACCCATTCAGCATGACAATTATTTTTATACGTCATTCATATATACAGGTTAGGACTTATTTTAAAATTTGATGAAATTTCGGCAGCATTTCGCATTGGTCTCTAAGTACACAAAATGAGAGTGGTCAAATCAAATTCAACCACAACCAAATATGCACCCAGAGAACAACACAAAATACAAGTTACCGAAATTTTATCAAATTTTAAAATAACTCCTAACTTGTACATACTAACAATGACGTATAAAAAATAATTGTTCATCCCAAACTGTCCAAACGGACAATTCAAGATTCAACACAAACGATGACATTAATTGATTTAATGACCATTTGTGTCGAATCTCAAACGGGGAACTACGGTTCACTCATATGCACAACAACTTTCATTAACTAGTATGAGCCTACGAGTTTGCAAGATTGAAAACCACATGCATGCAATAGACAGAAATAACATTATATACGAGCAACCAACAATAACAGCAATAACATTATATACGAGCAACCAACAATAACAGCAATAACAATGATGAAGTGAAAATTTTCCATTTAAAAATATCTAACTTGAACCTTATTAGGCCCTGTGTATTCAGAATGTAACATTACATTGTATAGATCATGTCTGAGGTAACATTAAAAACTTGATGGTAATGACTTTGGTTATTCTAATGGAGAATATGATATATCTAACTTACAATGAAATCTTTTATGATATATCTAACTTAGATCATATTTTTTTTTGGTCGAAGCTTAGATCATTAAAAAAGTTGTTAAAACATTGTTAGTTTGGTTTAAAAAATGGTCAAACAAAAAATCAGTTAAAAATGGTAGAGTTATTAGAATGGGAAGATTTTAACAACTTTAGCTATTTTAACATAGATGCATTGAGTCTAACTAAGTTCAGATTCTAAGTAAGAATTAATTCTAGATTTTAAAGAACATGAATTTTTATTTTGGAGGAGAGCCTGAATTTTATTACTGATACCAAAACAAAACAGCAAAGAGATTGTAGCCATCCATTTCAGTTTCTTGGTCCTATAAAATAATCTTTCAAATGTTATCCCTTCTAAACCATAGAATCAACCAAAGATTAAAAAGTAAAAACTAAACAGAAAATTTGACTATACAAGGGATTACTAGCAAGTGTCAATTGCCGATTACAGTTTACCAAGTTTAACTATACAGGGCACTGTGCAACAGTTTACCAAGTTTATTCTAGTTTATTAAAAAAACATACACCCAAATGTCCACTCGATTCTAGGCATTATAAACTGGTAGGAGTTTACAACTTAACTCAACAGTTTCACAACATAGAGACAGAGACAATGAAATGTTGGCACAATAAAACAAGCTTAACCAAACTTAATCACTAGTACAACATAGAGACAGAGACAGTGAAATAGGTTCCACAAACAAGGCAGAGCATAATAACGAAGTACACCAGCAGTGAGCGAAGAAGTAGGGTAATGGAGCACTTACTTGAAAATGGTGCGAAGATGACACGAACGAAAGAAGGAAGAAGCGAGTGAACACGAACGAAAGAAGGAAGAAGCGAGTGAACACGAACAGCAAAGAACAAACTCAAGGAAGAAGACGATAACCAGCGCGAAGAAGAAGAGAAAGTGAAAAAAGAATGAAAGGCGCGGCTTTTGAAGTTTCAGAAAGGATGTATATTCACGGTTCCCCTTGAAACCGTGAATATATTACACATATATTCACGGTTTAACAAACAACCGTGGATAAATGTTAACTATATATCCACGGTTACTATCCCAACCGTGGATAAATATTAAATTTATATTCACAGTTATAGAAACAACCGTGGACATACAGTACCCAGTGATTAAACCCTAAAACCTGAACTATATATCCACGGTTGGAAATACATCCGTGAATATTGACATCTATATATATCCACGGTTAACATCAAAACCGTGAATGTATCCATCAATATATATTCACGGTTGTGCACACAACCGTCGATATTACTATATATCCACGGTTGACTTATCAACCGTGAATATATATTGATGGATACATTCACGGTTATGATGTTAACCGTGGATATATAGTTTTCTCTGATTATAACGTTCACCTTATAATTTCAAAAATGCCACCGCGCATGTTTTTATCACTGATCCTCTTCTACCCGTGAATATATCCCCGTTGTTATATCCATTTTTTCCACTAGTGTCAGTCGTCAATCAACTTACTCGGATATACCTTTCACTCAGAAATTTAGACTTGAAAGACTGGAATCTGGCTGATAGAATTCTTTTCATGTTCGAGCCTTGCTTTGCTCGAAAATTCAGCTTTCTGCCCCAACTCACTCGGATGACTTCCTTGGAGACTTCTCACTCGGGCTCAGTGTGAAACTTGAGAGTCTGCCCGAGTGTGTTTCATTTTCGGTTGGAGTTTTACCTTGCTTGCTTAAGGCATTACTCAGAAATGCCTTGTTCCACTTAAGAATGCCATCTTCTCCGAGTGAAACCACTCGGATTCCCCCTTATTCAATAGTTGCTCTTTCAGCGACTTCTTCTGCTCGGACAACAGTTTTGACCACTCGGGAGTTTTCCAATCGGAGGCAGTTTGGCACAGAAAAATAGTTCAGACTTGTTTCAATCAGCATTTTTTCACTCGGATTGTTTGTAATCAGAGAACTCCCACTCGGATTCACTTCAATCAGCAATATTTTCACTCGAAAAATAGCTTTGGGCAGCATCTATTCAAGGTCAGTCCCTTTTTTCACTCGGATTGGTCGCAGTAGGGGGTCTTCCACTCGGATTCTCCTCTAATCGAGACATTCTTTTTCAACATTGAACCTCCAACTGGGTTAGCCATTTATATCACTCGGAATTGCTTTGACAGGGGACTTTTCACTCGGAATCACCTCTAACAGTGAAGTATTCCACTCGGCAATACTCCATTCTGAGTTATTCCACTCGGATTTGGTCATTTCTGAGTTATCCCACTCAGATTTGGCCATTTTGAGTCGGATTTCAGTGCTCTGAGTCGGATTTTTGCTTTCTGAGTCGGATTTCAGCTTTAAAAAGAGAATTCTTTCCACTTTGGGCTTGTTCTTCTTGTTTCTTTATCATTTTATGGTCGTTTTTCTCTTGTTTTTGACCCTTTATTACCTTAATTCCTGCAAAATAACATACCCAAGTAGAAAATGGTGGAAAGAAAGCAAAAATCACAATAAATAAAGGAAATACAGTGCATAATGATAAAAATCCTAAGCAAACTGGGTCTAATTTATTGTACTATAAAGCACTTATCAATCCCCTGAAATCCTAAGATACTCTGAACTCTGATTTTTTAGTGACAAGTAAATTTTGTTTCTAAATTTATTTTTAATTTGTGTTTTATTTTACAAAAACATTAAAAATCAATTGTGTGGATAATTAAATTTTAATATGTTGGTACTTTGAAAACAGTCCCTGTGGAGAACGATAATATTTTATATTATGCGACATACCCCGTGCGCTTGTTCTTAATTATGAGAAATGCCACTTCATGGAAGAAGAAGGAATAGTTTTAGGCCATGTAATATCTAAAAAAGGCATAGAAGTATATCCTACAAAAATTGATGTAATTTCTCAATTACCTTATCCTTCTTGTGTGCGAGATATTCGTTCTTTTCTTGGTCATGCAGGTTTCTATAGAAGGTTTATAAAAAACTTCAGTAAGATAGCCCTTCCGTTGTCTAACTTACTACAAAAAAATATAACATTTGACTTTAATGACAAATGTAAAGAGGCTCTTGATTGCTTAAAGAAAGCTTTAACTACCACTCCTATCACCCAGGCACCAGATTGGTCACTTCCATTTGACCTTATGTGTGATGCATCAAATTATGCATTAGGAGCTGTTCTTGCTCAAAGAGTAGGTAAAGTACAACATGTTATTTACTATGTCTCACAAACTTTGGATACTGCACAAATAAACTATACTACCACAGAAAAAGAGTTTTAGATCCTTAAGTAATTGAAGTGAATAATGTTGGTGTATGCACTATGAGCTTTTATGCTTCTTCATTTGTATCATTTTTCTACTTATCAATAGAATAAATATTTCAGTTTAAAATTGTTTTAAAACATATTTATCCTTGGAGTAATAGGTCATATAAAAATTATTCCTAAAATGTCCCTAGTCAAGTATTTACATGGGGACATGTAAATACACTGAGACTAGTGTGTGAGTGTACTGATGACCTGATCTCACAGATCATAGATATAGATGATATTGAGTCTTCACACAGGTACACATTAAGAGTAATGATGTACTGGACAGACCCACCATGAGAACGTTGCATGGATCGTTACATGATTGTCATAAACGATTCTCAATGTGATAATGGTATATGTAGTCCTTCGACCTGAAGTCACTACGATTCCTACATGAGGAGTTTATTGTTTTAATACAATTAAACGTCTTCTGTAACAAGAGGACTATAAAGGTTGTGATTAGGCAATGAACAAATTATACAGAGGGATGTGAGTGATGTAGATGGGATTTGTCTCTCCTATGTGACAAGAGTGATATCCATAGGCCACTTGATGGAGTAAGACTAAGAAAATGCATGGCCATGCTAGAAAGAATAAATATTAGATATTTATTCGGATCTAGTCTACTCTGGTATCAAGTAAAATAAATTGGGCCGTACAAGGATGACGCGACCATGCCTTGGGCCCAATTAGGATATCGTGACAAAAGGAATAAACATATTAAATAATTATCACTTATAGGTTATGTTGATAATATTCGGACATAATGATGCATTGCTAGATGCCGCTCTTATTTTATATTAATAATAAAATAGTTTATTATTAATATGACCGGGTATTTTACCTATAGGGTCACACACATAGAGTAAGCCCATCAGAAAATGTTGTCTTATTTTAGTTGGACTAAAATAAAGCTATTGGGCCTAACTCATTTGGAATGAGTAAGGAGCCCACTTTTAGAGAGAACAAATTAGGTCAAACCTAAGCCTATAAATAGAGCATAAGATGCTCATAGGCCGTTCACTCAAGTGAGACACAAATTCGCAAAAGTTGTAAGAGCTACACGCCGTCAAACTAGCAGTTGGCAAGTGTTGCAATTCTGGTGGGAGTGCTCGTGTGGACTCCTAAAGGACGAGGCTACGACTGCTTCGGAGTTCTTCAAGAGGTAATCCAAAATGAATTTCGAAATTGTTTTTGTGCTTTGAAACACGGAACCTTGCAAATCCTATGGAATCCCTTTTATTTTTCTGCTGCTCATGCTTAGGGATTTCCTAACAAATAATTCTAAAAGAAAAAGGACTAATTATAGTTAAAGAAAATGGGCTAACTAAATGAATTATTAAAGAAAGAATTATTTAATCTAATAAGATAACGTCTAAGGTAAATCATGTAAGAAGCTAAGATAAGGTAAATGAGGTATATGATTTATTGAGTGGAGGGAAACTATTAAATTCAAGGTATATTTAAGAGTAAACGAAAAAGAATAACTAATAAGGATAATTAAAAATCAAGTAAGAATTTAATAACGATATGTTAAAATGATGGTTGGAAAAACCTATGTTACTTGATCAAATTACAAAGAGTAAGAACAATTTTAAATATACCCAAAAGTTTACCGAATAGCTGGAATACTCAATCCACATACCACTAAATTTCTTAAAACAATGTAACCTCTATAAACCCTAAATAGAGTGAAATAATTGTTATGGTATTATAAATGATTGACGTGATGTGTTGATAGATACATGAATTTAAGTGATATATCTCTTAAAAGTACTCCCTTGATAAATGTTATATGATGCATTGAAAATCTTAAACGGTATGTATGAATGTGGGGTGTTGGTATCAGTAAGGATTCCCAAATGTGATTGGATGTGAAATATATGAATGAATGATCAGGGACAAAATACCCATGATGTTGAGTTGTGAAACCCCATTTTATTTCTAAGAGTTGAAAAGATAAATTATAAACTTTTGTTAAAAGAAAAGAAAAGTCGAATAATATTTAATGTTGAGAGAAAGGTTCGACATCAGAAATGAAATGAGGAGGAGGAACTTACTAATGTACCACCCCAGGATAAATATAGTAATCGAATCATGCATCATATCTGGTGAATAAGGGTGGCGTTGAGAAACTCCCTAGAGTGTAACAGTGAGGGGGTACACTGAAGAATCTGCTGTGCCTCGATACCCAAAGGCAGTCTGGGGAGTATATCGGAAGTGGGAATTCCAAGTGGCATCGGATTTGTGCCCTTCGCCAGACAGCCCGCAGAAAACCCTGATATACTTCGACAAGAGGCGGGATTTTCTATGACCGTGGAGTGCCTATTCTGTAGAGATTATATTGGCCATTTTGTGATGAGAGGATTGTGTGTCCTTTCCCTTTTGTGAAAATCAAAACAAGGAGAGCTCCGGTCGCTCTATTGGAAGGGAGAAATAAGGGAAAAATCTAGTTAGCGATGTGTTGTTATTTACGGAGAAGCATGCATTATACCAGTGCACAGTAATAGTATAACATTCATACATGTTATTTAATTATGATTATTTCATTGTATAAATATAGCGAATTGATAAATGAGTAAGAGGATCTGTAAGAAATAAGAGCGGTGATACAACTTAGAAATATACATATATGCACCCCAAAGAGAGCTCGACGAATTGATTGATATTGAATGGAAATGTATGAGGCGAGTGTCAGAAATTACACTCCCTGATTGTGTGGGGATGACGACTTACCTTTATAGTTGATTTCTCTAGACCACCATTTAGGCATGTATACCATACCAGAGGAGCAACACTTAGAGAAGACCAAGAAGGTCTCAGTCGGTTAATAGCTATTCCAGAAGATGCTCTAGTAGATGTATCACCACCACCATAGTAGGACGAGGAGAGACCCTATGACTAGGATATAGAGGTCATAGAGAGTTCAGTTAGGAGGTATGGCGATCCACCCCTACCCATGAGCATGGCAGAGCTCGAGGAGATGTCCGAGAGAGAGGCAGCTCTGTTAGTGGACCCCTTTAGCTTTTATCCACTATGAGCTCTACTCATGGCCCCACTTCTTATTCAGCCTGCAGAGGCTCTAATAGTACCAGCTACAGATAGCGCAGTCTAGAAGGAGCCAACGCTAGAGTATGTCCCACTCCCCATAGAGGAGGATGAGGAGGAGGATCCAGAGGAGTATCCCCTTGAGGACATGCCAGCAGGCTTGGTAGGCCCTAGAGCACTTCCAGCTTTGCCAAGAGCAGATCCAGCCAGTAGCTCTCCGCGTAGTTCATTAGGAAAACAGGGTAGAGAGTATTCCTATGATGCTGAGAGTTCAGATTATGAAGCCGATGGAGAGGTATCTAGTGAGACGACAGTGGGACCACTCTCAAGGCTTTCTTCGACATATTTATAAGAGTTACATGTATGGCGAGACTGAGGAGTACATTGACATGTCAGCGGTGTCCCAGGGTCTATTAGTGGAAGCTTATGAGGCCTATGTCAGTTGTAGGCATCAGAGGATCCATGATATTAGTGATATACCGTCTACTAGCTCCGCTCCTCCAAACTATTCCAGATTGGCATCTGCTTCTGACCCATCTACATCCCCATGGTCTGACGACGAGTTTCTTGGTGGAGGTCCTTAGTGGTTGAGACTATTTTGTTGTTTTTATGTTTTGTCTTTTGTTAAGGGAGCCTGCGTGCCCCTTGTTTATTTCAGCTGTATAGTTCAGACTCGACCAGTGTATATATAATGTTTTATATATATATATATTATGCTTACATTCCACCATGTATTATCTTGTATATAAAGAAAAACTTCCACGTTTTCTTAAAAATTGTAACCTTTTAGTTAACCAAGGTAATCTAGTGGAAGAGATTATCTTAGTTAACTGAGGGTGTTACAGTTAGCCTAAAGAGGCTTTAGAAAGAATACTTGGGTTTGAACTAGGAGTGGCTTGTGAAAGAATATTTGGGTCTGCCCTAGGAGTGGGTGCTTTAAAAGAATACTCTGTTTAAGCCAAGAGTGGCCGGTGTCAAGAATACTCAAAAGCATATGATGTTCTTTGTAACATCCCGATTTTTAATTAACTACCGAGTGAAATTAAGCCATTGAAATAATAATTGCAAAGTGGGAAGATTATTTATTAATTATAATTAACTTAATTAATTTAACTAAGAGAATAAATGGCTGGTTAAGTGTGATTAATTATTAATTGTTGGCTGATTGTGACTGGGTGTGACGTAAGCAGACTGCTGCTTCACGTTTTCCCACCCCCACTCTCCTTTTCTTTGTGCATGCATATATATGATTACTGGGCCACTTTGCCATTCATTTTTCCTTCAGCCCTTCTCTTCCGCTACTTCTCTCTTCTTCGTTCTTTCTTCTCCTTCTTCTTCTCCCCTGTTCTCTGTCTCTATTTTCTGTTTCTGGAAGCCCACGATGACGGTGCTGCAGAAGAGTTAGAGCTTCCTCCGTTGGTGAAGGACGATCATCGAAGCAGAAGAAGAGCAGCTCCCTGTTCTCGAGCCGATCGCGGAGAACAACAGCGTTGAAGGAAGCCTGAACGAGTGTGAGCCTGGGTGAAGCAATCAGAGGCAAAGGACCAACATCGGGAAACAGGGGAACCCCTCGAATTCCTTCAGTAGGTAGGGGGCGCTTGCATGTCAAATGCATGGTTTATGGATGGTACCAGATGAATGTATTACCTTGCGTGTGTGCGAATGTGTCTTTGATGATTGTGTGCGATGCATGATTATTAATCCTTGAATACCATGTGTGTGATAGTAGAATCTTGCTAATGGTTATACATTTATATGCATGAGTTCGGGTTGTGCTGAATTCTGATAATCATTTACACATAAATACATATGGTGCATGTTCTTATTACTGTTAATACCGAGAGGATGTGTATGTGTGACTGTTGGTTGATTTCATCTGGGATGTTGTAAACATGAACTGTTTGATTTCTGAGTATGCTGGTATGATGGATAAGTGAAAGTAGGAACGGTGTTGGATCGGATATGACCCTAACGGTTATGAGGAATGAGTCGGATAATCGGGGATGTTCGTCGTTAAAGTACATAGGCTGCATGTACAGGATCGGGTGACCCGTGGAAGGTCAGGATCCCCCAAAGAAATGATCTCCAGCTACAGACCCTTGGCTAGATCCTGTGAGAGCTCGTGGTAGCCGAAGGAGCTAGAGTTAAGTCTCGAGACGTCAATGGGAGGCTGGTACCACGCGGGAAGGGCTAACGGACGAGGGGCCAGAAGAGGAACCTGTAACTAGAAGTCATTGCCTAAGTCAAATCCGTAGGCATGCATGTAGATGTAATATTGATTAGGATAGTACGATTGGTGGGACGCAGAAACGAATAAATTCTGAATGAGTCGATGCATGTTTTATATGAATGAGAACGAATTTCATGTAGTATGTATCTGAGTGCATGTTATTGAAGATATTATAGTCTGCATGGTTTTAATTTGACTTGAATGCTACCCGAGTGAATATAAATGTGTGTACTGATGCTGATGCCGAGTCATTAGCTGTCATTTTAAATGTAAAAGCTCACCCTTACTGTGGCAATATTTTCAGTGAATGTCTCTCGGAACAACGAGTGAAGGTAGAGCTGATTGCCGAGTGGATTGGTTGTGCACTATGGAACTATATGTATATGTGTAGATACTGTGTATAATGTTTTGGTTAAGCCTTGGCCGGCTCGTGTTTTGATATTAGTCTCTTAAACCAGAATCTGAATTCCCTTGGGTTGAGGGTATGACAATGTGCTTGTAATTATTTATATACACTCCTATATATACATATATATATATATATATTTTTGTCATGCTGTATGTTCATTCCATTTAGTGCGTAATGTCCGAGTGGTATATGTTCATGTTTTTCCGAGCGTGTATGGATGGTATGGCTTTAGTATGAATGGAGTTAAGTTATTGTCTAGGAAGTAATCTATCAGATTTCGAGTGAAACCCGTGTAATGAACTTAGTGAAAGTTAGGAGGTTCTTAGGTGAGGTTTGAGTTAACAAGAGAGCTTGGGTAGGATGGACTATACTTGCCAAGTGAGAAACGAGTGAAATACCCGAGTGATAGAAGACCGAGGAAGATAGTCCGAGTGAAAACACCCTTGGGTCCCGAGTGGGATAGTTATCGTTTTCCGCGTGGTCAACCATTGTGTTCTGTAGAGGATGAAGTTATGGAGTGTAGGTAACCCCCGAAAGTAGCTGGTAGGTATAAAGATTAATCCGGATGGTTATGGGTAAAAACCTTTCCGAATGAACTTAGATTCTGAAATCCGAGTGATGGGTAAACCGAGTGGAGTTACTCGCCTCAGCGAACAAGGTATTCGCCCAGCGAATGCGAACTGCTAAGAAGGCCTTTGGTTGGTTCGCTCAGACGAACGTGTGCACGTCCGAGCGAGTGGGCTGTCTCACTCAAGCGACGTTGGGTTTCACTTGAGCGAGTAAGCGTGGTGTTGTTAGGTTCGCTTAAGCGTTTTATTCTTCCGCTGTGAATGGTTTTCTTTTCCCTTACCTTCCTTCCCCTTCCTTATTTGTACCCGGTTGCCTTATGGTTTATTTTTGGAAAAACATCCCTGTTTTGTTAGTTATTTATCTATTAAATTAGGGTGTTACATTCTTAAGTCAGGAGTAGCTGGATTCAATATACTCAAGGGCATGGTCTGTACAGCTCATGTAAAAAGGACAATTTTACATAGTGAAAAACCCTTCGAGTCTGAAGGTACTAGATATAGCTTCAGTGTTAGAAGTAAACCAATATAAATCTTTTGTGTGGTCTTTTTATCCCTATCTTTATAAGAGCCTGATGCAATCTTGCTAATTTCCCTTAGTTACAAAAGTTTGTTGCCGATTCCGTTGTGTAAAATGGTGTATTCGATTGAATGTAGTTTTTGGTTTGAAAAAGTGAACAAACTTATTCAACCCCCCATTCTAAGTATGTTCTCCGAACCATTATTATGGTTCACTGATAGTCCTCGGGAACGACTGATTATAGTACTTTGGTTCACTGTGTGGTTACCAAGATGCCTTTCGATTATAGTTCTTTAGTTCATTGAGTGAGTTATCTTCACACTTGCTCTATATTGATAAGTTGATCTGCATAACATGATTTCATGCATAATTGAAAGATGAAATTTTAAGAGTCATGGCATATCATACCGCATTGATGAATTTACTAGGTGGTTGACGAATGTAATTAGAACTCTAAAATTATCTAAATGGTAATATGATTACTTCTATAATTGATTGTGGTATGTATAATTCTAAATTATGATTTCTTGTTACTATTCAAATCGTACTCACCCTCCTAACTTGTGGACTTTCAGTAAGCACTCAAGGAGATGAGTATGTGAGTTGATTTTAGTGTGGAATGTAACATCCCGATTTAAAAATAACTACCAAATGAGATTAAAACTGCTAAACAAAAAATAATTGCATAAGCATGGATTACCTATTAAATTAATTTAACTTAAGCATTTGGTTAATGATTAACTGGTTGTGATTGTGTGTGTGTGCCACGTGGTCTGCTGCCGATTCACGGTCTCCCATCCCACTTCCTCATTCTTCGAGTGTATATATATATGTGTAGAAGCTCACTGCTGTTCACTTGCTCTCATTCCTTAAGATCTCCTCTTCCTCTATTTCACTTCCTCTTCGTTCTCCTTATCCTCTGACTCTCTATTCCATATACTCGCAACCGCGGTACTGCAGAGGATTCGGAGTCCTCTCAGTTGGTGAAGGGCGGTCGTCGAAGTGGAAGAAGAACTGCGTCCTGTTCCCAACCTGACTTGAGGGTACGATTGCGAGGGTGAGTGGTGACGAAGTAAACAGAGGCAACGGACCAACATCGGAAAATAGAGGAACCCCTCGAATTCCTTCAGTAGGTAGTGGGCGCTTTGAATCTCAAATGCATAGCTTGTGAACGGTTTCTGGGTGAAGTATTATTCATGCATGTGTGTTTGAAGGTGTTAACTATGAAATATACTATGATTGACAGCTTTTGAATACCGAGGGCATGTGATGGTCGAGTCTGATGGTAGTCCTTTTTATATTTAATGTATGTGATTATGAGATATACTGTTAGGGGTGTGAATGCATGTGTGAGTTATGGGACTGTGTATGAATGGAGTGCATGTACCTTAAGTTTGCTACATTAAGTCCGGTTAGTTATTTTACTCATGAATGCATGAAGTGGGGATTCTCGACTCCGAGAGCAGATGTGTGACTACTATTTGATTCCAGACGGAATGTTATATTTAAATATGAGATGTTGTCGCTGTGCGTGTTGACGTGATTTCTGAGTGCTCTGTACTGGGGGCAGTGGGTAGATCCTGATTGCTATCCTATATTAACATGCATGTGAATGCTGGAAAATGAATCTGTTGTGTTATGTGATGATGAATGAGTTACATGCAGAGTGTGGTTATAACGTGGAAAGAAGGAGTACTATTGTATTGACAAATATATGTAAAATATAATTAAAAGACCTTGAGTTGGACTCAAGGCAGTACCGAGTGCACTAGCGTTGGACGCTTGATAAAAGACCTTGAGTTGGACTCAAGGCAAGCCTACCGGGTTGGACTCGGGGCTGCCCGTGACACTTCCGTTGTCGCTTGGAGCGATGGTGTTACATGTGAGGGCAAACAGTTTGGTACCAGTAAAACGGCCGGACCAGCTTGGAGCTGGAGGAAAAAGGCTTGGAGCCTAGGTTGCAACGTAAAAATTTGTAATAAAGGGGGGTCAGATCCGACTGTAGTGGATATATGTGCATTATATATATATACTCTTATACTGTGATGAACTCATTGTGTTGCATGTGTGTATCGGAATGATATGATCCATATAGTCATGTATTAAATGTATGAGTTCCGATTGCATGGTACTGTTACATGTAGATACATTGGATGGCAGTTAGCATTATAATTTGATTGAGATGTGATGATGTATGGTGGAAGATCTGATGGTTTCCGAGTCACTAAGTGTCATTTTAAATGTAAAAGCTCACCCCTACTGTGGCAATATTTTTCAGTGAATGTCTCTCGGAACAATGAGTGAAGTTGGAGCTGCATGCTGAGTGGAATGTTTGTGCTCTATGGAGATATGTGTATATTTGTAGATACTGTGTATAAGGTTCTGGTTAAGCCTTGGCCGGCTCGTATTTTGGTCTTAATCACTTTAAATCAGAATTTGAACTCTCTCTCGGGTTGAGAGTATGACAATGTGCTTGTAATTATTTATATACACTCCTATACATATATATATATATATATATATATATATATATATTTACATTATACTGTATGTTTATTCTATGTTGTGCGTGATGTCCGAGTGATATATATGCATGCTTTTCCGAGTGTGTGAGGTTGGTATGACTTCCAGTAAAAATGGAGTTAAGTTATTGTCGTGGGAAGCGAGGTAGTGATTTTACCCCGAGTGAAGAAAGGTCTAGAAATTCTGATGCTGAATTCCCGAGTCATTAAATTGATGGTAAAATCTTAGTAAAATGAAATATGACTCTCGGATTCACACTTATGGCAAGCGCACTAGTCGTTAAAATTGTAGTATATTTGATCGTCTCACAGGGATTGTGGTAAATACCTCAATCTAGGACTAGTACAAGCTGAACCAACAGAAAATACATGAAGATCATTCGGTTTTTATGGTTTTAGTGTTTTATAGTTGTTTTTATATTTTGAGAAACAGAGTTTAAGATGAAAAGTGGAAAGTGATTAAAAGAAAACAGGTCAGGATTGCTTCAGCTCACAATTTCCTCAAGAAACATGCAATTCAGTATAATCAAACTTCACAATCTAGAGGACAATCCGCTTGTGGTTATTCCCTAATTCCTTAGGTGAAAAACACTAATTCTTAAGCAATGAACCTTAATTCCTTAAGTGCTCGATTAACCTAAGAATCTAATGCGAAATTGGAGGTTGAACTCTAACTATTCACCTAAATTGATTAGGCCTGAACTAGTTAGAAAGCTGGAAGTTACCTAAGCTTCAGCCATGATTCCTCACTGGTGAAGTTCTTCATCCGTTCTGGATTTGTCAATCCAGCAATTCTGCTCCACTCCTCAGCTTGTTCGCCTCAAGATCTTCGAAGCCGATCTACTTACTCACAGCTTCAAGATTCCATTGTTCACCTTCACAATCCCAACCTTAGGGATTTAGAACTCCATAGACTTCGGTTCCATCGAAGGATTGTGGAACGTCATGGAGGAGAAAGTTTAGAGAGATGAAAAATGTAGTGAGAGATTGGAAATGGAATTTGAAATTGTATTACGTTTCTCTGTGTCTCTACACACACTACTACTATTAGTCTTGCTACCTCCTACAGAGTATGTACAACCTCTTTATATGTTTTTATCTAACTAACTTAACTGATAACTTCTGACCACCTCCGCTAACGACTAAAACTAATTACACAGTTTACAGAGTAACTAACTAATTACAGCTCAGCTCTTAACAAGATCCAGCTCAGCCTTAGCTAATGTACAGCTCAGCTCCAACTAATTGACAGCTCTCTTCTTAAGTTAACTTGAGGTTTCAGTAGTAGAGAAGAAGGCAATGGGAGCGGAACAGTACTGCACCAAGTGTGTTATTGGAGGGAAGGAACGGTATTTAAATTACTGCCTTGATGCTTCAGCTGCTGAGTATTCACTTGGGCGGATTAAGCTTCACTTGGTTGAGTCCGGATTAACCTGCAGTGTTTCTTTCTCTCTTGGGCGTTATGGCAAAACTGGGCGAGGACGGATTCTTAAAGTTATGTTTAAGTGAGTCCGGATTTTACTAGGACGGATTAAATAATGACTAAGCACATCGGTTTCTTATGTAGTATTCCGTTCTTCTTCTCTTTTATAACCGGTGTCTTGGGCGTTGTCTTCTTAAGTAAGCTTGGGCGTAGTCTTGCTTTGGGCGGAGTACTTAGACGGAGTCTTGGACCTTCGCTTGAGCGGATTTAATTCTCGCTTGGGCTAATTAATTATCAAATCGGTATTCTGTAGTTAACACTCGGGTTTTACATGCAGTATTCTGAGCCCTTATTCTCTTTTGGAGTCAGTGTCTTTAAGGTCTCACTTAGTCGGAATTGAAGACGTCTTACTCGGCTCTGTAAGATTTTACTCATAATTTTCTTCTTGTCTCGAGTCCGCCCTGTTCCTGCACCAATAAATAGCTACTTGCCTAGCATTTATACACCGGCCGCTTAGTAAATTTATAAATACTTCAAAATTCCTTATTTAATTACAAGTTTCAATCGGTTTCTTACATAGATAACATACTTTTGAAATAATTAACTACAACATGAATTCTTATCAAATTATTAAATAATAATAATAAAACTAATCAATAGTTAGTAAATTATGTTAAATAACTAGTGGAATAATTAAGTCTTTTCAAGACTTATCACATCCCCAAACTTAAAACTTTGCTTGTCCTCAAGCAAATATTCAGATTAATTATCAATCAGTAATTGATCAACACAGTCAATCTTTCCTTAACTTAATTCATACTATAATTATTGAATACCAATCATGCTTTCTTCTCGCAATTTCTAAGAGTATAAATACTTACACCTCCTTTGGAAGACAAGTTGCTGATGCTTCCCTTACTGGTCGGTGTTTAACTCTTCTCTCAGTGTGTAGGGTAAATAAAATGCACTCAGCACCTGCATACTTGTTAGATCAACATAAGCTTGCAATAGTTCTAAACATCATGAAATATGCCAACTCAATCGGATCAGTAAGGGCTTTTTAAGCTTATAATGGGGCTCGGCTACAGGCTCAATTATTGTTTTTTCGAGTCATAGATAGGTTACAAGATGTGTCCACTGATGCCTTGACTCAATTTTTAACTTAACTTGCCTTCTACTAACAACTCTCTTAACTTTTCCGACTGGATGCTACTTAATGACTCGTGCTGTTTTGCATTTTCTTTTTCTTTTAGTCCTTCGGACTTCTCTTTTTTTTTCTTTTCTTTCTTTTCTTTTCTTTTTCTATCTTCTCCGATCGAAAATTTTTTTTCTTTTTGGTGCTTTGCACCTCTTTTGTTTTCCAGTACTTTGTTCATTTTTCTCTCGGCTTTGCCTTTCTTCCTTTTATTTTTCTACATATTTATCCATAATTAAGCTCAGAGTGTGTCCTTAATTACTGTTAGGCACACTCTTCATCCCCAAACTTAGAGATTGCTAGTCCCTAGCAATAAGCAAAAACCGAGTAATTCACCAGTGGAACATCCAAGGTACTCTAGTCGGGTTTTTCTTGGATAAATAGGCTTGTAATGTTAGGTGCATAAAACGAATGAAAAGGTCTCAGGCTCAAACATATTATTGGGTCAAAGGATGATTAATATATTAGGAAGGTTATTTTTGGCCTTGGCTAAATAATCAAAGAAGGCCTTCATCATTTCCGATTGGTTGACATCCAACAATTAGCAAGAACTGAGGCAAATTCTGTCTCACTAACTAGCATGCAAGCTCACTCGGAAAAGGATACACAGGCTCAAAAGCTCATACAGTTATAACATTTAATCAGCCAGCCTTGTCCCCAAACTTAATGTAAGATCATACATCTAGAATGCTAACTAGCATGCCGAGTAAACATTTTAACTAAGGATGAATAATAGTTATGGTCAGAGAGCATGAGTTAAGCAAAAACCGATCAATTAATTTATCTGACTACAACTTAACGAATCAGCAAACTTTTTAAATTATGAAGATGGATTTGGAAATTAAATATAATTATCATATTTTATCAAATAAAGACTCAGACAATTAAATAAAGAGTCGGGATACTAGAATACTTCCCTTTTACCTGAATGGCAGTGCTTGGAAACGCATAACCAGATCGGGACTCATGGATTTTACCAATACATACGAAAAACCGAATAACACAACAAATTGAACATGAAATTAAAATTTCATTACAGAATTAAAAATAAAAATAAATTCAGTGTTCAGCAAACAAATACAATAACTTTAAACTAATACATAAGAAATATTATAAAAACGTGGCACCACTGCTTAAACATTTTGGGCTTCATCGTCCTTGTCCTGCTGGGGGAAAATCGTGAATCCAATGGAAGCTAACCACGCATCCCTATCAGGTGGTGCTCCCATTTCCGATGAATGCTCAACCCTCAGCTTCGAAGCAATCTTCCTGAGCATCTGATCGTGGTTCAAAACCCCATCGTAAATTTCAAGTTGCATCTTCTTCACAACCTGCAATTCCTGTAATATTAAAAGAATGTCAGAGGAAGAAGAAGATGAACCAGCTCCTACAAATTGCTTGGGATGTTCTATTTCTGTGGTTTTAAAGTTCTCAGCACAGTTTTCATCAGCTTTAATGCTTTCCACCTCTGGTGACTCATTTTCCTCACTGGCAGGAGGGACATTCCTTTGCACCAGAGGAGATACATCCCTTTGGTCCTGGCTTCGACTAGGAACCTGGACAGATGAATCAGAAATAGTAATGGTGGCCACTTCTCTTTCAGTATCTAATTGTTTCCTTCGCACAGTTCCTTCTGCGAAGTTTGGTCTAGGTTTCTGTAGAAGTCTTTGAGATCTTCTCTTCATGATGAATGTTAAAATAACGATGATAAACAACCTAATCAAACAAAAATAAGAACAGAAATGCAAGAGAAAAACAACAAACCAAACTGTAAGATGCATGACTTATGAACAGTGGAAAACAATAATAATGAAACACGAAGATAATAACCACGAACTGCGAAGTGAAGAAGTGAAAAGGTGATACCTTTCTCAGAAATCAGAAAGTGTCGTTTCGTCTTCAGCTCAAGTTCAACACAGGTACTGAAGGTTGGAAACTGAAAGGACTTTTCTTTTATAACGAAGAATTCAATTTTCCAGAAACGCATAAATGCGGTCAACTTTAATTATTACTTTTATTAAATGCATTACTACTGTTATTATTATTATTATGTTTATTATTATATTTATATATTTATATATTTTAATTTTTTTTATTATTGTTTATTATTATTTTATTTTATTATTATTTTTGAATACTCAATTACTAGAGGGGTAGAAGATCGAGGGAGATTGGGATGATACCAATGTGATGCCAAATGGACATAGGAGAATGGAAGATAAATAAATGAACAGGCCGTAAGACAATCGTAGCAAATGGAAACTTTAAATACCTGAACTAGAGTGCATGAAAAACGAGTGAAAAATGTAATGGAATACGAGTGAATCAAGAGACGAACAATAAAAGAAACGAATAGAAGTATGAACGAATGAATGAAAACTCAAGTAAATAAATGAAAGGGGTGAAAGGATGATAACCGAGTGAGAATGGAAATAGTTGATCAACGAATGAGGTGAACAACGCAAGTCCGAGTAAATGAAAGGGAAAGAATGAATGCATAACTAAAAAGTTAACTGACGGGTGAGGAACGGAAAAGAGGGTGACCGAATGGGAATGAGGAAAGGGTATACCGATCGATGAAGGAGATGAGTAAATGAAGGAACCGAATGAACTAGCGAGAAATCTAGTGAATAAGGAACTGAGTGATGAAAAAGTGAATAAAACACTGAATGAAAAAGGGTACCGAATGGATCACAGAATGAATGAAAGAATGGATGAATGAAGATAAGTGTATGAGAACCGAGTGTGACAATGAATGGACGAGTGAACAATCGTCGTGAGGTATGAGTGAACAAAGAAGTGCGTGGGAGAAAGAATAAATGAGAGTAAGGCTGAGCGAAAGAAAGGATGGGTGGATGAAAATGAGTAATATAGATCGGAGATATGAAGAATGAGTGAATGACAATGGGAGTTCGGGCGAAAAAATGACAGGAGTGGCAAAATGGAATGAATGAAATACCGAGTAAATGAAAGACCGGGTGAATAAAACGAATACAATGGAGAAACTCAGGAAATGAAAAACGCGAAGACAAGAAATTGAGTGCGACAAACACGAGTCGATGAAAACGAAAAATCGACAGCGTGAGAAAACTGAGAAAGAAAAATAAGTGGAATGAAACAACGGGTAAATGAATACCGAGTGGATTAAACTGGGTAAAAGTAAAAAAACGAATGAACAAACAGCAAGAGGTCGGACAAATATGACAACAAGTGAAAGGACAGGAAAGAATAGATAACCAACCGTGTGAACAAACATGAGTGAAAGATAGACGAAGAAGAATACTGATTGAATGAAACATGAGAAAATGAAGACGAGTGAAGGATTTACTAGGGAATGGAGAACCGAGTGAATGAAAGATCGAGTGAGAATGAAAGAGATGCTGAGTAAATGGAAGAACCGATGAATAAAAGATAAACGGAAAAATGAGAGCAAAGCTGAGTGAATAAAATGACAAGTGGAAGAACGAAAAAGATAGAGTGCGGTAATGAAAGACTGAATGACGGGTGACGAACAGAAAAAACGAGTGACCGAGTGGAAAAGTAGACGAGTAGATTGAGGGTGGATGAAAAAAAAAACTGTGGATGGAAGAATGAATGGGAGAACGAATGAGAATATTCTGAGTGAAGAAGATGAGTGAAAGGTATACCGATCGGTTGAAGGAGATGATTAAATGCAAGAGCGAGTGGAAGAAACCGAGTGATCTAGTGAGTGAGAAAATTACGGAGAAATGGGTGAAGGAACGAAGAAGAAAGAGTAGATTGAAAGAACAAGTGAATCAATGACTGAGAAGAAGAATGGATAACAGAATTCATGAAAAGAAGGACGAGTGAAAGATAAATGAAAGAAACTGAGTGAGGAGTGAGGAAGCCGAGTGGAAGAAACCGACTACTAGAGAAAGCCGAGTGGATGAATGAATAAAAGGCTGCGTGCAAATGAGACTAATGGATATAATACTAATTGTGATGACTGAGGAATCCGAGTGGTGAAAAGCCGACTGAAATAAGTCACTTTTCACTATCTGACCCGTTCATTACATCAACGATTAGAATTCTTTCCAAGTCTTCCTTTTTATTCGCAGCAATTTAATAAAAAACACCGAGTGAAGTTCAGTCGGGAAGAAGGGTTACGACGAAGTAACAATTATCCGAGCGTACTATTTTCACTCAACTTAGTACAATTTTCCCTTAAGTGCGAAACAATCAGCATTGGCTCGCCTAAGCTACCAGTGCTTCGCCTGAGCGAAAATAGAAGAATCAACTCGGATTTCCTTCTTCAACTTCACACTTTTATTTTATTCAAAGTTCTAAACAAAACAATCGGGACATAGGGCTGCCTCCCTAGAGCGCTTCTTTAAGGTCACTAGCTTGACCTTATTGTATTTAAGAAGATGGTTTCAGTAACAAGGAGGTTTTCTGCCTATCAAACTCTCCTCCAAAATAGAGTTTGAGTCGCTGGCCATTCACCTTGAAAAACCGATCGGTAGTCGGATCTTTCAGTTCGACTGCACCATGAGGGAAAACCTCATTTACAGTAAAAGGCCCGGACCACTTGGATCTAAGTTTTCCAGGGAAAATTTTTAGTCGGGTATTGAATAACAAAACCTGATCGTCCTTCTGAAACTCTTTCTTATTAATTCGCTTATCATGCCATTTCTTTGTTTTCTCCTTATAAATGGAGGCACTTTGATAAGCGTTGAGTCGGAACTCCTCTAGTTCATGGAGTTTCAAAACTCTTTCCTCCTGAGACTGGTCACAGTCCATGTTTAATAGTTTTGTGGCCCACCACGCTTTGTGTTCCAACTCCACAGGGAGATGGCAAGCCTTACCGTACACCACTTGATACGGGGACATGCCAATCGGAGTTTTGAAAGCTGTTCGGTAAGCCCACAATGCATCGTCTAATTTCACCGACCAATCTTTTCTGGATTTTCCGACCACTTTTTCTAAAATTCTTTTTATTTCTCTATTTGACAATTCGACTTGTCCACAAGTCTATGGATGGTAAGGAGTGGATATCTTATGTAAAACCTCATAGTGACGCAGGGCTTTTTCCATTATCTTATTGCAAAAGTGTGAACCCCCATCACTAATAATTACTCTCGGAACTCCAAACCTAGAGAAAATATTCTTCTTAATGAACCTAAGCACAACCTGTGCATCATTGGTTCTGGTCGGAATTACCTCCACCCATTTGGAGACGTAGTCCACAGCAACCAGAATGTATTCGTTGGAGAACAACTTAGGGAAGGGTCCCATGAAGTCGATACCCCAAACGTCAAATAATTCCACAATTAGAATGTTTGTCAAAGGCATGCCAGCTTTTATGGAAAGACCTCCACTCCTTTGACATTTGTCACACCTTTTGACATATTCCTTAGAATCCTGAAAGATAGTTGGCCAGTAAAAGCCACTCTGTAATATCTTCGCTGCGGTACGGGAGGCACCATGATGGCCTCCATAATAAGAATCGTGGCAGTGCCACAGGAGCCTTTCTTGCTCGGATTCAGGCACACAGCGCCTGATTACTCCATCTATGCCTATTTTAAACAAAAATGGATCATCCCAAAGAAAAGCCTTACTATCATGAAAGAATTTTTTTCTCATTTGGGATGTCCAACCATCAGGTACCACTGAGGCACTTTAAAGTTTGCCATGTCAGCGTACCATGGCCCAGTCATAATGGCCATCAACTTTTCGTCTGGAAATTCTTCTTTTATCAAGACAGAATCCGACTCAGCTTCCAGACGAGACAATTGGTCTGCAACCGAGTTCTCTACTCCTTTTTTGTCTCGTATTTCTAAGTCAAACTCTTGGAGTAGCAGAACCCACCGAATCAGTCTCGGTTTAGACTCTTTTTTAGCTAGTAAATACTTGATTGCCGAGTGGTCTGTATGTACAATGACTTTGGCACCAATCAAGTATGCATGAAATTTATCAAATGCATACACCACAGCAAGCATTTCTTTTTCAGTCGTGGTGTAATGTATTTGATTTTCATTTAACACTTTACTAGCATAATAAATCACATGAGTTAATTTCTCTTTTTTCTGACCTAGTACAGCTCCGATTGCAAAGTCACTTGCATCACACATCAATTCAAACGGTAAAGACCAGTCGGGTGATGCAAGGATCGGAGCTGAAGTCAAACTTTGTTTTAATTTTTCAAAAGCCTTGACACAGTTTTCATCAAATGCAAACATCTGATCTTTCACAAGCAAATCTGTCAAAGGCTTAGCTATTTTTGAAAAATCTTTTATGAATCTTCTATAGAACCCAGCACATCCTAGAAAACTCCTTACTCCTTTCACATTGATCGGAGGAGGAAGTTTCTCAATAATTTCAACTTTTGCTTGGTCCACCTGCATGCCCTCAGCAGAAATCCTATGACCAAGAACTATCCCTTCCTTAACCATAAAGTGGCATTTTTCCCAGTTAAGAACGAGATTAGTCTCTTGACATCTCATCAGCACTTTTGCTGAATTGCTGAGGCATGTGTCAAAACTACTCCCAAATACCGAGAAGTCATCCATGAATACCTCAATAAATTTTTCTACCATATCCCCAAAAATTGCCAGCATGCACCTTTGGAAGGTTGCTGGAGCGTTGCACAAGCCGAACGGCATGCGCCTGTATGCAAAGATTCCATAGGGACATGTGAAGGCAGTCTTTTCTTGATCCTTCGGGTCAACCACAATTTGGTTATAACCCGAGTACCCATCAAGAAAACAATAGTACTCATGTCCTGATAACCTCTCTAGCATTTGATCAACAAATAGAAGGGGAAAATGATCCTTCCGAGTAGAGTTATTCAGCCTTCTGTAATCAATGCACATCCTCCAGCCTGTAGTTGGCCGAGTGGCAATGATTTCACCCTGGTCATTTTTTACAGTCGTCATTCCTCCCTTCTTGGGCACCACTTGGACTGGCCTAATCCAAGTGCTGTCTGAGATCGGGAAAATGATTCCTGCATCAAGGAGCTTGACCACTTCTTTTCTCACTGCTTCCTTCATAATGGGGTTCAGTCTGCGTTGTGGCTGAACAACAGGGGAATAGTCATCCTCCATCAGGATTTTGTGCATACAAAAAGATGGACTGATTCCCTTCAAGTCAGAGATGTTCCAGCCAATGGCAGATTCATGAGCTTTTAATACCCCAACTAGTTTATTCTCATCCTCTTCTTTTAAGTCGAAATTAATAATTACAGGATGAGTGTCATTTCCTCTCAGGAAAACATATTTTAGATGAGAAGGTAAAGGTTTTAAATCACATTTTTCTTCCAAAACTTCCCTTCTTTTCTCATCTTCAGTAGTTTCCAAATCATTTTTCTCTTCTAAATCACCTACTTCTAAAACTTCCAGTAGGTCCAGTATTTCCAAGTGAGAGTCAATTGACTCGGTCTCGGAATCAAAGTCATCCTCTAAAAACGTTTGTAAAGCCTCTTCCTTAGTTTTTAACAGTAAGGGGGTCTGGTAATTTTCAACCTCTTCAATCATTAGGCAATCCATCCGTTCAGTTGGATGTTTCATGGAATTGAAGATGTTAAAAATTACTTGTTCCTCCTGAACTCTCAGCATGAGTTCACCCTTTTCCACATCAATTAATGCTCTACCAGTAGCTAGGAAGGGTCTACCTAAGATCAAAGGGATCTCTCGGTCAGCTTCCATGTCTAGCACTGTGAAATCTGCTGGGAAGATAAATTTATCAACTTTCACTAACAAATCTTCCAGCATGCCTTGGGGATATTTAATGGACCTGTCAGCCAACTGCAAGGACATGCGAGTCGGTTGCAAGTCATTAATTCCCAGTTTTTTCATTAAAGATAGAGGCATCAGGTTTATACTGGCTCCTAGATCACAGAGAGCACTTCCTACATGAACATCCTGTATTTGCATGTGATAACAGGTTTTGATAATGACAATGGAAACAAGCAATGGGAAGTCTTCAAAGAATCAAAAACAACTAGAGATATCATATAAAAGAAGAAAATGATCTCACAAAGGATCAAGAGATGAAGAAACCAATAAATCAAACAAAAGGAAAGCAACCATGTATCATTAGATTCAAATGGATGACCAACAGGCATAAGAAAATGTCAAAATGAAGAGCCTGAATCGATTCAAGCACGAATGAATCGATTCACAGCCCTGGAAGTCATAAAAATAAGAAACAGAATGGGTTGAATCGATTCACCATGACCCTGAATCGATTCACAGCCCTGGAAGTCACTAAGATTGCAAACAGCATGCCCTGAATCGATTCACAAGGACCCTGAATCGATTCACACGATGCTGACAGACCAGGAACCCAAAACAGAATGCTCTGAATCGATTCAAACAAGGCTCGAATCGATTCATTCGACTCTGGAACTCCAAAATGCATAAAACAGAATACTCTGAATCGATTCAAGGATCTACGAATCGATTCACATAGTGGGAAACACCACTAAATAGACAGACTTAAGTGGAAAACAAGCACTCAAATCCCACTATGCACAGAGCCATCATCTTGCAACGGCTAGGGGACTCCTCAACAGCTATCTTGGCTCTATAAATGCAAGAAGAACACAAGCACAAAAAGGACCCCCAACAAGAACCAAGAAGCAACAAATCCTTAGCTCTATTTCTTGTGCTTTGTAAGCCTATTTCTTGCATATTGTACTTTCACTTGTATATCCTCTCATCTTGAGAGATTAGAATTTGGAGAGCTTTTCACTTGTATATCTGCTCTATTAAGAGAGTATATTGATTGTAAACACAAACTCCAAACACACAAGTTATTCACTCTAGGTTGAGTGGTTGTTCACTCTAGGATTGAGTGGTTACAAAGGTTGTGGACTCAACCTTTGGGATATTGTGAGATTGAGAGATTGGGTGGGTTGCCCTTATACTTGTGAGGATTGGGTTCTTGAGTGTGGGACACTAGGAAGCCGCAATTGCTCAAAGTTGTATCTCTAGTCTACAATAGTGGAAAATCCTCTAAGTGGGTTGCTTAGAGGCGAGACGTACACCGGATTGGGTGGAACTCGTTACATCGGTTTGCAAGCTTCTCTTCCTTACTCTTTTACTTCCATACATTGCATATTTGTTGATTGGTATTGTTTGGTTGAGAAGAACATACTTGAACTTGCTTAATTTGCTATACTTTAGATATTGCACACCAAGTGTTTGCTAAATTGCCTCAACAATACTTACCTCTTGTAGTGCATTGCATATCATTGTTACTTGCTTTCACTTGCATAATCTCATAAACTTGGTTATAGAAATCAATTTCAAAGGTATTCCAAGCAAAAGTTTTATAACTCAATTCACCCCCCCTCTTGAGTATTGAGGCCACTTGAACAACACATCCCCTATTGCACAAGGTATTGTAAAAGATCCAGGATCTTCTAGCTTCTGGGGGAGTTTCTTTTGAATGATTGCGCTACACTCTTGAGTGAGAGTAATCATTTCATCCCCCCTAAGCTTCCTCTTCTTAGACAATAGTTCTTTTAAAAATTTTGCATAAGATGGCATCTCCTGCAATGCCTCAGCAAAAGGGATATTAATGTGAAGTTTCTTAAAGACCTCTAAGAACCTAGCAAACTTCTGCTCCTCTATTTGCTTTTTAAACCTGTGCGGAAATGGAGCATTCCTTAGTTTTTCAGGAGTCAGCTTAGAAGCTTCCTCCAGGATCAAATCAACCTTTTTCTTTTTCTTTTGATGAACTTTATTTTCTTTTTCTTTTTCTGATTCATTCTTATTTTCTATTTCATTTTTATTGTCCTGCTCGGTTTCCTGCATTATTTCTTTTCCTTTTCCTGAACCTATTTCTTGACTCGGAGATGGAGAAATAATTTTTCCACTCCTAGTAATTATGGCCTTGCAATGTTCCCTTGGATTTACCTCGGTATCTCCAGGGAAATTGCCTGCTTGCCTCTCAGCTAATTGTTTAGAAAGCTGTCCTACTTGATTTTCTAAATTCCTTATGGATGCTTCCTAATTCTTAAAACTGGCCTGAGTGGCCTGGATAAACTAAGAAAGTATATTCTCGAGTTCGGATTTTTCTTTTACAAGAGAGTGAGAGGGTTGTTGTGGTTTATTGGTGGGTTGACTTGGTGGTATATTCTGATTCAGATGTGGACCTTTCTGCCAGGAAAAATTGGGGTGGCTCCTGTAATTAGGATTGAAGGAATCAGAAGGATAATTCCTTTGATACTGTTGCTGCCCCATATAATTCACTTGCTCGGAAGGCACAACTGGATCACACATTCCATTTTCATGGTCTCCACCACAAAAATCACAACTGATCATAGAAACTTGGCTCGGCTTTTGGAGTTCTGAAATCTGAATGCTTAATTTTTCCAAAGCCTGAGTCATCAATTTACTCTGAGCCAAATAAGCATCTTGTGCTTCTAATTCTAATATTCCTCTCCTAGGGACTTGGTTTCTCTCACTAATCAGGCATTCGTTAGAGGCCATCACATCAATCAGCTCTATAGCTTCTTCTACCGTTTTAGTTGTTAATGAGCCTCCAGCCGAGGCATCTATCAAGACTCTGGTAGCTGGCCTAACACCATTATAGAAAATAGTCACCTGCTGTACATCAGAAATCTGATGATGAGGATATCTCCTCAGACTTTCTTTATACCTATCCCATGCTTCCATCAAGGACTCACCTTCCCTTTGCTGGAAACATGTGATTTCATTACGCAGCTTTGCATATTTAGAAGGAGGAAAGTATTTAATCAAAAATTTCCTTTGCAAATCCTCCCAGGTAGAAATACTGCCTCTCGGTTGACTCTGCAACTAGGCTTTTGCTCGGTCCCTCAGAGAAAATGGAAACAACCTTAGTCGGATTGCCTCCTCAGGGACTCCATTCATTTTTACTGTATCACAAATTTGGAGGAAAGTTGCTAAATGTAAATTTGGGTCCTCAACCTCACTTCCTCCGAATTGTTCATTTCTTACCAATTGCAGTAAGGCTGGTTTTAATTCAAAATTGTTAGCTGCAATCGGTGGCCTAAGGATGCTAGCTTGCGATCCTTCTTCAGTCGGCCTGGAGTAGTCACCTAGTGTAACTCTCCTTTGTTCCATTTCTTTTTCTTCTTTTTGCTTTTTCTCTTTTCTTAACCTACGTTCTAACAAATCGATGTCAGGATCAAAAAAGAAAGGTTCTCCTCTGCTCCTTGACTGCATACAACAATTGTTAACACAACAAAAACAACTAACAGCTACGACTACTTGAAACAATAACTACTAAGAAAAATATGTATTGACTGCACACAGAAACAACAGCAAATGGTTCAGTCTAGTACCGGTCCAAGGATTGTTGATATTACTCAACAATCCTCGGCAACGGCGCCATTAACTTGATGCTGAATTCCCGAGTCATTAAATTGATGGTAAAATCTTAGTAAAATGAAATATGACTCTCGGATTCACACTTATGGCAAGCGCACCAGTCGTTAAAATTGTAGTATATTTGATCGTCTCACAGGGATTGTGGTAAATACCTCAATCTAGGACTAGTACAAGCTGAACCAACAGAAAATACATGAAGATCATTCGGTTTTTATGGTTTTAGTGTTTTATAGTTATTTTTATATTTTGAGAAACAGAGTTTAAGATGAAAAGTGGAAAGTGATTAAAAGAAAACAGGTCAGGATTGCTTCAGCTCACAATTTCCTCAAGAAACATGCAATTCAGTATAATCAAACTTCACAATCTAGAGGACAATCCGCTTATGGTTATTCCCTAATTCCTTAGGTGAAAAACACTAATTCTTAAGCAATGAACCTTAATTCCTTAAGTGCTCGATTAACCTAAGAATCTAATGCGAAATTAGAGGTTGAACTCTAACTATTCACCTAAATTGATTAGGCCTGAACTAGTTAGAAAACTGGAAGTTACCTAAGCTTCAGCCATGATTCCTCACTGGTGAAGTTCTTCATCCGTTCTGGATTTGTCAATCCAGCAATTCTGCTCCACTCCTCAGCTTGTTCGCCTCAAGATCTTCGAAGCCGATCTACTTACTCACAGCTTCAAGATTCCATTGTTCACCTTCACAATCCCAACCTTAGGGATTTAGAACTCCATAGACTTCAGTTCCATCGAAGGATTGTGGAACGTCATGGAGGAGAGAGTTTAGAGAGATGAAAAATGTAGTGAGAGATTGGAAATGGAATTTGAAATTGTATTACGTTTCTCTGTGTCTCTACACACGCTACTACTATTAGTCTTGCTACCTCCTACAGAGTATGTACAACCTCTTTATATGTTTCTATCTAACTAACTTAACTGATAACTTCTGACCACCTCCGCTAACGACTAAAACTAATTACACAGTTTATAGAGTAACTAACTAATTACAGCTCAGCTCTTAACAGGATCCAGCTCAGCCTTAGCTAATGTACAGCTCAGCTCCAACTAATTGACAGCTCTCTTCTTAAGTTAACTTGAGGTTTCAGTAGTAGAGAAGAAGGCAATGGGAGCGGAACAATACTGCACCAAGTGTGTTATTGGAGGGAAGGAACGGTATTTAAATTACTGCCTTGATGCTTCAGCTGCTGAGTATTCGCTTGGGCGGATTAAGCTTCGCTTGGTTGAGTCTGGATTAACCTACAGTGTTTCTTTCTCTCTTGGGCATTATGGCAAAACTGGGCGAGGACGGATTCTTAAAGTTATGTTTGAGTGAGTCCGGATTTTACTAGGACGGATTAAATAATGACTAAGCACATCGGTTTCTTATGTAGTATTCCGTTCTTCTTCTCTTTTATAACCGGTGTCTTGGGCGTTGTCTTCTTAAGTAAGCTTGGGCATAGTCTTGCTTTGGGCGGAGTACTTAGACGGAGTCTTGGACCTTCGCTTGAGCGGATTTAATTCCCGCTTGGGTGAATTAATTATCAAATCGGTATTCTGTAGTTAACACTCGGGTTTTACATGCAGTATTCTGAGCCCTTATTCTCTTTTGGAGTCAGTGTCTTTGAGGTCTCACTTAGTCAGAATTGAAGACGTCTCACTCGGCTCTGTAAGATTTTACTCATAATTTTCTTCTTGTCTCGAGTCCGCCCTGTTCCTGCACCAATAAATAGCTACTTGCCTAGCATTTATACACCAGCCGCTTAGTAAATTTATAAATACTTCAAAATTCCTTATTTAATTACAAGTTTCAATCGGTTTCTTACATAGATAACATACTTTTGAAATAATTAACTACAACATGAATTCTTATCAAATTATTAAATAATAATAATAAAACTAATCAATAGTTAGTAAATTATGTTAAATAACTAGTGGAATAATTAAGTCTTTTCAAGACTTATCAAATTCCGAGTGAATGAGGTCGTATAATTCTGAGTAGGGAATAACAACATGTTTCCGAGTGAGAACCTTCCGAGTGAGTGTTTCCGACTGAAGAGTGACCTATAAGATCCTGAGTGAAACCCCCTGTAGTAAACTTATTGGGAGCTAGAAGGTCCTTAGGTGAGACTTGATTTAGTAATAGAACCTGAGTAAGAAGTATTATGTGTGCCGAGTGCAAAGTGAGCGAAACACCCGAGTGATAAAAAGACTGAGTAAGATATTCCGAGTGAATACACCCGTGGACCCCGAGTGAGATAGTTATTATCCCCAGAGTGGTCAACATTCATGTTCTATAAGAATGAAGCTATGAAGTGTGTGGTAGACTCCCGAAGGGAGCTTGTAGGTGTAAAGATTAATCCGAATGAATTGTGAGTAAAGACCTTTCCGAGTGAACATAGATTCTGAAATCTGAGTGAAGGGAATACCGAGTGGAGTTACTCGTCTCAACGGCTAAGAGCTCGCTCCAGCGAATGTGAGTGAAAGAAAGGTCTCTGATGGGTTACGCTTAGGCTATGCGAACTTCGCCCGAGCGAGTCGGGCCGTCTCGCCCAAGCGATACTGAATCTCGCTCGAGCGAGTGTAAGCTGTCTATGGGCTTTGCTTGAGCATTTCGTCTTCCGCTGGGCTGTTTGTGAATGGTTTTTAATTTCCTTGCCTTCCTCTCCGTTCCCTTCTATTGTGTTGGATACCATTGGTTTATTTTTTGGGAAAATTTTTTCCCTGTTTTGGTATTTAATTATTTATTAAATTAGGGTGTTACATTTTGGTATCAGAGCAGACCTAAAAGGTCCCAGGGCCAAGGTATGCTTACCGAGTGTAAGCGGTTGTGTGCACTATGACTGAATGATCCTGATTATTGTGATAATCTATTGAACATGGTTGATGTTGAGATGTTGATTTGAGGATAGGAGATTATTCCCCTCCTGGTCCGATTAACTATATGATGTTTAAGGAATTGTGTGATAATGTGCTATAGTTGAATGATGGGATGAGATCCGATCGGTAGAGTGTAACTTTGTAAAATTATCCTTGAAGGGTGTTAATTTCAGGATAAGTCATGGCAAATCGGCATAGCATGGAAGCCATAGCCACGACATTCCAACGTTTTGCTGACGTATTCGAGAGGTAGAGCCAGCCTCGAACTGAAGATGGTCAAGTATTGGATCGTTTCCTAAAGAGGAAGCCGAGTGAGTTCCAAGGGGGACTTAACCCCGAGGCAGCTTACAAGTGGACTCAAGAGTTAGAGAGGATTTTTGGGCGCCTTCACTGTACCGAGGCCCAGAAGGTGGAATGCGCAGTGTACATGCTGCGGGATGAAGCAGAAAACTTGTGGAAGATCGCCAGAAACTGACTGGCTGATGCTGACTTGGGAAAATTTTAAAACGTGCTTCCTAGAGAAATATTTCCCCGACACAATAAGGAGTCGGAAGGAACTAGAATTTATGGAACTGAAACAGGGTTCCATGTCTGTAGAAGAATACGCAGCCAGATTTGAAGAGTTGTGCCTGTTTTACCCGCCCTTTCAACAACCCGGAACGGAGAATTCCAAATGCCTTAAATTTGAGAACGAATTGAGGTCGGGCATTAAAAGAGCTTGCAGATACCAAGAAATTAGAAGCTTCCCGGTACCGGTGAATAAATGTAGGATTTTCGAAGAAGATGACAAGGCCCACTCGGGCCAGAGCAGTAAGGCAGACCCCTCCTTAAGGCCTCAGCAATCACGCTTCAAGAGACCAGGCAATGTTGGAAGAGCTGGACCCTCCCCTAAATTCAAAGGACGGGGAAACCGTGGGAGTCGTTTTGGGGTTCGCCCCAGAAATGGTAAGTGCTTTAGATGCGGAGGTGACCACTTTGCACGGGAATGTGATGCTGGAAACGATGTTGTATGCTTCCATTGTAACGAAAGGGGGCATGTTCGCCCCGACTGTCCGCAACTACAACCAGTGAGTGTTAATGCACGCCGTGGGGGTTTCCGAGTGGGGGGACGCGGAAACGATAGTCGAGGGAATGGCAGTAGAGGCAACGAAGCAAGGGGCAACATGATGACTACTCCAAATCACCGAGGAAGAAATGCCGACCAACCGGCTTTGGGAAGAGTCTACGCCATCAACGCCGAAGATGCTATACAAGCGAATGACTTGGTACAAAGTAAGTGCTCGCTCGGTAGATATACACTTAATGTAGTTTTTGATTCTGGAACTACCCACTCCTTTATAGCTGACGAATGTGTAAGACGTTTAAAGTTGCCGACTGTGTATATGAATTGGACTCTGGAGGTAGCCAATCCGACCGGCGTAAGAGTGTTGACATCGATGATGTGTAAGGATGTAACATTCACGTTGGGCGATCAGAGTTTCACCTTTAATCTGGTATGCGTGCCTCTGAAAAACCTTGACATTGTACCGGGCATGGATTGGCTTTCAGCCAACAAGGTACTGGTGGACTATCGGAATAGAAGGATAATTTTCCTGAGGGAGACCAGTGAAGACTACACGGTACAAGGTATAGCTCAGTTATTTATGATGCTTTGTCTAACTGAGGGGGAGGTTAGAGCCCGAGTGAACGAAATTCTGACTGTTTATGAATTCCCTGAGGTGTTTCCGGAAGACGTACCGTGTGTTCCTCCAACTAGAGAAGTTGAATTCTCTATAGACTTGATCCCTGGAGCTGAACCAGTCTCCAGTACACCTTATAGAATGTCCCCAATAGAATTGGCTGAATTGAAAAAGCAAGTGGATGAGTTACTCGGAAAGCAGTTCATTTGACCGAGTGTATCACCATGGGGCACACCTGTGCTACTTGTCAAAAAGAAGGATGGCAGCATGAGATTATGTATAGATTACCGACAGCTGAACAAACTCACAATTAAGAATTGATACCCGTTGCCCAGGATCGACGATTTGATTGACCAACTGCGTGATGCCTCAGTCTTCTCGAAGATCGATTTACGATCGGGATACCACCAAATCCGGGTGAAGGACTCGGATATTCCAAAGACTGCCTTTAGGACTTGGTATGGCCACTACGAGTATGTAGTGATGCCGTTTGCTGTGACAAATGCTCCTGCTGTATTCATGAATTATATGAACAACATATTCCACCCATATTTAGACCGATTCATAGTAGTTTTTATTGATGATATCTTAATCTATTCCAAGACCCCTGAGGAGCATGAGGAACACCTCCGAGTGGTACTTCATGTATTGAAGGAAAAGCAGTTGTTTACAAAGCTTTCGAAGTACGATTTTTGGATGGATAAGATCCACTTTCTCGGACACGTAATTTCCATGGAAGGTGTCTCGGTGGACCTATCAAAGGTGGCAGCTATAATGGCATGGGAGAGGCCCAAGTCGGTCTCGGAGATAAGAAGCTTTATGGGCCTGGCAGGCTATTATAGAAGGTTCATTGAAGGTTTCTCTAAGCTGGCGTTGCCATTGAATAAATTGACTCAGAAAAATGTCCCTTTCGTTTGGAGTTCCGAGTGCGAGAGCAGTTTCTGAGAGTTGAAGAATAAGTTGACAACCGCTCCTGTGTTGGCACTGCCAAACTTGCAAGAGAACTTCGTGGTCTATTGCGATGCGTTAGGACTCGGCCTTGGGTGTGTGCTAATGTAGAAGGACCGAGTGATAGCTTATGCCTCTCGGTAATTGAGGCCTCACGAACAGCACTACCCGACCCATGATCTGGAATTGGCAGCTGTGGTCTTCGCATTGAAGATATGGAGGCATTACTTGTACGGTTCTAAATTCGAAGTATACAGTGACCACAAGAGCCTCAAATATTTATTCGACCAGAAGGAGTTGAACATGAGGCAGAGGAGATGGATGGAATTTCTAAAGGATTATGACTTCGAGTTGAAGTATCATCCGGGTAAGGCAAATGTTATTACCGACGCGTTGAGTCAGAAATCCCTCCATGTGGCTGTGATGATGGTGAAGGAGGTGGAGTTATTGGAGCAATTCCAAGACATGAATTTGCATGTTGACGTCCCTTCGTCTCAGAAAATAACGCTCGGTACGTTGAAGATTGCCAATGAGTTTCTGAAACTGGTAATCGAGCGACAGAGATCAGACCCCTACTTGGCTGAATTGAAGGAGACTCAGGCCAAGGGTAAAGATTTATTTTTGACCGAGGGATCAGATGGAATTTTCCGAGTGAAGAATAGGATATATGTACCGGGCGGTGGAGAATTAAGAAGGATGGTTCTTGACGAAGCCCACAAAAGCTTACTAAGTATTCACCCAGGTACTACGAAGATGTACCACGACCTGAGACGACAATTCTGGTGGCCCAGATTAAAGAGAAATGTAGCGGAATATGTGGCTCGGTGTATTACTTGCTAGAAGTCAAAGGTCGAGCACCAGAAGCCGTATGGTGCATTGCAACCCCTTGAGATTCCCGTGTGGAAATGGGACTCAATTGCCATGGATTTTGTCATGGGATTACCCAAAACCCGAGCGGGCCATGACGCCATTTGGGTCATTGTTGACCGATTGACTAAGACTGCACACTTCTTACCTGTGAACATGAGATACCCATTGCATAAGTTGGCCCAGATTTACATCCGTGAAATTGTCTGACTGCATGGTGTGCCGACTTCTATTGTATCGGATAGGGATCCTCGATTCACGTCCCTGTTTTGGACAAGCTTGCACGAAGAATTAGGCACGAAACTTTGGCTAAGTTCCGCCTACCACCCCCAATCGGATGGACAATCTGAGCGAACGATACAAAGTCTGGAGGACTTGCTGAGGCGTGTGTGTTGGAGCATGGTGGATGTTGGGAGCAATACCTTCCCTTAATCGAATTTACGTACAACAATAGCCACCACAACAGTATTGGTATGGCACCCTATGAAGCCTTGTATGGACGAAAATGCCGAACCCTTCTCTGTTGGTCGGAAATGGGTGAAAGTCTACTATCGGGGCCAGAAATTGTGAAACAAACCTCTGAACAAATCCAAGGAATAAGGGAAAAGATGAAGGCGTCTCAGGACAGACAGAAGAGCTACTATGACAAACAAACCAAACCACTGGAGTTTTCAGTCGGAGATAGGGTGTTTCTAAAGACTTCACCGAGTAAAGGAGTCGGGAGAGCCTTGAAAAGTGGAAAGCTGAGCCCCCGATACATTGGACCCTACGAAATATTAGAGCGGATCTGTCCCATGGCATACCGAATAGCGTTATCGACTCACCTATCCCGATTGCATAACGTGTTTCACGTGTCTCAATTAAGAAAATACCTACCCGATTCTGCTCACACGATGCCGGACGATGAAGGAGATCAAGGAGGACCTGACCACTGTGACTGTACCGACTAGAATCGTGGACCGATCGGTAAAGCGTTTGAGGAACAAGGATGTACAACTGGTCGAGGTAGAGTGGCAGCAAGATGGGTATACCTCTTACACCTGGGAATGCGAAGATGCCATGAGGCAACTGTACCCCGAGTTGTTTAATCAAGGTAAGTTACTGAGTGAATTTCGGGGACGAAATTCTTTTAAGAGGGGGAGAATTGTAACATCCTGATTTAAAAATAACTACCAAATAAGATTAAAACCGCTAAACAAAAAATAATTGCATAAGTATGAATTACCTATTAAATTAATTTAACTTAAGCATTTGGTTAATGATTAACTGGTTGTGATTGTGTGTGTGTGCCACGTGGTCTGCTGCCGATTCACGGTCTGCCATCCCACTTCCTCATTCTTCGAGTGTATATATATATGTGTAGAAGCTCACTGCTGTTTACTCGCTCTCATTCCTTAAGATCTCCTCTTCCTCAATTTCTCTTCCTCTTCGTTCTTCTTCTCCTCTGACTCTCTGTTCCATAAACTCGCAACCACGGTGCTGCAGAGGATTCGGAGTCCTCTCGGTTGGTGAAGGGCGATCATCGAAGTGGAAGAAGAACTGCGTCCTGTTCCCAACCTGACTTGAGGGTACGATTACGAGGGTGAGTGGTGACGAAGTAAACAGAGGCAACGGACCAACATCGGAAAACAGAGGAACCCCTCGAATTCCTTCAGTAGGTAGGGGGCGCTTTGCATCTCAAATGCATAGCTTGTGAACGGTTTCCGGGTGAAGTATTATTCATACATGTGTGTTTGAAGGTGTTAACTATGAAATATACATATGATTGACAGCTTTTGAATACCGAGGGCATGTGATGGTCGAGTCTGATGGTAGTCCTTTTTATATTTAATGTATATGATTATGAGATATACTGTTAGGTGTGTGAATGCATGTGTGAGTTATGGGACTGTGTGTGAATGGAGTGCATGTACCTTAAGTTTGCTACATTAAGTCCGGTTAGTTATTCTACTCATGAATGTATGAAGTGGGGATTCTCGACTCCGAGAGCAGATGTGTGACTACTATTTGATTCCAGACGGAATGTTATATTTAAATATGAGATGTTGTCGCTGTGCATGTTGACGTGATTTCTGAGTGCTCTGTACTGGGGGGCAGTGGGTAGATCCTGATTGCTATCCTATATTAACATGCATGTGAATGCTGGAAAATGAATCTGTTGTGTTATGTGATGATGAATGAGTTATATGCAGAGTGTGGTTATGACGCGGAAAGAAGGAGTACTGTTGTATTGACAAATATATGTAAAATATAATTAAAAGACCTTGAGTTTGACTCAAGGCAGTGCCGAGTGCACTAGCGTTGGACGCTTGATGAAAGACCTTGGGTTGGACTCAAGGCAAGCCTACCGGGTTGGACTCGGGGCTGCCCGTGACACTTCCGTTGTCGCTTGGAGCGATGGTGTTACATGTGAGGGCAAACGGTTTGGTACCTGTAAAACGGCCGGACCAGCTTGGAGCTGGAGGAAAAAGGCTTGGAGCCTAGGTTGTAACGTAAAAACTTATAATAAAAGGGGGTCGGATACGACTGTAGTGGATATGTGTGCATTATATATATATAATCTTATACTGTGATGAACTCATTGTGTTGTATGTGTGTGTATCGGAAGTGATATGATCCATATAGTCATGTATTAAATGTATGAGTTCCAATTGCATGGTACTGTTACATGTAGATACATTGGATGGCAGTTAGCATTATAATTTGATTGAGATGTGATGATGTATGGTGGAAGATCTGATGGTTTCTGAGTCACTAACTGTCATTTTAAATGTAAAAGCTCACCCCTACTGTGGCAATATTTTTCAGTGAATGTCTCTCAGAACAATGAGTGAAGGTGGAGCTGCATGCTGAGTGGAATGTTTGTGCTCTATGGAGATATGTGTATATTTGTAGATACTGTGTATAAGGTTCTGGTTAAGCCTTGGTCGGCTCCTATTTTGGTCTTAATCACTTTAAATCAAAATTTGAACTCTCTCTCGGGTTGAGAGTATGACAATGTGCTTGTAATTATTTATATACACTCCTATATATATATATATATATATATATATATTTACATCATACTGTATGTTTATTCTATGTTGTGCGTGATGTCCGAGTGATATATATTCATGCTTTTCCGAGTGTGTGAGGTTGGTATGACTTCCAGTAAAAATGGAGTTAAGTTATTGTCGTGGGAAGCGAGGTAGTGATTTTACCCCGAGTGAAGAAAGGTCTAGAAATTCCGAGTGAATGAGGTCGTATAATTCTGAGTAGGGAATAACAACATGTTTCCGAGTGAGAACCTTCCGAGTGAGTGTTTCCGACTGAAGAGTGACCTATAAGATCGTGAGTGAAACCCCCTGTAGTAAACTTATTGGGAGCTAGAAGGTCCTTAGGTGAGACTTGATTTAGTAAGAGAACCTGAGTAAGAAGTATTATGTGTGCCGAGTGCAAAGTGAGCGAAACACCCGAGTGATAAAAAGACCGAGTAAGATATTCCGAGTGAATACACCCGTGGACCCCGAGTGAGATAGTTATTATCCCCAGAGTGGTCAACATTCGTGTTCTATAAGAATGAAGCTATGAAGTGTGTGGTAGACTCCCGAAGGGAGCTTGTAGGTGTAAAGATTAATCCGAATGAATTGTGAGTAAAGACCTTTCCGAGTGAACATAGATTCTGAAATCCGAGTGAAGGGAATACCGAGTGGAGTTACTCGCCTCAGCGGCTAAGAGCTCGCTCCAGCGAATGTGAGTGAAAGGAAGGTCTCTGATGGGTTACGCTTAGGCTATGCGAACTTCGCCCGAGCGAGTCGGGCCGTCTCGCCCAAGCGATACTGAATCTCGCTCGAGCGAGTGTACACTGTCTTTGGGCTTCGCTTGAGCGTTTCGTCTTCCGCTGGGCTGTTTGTGAACGGTTTTTAATTTCCTTGCCTTCCTCTCCGTTCCCTTCTATTGTGTTGGTTACCATTGGTTTATTTTTTGGGAAAAAATTTTCCCTGTTTTGGTATTTAATTATTTATTAAATTAGGGTGTTACATGGAAGTTGCATTGTGGGCTATAGTGGATGCGATTATTGTTATTTATATGCGTGTGTAATGTATATAGAATAGTCTTGTCGTTCTAAATGATCTAGATACGGTTTCATCTTTTGGTTGATAATGATGAACCTAGAGTATGATTCCAACTCTATGAATTGAATCCTATGGTTCTTTGGTTGAAAAGTTATTGGGTCAAGTAGTTTATGTGGGATTGATGAAGTAGTTATATATATATATACTCATGTGCACACCAATGACTTATTTTTATGATGGAGTTTCACATTGAACCACTATTACATTCATATTGTGATCAACATTGACCTATTTATATTCTCGTAGGGTGATTGATATTGAGTGGTGATTGTGCATTTGGTTGTGTTGTAAATCAACTTCCGTGCATGGGAGGTAGCATGAATTTCCATCTTAAATTGTATGGTGGTAAGGTCATTCAGAAGAATGTTTAAGACTATGTATTTCTAAGGCGTTGAAGGGAACTAGATAAACCCGGTTGAATACATATGGGAATTGGACTCCCTAAATGACCTCCACATGTTAGAATGTATCTATTGAATGTGTACATGTACCTATTGCATGATTGGCATTGCATTTAGCCATTTTCATACCCTTGGTTAGGCATAAAATGCATAAACTATATTATATTGCATAACTTACCTATATGGTTTAATTTTGGCAAAAAGACTTTACCAATAACTTCAAAATGATGAAAACATATCGCCTATGAAATTTGACATCAATCAGAGCCCAAACGAAAAAGTTAAGTGTCTTGTAAAATTCTAAGTTTGCCAAATTTGTATTTCTCGCTTAAGCGCTCACGTAAGTGAGCCCCTCCCATAGGTGAAATGTTGATTGTGTGTTTCTCGCTTAAGAGATATAAGTCTAGCTTAAGCAAGATAGGACATGTTTGATTCAATGATATTCTTGCTTGAACGAGATAGGTCTCACTTGAGTGAGACAATAGTTCAAGGTTAGAAAAAATCAAATTTGTTCAGTGAAATGATTTGTGATCCTTCTTATATACCAAGTTATGTATTTGGAACAATATAATCTTATTGTACCATAAAGCATTTGATTAAAAATTACCCTTTGTAGCTCCATCCAATAAGGAGGAGAGAGTAAATACCTCTAGAAACACCTAAAGCAAGATTCACTGAAGTGTTTTTGCTTGAGGCCTTAAGCAAAACTGGATTCTTCATAGTACAACATATTAACAATAAGCTTGATTGTCTATAAAAATAATATAAGAGATATGAACTTGAGCACTATTATTTTACCTTAAAACCAAATTATATAATCTATAAAGATAGATTCTTAGGTGGACAATATTGGGTTATGATTGTAGTCATTGAACATATGCTTTAAAGGAAAATCACTGAAAAATAACACTAGATCTGGTAAGAGCTTCTTTTGTTGTTACCTTTTAGTTTCTTTGTTTCATGCATTTTAATATGGCTCTACCTTAGTGTTTAATATAGCATTATGGTGTAAAACTTTATAATTTCATATTTTGTTTCTATTATTTCCTTTCCTATGTCATAAAGGTGCATTAGGACTTAGTGCTTTAACGATGACAAGGCTAGCTTCTTTCTATCAAAGGACCCTCTTGCTGTGCTATTGTTGTGCCTTTACTATGATTGTAAGTCTCTAGAACCATTTTTTTACTCGTACTTTTTATTTTAATTTAGGCTAAATATATCCTTTGGTCCTCTATCTTTCCTAAAAATGTTAATTTAGTCCTTTAATTATTTTTTGTTCACTTTGGTCCCCTATGTAGTTGAAAATGTGTCATGTGCGTCATTCCGTCAAATTCCTCTAACGCTGTTACTGTTGCCATCTTCTTGTCAGAAACATTCTTTGTAAATGATGTCGTAGTCTTATTTCCCTTTCAAGCTATTTTAGGGTTTTGTTAAGCAACCCTTATTGATAATGGCTTTTCTTGGGACACAGATCCAAACCACCATCTCCCTGTTCAGACCTTCACATGGATACAATCCTTCTGTGTTGAGCCCTCAATATTCTGATGTCGATAATGCACAACAAAGTAAAGATACCTATTTACCCATCTTGTCCTAAACCCACTAGAACGTGTATATGTTCTGAATCCTTACACCCGCTATCAAAAATTCAGTTAATGTAACAATTCTACAACACACACTAGAGGTTAAGTATCCATTTAATTCCATTAGAATCGTTACACTTGGCCTCAAGAATCTTAGGGTTACAACCATTTCTGATGTTAATTTTGTAGCTTGATTTCTGATTCAGCTATTGGGTCTAAATTCCCAATTGGGTTCGGTTGGAAACGTGTTAAATTGTTTTATTTCTCATGAGTCTTGAGAACTTGTGGTTAAGGAACACATGGAAGTAGATTCATTCAAAATATATTTAAGGTTAAATTCATCATCCTAAACATAACATAGTATTGTCCATACTCCAAAATAAGCCATCATCCAAAACATGATTACAAATAGAAATAAACTTGTCTAAACATAAGAATAAAACCCTAAACATCAAAGCTTAAAATCAGTTTTTCTTCTTCCTCTTTGGTGTTAATACAAGTGTCTTATAGAATCTCTGCTCAACACAGGTATAAGTTCCTTAAGAGCATGTTTTAGACCCTACACAATGCAAGTAAAACAGAGTAAAGTTGTTATCTATGTCAGGTGAGCAAACTGAAATGAATAAAACCTAACAGGGACCAAACTGAAATCACCAACACAACATACAGGACCAAAATGTAATCACCAATACAACATAATGTTGTTCAAGTGGCCTCAATACTCAAGAGGGGGGGTGAATTGAGTTATAAAACTTTTGCTTGGAATGCCTTTGAAATTGATTTCTATAACCAAGTTTATGAGATTGTGCAAGTGAAAGTAAGTAACAATGATATGCAATACACTGCAAGAGGTAAGTATTGTTGAGGCAATTTAGCAAACACTTGGTGTGCAATATCTAAAGTAAAGCAAATTAAGCAAGTTCAAGTGTGTTCTTCTTAACCAAACAATACCAATCAGCAAATATGCAATATATGGAAGTAAAAGAGTAAGGAAGAGAAGCTTGCAAACCGATGTAACGAGTTCCACCCAATCCGGTGTACGTCTCGCCTCTAAGCAACCCACTTAGAGGATTTTCCACTATTGTAGACTAGAGATACAACTTTGAGCAATTGCGGCTTCCTAGTGTCCCACACTCAAGAACCCAATCCTCACAAGTATAAGGGCAACCCACCCAATCTCTCAATCTCACAATATCCCAAAGGTTGAGTCCACAACCTTTGTAACCACTCAATCCTAGAGTGAACAGCCACTCAACCTAGAGTGAATAACTTTGTGTGTTTGGAGTTTGTGTTTACAATCAATATACTCTCTTGATAGAGCAGATATACAAGTGAAAAACTCTCCAAATTCTAATCTCTCAAGATGAGAGGATATACAATTGAAAGTACAAAAATGCAAGAGATAGGCTTACAAATCACAAAATAGAGCTATGAATTGTTGCTACTTGGTTGTCGTTGGGTGCTATTTGTGCTTGTGTTCTTCCTCCATTTATAGAGCCATGATTGCAGTTGAGGTGTGCCCTAGTTCATCATAGCCGTTGCACTTAGTGGAAATTTGAAGAATGGTGGAGACATGACCTGGTTTCCCACTTAAATCTGTTTTTCCACTATCGTAATCGATTACACCCTCGCGTTGTAATCGATTAGCTTCAAGTCAGAGAGTCACTAATCGATTATCTCATTACCTGTAATCGATTAGCATCTTGTACCTGATGCATTTAATTTGTCTTCGCAGCATCCTAATCGATTAACATGTCTTGCAATCGATTACCTTAAATTCCAGTGGCTTCCTAATCGATTATATGGCTCTCTTAATCGATTAGCATGTGTGCCTGATGCATTTAATTCCAATTTTTATTGTTGTAATCGATTAGTCTCAAGTGTGCAATCGATTATATTAATTCCAGTGAGTATCTAATCGATTGTGTGGCTTCCTTAATCGATTATCTTCGACTCTGATGCAATTTCTTCCAAGACAGAAAGCTTCTAATCGATTAGCATCTATGGCCTAATCGATTAGCTTCAACTCTGATGCAATTTCTTCCAAGACAGAAGGCTTCTAATCGATTAGCATCTATGGCCTAATCGATTAGCTTCAACTCTGATGCAATTTCTTCCAAGACAGAAGGCTTCTAATCGATTAGCATCTATGGCCTAATCGATTATCTTCGCTGTTTCTTCAATTCTGATTTCATGTCTTTGTTTTTGCATTGTTTCTTCAAGAGTACTTGTCATTATCAAAATCCTTGCACATCTTTTGGACCTGTTAACATATTCAAACACATTCTCCCCCTTTTTGATGATGACAACTATGTTCATCTCTTGAGGGTTGTTAGTTTAAATAATATAGGCTTATCTTTTGCAAAAACAACTCTGCTACATTATCTCTTTTTCAAATAGCAGATGACAATTTTCAAGAAAACCAATTCAGCAGCCAATGTCTTATCTCATTTTATCCATTGTTTATTATCTCTTATCTATAATTCTCCCCCTATCAAAAAGAGTTTAACAAACAGATAAGATTTTGCAATTTGTTAACAAAGCATCTATTGTCCATATTATCAGAGCATTTTATCACAGCATATTCAGAATTATTCATATTTTGTATCAGAGCATTATCCAACATATGAACATTTATTCTTCTCCCCCTTTGTAATCATCAAAAACAATTGGAGCAGTGAAGAGAAATTGTATAAACTCAAATAAGATACTTTTATTAAATAACAAAGGGAAATACAAGAAGTAAATTTAATCAAAATGCAGAAAAGCAACAAACAGAAATCAACATAATAACAAAAAAAATCTAATTGTCTGGGTTGAAGAAGCGGATTTCTGAAATTTGGTGAGCCAGCTCCTCATAGCGCTGCTGCATCATCTCAAAATGTTGCTGCTCGGTCATGGAAAACTCTTGGAGGGAGTTCTCAAGACGATCGAAACGGCGATCAAGATGAGTGTAGAGAGATGCAAAAGGGTCAACCTGTGGGGCAGATAAAGAGGCTGCATCTTGTGGTTGAGGTGGAGAAGGAGGAGGAGCAGGTGCTTCTTCAGCAGGAGCTTGGAAGGGAATGTTGGCATAAACGCCCTCCATGCGTGAGTACCATGCTCCATTGGTGAAAACAAGACCCATTTTGGTGAGGTGATGGGTGCCAATGCAAGCTCTAGGGGGCACTTTCTCAGAGAGTTCCCCTGCTAAGTCTACTCCACAGAATTTGAAAATTTTGGTGAGGAGGATACCATAGGGGAGCTTTTGTTGGTCCTTGGCATGGCGCATGTGGAACTTGATCAACTGAACCCAGTTGATCTCTTTGTGGTTCAGCATGGCCCACATTAAGAGGACATCATCCTCTTCAACCAGAGCATAGTTCCCACCACGGGGAACAATCATCTTGACCAAGAAGAAGTGGAGCAGGCGATTGTTCATGGTCAAGTGGCCAACTAGTTTGTGGTTGCTCCTTGGACGGTCAGCTTTCCATAAAGATTGGCGAGCAGTAAGAGCATTGAAGCCCCATTCATCCTCGGGTTCGCCTCCATCAAAGTCAGCATTGTTGAGGGGCAGTTTGGAAATCTCTGCAAGCTGGGCATTGGAGAGTTTGATGGTGGTGTTTTTCACTTTAGATTCAACCATCCCATTAACAAGGCGGAGGTTGCAGTAGAATACTCTCATAAGCTCAGGATAGTATTCTTCTTCTTTGAGGGATAGGAAGGGGAAGAGGTTGTAGTGGTTGAGGCTTTGGGTGAAGGTAAGGCTTGGGTTGTCAAAGGTGTCAGCTATGGTGTAGTGAGGGGTCATAATCTCCTTTTCAGAAAAGTTTTTCATAAAATTCTGAAGGTCTCTAGGAGAAGAGAAAAACCTTGAGAAGTCAAGGGGATTATGAGCTTAAGCTTGAGCAGCAGAGGACCTAGCCCTTTTGACATTCCTTGAGGAAGACATGGTGAAAAGAATGCTAAAAGAGGAGATGAAGAGAGATGAGTGGTAGAGAGTTTTGAGAGACTTGGGAGAAAGGAGGTAGTGTGAGATGAGAGGGTGAATGAGGGGTTATTTATAGTTAAAGATTAGGTTTAGGAAGGAGGAAAGAGAGTTTAGGGAGAAGTGAAGTGAGTTAAGAGAGGGAGAGTTTCGAGTTTTCCTAGGAAATTGGAGTTTTGACCCATCAGAACGCATACTAATCGATTACATGGCAGGTGGTAATCGATTAGATCACTGTTTCTGGGGAATTTCAAACGTTTTGTGCAGAGGGTAATCGATTAGAGGCTTACGGTAATCGATTAGTTTGGAAACAGAATCGTTCTAATCGATTGGCGCAATGTGGTAATCGATTATGAAGAAGAGGAAACGTTTTGAACTGGAAACAGAAGCTTCGTAATCGATTATGGATAATGTATAATCGATTATCTTAAAAACAGAATGATTGTAATCGATTATGGATGTGTTCTAATCGATTACCTTCGAAACAGAAGCTTAGTAATCGATTGGGATTAACAAAGTAATCGATTATGGAGTCAAAAACTTCAAATATATCAAACAGCAAGGTTCCAAACATGAAATGTGATGTATATCATGCATTATGCCATTCAACAAAATATTCAAACACAATTGGACATGTCAAGAATGCCTAATTCTCTTCTTATGTGAATGAATTGCTCTCTAGCCAAGGGTTTTGTGAAAATATCAGCTAGTTGCTTAGAAGTTTCTACATGTTCAAGTACACAATCCCCTTTTAACACATGATCTCTAATAAAGTGATGCCTAATCTCAATGTGTTTAGTTCTAGAGTGCATTACTGGATTCTTGGAGATGTTGATGGCACTTGTATTATCACATTTAATGGGGACTTTATTCAAGGCAATACCAAAATCAAGAAGTTGTTGTCTCATCCAAAGAATTTGAGCACAACAACTACCAGCTGCTACATATTCTGCCTCAGCTGTTGACAATGCAACACTTGCTTGTTTCTTGCTATGCCAAGAAACAAGGGAGCTACCAAGCAAATGGCATGTACCACTAGTGCTTTTTCTATCAAGCTTACACCTCGCAAAGTCGGAATCAGAATATCCTAAAAGATTACATTCAACGCCTTTGGGATACCATAAACCAACACTTTGAGTACCCACAAGATATTTCAAAATCCTTTTTACGGCAGTCAAATGTGATTCTTTGGGACATGCTTGATATCTAGCACACATACATACTGCAAACATAATATCAGGTCTACTCGCAGTTAAATATAGTAAGGATCCAATCATACCTCGATATTTGGTGATTTCAATGTCCTTACCCTTTTCGTCTTTGTCTAGATAGCAGGATGTGCTCATTGGTGTAGCTATCTCATTTGCCTTGTCCATTCCAAACCTTTTAAGTAGTTCCTTACAGTATTTGGTTTGGCTAATGAACGTTCCATCAATGGCTTGTTTTATTTGTAGTCCAAGGAAGAAGGTGAGTTCTCCCATCAAGGACATTTCAAACTCATTCTGCATAATCTTGGCAAATTCTTGACAAAGATTTTCATTAGTAGCACCAAATATTATGTCATCTACATAAATCTGTACCAAGAGGATGTCATTTTGTTTGCGTTTTATAAACAATGTAGTATCAACCTTTCCTCTTTCAAAGTTGTGTTCTAAAAGAAATTTGCTTAATCTCTCATACCAAGCTCTTGGAGCTTGCTTCAAACCATATAAGGCTTTTCTCAATTTGAAAACATGGTTTGGAAATTTATGATTTTCAAAACCGGGAGGTTGATCTACATAAACTTCTTCTTGAATGTAGCCGTTTAAGAACGCACTTTTGACATCCATTTGATACAATTTGAAATTCATACAACATGCAAAAGCCAGCAATAATCTAATGGCTTCTAACCTAGCTACGGGAGCATATGTTTCTTCATAGTCTATTCCTTCTTCTTGGTTGTATCCCTTTGCTACTAGTCTAGCTTTGTTTCTAGTTATTATTCCATTTTCATCTAGCTTATTTCTAAACACCCATTTGGTGCCTATTATTAGATGATCATTGGGTCTTGGCACAAGTTCCCAAACTTCATTTCTTTCAAATTGGTTTAACTCTTCTTGCATGGCCAACATCCAATGTTCATCAATAATGGCTTCGTCAATATTCTTGGGTTCTATTTGGGATACAAAAGCCAAGTGATTGCATGTATTTCTAATGGCGTTTCGAGTACTTACCCCTTTGGTTATTTCTCCAATGATCTTGTCCAAGGGATGATCCTTCAAAGTTACCCAATCTTGTTGTTTCTCAACTTGTGCTGCACCTCCATCATGGTTGACTTCTTCTTCTTTGTCTTGTAAGTTCATTTCTTGAAAGGTACCTACAAGATCATCAACATCTTCCTTTCTCGGAGGGTTATGGCTATTTTCATCAAATTTGACATGAATAGATTCCTCAATGGTATTTGTTTGTTTGTTGAAAATTCTATAACATTTACTTGATTGAGAATATCCTAGGAAGATTGCCTCATCAGATTTTGCATCAAACTTCCCTAGATTATCCTTTCCATTGTTGAGCACAAAACATTTACATCCGAAGATATGAAAGTATGCAATGTTGGGTTTTCTACCTTTGTAAAGCTCATAGGGGGTTTTCTTTAAAATAGGCCTTATCAAACATCTATTCATAACATAACACGCGGTGTTTACCGCATCGGCCCAAAAATGTTTTGCAATATTGTTTTCATTTAGCATGGTTCTAGCGAGCTCCACTAAAGATCTATTCTTTCTTTCAACTACTCCATTTTGTTGTGGAGTTCTAGGAGCTAAAAAGTTGTGATTAATACCATGTTTTTCGCAAAACTTTTCAAAAGATTGATTTTCAAATTCTCCCCCATGATCGGTTCTAATGGATGTAATTTTTGAATTTTGCTCATTTTGGATAATCTTTGCAAGTTTCTTGAATGCATGATAAGCTTCATTTTTATGAGCAAGAAACAGTGTCCATGTATATCTTGAATAGTCATCTACTATTACTAGACCATAGTAATTACCTCCAAAGCTTTTGATTTTGGATGGTCCAAATAAATCCATGTGCAAAAGTTGTAAAGGCCTTTGAGTAGAAACAATATTTTTGGATTGTGATAAGTGTTTTATAACACAATAAATTAGATTTAGTTTACTTAGGATTTTAATCATTATGCACTGTATTTCCTTTATTTATTGTGATTTTTGCTTTCTTTCCACTGTATTCTACTCGGGTACTTTTATTTTGCAGAAATTAATAGATTTGGAGTTATTGATGATCCATTTTAAGAATGAATGAATATAAATGGAAAATGGATTCAAGAACCCAAAAAGATGATCAAAGTGCCAAAGGATGAAAGCAATCAAGAACCATGAGCTATACTGTCCAAAATGCCTCAAAAATGCAAGAAAACACTTCCAGGAAAGGGTAGGAATCGATTCACCCTTACAGGAATCGATTCCCATGTGAAACATAAGCCAGGAATCGATTCAAGGCTGTTGGGAATCGATTCATAGGGCTGGGAATCGATTCCCCCCTTATAGGAATCGATTCATTGAGGTTTGGAAGGCTGGGAATCGATTCATGAAGGCCAGGAATCGATTCATCATGCTGGGAATCGATTCCCACCTTTAGGAATCGATTCACACGCTGTTTTGAAGGCAAAAATCAACTGGAGGAATCGATTCATCAGTGAAATCATGCGCCGAATTATTGGAAACAACAAAAATACGCAAATTGGAGACAACTGGAACAGCTGGAAATCACATGCACCGAAAGTTTCCAACTTGCAACGCGTTTTCTTAGCTGGCTTCCTCCCTTCCTTCGCCTATAAAAGGAGAAGCAATCCAAGCAGAGAAAGCATCCAACAATCCAGTTCTCATTCATTCACTTTGTTCCTTTCTTTTCTTTTCCTTCGTTTTCTTCTCTGTTTCGTTTCTTTCTCTTTTTATTTTCTTTTTCTTTCTTTTATTTTGTGTGAGAGTTGTGAGAATTGTGAAATTGAGTGTTCCAATTTGTAATTGGTGGAGGAATATTACAACAAGGAAATACAGTGGTAAATTATTCTGAGCTTTTGGAGAAACCCGTAAGTCTTTATTTTTTACCATGTCTTGTATGTTTTATTTTTCCATTATTTATATGAATTTGAATTATTTCATGAGTAGCTAAATTAATTATCTTGGGATAAAGGGGGTATGATAATATTTTATTTTAATGTTATTTTGACTTGGAATTAAATAAATTTCTGTTTTCCATTTAGTTCAATTATGCTTAATGCTTTTAGTAATTCCTAACAAGAACCTAAATGATAAAACTGTATACTTACGGGTATATTAGTAAATTTAGGTAATAAATAGAATCGAGAGATTTATTTTTACCAGAAAGCTTTGAACTAAACCTAAGATTTTTGAAATGCTTTATGTGACCTCGGTAAAACCGTGAAAGTAATCAAAATTCTTTTGAGGAAATAAAAGGGATTTTCATAAAACGATAATGGGCCTTTCTGAGGATTAAGCAGCGCTTTCCATAGGTTAGGTACATTAATAGGATTCCGAGAGGAACATATTAATTAGCTTTTGGAAAATTCGCCTTGGAAAACTTAATTCGATTCTTATTTATGAAAAGTTAAAATTCATTAAACATAAAATAGAGTCTTAATCCCCTGAAATCCCAAGATACTCTCAACTCTGATTTTTTAGTGTCAAGTAAATTTTATTTTTATTCTATGCAACTTTAATTTGTGCTTTATTTTATAAAAATCTTAAAAATTAATTGTGTGGATAATTAAATTTCAATATGCTGGTACTTTGAACACAGTCCCTGTGGAGAACGATAATCTTTTATATTACGCGACATAACCCGTGCGCTTGCGGGCCCTGTCAAGTTTTTGGCGCCGTTGCCGGGGACTGTTGTCCCTCAAATATCGGCAATATTGAAATTCGATTAGATCATACTTGTTAATATTTTTATTTTTAGTTTGTTTTATTTCTAGTTATTTATTTTTATTTTTATTTTCAAAGATCACCCTTGATCTTGGTCTGTTATGGAATTCTTAACAGGTGCTACTGACCTTTATTGTTGTATTTGTGGTGATTCAGGACATGCTGCTACAAATTGTTATTTTGCAATATCCTTAAACCACCATGAACAAAAATTTCATCAGTTGGATGCTATAGGGAATTATAACCATAGCAGTGATTTTAGAAGCTTACCAGTATTCCAAAACTATCCTCCACAAAAATCCAAACTTGAAATACTGATGGAAAATTTTGTAAGCACCCAAGAAAAACGAAATGAAGAGTTCTCAAATGCCATAAAAACCTTAGCTTCAAAGGTGGACTCTCTGGCCACCCATAACAAAATTTTAGAAAATCAAATTGTCCAACAAACCTCTTTTCCTATGAAAACACCAGAAACATTTCCTGTAAAATCTGAGGTGGGACCATCTAACCACACCATGGATATCGCTCTTAGGAGTGGTACTCATTATGATGATCCAGTTGGCATAACAAAAGAAGAAGCTAAGGAAGAGAAGAAATTTGATGAGTCTCTATCTCATCCGATAATTGAGGAGAGCAGTACAATGATCCAAAAGAAGGTACTGCCCAAGCTTCAAAATCCAGGTATTCTAGAGGTTATTCCTATCAAGGTAGGAAATTTTTACATACCTGTTAACTTTGTTGTGCTTGAAATAGATTTTATTGACCAAGTGGTAGAGAAAGAGGCAATCCAAAACCTCCCTCTTGATCCACTTGAATCTGTTTTATCTTATGACTTTTCAGGCATTTCAAAAACACACTTGTATGATTTTTTGGCTAAAAGAGAACTGATCCCTAAGGTAGAATTCAGACCATTAAAACCTGTGTTCAGGTATGAATTGTATAGCTGAAACTGGTTTACAAAAGTCTGGCTGAAGACTTAAAACTTAGCACTTGTGGGGAGGTAACCCCATGTCTTTATTTTTATTTTTTAAATAAATAAAAAAAAAAAAAAAAAAACTATGTCAGATGCTGGTTTAGGGTTATTCCAGGTAAGTTTTCTTATCCTTTTATCATCCATTTTAACATTGAGGACAATGTCAAATTCTGGTTTGGGGTGGTAGGTAAGAAAACTTAACTGTTTTATTTACGTTGTGTGATTGTTATTTTATTTTGCATGTGTGTTTTCCTTGATTTGTTTGTAATCTTGTAATTTACCATTATTGCATGATAAATTTACTTTGAATACAAGGCTAAAGTATCTAAGGATCCCAAAATTTTGAGTAAAATTTTTAAAATTTGATTGTTTAAAATGCCAAATAAATGCTTAAATGAACCTTATGTGATTAAAATTTTCTTTGAAAAGACTTTCCATGGTTAGACTTGAGCCAAAATGGGTTGTTTATCAAACAAATTTTCAAAATCCATATTTTCTTGATTGAGTGAATCTCATAGTCTTTAATATTCTAGAACTTGTTTTTCAACCGATTCAAAATGGTTTTTGATTATATGTCTTAGGATGATAAAGGCACAATTAGGTCTTATTCTTAAGCCTCAGAATTTTGCATAATTTGACCCCTAGTTGCCCCTTTTGAGCCTAAAAGTGAAAATTTTTCCTTGAAACCTTTCATTGACTAATATTCTCTTAAATGGTGAAAAAAAAGTTGGAAATTTAGTGGAGCAAAGAAAGAAAAAAGGACTTAAGAAAAATATGGTATTGGATGCAAAGAAAAGCAAGAAAAAGAAAAAGAAAATCAAAAGGATGATATTGAATGAATTCCAAAAAAGTCCATAAAAGTTCAAAAATTTGCTCTGTTAAATTTATAATGGTGATTTGAATCATTCATGACTATTAAAGCCCTTTTGTATTCCATTTTTCTTGAAATTCCTACCTTGACAATACAACCCAAGGCCACATTACAACCTTTGAAAGACCTTTAGACTTTGACATATTTTCTATTTAAACTGTGGAGTTTCTGGTTTATTAACAAGCTTATGGTAATATTTTTTGACTATGATGATTTGAGAGATACACAAACCTTGAAACACTTGAGTGAAAATTGTGAGAAGAGTATCTCAAGTCTTGACATTGAAATTTGATTCACATAAGTAAATAAAAATTGGCATTTGAATAAATCTGTTTCTCTATTTTGGATTCCTTAGTTTATTAAGCTTAGTGTTTTCTGTATTTTATCTTGTGAATATGGTGATTGCTTGAGGACAAGCAATGCTTTGGTTTGGGGTATTTTGATAAGTGTTTTATAACACAATAAATTAGATTTAGTTTACTTAGGATTTTAATCATTATGCACTGTATTTCCTTTATTTATTGTGATTTTTGCTTTCTTTCCACTGTATTCTACTCGGGTACTTTTATTTTGCAGAAATTAATAGATTTGGAGTTATTGATGATCCATTTTAAGAATGAATGAATATAAATGGAAAATGGATTCAAGAACCCAAAAAGATGATCAAAGTGCCAAAGGATGAAAGCAATCAAGAACCATGAGCTATACTGTCCAAAATGCCTCAAAAATGCAAGAAAACACTTCCAGGAAAGGGTAGGAATCGATTCACCCTTACAGGAATCGATTCCCATGTGAAACATAAGCCAGGAATCGATTCAAGGCTGTTGGGAATCGATTCATAGGGCTGGGAATCGATTCCCCCCTTATAGGAATCGATTCATTGAGGTTTGGAAGGCTGGGAATCGATTCATGAAGGCCAGGAATCGATTCATCATGCTGGGAATCGATTCCCACCTTTAGGAATCGATTCACACGCTGTTTTGAAGGCAAAAATCAACTGGAGGAATCGATTCATCAGTGAAATCATGCGCCGAATTATTGGAAACAACAAAAATACGCAAATTGGAGACAACTGGAACAGCTGGAAATCACATGCACCGAAAGTTTCCAACTTGCAACGCGTTTTCTTAGCTGGCTTCCTCCCTTCCTTCGCCTATAAAAGGAGAAGCAATCCAAGCAGAGAAAGCATCCAACAATCCAGTTCTCATTCATTCACTTTGTTCCTTTCTTTTCTTTTCCTTCGTTTTCTTCTCTGTTTCGTTTCTTTCTCTTTTTATTTTCTTTTTCTTTCTTTTATTTTGTGTGAGAGTTGTGAGAATTGTGAAATTGAGTGTTCCAATTTGTAATTGGTGGAGGAATATTACAACAAGGAAATACAGTGGTAAATTATTCTGAGCTTTTGGAGAAACCCGTAAGTCTTTATTTTTTACCATGTCTTGTATGTTTTATTTTTCCATTATTTATATGAATTTGAATTATTTCATGAGTAGCTAAATTAATTATCTTGGGATAAAGGGGGTATGATAATATTTTATTTTAATGTTATTTTGACTTGGAATTAAATAAATTTCTGTTTTCCATTTAGTTCAATTATGCTTAATGCTTTTAGTAATTCCTAACAAGAACCTAAATGATAAAACTGTATACTTACGGGTATATTAGTAAATTTAGGTAATAAATAGAATCGAGAGATTTATTTTTACCAGAAAGCTTTGAACTAAACCTAAGATTTTTGAAATGCTTTATGTGACCTCGGTAAAACCGTGAAAGTAATCAAAATTCTTTTGAGGAAATAAAAGGGATTTTCATAAAACGATAATGGGCCTTTCTGAGGATTAAGCAGCGCTTTCCATAGGTTAGGTACATTAATAGGATTCCGAGAGGAACATATTAATTAGCTTTTGGAAAATTCGCCTTGGAAAACTTAATTCGATTCTTATTTATGAAAAGTTAAAATTCATTAAACATAAAATAGAGTCTTAATCCCCTGAAATCCCAAGATACTCTCAACTCTGATTTTTTAGTGTCAAGTAAATTTTATTTTTATTCTATGCAACTTTAATTTGTGCTTTATTTTATAAAAATCTTAAAAATTAATTGTGTGGATAATTAAATTTCAATATGCTGGTACTTTGAACACAGTCCCTGTGGAGAACGATAATCTTTTATATTACGCGACATAACCCGTGCGCTTGCGGGCCCTGTCAGATTGAAAAGATGCCTTTACTTGTTTTCCCTTTTGACATGCATCACAAAATCTATTTTCAAATTTAAGCTTTGGTAGACCAATTACTAAATCTTTAGAAACAAGTTTGTTCAAGTGGTCTACATGTATATGAGCTATTCTTCTATGCCATAGCCATGTTTCATCCTCTTTTGAAATGAAGCATTGTTCATCATTTGTAGACAAACTATCCATATCAATCATGTAAATATTATCAATTCTTTGGCCTACAAACTTGATTTCCTTATTAGTCTTATGCTCAATTATGCAACAATTTGATTCAAATAAGACTCTATATCCTTTGTCACATAATTGACTTATACTAAGTAAATTATGTTTGAGGCCTTCAACATACAATACATCACTTATGGAGGTGGAAGAGTTCTTACCAATATTTCCAATGCCTAGGATTCTTCCCTTAGTGTTGTCTCCATAGGTGACGCTTCCTTTTCGTTTGGGAGTGAATGATGTAAATTTGGTTATATCTCCCGTCATATGCTTCGAACACCCGCTATCCAAGTACCAATGGGTGTTGCTTGCCTTGAAGCATACCTCATTTTCTTCTTCTTGATGATTTTCCATTAAGCAAAGATTGGCTTGCTCATCTTCCGAGTCGTCGGAGCTGCTCACATCGTTCTCATCCCAAGCAATATACGCTCTTCTTCTTCTTTGTTTGTCCTTGCCCTTCTTGGGGCTTAAAGTTCTTTTGGAACTTTTTGTTCTTCATGAATCTTCCAAATCTTTTTACGAACAGCCCAAATTCTTCTTCTTCATCTAAGTCACTGCATGATTCTTCCTCATGCATGGAGGTGGCTTTGAGGGCTAGCCCTTTCTTCTTGGTGGATTTCTCCTCTTCCTCGGCTAGCTTCAATGCTTTAAGTTCTTGCTCTTGTTCTTGCAATTTTCCAAAGAGTGTTGCAAGAGACATTTCATTGATGCTAGGAGATTGTTTTATTGCTGTGACAAGAGGTTGCCATTCCCTGCTGAGACTTTTCAAAATTTTGTGCACAAGCTCTTTGTTAGTGTACACTTTGCCAAGAGTAATAAGATGGTTAATAATAAGTGTAAACCTTTTCTGCATATCAACAATAGATTCTCCTGAATTTATCCTAAAGCCTTCATATTGGCTAGTAAGAGTACTAATCTTTGAGTCCTTTACATCATTAGTACCTTCATGGGTTACTTGAAGAGTATCCCACATTTCTTTAGCGGTTTGGCATGTCATTATTCTAAAAAATTCGTCTTGTCCTAAAGCCATGGTAATGAGATTTTTGGCCTTGTAGCCATATTGGACTTTCTTTTCTTCCTCGCTAGTCCATTCATCTATGGGTTTTTCAACATTCTTGCTATCTATGGTGTGCATTGGTATATAGGGACCATTTTCAATGGCATTCCATATTCTCAAGTCAATTGATTGAATGAAGATTTTCATTCTCTCTTTCCAAAAGGCATACCCTTCCCCATTGAAAGCGGGAGGTCTATTTATCGCACCACCCTCGGGAAAAACATTTTGAGAACTTGAGGCCATTTAATCTCTTGAAGCTGTTAAGCTTGATCTACCAAGAGTCAAGCTCTGATACCACTTGTTGTTCAAGTGGCCTCAATACTCAAGAGGGGGGGTGAATTGAGTTATAAAACTTTTGCTTGGAATGCCTTTGAAATTGATTTCTATAACCAAGTTTATAAGATTGTGCAAGTGAAAGTAAGTAACAATGATATGCAATACACTGCAAGAGGTAAGTATTGTTGAGGCAATTTAGCAAACACTTGGTGTGCAATATCTAAAGTAAAGCAAATTAAGCAAGTTCAAGTGTGTTCTTCTTAACCAAACAATACCAATCAGCAAATATGCAATATATGGAAGTAAAAGAGTAAGGAAGAGAAGCTTGCAAACCGATGTAACGAGTTCCACCCAATCCGGTGTACGTCTCGCCTCTAAGCAACCCACTTAGAGGATTTTCCACTATTGTAGACTAGAGATACAACTTTGAGCAATTGCGGCTTCCTAGTGTCCCACACTCAAGAACCCAATCCTCACAAGTATAAGGGCAACCCACCCAATCTCTCAATCTCACAATATCCCAAAGGTTGAGTCCACAACCTTTGTAACCACTCAATCCTAGAGTGAACAGCCACTCAACCTAGAGTGAATAACTTTGTGTGTTTGGAGTTTGTGTTTACAATCAATATACTCTCTTGATAGAGCAGATATACAAGTGAAAAACTCTCCAAATTCTAATCTCTCAAGATGAGAGGATATACAATTGAAAGTACAAAAATGCAAGAGATAGGCTTACAAATCACAAAATAGAGCTATGAATTGTTGCTACTTGGTTGTCGTTGGGTGCTATTTGTGCTTGTGTTCTTCCTCCATTTATAGAGCCATGATTGCAGTTGAGGTGTGCCCTAGTTCATCATAGCCGTTGCACTTAGTGGAAATTTGAAGAATGGTGGAGACATGACCTGGTTTCCCACTTAAATCTGTTTTTCCACTATCATAATCGATTACACCCTCGCGTTGTAATCGATTAGCTTCAAGTCAGAGAGTCACTAATCGATTATCTCATTACCTGTAATCGATTAGCATCTTGTACCTGATGCATTTAATTTGTCTTCGCAGCATCCTAATCGATTAACATGTCTTGCAATCGATTACCTTAAATTCCAGTGGCTTCCTAATCGATTATATGGCTCTCTTAATCGATTAGCATGTGTGCCTGATGCATTTAATTCCAATTTTTATTGCTGTAATCGATTAGTCTCAAGTATGCAATCGATTATATTAATTCCAGTGAGTATCTAATCGATTGTGTGGCTTCCTTAATCGATTATCTTCGACTCTGATGCAATTTCTTCCAAGACAGAAAGCTTCTAATCGATTAGCATCTATGGCCTAATCAATTAGCTTCAACTCTGATGCAATTTCTTCCAAGACAGAAGGCTTCTAATCGATTAGCATCTATGGCCTAATCGATTAGCTTCAACTCTGATGCAATTTCTTCCAAGACAGAAGGCTTCTAATCGATTAGCATCTATGGCCTAATCGATTATCTTCGCTGTTTCTTCAATTCTGATTTCATGTCTTTGTTTTTGCATTGTTTCTTCAAGAGTACTTGTCATTATCAAAATCCTTGCACATCTTTTGGACCTGTTAACATATTCAAACACACATAAGGGACCAAAAGAAAACAACAAAATAATTAAAGGACCAAATTAACGTATTTGATGCCACAATATTAATCTTCTAAGTTAATCTTTGATAAGATTTTGGCTTATCCTCAAGCTTGTGAAGCACTCTTCAAAGAGTTCTTGGTTAAGTTCCAATGGCAACAATTGAATAGCGAAGTAGAGTTAGAAGAATATAAAGAATTTGAGCTTGAGATGTGTCCTATATTAGTGCTATTATTTCAAGAAAAAGCATGGAAAGGATATCAGCAACGACAACAAGGAAATTGACAAGCTCAGGAGAGAGTTGAGCGTACAAAGAGAGCTCTCGGCACCCAGCACCAGGTCCGCATGGAAATTGAGACACTTTTTGATGGGGTTGATTTTTCTAAGCCCCTCACCCGGGCTCAGTTTGAGGAGTTAAATAATGATTTGTTTCGAAACACAATGGGGCCTGTGAAGAAGACAATGGAAGATGCTAGACTGCAAAAGAATTGGATTCTAAGCACCATCATGAACGATTGAGGGTTTCTTGTGTTTGGGAATTGGGAATTTGAATATGATGAGTGTGGGATTAAAGAATAATTGAGAAGGAAAAAGGGATTGGATAAATTTTATATTTTATGGAAGAAGCCATCGAAGAAGGAGAAGTTTATATTGAAGAAGACAACAATAACAACGTTAGAGGAATTTGACGGAAAGACACACGTGACATATTTTAAACCCTATAGGGGACCAAAGTGAACAAAAAAATAATTAAAGGATCAAATTAACATTTTTCGAAAAGATAAAGGACCAAAGGATATATTTAGCCTTTAATTTATAAGCATGGTACTTGTGCAGGTAAAGGGTAGTAAAAGTGGGTTCTAAAGGACTTCACTTTGATTCAGGTTTGTAATTTGTTGTTTTCCTTATGTGATTCCTATTTCCCCACCTATTTTAATATATATAATAATGTATTGGATACTAAAAGAGCTATGCATCTGTGTTTCTGTTTCTACTTTAGGTTTTTAATTTTTAGGTATCTAAATGTGTTTACTTACCCTTTTTCTTTTATGAAATTTTATTGTTTTAGGAATATGCTTATTATGTGACCTTTAAACAAGAGGTTGATACATGTTTTTAGCTTGAGAAGACATGTTCAAGATACCTAACCTAATTAACATGGTTCCAATTTTTAGTTTTACAAATATTGTAGTAAATTAAAAAGTAAATAGTGTAGTAATTAAAATTCAAATATTGCAAACAATGAATTTGTAATTTGAAAGCTATCGAGAGTTCTTTGTCTCATGTTTTTTTTATTTTATAATTGTTTTTTGGTTTTTGATTATTGAGCTGCAAAATTGGTTTTGTGTCAAAAAGAAGTTGAACTGAACATGCAACAAAGTGTGTATAGTGATACGTTTCAGTAATATGCTCAGGGGAATTAACAACGAGAAGAAAATGCATATGACGTAGAAGTTGTTGATGCATGTGAGAGAAGAAGGCGTTCAAGTTTTTTGTTTTTTCACCCTTTTAATATCTATATTGTAAGCCTTGGATTATGTTTATAGGTGAATTTGTACCTTGTTTGTGATCTTGTTTAGAGTGTTAGCTAGTAGTTACTACTACCTTATTATACTGCAATCCTAGACTTCATGAAACATTATAGTCATTCTTCACCCATCGCTTACATTTGAAATGCAATTAAAGCTTTTTTCTTTTTATTGGTAGATATGACTCCATATTTGTTACGTGTTAGTAAAGGAATAATGTTAATACCTTTTATATTTCCATACTTGACTGTATTTAAAACCAATGATCTAATTCAAAGATAATTTTTTATTATTTCTGTTAGTCAAAAGAGCATGGAGAAGTTCAGTGAAAATGTTAGGAAGTAATTAAGTTCTAGCAATTTAAAACCTTGAGATCTTATTTTAAGTGGCAGAAAAAAATAATCTTATTTTGTATTCAACACCTTTTACCTACAGTACCCTTAACCGCGGGTGTATTTATGTTGTAGCTAAAGCTTACAATGATAGTGAAACAGCTAATGTCAGACCTTGCAAATAATAGACAGATGGGATGTCTAAAGATCAAAGCTTTTCTTTTGACATTTACCTATGAATTTTTAACATTTAGTCACTATATGTAACTTATTTTTGTAGTGACCAAAATATCATTGAGACTCAACAAGAACATTGTAGGTCTCTATAAGCATTATAATTTTGAATTATTAAGAAAATGTTTTGTTAGGCTTAGCCCATATCTTAACGTGGTATTAGAGTGTGGTTAGTCTTAATATTTATCCCTCATACATATCTAGTATAGAAAACTACTTACTACAAGTATCTAGTACTATACACAAAGAAGCATAATATCTCACATAAGTAAGTGATCTAACTAGAAAATTATTATAAGACTTATGACTACCTCTTTTACTTTAACTAGCTTTTTAAATGTTAGATTACTTAAATTTCTAGTATAGTGTCAAAATCAACCTTCCTGGATGTAAGCATGAGTTAAAAATCAGCTTTTAAGAGTTAAAACTCAATTCATTTTCCAACATAATTCATAAACAAACTTGATGGTTGTACAAATTGAATATTGAATTCCTTTGTAATCTTTCATCAAATTTTCCCTTGAGCTAGTTTTTAGGAGTCAAACGTAATTTATTTTTTTGATATGTTTCTTATACAAACTTGATGATTTGATATACAAGTCTTATCTAATTTATCTTTTAATTTTGTCAGATACTTTTGAAGTAACTGGATTGAGTCCAATAATAAAGCATAAGCTAATCAAAACTAACAAGAGAAAACAATAACCATAAAAGCAAAATCTAAATTATGCAAATTCAAGAGATACTGAAAGTCACTCAAAATAACTATGAAGATTATTCCACATCTATTAGAAAATCAGTTGTGGTAAGGAATTAAATATCAGGTACTTCAAGAGCAAAAAAAACTAAAATGTGTGTGAATCGAGTTGAAAATGTAGACTAGGTAAAAAGAATCTCCTTTCTAAGAAGATAATAGAAGGACCGTAAAATAAGAATGAAGGTGGAATTGGACAAGATATAAGTTTGGAATGGTTTTTTTAGTAATCGCAAGTCCCAACATGGAGAACACTTCACCTTTAATTGTAGTACAAGGTTTACATACCACAACTTCTAGAAATACAATAGAGGGGAGACCAAAAGAAACTAGTGGAGTTAAACTAAGTTCATTAATAGCAAGAGCTTTATCTTTATCAGAAGGCCCAAGTCTAAGAAAAGAGAATGGTTTATCTTCACTTAAAGGTTCAACCATTAAAAATATTTCCTATTTACTGGAAGCAACAAACTCCAACAAAAAGCCTGCAAAGCGAATTAAATCTTGTGATTCTATTACAACCAAAGGTACAGAGAGGTACCTATTCTTTATTTGTGGTTTGTTTTTCAAACATGAAAATGAAATCTCATGTTTGGAATAGATTAGCCTATGTGTCTTAGTCTGGCTTGTGACCTTATTTTTGTGTGAAAGATATATTTGGTTATAAATAGAGCATTATTAGTTAGAGAGATTATTCCTGAAAACTGCTACTTGATAAATCAATTTTAATGCACTTCTTATAGTTTACACTTGGGGTTTATTATATAATTACTATGTTTAATAATAGTATTTTAATTAACTTTTATGTTGTTTAGTTAAATTAAAGTATTGTGTATATATGTTTCAATTTTCATTTTTTGTATGTATCTTGAGTATCTTGCCTTGTTTTGGCCATAACTTGGGCTTTTGTGATCCAAATGGACTAAACTTGGAGCCCATGGAAAGCTAAGATAGAACCCTACATCATGGTGATCAGATTTAGTTATTTTGCATCTTAAAAAATGAAGAAATGGAGCTTGAATCAATCAGCCCTCATGTGTCCTACCAGCATTGACATAGTTCACCAAAATACATATATCTGGAGCTGTAGATGTAAAAATGACCTCATTCTTGTGCCAAATTCTCAATAAGACAGAGATCTACAACTTTCATGTTGAAGGTTTTACAAAATTCGGCCATCTAGATGGTCATATTTGACTTGAAAGGTGGAGAAGAAAAAGAGGAGAATGAATTTCAACACCTACCATTATCTTCTTTTGAATTATTGTAATTTCAAGCCCACCAACATTGAAAAAATGTATTAATGATCAGAAAATGAATGTATAGTATCATGATACCTTGCCTATAAATAGATGCTTGAAGTAGTAAGGAAGATACACAAGAGATACATAAGAAATACATGCTTTAGTTTTCATTACATTTCTATATCTTTGCTTTAGTTTCTTAAGTTTTAGTTCTTTCTCTTGTTTTATTTTTTTGTTCTATATTCCATCCCTCAAGTTATGGTTTTCATTTCCCTTCCTCAATATCAAGTAAGTTAATTTTATTATTTGTTATTTACTTTTATAATCAAAGTTATAGTTAATTTAATATTAGCTATCATTGTTAAAAATTATCATGGAAGCTCAATCTTTTAAAATCAACTCAAGAAATTTAATTTTTCTTTATGTTAACTTTAAGTTCTTGCTCTTAATATTTTGATTAAAGATAATTACTTTTCTTTGTTTCATAAACACTTATGATGGTTGTTTTATAACACAATAAATTAGATTTAGTTTGCTTAGGATTTTAATCATTATGCACTGTATTTCCTTAATTTTTGTGATTTTCGCTTTCTTTCCACTATATTCTACTTGGGTATTTTATTTTGCAGAAATTCATAAAATTAAGGAACAAGTACAAAGATAATCCAAGGGTCAATAACAAGAGAAAAACAACCATCAAATGATAAAGAAACAAGAAGAACAAGCCCCGGTGAAAAAAGAGCAACAAAAGCATGAAAATGGGCTATTAATGCGCTATCTATTAGTGCGGTTGTAACAGGAACCACACTAATAGGGTGTGAATCGATTCACACGTTATAAAAGTGCCAGGGAATGGATTTTTGAAGCATGAATCGATTCACACGTGAAAAATGGCCGAAAATTGCAAAAAAATGGATGAGGAATCGATTCCTCACTACATGAATCGATTCCTGTAACATCCCCGTTTTAAAATTAAGTGCTGAATAAAGAATGAACCATTAAGACTTGATTTCAACTAGAAATAACTGTTAAGTACATTTAACTAAGTGGGTTTAAGCCATTAAAATATTGAAATGGTGGCGGACAGGGGACGAGGTGGAGTGCGCGTGGCTACTGCAGCACGCACTCTCCCATCCCACTCTTACTTTTGCTGTGCGCGTGTATATATATATGTCGTGAGCCTTTAGTGATGAACACTCTTGCCAATTCATCAGACTCTCTTCTCTTTCACTTCATCCTCTGTTTTCTCTCTTCGTCTTCATTCTTCTTCTTCTTCCATCTCACTCTTCGCTCTTGGAGATCTTGATTCCAGTACTGAAGAACGGATCGCACTTCATCCCAGAATCAGGCGCAGGATACGGCAAAGCCAAGGAAGACCGGACGAACCAGGAGAAGGACATCGGACCCAACGACAAGAACGGAAAAGGTTTCTGAGGATTCTTCTAAAGGTAGGGGGCGCTTGCATGTCAAATGCATGGTCTAAGAACGGTACCGGATGAACGTACTGCCAAGTGTGTGTGTGTGCATGTTTTTATAATTCATTAGAACTGATGCTGTGCATGTGTGCATGTGCTTACAATTACTAAAACTGATGCATGAATTGAGATTTTGATAGTGATCTTCGTGACGATGGCGTAGTTTGCTCGTGGATGATAATGATGGATCTATTTTGTTGTCACTATGAAAAGTGTGTATGTGCATGTTCTTAATTGAATTGCTCAATGTTGTTAGTCTGATGATCGACTGTATCATGCGCTGGTGTGATTGACTGAATGATGATGAATAATGGGAGATATCCGTTCTTACTTGATGACTACGGTAATGTGTTCATGGCGCGATGATGTGTATAAATGAATGTGTTAGTTGCATGAGTAAGAGTGGGGGTGACCCATGGAAGGTCAAGAACCCCAAGGGAAACGACTTCCAGTTACCAACCCTGGCTAGATCCCAATAGGGCTCGTGGTAGCCGTTGGAGCTAGAGAATTGAGTCTCGAGACGCCGTGGGGGCCGGTGCCACCTGGTAAGAGCTGAGGGACGAGGGGCCAAAAGAAAAAGGGGGCTGTAACTGAGAGTCCTTTTCCCGAGTCGGATCCGCGTGCATGCATATAGAAATAAGGCTGATTGTGGTGATGTATAAATTTGTATATGTGCATGTGTATGGTTTGAATACATGAATATATATATATTGATGTGGAATAAACTCTGTGAATTATGTGTATTACGAATATTGTTGAATTGTATGAGCTTGGTTACTTGAGAAAGGTTGAATGATAGCAGGAGCGTGTACTGACGCTGATACCGAGTCTGTGAGTATCATTTTACATGTAAAAGCTCACCCCTGCAGTGGCAATTTTCAGTGAATATCTTTCGTGAGGAGGATCAGAAGCAGTGCCGGAATGCTGGGCGGAGTGCTGATGCGTTTCGAAGGTTCCATTAAGTGTTGTTAGATGAAGCCCGGACTGGCTCATGCCGGATGTAAATGTTTGGTGATGAATAGAACCTTATGAACAAGAAGAAGTCTGACTTTGCATTGTAAATATTAATATACACTTTTATGTACATATGGATGTATGGTTTTGTGTGTGTGATGTTATGTGCTGTCTTGTCTCATAATTGTGCTTTAATAGATAAGCAGGGACAGTCTGATTGAGTAGGTTATAGTTAAGTCCGAATGACCCGAGAATTGTCTTAGGAAAACTTATGTCGGATACGTTGGGCGGAGTCGTACCCCGCCCGAAGTGTGGGAGCAGTTCGCCCAAGCGCGAGAACTCACGCTGAAGCGAGTAATTACCAGAGCGAGATATCGACTATTATCCTTTCCTATCCGTTGTGATACTAACGCAATCCGGACCCCGATGTTGAACCCCGGATTTGTTCGTATGGCTAAGTCCGCCCAGGCGTTGTCATAATTAGTTGAGTTGGGCGGAATAGGTTCAAACTCTTCCTTTCTCCACAACCTACTAAAGTATATGTACCCCGTAGCTTCTTATTTTTCGGAGTGGGAGGCGAGTGTGAGGATTTACTTAGTGAGCCCTTGTCCATACCCAATGGAGGAAATTACCTTGTAGATGTGTTAAAGAGGCGTTATGTAGATTTCGTTTAGGCGGTGTTATACCTCGCCCATGTAACTAGGACAGCCCGCCCAAGATAAGTATACCCCGCCTAGCCTAGTAGGATGATTCTAACTTTGCCTTTCCACCGAATGCTACGCTTGGGAATGTATTAACTTATTTCCCTTATCTAATCCTCTTGTTGAGTGATCAGTATTTCTCGAAGGAAAGCCTCAGTGCGAAATTTCTTCTATCCGCTGCTGCATTACTATACCCCGCCTGGACGGTGTCAGACCCCGTCTAAGCGAACAACGGTGTTGTGCAATCCGCCCTAGTGTTGGTGCGTTACGATAAGCCCATCGAGCCGGCCTCACTTTTAGCTTCCCTGTAGGTTGCTTTATGCGAGCGAATGTTCTTAGTTTTCCCCATTGCCTGCTCCCTTCTACATCAAATGTTACGTAACTGTTTTTGTGAAAAATTTTCTCATATTTTGGGATTTATTAGTTGCAAATAATTAGGGTGTTATATTTTGGTATCAGAGCGGACCGAAAAGTCCAAGGCCAAAGTATGCATACCAAGTGTAAGCGGTGGTGTTTGTGTCTGTTTGATTGAATGGTTGAAATTGTTCTGATGCTGGTTGACCTGATTGATGATTGTCTTGAGGACAAGGGGTTGTATTCCCCTGGTCCGATTGTGTGTGTGACTTAGGCGAATGACATAATGTGCTAAGTTATTAATTGTTGGACTAATAACTAGATCGGTAGTAAGTGGCTCCGTATACTTATCCTTAAATGTCAATTTCAGGATAAGGAATGGCGCATCGTCAAAGTATGGAGGCTATAGCCACAGCATTCCAACGCTTTGCTGATGTGTTTGAAAGGCAAGGCCAAACTCAACCTGAGGGTGGCCATGTGCTGGACCGCTTCCTGAAGAGGAAGCCGAGTGAATTCTTAGGAGGACGGAACCCTGAGGCGGCGTTCAAGTGGGCTCAGGAATTAGAGAGAATTTTTAGGGGCCTTCGCTGTACCGAAGCCCAGAAGGTGGAGTGTGCAGTGTATATGCTGCGAGATGAAGCGGAGAATTGGTGGAAAATAGCTAGAAGCCAATTCCCCGAAGATGACAATCAACTGACGTGGAACGATTTCAAGGCTTGCTTCCTAGATAAATACTTTCCCGACACAGTGCGGAGTCGGAAGGAGCTGGAGTTTATGGAGTTAAAACAGGGCTCCATGACTGTGGAAGAATACGCGACCAGATTTGAAGAATTGTGCCTATTCTATCCGCCCTTCCAGCAGCCGGGAACGGAGCACTCCAAGTGTCTTAAGTTTGAGAACGGACTGAGATCGGATATCAAGAGGGCTTGCAGATACCATGAAATCCGGAGTTTCCCTGCCTTAGTGAACAAGTGTAGAATATTCGAAGAGGATGACAGGGCCCATTCGGGCCAGTGCAGCAGAGCCAACCAACACCTGAGGCCTCAGCAATCACGTTTCAAGAGGCCAGGGAACGAGAGGAGGAATGAACCCTTCACCAGATATCAGAACCATAATGACCGAGGGAGACAGATGAGTGGGCGACCAAGGTATGGCGGATGCTTTAAATGTGGCAGTGATCATTTTGCTAGGGAGTGCAATGATACAAATGTTAAATGCTACCACTGCGGAGAGAAGGGACACGTTCGCCCGGACTGCCCTCAACTCCGCCAGGCAAACACCAATGTGCGTCAAGGAGGATTTCAAGATCGAACCAGGGTGAATGATAACCAACGACCTGGTGGCAGAGGCAACGGAACCAGAGGAAATAGGATGCATGCCCCGAGCAGTCGAGAGAGGAACACCGGCCCAACAGCGCCAGGAAGGATCTACACCATCAATGCAGAGGATGTTGCACCAGCAAACGATCTAGTACAATGTAAGTGCTCACTTGGAATGAATACGCTTAATGTTGTTTTCGATTCGGGGGCAACCCATTCTTTTATAGCTGATGAGTGCGTGAAACGGTTGAAGTTACCAACTGTGCCTATGAACCGGACTTTAGAAGTGACCAGCCCCACTGGCCCTAGTGTGTTCACATCGTCAATATGTAAAAATGTAGTATTTGAGTTGTATGATCGGAGTTTCACCTTCGATCTGATTTGCATGCCCTTAAAGGGTCTTGATATTGTGCTTGGAATAAATTGGCTTTCGGCCAATAAGGTGTTAGTAGATTGTAGAAACCGAGAGATAGTTTTCCCAGAACAACCCACTGAAGATGGCGCGGCACAAGGCATAACCCAACTATTTATGATGCTTTGTCTAACCAAAGATGAGAATGAGCCCCTAGCGAACGAAATTCCGGTTGTCTGTGAATTCCCAGAAGTGTTCCCAGAGGACGTCCCGAGTATACCTCCCCATAGAGAAGTTGAATTCTCTATAGACTTGATCCCTGGAGCCGAACCGGTCTCCAGTGCACCCTACAGAATGTCCTCAACTGAATTGGTAGAGTTGAAGAAACAAGTGGATGAGTTACTTGAGAAGCAGTTCATTAGACCAAGCGTGTCACCATGGGGCGCACCTGTGCTACTTGTTAAGAAGAAGGATGGCAGCTTGAGACTTTGTATAGATTATCGACAGCTTAACAGACTCACAATCAAGAATCGATACCCACTGCCTAGAATTGATGATTTAATTGACCAGCTGCGTGGAGCCTCAGTCTTCTCAAAAATCGACTTACGATCGGGATATCACCAAATCCGAGTGAAGGACTCGGACATTCCTAAAACTGCCTTTAGGACTAGGTATGGTCACTATGAGTATGTAGTGATGCCGTTCGGTGTGACGAACGCCCCTGCTGTTTTCATGAATTACATGAACAGCATATTCCATTCCTTCTTAGATCGGTTTGTTGTTGTCTTCATCGATGATATTCTAGTTTATTCTAAGACAGCTGAGGAGCATGAAGGACATCTCAGGGCGGTACTCCAAGTGTTGAAGGAGAAGCAATTGTTTGCAAGGCTTTCAAAGTGCGAATTTTGGATGGATGAGATTCACTTCCTCGGGCATGTGATCTCCAAGCGAGGCGTCTCGGTGGATCCTGCGAAGGTAGCTGCTGTAATGGCATGGGAGAGGCCCAGATCGATATCGGAAATAAGGAGTTTTATGGGCTTGGCAGGTTATTATAGAAGGTTCATCGAAGGTTTTTCTAAGTTGACATTACCTCTGACTAAATTGACTCGGAAGAACGTTCCTTTTGTGTGGAGTCCGGAGTGTGAGAGCAGCTTCCAAGAGCTGAAGAATAAGTTGACAACTGCTCCGGTGTTAGCATTACCTGAGTTACGAGAGAGCTTCGTGGTCTATTGTGACGCGTCCGGACTCGGATTAGGATGTGTACTCATGCAGAAAGATCGAGTCATAGCATATGCCTCTCGACAATTGAGACCCCACGAACAACATTATCCGACCCATGACTTAGAGTTGGCAGCAGTAGTTTTTGCATTGAAAATTTGGAGGCATTACTTGTACGGGTCCAAATTTGAAGTGTACAGCGATCATAAGAGCCTTAAATACCTATTCGACCAAAAGGAGCTGAACATGAGGCAGAGAAGATGGATTGAGTTTTTGAAGGACTATGATTTCGAGTTGAAATACCACCCAGGTAAGGCAAATGTCGTAGCAGACGCATTGAGTCGAAAATCCCTCCACATAGCAGCCATGATGGCAAAAGAAGTTGAGTTGTTGGAGCGGTTCCGAGACATGAACTTGCATGTTGACGCCCCTTCCTCTCAGAAGATGACAATCGGTACGTTGAGGATTGCCAACGAATTCTTGAAATCCGTGTACGAACAGCAACAGGCGGACTCTTACCTAGCTGAAATGAAGGAAATTCAGGCTAAAGGAAAGGATTTATCCTTGGCAGAAGGGTCAGATGGAATCTTCCGGGTGAGGAACAGAATATACATACCAAGTGAAGGAGGATTGAGAAGAATGGTGCTCGATGAAGCCCACAAAAGCCTACTCAGCATTCACCCCGGAACCACGAAAATGTACCACGACTTGAGGAGACAGTTTTGGTGGCCCGGACTAAAGAAGGATGTGGCGGAGTACGTAGCCCGGTGTATCACTTGTCAGAAATCGAAGGTAGAGCACCAAAAACCGTACGGTGCAATGCAGCCTCTAGAAATCCCCGTGTGGAAATGGGACTCAATTGCGATGGATTTTGTCATGGGATTACCCAAAAACCGAGCGGGCCATGATGCCATTTGGGTCATTATTGACAGATTGACGAAGAGTGCACACTTCTTACCTGTAAATATGAAGTACCCATTGCATAAGTTGGCTCGAATCTACATTCAAGAAGTTATTCGACTACATGGCATACCTACTTCCATCGTCTCAGATAGGGACCCTAGATTTACGTCCAGATTTTGGACCAGCTTGCATCAAGAACTGGGGACGAAGCTTTGGCTTAGTTCTGCCTACCACCCCCAATCGGATGGACAATCCGAGCGAACGATTCAGAGTCTAGAAGACTTATTGAGAGCGTGTGTGTTAGAATACGGTGGGGACTGGGAGCAGTATCTTCCCTTGATCGAGTTTACGTACAACAACAGCCATCATCACAGCATTGGCATGGCACCTTACGAGGCATTATATGGGCGTAGATGCCGGACCCCACTCTGCTGGTCGGAAACGGGTGAAAGTCTATTACTGGGACCAGACATCGTGAAGCAAACCACAGAACAGATCCGAGTAATAAGGGAGAAGATGAAAGCATCACAAGACAGGCAGAAGAGCTACCATGACAAACGCATCAAGCCATTGGAATTCCAAGTCGGAGATCGAGTGTTTCTGAGAACCTCTCCGAGTAAAGGAGTTGGACGAGCCTTAAAAAGTGGGAAGTTAAGCCCTCGCTACATCGGACCTTACGAGGTAGTAGAACGGATTGGCCCCGTGGCATACCGCCTCGCGTTACCAACTCACTTGTCCCGATTACACAACGTATTTCATGTGTCTCAGCTAAGGAAGTATTTGCATGACCCCAGCCACACGATGCCTGACGACGAGGTAGAAATCAAGGAAGACCTAACCACTGTGACTACACCGGTTGGAATCGTGGATCAATCGGTAAAACGCTTAAGGAACAAGAACATAAGGCTGGTTAAAGTGGAGTGGCAGCAAGGCAAGATCACCTCCTACACGTGGGAGCGCGAAGACGCCATGCGACAGCAGTACCCCGAATTGTTTACCTACGTAAGTACCGATTGAATTTCGGGGACGAAATTCTTTTTCAGTGGGGGAGAACTGTAACATCCCCGTTTTAAAATTAAGTGCTGAATAAAGAATGAACCATTAAGACTTGATTTCAACTAGAAATAACTGTTAAGTACATTTAACTAAGTGGGTTTAAGCCATTAAAATATTGAAATGGTGGCGGACAGGGGACGAGGTGGAGTGCGCGTGGCTACTGCAGCACGCACTCTCCCATCCCACTCTTACTTTTGCTGTGCGCGTGTATATATATATATGTCGTGAGCCTTTAGTGATGAACACTCTTGCCAATTCATCAGACTCTCTTCTCTTTCACTTCATCCTCTGTTTTCTCTCTTCGTCTTCATTCTTCTTCTTCTTCCATCTCACTCTTCGCTCTTGGAGATCTTGATTCCAGTACTGAAGAATGGATCGCACTTCATCCCAGAATCAGGCGCAGGATACGGCAAAGCCAAGGAAGACCGGACGAACCAGGAGAAGGACATCGGACCCAACGACAAGAACGGAAAAGGTTTCTGAGGATTCTTCTAAAGGTAGGGGGCGCTTGCATGTCAAATGCATGGTCTAAGAACGGTACCGGATGAACGTACTGCCAAGTGTGTGTGTGTGCATGTTTTTATAATTCATTAGAACTGATGCTGTGCATGTGTGCATGTGCTTACAATTACTAAAACTGATGCATGAATTGAGATTTTGATAGTGATCTTCGTGACGATGGCGTAGTTTGCTCGTGGATGATAATGATGGATCTATTTTGTTGTCACTATGAAAAGTGTGTATGTGCATGTTCTTAATTGAATTGCTCAATGTTGTTAGTCTGATGATCGACTGTATCATGCGCTGGTGTGATTGACTGAATGATGATGAATAATGGGAGATATCCGTTCTTACTTGATGACTACGGTAATGTGTTCATGGCGCGATGATGTGTATAAATGAATGTGTTAGTTGCATGAGTAAGAGTGGGGGTGACCCATGGAAGGTCAAGAACCCCAAGGGAAACGACTTCCAGTTACCAACCCTGGCTAGATCCCAATAGGGCTCGTGGTAGTCGTTGGAGCTAGAGAATTGAGTCTCGAGACGCCGTGGGGGCCGGTGCCACCTGGTAAGAGCTGAGGGACGAGGGGCCAAAAGAAAAAGGGGGCTGTAACTGAGAGTCCTTTTCCCGAGTCGGATCCGCGTGCATGCATATAGAAATAAGGCTGATTGTGGTGATGTATAAATTTGTATATGTGCATGTGTATGGTTTGAATACATGAATATATATATATTGATGTGGAATAAACTCTGTGAATTATGTGTATTACGAATATTGTTGAATTGTATGAGCTTGGTTACTTGAGAAAGGTTGAATGATAGCAGGAGCGTGTACTGACGCTGATACCGAGTCTGTGAGTATCATTTTACATGTAAAAGCTCACCCCTGCAGTGGCAATTTTCAGTGAATATCTTTCGTGAAGAGGATCAGAAGCAGTGCCGGAATGCTGGGCGGAGTGCTGATGCGTTTCGAAGGTTCCATTAAGTGTTGTTAGATGAAGCCCGGACTGGCTCATGCCGGATGTAAATGTTTGGTGATGAATAGAACCTTATGAACAAGAAGAAGTCTGACTTTGCATTGTAAATATTAATATACACTTTTATGTACATATGGATGTATGGTTTTGTGTGTGTGATGTTATGTGCTGTCTTGTCTCATAATTGTGCTTTAATAGATAAGCAGGGACAGTCTGATTGAGTAGGTTATAGTTAAGTCCGAATGACCCGAGAATTGTCTTAGGAAAACTTATGTCGGATACGTTGGGCGGAGTCGTACCCCGCCCGAAGTGTGGGAGCAGTTCGCCCAAGCGCGAGAACTCACGCTGAAGCGAGTAATTACCAGAGCGAGATATCGACTATTATCCTTTCCTATCCGTTGTGATACTAACGCAATCCGGACCCCGATGTTGAACCCCGGATTTGTTCGTATGGCTAAGTCCGCCCAGGCGTTGTCATAATTAGTTGAGTTGGGCGGAATAGGTTCAAACTCTTCCTTTCTCCACAACCTACTAAAGTATATGTACCCCGTAGCTTCTTATTTTTCGGAGTGGGAGGCGAGTGTGAGGATTTACTTAGTGAGCCCTTGTCCATACCCAATGGAGGAAATTACCTTGTAGATGTGTTAAAGAGGCGTTATGTAGATTTCATTTAGGCGGTGTCATACCTCGCCCATGTAACTAGGACAGCCCGCCCAAGATAAGTATACCCCGCCTAGCCTAGTAGGATGATTCTAACTTTGCCTTTCCACCGAATGCTACGCTTGGGAATGTATTAACTTATTTCCCTTATCTAATCCTCTTGTTGAGTGATCAGTATTTCTCGAAGGAAAGCCTCAGTGCGAAATTTCTTCTATCCGCTGCTGCATTACTATACCCCGCCTGGACGGTGTCAGACCCCGTCTAAGCGAACAACGGTGTTGTGCAATCCGCCCTAGTGTTGGTGCGTTACGATAAGCCCATCGAGCCGGCCTCACTTTTAGCTTCCCTGTAGGTTGCTTTATGCGAGCGAATGTTCTTAGTTTTCCCCATTGCCTGCTCCCTTCTACATCAAATGTTACGTAACTGTTTTTGTGAAAAATTTTCTCATATTTTGGGATTTATTAGTTGCAAATAATTAGGGTGTTATAATTCCTACATGCATGAATCGATTCCCCCCTTTCATGAATCAATTCCCAGGCTATTTTTTATGCCATGAATCGATTCATGATGCTGGGAATCGATTCCCACCTTTATGAATCGATTCACATGCTGTTTTTATAGAAAAATACCCTGGAGGAATCGATTCATCACTGAAATCATGCGCCGAAAATCATTGGAAACAACAAATAAACAAATTGAAGACAGCTGGAACAGCTGGAAATCACATGGACCGAAAGTTTCCAACTTGCAACGCGTTTTCTTAGCTGGCTTCCTCCCTTCCTTCGCCTATAAAAGGAGAAGCAATCCAAGCAGAGAAGGCATCCAGTTCTCATTCATTCACTTTGTTCCTTTCTTTTCTTTTCCTTCGTTTTCTTCTCTGTTCCGTTTCTTTCTCTTTTTCTTTTCTTTTTCTTTATTTTATTTTGTGTAAGAGTTGTGATGATTATAAAATTGTGTGTTCTAATTTGTAATTGGTGGAGGAATATTACAACATGGAAATACAGTGGTAAAATTATTTTGAGCTTTTGGAGAAACCCGTAAGTCTTTATTTTTACCATGTCTTGTATGTTTTATTTTTCCATCATATGTATGAATTTGAATTATTTCATGAGTAACTAAATTAATTATCTTGGGATGAAGGGGGTGTGATAATATTTTATGATAATGTTATTTTGACTTTGAATTAAATAAATTTCTATTTTCCATTTAGTTCAAAAAATACTCAATGCTCTTAGCGATTCCTAACAAGAACCTAAGTGATAAAACTGTATACTTGCGGGTATATTAGTAAGTTTAAGTAATTAATAGAATCGAGAGATTTATTGTTACTGGAAAGTTTTTGAACTAAGGTTTTAAAATACTTTTTGTGACCTCGGTAAAACCGTGAAAGTAATCAAAATCTTTTGGGGAATAAATAAGGGATTTTCACAAAATGATAATGGGCCTTTTTTGAGGATTAAGCAGCGCTTTCCATAGGTTAGGTACATTAATAGGATTCCGAGAGGAACATATTAATTAGCTTAAAAAAAATCCGCCTTGGAAAACTTAATTTGATTCTTATTTATGAAAAGTTAAAATTCATTAACATAAAATAGAGTCTTGATCCCCTGAAATCCCAAGATACTCTCAACTCTGATTTTTAAGTGTCAAGTAAATTTTGTTTCTAAATTTATTTTTAATTTGTGTTTTATTTTACAAAAACATTAAAAATCAATTGTGTGGATAATTAAATTTCAATATGCTGGTACTTTGAAAACAGTCCCTGTGGAGAACGATAATCTTTTATATTACGCGACATACCCCGTGTGCTTGCGGGCCCTGTCAAGTTTTTGGCGCCGTTGTCGGGGAATAACTGTGATTGAAAATGATAAGCATAACTTGATTCCTACTAGGATTTTCTCTGGTTGGCGCATGTGCATTGATTATAGGAAGTTAAATAGCGCCACGAAAAAAGATCATTTTCCTCTCCCTTTTATTGATCAGATGCTTGAAAGACTTACGAAACACTCTTATTTCTGTTATTTGGATGGGTATTCAGGTTTTCATCAAATTCCCATTCATCCATCTGATCAAGAAAAGACTACCTTCACTTGCCCTTATGGGACTTATGCTTATAGACGTATGCCTTTTGGTCTGTGCAATGCACCTGTGACTTTTCAAAGGTGTATGCAAGCAATTTTTTCTGACCTTATTGAAAATGTGATGGAAGTCTTTATGGATGATTTTTCAGTGCATGGTTTGGATTTTGATAACTGTTTAACAAATTTGTGCCAAGTCTTGCAGCGTTGTGAAGAGACCAATTTGGTTTTGAATTGGGAAAAATGCCATTTTATGGTAAGAGAAGGCATAGTTCTTGGACACTTGGTGTCTGAGAGAGGTATAGAAGTTGATAAGGCTAAAGTGGAAGTAATTGAAAAATTGCCTCCACCAACAAATGTGAAAGGTATTCGGAGTTTTCTTGGACATCCAGGGTTTTACCGTAGGTTCATTAAAGATTTCTCCAAGATCACAAAGCCTCTTACAACTCTTCTAGGTAAGGATGTGCCTTTCAATTTTAATTCATCCTATATGGAAGCTTTTTGTAGGATTAAGCAGGCTTTAATCTCTGCCCCCATTGTTCAACCACCTGATTGGAAACTCCCGTTCGAGTTGATGTGCGATGCGAGTGATTACGTAGTGGTGGCTGTGCTTAGGAAACGGAAGGATAAAAAGCTCCATGTAATTCATTATGCCAGCCTAACACTAGATGATGCTCAGGTAAATTATGCCACAACTGAAAAAGAACTGTTAGCTATTGTATTTGCTTTTGATAAATTTAGATCTTACTTGGTAGGTTCACATGTTACTGTTTACACTGACCACTCTGCCATTAAGTATTTATTGAATAAAAAGGAAGCAAAGCCTAGGTTAATTAGGTGAATTCTAATATTGCAAGAATTTGACTTGGAAATTAAGGATAAGAAGGGTACCGAGAACTTAGTCGCTGACCACCTGTCTAGGTTGACATCTGAAAAAGAAGAAACAAATAATATTCCCATTAATGAATCTTTTCCGGATGAACAACTCTTGAGTCTTAGTATCCAACGTGTTCCTTGGTATGCTGATTTTGTAAATTTTCTTGCATGTGGTATCTTACCTCCTGATCTTAGCTTTCAGTAAAGGAAAAAGTTTTTTGCAGATGTTAAACACTACTATTGGGATGAACCCCTCCTATTCAAGCAATGTGCTGATGGTTTGATTCGGAGGTGTGTTTCACAAGATGAGGTCCATGCTATCTTGGACCATTGCCATTCTCTTTCCTGTGGTGGGCACATGAGCACCTCTAAGGCAGCCGCTAAAATATTGCAAGCTAGGTTCTATTGGCCAAATATTTTTAAGGATGTATATAAGTATGTTCTAACTTGTGATGTTTGCCAAAGAACAGGTAACATTGGTAAGAAACATGAAATGCCATTGAATAACATTTTAGAGGTTGAATTGTTTGATGTATGGGGTGTTGATTTTATAGGACCTTTTCCTTCCTCTTTTGGAAATCAGTTCATATTAATGACAGTTGACTATGTGTCAAAATGGGTGGAAGCCATTGCTTCACCCCATTCTGATGCTAAGACTGTTATTAAACTTTTCAAGAAAATAATATTTCCAAGGTTTGGGGTCCCAAAATGTGTTATAAGTGATGGAGGGTCTCATTTTATTGAGAAAACTTTTCAGACCCTTCTAAAGAAATATGGAGTTAGGCATAAGGTTGCTACACCTTATCACCCACAAACTAGTGGACAAGTTGAGGTATCCAATCAGGAAATTAAAAGCATTCTTCAAAAGATGGTTAATACATCACGTAAGGATTGGTCTATTAAGTTAGATGATTCCTTATGGGCGTATTGAACCGCATATAAAACTCCCATTAGAACTACACCTTTTAAGCTAGTTTATGGGAAGCCCTGCCATTTACCTGTTGAGCTAGAATATAAATCTTTTTGGGCTGTTAAAACTCTTAACTTTGATCATAAGGCTGCAGGTGAACAAAGATTGTTGGAATTAAACGAGCTTGAAGAACTCCGTTTAGATGCATACAAAAATGCCAGAATTTATAAGGAAAAAACCAAACAATGGCATGATCGTCACATCCAACGGAGAACATTTAATCCAGGTGATATGGTTTTGCTGTTTAATTCCAGACTGAAGCTTTTTCCAGGTAAACTGAGATCCCGATGGTCGGGACCATTCAAGGTAACAAAGGTCTTTCCCTTTGGAGCTGTCGAACTATGGAGCGAGAAATCTGGTACATTTAGGAGAGTAAATCACTACTTAACAAGGTCAACCAATACAACAAGCAAGTGACTTGGACTTGTTTGATGCTCCTGATGAGTAAATCCAAACGGTGAAAAGTCTGGTTGAAGACTTAAAACTTAGCACTGATAGGGAGGTAACCCTATAAAAGTTATTGTTTCATTTTGAGCTTTGAAAAAATAAAAAATAAAAAAAAATTAACTATGTCAGATGCTGGTTTGGGGTAACTACAGGTAAGCTTTCTTATCCTTTTATCATCCATTTTAACATTGAGGACAATGTCAAATTCTGGTTTGGGGTGGTAGATAAGAAAACTTAACTGTTTTGTTTGCATTATGTGATTGTTATTTTATTTTGCATGTGTGTTTTCCTTGTTTTGTTTGTAATCTTGTAATTTACCATGATTGCATGATAAATTTACTTTGAACACAAGGCTAAAGTATCTAAGGACCCCAAAATTTTGAGTAAAGTTTTTCAAAATCTGATTATTTAAATGCCAAATCAATGTCTAAATGAACCTTATGTGATTAAAATTTTCTTTGAAAAGACTTTCCATGGTAAAACTTGAGCCAAAATGGGTTATTTATCAAACAAATTTTCAAAACCCATATTTTCTTGATTGAGTGAATCTCATAGTCATTAATATTCTGGAACTTGTTTTTCAACCGATTCAAAATGGTTTTTGATTGTATGTCTTAGGATGATAAAGGCACAATTAGGTCTCATTCTTAAGCCTCAGAATTTTTGTACAATTTGATCCCTAGTTGCCCCTTTTGAGCCTAAAAGTGAAAATTTTTCTTTGAAGCCTTTCATTGACTGATATTCTCTTAATGGTGAAAAAGTTAGAAATTTAGTGGAGCAAAGAAATAAAAAAGGACTTAAGAAAAATATGGTATTGAATGCAAAGAAAAGCAAGAAAAAGAAAAGAAAATCAAAAGGATGATATTGAATGAATTCCAAAAAGTCCATAAAAGTTCAAAAATTTGCTATGTTAAATTTATGATGGTAATTTGAATCATTCATGATTGTTAAAGCCCTTTTGTATTCCATTTTTCTTGAAATTCCTACCTTGACAATACAACCCAAGGCCACGTTACAACCTTTGAAAGACCTTTAGACTTTGACATATTTTCTATCTAAACTGTGGAGTTTCTGGTTTATTAACAAGCTTATGGTAATATTTTTTAACTATGATGATCTGAGTGATACACAAACCATGAAACACTTTGAGTGAAAATTAAGAGAAGAGTATCCTCTGTCTTGATAATGAAAATTGATTCACATAAGAAAATTAATATTGGCATTTGAATAAATCTTTTTCTCTATTTTGGATTCGTTAGTTTGCTGAGCTTAGTGTTTTCTGTATCTTATCTTGTGAATATGGTGATTGCTTGAGGACAAGCAATGTTTTGGTTTGGGGTATTTTAATAAGTGTTTTATAACACAGTAAATTAGATTTAGTTTGCTTAGGATTTTAATCATTATGCATTGTATTTCCTTAATTTTTGTGATTTTCGCTTTCTTTCCACTATATTCTACTTGGGTATTTTATTTTGCATAAATTAATAAAATTAAGGAACAAGTACAAAGATAATCCAAGGGTCAATAACAAGAGAAAAACAACCATCAAATGATAAAGAAACAAGAAGAATAAGCCCCGGTGAAAAAAAAAGCAACAAAAGCATGAAAATGGGCTATTAGTGCGCTATCTATTAGTACGGTTGTAACAGGAACCGCACTAATAGGGTGTGAATCGATTCACACGTTATAAAAGTGTCAGGGAATGAATTTTTGAAGCATGAATCGATTCACATGTGAAAAATGGCCCAAAATTGCATAAAAATACATGAGGAATCGATTCCTCACTACATGAATCGATTCCTACATGCATGAATCGATTCCCCCTTTCATGAATCGACTCCCAGGCTGTTTTTTATGCCATGAATCGATTCCTCATGCCATGAATCGATTCATGATGCTGGGAATCGATTCCCACCTTTATGAATCGATTCACATGCTATTTTTTATAGAAAAATACCCTAGAGGAATCGATTCATCACTGAAATCATGCGCCAAAACTCAGTGGAAACAACAAATAAGCAAATTGGAGACAGTTGGAACAGCTGGAAATCACATGCACCGAAAGTTTCCAACTTGCAACGCATTTTCTTAGCTGGCTTCCTCCCTTTCTTCGCCTATAAAAGGAGAAGCAATCCAAGCAGAGAAGGCATCCAGTTCTCATTCATTCACTTTGTTCCTTTCTTTTCTTTTCCTTTGTTTTCTTCTCTGTTCCGTTTCTTTCTCTTTTTATTTTCTTTTTCTTTATTTTATTTTGTGTAAGAGTTGTGAGGATTGTGAAATTGAGTGTTCCAATTTGTAATTGGTGGATGAATATTGCAACAAGGAAATACAGTGGTAAAATTATTTTAAGGTTTTGGAGAAACCCGTAAGTCTTTATTTTTACCATGTCTTGTATGTTTTATTTTTCCATCATGTGTATGAATTTGAATTATTTTATGAGTAACTAAATTAATTATCTTGGGATGAAGGGGTGTGATAATATTTTATGATAATGTTATTTTGACTTTGAATTAAATAAATTTCTGTTTTCCATTTGGTTCAAAAAATGCTCAATGCTCTTAGTGATTCCTAACAAGAACCTAAGTGATAAAACTATATACTTGCGGGTATATTAGTAAGTTTAAGTAATTAATAGAATCGAGAGATTTATTGTTACTGGAAAGTTTTTGAACTAAGCCTAAGGTTTTGAAATACTTTTTGTGACCTCGGGCAAACCGTGAAAGTAATCAAAATCTTTTGGGGAATAAATAAGGGATTTTCACAAAACGATAATGGGCCCTTTCTAAGGATTAAGCAGTGCTTTCCATAGGTTAGGTAAATTAATAGGATTCCGAGAGGAACATATTAATTAGCTTAAGAAAAATCCACCTTGGAAAACTTAATTTGATTCTTATTTATGAAAAGTTAAACTTCATTAACATAAAAGAGAGTCTTGATACCCCGAAATCCTAAGATACTCTCAACTTTGATTTTTAAGTGTCAAGTAAATTTGGTTTCTAAATTTATTTTTAATTTGTGTTTTATTTTACAAAAACATTAAAAATTAATTGTGTGGATAATTAAATTTCAATATGCTGGTACTTTGAAAACAGTCCCTGTGGAGAACGATAATCTTTTATATTACGCGACATAACTCGTGCGCTTACGGGCCCTGTTAATGGTAGATTATTTAAGTGTATAACTGATTGGTATATAATTAAACAATCTATAATCTAAACTGATGTTGGTTGGTTAATCAATAATCCATTTGAGAACAAAGATTAAGTCATTAAATAAGAGATTTCTATTTAGTTTCTTAACTAAATCAAACTATGGTTTTAAAGTTATTTTAGTAATTAATAAGAATATATCGATTGATTATCTTATTAGTTCATTAATTCAATTCTAGAAGATTTTCTAGAATATAATCATTTAAGTATTCCAAATGATTCAAGGTTGAGAAATTAATTATATTTAATCATATTTGTGATCAATGATTAGTTAAGTAAAGATTTATTAATTCCTTGGGTTGGTTCTTTCTAAATTTGATTATTCTCACTCATAAATTTACTTTTTGCACTATTATATAATTACTTAATTTTCCTTTCAATCTCAACACAAATCCCCCCTTTGTTATAACTAAATTGAGTGTAACTAATTTAACTAAGGTCCTCGAGAGACGACTAAGGTTGTTCACCTTATACTATATTAATTTAACTTTTTATTTGACCCGACAACGACAGCGTGTCAAATTTGGCGCCGTTGCCGGGGACCTTTGGTCCTAATTATTTGCATTCAATTACCTAATATGTTTTACATTTTTTTTGTAGGTGTGTTGAAGATATTCAGGTTTGGTTGAATGTGAGCTTATAAATTATTTTTTAAAAAAATCCACTCTATTGTATTCTTATTTATTTTCTAGTAATCTCATTTTCAACCATTGAAAAAAATATAAATATAAAAAATCTTTAAATTTTTAAATATATGTTCTAAGCATTACATAATTAAAATGATAACTTTTTCCTTTTATTACATAGTTGTAGTATTTTGTTACAATATATGTATATGGATTGTGCATGACTAGATCTAATCCCGAACCACTATATTATTTTGATCATAAAATAGATAGAACATTTCATCAATTAGTTAGATCATCTAAGAAACTATTAGACAATAATAATAATAATAATAATATTCTAGCTAATAGCATAAGTAGTGAAACTAAACCTTCAACTTCTGAGTATTTGCAAAGAACCAGCTACACCAGATGTTACTAATCAAACATCATGCATCTTATATCCTGAGGAAGATGTTCTATTTGTGCTTAAAACTAGTTTAGTTCATTTGTTACCAAAGTTTCATGTTCGTGCAGGTGAAGATCCTCATAAACACTTAAAAGCATTTCATATCCTTTGCTCTACCATGAAACCTGAAGGGGTTTCAGAAGAACATGTAAAACTTAAAGCTTTTCCTTTCTCCCTAGCAGATATCGCTAAGGATTGGTTATTTTACCTTCCTCCTGGCTCCATTACAAGTTGGGATGACCTAAAGAAAATGTTTCTTGAAAAAATTTTCCCCTGCTAAGGTATGTTCTATTTGTACTTCATTAGATCATTATACTGATTGTTGTCCTTCACTGCAAGAAGCTAAAATTCCCAATGAAAATCCTCAAGTATGTACTGCCAACTTATACAATAACAGACTGCCACAACAACAACATAATAATTATGATCTTTCTTCTAACAGATATAATCCTGATTGGAGGAATCACCCTAATTTAAGATGGGGTAATTCCTCACAACAACCTCATGCACCTTTTTAGGTAAATACTGAACCAAGCAGACCTTATCAACCTCCTCAGATTCAACAACAAGCTACACAAATAGCTGCACCTTCCATTGAGAAACCAAATTTAGAGGAATTGATAAAGAAAATGTCAGTAGACAATTTGAACTTCCAAAAAAGAACCGAGGCTACAATTCAGACTCTTGAAAATCAGATTGGTTAATTAGCTACATCTTTAAACCATTTGCAGTCTCAAGGTTCAGATAAGTTACCCGCTCAGACAATTGTCAATCCTAAAAATGTAAGTGCAATTACTTTAAGATCTGGTAAAGCTATCCATGGACCAGAAAAACAACAACAAACTAAAAATACTATTGTCACAGAAAAACACGCAGAAGAAGTCTTAGATAGTTCAAGTAATAATAGTAATGATATATCTCTTACAAATCCCCCTTCTACAACTGGTCTTGATAAACAACATATCCCTCTTCCATTTCCACAAAGATAAAAATCTATACAAAATAAGAAAATGGATGAGATCTTGGAAACATTTAGAAAAGTAAAGGTAAATATACCTTTATTAGAAGTCATCAAGCAAATACGAAGATATGCCAAATTCCTTAAAGAACTATACACTAATAAAAGAAGACTAAAAGGATTAACATAAGTAGAAATGTGTCTGTATTAATTGAGAAACCTCTGTCACATATACCAGAAAAATGTAATGACCCTGGGACGTTTACCATTCCATGCATAATAGGCAATAACAAATTTAAAAATGTCATGCTAGACTTAGGTGTATCTGTTAATGTTATGCCTATGATTGTATTTATTTCACTTTCCCTTGGACCTTTACAAACTACAGGTGTGGTTATACAATTAGCAAATCGAAGCTCTGCACATCCTGTAGGAATTATTGAAGATGTCCTTGTTAAAGTTAACGATTTAATTTTTCTTGCAAATTTTTATGTTCTAGATATGGAAAGTGAGACTTCCACTAATAAAGCTCCAATAATTTTAGGTAGACCATTCTTAAAAACAACTAGAACAAAGATAGATGTGCATGCAGGAACACTTTCCATGGAATTTGGAGATAGTGTGGTTAGATTCAACATTTTAGATGCTATGAAGCATCCTACTGAGGATCATTTTGTTTTTCAAATTGACTTAATAACTGATTTAGTTGATGATAATATTATTAAGTTGTTTGATGATGTTGATTTTCCTGTATTGTCTGATTTTTGTGATTCATTTGTTTGTGATTCATGCATGGATTCTCATCAATACAATGTGTGTGCTGAAATTAAGAAATATCTACTTAATGATAATAATGATCCACACTTCCTTAAAATAGAAAATATAGTTACAGATGTTGCTTCAAAAGAATCAGAGTGTAATAATTTGATTAAAGTTGCTACAATTACATCTGATTATGTTGAAGTAGAAGTTGTTGAGACAAATTTAACCAAATTGATTCCTTCAATAATGCAGCCTCCTATGTTAGAGTTAAAACCTCTCCCCGAACATTTAAAGTATGCATATTTAGAGGAAGATAAGAATCTTCCAGTGATTATTTCTAACAAATTAAATTTTGATCAAGAAATAAGGTTGTTGTAGATTATTAGGAATCATAAGAAAGCAATTGGTTGGACTTTAGCAGATACCCCAGGTATTAGCCCTTCCATGTGCATGCATAGAATTCTATTATAGGAAGAAGTTAAACCAGTAAGGAAACCATAAAGAAGACTTAATCCCCAGATCCTTGATGTAGTTAAAAAAGAGGTAACAAAATTATTACAAGCTGGCATCATTTACCCTATATCAGATAGCACTTGGGTCAGCCCTGTACAAGTGGTTTCCAAGAAGTCTGGAATCACAGTGGTTAAAAATGAAAATGATGAACTAATTCCTACCAGAATCCAAAATAGTTGGCGAGTATGCATTGATTACAAGAAACTTAACAAAGCAACCTAAAAGGATCACTTTCCTTTACCTTTCATTGATCAAATATTGGAACGACTGGCAGGTAAGTCATATTACTGCTTTCTAGATGGATTTTCAAGTTACTTCCAAATTTATATTGCACCAGAAGATCAAGAAAAAATAACATTTACATGTCCTTTTGGTATTTTTGCTTATAGGAGGATGCCTTTTGGCTTATGCAATGCCCCTGGTACCTTTCCACGATGCATGATTAGTATCTTTGCTGATTTTCTTGAAAATTGCATGGAAGTATTTATGGATGATTTCACAGTATATGGTTCATCATTTGATGCTTGCTTAAATAGTCTAGATAAAGTATTATATAAATGAATTGAAACTAACCTTGTTCTTAATTATAAGAAATTCCACTTCATGGTAGAAGAAGGAATAGTTTTAGGCTATGTAATATCTAAAAAAGGCATAGAAGTAGATCCTACAAAAATTGATGTAATTTCTCAATTACCTTATCCTTCTTGTGTGTGAGATATTCGTTCTTTTCTTGGTCATGCAGGTTTCTATAGAAGGTTTATAAAAAACTTCAGTAAGATAGCCCTTCCATTGTCTAACTTACTACAAAAAAATATAACATTTGACTTTAATGACAAATGTAAAGAGGCTTTTGATTGCTTAAAGAAAGCTTTAACTACCACTCCTATCACCCAGGCACCAGATTGGTCACTTCCATTTGAACTTATGTGTGATGCATCAAATTATGCATTAGGAGCTGTTCTTGCTCAAAGAATAGGTAAAGTACAACATGTTATTTACTATGTCTCACAAACTTTGGATACTGCACAAATAAACTATACTACCACAGAAAAAGAACTACTTGCTATTGTGTTTGCACTTGATAAATTTAGATCTTATTTGCTCGGTTCAAAAGTAGTTGTATTTTTAGATCATGCAGCATTAAAATTCCTTTTAAAGAAACCAGATACAAAACCAAGATTGATTAGGTGGATGTTGCTGCTCCAAGAATTTGACATTGAAATTAGGGATAAAATTGGAGTAGAAAATTTGGTGGCTGATCACTTAAGTAGAATTGAAAAAGAACTTGACCCAATTTCCATTAGAGATGATTTCCCTGATGAATAACTTATGGGAATACATGATTCCACTCCATGGTTTGCTGATTTGGTAAACTACTTAGTTGCGTCTGTTACTCCCATACATGCATCTAAACAACAAATAATAAAACTAAAATGTGATTCTAAATACTATGTTTGGGATGATCCTTACTTATGGAAACTTTGTAGTGATCAAGTCATTAGAAGGTGTGTACCTGAAAATGAATTTTATTCCATTCTTACATTTTGTCATACATTTGCATGTGGTGGACATTTTGGACCTCAACGTACAGCAAGGAAAGTATTAGAATCTAGTTTGTATTGGCCAATAATTTTTTGTGACGCGTATACATTTTGTAAATCTTGCGAACAATGTCAAAGAATGGGAAACATATCTCATAGAAATAAGATGCCTCAACAACCCATGTTATTTTGTGAAATTTTTGATGTTTGGGGCATAGATTTCCTGGGACCTTTTCCTGTATCTTTTGGTTTTGTTTATATACTACTTGCGATCAATTATATGTCTAAATGGGTTAAAGCTAAAGCTACTCGAACTGATGATTCTAAAGTTATTGTAGATTTTGTTAGATCACACATATTTTATAGGTTTGGTGTTCTTAAAGCCATCATTAGTGATCAAGGATCACATTTTTGCAATCGTAAAATGGAGTCCCTTCTTAAAAAATATGGAGTTATACATAAGGTTTCAATACCTTATCACCCCCAAACAACTGGGCAAGCTGAAGTGTCCAATCGGGAATTAAAAATGATCCTTCAAAAAGTAGTACAACCAAATAGGAAAGATTGGATCAAAAGGTTAGAAGATGCTCTTTGGGCTTATAGAACAGCTTATAAAACACCAATTGGAATGTCACCCTATAGGATTGTTTTTGGAAAATCATGTCACTTACCTATAGAAATTGAGCACAAAGCTTATTGGGCAGTAAAACAATGTAACTTGGACTTAAATGAGGCCGGTAAAGAAAGGAAACTCCAACTACAGTAACTGGAAGAAATTTGTTTGGAAGCTTATGAAAGTTCTAAAACCTATAAAGAAAAAGCCAAATCCTTTCATGACAAACAAGTCTTGAGAAAAAAACTTTTTCATTGGACAAAAAGTTTTATTGTACAATTCACGTCTAAAGCTCATATCTGGTAAGCTTCGCTCTAAATGGGCAGGCCTATTTGAAATAACTAATATCTTTCCTTATGGTGTGATTGAAATTTCAGATAAAGCGACAAACAAGGTTTTCAAGGTAAATAGGCACCGATTTAAACCTTTCTTTCAAGGGTTCCAAGAGCACATAGATACAGAGGTGTATTTGTGTGATGCCAAATATTTTGACTAATTTTTCCTAATAACAATATTTATAAAAAATAAAAAATAAAATAAAATAAAATGGATATCAATTAATTACATCATCATTTTTTTCGGTGCTAACACTTGTCTCAATCATTATTACTATTATTGTTTTGGCATTATTATCATTTTCTTGCAGTAGTTAAAAGGTCATCGTCAGGCTTGTGACGTTAAACAAGCGCTTGATAGAAGGCAACCTATCACCTTTTCACCTTCTTCATCTCTACTATTCTCTATAACCTCGTTTTCTATTCTTTCTTTTCTAAATAGCTACAACTTCAAAGTAATCTGACAATGGAACAAACCCTTGCGAAACTCAAGGAAAGATTCCCTACACTTCCACGCGATGTGGTTGTAAAAATTTACAAAATTCGAGTTCAAAGGTTAAAACTACTCATATATTTTGGCATTCCAGAGGATGTTCGTTGGCTTATTGAAGCAAAGGTACGTCTTTCTAGTGAATTACATAAGTCTTATATAAAACATTTGCCAGGTATGAGACGTAGTTCTTATTCTAAAAAATGAAGAGGTAAGAGGATGGGACTTTGCCATAAGTGTGCAGGATGGAACTGTGATACACGTTGTAGAAACCCTGGAATGGTATCTATAAATCAGGAGGATAAAATTAAATTTATAAAGGATGGACTGAGTAAAGAGTGCAACTTGGATAACTTAATCCAAACTCTTGAGACGCATCCATGTGGAATTGTTCAAGGAGTCCTTCTGAAATTATATGATCTATTCATTCAACAAAAAGAAAGCTATAGCCTTAGGAATCTGGTGTTAAATGACCTGATAGATGTCCAATTTATATATATATTGTAGTGAAAATGAAGCATAAATTGGACATAATATGCAATGTTGGTCATTTTGTAAGCTATATAGAACATAAATTATGATATAAACATTGTACAAGTTGATTGGTTAAATTTGTTGTAATTCCAGGAAAAATCAAAGAAGAAAGAAGAAGGAAAAAGAAAAGAAGAAAATCCACTAAGTATAAGCAAAGGAGCTGGGATTCGCTCAAGCGAAGGTCGTCTCGCTTGAGCCACTCAAAGTCTCTTAGGCTAAATTGAAGGCTCGCTCGGGCGAGAAAGTAATTCAACAGATATAAGTAACAGGGAAAAAATTTGTTTGAGCGAGAAGACATTCGCCTAAGCGAATAAGGGCCAGTGAGGAATAACAAAGAAACCACTCAAGCGAAGGTTGTTCGCTGGAGCAAAATTGTTACAGAATGCAAACATGAAGACTTCGCTCAGTCAAAACAATAAAGGCATCAAGCGAAATTCTTCCAGTGAGCTACAATGTTGAAGTCGCTTGAGCGACCCAATTTGCTCAAGCTATATTTGTCTAGAATTAAAAAGAGTGAAACTCGCTGCAAGCAAAATAATGATACATCAAGTGAAATTGGAATAGGGGCTCATCAACTTGAGTTTCGCTCAAGCGAAAGTGGTCGCTTGAGTGAATCAAGCATACAAACTAAGCAGGACGTGGACTTTCTTCATGGTGAAGGATGCATCTCGCTTGAGCAAGACTTAAACTCGCTTGAGCGAGTTAATACATTATAAAAAGAAATCAATGTGAAACAGAAAAAGGTTGGTTATGCATGCAGAGTGAGAGAACGTGAGAGACATTTTTACAAACAGTGTATCTAGCCTAGGTTTTTCTTCTTCATTTCACTTGTATTGTAAGATCATGACATCTATGAGTGGCTAATCCTCTCATTTGGGATTGGAGCTAACCAATCAACTCAGATGTACACTTGCGTAATGTAACACCCTCGGTTAACTAGGACAATTATAACACCCCTGATTTTCTGTACTCGAATCCCGATGTGATCGTCATAATTAATAAAAATGCGAGTAAATTTTTCACGTTTGAAAACATTTCCGAGACACTACCATGATCACATCAAGACCCAAATCACAGAAAACCAAAGAGTGAGATCATATAACCTAAAGCTGGATCGATAGAAAAATTGCCCATAACGGTATACGAAAATAATAGAGTTTACAGCGGAAGAATATGTATACCGGGCACACGCCTAGTCCCATATATGAAGATATGAGAAAAGGCTAGGCAAACATGCAATGGCATATTATAAGCCTAATAGACAACCATCATCATTTTACATAATTACATGAGCATGCAAAGCCTAAGATATAATTATATGTATACGTAATTACATTCCTATACATTCGAGAATCTTCTCCCGACTATCACAATCATTAATGAACGTCACTCAATTTCAATCCTTCTAATATACATCAAATCATCTCTTACATACTATATTTAATCTCCAAATTCATAATTCCAAAGGATTATTCCATACATATTCCATTTCATTAAAACATCTATGTCATCATAAACAATTTATACATTATACAAAAACCCATAAATGATGCCGGCCAAGGCACTTCCTCTACCACTAATTACCTTCACCCAAGCTTTGATTAAAATCCGAACTCATCCCATGGCAACCTGCATCACAAGGCTAAAAAGGAGACCACATGGGAGAGTGAGTTATACATTCAAAATGACGAATAATATATATATATTGTGATCATGTGTATATGCATACAAACGTCATGTGTGCTCTGCTATCAAAATATTAAATTATCATTCATTCATTACCTCATTATCACAATAGGCATACAAGCCTCATGAATCGCAATTCATATCGTAAATAAGCACAAGCACATACATAATCATATACACAATCACCAGCCACTTATCAACAAGGGCATTCATATTCATTATCATCATTAATCGTAAACAGTCACGCCCTTCATCACATTGGGCCGTAAATACAGATCGTCATATTCACATCATTTTGTTTATTCATATATTCTCTTACTTTTATGTGGTCTTCCATTATAATAACTTCTCATCTCATCAACACCAATACCATCATCTCATTCATCATCAATCATCATCATATTCTGGCATATCACCATGCTATATGCAAATGCTCTTATAGCTAATGCATATACACAATGGAATAGACAACAAATGCGGATCCGACTGTGGGAATATAACATTAATTCAATTGTGGGACGAGCATAGGTGTGCTACTATGCCCCTACTGCAGTAGAAAAATTATGTACACATATATCTCAATTTTAAGCATGCTTACATACTCATAATTTTACTGGTACCAAACCGCTATCGCCCATCTGTAGCACTAGTCACCCTGTGACTTGCGGATCAACATCGTGGCCTCAACTACCACAAGTGCTACGGGCCCTCCCGAACACACATCGAGAGAGCCAGGTAAACTCGCTCACCATAGAGCCGCCCGCCCACTGGGCCCGCCACATAGGGTGCCTCATCACCAAACTATGGACAGCTTCGTGACTCATACACCGAGTCACAGGGGAAAATCACAATACGCTCGTGCACTGAGCCGCCCTCCCACTGGGCCTGCCTAGTGGAACCCCTTAATATTCCACATAGACAGCAATGATATACCATGGATGCAATGCAATTGCAAATCAAATGCATCCTCACTCTGTGCATCCTAAATGCCACTCATCAAACATCATCATTATCATCATCATCACAATCACCAACACCACCATACACCTTAGTGGGTTTCAACCTTGTTGGTTTCATAATTATTATTTCCAAGTTTTAATGTGGCATCTCCACCTCAACATATTTTCGCATATATTTCACATTATACACGCAAGTCAATACTTGTAAACAGCCACTATGGCATTTCAACATCACATATTATTCATCAATATTACTACACTTCATTTAGTGGATTTTCATCTCATCATTCATAACAATCCACACATGGATATCAAAGGGCATAGCAATTCATCATAATATTAATCCACACACGTGGCAACAAGGTGTTACGAATTACATATACATATATAGCAATCATAATTGCCTCACACACATGCAAGTCAATTACTTGCACCCATCACAAGAATATCATAATAATTCTCAATAATTATCAAATTATCATTTCAATTAATTTAATACATATACATGGCAAGGCAAGCATGAGTATAGGACACATACAACAATCACCATCAAACTACTCATGCAATTTGAATATATAACTCCTCTCCTACCTGGAGGGAAGAGTTGAACCATTCCAATGCTCCAAAAGCTCCTTTGCACCATTCGGGATACGATCTACATAATATACATATGCACTCATACAATTAATAAGCCATCTAGAGGCATTCCTCATAATTCTTAAGCATTTGCTAGCCTATCATAAAGTCCAACATCAAGTCTTAGACTTGATGAATACCAACTTATGCAATTGTATTAGGCTTCGGGAATTCCTTTCCCAAAGCCAAGATCCTCTAGATCTTAAAGGCTAACTACACCCCACATCATCATTATCTCATCTGTTCATTATTACACAATGTGTGTCATATAACCACATCATTTATTTTCTTTTTTATGATTCATAATATATCATAGTGGTGAGGCATACATGTTTCCATAACATAGCATAGGTATACACATACCTTGCCATGGCCTTAAGCCATTCCCCAATCACCACTAAAATAAACCACACATATACCCTTAGTGAATTCGCTTGTTTTTACATACTAAAGGGGTTTTGGGCAATAATGAGCCCATGATAAATTTCAGTATTAAGACATCAGAAAAGCTCACTTTTAGTCTTAATAATAGTGGGACATACCACAATTATCACCTATTAGTCCCACTTTGGCCACCATAAAAAGTTGGGTTCAAAACCCCCCTTAAACTTGAATTTTTCAACGCAATAGGTTCGGTATTTTTCACCTCATGAGAGTTAGAAAACTCCAATTAATGTGAGACCAATTCTCACACCTCCGTAACACAATTATCTACAACTTTAATGGAGAACTCGGAGGCCAAAAATGTCATTACGATGCCCAAACGGGCCAAAAACAGCAAAGAAAACAGACCAGTTGGAAAAACAGAACAACAGTGGCCATAACAGGGCTCTGAATCGATTCAGACTCGTGTGAATCGATTCGAGCGTCCTAAAATCTCAAAATTTGACAGACAGAGAGCCTTGAATCGATTCAAACTCATATGAATCGATTCAAACGCCCCTGGAGCCCAAAATAATGAAAACAGCACCTCTTGAATCGATTCAAAGGGTCTTGAATCGATTCAAGACAGCCCTGCTGCTGTTTTTATGCAGAACAACACCAAAACTTCAATTTCCAATCAGCCAATCTCATTCAATTCAAATCCAATGTCCTTCAAAATTTGTCACAAGCTAAAATATATTATTTGTGACGTGTGGCCACCGGCCTCACTCAGAAATTCTCAAAATTGAGGGACTTATGCGCATAAATGCGTTTTACCCATTTAGAGGCACTTTTATGCAACTCAAGGGCCTATTCTCAATGGAATTGGCCCATTCCAATTCCTACAAGTCATAAACTACATATATGGGCTATTGGGACTAACCCAAGCCATCAAAATCACCTAAAACTCAATTTGACTCTATGAGTTCCTCAATTATGCATAAACCTCAAACTTATCACCAATACCATCACAATGGCCATCTCATTCAATGCCAATCATCCACATAAATTCTCAATTCACAAAACATATACTTCATCCCCTCAAGGATGGTTCATTAACATGTACATATTTCAACCCCTCATGGGTTATTCATCATCATATATTCACACACATTATCATCAATAGCCAACAATTTGCCATTCATATCATTTCACTATAAACATGGCTTAATTATTCATCAACTCAAGTATCCATTATCAATGGTTTTTAACTGTTATTATCACATTAACAACATCTCATACTCATTCTCAACCCAACACCTCAAATCACCATTCCTACATACAAGCATATATCATCTTACACAAATCACCTCAAATCACCATTCCTCTGAACCTATTCCGCCCCACTCAACTAATTATGACAACGCCTGGGCGGACTCAACCGCCACGCCCAGATCAGAGGGTCAACACCGGGGTCTCATTCTAACAACTGCACCGCTCCAGCGCGAATCCTCACGCTTGGCGAATTGCTCCCACACTTCGGGCGGGGTACGACTCCGCCCAACGTATCCGACATAAATTTTCCTAAGACCATTCTCGATTCACTCAGACTTGGCTATAACCTGCTCAATTGGACTATCCCTGCGTATCCATTAAAGCACAATTATGAAACAAGGCAGCACATAGCATCACACACACACCAAAACCATACATCCATATATATACATAAAAGTGTATGTCAATATTTACAATACAAAATCGGACTTCTCCTTGCCCGTAAAGTTCTATTCATCCCTAAAACATTAACATCCGGTATGAGCCAATCCGGGCTTAATCTAACGACGCCTTAATTAAACCTTCCAAATGCATCAGCACTCCGCCCAGCGTTCCCGCTCTGCTTCTGATCCTCCTCACGAGAGACATTCACTGAAAATAGCTACTGCAGAGGTGAGCTTTTACATGTAAAATGATACTCACAGACTCGGTATCAGCGTCAGTACACGCTCCTGCTATCATTCAACCCTTCTCAAGTAACCAAGTTCTTACAGTTCAAACAACATTCATGACATACATAATTCACAGAGTTTATTCCACATCTAAATATATATTCATGCATTCAAAATCATACACATGCACATACATAGATTTATACATTACCACAATCAGCCTTATTTCTATATGCATGTCTGCGGATCCGACTCGGGTAAAGACTCTCAGTTACGGTCCCCTTTTCTTCTGGCCCCTCGTCCCTCGGCTCTTACCAGGTGGCACCGGCCTCTCCACGGCGTCTCGAGACTCTCTTCTCTAGCTCCAACGGCTACCACGAGCTCTATTGGGATCTAGCCAGGGTTGGTAACTGGAAGTCGTTTCCCTTGGGGTTCTTGACCTTCCATGGGTCACCCCACTCTTACTCATGCAACTAACACATTCATTATTACACATCATTGCGCCATGAACACCTTACCGTAGTCATTAAGTAAGAATGGATATCCCCCACTACTCGTAATCATTCAGTCAGTCACACCAGCGCATGTTACAACCGGTCATCAGACTAACAACATTAAGCAATCCAATTAAGAACATGCACATACATACTTTTCATAGTGACAACAAAATAGATCTATGCATATCATCCATCATTATCATCCACGAACAGGCTACACCATCGCCACGAAGATCACTATCAGAATCTCAAATCACGCATCAGTTTTAGTAATTATGAATACATGCACACATGCACAGCATCAGTTCTAACGATTATAAATACATGCACACACACACACCCACGCTCATCAGTACGTTCACCCGGTACCGTTCTTAGACCATGCATTCGACATGCAAGCACCCCCTACCTTTAGAAGAATCCTCAGAAACCTTTTTCATTCTTGTTGTTGGGTCCGATGTCCTTCTCCTGGTTCGTCCGGTCTTCCTTAGCTTTGTCGTATCCTACGCCTGATTCTGGGATGAAGTGTGGTCCGTTCCCCCGTACTGCAACCAAGACCTCCAGGAGCGAAGAGTAAGATAGAAGAAGGAGAAAGATGGAGACGAAGGGAGGAAGTAGAGAATGAAGTGACGGAGAAGGGAGTCTGAAGAAAGAGTAAGTGCGTTCCTCCCCAAGGCTCACGTTTTATATATATATATATATATGTGCATGCGCACAGTAAAAGAAGAGTGGGATGGGAGAGTGCGTGCCCAGCAGTCACGTGCACTCCACCCCATCCCCTGACCATCACCATTTAATATTTTAATGGCTTAATCCTAATTAGTTAAATGCAATTAACAGTTATTTCTTAGTTAAAATCAAATCTCAATGGTTTATTCTTCATTCAGCATTTAATTTCAAAACTGGGATGTTACAGTTCTCCCCCACTGAAAAAGAATTTCGTCCCCGAAATTCAGTCGGTACTTACCTAGGTAAACAATTTGGGGTACTGCTGTCGCATGGCGTCTTCGCGTTCCCACGTGTAGGAGGTGGTCTTGCCTTGCTGCCACTCCACCTTAACCAGCCTTACGTTCTTGTTTCTTAAGCGTTTTACCGATCGGTCCACGATCCCAACCGGTGTAGTCACAATGGTTAGGTCTTCCTTGATCTCTACCTCGTCGTCAGGCATCGTGTGGCTAGGGTCATGCAAATACTTCCTTAGCTGAGACACGTGAAATACGTTGTGCAATCGGGACAAGTGAGTTGGTAACGCGAGGCGGTATGCCACGGGGCCAATCCGTTCTAATACCTCATAAGGTCCGATGTAGCGAGGGCTTAACTTCCCACTTTTTAAGGCTCGTCCAACTCCTTTACTCGGAGAGGTTCTCAGAAACACTCGATCTCCAACTGGAAATTCCAATGGCTTGATGCGTTTGTCATGGTAGCTCTTCTGCCTGTCTTGTGATGCTTTCATCTTCTCCCTTATCACCCGGATCTGTTCTGTGGTTTGCTTCACGATGTCTGGTCCCAATAGTAGACTTTCACCCGCTTCCGACCAGCAGAGTGGGGTTCGGCATCTACGTCCATATAACGCCTCGTAAGGTGCCATGCCAATGCTGTGATGATGGCTGTTGTTGTACGTAAACTCGATCAAGGGAAGGTACTGCTCCCAGTCCCCACCATACTCTAACACGCACGCTCTCAATAAATCTTCTAGACTCTGAATTGTTTGCTCGGATTGTCCATCCGATTGGGGGTGGTAGGCAGAACTAAGCCAAAGCTTCGTCCCCAATTCTTGATGCATGTTGGTCCAAAATCTGGACGTAAATCTAGGGTCCCTATCCGATACGATGGAAGTAGGTATGCCATGCAGTCGGACAACTTCTTGAATGTAGATCTGAGCCAACTTATGCAATGGGTACCTCATATTTACAGGTAAGAAGTGTGCACTCTTCGTCAATCTGTCAACAATGACCCAAATGGCATCGTGGCCCGCTCGGTTTTTGGGTAATCCCATGATAAAATCCATCGCAATTGAGTCCCATTTCCACACGGGAATCTCTAGAGGCTGCATTGCACCGTACGGTTTTTGGTGCTCTACCTTCGATTTCTGACAAGTGATACACTGGGCCACGTACTCCGCCACATCCTTCTTTAGTCCGGGCCACCAAAACTGTCTCCTCAAGTCGTGGTACATTTTCGTGGTTCCTGGGTGAATGCTGAGTAGGCTTTTGTGGGCTTCATCAAGCACCATTCTTCTCAATCTTCCTTCACTTGGTATGTATATTCTGTTTCTCACCCGGAAGATCCCATCTGACCCCTCTGCCAAGGATAAATCCTTTCCTTTAGCCTGAATTTCCTTCATTTCAGCTAGGTAAGAGTCCGCCTGTTGCTGTTCGTACACGGATTTTAAGAATTCGTTGGCAATCCTCAACGTACCGATTGTCATCTTCTGAGAGGAAGGGGCGTCAACATGCAAGTTCATGTCTCGGAACCGCTCCAACAACTCAACTTCTTTTGCCATCATGGCTGCTATGTGGAGGGATTTTCGACTCAATGCGTCTGCCACGACATTTGCCTTACCTGGGTGGTATTTCAACTCGAAATCATAGTCCTTCAAAAACTCAATCCATCTTCTCTGCCTCATGTTCAGCTCCTTTTGGTCGAATAGGTATTTGAGGCTCTTGTGATCGCTGTACACTTCAAATTTGGATCCGTACAAGTAATGCCTCCAGATTTTCAACGCAAAAACTACTGCTGCCAGCTCTAAGTCATGGGTCGGATAATGCTGCTCGTGGGGTCTCAATTGTCGAGAGGCATATGCTATCACTCGATCCTTCTGCATGAGTACACATCCTAATCCGAGTCCGGACGCGTCACAATAGACCACAAAGCTTTCTCGTAACTCAGGTAATGCCAACACCGGAGCAGTTGTCAACTTATTCTTCAGCTCTTGGAAGCTGTTCTCACACTCTGGACTCCACACAAAAGGAACGTTCTTCCGAGTCAATTTAGTCAGGGGTAATGCCAACTTAGAAAAACCTTCGATGAACCTCCTATAATAACCTGCCAAGCCCATAAAACTTCTTATTTCCGAGATCGATCTGGGCCTCTCCCATGCCATTACAGCAGCTACCTTCGCAGGATCCACCGAGACGCCTCGCTTGGAGATCACATGCCCGAGGAAGTGGATCTCATCCATCCAGAATTTGCACTTTGAAAGCTTTGCAAACAACTGTTTCTCCTTCAACACTTGGAGTACCGCTCTGAGATGTCCTTCATGCTCCTCAGACGTCTTAGAATAAACTAGCATGTCGTCGATGAAAACAACAACAAACCGATCTAAGAAGGAGTGGAATATGCTGTTCATGTAATTCATGAAAACAGCAGGGGCGTTTGTCACACCGAACGGCATCACTACATACTCATAGTGACCATACCTAGTCCTAAAGGCAGTTTTAGGAATGTCCGAGCCCTTCACTCGGATTTGGTGATATCCCGATCGTAAGTCGATTTTCGAGAAGACTGAGGCTCCACGCAGCTGGTCAATTAAATCATCAATTCTAGGCAGTGGGTATCGATTCTTGATTGTGAGTTTGTTAAGCTGTCGATAATCTATACAAAGTCTCATTCTACCATCCTTCTTCTTAACAAGTAGCACAGGTGCGCCCCATGGTGACACGCTTGGTCTAATGAACTGCTTCTCAAGTAACTCATCCACTTGTTTCTTCAACTCTGCCAATTCAGTCGAGGACATTCTGTAGGGTGCACTGGAGACTGGTTCGGCTCCAGGGATCAAGTCTATAGAGAATTCAACTTCTCTATTGGGAGGCACACTCGAGACGTCCTCTGGGAACACTTCTGGGAATTCGCAGACAACCGAAATTTCGTTCACTAGGGTCTCATTCTCATCTTTGGTTAGACAAAGCATCATAAATAGTTGGGTTATACCTAGTGCCGTGCCATCTTCAGTGGGTTGTTTTGGGAAAACTATCTCTCGGTTTCTACAATCTACTAATACCTTATTGGCTGAAAGCCAATCTATTCCAAGCACAATATCAAGACCCTTTAAGGGCATGCAAATCAGATCGAAGGTGAAACTCCGATCATACAACTCAAATGCTACATTTTTACAAATTGACGAGGTGAACACACTAGGGCCAGTAGCGCTGGCCACTTCCAAAGTCCGGTTCATAGACACAGTTGGTAGCTTCAACCGTTCCACGCACTCATCAGCTATGAAAGAATGGGTTGCTCCCGAATCGAAAACAACATTAAGCGTATTCATTCCAAGTGAGCACTTACATTGTACTAGATCGTTTGCTGGTGCAACATCCTCTGCATTGATGGTGTAGATCCTTCCTGTCGCTGTTGGGCCGGTGTTCCTCTCTCGGTTGTTCGGAGCACGCATCATATTTCCTCTGGTTCCGTTGCCTCTGCCACCAGGTCGTTGGTTATCATTCACTCTGGTTCGATCTTGAAATCCTCCTTGACGCACATTGGTGTTTGCCTGGCGGAGTTGGGGGCAGTCCGGACGAACGTGTCCCTTCTCTCCGCAGTGGTAGCATTTAACATTTGTATCATTGCAATCCTTAGCAAAGTGGTCACCGCCGCATTTAAAGCATCCGCCATACCTTGGTCGTCCACTCATTTGTCTCCCTCGGTCATTATGATTCTGATATCTGGTGAAGGGTTCATTCCTCCTCACGTTCCCTGGCCTCTTGAAACATGATTGCTGAGGCCTCAGGTGCTGGTTGGCTCTGCTGCACTGGCCCGAATGGGCCCTGTCATCCTCTTCGAATATTCTACACTTGTTCACTAAGGCAGGGAAACTCTGGATTTCATGGTATCTGCAGGCCCTCTTGATATCCGATCTCAGTCCGTTCTCAAACTTAAGACACTTGGAGTGCTCCGTTCCTGGCTGCTGGAAGGGCGGATAGAATAGGCACAATTCCTCAAATCTGGTCGCGTATTCTTCCACAGTCATGGAGCCCTGTTTTAACTCCATAAACTCCAGCTCTTTCCGACTCCTCACTGTGTCGGGAAAGTATTTGTCTAAGAAGCAGGCCTTGAAATCGTTCCACGTCAGTTGATTGTCATCTTCGGGGAATCGGCTTCTAGCTATCTTCCACCAATTCTCCGCTTCATCTCGCAGCATATACACTGCGCATTCCACCTTCTGGGCTTTGGTACAGCGAAGACCCCTAAAAATTCTCTCTAATTCCTGAGTCCACTTGAACGCCGCCTCAGAGTTCCGTCCTCCTAAGAATTCACTCGGCTTCCTCTTCAGGAAGCGGTCCAGCACATGGCCATCCTCAGGTTGAGTCTGGCCTTGCCTTTCAAATACATCAGCAAAGCGCTGGAATGCTGTGGCTATAGCCTCCATACTTTGACGATGCGCCATTCCTTATCCTGAAATTGACATTTAAGGATAAGTATACGGAGCCACTTACTACCAATCTAGCTATTAGTCCAACAATTAATAGCTTAGCACATTATATCATTCGCCTAGGTCATACACACAATCGGACCGGGGGAAAACAACCCCTTGTTCTCAAGTCAATCGTCAATCAAGTCAACTAGCATCAGAACAATTTCAACCATTCAATCAAAAAGACACACACACCACCGCTTACACTTGGTAAGCATACTTTGGCCTTGGACTTTTCGGTCCGCTCTGATACCAAAATGTAACACCCTAATTAATTGCAACTAAAAATTCCAAAAATATGAGAAAATTTTTCACAAAACAGTCCCGTATTATTCGATATATGAGGAAGCAGGCAAAGGAAGGACGAAAAGCATTCACACGCACATAGCAACCTACAGGGAAACTAAAACTGGGGTCAGCTCAATGGGTTTATCGTAACGCACCAACACTAGGGCGGATTGCACAACACCGTTTATTCGTTCAGACGGGGTCTGACACCGTCCAGGCGGAGTATGGTAATGCAGCAGCGGATAGAGGAGATTTCGCAAGGAGGCTTCCCTTCGGGTAACACTGGTCACCCAACGGGAGGAAAGAGATAAGGGAAATATGTTAATACATTCACACGCGTAACATTCGGTGGAAAGCGGAGTTAGAATCATCCTACTTGACTAGGCGGGGTATATTCATCTTGGGCGGACTGTCCTAGTTACTTAGGCGAGGTATGACGCCGCCCAAACGAAATCTACATATCGCCTCTTTAACACAACTACAAGGTAATTTCCTCCATCGGGTATGGACAAGGGTTCACTAAGTAAATCCTCACACTCGCATTTCACTCAGAAAAACGAGAAGTTACAGGGTACATATACGTTAGTAGGTTGTGGAGAAAGGAGGAGTCTGAACCTATTCCGCCCCACTCAACTAATTATGACAACGCCTGGGCGGACTCAACCGCCACGCCCAGATCAGAGGGTCAACACCGGGGTCTCATTCTAACAACTGCACCGCTCCAGCGCGAATCCTCACGCTTGGCGAATTGCTCCCACACTTCGGGCGGGGTACGACTCCGCCCAACGTATCCGACATAAATTTTCCTAAGACCATTCTCGATTCACTCAGACTTGGCTATAACCTGCTCAATTGGACTGTCCCTGCGTATCCATTAAAGCACAATTATGAAACAAGGCAGCACATAGCATCACACACACACCAAAACCATACATCCATATATATACATAAAAGTGTATGTCAATATTTACAATACAAAATCGGACTTCTCCTTGCCCGTAAAGTTCTATTCATCCCTAAAACATTAACATCCGGTATGAGCCAGTCCGGGCTTAATCTAACGACGCCTTAATTAAACCTTCCAAATGCATCAGCACTCCGCCCAGCGTTCCCGCTCTGCTTCTGATCCTCCTCATGAGAGACATTCACTGAAAATGGCCACTGCAGGGGTGAGCTTTTACATGTAAAATGATACTCACAGACTCGGTATCAGCGTCAGTACACGCTCCTGCTATCATTCAACCCTTCTCAAGTAACCAAGTTCTTACAGTTCAAACAACATTCATGACATACATAATTCACAGAGTTTATTCCACATCTAAATATATATTCATGCATTCAAAATCATACACATGCGCATACATAGATTTATACATTACCACAATCAGCCTTATTTCTATATGCATGTCTGCGGATCCGACTCGGGTAAAGACTCTCAGTTACGGTCCCCTTTTCTTCTGGCCCCTCGTCCCTCAGCTCTTACCAGGTGGCACCGGCCTCTCCACGGCGTCTCGAGACTCTCTTCTCTAGCTCCAACGGCTACCACGAGCTCTATTGGGATCTAGCCAGGGTTGGTAACTGGAAGTCGTTTCCCTTGGGGTTCTTGACCTTCCATGGGTCACCCCACTCTTACTCATGCAACTAACACATTCATTATTACACATCATCGCGGCATGAACACCTTACCGTAGTCATTAAGTAAGAATGGATATCCCCCACTACTCGTAATCATTCAGTCAGTCACACCAGCGCATGTTACAACCGGTCATCAGACTAACAACATTGAGCAATCCAATTAAGAACATGCACATACATACTTTTCATAGTGACAACAAAATAGATCCATGCATATCATCCATCATTATCATCCACGAACAGGCTACACCATCGCCACGAAGATCACTATCAGAATCTCAAATCACGCATCAGTTTTAGTAATTATGAATACATGCACACATGCACAGCATCAGTTCTAACGATTATAAATACATGCACACACACACACCCACGCTCATCAGTACGTTCACCCGGTACCGTTCTTAGACCATGCATTCGACATGCAAGCGCCCCCTACCTTTAGAAGAATCCTCAGAAACCTTTTTCGTTCTTGTTGTTGGGTCCGATGTCCTTCTCCTGGTTCGTCCGGTCTTCCTTAGCTTTGTCGTATCCTACGCCTGATTCTGGGATGAAGTGTGGTCCGTTCCCCCGTACTGCAACCAAGACCTCCAGGAGCGAAGAGTAAGATAGAAGAAGGAGAAAGATGGAGACGAAGGGAAGAAGTAGAGAATGAATTGACGGAGAAGGGAGTCTGAAGAAAGAGTAAGTGCGTTCCTCCCCAAGGCTCACGTTTTATATATATATATATATATATATATATATATATATGTGCATGCGCACAGTAAAAGAAGAGTGGGATCGGAGAGTGCGTGCCCAGCAGTCACGTGCACTCCACCCCATCCCCTGACCATCACCATTTAATATTTTAATGGCTTAATCCTAATTAGTTAAATGCAATTAACAGTTATTTCTTAGTTAAAATCAAATCTCAATGGTTTATTCTTCATTCAGCATTTAATTTCAAAACTGGGATGTTACAATGTCACACAGCTAGCATGTGATCAATTGCTTATTTACAATACTTATTTTGATCAAGCCCACAATATTTGCAAAAGCAGTAGGGACATGACCAACCACGGGGAAGCTTCTGCAGTTTGAAAAATCCAAGAAATCTTAATATTTATATAATCAAACATTAATGGCATGAGACTGCTTCAACAGAAACATAAGTAGATCCTTTCTTGAAAAAAATGACAGTCAATTTAATTAACTTCATATTCTTACAATATGCGTGGAACATGGAGTTACAATTCCTACAGCTAAACAAGACTTCTCTATCTCCATAAATCATACAAGCAACATCATTTTTGTTTATGGAAGTTTCTTTCAGAGAAGATTAAAATGGTTACTAATGTTTTTGTTCAGTAGCCTCATTCTAGGCAGTAATTGGGTAGTCCTGGAGAGATGTGGCTGTTTTAGTGAGGTAAATATGGGTATACATTTGTTTGCAATTATTGTCAACATGTTCCTGAAATTTCTAGACTAACATTTCTTCCTGTCAACAGTTGTAGAGAATTCCAGCCCTGGTAATTGTTCCTATTTTTGTTGCAACTATACTTTCCTTTGTGTCATCCATATAGTATACTTGTTCATCTTCCTTAATAAGCTTGCAATCTATTAACCATGCCAAAATTGTTTTTTGGCCGTAGTTATTTCTTACGGTAAATATAAAACATTATTGATGGGTGAACTTACAAGTGAAGGAAAACTACTCTTTGTGCTTAGAGTTGGGTCCTTTAATAAAAATAGAAGTCTTTTTACTAATGAACTTAGTCTAAGTCCATTAGTTTCTTCTAGTCATCCCTCTGCTGTTCTCATAGAACTTGTACCAGGTAAACCTTTTACTATAACTAAAGGTGACCTATCCTTTATGCATGGACTTGGGCTTATAATTTATGGTCCATCCATTGTGTTCTTAGAAAGGTGACTCCTTTTACCTCGTTTGACATATTTTGTAAACAAGTTCACACCCATTTTAGTTTTAGTTGCTCTTGACGTACTTGTTTCATTGCCTACTCCAGTTGGTTTTCTAGTTGATGTTGAATAATCTTCATCATCACTATTGGAGTTATTCTTAATATCTCTAGGATCTATATAATTTAGATCTTGTTGTCGTGGCCTTAGCTTTTTCACATAGGTTTTAGTTTGCCTATGCATTTGTGGCCTTAAGTTTATATTGTCGGACTCAGATCTAGTTGTTGTAATTCTTAGCCTTACCATGTCAACTATATGTGTCAAAATATCTAATGGAATTAGAACACAACTTATATATGATTTCCATATTCATACAAACTTGATGGTTTGAATATGGAAGTCGTATCTAAGCTGTGTTCTAATCTGTCTGATATTTTGGCAGAAATAGTTAATATGGTAAGACTAAGAATTACAGCAACTGGATCTGACTCCGATAATATGAACTTAAATCCATGAATGCACAGGTAAACTAAAACCTATATGAGAAAGCTGAGGCTTTGACAATAAGATCTAAATTATGCAGATCCCAAAGATATTGAAAGTGACTTCAATAGTGACAATGAAGATTATTCAACACCAACTAGAAAACCAACTGGAGTATCCTATAAAACATCAAGTACGTCAAGAGCAACTGAAACTAAAATGGGTGTGAATTTGTTTGTAAAATATGTCAAACAAGGTAAATGGAGTCTCCTTTATAAGAACAGAATGGAGGGACCACGAATTGTAAGCCTAAGTCCACGCATGAAGAATAGGTTACCTTAAGTTATAGTACAAGGTTTACCTGCTACAAGTTCTATGAGAATAGCAGAGGGAAGACTAGAGGAAACTAGTGGACTTAGACTAAGTTCATTAGTAGAAAGAGTTCTATTTTTATCAGAGGACCAAATTTGAAGCACAGAAAGCAGTTTCCCTTCACTTATAGGTTCACCCATGAATAATGTTCCATATTTACCGGAAGAAACAAGCTATATCCAAAAAGCCATTTTGGCATGGTTAATAGATTGCAAGCTTATTGAGGAAGATGAACAAGTATACTATATGGATGGCATAAAGGAAAGTATAGTTTCAACAAAAACAAGAACAATTTCCAGGGTTAGAATTCTTTGCAACTATTGCCAGGAAGAAATTTCAGTTACGAAATTTGAGGAACAAGCTAACAGTAACAGTAAACAGCTGTATACACATATTTACCTCACCAAAACAGCCACATCTCTCCAGGACTACCTGATTGCTGCCTAGAATAAGGCTACTAAACAAAAATGTCGATAACCATCTTACTTTTCTTAAAGAAAATTCCACAAACCAAAATGATATTGCTTGTATAATCTGTGGAGACAATGAAGTCTTATTCAAATGTAGCAATTAAAACTCCACGCTCCACATATACTATATGAATATAAAGGTAATTTAATTGACTGTCATTTTCTTTTCAAGAAAGGATCTACTTATATTTTTGTTGAAGTAGTCTCATGCCATTAATGTTTGATAACATAAATAGTAAGATTTATTGGATTTTTAAACTAAAGAAGCCTCCCCGTGGTTTGTCATGTGCCTAGTGCTTTTGTAAATACTTTGGGCTTGATAAAATAACTATTGTAAATGAGTAATGGATCATATTCTTGTAGTGTGACATAACCTGTAAGATTTCTTTTCTTTTACCTGTTAACCTTTTACTCTTCATCTTTATTCCTTTACTAGGTGGTCGTTGAAAGCTTTGCAGGTTTGAGATACCGCCTAACGATTAATTTCAATTACATAATCCATTATTGTTGCTGACATAGTAGGTTTGTTGTGATTTTGTAGTTGACTAGGATTGTTTAAATAAATTCTCAAAAGAACACAAGGATATTGACTCATCAAGAGTATATTACAGCTAATGCTACAAAGAGGTATGTATTCTTTGTGTTTTTTATTTATTTGTCAAAACAAAAATAAAATCTCATGTTTGGAAGATAAGAGACTTTATGTGAATTATTTGCCTGAATTTTGAACCTATTTTATTTTGAAAAATATATAAGGTTCTGTATAGATCCTTATCAGTCTGAGAAGATGTCCTTGAAAGCTATTATTCTTAGAGAATCATCCAACCGGTGGATACGACTTATAAGTTACATTTACTAAGGATCTAACAATTAGAAAATAACTCGAAGGTTGCAGTTGCTTATGCATTAATGCAAGAATCTTTCAAGACAATAACTAAAACAGAGAGAGGCATCGATATGGTGCAGAGTGTAGTATACAGTTGTGGGTAAGCATGTTGATGTTACTTATTCAAATTGCTATAGAACTTTAATTTTTCAGATCATAAAGCCTTTAACCTGTCACTGCCACTTTTAAATTTTTTTTTGTTTAACACTTAAACCTTAGTACTTCTACCTATCATTTGTCTGCTTTCAAATACATGAATTAGACAACCATGATATCATCTATTATTTAATACTCATATCAGAGTTTAATTTTAGCTAACTTTATACCATTATTCTCAAGATGAATGACACAATCATTTGTACAACTTTTGTAAGGCACTATGCATCCTTCTTCGGTTGAGAAGTTTGTAAACACTCGTTGTAACTTAGCAATACCAATATACCACCCCCTCCAAAGCAACCCTAATGAACAAATTCTTTTAGTGTTGACAAAGACTAAGATGGTATTTTTTTGTGTTGTTCTTCATGGATCAACAGAACCCATGGGAGAAGATTACCACATATGCCTTTCATTGCAACAGATGAGGCATTTAAGGGATGAGCATGTAGCAGAATGTTAATGAAGGAAATTGAATCAGGAAGTGGTTAATAAAATACAATGATCTCTGGTGGTAGTACAATAATCTAGAGATTATAGGCAGATAGTTAGGATTGAATCAATGGCCTTTTGAAAACAATGTTCTTTACATGAAGACATGTTTTCAATGAAAACATATCATCACCTTTTATAGTTTTTAGGCAAGCATGGAGTGCAAACCCTGGTCACTCCATCTCGTCTGAGTAATTTTGAGAAATGGAAGCCTAAGTTTGGCTTCCAAGCATAGAGTCTAAACCTTTTTTATTCTTTCTCTTTAGGATACTTAAGACATGGAAGTGCAAGTTTAGCTTTAAAGAGCTAACTAAAGAATTAAAGAAACAAGTTTCCTTCTATCACAATCTAGAGATAGAGAGATTCACCTTGTCCCACAACAAGTGAGTTTAAGTTTGAAAGAAGTCATTCTACTTCTCCTTTTATCTTTCCTGGGAATTTTGATTCTTTGTTTGTCTATCTTAATTGCCCTGGTCATGATTTCAATAACAGAAATTTTAAAATTTAAGTTGTTCAAAATAGAAAGGGGAGGCAACTTCTTTCTTTAGCTCTCCTATTAGCTCTTGGAAGCCGTACTTAAGATTCCATATCTTAAAATTACCCGAAAGAGATGGAATGACCAAGGTTTGCACCCCATGCTTGCCCAAAAACTGCAAAAAGTAATGATATGTTGTCATTAAAAACATGTCTTCTTGTAAAGAACATTGTTTTCAAAATGCCGTTGATTAAATCCTAACTGTCTGCGTACAATCTCTAGATGATTATCCTACCACTAGAGATCATAGTATTTTCTTAACCACTTACTAATTCAATTTTCTTCATTAACATTCTACTACATCCTCCTCCTCTAAATGCCTCATCTGTTGCAATGAAAGGTATTTGTGGTAATCTCCCCCCACGGGTTCTATTGATTGATCCATGAAGAGCAACATAAAAAATACCATCTTAGTCTTTGTCAACACTAAAGGAATCTGTTCATTGTGGTTACTTTGGATAGGGTGGTATAATGGTATTGTTGAGTTATGAAAAGTGTTTTCAAACTCATCAACCAAAGAAGGATGTATAGTACCTTACAAAAGCTACACAAATGATTGTGTCATTCATCTCAAGAATGAAGGTGTAAAATTGGCTGAAATTCAACCTTGTTATGTTTGATTTGAGTATTAAATAATAGAAAATGATCATGGTTGTCTAATTCATGTATTTGAAAGCAGAAAAATCATAGGTAGGAGTATCAAGGTTCAAGTGTTGAACCAAAAAATGCTAAAAGTAACAGTGGCAGGTTAAAGGCTTTATGATCTGAAAAATTGAAGTTCAATGGCAATTTGAATAAATAACATAATGTGCTTACCCACAACTGTATACTACACTCTGCACCACATCGATGCCTCTCTTTGTTTCAGTTATTGTCTTGAAAGATTCATGTATTAATGCATAAGCAACTACAACCTTTGATTAATTTTCTAATTGTTGGGTCCCCGCTAAATACAACTTATAAGTCGTATCCATCGGGTGATGATTCTCCAAGAATAACAGCTTTCAAGGATATCTTCTCTAACTGATAAGGATGTATACAAAACCTAATATATCTTTCTAAATAAAATAGGTTTAGAATTCAGGAAAATAATTCACACAAATATTATTCTCTTCCAAACATAAGATTTCATTTTCATATTTGACAAAAAAATCTCACACACAAAGAACACATACCTCTTTATAGCTTTGGTTGCAATAAAATCTTAAAGAGTCAATATCCTTGGGTACTTTTGAGAATTTATTTAAACAGTCCCAGTGAACTACAAAATCACAACAACCCTACTATATGAACAACAACAATGGATTATGTAATTGAAATTGGTTGTTAGGGGTATCTCAAGCCTGCAAAGCTTTCAATGCCCACCTAGTAAAGGAAAAAAAGATGAAGAGTAAAAGCTTAACAGATAAAAGAAAAGAAATCTTATAGATTATGTCACACAGCAAGCATGTGATCCATTGCTTATTTACAATACTTATTTTTATCAAGCCCACAGTATTGGCAAAAGTAGTAGGGACATGACCAACCACGGGGAAGCTTCTATAGTTTGAAAAATCCAACAAATCTTAATATTTATACAATCAAACATTAATGGCATGAGACCGCTTCAATAGAAATATAAGTAGATCCTTTCTTTAAAAAAAAGACAGTCTATTTAATTACCTTTATATTCTTACAATATGCGTGGAACGTGGAGTTACAATTCCTACAGCTGAACAAGACTTCTTTATCTCCACGGATCATACAAGCAACATCATTTTTATTTGTGGAAGTTTCTTTCAGAGAAGATTAAAATGGTTACTGGTGTTTTTGTTCAGTAGCCTCATTCCAGGTAGCAATCGGGTACTCTTAGAGAGATGTGGCTGTTTTGGTGAGGTAAATACTGGTATACAGTTCTTTGTAGTTATTGTCAGCATGTTTCTCAAATTTCCAGACTAATATTTCTTCCTGGCAATAGTTGTAGAGAATTCCAACCTTGATAATTGTTCCTATTTTTGTTGCAACTATACTTTTCTTTGTGTCATCCATACAGTACACTTATTCATCTTCCTCAATAAGTCTGCAATCTATTAACCATGCCAAAATGGTTTTTTGGCTGTAGTTGTTTCTTACGGTAAATATAAAACATTTTTGATGGGTGAACTTACAAGTGAAGGGAAACTACTCTCTGTGCTTTGAATTGGGCCCTCTGATAAAGATGGAACTCTTCCTATTAATGAACTTAGTACAAGTCCCCTAGTTTCCTCGAGTCTTCCCTCTGCTATTCTCCTAGAACTTGGAGCAGGTAAACCTTGTACTATAACTAAAGGTGACATGTTCTTCATGTGTGGACTTGGGCTTACAATTTGTGGTCCCTCCATGGTGTTCTTAGAAAGGCAACTCTTTTTACCTCATTTGATATATTTTTCAACCAAATTCACACCCATTTTAGTTTCAGTTGCTCTCGATGTACTTAATATTTCATTACCTACCCTAGTTTGTTTTTTAGTTGATGTTGAATAATCTTCATCATCACTATTAGAGTCATTTTAAATATCTCTGGGGTCTGCATAATTTATATCTTGTTGTCATAGCCTTAGCTTTCTCACATAGGTTTTAGTTTTCCTGTGCATTCGTGGCCTTAAGTTTATATTGTCAGACTCAGATCTAGTTGTTATAATTCTTAGTCTTACCATGTCAACTATTTGTGCCAAAATATCTAACAAAATTAGAAGATAACTTATATATAATTTCCAAATTCATACAAACTTGATGGTTTGAATATGGAAGTTGTATCTAAGCTGTGTTTTAATATGTCTGATATTTTGGCAAAAACAATTGACATGGTAAGACTAAGAATTATAGCAACCGGATTTGACTCTGATAATATGAACTTAAGGCCATGAATCCATAGGCAAGCTAAAACCTATGTGAGAAAGCCGAGGCCTTGACAACAAGATCTAAATTATGCAGATCCCAAAGATACTGAAAGTGACTCCGAAAGCGACGATGAAGATTATTCAACACCATCTAGAAAACCAGCTGGAGTAGGCAATGAAACATCAAGTACGTGAAGAGAACCTGAAACTAAAATGAGGGTGAATTTGTTTGCAAAATATGTCAAACAAGGTAAAAGGAGTCACCCTTCTAAGAACACAATGGAAGGACCACAAATTGTAAGCCCAAGTCCACGCATGAAGAACAAGTCTCCTTTAGTTATAGTATAAGTTTTACCTAGTACAAGTTGAATGAGAACAGTAGAGGGAAGACTAAAGGAAACTAGTGGACTTAAACTAAGTTCATTAGTCGGAAGAGTTCTATTTTTATCAGAGGACCCACTTTGAAGCACAGAGAGCAGTTTCCCTTCACTTGTAGGTTCACCCATGAACAATGTTCCATATTTACCGAAAGAAACAAGCTACATCCAAAAAACTATTTTGGCATGGTTAATAGATTGCAAGCTTATTGAGGAAGATGAACAAGTATACTATATGGATGGCATAAAGGAAAGTGTCATTATAGCAAAAACAGGAACAATTACCAGGGTTAGAATTCTCTGCAACTATTGCTAAGAAGAAATTTCAGTTTGGAAATTTAAGGAACATGCTGATAGTAACAACAAAAAACTGTATACACATATTTACCTCACCAAAATAGCCACATCTCTCCAGGACTACTTGATTGCTTCTAGAATGAGGTTACTAAACAAAAACACCGACAACTATTTTACTTTAGGAAAGAAACTTCCACAAACAAAAATGATATTGCCTGTATGATTTGTGGAGACAATAAAGTCTTGTTCAAATGTAGGAATTGAAACTCCACGCTCCACATATACTATTTGAATATAAAGGTAATTAAATTGACTATCATTTTCTTTTCAAGAAAGGATCTACTTATATTTTTGTTGAAGTAGTCTCATGCCATTAATGTTTGATAGCATAAATATTGAGATTTATTAGATTTTTCAAATTGCAGAAGCCTCCCCGTGGTTAGTCATGTGCCTAGTGCTTTTTCAAATACTTTAGACTTGATAAAATAACTATTGTAAATGAGCAATGGATCACATGCTTGCAATGTGACATAACCTATAAGATTTCTTTTCTTTAATCTATTAAGCTTTTACTCTTCATCTTTTTTTCCTTTACTAGGTGGTCTTTAAAAGCTTTACAGGTTTGAGATACCCCCTAACCACTAATTTTAATTACTTAATCCATTGTTGTTACTGACATAGCAGATTTGTTTTGATTTTGTAGTTGACTAGGATAGTTTAAATAAATTCTCAAAAGAACCCAAGGATATTGAATCTTCAAGATTCTGCTACATCCAAAGCTACAAATAGGTATGTATTCTTTGTGTTTTTTATTTATTTGTCAAAACAAAAATGAAATCTCATGTTTGGAAGATAAGAGACTTTATGTGAATTATTTGCCTGAATTTTGAACCTATTTTATTTTGAAAAATATATAAGGTTCTGTATAGATCCTTATCAGTCTGAGAAGATGTCCTTGAAAGCTATTATTCTTAGAGAATCATCCAACCGGTGGATACGACTTATAAGTTACATTTACTAAGGATCTAACAATTAGAAAATAACTCGAAGGTTGCAGTTGCTTATGCATTAATGCAAGAATCTTTCAAGACAATAACTAAAACAGAGAGAGGCATCGATATGGTGCAGAGTGTAGTATACAGTTGTGGGTAAGCATGTTGATGTTACTTATTCAAATTGCTATAGAACTTTAATTTTTCAGATCATAAAGCCTTTAACCTGTCACTGCCACTTTTAAATTTTTTTTTGTTTAACACTTAAACCTTAGTACTTCTACCTATCATTTGTCTGCTTTCAAATACATGAATTAGACAACCATGATATCGTTTATTATTTAATACTCATATCAGAGTTTAATTTTAGCTAATTTTACACCTTTATTCTCGAGATGAATGACACAATCATCTGTACAGCTTTTGTAAAGTACTATGCATCCTTCTTCGGTTGATGAGTTTGTAAACACTCGTTGTAACTTAGTAATACCATTATACCATCCCCTCCAAAGTGACCCCAATGAACAAATTCTTTTAGTGTTGACAAAGACTAAGATGGTTTTTTTTTGTGTTGTTCTTCATGGATCAACAGAACCCATGGGAGGAGATTACCACAAATGCCTTTCATTGCAACAGATGAGGCATTTAGGGGATGAGCATGTAGCAGAATGTTAATGAAGGAAATTGAATCAAGAAGTGGTTAACAAAATACTACAATCTCTGGTGGTAGTACAATAATCTAGAGATTATACGTAGATAGTTAGGATTGAATCAATGGCATTTTGAAAACAATGTTCTTTACATGAAGACATGTTTTCAATGAAAACATGTCATCACCTTTTGTAGTTTTTAGGCAAGCATGGAGTGCAAACCCTGGTCACTCCATCTTGTCTGAGTAATTCTGAGAAGTGGAAGCCTAAGTTTGGCTTCCAAGCATAGAGTCTAAACCTTTTTTATTCTTTCTCTTTAGGATACTTAAGACATGGAAGTGCAAGTTTAGCTTCAAAGAGCTAACTAAAGAACTACAGAAACAAGTTTCCTCCTATTACAATATAGAGATAGAGAGATTCACCTTGTCCCACGACAAGTGAGTTTAAGTTTGAAAGAAGTCATTCTACTTCTCCTTTTATCTTTCCTGGGAATTTTGATTCTTTGTTTGTCTATCTTAATTGCCCTGGTCATGATTTCAATAACAGAAATTTCAAAATTTAAGTTGTTCAAAATAGAAAGGGGAGGCAACTTCTTTCTTTAGCTCTCCTATTAGCTCTTGGAAGCCGTACTTAAGATTCAATATCTTAAAATTACCCGAAAGAGATGGAATGACCAAGGTTTGCACCCCATGCTTGCCCAAAAACTGCAAAAAGTAATGATATGTTGTCATTAAAAACATGTCTTCTTGTAAAGAACATTGTTTTCAAAATGTCGTTGATTAAATCCTAACTGTCTGCGTACAATCTCTAGATGATTATCCTACCACTAGAGATCATAGTATTTTCTTAACCACTTACTAATTCAATTTTCTTCATTAACATTCTACTACATCCTCCTCCTCTAAATGCCTCATCTGTTGCAATGAAAGGTATTTGTGGTAATCTCCCCCCACGGGTTCTGTTGATTGATCCATGAAGAGCAACATAAAAAATACCATCTTAGTCTTTGTGAACACTAAAGGAATCTGTTCATTGTGGTTACTTTGGATAGGGTGGTATAATGGTATTGTTGAGTTATGAAAAGTGTTTTCAAACTCATCAACCAAAGAAGGATGTATAGTACCTTACAAAAGCTACACAAATGATTGTGTCATTCATCTCAAGAATGAAGGTGTAAAATTGGCTGAAATTCAACCTTGTTATGTTTGATTTGAGTATTAAATAATAGAAAATGATCATGGCTGTCTAATTCATGTATTTGAAAGCAGAAAAATCATAGGTAGGAGTATCAAGGTTCAAGTGTTGAACCAAAAAATGCTAAAAGTAACAGTGGCAGGTTAAAGGCTTTATGATCTGAAAAATTGAAGTTCAATGGCAATTTGAATAAATAACATAATGTGCTTACCCACAACTGTATACTACACTCTGCACCACATCGATGCCTCTCTTTGTTTTAGTTATTGTCTTGAAAGATTCATGCATTAATGCATAAGCAACTACAACCTTTGATTAATTTTCTAATTGTTGGGTCCCCGCTAAATACAACTTATAAGTCGTATCCATCGGGTGATGATTCTCCAAGAATAACAGCTTTCAAGGATATCTTCTCTAACTGATAAGGATGTATACAGAACCTAATATATCTTTCTAAATAAAATAAGTTCAGAATTCAGGAAAATAATTCACACAAATATTATTCTCTTCCAAACATAAGATTTCATTTTTGTATTTGACAAAAAAATCTCACACACAAAGAACACATACCTCTTTATAGCTTTGGTTGCAATAAAATCTTAAAGAGTCAATATCCTTGGGTACTTTTGAGAATTTATTTAAATAGTCCCAGTGAACTACAAAATCACAACAACCCTACTATATGAATAACAACAATGGATTATGTAATTGAAATTGGTTGTTAGGGGGTATCTCAAGCCTACAAAGCTTTCAATGCCCACCTAGGAAAGGAAAAAGAGATGAAGAACAAAAGCTTAACAAATAAAAGAAAAGAAATCTTACAGGTTATGTCACATAGTGAGCATGTGATCCATTGCTTATTTACAATACTTATTTTTATCAAGCCCACAGTATATGCTACTGAATGCATTTCAAGACAATAACTGAAACGGAGAGAGGCATCGATGTGATGCAGAGTGTAGTATAGAGTTGTGGGTAAGCATGTTGATGTTATTTATTTGAATTGCCATAGAACTTTAGTTTTTTAGATCATAAAGCCTTTAACCTGTCACTGCTACTTTTAACATTTCTTTTGTTTAACACTTAAACCTTAACACTTCTACCTATGATTTGTCTACTTTCAAATACATGAATTAGACAACGATAATATTGTATATTATTTAATACTCAAATCAAAGTTGAATTTTAGCTAATTTTGCACCTTCATTCTTGAGATGAATGACACAATCATCTGTACAGCTTCTGTAAGGCACTATGCATCCTTCTTTGGTTGAGAAGTTTGTAAAAACTCGTTATAACTTAGCAATACCATTATACCACCCCCTCCAAAGCAACCCCAATGAACAAATTATTTTAGTGTAGATAAAGACTAAGATGGTATTTTTTGTGTTGTTCTTCATGGATCAACAGAACCCATGGGAGGAGATTACCACAAATGCCTTTCATTGTAACAGATGGGGCATTTAGGGGATGAGCATGTAGCAGAATGTTAATGAAGGAAATTGAATCAGGAAGTGGTTAACAAAATACTATGATCTCTGGTGGTAGTACAATAATCTAGAGAATATACGTAGATAGTTAGGATTGAATCAATGGCATTTTGAAAACAATGTTATTTACATGAAGACATGTTTTTAATGAAAAATATCGTCACTTTTTGTAGTTTTTGGGCAAGCATGGAGTGCAAACCCTCGTCATTCCATCTCTTCTGAGTAATTCTAAGATGTGGAAGCCTAAGTTCGGATTACAAGAGCTAACAGGAGAGCTGAAGAAAGAAGTTGTCTCTTATCTCTCTTTTATACAACTTAAATCGTAAAATTTCTGTTATACAAGGGCAATAAAGATAGTCAAACAGAGAATCAGAATGCCAAGGAAAGATAAAAGGATAATGCGGAATGGCTTCTTTCAAACTTAAACTTACTTGCTGTAAGACCAGATGAATCTCTCTATCTCCATATTGTGATTGGAGGAAACTTGGTTCTTTAACTCTCTAGTTAGCTCTTTGTAGCCAAACTTGCGCTTCCATGTCTCAAGTATCTAGAAGAGAAGGAATGAAAAGGGTTTGGACTCCATACTTGCACAAGAACTCCAAAAAGTCATGATAAGTTGATCATGGAATGTCTATCTGTAATCTTTTGATTATTGTACTACCAAAAATCATGGTACTTTGTTAACCATTTACTAGATCAATTTTTGTCATTAACATCTTAAAACTTCCTTGGCCCTTAAATTCTTTATCTATCCCAATGAAAGGCATTTCTGGCAATCTCTTCCCATGGATTTTATTAAGGCATGAAGAACAACACACATAAAAAACACCATCACATTCTTTGTCATACATTGGTATAATGGTATTTCTAAGTTAACAAAAAGTGTTTGCAAACTCAACAAACCAAAAAGATAAAGATAAACAAATAGAGAAAGAAGGGTGCATAATACCTTAAAAAAGTTGTACACATGATTGTGTCATTGTTCTTGAAGATAAATGTATGAAATTCATTCAAATTGAGCCTTGTTATGTTTGATCTGAATATTAAGTATTGGAAAATGGTCATGGTTATCAAATTCGTGTATTTAAAGGCACACAAATCAAAGGTAGGAGTAACAAGATTCAAATGTTAAAAAACAAAAAACAATGCTGAAAATAGCAATGACAGGTTATATGCTTTATGATTTGAAAAACTAAAGTTCAACATTTTGAACAAATAATATCAATGTGTTTACCCACAACTCTATACTACACTTTGAACCATATTGATACTTTTGTCTTTGTCAGTTATTGTCATGAAATATTCATTCATTAATGTATAAGCAACTGCAACATTTGGGTTATTTTCTAATCATTGGGTCCTAGTTGAATACAACTTATAGGTCATATCTACTGGTGGATGAATCTCCAAGAGTAGCAATTTTCAAGAATAACCTATCTAACTAATAATGCTCTATACAGAACTAAGGATATCTTTCACACAAAAATAAGGTCACAAGCCAGACTAACACACACAGGCTATTATATTCCAAGCATGAGATTTCATTTTCATGTTTGAAAAACAAATCACAAATAAAGAATAGGTACCTCTTTGCAGCTTTGGTTGTAATAGAATCACGAGATTTGATTCACTTTGCAGGCTTTTTGTTGGAGTTTGTTGCTTCCACTAGATTCCTCTGGTCTCCCCTCTGTTGTATTCATAGAAGTTGTGGTAAGTAAACCTTGTCCTATAATTAAAGTTAAAGTGTTCTCTATGTTGGGACTTAGGCTTACTAATAAAACATATTCCCAAACTTATATTCTATCAGACTCCACCTCCATTCTTGTTTTGTAGTCCCTCTATTATGTTCTTAGAAAGGAGATTCTTTTTACCTAGACTACATTTTCAACTAGATTCACACACATTTTAGTTTTTGTTGCTCTTGAAGTAGTACCTGATGTTTAATTCCTTACCATAACTGATTTTCTAATAGGCATGGAATAATCGTCATCGTTGTTGTTTGAGTGACTTTCAGTATCTCTTGAATTTGCATAATTTAGATTTTTATTTTGTGGTTGCAGCTTTCTCTTGTTGGTACTGATTAGCTTATGCTTTATTGTTGGACTCAATCCAGTTACTGTGAAAGTATCTAACAACATTAGAAGATAAATTATATAAGATTTTTATATCAAATCATCAAGTTTGTATAAGAAACATATCAAAAAATAAATTAGGTTTGATTGCTCAAAACTACCTCAAGGGAAATTAGAAGAACTATTACAAAGGAATTCAACATTCAATTTGATACAACCATCAAGTTTGTTTATGAATCATATTGGAAAATGAATTGAGTTTTAACTCCTAAAAGCTAATTTTTAACTCATGCTTACATCCAGGAAGGTTGATTTTGACACTATACTAGAAATTTAAGTAGTCTAACTTTCAAAATGCTAGTTAAAGTAAGAAAGGTAGTCATAAGTCTTATAATAATTTTCTAGTTAGATCACTTAGTTATGTGAGATATTACGCTTCCTTGTGTCTAGCATTGGATACTTGTAGTAAGTAGTTTGCTATACTAGATATGTGCGAGGGACCAATATTAAGACTCACCACACTCTAATACCACGTTAAGATATGGACTAAGCCTAACAAAACATTTTCTTAATAATTTGAAATTAGTGCTTATAGAGGCCTACAATGTTCTTGTTGAGTATTAATGATTTTGTTGGTCACTACAACAAAAAAAGTTACATATAGTGACTAAATGTTAAAAATTCATAGGTAAATGTCAAAAAGACTTTGATCTTTGGACGTTCCATCTATCTATTATTTGTAGGGTCTGACATTAGTCGTTTTACTATCATTGTAAGCTTTAGCTACAACATAAATATACCCATGGTTAAGGGTTCTATAATTAAAAGGTGTTGAATACAAAAGAAGATTATTTTTTCTGCCACTTAAAATAAGATCTCAAGGTTTTAAATTGCTAGAACTTAATTACTTCCTAACATTTTCACTGAACTTCTCCAACGTTCTTTTGACTAACAAAAATAATCAAAAATTATCTTTGAATTAGATCTTTGGTTTTAAATATAGTCAACATTGGAACATGCAAGAATGGAAACATAAAGGGTATTAACATTGTTCCTTTATTGGCACTTAACAAATGTGGATTCATATCTACCAATAAATAGGAAAAAAAGCTTTAATTTCATTTTCAAATGTGAGCGTGGGGTGAAGAATGACTATAATGTTTCATGAAGTATAGGATTGAAGTATAATAAGGTAGCAGTAACTATTAACTAACACTCTAAACAAGATCGTAAACAAGATACAAATTCACCTATAAACATAATCTAAGGCTTACAATACAGATATTAAAAGAGTGAAAAAACAAAAGACCTAAACGTTTTCTTCTCTCATATGTATCAACAACTTCTGCCTTATATGCATTCTCTCCTCAATTTTAATTCACCTGAGTGCGATATTGAAAAGTAGACATAAAAATAAAGCCACATCACTATACACACTTTGTAACATCCCCGTTTTAAAATTAAGTGCTGAATAAAGAATGAACCATTAAGACTTGATTTCAACTAGAAATAACTGTTAAGTACATTTAACTAAGTGGGTTTAAGCCATTAAAATATTGAAATGGTGGCGGACAGGGGACGAGGTGGAGTGCGCGTGGCTACTGCAGCACGCACTCTCCCATCCCGCTCTTACTTTTGCTGTGCGCGTGTATATATATATGTCGTGAGCCTTTAGTGATGAACACTCTTGCCAATTCATCAGACTCTCTTCTCTTTCACTTCATCCTCTGTTTTCTCTCTTCGTCTTCATTCTTCTTCTTCTTCCATCTCACTCTTCGCTCCTGGAGATCTTGATTCCAGTACTGAAGAACAGACCACACTTCATTCCAGAATCAGGCGCAGGATACGACAAAGCCAAAGAAGACCGGACGAACCAGGAGAAGGACATCGGACCCAACGACAAGAACGGAAAAGGTTTCTGAGGTTCTTCTAAAGGTAGGGGGCGCTTGCATGTCAAATGCATGGTCTAAGAACGGTACCGGATGAACGTACTGCCAAGTGTGTGTGTGTGTGCATGTTTCTATAATTCATTAGAACTGATGCTGTGCATGTGTGCATGTGCTTACAATTACTAAAACTGATGCATGATTTGAGATTTTGATAGTGATCTTCGTGACGATGGCGTAGTTTGCTCGTGGATGATAATGATGGATCTATTTTGTTGTCACTATGAAAAGTGTGTATGTGCATGTTCTTAATTGAATTGCTCAATGTTGTTAGTCTGATGATCGACTGTATCATGCGCTGGTGTGATTGACTGAATGATGATGAATAATGGGAGATATCCGTTCTTACTTGATGACTACGGTAATGTGTTCATGGCGCGATGATGTGTATAAATGAATGTGTTAGTTGCATGAGTAAGAGTGGGGGTGACCCATGGAAGGTCAAGAACCCCAAGGGAAACGACTTCCAGTTACCAACCCTGGCTAGATCCCAATAGGGCTCGTGGTAGCCGTTGGAGCTAGAGAATTGAGTCTCGAGACGCCGTGGGGGCCGGTGCCACCTGGTAAGAGCTGAGGGACGAGGGGCCAAAAGAAAAAGGGGGCTGTAACTGAGAGTCCTTTTCCCGAGTCGGATCCGCGTGCATGCATATAGAAATAAGGCTGATTGTGGTGATGTATAAATTTGTATATGTGCATGTGTATGGTTTGAATACATGAATATATATATATTGATGTGGAGTAAACTCTGTGAATTATGTGTATTACGAATATTGTTGAATTGTATGAGCTTGGTTACTTGAGAAAGGTTGAATGATAGCAGGAGCGTGTACTGACGCTGATACCGAGTCTGTGAGTATCATTTTACATGTAAAAGCTCACCCCTGCAGTGGCAATTTTCAGTGAATATCTTTCGTGAGGAGGATCAGAAGCAGTGCCGGAATGCTGGGCGGAGTGCTGATGCATTTCGAAGGTTCCATTAAGTGTTGTTAGATGAAGCCCGGACTGGCTCATGCCGGATGTAAATGTTTTGTGATGAATAGAACCTTATGAACAAGAAGGAGTCTGACTTTGCATTGTAAATATTAATATACACTTTTATGTACATATGGATGTATGGTTTTGTGTGTGTGATGTTATGTGCTGTCTTGTCTCATAATTGTGCTTTAATAGATAAGCAGGGACAGTCTGATTGAGTAGGTTATAGTTAAGTCCGAATGACCCGAGAATTGTCTTAGGAAAACTTATGTCGGATACGTTGGGCGGAGTCGTACCCCGCCCGAAGTGTGGGAGCAGTTCGCCCAAGCGCGAGAACTCACGCTGAAGCGAGTAATTACTAGAGCGAGATATCGACCATTATCCTTTCCTATCCGTTGTGATACTAACGCAATCCGGACCCCGATGTTGAACCCCGGATTTGTTCGTATGGCTAAGTCCGCCCAGGCGTTGTCAAAATTAGTTGAGTTAGGCGGAATAGGTTCAAACTCTTCCTTTCTCCACAACCTACTAAAGTATATGTACCCCGTAGCTTCTTATTTTTCGGAGTGGGAGGCGAGTGTGAGGATTTACTTAGTGAGCCCTTGTCCATACCCAATGGAGGAAATTACCGTGTAGATGTGTTAAGGAGGCGTTATGTAGATTTCGTTTAGGCGGTGTCATACCTCGCCCATGTAACTAGGACAGCCCGCCCAAGATAAGTATACCCCGCCTAGCCTAGTAGGATGATTCTAACTTTGCCTTTCCACCGAATGCTACGCTTGGGAATGTATTAACTTATTTCCCTTATCTAATCCTCTTGTTGAGTGATCAGTATTTCTCGAAGGAAAGCCTCAGTGCGAAATTTCTTCTATCCGCTGCTGCATTACTATACCCCGCCTGGACGGTGTCAGACCCCGTCTAAGCGAACAAACGGTGTTGTGCAATCCGCCCTAGTGTTGGTGCGTTACGATAAGCCCATCGAGCCGGCCTCACTTTTAGCTTCCCTGTAGGTTGCTTTATGCGAGTGAATGTTCTTAGTTTTCCCCATTGCCTGCTCCCTTCTACATCAAATGTTACGTAACTATTTTTGTGAAAAATTTTCTCATATTTTGGGATTTATTAGTTGCAATTAATTAGGGTGTTACATTTTGGTATCAGAGCAGACCGAAAAGTCCAAGGCCAAAATATGCTTACCAAGTGTAAGCGGTGGTGTTTGTGTCTTTTGATTGAATGGTTGAAATTGTTCTGATGCTGGTTGACCTGATTGATGATTGTCTTGAGGACAAGGGGTTGTTTCCCCTGGTCCGATTGTGTGTATGGCTTAGGCGAATGACATAATGTGCTAAGTTATTAATTGTTGGACTAATAACTAGATCGGTAGTAAGTGGCTCCGTATACTTATCCTTAAATGTCAATTTCAGGATAAGGAATGGCGCATCGTCAAAGTATGGAGGCTATAGCCACAGCATTCCAACGCTTTGCTGATGTGTTTGAAAGGCAAGGCCAAACTCAACCTGAGGGTGGCCATATGCTGGACCGCTTCCTGAAGAGGAAGCCGAGTGAATTCTTAGGAGGACGGAACCCTGAGGCGGCGTTCAAGTGGGCTCAGGAATTAGAGAGAATTTTTAGGGGCCTTCGCTGTACCGAAGCCCAGAAGGTGGAGTGTGCAGTGTATATGCTGCGAGATGAAGCGGAGAATTGGTGGAAAATAGCTAGAAGCCAATTCCCCGAAGATGACAATCAACTGACGTGGAACGATTTCAAGGCCTGCTTCCTAGACAAATACTTTCCCGACACAGTGCGGAGTCGGAAAGAGCTAGAGTTTATGGAGTTAAAACAGGGCTCCATGACCGTGGAAGAATATGCGACCAGATTTGAAGAATTGTGCCTATTCTATCCGCCCTTCCAGCAGCCGGGAACGGAGCACTCCAAGTGTCTTAAGTTTGAGAACGGACTGAGATCGGATATCAAGAGGGCCTGCAGATACCATGAAATCCGGAGTTTCCCTGCCTTAGTGAACAAGTGTAGGATATTCGAAGAGGATGACAGGGCCCATTCGGGCCAGTGCAGCAGAGCCAACCAACACCTGAGGCCTCAGCAATCACGTTTCAAGAGGCCAGGGAACGAGAGGAGGAATGAACCCTTCACCAGATCTCAGAACCATAATGACAGAGGGAGACAGATGAGTGGGCGACCAAGGTATGGCGGATGCTTTAAATGTGGCGGTGATCATTTTGCTAGGGAGTGCAATGATACAAATGTTAAATGCTACCACTGCGGAGAGAAGGGACACGTTCGCCCGGACTGCCCTCAACTCCGCCAGGCAAACACCAATGTGCGTCAAGGAGGATTTCAAGATCGGGCCAGAGTGAATGATAACCAACGACCTGGTGGCAGAGGCAACGGAACCAGAGGAAATAGGATGCATGCCCCGAGCAGTCGAGAGAGGAACACCGGCCCAACAGCAACAGGAAGGATCTACACCATCAATGCAGAGGATGTTGCACCAGCAAACGATCTAGTACAATGTAAGTGCTCACTTGGAATGAATACGCTTAATGTTGTTTTCGATTCGGGGGCAACCCATTCTTTTATAGCTGATGAGTGCGTGAAACGGTTGAAGTTACCAACTGTGCCTATGAACCGGACTTTAGAAGTGACCAGCCCCACTGGCCCTAGTGTGTTCACATCGTCAATATGTAAAAATGTAGCATTTGAGTTGTATGATCGGAGTTTCACCTTCGATCTGATTTGCATGCCCTTAAAGGGTCTTGATATTGTGCTTGGAATAAATTGGCTTTCGGCCAATAAGGTGTTAGTAGATTGTAGAAACCGAGAGATAGTTTTCCCAGAACAACCCACTGAAGATGGCGCGGCACAAGGTATAACCCAACTATTTATGATGCTTTGTCTAACCAAAGATGAGAATGAGCCCCTAGCGAACGAAATTCCGGTTGTCTGTGAATTCCTAGAAGTGTTCCCAGAGGACGTCCCGAGTATACCTCCCCATAGAGAAGTTGAATTCTCTATAGACTTGATCCCTGGAGCCGAACCGGTCTCCAGTGCACCCTACAGAATGTCCTCAACTGAATTGGTAGAGTTGAAGAAACAAGTGGATGAGTTACTTGAGAAGCAGTTCATTAGACCAAGCGTGTCACCATGGGGCGCACCGGTGCTACTTGTTAAGAAGAAGGATGGCAGCTTGAGACTTTGTATAGATTATCGACAGCTTAACAGACTCACAATCAAGAATCGATACCCACTGCCTAGAATTGATGATTTAATTGACCAGCTGCGTGGAGCCTCAGTCTTCTCAAAAATTGACTTACGATCGGGATATCACCAAATCCGAGTGAAGGACTCGGACATTCCTAAAACTGCCTTTAGGACTAGGTATGGTCACTATGAGTATGTAGTGATGCCGTTCGGTGTGACAAACGCCCCTGCTGTTTTCATGAATTACATGAACAGCATATTCCATTCCTTCTTAGATCGGTTTGTTGTTGTCTTCATCGATGATATTCTAGTTTATTCTAAGACATCGGAGGAGCACGAAGAACATCTCAGGACGGTACTCCAGGTGTTGAAGGAGAAGCAATTGTTTGCAAAGCTTTCAAAGTGCGAATTTTGGATGGATGAGATTCACTTCCTCGGGCATGTGATCTCCAAGCGAGGCGTCTCGGTGGATCCTGCGAAGGTAGCTGCTGTAATGGCATGGGAGAGGCCCAGATCGATATCGGAAATAAGGAGTTTTATGGGCTTGGCAGGTTATTATAGAAGGTTCATCGAAGGTTTTTCTAAGTTGACATTACCTCTGACTAAATTGACTCGGAAGAACGTTCCTTTTGTGTGGAGTCCGGAGTGTGAGAACAGCTTCCAAGAGCTGAAGAATAAGTTGACAACTGCTCCGGTGTTAGCATTACCTGAGTTACGAGAGAGCTTCGTGGTCTATTGTGACGCGTCCGGACTCGGATTAGGATGTGTACTCATGCAGAAAGATCGAGTCATAGCATATGCCTCTCGACAATTGAGACCCCACGAACAACATTATCCGACCCATGACTTAGAGTTGGCAGCAGTAGTTTTTGCATTGAAAATTTGGAGGCATTACTTGTACGGGTCCAAATTTGAAGTGTACAGCGATCATAAGAGCCTTAAATACCTATTCGACCAAAAGGAGCTGAACATGAGGCAGAGAAGATGGATTGAGTTTTTGAAGGACTATGATTTCGAGTTGAAATACCACCCAGGTAAGGCAAATGTCGTAGCAGACGCATTGAGTCGAAAATCCCTCCACATAGCAGCCATGATGGCAAAAGAAGTTGAGTTGTTGGAGCGGTTCCGAGACATGAACTTGCATGTTGACGCCCCTTCCTCTCAGAAGATGACAATCGGTACGTTGAGGATTGCCAACGAATTCTTGAAATCCGTGTACGAACAGCAACAGGCGGACTCTTACCTAGCTGAAATGAAGGAAATTCAGGCTAAAGGAAAGGATTTATCCTTGGCAGAAGGGTCAGATGGAATCTTCCGGGTGAGGAACAGAATATACATACCAAGTGAAGGAGGATTGAGAAGAATGGTGCTCGATGAAGCCCACAAAAGCCTACTCAGCATTCACCCCGGAACCACGAAAATGTACCACGACTTGAGGAGACAGTTTTGGTGGCCCGGACTAAAGAAGGATGTGGCGGAGTACGTGGCCCGGTGTATCACTTGTCAGAAATCGAAGATAGAGCACCAAAAACCATACGGTGCAATGCAGCCTCTGGAAATCCCCGTGTGGAAATGGGACTCAATTGCGATGGATTTTATCATGGGATTACCCAGGAACCGAGCGGGCCATAATGCCATTTGGGTCATTGTTGATAGATTGACGAAAAGCGCACACTTCTTACCTGTAAGTATGAAGTACCCATTGCATAAATTGGCTCGAATCTATATTCAAGAAGTTGTTCGACTGCATGGCATACCTACTTCCATCGTCTCAGATAGGGACCCTAGATTTACGTCCAGATTTTGGACCAGCTTGCATCAAGAACTGGGGACGAAGCTTTGGCTTAGTTCTGCCTACCACCCCCAATCGGATGGACAATCCGAGCGAACGATTCAGAGTCTAGAAGACTTATTGAGAGCGTGTGTGTTAGAATACGGTGGGGACTGGGAGCAGTATCTTCCCTTGATCGAGTTTACGTACAACAACAGCCATCATCACAGCATTGGCGTGGCACCTTACGAGGCATTATATGGGCGTAGATGCCGGACCCCACTCTGCTGGTCGGAAACGGGTGAAAGTCTATTACTGGGACCAGACATCGTGAAGCAAACCACAGAACAGATCCGAGTGATAAGGGAGAAGATGAAAGCATCACAAGACAGGCAGAAGAGCTACCATGACAAACGCATCAAGCCATTGGAATTCCAAGTCGGAGATCGAGTGTTTCTGAGAACCTCTCCGAGTAAAGGAGTTGGACGAGCCTTAAAAAGTGGGAAGTTAAGCCCTCGCTACATCGGACCTTACGAGGTAGTAGAACGGATTGGCCCCGTGGCATACCGCCTCGCGTTACCAACTCACTTGTCCCGATTACACAACGTATTTCATGTGTCTCAGCTAAGGAAGTATTTGCATGACTCCAGCCACACGATGCCTGATGACGAGGTAGAAATCAAGGAAGACCTAACCACTGTGACTACACCGGTTGGAATCGTGGATCAATCGGTAAAACGCTTAAGGAACAAGAACGTAAGGCTGGTTAAAGTGGAGTGGCAGCAAGGCAAGATCACCTCCTACACGTGGGAGCGCGAAGACGCCATACGACAGCAGTACCCCGAATTGTTTACCTACGTAAGTACCGATTGAATTTCGGGGACGAAATTCTTTTCAGTGGGGGAGAACTGTAACATCCCCGTTTTAAAATTAAGTGCTGAATAAAGAATGAACCATTAAGACTTGATTTCAACTAGAAATAACTGTTAAGTACATTTAACTAAGTGGGTTTAAGCCATTAAAATATTGAAATGGTGGCGGACAGGGGACGAGGTGGAGTGCGCGTGGCTACTGCAGCACGCACTCTCCCATCCCGCTCTTACTTTTGCTGTGCGCGTGTATATATATATGTCGTGAGCCTTTAGTGATGAACACTCTTGCCAATTCATCAGACTCTCTTCTCTTTCACTTCATCCTTTGTTTTCTCTCTTCGTCTTCATTCTTCTTCTTCTTCCATCTCACTCTTCGCTCCTGGAGATCTTGATTCCAGTACTGAAGAACAGACCACACTTCATTCCAGAATCAGGCGCAGGATACGACAAAGCCAAAGAAGACCGGACGAACCAGGAGAAGGACATCGGACCCAACGACAAGAACGGAAAAGGTTTCTGAGGTTCTTCTAAAGGTAGGGGGGCGCTTGCATGTCAAATGCATGGTCTAAGAACGGTACCGGATGAACGTACTGCCAAGTGTGTGTGTGTGTGCATGTTTCTATAATTCATTAGAACTGATGCTGTGCATGTGTGCATGTGCTTACAATTACTAAAACTGATGCATGATTTGAGATTTTGATAGTGATCTTCGTGGCGATGGCGTAGTTTGCTCGTGGATGATAATGATGGATCTATTTTGTTGTCACTATGAAAAGTGTGTATGTGCATGTTCTTAATTGAATTGCTCAATGTTGTTAGTCTGATGATCGACTGTATCATGCGCTGGTGTGATTGACTGAATGATGATGAATAATGGGAGATATCCGTTCTTACTTGATGACTACGGTAATGTGTTCATGGCGCGATGATGTGTATAAATGAATGTGTTAGTTGCATGAGTAAGAGTGGGGGTGACCCATGGAAGGTCAAGAACCCCAAGGGAAACGACTTCCAGTTACCAACCCTGGCTAGATCCCAATAGGGCTCGTGGTAGCCGTTGGAGCTAGAGAATTGAGTCTCGAGACGCCGTGGGGGCCGGTGCCACCTGGTAAGAGCTGAGGGACGAGGGGCCAAAAGAAAAAGGGGGCTGTAACTGAGAGTCCTTTTCCCGAGTCGGATCCGCGTGCATGCATATAGAAATAAGGCTGATTGTGGTGATGTATAAATTTGTATATGTGCATGTGTATGGTTTGAATACATGAATATATATATATTGATGTGGAGTAAACTCTGTGAATTATGTGTATTACGAATATTGTTGAATTGTATGAGCTTGGTTACTTGAGAAAGGTTGAATGATAGCAGGAGCGTGTACTGACGCTGATACCGAGTCTGTGAGTATCATTTTACATGTAAAAGCTCACCCCTGCAGTGGCAATTTTCAGTGAATATCTTTCGTGAGGAGGATCAGAAGCAGTGCCGGAATGCTGGGCGGAGTGCTGATGCATTTCGAAGGTTCCATTAAGTGTTGTTAGATGAAGCCCGGACTGGCTCATGCCGGATGTAAATGTTTTGTGATGAATAGAACCTTATGAACAAGAAGGAGTCTGACTTTGCATTGTAAATATTAATATACACTTTTATGTACATATGGATGTATGGTTTTGTGTGTGTGATGTTATGTGCTGTCTTGTCTCATAATTGTGCTTTAATAGATAAGCAGGGACAGTCTGATTGAGTAGGTTATAGTTAAGTCCGAATGACCCGGGAATTGTCTTAGGAAAACTTATGTCGGATACGTTGGGCGGAGTCGTACCCCGCCCGAAGTGTGGGAGCAGTTCGCCCAAGCGCGAGAACTCACGCTGAAGCGAGTAATTACTAGAGCGAGATATCGACCATTATCCTTTCCTATCCGTTGTGATACTAACGCAATCCGGACCCCGATGTTGAACCCCGGATTTGTTCGTATGGCTAAGTCCGCCCAGGCGTTGTCAAAATTAGTTGAGTTGGGCGGAATAGGTTCAAACTCTTCCTTTCTCCACAACCTACTAAAGTATATGTACCCCGTAGCTTCTTATTTTTCGGAGTGGGAGGCGAGTGTGAGGATTTACTTAGTGAGCCCTTGTCCATACCCAATGGAGGAAATTACCGTGTAGATGTGTTAAGGAGGCGTTATGTAGATTTCGTTTAGGCGGTGTCATACCTCGCCCATGTAACTAGGACAGCCCGCCCAAGATAAGTATACCCCGCCTAGCCTAGTAGGATGATTCTAACTTTGCCTTTCCACCAAATGCTACGCTTGGGAATGTATTAACTTATTTCCCTTATCTAATCCTCTTGTTGAGTGATCAGTATTTCTCGAAGGAAAGCCTCAGTGCGAAATTTCTTCTATCCGCTGCTGCATTACTATACCCCGCCTGGACGGTGTCAGACCCCGTCTAAGCGAACAAACGGTGTTGTGCAATCCGCCCTAGTGTTGGTGCGTTACGATAAGCCCATCGAGCCGGCCTCACTTTTAGCTTCCCTGTAGGTTGCTTTATGCGAGTGAATGTTCTTAGTTTTCCCCATTGCCTGCTCCCTTCTACATCAAATGTTACGTAACTGTTTTTGTGAAAAATTTTCTCATATTTTGGGATTTATTAGTTGCAATTAATTAGGGTGTTACACACTTTGTTGCATGTTTACTTCAACTTGTTTTTCACACAAAACCAATTTTACAGCTCAACAATCAAAAACCAAAAAACAATTCTAGAAAGCAAAAAAATAATGTGAGACAAAGAACTCTCGGTAGCTTTCAAATTACAAATTCATTCTTTTCAATATTTGGATTTTAATTTACATATTGGGAAAACTAAAAATTAGAACCATGTTAATTAAGTTAGCTATCTTGAACACATCTTATCGAGCTAAAAACATGTAGCAGCCTCTTGCTTAAAGCTCACATAATAAGCATAGCTCTTTTAGTATCCAACACATTATTATATATTAAAATAAGTGGGGAAACAGGAATCACATAAGGAAAACAACAAATTACAAACCTGAATCAAAGTGAAGTCCTTTAGAACCTATTTTTGCTACCCTTTACCTGCATAAGTACCATGCTTATAAATTAAAATAAAAAATAGAAGTAAGAAAAGGTTCTAGAGACTTACAACCATAGTAAAGGCACGATAATAGCAACAGCAAAAGGATCCCTTGACAGAAAGAAGCAAGCCTTGTCACTGTTAAAGCACTAAGTCCTAGTGCACCTTTATGACATAGGAAAGGAAAGAATAGAAACAAAATATGAAATTATAAAGTTTTACACCACAAAGACTAAGTTAAATCCATATTAAAATGCATGAAACAAAGAAACTAAAAGGTAACAATAAAAGAAGCTCTTACCAGACTTGGTGTCATTTTTCACTGATTTTCCTTTAAAGCATTTGTTCAATGACTACAATCATAACTTATACCGTCCACCTAAGAATCTATCTTCATAGATCATATACTTTGGTTTTAAGGTAAGATAATAATGCTCAGGTGCTCAAGTTCATATCTCTTATATTCCTTTTATAGATAATCAAGCCCGTTGTTAATATGTTGAACTCTGGAGAATCTAGTTTTGCTTAAGGCCTCAAGTAAAAACACTTTAGTGAATCTTGCTTTAGGTGCTTCTGAAGGTATATTGTTCCTTGGTTAATGGAGATACAAAGGGTAATTATTGATCAAATGTTTTGCGGCACAATGAGATTATATTGTGACAAATATATAACTTGGTATACAAGAAGGATTATAAATCATTTCACTCAACAAATTTGATTTTTTCTAACCTTAACTAAAGATACTCACAAAAGTGAAAAAAACAAAATAAATTCTTTTTACATTAGTAACTGAAGTTACAACATTAGAACTGATGATGAAGAAGAAAATTAGGCACTGCCAAAATAATAAATTCCTTTAAGTGTAAAGTTTCACAACCAGATTATAAAATGATATAGCCTAGTTATTTTTTATGTAGTACAAGTGCAAAGTTGATCTCAATATCAAGACTAGCATTTCTAGTACAAGGTTCATAGAAATCATCTCAAGTTAGTGCATGTATCATTATTCACTTCAATAAACAAATACAGCTTGCATTTTTTACGAGAAACATGGCATGTATGAATAATATCGCATAAATAATATAATATACTATATGCTATAGCCTTTTCTTGACACTATATTTTAGACTCTCATTTTGGTATCAAGCACATACAAAGCATGGTGGCATGCATATAACAAGAACAATTTGATAAGAAACATAAGACATACAAATGTTACAAAATAACATAAGCATAAAGATAGAAAGACATGGCACAATAGGCAAGAACATATCATTTACAAATTTCATCAAACACCTTTAGTGCATAATGTATTGTTATAAAAAAATAGAACCTTAAACCTTATTATTTTGAATTCAACCTACACCTATAAAACATCACTTATATACGACAAAGCTTGCACACTAGGAAGAATCAAGTGTCTTTCTCTGTTTGAATGAAATAAAGAAGATTATTTAATACTTTTGTTTTGATTTGATAAAAACCCTAAACTTTCTTTAACTAAACTAACAAAATGTATATCAAAATAAAGTAAATCATCCCAATCCATAATTTAGTTTTCAATAAACAAAAATGGAAAAATAAATTGTCTTAACTAGATCACCATGAGAGAGAAGAAAATCTAGGGTTCAAACCATAGATTATGAATCTTAAACTATGAAAAGGTAGGAAGAGGGAAAAAAGTTTAATATATTAGGATTTATTCATTTGACATTATTTTCTTCATCAAAGACAATTACTCCTTAAGAAATTGAAGATCTCTAAATACCTTCAATGAATGGCATTGGCTAAGGAGACGAAGGCAGAGGTGTAGTGGCCGAGCAAATCCATGGCATCATTAATGGCATCGATGAAGACGGCGAAGGCACAGAGGTGAAGCAAATCTATGGCTATGAAAAAACTAGAACCTAGCCCTTTGCCACCTAGCATGTGCGTGAGGGATGAAGAGTAGGAAATAAATGGTTCCTTGCCTTTGCTTAGGATTTGAAATGAAAGATGATGTGGATTCAGTTTGGACAGAGAAGAGGAGAGGGGATCTAGACCTTCCTCGCCTTGAATGAGAGAATAACTGAAGATGGGAGGGAAAAAATAATGGCACAGTTTGGAGGAGGCAATGGTGGTGAAGATGATGTTGAAAGAATGAGAAATGGAGATAAAAAGGAAGAGAAGGTTTCGATGGTGGCGATGAGGTAAGAAGCAAAAGGAAATGTTTATTTCTTTTATATGGTAGGGTAAAGAATTTAACTTAACTCATTAAGGGGTGGTTAGTTACTGTAATTTAGTTTTTAACAATCAATAGTCAAGAAATATATGTAAAACTAATTACATTAATTAATTATTTTAATATTTTATAATCATTAATAATTCCAACTTTCTATACAATAAAATTAAAAATTTAAATATACCTTATACAATATCCTTGGTTATTGTAATTAAAAATTAAATTTTTAAAAATTAATAAATCATATATATAATAAAAACATACACACAACGCATTAAATATAGACATATAGTCAAACTAACCATGTTTGATATTTAAAAATTTGAAATTAATTAAAAAATAAAAATATAATTGAAATTAAAATATATATTATGTTTAATGTCCTTAGATTCTGTAATTACAAATTACAGTTTTTAACAATCAATAAATAATAAATATATATATATATATAATTATATTAATTAATTTCTTTGATATCTTATAATCATTAAAATTTCAAAATCTCATAAAATAAAATTCAAAATCTAAATATATAATATACTCGGTACTCTTGGTTATAGTAATTAAAAATTAAACTTTTTTTATTCAATAAATCATATATATAATAGAAAGAACCACACAATGCATTAAATATATTCATATAGTCAAAGTCACCATGTTAAATATTATAATTATTAATTTAAATTATACTATATTCAATATTTTAAAATTTTAAATTAATTAAAAATAAAATATAATTGAAATTGGAATATATATATTATGTTTAATGTTCTTAATAACTGTAATTACAAATCAACATTTTTAACCATCAATAATCAATATATACATATAAAATTAATTATATTAATTAATTTCTTTGATATCTTATAATCATTAAAAATTCAAAACCCCAAAAAATAAAATTCAAAATTTAAATATATACTATACTTAGTATCCTTGGTTAATAGAAACAACCACGCAATGCATTAAATATAGTCATATAGTCAAAGTAACTGTGCAATGCATTAAATATTATAATTATTAATATTAAATGTCCTATATATATTTAATATTTGAAAATTTGAAATTAATTAAAAAATAAAAATATAATTGAAATTAAAATATATATGTTTAATATCCTTGGTTATTGTAATTACAAATTACAGTTTTTAACCGTCAATAATCATAAAATATATATATATATAATGATATATATTAATTAATTTCTTTGATATCTTATAATCATTAAAAATTCAAAATTTAAATATATATTATACTCAGTATCGTTGGTTATAGTAATTAACAATTAAACTTTTTAAAAATCAATAAAGGCTATAATAAAAATGCTTGAAATTACTTCACTTCTTATCATGTCATCTTCACATGGAAGTCCTATATAATTTGTCTTCTAATTCTATCAGATATTTTGTCACAAATAGCTGACATGGTGATAGGGCCCGCAAGCGCACGGGTTATGTCGCGTGATATAAAAGATTATCGTCTCCACAGGGACTGTGTTCAAAGTACTAGCATATTGAAATTTAATTATCCACACAATTGATTTTTAATGTTTTTGTAAAATAAAACACAAAATAAAGTTGCACAGAATACGAATAAATAAACAAAATTTTCCAGACACTTAAAAATCAGAGTTGAGAGTATCTTGGGATTTTGGGGGATCAAGACTCTATTTTATGTTAATGAATTTAAACTTTTCATAAATAAGAATCGAATTAAGTTTTCCAAGGCGGATTTTCCTTAAGCTAATTAATATGTTCCTCTCGGAATCCTATTAATGTACCTAACTTATGGAGAACAACGTTCAATCCCTAAGAAAGACCCATTATCATTTTGTGAAAATCCCTTATTTATTCCCCAAAAGATTTTGATTACTTTCACGGTTTTACCGTGGTCACAAAAAGCATTTCTAAACCTTAGGCTTAGTTCAAAAACTTTCTAGTAATAATAAATCTCTCGATTCTATTAATTACTTAAACTTACTAATATACCCGTAAGTATACAGTTTTATCACTTAGGTTCTTGTTAGGAATCACTAAGAGCATTGAGCATAATTTGAACTAAATGGAAAACAGAAATTTATTTAAATCAAAATCAAAATAAATGATTCAGTCTGAATACCGGCCCCTCAAGATTATGACGTCAGCATGACTGTTCCAGAGGGGCAACCGGTATCACAGGGCAGTATCTTCACACCGGTTATCCGCTCTCACTTCTCCGTTCTCACTTCATCGGATACTTCATCCGTCCTTACTTCCCTGTCACGTATAACCATTTACCTCAGTGTCACAATGAGATAAGAGGGGTTATAACTTATCAGTATGGATACTCTGCACAACGGAATGTGCCAATATCATTTGCAGAAAAGAGTAGGTACTATCGCAGGCGTGATGTACGGAAAAGGTGATTATCCTTCATCCCTGTGTTAGGATCGTACACTGATAATTGACCTACCCTCTGTCACACTCTAAGCACTGAGCCATTCTGATTGACACTTTATACACGGTATCAGAACCTATGGGCCCACCTGCATCCAACGATTCATTTTCCACGTCCAACTATAAATAGCATATTCTAATACACATGCAAGGTTACGTTGTTCTAATTCTCATCTTACTATTGCATTGCTTAAGTATTCACAGAGTTCATATATATTCTTCTAACTTGAGCGTCGGAGAGTCTTCGCAGGTGACACCACTTTCGCCCACTCCAACGCGAAGCTCTGGTGTGAAGGATCTCTAGGACAACGAGACCGGTTTCTCCCACTGAGAGACCGGATTACAATACCTGATACCCACTGTATCGGTGTACAAACACTAAAATATATATACTTTTGAGGCTGGTCCCACACCGAATCGTAGACCGCAGTTCAGACCAGTTCATTGGCACGTCCAGTGGGACTCGATAGAGTTATTCCTACTTTTCATAGAAGTTTGGTAGTTCAGTATGGAAGGAGATGGATGTGATTTTGTTGATGGTCACGTGGAAGATGTGACCCATCAGCAGGCTAGAATAAGACTCATTTTTGAATCTCCTGTAACCAACATAAGGAGGATGGTACCTCTGGCAACCCCTGACCCTCGAGATGAAGTCATAAGGCAACTCAGGGAGGAGTTGATGGAGCTGAGAAGGGAGAAGAGAGGAACTGGGGACAGAGTGACGTCCCAGGCGGAGGATGTTCATCATGCATCCGCAAGAGAAAGATCCACAACCCTACAATATTCGAAGATCCCTACTAATGAGGAGAGGGAACAGACCCAAGACTCTAGAGATAGGGTCGGTATAAGGAGGAAGGAGTAGGCAGTGGTAACTTCGTGGGCATACAGACTCAGTGTCCCTTTCTCAAGGAGACTCATGAGTGTCATTATCCCCAAGCACCTGCAAACAACCCAGCCACTTCCGATTAGAAAGTATAGTAGGGAGATTGATCCCACTAAGCACCTTGATGTGTTTGAATATGCATACAGGTTCAAGGATGTTCAAAGATTTTGATAATGACAAAACACTCTTGAAGAAACCTATGCAAAAACAAAGATATGGAATCAGGTGCTAAGTAACAGCGAAGATAATCGATTATGTCACTTATGCTAATCGATTAGGAGCTTTCTGTTTTGGAAGAAACTGCATCAGGATTGAAGCTAATCGATTATGGGAATGAAGATAATCGATTATGAAGTCACTGGAATTAAGATAATCGATTACACACTTGTAATAATCGATTATGAACTCACTGGAATTAAAATAATCGATTATACATTTGAAGCTAATCGATTACAATTATCAAAAATGGGATTAAATGTATCAGGTATAATGTCTAATCGATTAAGAAAGCTATACAATCGATTAGGAAGCCACTGGAATTAAGGTAATCGATTACAAGACATGCTAATCGATTAGGAAGCTGCGAAATAAAATTAAATGCATCAGGTATAGATGCTAATCGATTACAGGAATTGAAATAATCGATTAGTGACTCTCTGACTTGAAGCTAATCGATTACAACGTGAAGGTGTAATCGATTACGCTAGTGGAAAAACACATTTAAGTGGGAAACCAGCTCATGTCTCCACCATTCTTCAAATTTCCACTGAGTGCAACGGCTATGAAGAACGAAGGGCATACCTCAACAGCTATTTTGGCTCTATAAATTGAAGAGGAACATAAGCACAAAGACAACAACAAGAAGCTACAAATCCTTTACTCTATTTTGTGCTTTGTAAGCCCTATTTCTTGTATCTTGAAATACATTTGTATATCCTCTCATCTTGAGAGTTAGAATTGGTTAGAGCTTTCATTTGTGTATCTACTCTATTAAGAGAGTGTATTGATTGTAAACACAACACCAAACACAAGGGATTCACTCTAGGTTGAGTGGTTGTTCACTCTAGGTTGAGTGGTCACAAAGGTTGGGGTTCAACCTTTGGGTATTGAGAGATTGTGAGATTGGGTGGGTTGCCCTCTGCTTGTGAGGATTGAGTTCTTGAGTGTGGGACACTGGGAAGCTGCAATTGCTCAAAGCTTGTATCTCAAATCTTCAATAGTGAAATCCTCTAAGTGGGTTGCTTAGAGGCGAGACGGACACCGGATTGGGTGGAACTCGTTATATCGGTTTACAAGCTTCTCTTCCTTACTCCTTACTTTCATATACTACTTGCTAATTGATTGTTGTTGATTGTTTGTGAAGAGCACACTTGAACTTGCTTAATTTGTTACTCTTCAAATACTGCCCACCAGGTGTTTGGGAAATTGCTTCAGCAATACTTCTCATTATTGTGCTTTGCATATTATCCTCTTCTTAATTTCACTTGCATATTCTCATTAACTTGGTTATAAAAATCAATTTCAAAGGCATTCCAACCAAAAGTTTTAAAACTCAATTCACCCCCCCTCTTGAGTATTGAGGCCACTTGAACAACAAGTGGTATCAGAGCTTGACTCTTGGTAGATCGAGCTTAACAGCTTCAAGAGACTAGATGGCCTCAAGTTCTCAAAATGTTTTTCCCGAGGGTGGTGCGATAAACAGACCTCCCGCTTTCAATGGGGAAGGGTATACCTTTTGGAAAGAGAGAATGAAAATCTTCATTCAATCAATTGACTTGAGAATTTGGAATGCCATTGAAAATTGCCCTTTTATACCAATGCATATTGTAGACAGTAAAAATATTGAAAAACCCATAGATGAATGGACAAGCGAGGAAGAAAAGAAAGTTCAATGTGGCTACAAAGCCAAAAATCTTATTACTATGGCTTTAGGTCAAGATGAATTTTTTAGAATAATGACTTGCCAAACTGCTAAAGAGATGTGGGATACTCTACGAGTAACTCACAAAGGCACTAACGATGTAAAGGACTCTAAGATTAGTACTCTTACTAGTCAATATGAGTGCTTTAGATTAAACTCTTATGAATCAGTTGTTGATATGCAAAAAAGATTCACTCTCATCATTAATCAACTCATTACACTTGGAAAGACTTACACTAACAAAGAGCTCATTCATAAAGTGTTGAAAATTCTTAACAGAGAATGGCAACCGCTAGTTACCGCCATCAAACAATCTCCTAGCATAAACGAAATGTCTCTTGCCACTCTATTTGGTAAGTTGCAGGAACAGGAACAAGAGCTGAAAGAATTAAAGATGGCGGAAGAGGAAGAAAAATCTTCCAAGAAAAAGGGTCTTGCTCTCAAGGCTACTTCCATAAATGAAGAAGAAGAATCCGGAAGTGAACTTGATGAAGAAGAAGAATTTGGACTATTTGTGAAACGCTTCGGGAAATTCATGAAAGGCAAACGCCTTCAAAGAAGCTTCAAAAACCCAAGTAAGAAACCTATCACTAAAGAAAATTCTTCCTCACCCAATTGTTTTGAATGTGGCAAGGAAGGGCACTTCAAAGCGGATTGCCCAAATCTTAAGAAGAATAGAAAAGAGAAAAGAGGAAGAAGGAGAGCATATATAGCATGGGATGAAAATGAGATAAGCAGTTCAGATGACTCAGAAAATGAAGAAGCAAACCTTTGCCTCATGGCCAATCACCAAGAAGAAGATGATGAGGTAAACTTCCATGACTTAGATAAGGATGAATTACTTGATGCTCTAGAGGAATTGTATGATAAATTTACAAAAGTCTCCAATAGACTTAAGGTATCTAGAAAAACTAGTGACATTCTAGAGATGCACCTTATGGAGATTTGCAAAGAGAATGAATGCTTAAAAGAAGAATTGAAAAACGCTCAAACATGTTCCAAAAGTAAACCATGTGATTTTGCAAAGAGGTGCATTGTGTTAGAAACCAAGGTTGAAGACCTAAATAGGACACTAGAGAAGTTCACTAATGGAAGAGATAATTTGAATATCCTACTTGGGCAACAAAAATGCATGTTTAGTAAAACCGGTTTAGGATATGACCAAGAACATAGTAATCATAAAATGGAGAAACACTATAAAAATTTCTTTGCACCACCAAGCAAATCCTCCTCACCTTTTATGAAATGCAATCATTGTGGTTCCAAAGGACATAGTGCTTATAAGTGTAGTGTTAGGAAACTAGGACCAAAGGTCTTAAGAAAGGTGTGGGTTCCCAAAGGAACATCCCCACAAGCTAACCTAAAAGGACCCAACATAAAATGGGTACCTAGTTCTCTAAACTGATTTTGTTTTGTAGGTATGCTTCAAGGCAAGCAACACCCATTGGTACTTGGATAGCGGGTGTTCAAAGCATATGACGGGAGACATAAGTAAATTTACATCATTCACTCCCAAAAGGAAAGGAAGTGTCACCTACGGAGACAACACTAAAGGAAGAATCCTAGGCATTGGAAATATTGGTAAGAATTCTTCCACCTCCATAAGTGACGTATTGTATGTTGAAGGCCTCAAACATAATCTACTTAGCATAAGTCAATTATGTGACAAAGGATATAGAGTTTTATTTGAATCCAATTGTTGTATAATTGAGAATAAGCTAAACAAAGAGGTCAAATTTGTTGGAAAAAGAATTGATAACATTTACATGATTGATGTGGATAGTTTGTCTACAAATGATGAACAATGCTTCATTTCTAAAGAGGATGAAACTTGGCTATGGCATAGAAGAATAACTCATATACATGTAGACCACTTGAATAAACTTGTTTCTAAAGATTTAGTAATTGGTCTACCAAAGCTTAAATTTGAAAATAGATTTTGTGATGCATGTCAAAAGGGAAAACAAGTAAAGGCATCTTTTCAATCCAAAAACATTGTTTCTACTCAAAGGCCTTTACAACTTTTGCACATGGATTTATTTGGACCATCCAAAATCAAAAGCTTTGGAGGAAATTACTATGGTCTAGTTATAGTAGATGATTATTCTAGATATACATGGACATTGTTTCTTGCTCATAAAAATGAAGCATATCATGCATTCAAGAAACTTGCAAAGATTATCCAAAATGAGCAAAACTCAAAAATTACATCCATTAGAACCGATCATGGGGGAGAGTTTGAAAATCAATCTTTCGAAAAGTTTTGCGAAAAACATGGTATCAATCACAATTTTTCAGCTCCTAGAACTCCACAACAAAATGGAGTGGTTGAAAGGAAAAATAGATCTTTAGTGGAGCTTGCTAGAACCATGCTAAATGAAAACAATATTGTAAAACATTTTTGGGCCGATGCGGTAAACACCGCGTGTTATGTAATGAACAGATGTTTGATAAGGCCTATTTTAAAGAAAACCCCCTATGAGCTTTACAAGGGTAGAAAACCCAACATTGCATACTTTCATATTTTTGGATGTAAGTGTTTTGTGCTCAACAATGGAAAGGATAATCTAGGAAAGTTTGATGCAAAATCTGATGAGGCAATATTCCTAGGATATTCACAATCAAGTAAATCTTATAGAATTTTCAACAAACAAACAAATACCATTGAAGAATCTATTCATGTTAAGTTTGATGAAAATAGCCATAACCCTCAGAGAAAGGAAGATGTTGATGATCTTGTAGGTACTTTCCAAGAAATGAACTTGGAAGACAAAGAAGAAGTCAAAAATGATGGAGGTGCAACACAAATTGAGAGACAACAAGATTGGGTAACCTTGAAGGATCATCCCTTGGACAAAATCATTGGAGAAATAACCAAAGGGGTAAGTACTCGAAACGCCATTAGAAATGCATGCAATCACTTGGCTTTTGTATCCCAAATTGAACCCAAAAATATTGATGAAGCCATTATTGATGAGCATTGGATGTTGGCCATGCAAGAAGAGTTAAACCAATTTGAAAGAAACAAAGTTTGGGAACTTGTGCCAAGACCCAATGACCATCTAATAATAGGCACCAAATGGGTTTTTAGAATAAGTTAGATGAAAATGGCATAATAACAAGAAACAAAGCTAGACTAGTTGCAAAGGGATACAATCAAGAAGAGGGAATAGATTATGAAGAAACATATGCTCCCGTAGCTAGGTTAGAAGCCATTAGGGTATTAATAGCTTTTACATGTTGTATGGATTTCAAACTTTATCAAATGGATGTCAAAAGTGCGTTTTTAAACGGCTTCATTCAAGAAGAAGTTTATGTAGATCAACCTCCCGGTTTTGAAAATCATAAATTTCCAAACCATGTCTTTAAATTGAGAAAAGCTTTATATGGTTTGAAACAAGCCCCAAGAGCTTGGTATGAAAGACTAAGCAAATTCCTTTTAGAACACAATTTTGAAAGAGGAAAGGTTGATACTACACTGTTTATAAAACGCAAAAATAATGACATTCTCTTGGTACAAATTTATGTGGATGACATAATATTTGGTGCTACTAATGAAAATCTTTGTCAAGAGTTTGCCAAGATTATGCAGAATAAGTTTGAAATGTCCTTGATGGGAGAACTCACCTTCTTCCTTGGATTGCAAATAAAACAAGCAAATGATGGAACATTCATTAGCCAAACTAAGTACTGTAAGGAACTACTTAAAAGGTTTGGAATGGACAAGGCAAACGAGATAGCTACACCCATGAGCACATCCTGCTATCTAGACAAAGATGAAAAGGGTAAGGACATTGAAATCACCAAATATCGAGGTATGATTGGATCCTTATTGTATTTAACTGCTAGTAGACCCGATATTATGTTTGCGGTATGCATGTGTGCTAGATATCAAGCATGTCCTAAAGAATCACATTTAACTGCCGTAAAAAGAATTTTGAAATATCTTGTGGGTACTCAAAATGTTGGTTTGTGGTATCCCAAAGGTGTTGAATGTAATCTTTTAGGATATTCCGACTCTGACTTTACTGGCTGTAAACTTGATAGAAAAAGCACTAGTGGCACATGTCATTTACTTGGTAGCTCCCTTGTTTCTTGGCATAGCAAGAAGCAAGTAAGTGTTGCACTATCGACGGCTGAGGCAGAATATGTAGCCGCCGGTAGTTGTTGTGCTCAAATTCTTTGGATGAGACAACAACTTCTTGATTTTGGCATTGTTTTAAACAAAGTACCCATCAAATGTGATAATACTAGTGCCATTAACATCTCAAAGAATCCAGTAATGCACTCTAGAACCAAGCACATTGAGATTAGGCATCACTTTATTAGAGATCATGTGTTAAAAAGGGATTGTGTACTTGAACATGTTGAAACTTCTAGGCAACTAGCTGATATTTTCACAAAACCCTTGGCTAGAGAACAATTCATTCACATTAGAAGAGAATTAGGCATTCTTGATATGTCAAATTGTGTTTGAATGATGGAATATTTTGATAAGAACTATGTTGTATGGCATGATGAATGGTATATGTTACATTTCATGTTTGGAACTTTGCTGTATGAAAAACTTAAAGTTTTTGAATCAATAATCGATTACATTCCTCCTCACAATCGATTACTATGCTTCTGTTTCCTTCATAATCGATTAGTCTCATCCCCTAATCGATTACAATGATTCTGTTTCTAAGCTAGTCGATTGCCCTTGACCCACAATCGATTACTCAGCCTCTGCTTCAGGTACAAAACATTTCCTCTTCTCCATAATCGATTACCATCCTATTCCAATCGATTAGGACGGTTCTGTTTCTTATCTAATCGATTAGTCAAAGGCGATAATCGATTACACTCTGCATGAAATGTTTGGGATTCCTAGAAACAGCGATCTAATCGATTACCCCTGCCTCGTAATCGATTGGCCTCGGTTCTGAAGAGTCAAAATTGCAACTTCCAAGGTAAACTCGAAGTACTCCCTCTCTTAACTCCCTTCACTCCTTTCCAAACCCACTTTCCTCCTTCCTAAACCTAATTCTCACCTATAAATACCCCTCCCTTCACCTTCTCATCTCACACTACCTCCTTCCTCTCAAACCTCTCCAAAACTCTCAAACACTCCTCTCTCTTCATCATCTTCTTTGTCTTCTCCACCATGTCTACATCTAGAAATGTCAAGAGAGCAAGGTCCTCTGTAGCTCAAGCCCATAACCCCCTTGATTTTTCAAGGTTCTTTTCTTCTCCTAGAGACCTCCAAAATTTCATGAAAAACTTCTCTGAAAAGGAGATAATGACCCCCCACTACACCATTGCCGACACTTTCGACAACCCCAGCCTAACTTTCACCCAAAGCCTTCACCATTACAACCTCTTTCCCTTCCTCTCCCTCAAAGAAGAAGAGTACTACCCTGAACTAATAAGGGTATTTTACTGTAATCTCTGCCTTGTGAATGGCATGGTTGAGTCCAAAGTAAAGAACACAACCATCAAGCTTTCCAACGCCCAATTCGTGGAAATTTCTAAACTGCCCCTTAACGATGCTGACTTTGACGGAGGAGAACCCGAGGACGAATGGGGTTTTAATCCTATCACTGCCCGTCACTCCTTGTGGAAAGCGGATCCTCCTATGAGCAACCACAAGCTGGTAGGCCACTTGACCATGAACAACCGCCTGTTTCATTTTTTCTTGGTCAAGATGATTGTTTCCCGTGCTGGGAACTATGCTTTGGTTGAAGAGGATAACGTCCTCTTGATGTGGGCAATGCTGACCTCTAAGGAGATCAACTGGATTCAGTTGGTCAAATTTTACATGCGCCATGCGAAGGACCAGCAAAAGCTTCCCTATGGCATCCTTCTCACAAAAATTTTTAAATACTGTGGAGTTGATTTGGTAGGAGAACTCTCTGAGAAAGTGCCCCCAAGAGCATGCATTGGCATTCCCCACCTCAACAAAATGGGCATGATTTGCATCACTGGAATGTGGATTCTCAGGAGTGACCGAGAACATGGTGCCAATCCATTTGCTGAACCTGCTGTTCCTCCTCCACCTCCTCCTCAACCACAAGCTGCACCATCAGCCTCTTCATCTGCACCCCAAGCTGACCCATTTGCATCTCTTTACGCCCATCTTGACCGCCGCTTCGATCGCCTTGAAAACTCCATTCAAGAGTTTTCAATGACCGAGCAGCAACACTTCGAGATGATGCAACAACGCTATGAAGAGCTGTCTCACCAAATCACTGAAATTCACTTTTTCAATCCGGATAATTAGATCCTTAGTCATGCTTTTGTTTAGGGTGCTTATGTTATTGTCTTTTCAATTCTGAATATTGTCTCTTGGTTTACTTAATGCAATTCCCATCCGTTTTCATTTCAATAAAATTATCTCGTTTCAGTTCATATTATATCTCTTTAATTGCATGAATTATTTTTGATGATTACAAAGGGGGACAAGAATATCTGTTCATATCTTGTTTAACTGTTTATATCTTGTTTAATCTGTTCATATCTTGTTTAATTCTTGTTTAAAATATGGAGAAGAATATCTGTTCATCTTGTTTAAAATCTGAAAAAGATAGGATTAATAAATTCCTTTTGATAGGGGGAGATTTAGCAAGAGATAACAGATAAGAGATAAAAAGAGATAAGATATTTGCTGCTGAATGTGATAATGATTCTGACTTTTGAACTTGGTAAATAGATAATATATTTTGAAAAACTGATAATGCAGCAGAGATGTTTTTGCAAAGAGATAAAATTAGAGATAAGTTTAAATTTTTAAACTAACAATCCTCAAGAGATGAACATAGTTGTCATCATCAAAAAGGGGGAGAATGTGTTTGAATATGTATACAGGTTCAAGGATGTTCAAAGATTTTGATAATGACAAAACACTCTTTAAGAAACCTATGCAAAAACAAAGATATGGAATTAGGTGCTAAGTAACAGCGAAGATAATCGATTATGTCACTTATGCTAATCGATTAGGAGCTTTCTGTTTTGGAAGAAACTGCATCAGGATTGAAGCTAATCGATTATGGGAATGAAGATAATCGATTATGAAGTCACTGGAATTAAGATAATCGATTACACACTTGTAATAATCGATTATAAACTCACTGGAATTAAAATAATCGATTATACATTTGAAGCTAATCGATTACAATTATCAAAAATGGGATTAAATGTATCAGGTATAATGTCTAATCGATTAAGAAAGCTATACAATCGATTAGGAAGCCACTGGAATTAAGGTAATCGATTACAAGACATGCTAATCGATTAGGAAGCTGCGAAATAAAATTAAATGCATCAGGTATAGATGCTAATCGATTACAGGAATTGAAATAATCGATTAGTGACTCTCTGACTTGAAGCTAATCGATTACAATGCGAGGGTGTAATCGATTACGCTAGTGGAAAAACATATTTAAGTGGGAAACCAGCTCATGTCTCCACCATTCTTCAAATTTCCACTGAGTGCAACGGCTATGAAGAACGAAGGGCATACCTCAACAGCTATTTTGGCTCTATAAATTGAAGAGGAACATAAGCACAAAGACAACAACAAGAAGCTACAAATCATTTACTCTATTTTGTGCTTTGTAAGCCCTATTTCTTGTATCTTGAAATACATTTGTATATCCTCTCATCTTGAGAGTTAGAATTGGTTAGAGCTTTCATTTGTGTATCTACTCTATTAAGAGAGTGTATTGATTGTAAACACAACACCAAACACAAGGGATTCACTCTAGGTTGAGTGGTTGTTCACTCTAGGTTGAGTGGTCACAAAGGTTGGGGTTCAACCTTTGGGTATTGAGAGATTGTGAGATTGGGTGGGTTGCCCTCTGCTTGTGAGGATTGAGTTCTTGAGTGTGGGACACTAGGAAGCTGCAATTGCTCAAAGCTTGTATCTCAAATCTTCAATAGTGAAATCCTCTAAGTGGGTTGCTTAGAGGCGAGACGTACACCGGATTGGGTGGAACTCGTTATATCGGTTTGCAAGCTTCTCTTCCTTACTCCTTACTTTCATATACTGCTTGCTAATTGATTGTTGTTGATTGTTTGTGAAGAGCACACTTGAACTTGCTTAATTTGTTACTCTTCAAATACTGCCCACCAGGTGTTTGGGAAATTGCTTCAACAATACTTCTCATTATTGTGCTTTGCATATTATCCTCTTCTTAATTTCACTTGCATATTCTCATTAACTTGGTTATAAAAATCAATTTCAAAGGCATTCCAACCAAAAGTTTTAAAACTCAATTCACCCCCCTTATTGAGTATTGAGGCCACTTGAACAACACTTGATGCTTATGTGTATAAGGCCATCTATCTAAGAGCTGATGAGGATGTTATGTGTAGAATGTTCCCAAGAACGCTGATGGAGGAAGCCCTTAGTTGGTTCAAGAGTTTGCCCTTAGGGTCGATAGATTCCTGGAAAGAAATGGCAGCTGCATTCGAAAGCCATTTTGTTATCTCCAGAGATATTCCAAGGACTTCTCATACCTTGGCCCAGATAAGGCAAGGAGAAAATGAAACTCTTAAGGAGTTTATGAAGAGATTCTATAAAGAGGCTGCGTTGGTGCCTAACCTCACGGAGGCTATACAGCTCCATATTATGGTTGAAGCCTTGCAACCTGGGTCTGCTTTTGCATTATCTTTGGCAAAAAGTCCTCCAACAACGTTCGAGGAGTTCCGAAGAAAAGCTTCAAAGTATGTGGGCATAGAGATGTACCTGGAAGCCACTGCAGCTAGAATGAAGCCGTCAGTACCCTCACAATAGCCACGGAGAGATAAGGAGAGGGTGAGGCTAGAGAAGCATGCCCAAAGGGAGGATTTTACGAATACTCGTCATCAACAGCGAGAGAGGCGTGTCGCTTCTTTCAGCAGCTACACCCCATTGAACTCCAGGCATTCCCAAATCCTGAGGGAGGTTGGCTGGCCCACGCTCATTGTCTATGGGATAAGGAAGCCTCCTCCAATGAAAAGACCTGGGAACTCACGTAAACACTGTGCCTTTCACGAGCAGGTTGGCCATTACACAGATGAGTGCAAGGCGTTAAAGAACACGGTGAAGACTCTTATTAGAGAGGGGAAACTGAAATAGTATTTTGATAAGTGTTTTATAACACAATAAATTAGATTTAGTTTGCTTAGGATTTTAATCATTATGCACTGTATTTCCTTAATTTTTGTGATTTTCGCTTTCTTTCCACTATATTCTACTTGGGTATTTTATTTTGCAGAAATTAATAAAATTAAAGAACAAGTACAAAGATAATCCAAGGGTCAATAACAAGAGAAAAATGACCATCAAATGATAAAGAAACAAGAAGAACAAGCCCCGGTGAAAAAAGAGTAACAAAAGCATGAAAATGGGCTATTAGTGCGCTATCTATTAGTGTTGTTGTAACAGGAACCGCACTAATAGGGTGTGAATCGATTCACACGTTATAAAAGTGCCAGGGAATGAATTTTTGAAGCATGAATCGATTCCCCCTTGCATGAATCGATTCACACGTGAAAAATGGCCCAAAATTGCAAAAAAATGCATGAGGAATCAATTCCTCACTACATGAATCGATTCCTACATGCATGAATCTATTCCCCCCTTTCATGAATCGATTCTAGGCTATTTGTTATGCCATGAATCGATTCCTCATGCCATGAATCGATTCATGATGCTGGGAATCGATTCCCACCTTTATGAATCGATTCACATGCTATTTTTTATAGAAAAATACCCTGGAGGAATCGATTCATCACTAAAATCATGCATCAAAAATCATTGGAAACAACAAATAAGCAAATTAGAGACAGCTGGAACAGCTGAAAATCACATGCACCGAAAGTTTCCAACTTGCAACGCGTTTTCTTAGCTGGCTTCCTCCCATCCTTCGCCTATAAAAGGAGAAGCAATCCAAGCAGAGAAGGCATCCAGTTCTCATTCATTCACTTTGTTCCTTTCTTTTCTTTTCCTTTGTTTTCTTCTCTGTTCTGTTTCTTTCTCTTTTTATTTTCTTTTTCTTTATTTTATTTTATGTAAAGAGTTGTGAGGATTGTGAAATTGAGTGTTCCAATTTGTAATTGGTGGAGGAATATTGCAACAAGAACCTAAGTGATAAAACTGTATACTTGCGGGTATATTAGTAAGTTTAAGTAATTAATAGAATCGAGAGATTTATTATTACTGGAAAGTTTTTGAACTAAGCCTAAGGTTTTGAAATACTTTTTGTGACCTCGGTAAAACCGTGAAAGTAATCAAAATCTTTTGGGGAATAAATAAGGGATTTTCACAAAACGATAATGGGCTTTTTCTAAGGATTAAGCAGCGCTTTCCATATGTTAGGTATACTAATAGGATTCCGAGAGGAACATATTAATTAGCTTAAGGAAAATACGCCTTGGAAAACTTAATTTGATTCTTATTTATGAAAAGTTAAAATTCATTAACATCTTGATCCCCCGAAATTCCAAGATACTCTCAACTCTGATTTTTAAGTGTCAAGTAAATTTTGTTTCTAAGGTATGGAGGCCTCACGAACAACATTACCCGACCCACGACTTGGAGCTGGCAGCCGTAGTCTTCGCATTGAAGATATGGAGGCATTATTTGTTCGGAGCCAGATTTGAAGTATACAGCGATCACAAGAGCCTCAAATACCTATTCGACCAAAGAGAGCTGAACATGAGGCAGAGGAGATGGATGGAATTTTTAAAAGATTATCATTTCGAGCTAAAGTACCATCCGGGTAAGGCAAACGATGCGTTGAGTCAGAAATCCCTTCATATAGCAGTGATGATGGTGAGGGAAGCGGAGTTATTGGGACAGTTCCGAGACATGAACCTACATGTTGACATCCCCTCCTCTCGGAAAATAACGATCGGTACGCTGAGAATCGCCAATGAATTCCTGAAATCCGTGTACGAGCAGCAGTAATCGGATTGCTGCTTGGCTGAAATGATGGAGACGCAGGCCAAGGGTAAGGACTTGTCCTTGACTAAGGGACCGGATGGAATTTTCCGAGTGAGAAACAGGATATACGTGCCGGGTATAGGAGAATTTAGAAGAATGGTGCTTGATGAAGCCCACAAGAGCCTACTCAGCATCCACCCGGGTACCACAAAGATGTACCACGATCTAAGGGCATAATTCTGGTGGCCCGGATTAAAGAGGGATGTGGCAAAATACGTGGCTCAGTGTATCACCTGTCAAAGGTCGAAAGTCGAGCACCAGAAGCCGTATGGTGCATTGCAACCCCTGGAGATTCCCGTGTAGAAATGGTACTTAATTGCTATGGACTTTGTCATAGGATTGCCCAAAAACCAAGCGGGCCATGATGCGATTTGGGTCATTGTAGACTGACTGACGAAGAGTGCGCACTTCCTACCTGTGAACATGAAGTACACGTTGCATAAGTTAGCTCGGATTTACATTCACGAGATTGTCCGACTGCATGGTATACCGACTTCTATCGTATCGGATAGGGACCCTAGGTTCACGTCCCGGTTTTGGACCAGCCGGCACCAGGAAATGGGCACGGAACTCTGGCTAAGTTCCGCTTACCACCCCCAATCGGATGGACAATCCGAGCGAACAATCCAGAGCTTGGAAGACTTGCTAAGGGCGTGTGTGTTGGAGCACGGTGGGAATTAGGAGCTGTACCTTCCCCTGATCGAGTTTACATACAACAATAGCCACCACAACAGTATCGGTATGGCACCCTACGAAGCACTTTATGGTCGAAGATGCCGAACCCCACTCTGCTGGTCAGAAATGGGTGAGAGTCTGCTATTAGGGCCAGAAATTGTAAAGCAAACATCAGAACAAATCCGAGTGATAAGGGAAAGGATGAAGGCATCCCAGGATAGGCAGAAGAGCTACCATGACAAACAGACCAAACCACTAGAGTTTTTAGTCGGAGATAGAGTGTTTTTGAAGACTTCACCGAGTAAAGGAGTCGGGTAAGCCCTGAAAGGTGGGAAGTTGAGCCCCCGATACATTGGGCCTTATGAGGTGTTGGAACGAGTCGGCTCCATGGCATACCGAATAGCATTACCGACTCACTTATCCCGATTGCATAATGTGTTTCATGTATCCCAACTAAAGAAGTACTTACCCGATTCTACCCACACAATGCCTGATGACGAAGTGGAAATCAGGGAAGACCTAACCACTATAGCTGTACCGACTAGAATCGTAGACCGATCGGTAAAGCGTTTAAGGAGTAAGGACGTGCAACTGGTTAAAGTCGAGTGGCAACAAAACAGGTAAATCTCTTATACCTGGGAACGTGAGGATGCAATACGGCAGCAGTACCCCGAGTTATTTACCAAGGTGAGTCACCGAGTGAATTTCGAGGATGAAATTCTTTTGAGAGAGGGAGAACTATAACATCCCGATTTTAAATGAAGTACCGGGTGAAATAAAGCCATTAAAATAATAATTTCAGAAGTGGGAAATTGTTTATTAATTATCATTAACTTAATTAATCAAATGAGTGCTGATTTAAGTAGGATTAGCCATTAGTGGTTGCTGATGGGACTGGGTGACGTGAGCAGACTGCTGCTTCACGTTTTCCCACCTCACCTTTCATTTCCCTTGTGCATGAATATATGTTTGGTCGATGGTTCCTTACCATTTATTCTTCAGAATCCTCTCTACGATTTCCCTCTTCTTCCTTCCTCTCTTTCTCTCTCATTCTTCTTCTTCTCCTTCCCTGCTCTCTGTCTACATTTTCTGCTTACGGAAGTCGCGTTGACAGTGCTACAGAGGAGTCAGAGCCTCCTTATGCGAAGTGAGGGACGACCGTCGAAGCTGAAGCAAAAACAACCCCTATACCCGAGCCAATCTCGAGAGATAATAGTGCTCAAGTTGAGGCTGAACGAGTGGAAGTATTAAGCGAAGCAGCAAGGCAGAGGACCTACACCCAGGCAGAAGAGTCTCTCAAAGTTTTGTAGTTGGTAGGGGGAGTACCTTTTATGTTAAACGCATGGGTTATGAACGGGGTCCGGGTGTTGATGATTGTTGTTCTGTATTTTGTGGTGTGTTATACTTGCATGTGAGGTGTACAATACCCGGGTGCATGATAAGTAGGAGTTGAGTGTTGCATGTTTAGTAATATTCCTGAGATGCACGCTGATAACTTAAAGAATGTCGAATGATTGCATGACAAAAGTGTGTTGTATTGTCAATGATGATGACTGTGTGGTTTATGCGACTTGTGAGTTGTGGTAAATATAAAATGATAACTACATGCAATCGAATGTCGGTGTACTAAGTCTGATAATATTTATATTGATGCATGTGTAGTTGAGTCCTGATACTGCTGAGTACCGATTGCATGTTATGCTTGTGTTAAGTGGAATACCTTATTGAATCCTGACATTGGTTGATATCAATTGCATAGAAAGTACGTATGGTTGCATTCATCTACTTGAACAATGATACTGATTGTATGAAAGTATGTATGTTGAGTCAATATATTGAACTCTGAGAATGCATGTTACCGACTGCATGTAAAATATGTATGACTGAGTGAAAAGTTGAGTGTATGAATTATATATGGTGTGATGAATCCGCGTGTGGCGCATGGGATGCGTTGTGTTGGGAACACGTAGTGTGGGACACTACTATCGGTTAATTGAAAAGTGTGGGACTCTGTGAAATCCTTGAGTGGGACTCAAGGTAGTTTCCGAGTGGGACTCGGGCTGCCCGTGAATACTTCTGTTGACGCTGAGAGCGTTGGTGTCACCTTGTGGGCAAACAGTTGGGTACCCGTAAAATGGCCAAGCAGCTGGGAGCTGAATTGATAGCTGAGAGCTATGTACAAAAGGCTGGGAGCCTACGTTGCAACGTTGAAAACCGATTACACACGAATGCAGAACCGAGTAAACTATCCTGTGTACATGCACTGACTATACCGAATGAAAACTGTGCTATGCATGATTGTGATGACCTTGAAAAATTATATGCATGTTTAATACTAGCCGTGTGTATTAGGTTGCTGCATGATTAATGATAATCCGTGTCAGTATCTGTCACTTAATATTTAAGATACTCACCCCTACTGTGGCAACTTTTCAGTGAATATCTCCCGCAATGAGGAGTGAAGGAGGAGCTTATTGCCGAGTGGAGCGTTGGTGCTCTATGGAGACAGATGTTGTGTATATACTATTTGTGTGTTTTGTTAAGCCTTGGCCAGCTCATGTAAGCCTTAGTTCCTTTTATTAGAACCTGAACCCTTTGGAGTAGAGGACATAATGTGGTACCTGTAATTAATTATAATTGTTATGATGCATGAAACCCTATATTGTGCATGAGAATCCGAGTAACCTATGTATACGTATTTGTTGTGGGTGAGAGGTTAGTGTGACTATAAGCCTAATCGGAGACGAGTGTTAACGTAGGAAGAGAGTTAGTGACTCCCTCTGAGTGAAAGGAAGCCTAAGTAATCCCGAATGGATGGAACAGTGTAAGGCCGAGTAAGAGTTCACCGACCAGAAGATGACATCTAGGACCCTGAGTGGATACGTTATATTAAATCATTAAGTAGCTAAAAAACCCGAGTGAGTCTTGACTTAGAGGGAAAATCAGAGTAGGAGAGATTACGGATACCGAGCGAGAATCGACCCTGATACCTTAGAGTGATAACTGTTAAGGTTCCCGAGTGAGGAATGACTAAGTATTTCCTGAGTGAGGAGCGACTGAGTACTTCCGAGTGAGAGGTCTTCATAGATTCCGAGAGAGAGCGGCTTTGGGAATCATTCTCCCGATTGCCAATATATATATATATATGAATAACCTGATTGAGTGAAGCCGTGGAGTGTGAATGTTGTCCGAATAAAACTGATGTGTATTAAGGTCAATCCGAGTGAATTAGGAGGTGGACCTTCCCGAGTGAACCATACGCTAAAACCGAGTGGAGTGACAGGAAGCTGAGTGTAGCTCCGCTTCAGCGAGTGTAGTGCAGACTGGAGATCTTGAGTAGAATCGCCTAAGCGTAGTTAGCTTCGCTCAAGCGAGTGCGCCTGGTGCCATTGGGTTCACTTAAGCGTTTCTTTCCTTCGTTGTATACGAATTCTTCCCTTGTCTTCTTCCCTCCTTTTTCCTTGATTGTATTCGGTTTTGTTAATTCGAACAGTCTATGTACGGTTTATTAACTTTAAAATTTGGAAAATTTTCCCTGTTGGTTTTGTTATTTAAATAAAAATTTGGGTGTTACATTTTGGTATCAGAGCAGACCGAAAGGTCCAAGGCCAAGGTATGCTTACCGAGTGTAAGCGGTTGTGTGCATTGTGACCGAGTGGTCATCATTATTGTGGCAATTGTTGAACCTGATTGATAATTGTAATATTGATTTATGGATAGGAGGTTGTTTTCCTCCTGGTCCGACTGATTGTATAACATATAGAAATAGCATAATGAGCTAAAGTTACTGAATGTTAGACTGAGTTTCGATCGGAAGGATGTAACCTTGTAAACTTATTCTTGAAGGGGTGTGAATTTCAGGATAGGTCATGACGAATCGTCAAAGCATGGAGGCTATATCCACAGCATTCCAACGCTTTGCGGACGTGTTTGAGAGGCAGGGCCAGCCTCGAGCAGAGGATGACCAAGTGCTGGATCGCTTCCTGAAGAGGAAACCGAGTGAATTTCAGGGAGGACGTAACCCCGAGGTAGCTTATAAATGGACTCAGGAATTAGAAAGGATTTTCGGGGGCCTTCATTGCACCGAGGCCCAGAAGGTAGAATGCGCAGTGTACATACTGGGAGACGAGGCGGAGAACTGGTGGAAGATAGCTAGAAGCCGATTTCCTGACGATGATACTCAGCTGACCTGGAATAACTTCAAGACATGCTTCTTAGAGAAGTACTTCCCCGACACAGTAAGGAGTCGGAAGGAGTTGGAGTTTATGGAGTTAAAACAGGGTTCTATGACTGTGGAAGAGTATGCGACTAGATTCGAAGAATTGTGTCTATTCTACCCACCTTTCCAATAACCCGGGACTGAGAGCTCCAAATGCCTCAAATTCAAGAATGGATTGAGGTCAGATATTAAGAGAGCCTGCAGATATCAAGAGATCACGAGTTTTCCTGCATTGGTGAATAAGTGTAGAATATTCGAAGAAGACGACAAGGCCCACTCGGCCCAGAGCAGCAGAGCAAACCATTACTTGAGGCCCCAGCAATCCTGCTTCAAGAGGCCAAACAACGCTGGTAGGAACAGACCTTTTCCCAAATTTGGAGGTCGGAACCAACCAGAAAGACGACCAGATATGGGGAACGGAAAATGTTTCAAGTGTGGAGGAAATCATTATGCTCGAGACTGCAACAATGATGGTGAGATGGTGTGCTTCCATTGTAATAAGAGGGGACACATTCGCCCTGACTGCCCCCAACTCCGTCAAGCAAATACAAATGCGCGTCAGGGAGGTTTCCAAGAGGGGAGCCATGGACACGATGGTCAAAGACCGGGGGGCGGAGGCAACAGGGCTAGAGTAAATATGATGGTTGCCCCAAACAACCGAAGGAGGAACACCGACCAACCTGCTACTGGAAGAGTCTACGCCATCAGTGCTGAGGAAGTTACGTAGGCGAACGACTTAGTGCAAAGTAAGTGTCTACTCGGTAAATATACACTTAGTGTAATTTTTGATTCTGGAGCCATCCACTCCTTCATGGCCGATGAGTGTGCGAGACGATTGCGATTACCGACGGTAGATATGGATCGGATTTTGGAAGTAGCCAACCCGACTGGCCCTAAGGTGTTGACATCAACGATATGTAAGGACGTAACGTTTGTGTTGGACGATCGGAGTTTTACCTTCGATCTTGTGTGCGTGCCTCTGAAGGGCCTTGATATCATGCTCGGCATGGATTGGCTTTCAGCCATCAAGGTGTTAGTGGATTGTAGAAATTGAAGGATAATCTTCCCGAGGCAGCACAATGAGGGCTACACGGCACAAGGTATAGCTCAACTGTTTATGATGCTTTGTTTAACTGAGGGTGAAAGTAAAGCCCGAGTAAACAAAATTCTGACTGTCTGTGAATTCCCAGAGGTGTTTCCCGAGGATGTACCGAGTGTCCCTCCCAATAGAGAAGTCGAATTCTCTATAGACTTGATCCCTGGAGCCGAGCCAGTCTCCAGTGCACCATATAGAATGTCCCCGACTGAATTGGCCGAGTTGAAAAAGCAGGTGGATGAGTTGCTCGGGAAATAATTCATTAGGCTGAGTGTGTCACCATGGGGCGCGCCGGTGTTACTTGTTAAGAAGAAGGATGGCAGCATGAGCCTATGTATAGATTACCGACAGCTAAACAAACTCACAATTAAGAACCGATACGCATTGCCCAGAATTGATGACTTAATCGACCAACTACTTGGAGCCTCAGTCTTCTCAAAAATTGACCTACGGTCGGGATATCACCAAATCCGGGTGAAGGACTCGGATATTCCTAAGACTGCCTTTAGGACTCGGTATGGTCACTACGAGTATGTAATGATGCCGTTCGGTGTGACAAACGCCCCTGCTGTCTTCATGAATTACATGAACAGCATTTTCCACCCATATTTAGACCAATTTGTTGTCGTTTTCATTGATGACATCCTAGTCTATTCCAAGACCCCTGAGAAGCATGGAGAATACCTCCGAGTAGTACTTCAAGTGCTGAAGGAGAAGCAGTTGTTTGCAAAGCTTTCAAAGTGCGATTTCTGGATAAATGAGATCCACTTCCTCGGACATGTGATTTCCGAAGAAGGTGTCTCGGTGGACCCTTCGAAAGTGGCAGCTATAATGGCATGGGAGAGACCCAAGTTGGTCTCGGAGATAAGGAGCTTTATGGGCCTGGCTGGTTATTATAGAAGATTCATTAAAGGTTTTTCTAAGTTGGCTTTGCCCCTGACTAAATTAACTCGGAAAAACATTCCCTTCGTATGGAGTTCCGAGTGCGATAGCAGTTTCTGAGAGCTGAAAGACAAGTTGACGACTGCTCCAGTGTTGGCATTACCTGACTTGCATGAGAGCTTTGTGGTTTATTGTGATGCCTCAGGACTCGGATTGGGATGTGTGTTAATGCAGAAGGACCGAGTGATAGCTTACGCCTCTTGGCAATTGAGGCCTCACGAACAGCATTACCCGACCCAAGACTTGGAGCTGGCAGCCGTAGTCTTCGCATTGAAGATATGGCGGCATTATTTGTTCGGAGCCAGATTTGAAGTATACAGCGATCACAAGAGCCTCAAATACCTATTCAACTAAAGAGAGCTGAACATGAGGCAGAGGAGATGGATAGAATTTTTAAAAGATTATGATTTCGAGCTAAAGTACCATCCGGGTAAGGCAAATGACGCGTTGAGTCAGAAATCCCTTCATATAGCAGTGATGATGGTGAGGGAAGCGGAGTTATTAGGACAGTTCTGAGACATGAACCTACATGTTGACATGCCCTCCTCTTGAAAAATAACGATCGGTACGCTGAGAATCGCCAATGAATTCCTGAAATCCGTGTACGAGCAGCAGCAATCGGATTGCTGCTTGGCTGAAATGATGGAGACGCGGGCCAAGGGTAAGGACTTGTCCTTGACTAAGGGACTGGATGGAATTTTCCGAGTGAGAAACAGGATATATGTGCCGGGTGGAGGAGAATTGAGAAGAATGGTGCTTGATGAAGCCCACAAGAGCCTACTCAGCATCCACCCGGGTACCACAAAGATGTACCACGATCTAAGGGCACAATTCTGGTGGCCCGGATTAAAGAGGGATGTGGCAGAATACGTGGCTCAGTGTATCACCTGTCAAAGGTCGAAAGTCGAGCACCAGAAGCCGTATGGTGCATTGCAACCCCTGGAGATTCCCGTGTGGAAATGGGACTCAATTGCTATGGACTTTGTCATGGGATTGCCCAAAAACCGAGCAGGCCATGATGCGATTTGGGTCATTGTAGACCGACTGACGAAGAGTGCGCACTTCCTACCTGTGAACATGAAGTACCCGTTGCATAAGTTAGCTCGGATTTACATTCACGAGATTGTCCGACTACATGGTATACCGACTTCTATCGTATCGGATAGGGACCCTAGGTTCACGTCCCGGTTTTGGACCAGCCTGCACCAGGAAATGGGCACGAAACTCTGGCTAAGTTCCAGTTACTACCCCCAATCGGATGGACAATCCGAGCGAACAATCCAGAGCTTGGAAGACTTGCTAAGGGCGTGTGTGTTGGAGCACGGTGGGAATTAGGAGTTGTACCTTCCCCTGATCGAGTTTACATACAACAATAGCCACCACAACAGTATCGGTATGGCACCCTACGAAGCACTTTATGGTCGAAGATGCCGAACCCCACTCTGCTGGTCGGAAACAGGTGAGAGTCTGCTATTAGGGCCAGAAATTGTAAAGCAAACATCAGAACAAATCTGAGTGATAAGGGAAAGGATGAAGGCGTCCCAGGATAGGCAGAAGAGCTACCATGACAAACGGACCAAACCACTAGAGTTTTTAGTCAGAGATAGAGTGTTTTTGAAGACTTCACCGAGTAAAGGAGTCGGGCGAACCCTGAAAGGTGGGAAGTTGAGCCCCCGATACATTGGGCCTTATGAGGTGTTGGAACGAGTCGGCTCCATGGCATACCGAATAGCATTACCGACTCACTTATCCCGATTGCATAATGTGTTTCATGTATCCCAACTAAAGAAGTACTTACCTGATTCTACCCACACAATGCCTGATGACGAAGTGGAAATCAGGGAAGACCTAACCACTGTAGCTGTACCGACTAGAATCGTAGACCGATCGGTAAAGCGTTTAAGGAGTAAGGACGTGCAACTGGTTGAAGTCGAGTGGCAACAAAACGGGTATATCTCTTATACCTGGGAACGCGAGGATGCAATACGGAAGCAGTACCCCGAGTTATTTACCAAGGTAAGTCACCGAGTGAATTTCGAGGACGAAATTCTTTTAAGAGAGGGAGAACTGTAACATCCCGATTTTAAATGAAGTACCGGGTGAAATAAAGCCATTAAAATAATAATTTCAGAAATGGGAAATTGTTTATTAATTATCATTAACTTAATTAATCAAATGAGTGCTGATTTAAGTAGGATTAGCCATTAGTGGTTACTGATGGGACTGGGTGACGTGAGCAGACTGCTGCTTCACGTTTTCCCACCCCACCTTTCATTTCCCTTGTGCATGAATATATGTTTGGTCGATGGTTCCTTACCATTCATTCTTCAGAATCCTCTCTACGATTTCCCTCTTCTTCCTTCCTCTCTTTCTCTCTCATTCTTCTTCTTCTCCTTCCCTGCTCTCTGTCTACATTTTCTGCTTACGAAAGTCACGTTGACGGTGCTACAGAGGAGTCGGAGCCTCCTTATGCGAAGTGAGGGACGACAGTCGAAGCTGAAGCAGAAATAACCCCTATACCCGAGCCAATCTCGAGAGACAACAGTGCTAAAGTGGAGGCTGAACGAGTGGAAGTATTAAGCGAAGCAGCAAGGCAGAGAACCTACACCCAGGCAGAAGAGTCTCTCGGAGTTTTGTAGTTGGTAGGGGGAGTAACTTTTATGTTAAACGCATGGGTTATGAACGGGGTCCAGGTGTTGATGATTATTGTTTTGTATTTTGTCGTGTGTTATACTTTCATGTAAGGTGTACAATACCCGGGTGCATGATAAGTAGGAGTTGAGTGTTGCATGTTTAGTAATATTCCTAAGATGCACGCTGATAACTTAAAGAATGTCGAATGATTGCATGACAAGAGTGTGTTGTATTGTCGATGACGATGACTGTGTGGTTTATGTGACTTGTGAGTTGTGGTAAATATTAAATGATGACTACATGCAATCGAATGTCGGTGTAGTGAGTCTGATAATATTTATATTGATGCATGCGTAGTTGAGTCCTGATACTGCTGAGTACCGATTGCATGTTATGCTTGTGTTAAGTGGAATACCTTATTGAATCCTGACATTGGTTGATATTAATTGCATAGAAAGTACGTATGGTTGCATTCATCTACTTGAACAATGATACTGATTGTATGAAAGTATGTGTGTTGAGTCAATATATTGAACTCTGAGAATGCATGTTACCGACTGCATGTGAAGTATGTATGACTGAGTGAAAAGTTGAGTGTATGAATTCTGTATGGTGTGATGAATCTGCGTGTGGCGCATTGGATGCGTTGTGCTGGGAGCCCATAGTGTGGGACACTACTATCGGTTAATTGAAAAGTGTGGGACTCTGTGAAATCCTTGAGTGGGACTCAAGGTAGTTTCCGAGTGGGACTCGGGCTGCCCGTGAATACCTCCGTTGACGCTGAGAGCGTTGGTGTCACCTTGTGGGCAAACGATTGGGTACCCATAAAATGGCCAAGCAGCTGGGAGCTGAATTGATAGCTGAGAGCTATGTACAAAAGGCTGGGAGCCTACGTTGCAACGTTGAAAACCGATTACACACGAATGCGGAACCGAGTAAACTATCCTATGTACATGCACTGACTTTACCAAATGAAAACTGTGCTATGCATGATTGTGATGACCTTGAAAAATTATATGCATGTTTAATACTAGCCATGTGTATTAGGTTGCTGCATGATTAATGATAATCCGTGTCAGTATCTGTCACTTAATATTTAAGATACTCACCCCTACTGTGGCAACTTTTCAGTGAATATCTCCCGCAATGAGGAGTGAAGGAGGAGCTTGTTGCCGAGTGGAGCGTTGGTGCTCTATGGAGACAGATGTTGTGTATATACTGTTTGTGTGTTTTGTTAAGCCTTGGCCAGCTCATGTTAGCCTTAGTTCCTTTTATTAGAACCTGAACCCTTTGGAGTAGAGGACATGATGTGGTACCTGTAATTAATTATAATTGTTATGATGCATGAAACCCTATATTGTGCATGAGAATCTGAGTAACCTATGTATACGTATTTGTTGTGGGTGAGAGGTTAGTGTGACTATAAGCCTAATCGGAGACGAGTGTTAACGTGGGAAGAGAGTTAGTGACTCCCTCTGAGTGAAAGGAAGCCTAAGAAATCTCGAATGGATGGAACAGTGTAAGGCCGAGTAAGAGTTCACCGACCAGAAGATGACATCTAGGACCCTGAGTGGATCCGTTATATTAAATCATTAAGTAGCTAGAAAACCCGAGTGAGTCTTGACTTAGAGAGAAAATCAGAGTAGGAGAGATTACGGATACCGAGCGAGAATCGACCCTGATACCTTAGAGTGATAACTGTTAAGGTTCCCGAGTGAGGAATGACTAAGTATTTCCTGAGTGAGGAGCGACTGAGTACTTCCGAGTGAGAGGTCTTCATAGATTCCGAGAGAGAGCGGCTTTGGGAATCATTCTCCCGATTGCCAATATATATATATGAATAACCTGATTGAGTGAAGCCGTGGAGTGTGAATGTTGTCCGAATAAAACTGATGTGTATTAAGGTCAATCCGAGTGAATTAGGAGGTGGACCTTCCCGAGTAAACCATACGCTAAAACCGAGTGGAGTGACAGGAAGCTGAGTGTAGCTCCGCTTCAGCGAGTGTAGTGCGGACTGGAGATCTTGAGTAGAATCGCCTAAGCGTAGTTAGCTTCGCTCGAGCGAGTGCGCCTGGTGCCATTGGGTTCACTTAAGAGTTTCTTTCCTTCGTTGTATACGAATTCTTCCCTTGTCTTCTTCCCTCCTTTTTCCTTGATTGTATTCGGTTTTGTTAATTCGAACAGTCTATGTACAGTTTATTAACTTTAAAATTTGGAAAATTTTCCCTGTTGGTTTTGTTATTTAAATAAAAATTTGGGTGTTACATTTTGGTATTAGAGCAGACCGAAAGGTCCAAGGCCAAGGTATGCTTACCGAGTGTAAGCGGTTGTGTGCATTGTGACCGAGTGGTCATCATTATTGTGGCAATTGTTGAACCTGATTGATAATTGTAATATTGATTTACGGATAGGAGGTTGTTTTCCTCCTAGTCCGACTGATTGTATAACATATAGAAATAGCATAATGAGCTAAAGTTACTGAATGTTAGACTGAGTTTCGATCGGAAGGATGTAACCTTGTAAACTTATTCTTGAAGGGGTGTGAATTTCAGGATAGGTCATGACGAATCGTCAAAGCATGGAGGCTATATCCACAGCATTCCAACGCTTTGCGGACGTGTTTGAGAGGCAGGGCCAGCCTCGAGCAGAGGATGGCCAAGTGCTGGATCGCTTCCTGAAGAGGAAACCGAGTGAATTTCAGGGAGGACGTAACCCCGAGGTAGCTTATAAATGGACTCAGGAATTAGAAAGGATTTTCGGGGGCCTTCATTGCACCGAGGCCCAGAAGGTAGAATGCGCAGTGTACATGCTGGGAGACGAGGCGGAGAACTGGTGGAAGATAGCTAGAAGCCGATTTCCTGACGATGATACTCAGCTGACCTGGAATGACTTCAAGACATGCTTCTTAGAGAAGTACTTCCCCGACACAGTAAGGAGTCGGAAGGAGTTGGAGTTTATGGAGTTAAAACAGGGTTCTATGACTGTGAAAGAGTATGCGACTAGATTCGAAGAATTGTGTCTATTCTACCCACCTTTCCAACAACCCGGGACTGAGAGCTCCAAATGCCTCAAATTCAAGAATGGATTGAGGTCAGATATTAAGAGAGCCTGCAGATATCAAGAGATCACGAGTTTTCCTACATTGGTGAATAAGTGTAGAATATTCGAAGAAGACGACAAGGCCCACTCGGCCCAGAGCAGCAGAGCAAACCATTACTTGAGGCCCCAGCAATCCCGCTTCAAGAGGCCAAACAACGCTGGTAGGAACAGACCTTTTCCCAGATTTGGAGGTCGGAACCAACCAGAAAGACGACCAGATATGGGGAATGGAAAATGTTTCAAGTGTGGAGGAAATCATTATGCTCGAGACTGCAACAATGATGGTGAGATGGTGTGCTTCCATTGTAATAAGAGGGGACACATTCGCCCTGACTGCCCCCAACTCCGTCAAGCAAATACAAATGCGCGTCAGGGAGGTTTCCAAGAGGGGAGCCATGGACACGATGGTCAAAGACCGGGGGGCGGAGGCAATAGGGCTAGAGCAAATATGATGGTTGCCCCAAATAACCGAAGGAGGAACACCGACCAACCTGCTACTGGAAGAGTCTACGCCATCAGTGCTGAGGAAGTTACGCAGGCGAACGACTTAGTGCAAAGTAAGTGTCTACTCGGTAAATATACACTTAGTGTAATTTTTGATTCTGGAGCCACCCACTCCTTCATGGCCGACGAGTGTGCGAGACGATTGCGATTATCGACTGTAGATATGGATCGGATTTTGGAAGTAGCCAACCCGACTGGCCCTAAGATGTTGACATCAATGATATGTAAGGACGTAACGTTTGTGTTGGACGATCGGAGTTTTACCTTCGATCTTGTGTGCGTGCCTCTGAAGGGCCTTGATATCATGCTCGGCATGGATTGGCTTTCAACCAACAAGGTGTTAGTGGATTGTAGAAATCGAAGGATAATCTTCCCGAGGCAGCACAATGAGGGCTACACGGCACAAGGTATAGCTCAACTGTTTATGATGCTTTGTTTAACTGAGGGTGAAAGTAAAGCCCGAGTAAACGAAATTCTGACTGTCTGTGAATTCCCAGAGGTGTTTCCCAAGGATGTACCGAGTGTCCCTCCCAATAGAGAAGTCGAATTCTCTATAGACTTGATCCCTGGAGCCGAGCCAGTCTCCAGTGCACCGTATAGAATGTCCCCGACTGAATTGGCCGAGTTGAAAAAGCAGGTGGATGAGTTGCTCGGGAAATAATTCATTAGGCTGAGTGTGTCACCATGGGGCGCGCCGGTGTTACTTGTTAAGAAGAAGGATGGCAGCATGAGCCTATGTATAGACTACCGACAGCTAAACAAACTCACAATTAAGAACCGATACCCATTGCCCAGAATTGATGACTTAATCGACCAACTACGTGGAGCCTCAGTCTTCTCAAAAATCGACCTACGGTCGGGATATCACCAAATCCAGGTGAAGGACTCGGATATTCCTAAGACTGCCTTTAGGACTCGGTATGGTCACTACGAGTATGTAATGATGCCGTTCGGTGTGACAAACGCCCCTGCTGTCTTCATGAATTACATGAACAGCATTTTCCACCCATATTTAGACCAATTTGTTGTCGTTTTCATTGATGACATCCTAGTCTATTCCAAGACCCCTGAGGAGCATGGAGAACACCTCCGAGTAGTACTTCAAGTGCTGAAGGAGAAGCAGTTGTTTGCAAAGCTTTCAAAGTGCGATTTCTGGATAAATGAGATCCACTTCCTCGGACATGTGATTTCCGAAGAAGGTGTCTCGGTGGACCCTTCGAAAGTGGCAGCTATAATGGCATGGGAGAGACCCAAGTTGGTCTCGGAGATAAGGAGCTTTATGGGCCTGGCTGGTTATTATAGAAGATTCATTGAAGGTTTTTCTAAGTTGGCTTTGCCCCTAACTAAATTAACTCGGAAAAACATTCCCTTCGTATGGAGTTCCGAGTGCGATAGCAGTTTCCGAGAGCTGAAAGACAAGTTGACGACTGCTCCAGTGTTGGCATTACCTGACTTGCATGAGAGCTTCGTGGTTTATTGTGATGCCTCAGGACTCGGATTGGGATGTGTGTTAATGCAGAAGGACCGAGTGATAGCTTACGCCTCTTGGCAATTGAGGCCTCACGAACGGCATTACCCGACCCACGACTTGGAGCTGGCAGCCGTAGTCTTCGCATTGAAGATATGGCGGCATTATTTGTTCGGAGCCAGATTTGAAGTATACAGCGATCACAAGAGCCTTAAATACCTATTCAACTAAAGAGAGCTGAACATGAGGCAGAGGAGATGGATGGAATTTTTAAAAGATTATGATTTCGAGCTAAAGTACCATCCGGGTAAGGCAAATGACGCGTTGAGTCGGAAATCCCTTCATATAGCAGTGATGATGGTGAGGGAAGCGGAGTTATTAGGACAGTTCCAAGACATGAACCTACATGTTGACATGCCCTCCTCTTGAAAAATAACGATCGGTACGCTGAGAATCGCCAATGAATTCCTGAAATCCGTGTACGAGCAGCAGCAATCGGATTGCTGCTTGGCTGAAATGATGGAGACGCAGGCCAAGGGTGAGGACTTGTCCTTGACTAAGGGACTGGATGGAATTTTCTGAGTGAGAAACAGGATATATATGCCGGGTGGAGGAGAATTGAGAAGAATGGTGCTTGATGAAGCCCACAAGAGCCTACTCAGCATCCACCCGGGTACCACAAAGATGTACCACGATCTAAGGGCACAATTCTGGTGGCCCGGATTAAAGAGGGATGTGGCAGAATACGTGGCTCAGTGTATCACCTGTTGTATTTGTATGTTGAAACAGATTTTGATGAATGACAAACAATTGAAGGATCAAGAAATCAAAAAGATGTTGTACAAGCAATTAATCAAAAATCATTGAGAATGATTCGGAACAAGAAATAACTTTTCAAAGTGTCAAGGAAAAATTAGTTCAAAAGAACCATGCAAGAAAGTATCAAGAATGGACCCAAAAGAAGCAGAACGCATCAAAACTTGAAGGGAATAGACCTAGGAATCGATTCAGCCCTATGGGAATCGATTCCCACATGAAAAATGAAAGAGGAATCGATTCAAGATACATAGGAATCGATTCATGCTACAAATTAAGTGAAGGAATCGATTCATTAACATTAGGAATCGATTCATGCTGCAAATTGAGTAAAGGAATCGATTCATCAAGCTTGGGAATCGATTCATGGTGGAAATTAGCTCAAGGAATCGATTCATATGCTGAAGGAATCGATTCATGCTACTAGGAATCGATTCTCTCTGCCAGGAATCGATTCATGGGTTGTTTTTTATGCAAAAATACACTGGAAAATCATTCAAACTTGCGCCGAATCATGGAAACTATCAATACGCGTTTTTAGAAACTCAAGACAGCTAATTCCTCTCTCGAAGATACAAACTGAATGGCAATTCCATTAATTGAGGCAGACAATTTCACTTCTCAAGTCAGGAAACATGGAATGTTGGGAGACTAACACTCTCGATGCATGAAATCAGGAATCGGTGGAATTCAAATTTTTTGGCAGCACATACTCTGGAACTCCTATAAATAGAGAAGAAGTGAAGCAGCAGAAACACACCTTCGCAGCATCAAATACTTGCCTTCATTCTTTCTTCTTACTTACTCTCTGTTTCTCTTAAATTTTGAAGTATTAATTTTTGAGAGTTATATTGTGAGAAAAATATTTTTGAGTGCTAAAAATTGCATATTCTCCTTGAGAGAAGAAAAACATTTTTCAAAGTACTTAAAATTTGTATATCCACTCTACTGAGAGAGTTGCACTTGTAAAATCACATACACAAAATCTGAGATAGTTGTTGGGTTGGGATTCAACCTTGTAATTGAGAGATTGTGAGATTGGGTGGGTTGCCCTTTAGCTTGTGAGGATTAAGTTCTTGAGTGTGAAACACTAAGAGACTGTAATTGCTCAAGGCGTGTATCTCAAATTCTCAATAGTAGAAATCCTCTAAGTGGGTTACTTGGAGGCGAGACGTACACCAGTGGGTGGAACTCGTATATATCGGTTTGCAAATCTTCTCTTCCCTAATCTATTTAAATTTGTGCATTTAATTGCTTGCTTAATTTGTTACGCTTAATAACTTTGTTATTCAAACTTTATTATTATTCTCACTTAAGATTAAGTTTATCATCTTCTCTTCATATATTTGTCAAAGAACCAATTTCACAAGCATTTCAACAAAAAAATTTTAATACTCAATTCACCCCCCCTCTTGAGTAATTGAGGCCACTTGGTTAACAAGTGGTATCAGAGCTTGACTCTTGGTAAATTAAGCTTAACAGCTTCAAGAGAACGAATGGCCTCAAATTCTTTAAACCTTTTTCCTGAGGGTGGAGCCACAAACCGACCTCCTGCTTTTAATGGGGAAGGATATGCTTTTTGGAAAGAAAGAATGAAAATTTTTGTTCAATCAATTGATCTAAGAATTTGGAATGCTATTGAAAATGGTCCTTTCATACCTATGCATATTGTTGATGATAAACAAATAGAAAAGCCCATGGATGACTGGACTAGTGATGAAGAAAAGAAAGTACAATATAATTATAAAGCCAAGAATCTAATCACTTTAGCCTTAGGTCCCGATGAATTTTTTAGAATAGTAACCTGCAAATCTGCCAAAGAAATGTGGGATACTCTTCAAATTACTCATGAAGGAACTAGTGATGTTAAGGATTCTAAAATTAGTACTTTAACTAGCCAATATGAAAGTTTTAGAATGAATTCTGGTGAAACAATCTTAGAACTTCAAAAAAGGTTTACCTTGATTATTAATCATCTTATTACTCTTGGAAAATCTTACACTAACAAAGAGCTTATCCATAAAGTTCTAAAAAATCTTACCAGGGAATGGCAACCTCTTGTCACCGCTATCAAACAATCGCCAAACATAAATGATATGTCTCTTGCCACATTATTCGGTAAGCTTCAAGAACAAGAACAAGAATTAAAAGAGTTAAAAATAGCGGAAGAAGGAGAAAAGTCTTCCAAGAAGAAAGGGCTAGCTCTTAAGGCCACCTCTATTGAAGAAGACAAATTTGAAAGTGATCAAGAAGATGATGATGATGAGTTAGGCCTATTTGTGAGACGATTTGGAAGGCTCATGAGAAACAAAAGATTCCAAAAGGGCTTCACCTCTAAAGGTAAGAAATTCGTTCCCAAAGATAATAATAATTCCTTACCAACTTGTTTTGAATGTGGAAAGGAAGGACATTTCAAGGCGGACTGTCCAAATCTCAAAAAGAAAAATAAGGATCAGAAAGGAAAAAGGAGAGCATACATAGCATGGGATGACAACGAGGTGAGTAGCTCGGATGAATCGGAGAATGAAGAAGCAAACCTTTGTCTCATGGCTAATCACCAAGATGAAGAAGATGAGGTAAACTTTCATGACTTAGATAAAGAAGAATTACTTGATGCCCTTGAAGATTTATATGATAAATTTACAAAAGTCTCTAATAGGCTTAAATTGTCTAGAAAAACTAGTGATACTCTAGAAATGCATCTCATGGAAGCTTGTAAAGAAAATGAATGTTTAAAAGAAGAGTTAGAAAATGTCCAAGCATGCTCTAAGAGTAAACCTTGCGAATTTGCTAAGAAATGCATTGATCTAGAAAAGAAGGTCCTAGACTTAAACAAAACCGTAGAAAAATTCACTAATGGTAAGAATAATTTAGATGCACTTCTTGGAAAACAACGTTGCACGTTTAATAAAGCTGGATTAGGATATAATCAAGGATCACATGATTGCAAAAAGGAAAAGCATTTCAAAAGTTTCTTTGTACCACCTAGTAAAACTTCATCACCTTTCACGGTATGTAATCACTGTGGTTTTAAAGGACATAATGCATCTAATTGTAAGGTTAGAAAACTAGGGCCAAAGGTTGTGAGAAAAGTATGGGTTCCTAAAGGAACATTACCTCAAACTAACCTACAAGGACCCAACATAAAATGGGTACCAAGTTCTCTAACTTAACATGTTTTGTAGGTATGCTTTAAAGCAAATAGCACCCATTGGTATTTGGATAGTGGGTGTTCAAAACACATGACAGGAGACAAAAGTAAGTTCATATCATTTACTCCATGAAATAAAGGATTCGTTACTTATGGAGATAACACGAAGGGAAGAATACTAGGAATTGGAAATGTTGGTAAAAATTCCTCCACCTCTATAAATGATGTCTTATATGTTGAAGGACTTAAACATAACCTGCTTAGCATAAGTCAATTATGTGATAAAGGCTATAAAATTGTTTTTGAATCAAATGGTTGCATAATTGAAAATAAGCTAAACAAGGAAACAAAATTCGTTGGTCAAAGAGTAGATAACATTTATATGATTAATCTAGATTGTCTTGCTTCAAATGATGTGCAATGCTTCATAACTAAAGAAGATGAATCATGGCTATGGCATAGAAGAATTGCTCACATTCATATAGACCATTTAAACAAACTTGTTTCAAAAAATTTAGTTATCGGTTTGCCAAAATTAAAATTTGAAAATAAATTTTGTGACGCTTGTCAAAAGGGAAAACAAGTAAAGGCTTCTTTTCAAGCTAAAAATATTGTTTCAACAACTAGACCTTTACAACTTTTACATATGGATTTATTTGGACCTTCAAAAATCAAAAGTTTTGGTGGAAACTATTATGGTCTCGTGATTGTGGATGATTACTCTAGATATACATGGACATTATTTCTTACTCACAAAAATGAAGCATATCAAGCATTTAAGAAACTTGCCAAGATCATTCAAAATGAACAAAATTTGAAAATAGCATCCATTCGAACTGACCATGGAGGAGAATTTGAAAATCAATCCTTTGAAAAATTTTGTGAAAAATTTGGCATTGAACATAATTTTTCGGCTCCAAGAACTCCACAACAAAATGGAGTAGTTGAAAGGAAAAATAGATCTTTAGCGGAGCTCGCAAGAACTATGTTAAATGAAAGTAATATTGCGAAACATTTTTGGGCCGATGCAGTAAATACTGCTTGCCATGTCATGAATCGATGTTTGATAAGGCCTATATTAAAGAAAACCCCTTATGAGCTTTATAAAGGAAGAAAACCTAACATTTCTTATTTCCACGTATTTGGATGCAAATGTTTTGTTTTAAACAATGGAAAGGATAATCTTGGCAAATTCGATGCAAAATCTGATGAAGCAACATTTTTAGGTTACTCATCTACAAGCAAAGCATATCGACTCTTTAACAAACGAACTTGTACAATTGAAGAATCTATACATGTTAAATTCGATGAACTTAACCAAAATCTTCCGAGAGAGGAAATTGATGATCTTGTAGGTACCTTCCAAGAAATAAACTTGGAAGACAAAGAAGAAAACAAAAATGAAGGAAATACATCACAAAATGGCGAACCTCAACAAAAGGAGTGGATCACCGTAAAGAATCACCCATTGGACAATATCATAGGCGAGATAACAAAAGGTGTAAGTACTCGAAATGCTTTTAGAAATGCATGCAATCACTTAGCTTTCGTATCACAAATAGAACCCAAAAATATTGATGAAGCTATTATTGATGAACATTGGATATTGGCAATGCAAGAAGAATTAAATCAGTTTGAAAGAAATGAAGTTTGGGAACTTGTGCCAAAACCCAATAATCATCAAATAATAGGCACGAAATGGGTTTTTAGAAACAAGTTAGATGAAAATGGAATAATAACAAGAAATAAAGCTAGATTAGTTGCTAAAGGATATAATCAAGAAGAGGGAATAGACTATGAAGAAACATATGCTCCCGTAGCTAGATTAGAAGCCATAAGATTATTGTTAGCTTTTGCTTGTTGTATAGATTTTAAACTTTATCAAATGGATGTCAAAAGCGCTTTTCTAAACGGTTATATTCAAGAAGAAGTTTATGTTAATCAACCTCCTGGTTTCGAAAATCATAAATTTCCAAACCATGTCTTTAAATTAAGAAAAGCTTTATATGGTTTAAAACAAGCTCCAAGAGCTTGGTATGAACGACTCAGTAAGTTTCTTCTTGAAAATAATTTTGAAAGAGGAAAGGTTGATACAACATTGTTTATAAAACGTAAAAATCGTGACATCCTTTTGGTACAAGTTTATGTTGATGACATAATATTTGGTGCTACTAACGAAATCCTTTGTCAAGAGTTTGCTAAGATTATGCAAGATGAATTCGAAATGTCAATGATGGGAGAACTCACATTCTTCCTTGGGCTACAAATTAAGCAAACAAAAGAAGGAACATTTATCAGTCAAACAAAATACTGCAAAGAATTACTTAAAAGGTATGAAATGGATAAAGCAAATGAAATTGCCACACCAATGAGTACTTCTTGCTACCTAGACAAGGATGAGAAGGGTAAGGACGTTGAAATAACCAAATACCGAGGTATGATTGGATCCTTACTTTATTTAACAGCTAGTAGACCTGATATTATGTTTGCGGTATGTATGTGCGCTAGATATCAAGCATGTCCTAAAGAATCACATCTCATAGCCGTAAAAAGAATTTTAAAATATCTTGTGGGTACTCAAAATGTTGGTTTATGGTATCCCAAAGGTGCTGAATGTATTCTTGTAGGATATTCTGATTCTGATTTTGCTGGGTGTAAATTAGATAGAAAAAGTACCAGTGGTACTTGTCATATGCTTGGAAGTTCTCTTGTTTCTTGGCATAGCAAGAAGCAAGTAAGTGTCGCGTTATCCACAGCTGAAGCAGAATATGTTGCAGCTGGAAGTTGCTGTGCTCAAATCCTATGGATGAGACAACAACTTCTTGATTTCGGTGTTGTTTTAAATCAAACACCCATTAAATACGACAACACTAGCGCCATAAATATCTCCAAAAATCCAGTGATGCACTCACGGACAAAACATATAGAAATCCGTCACCATTTCATACGAGTTCATGTTTTAAAAGGAGATTGTGTTCTTGAATATGTTGAAACTTCTAAACAATTGGCGGATATTTTTACTAAACCCCTTCCAAAGGAACAATTTATAAATATTAGAAGGGAATTAGGCATTTTAGAAATTGTTTAAAATCACAAATTTCATTCTGTTAAATATTTTCACAAATCTTTAACTTAAAGATTTATCTTTTTCATACAAATTCTATTTTTAAGAAATATTAATATACACCATTTTTTTAAATATTCATCATAACCCGATTTGTTGTTTAAAATCTTAATTAAACATATTTGTGAGACAAGTTAATCTCTTTAAAATAAATGATCTCAAAATTAAATGCAAAAATTGGCAATTGATTTTATTGACTTTGTGATGAAATAAAATCAAATGGCACTTGCAAAAGTTTTTAAATTCAAATGTACTCTTGACCAATTCACGTGCACAATAAAACCAAAGGGAAAAGCATTGATTCCTTACAATCAGATGCCTTCATGTGAAGAATAAAACAAAAACTTCCATTTCCAAATGCATTCACGTGAACCACTATGAACTTGTAGCGTGTTTGACCAAGACTAGCTAGGGGAATCGATTCCCCCTCTCATAACTTCGTATTTGAATCGATTCCCACTTCACTCCAAGCGTCCAGAATTACAAAAATCACTCACATGAATCGATTCCCTCTAGGATGAATCGATTCACGCATTATTTCCTGTATAAAAATGCTTTTCTCACGCTGTTTCTTCAAAGCCTCTCCCAGTGCCTCATTTCGCTTCATATCTCCTTTTCTTTTCTTCTCTAAAAATTCTCTCTACCTCCTCTGTTTCATTCAAAATCATGGCATCATCATCTCACTCTAGAAAGAAGAAACGAGGAGATGCTGGTTCCTCTTCCTCAAACACCAATGATCTCTCAAGACTCTTTGAGAATAAACTCCAACTTGACAGGTATCTCGAAAAATTTTCAGAAAGACTCCTTATACCAGCTCATTGGCTTGACGTTCCGCTCTTCGACGAACATGATTTTCCGGTACTCAACATACTTAGGCAACAAAATCTCTTGGAGTTTGTTGCACTCGAAGAAAATCACATTTATCCTGAGTTGATTAGAGCCTTCTACTCAACATTGAGGATCTCTAATGGACGCTACATAGCCAAAATTAAAGGAGTAACCATTATCATTGATGATAATGTTCTTCATCAAGTATGGAAGCTTCCACTAAACAATGTTGATTTCTTTGGCCTTGAACCATCTCCCGATTGGGAATACAATTCCATTGATGCTCGTGCTTTTTTAAATCTATCCTCTACTTCCAAAAGCACCGTTGGAGAGCTCAACATTGATCATCGCCTTCTGCACTACCTTTTGGTCAAAATCATTCTTCCAAAAGGGTCCAACAATGCTAGAGTAAGTGAAAACCAAACTCTTATTCTTTGGGCTATGCTCCATGAAAAAGAGATAAATTGGACCAAACTTGTTCGGACTCATATTCTTGACTCTAAAAGATTCACAAAACTTTCTTATGCGGTTTTGATCACAAAGCTTCTCAAACACTTTAATGTGGATCTTTCAAATGAAGTGAAAGAAGTAGTAGGGCGTAAAGGTAAAATAGGAAGCACTCATCTCGCAAAAATGGGTTGGCACAACCACGATGGTGCTTGGCAATACTCTCCTCCAAATGCACAAAGCAATGACGACAATGATGAGCAACCCCATCAACAACCATTTCCTCCACCTCCTCCAAATCCAAATGATGAGTTCTTTAATAGATTGACCTCTCATTTCGATACCCACTTTGATGCAATAAATGCTCGCTTTGATGGAATGACTTCTCGCATTGATGGAATGGAGAACAATATGAATGCCCGTTTTGACCAAATAGATGACAACATGACTACCCACTACAATGAACTCTCGCAACAGTTCTCAGAGTTTCGATTTTTCAATCCTTAATATTAGTCACTGTTGTATTCATCTTTACATATATAATATTTCAATAAAGTTAATATCTGTTTGTTAAATTCTATCTGATTTTCTTTTGATGATGCCAAAGGGGGAGAAGTTTAATATAACATCTCTATATAATTGCATGATTAAGGGGGAGCCAATATAATATAACATCTTTATTAATGCATGAAATTTATAATTACATTTGATAGGGGGAGTTCCATACTTTATATATATAACTATCATGAAACTAACACCCTAGAGATGAACAATTGTTGTCATCATCAAAAAGGGGGAGAATGTATTTGTATGTTGAAACAAATTTTGATGAATGACAAACAATTGAAGGATCAAGAAATCAAAAAGATGTTATACAAGCAATTAATCAAAAATCATTGAGAATGATTCGGAACAAGAAATAACTTTTCAAAGTGTCAAGGAAAAATTAGTTCAAAAGAACCATGCAAGAAAGTATCAAGAATGGACCCAAAAGAAGCAGAACGCATCAAAACTTGAAGGGAACAGACCTAGGAATCGATTCAGCCCTATGGGAATCGATTCCCACATGAAAAATGAAAGAGGAATCGATTCAAGATACATAGGAATCGATTCATGCTACAAATTAAGTGAAGGAATCGATTCATTAACATTAGGAATCGATTCATGCTGTAAATTGAGTAAAGGAATCGATTCATCAAGCTTGGGAATCGATTCATGGTGGAAATTAGCTCAAGGAATCGATTCATATGCTGAAGGAATCGATTCATGCTACTAGGAATCGATTCTCTCTGCCAGGAATCGATTCATGGGTTGTTTTTTATGCAAAAATACACTGGAAAATTATTCAAACTTGCGCCGAATCATGGAAACTATCAATACGCGTTTTCAGAAACTCAAGACAGCTAATTCCTCTCTCGAAGATACAAACTGAATGGCAATTCCATTATTTGAGGCAGACAATTTCACTTCTCAAGTCAGGAAACATGGAATGTTGGGAGACTAACACTCTCGATGCATGAAATCAGGAATCGGTGGAATTCAAATTTTTTGGCAGCACATACTCTGGAACTCCTATAAATAGAGAAGAAGTGAAGCAGCAGAAACACACCTTCGCAGCATCAAATACTTGCCTTCATTCTTTCTTCTTACTTACTCTCTGTTTCTCTTAAATTTTGAAGTATTAATTTTTGAGAGTTATATTGTGAGAAAAATATTTTTGAGTGCTAAAAATTGCATATTCTCCTTGAGAGAAGAAAAACATTTTTCAAAGTACTTAAAATTTGTATATCCACTCTACTGAGAGAGTTGCACTTGTAAAATCACATACACAAAATCTGAGATAGTTGTTGGGTTGGGATTCAACCTTGTAATTGAGAGATTGTGAGATTGGGTGGGTTGCCCTTTAGCTTGTGAGGATTAAGTTCTTGAGTGTGAAACACTAAGAGACTGTAATTGCTCAAGGCGTGTATCTCAAATTCTCAATAGTGGAAATCCTCTAAGTGGGTTACTTGGAGGCGAGACGTACACCAGTGGGTGGAACTCGTATATATCGGTTTGCAAATCTTCTCTTCCCTAATCTATTTAAATTTGTGCATTTAATTGCTTGCTTAATTTGTTACGCTTAATAACTTTGTTATTCAAACTTTATTATTATTCTCACTTAAGATTAAGTTTATCATCTTCTCTTCATATATTTGTCAAAGAACCAATTTCACAAGCATTTCAACAAAAAATTTTTAATACTCAATTCACCCCCCCTCTTGAGTAATTGAGGCCACTCGGTTAACACCTGTCAAAGGTCGAAAGTCGAGCACCAGAAGCTGTATGGTGCATTGCAACCCCTGGAGATTCCCGTGTGGAAATGGGACTCAATTGCTATGGACTTTGTCATGGGATTGCCCAAAAACCGAGCGGGCCATGATGCGATTTGGGTCATTGTAGACCGACTGACGAAGAGTGCGTACTTCCTACCTGTGAACATGAAGTACCTGTTGCATAAGTTAGCTCGGATTTACATTCACGAGATTGTCCGACTGCATGGTATACCGACTTCTATCGTATCGGATAGGGACCCTAGGTTCACGTCCCGGTTTTGGACCAGCCTGCACTAGGAAATGGGCACGAAACTCTGGCTAAGTTCCGGTTACCACCCCCAATCAGATGGACAATCCGAGCGAACAATCCAGAGCTTGGAAGACTTGCTAAGGGCGTGTGTGTTGGAGCACGGTGGGAATTAGGAGTTGTACCTTCCCCTGATCGAGTTTACATACAACAATAGCCACCACAACAGTATCGGTATGGCACCCTACGAAGCACTTTATGGTCGAAGATGCCGAACCCCACTCTGCTGGTTGGAAACGGGTGAGAGTCTGTGATAAGTGTTTTAGAACACTATTTTTCATTGTTTAATTTATTTACATTTTCTGTTGTTACTGTATTATTTTCCCCGATTTTCATGATTTCTGCTTTAATTTCACTGTCTCTATTCAAATGTTGTATTTTGCATGAATCAATGAAAATGGAACAATTAAAGAACAATAATTTTGAGAATTGGAAAAATATGTTGAATTGATATTTAATTGATCACAATAGAAAATATTAATTCCAAGAAATTAAACTTATTTTTCCATTTCTACAAATTGTAAGTTTTAAATGTTCCATTTAAATTATCAAAATACAATGTTTTGTTTGTCTAATAAATTTCATTGGTGCAGAATTTTTTTTAGACTAACAATATACCATTGTTTGGACCATCCATGCACCATTGTTTCCACCTTTCACCTTTGGTAAAACCATACAAAATTCACACGGCCCACCCTTTGAAAAATGCTCACTTTTATTTCATTCTTTATTCAAAGAATTCAATAATCTACTTTGCCAATTCCTTGGTCCATTCACGGCTGCACCATAACAAATGGTTCTATCATTCATTTGTTTAAAGCCATTAAATCACTACCATGTCCCATATGCATTTGTTTAATCACTTTGTCAATTCATCCATCCTTTCCACCAAAAATACATTCAAGAAAGGCAAGTTTCAATATTTTAATGTGCCAATTGCCAATTCATTCACGGCTGAAAACAAGAGAAAAGGCATTGCAATTATTTTATGAATTTTTGACCAATTCAAAGCTTCATTGCATGGATAGAAATTCAGCCAAGGCAAAGTGCTTCATTGTTTAATCATTCTTTGACAATTCAAAGAACAATTACGGCTAGGACAACAAAGGAAAAGGCAATGCAAAATTTATCAATTATTTAATGCATTCTTGGACCATTTCAAACATATCACACGGCTGAATTCAAGGCTGAAACAAAGGCACATTTTCATTCTATTTTAACCATATGTGCACCGAAAATTATGAAAGGAGCTGGCCACAAGAAATACCATGCATAAATGCCATAATTTAAGGAAAAGGTTGGTGAAATTTCATCTATAAATGGGCTGGAAATTGCACCATTCATTCATCATATTTCAGCCTTAAAAATTAGTGAGAAGTGCAGAATTTGTTAGGAAAAACGTGCAGAAACAGAGTGCTGGAAAAACAGTGACAGACAGCAGAAACAGCAGTGGAAACAGCAGCAAAATACAGTGGAAACAGCAGTAGAAACAGTGGAGCTGCTGAAAAATACAGACAGCAGTAAAAATACAGTGAGTGCAGTAAAAAAATACAGTAATGTATTCTTTGTCTTGTTATACTTTCTGTATGGATATTGTATTCTGTATGAGTAACTAAATTTATTTATCTTGGGATGACGGGGGTACGATAATATTTTACGTTGATGTTATTTTAACTTAAAAGTAAATAAATTTCTGTTTTCCATTTAGTTCAAATTTTACTTAATGCTTTTAGTGATTCCTAACAAGAACCTAAATGATAAAACTGTATACTTGCGGGTATATTAGTAAGTTTAGGTAATAAATAGAATCGAGAGATTTATTTTTATCGGAAAGCTTTGAACTAAACCTAAGATTTTTGAGATGCTTTTTGTGACCTCGGTAAAACCGTGAAAGTAATCAAAATTCTTTTGAGGAAGTAAAAACGGGATTTTCATAAAACGATAATGGGCCTTTCTTAGGATTAAGCAGCGCTTTCTGTAAGTTAGGTACATTAATATGAATCCGAGAGGAAAATATTAATTGGCTTTTGGAAAATTCGCCTTGGAAAACTTAATTTGATTTTTGTTTATAAAAAGTTGAAATTGTCAATGTAGAATAATATCTTAAACCCCCGGAATCCCAAGATACTCTCAACTCTGTTTTTCACCCACGGTAAATTTTTATTTTTACTGTAAGGTAAAAATTTTTTACTGTTAATTTTTATTTTTCATAAATACCAAAAATTGAAAGAGAATTGTGTGGATATCAAATTTTGATATACCGGTACTTTGAAAACAGTCCCTGTGGAGAACGATAATCTTTTATATTACGCGACATAACCCGTGCGCTTGCGGGCCCTGTCAAGTTTTTGGCGCCGTTGCCGGGGACTGTTGTCCCTCAAATATCGGCAATATTGAAATTCGATTAGATCATACTTGTTAATATTTTTTGTTATTTTTATTTTTATTTTCTTTGTAATTTTGTATTTTGTTCTATATTCTGTGTATCTGTTTTATTTTTGTAATTGTTTGTTTTATTTGTCATTTATTTTCTATTTATGCGACGAAGCCGTAGTGTCGATCTAAACTTAGGATTTGACCCTGAGATAGAACGTACCCTTAGAGCTTTGAGAAAACAACAAAAACAACAAAAAGAACAAAAAGAAAAACAAATGGCAGACCAACACAGACCCTTAAGAGATTTTGCCGCTCCAAGCACTAATGGGAGAGGATCTAGCATCCTTAGACCCACAGTGGAGGCTAACAATTTTGAATTGAAGCCTTCACTACTCTCAATGGTTCAACAAAACCAATTCGGAGGATTACCCTCCGAAGATCCAAATCTTCACCTTCAAATCTTTCTTGAATACTGTGACACCCTGAAGATGAACGGAGCCACCAATGATGCCATTCGCTTAAGACTTTTCCCTTTCTCCTTAAGAGATAAAGCAAGAGCGTGGTTATACTCTCTTCCTGAAGGATCCATCACAACTTGGGAACAATTGTCCAGTGCTTTTATCAATAAATGGTACCCAAGGAACAAGACTGATGTGCTGAGAAAACAAATCATCAATTTTTCACAAAAAGATGATGAATCCTTGTATGAAGCCTGGGAAAGATACAGGGAGTTGCTAAGAGAATGTCCTCACCATGGGATAGAAAGGTGGTTGACAATCCATATTTTCTATAATGGACTAACTTCCACACAAAAGATCTCTTTAGATGCTGCAGCTGGAGGAGCCTTCATGAGTAAAAATGTTGATGAAGCTGAGAACCTGATCGAGGAAATAGCTCAAAACACTCACCAATGGAACTCTGAGAGAGGATTACCTTCTAAAACACCAGGTAAGTACTCTGTTGATGCTCTTTCCTTACTTTCTGCCAAAGTTGAAGCATTAACATTAAAACTTGATAAAATAGGGTCAACAGGTGCTACTAATATTGTTTGTGAAGTTTGTGGTGTTTCAGGACATGGAGCTACAAACTGCCATTTAGCAATGACCCCTAATCAAGAACAAGAAATGCATCAGGTGGACGCTATTGGAAACTATGGTGGAAACTATCAAGGTAACTACAGACCTCCACAAGGTCCACCTGGCTTCCAAAATAGGCCACCTCAATTCCAAAGTAACTACAAACCTCAACAAGGAACCTATATTCCACAAAAATCAAAGCTAGAATCCTTGATGGAGACATTTGTAGCTACTCAACTTAAACAAAATGATGAATTCTCTGATGCAATAAAAAACTTGGCTTCAAAAGTGGACTCTCTTGCCACTCACAACAAAATACTGGAAAATCAAATTGCCCAACAAGCCTCCTATTCTCAAAGAGCACCGGGAACATTTCCTGGGAAACCAGAGGCTAGACCATCTAACCAAACCATGGCTGTCACTCTTAGGAGTGGTACTCAATACGATGGGCCAGTTGACAAGACAAAAAAGGAGGAAAAGAAAGTCGATGAATCTTTATCTCATCCAGTAATTGAAGAAGAGAAACCACAAGAAAAGAAGGAGGAGGTTAAGCCATATCAACCTCCCATTCCATTTCCTCAGCGCTTAGCCAAAGCAAAGTTGGACAAACAATTTGGTAAGTTCCTTGATGTTTTAAAGAAATTGTATATTAATATTCCTTTTACAGATGCTTTGCAGCAAATGCCTACATATGCAAAGTTCTTGAAGGACATTCTGTCCAACAAAAGAAGACTGGAGGAAGATGGTACAGTTGCACTTACTGAAGAGTGCAGTGCTCTAATTCAAAAGAAACTTCCACCCAAGCTCCAAGATCCAGGTAGTTTCTCTATTCCTTGCATGATTGGTAACATGAATATAGATAAAGCATTGTGTGATTTAGGAGCGAGTGTGAGTTTAATGCCATTATCTGTTGCTGAAAAGTTAGGATTGGGTGAACTAAAACCTACTAGGATGTCTTTACAATTGGCTGATAGATCTGTAAAATATCCTGTAGGAATTTTAGAGGTGTAATTTTATGTTGATGTAGGTTTTGATAATGACACAACAAATGGAGAAGTATCAAGGATGTTATCAAGCAATTAATTATATTTGATGTGGAAGTCAAATTGGTTGATGTTTAATTTTGATGAATAATCAAGGACTTATGTTAAAGGCATTTAAAGAAGCTTAACACAAGTACAAATGATCAACAAAATGCCTAAGGTTCCAAAAGAAGAAAGCCATATGTAATTACATGTCAAAAGGATGCAACAAATGGAGTAACAGCATGATGAATCGATTCACCAATACCCCTGAATCGATTCATGCGTTTGGAAAGGCCCAGGATATGCAAAACAGGTAATTGAATCGATTCAGCAAGAAGCATGAATCGATTCATGCGTTTAAAGTGGCCCAGGATCACTCTTCAATAGGTTGAATCGATTCATGGCACAAAGAACACCAAGGAAGAATCGATTCACATGGGTACAGGGTCCAGGAAATTGAAAATTCAAGAATGAATCGATTCACACCAAGGAGGAATCGATTCACACGTCTGATTTGCCCAGTAACTCTAAATTCAATGAGATGAATCGATTCACATCTTGAAAGAATCGATTCTCACGCTGTCTGGAGCCAAAATGCACGCTGGAATCATATAAAAATTGAAGAGAAATATTCAGAATTCAAAAGGAGACATTGTGCAACATGGTTGGAAAGTTCAAGGCAATGCTTCACACTTTGTCCCTCTCCACATGCATGTGTTACATTGGTAATGCAATTTAATTTGAATTAAATCAAACATGCACATGCCATGTTCTTCTTGGAGACATTAAAAGCTCATTGGAATTGCAATGCCATTTTGAATGGAGACACACATGTTCCAAGTTCAAGCTCCCAAGGAATTTAATATTGGAAAATCCATGCTCTTGGAGGCCTATAAATAGAGAAGGAGGAGAAGGCAAAATTTGTCCCAAGCACTTGAAGCATTTCCATTTGCTTACTTCTTCCTCCCTACTTCTTGCTCTTCTACTTACTCTCTCTTTATTTATTAACTTGCATAATTCCTCTTTAAGAGTTAATTGAGAGTTAGAAAGGAAGTTATCTTGGGTGAGCTAAATTTGTATATCCTCTCTTTGAGAGTTATTTTTGTATGAGCTTTAAGTTGTGTATCCACTCTATTGGAGAGTTATCATTGTAACTATTAAAACACCAAAATCCCTTAGAGGTTTGGGTTGAGGGTTCAACCTTGTAATTGTGAGATTGAGAGATTGGGTGGGGTGCCCTTGTACTTGTGAGGATTGGGTTCTTGAGTGTGGGACACTAGGAAGCCGCGATTGCTCAAAGTTGTATCTCTAATCTCCAATAGTGGAAATCCTTCAAGTGGGTTGCTTGAAGGCGAGACGTACACCGGTGTGGTGGAACTCGTTATATCGGTTTGCAAATTCTCTCTTCCCTAAACTCATTTAATTTGTGCACTTAAATTACTCACTTGATTCATTGTATCATTCCTAATTAAATTGGACTAAGTGCATGCTATAAGTTGCAAACTATATTGGATAACATTGTTGTTAAATTAAATCCTTGAATCAAATGTCTTAAACATTGTTGGATTTAATTATTGAGGAAGAAAAATATTGGTGTTAACAAATTGGTAAAACTATCATGCTTAATTAATTTGTTAGAAGTTGTTCAAGTTATACTTATGTTGAAATTAATTATTGCATGACAAGTGTTTCAAGAATTGCCTAAACTAATAACTTGCTTTACTTATCAAAATCAATTCTTGAACATAGTCCATTCAACTTAAAATGTTTTAGTATGAAATGTGCTTCCTAATTATTACATCTTTTATATTGCATCATTTGTGTACTACTAACCGTTTTGAAAGGGATTCCGCACGAAAATTTGAAATACTCAATTCACCCCCCCTCTTGAGTATCGAGGCCTTGGCTAACAATTGGTATCAGAGCTTGACTCTTGGAAGATCAAGCTTAACCGCTTCAAGAGATCAAGATGGCCTCTACTTCTTATGATGCATTTCCACAAGGTGAAATAATAAATAGACCACCAATCTTCAATGGTAAAGACTTTGTTATTTGGAAAGAAAGGTTGAAAATCTTTATCCAAGCCTATGACCTCAAGGTATGGAATGCTATTCAATTTGGTCCTTTCATTCCCAAATACATTGTTGATAATATAGAATGTATGAAGCCCATGAACTTATGGACTAAAGAAGAAGAAAGAAAGGTACAATTTAATTTAAGAGCTAAAATTCTTATCACATTAGCATTAGAACCTAATGATGTTTCTAGAGTTATTACTTGTAACAATGCTAAAGAAATGTGGGAAACTCTTGAAACAATTTATGGAAATACTAATGGTGATAAAGATGCAAGAATTAGTACTCTTTCTAGTCAAGATGAAGAATTCGAAAGAAGCATTGAAAAAGAGAACAACGAGAAGGAAGAAGAAATTGCATGCCTAATGACAAAGCACTCTCAAGATGATGAGGTATGCTCTTTAAATGCTTTTAGTGATGATAGTGATGATGAAATTGATAAAGATGAATTGCTAGAAGCTTTTAAAGAATTGCATGAAAAATTTGTCTTGTTATCAAAGAAATATGCATGCTCAAAACAAACCATTTTGAAGCTTGAAAATGAATTGCATAATGTGCACATTGAAAAGGAAACTCTTAGAATTCAAAATGATGAATTAGAAGCTTCAAATGTATCTCTTAGGACTTGTAATGGAAATGATGATTGTATGCTTATTGATAAATGTATGCTTCTTGAAAATGAGAATAAAGAATTAAAAGAAGCACTTAGTAAGCTTACAAGTAGTGAAAAGATTCTAAGTGTACCTCTTGAAGATCAAAAGCATACACTTGATAGAAGAAAAATAGTTCATTACAAGAATCCTCTTGCTTCCTACAAAGAAAAATCCAAATCCTCTCTAAGATGCACAAACCATGAAAGAAAAGGAAACTCTATGTCTAATCGTTTCAAAAGAAAGCACATAGAACATAATAGGAACCATTATAAAGTGACTTACTCTTTGAATGCAACATGTTTTTATTGTGGAACATTTGGTCATATATCTTCTAATTGCTTTATAAAGAAATCCCGTCAAAAATGCATGAGAAAGGTATGGATTCCAAAAATAACTTTGAAATCTTAGACTAACAAAGGATGGACCCAACTTTTAAAAAGGGTACCACAAAAACCTTAAACTTTGTAGGGATATTTCAATCGGCAATTTCTCATTGACGAATAACCAAGGAATCAAGATTCATAATATCCACTCCAAAGAACAAAGAATGATAAGGATGGAGGATTCATAAAACTCCAAGGTATGTTCGATTCTTACTTTAGTTGATTAAATATCATGTTGACTATGTGATTTGTATGCTTAATTATGTTGAACAATCTATGAACTTAGTTGATATTTTATTAAGAATCTTTAGAAATGTCTAAATAATTCTACACTTGTTCATAATGAATTTTGATGTGTGAAAATCAAACTTTGATTTGATATGGTTGAACATGAAAGGTGTTTTGAAATGGATAAATAAATAACTATTTAGGATTAATGATGTATGTGCATACCCTTATGTTTTTGATGATTAATGATTTAAACGATTGAGGATAGGTTTGATGAATAATTATTTAGATAACATGTTTTGGATAATATGTTTGATTCTATGAAAAACTTAAGATATATTTATCCATGTATGTTAGAAAGGATTGAAACATCAAAGTGTCGAAATATTAAATCGTGATGCTTAGATTCAAAATGATGCATGAACTCTTGATGAATAAATTTTGATGATGTATGCATTATGAATCCTTGATAATGTATGAATTCTTAATGACATGAACTTTTGATTGAATATGAATTATTGATGATATTGAACAAGAAATATGTTGGTTAGCTAGTGGTATCTAAACAACAAACATCTTCCTTTAACAATGGTTTCAATTGAATTAGTAAGAGGAAGAGTTCATGAGGACTATATTATGGTTGTATGACTTATCTCTATGTTTCTACAAAGTTGACAATCTTAGGCAAAATATTTTCTATGCAATTATATGTTGGTTTTGATAATGCCTAAGGAGAAAGTATGTATGCTCCATGCCTAGACTTTAATTTCATGACTAGAAATACGTATATGACAATGCATGATATATGATAATACATTGTATATTAAGATAAAATGCATTATAATACATTACATGACCTTCCTTGATACACCATACTTGAGCAAATTGGCATCTATCTTGAGTGACATATAAGTTTGATGATGCATGATCTTGAATGTGAAAAGAAACTTGAATATATGCATCGTTGAGATTGAAAAGAATGTTTGAACAACATTATGATGTATGCTTGAAAGTCAACAATCTTGTGATAATATGCTTAAATGTTTATAATTGATATCAAGAGCTTAAATTGGCAAATCTATCAAGTGATATCATACTAGCAATAAATGGCATGGACAATGAATAAGAAGTAAATGGTGTTGATCAAGAAAAGAATGTTTGACATAAAAGGGGTCATAAATATATTGGCATGTGTTACAATACAAATGCATGAGTAAGCCAACATGTTATAGTAATCATTCCATCATTTCTATGATACCTATATTTGAGTGCATATTGTTAAAAATTCTTCTATGATTACCACTTTGATTAATGATTGATTAGTGAATTTTATATACATTTGGTATCTAACTCTTGAGTGGTATCTATTCATATTATGACTTCTATTCATTGCATAAGTGGTATCTATTAAAAGGTGATGAAGTGCTTAAGAAATAAACAAATGGTATCAAACTTGCTAAATAAGGCCAACATGAACAATTGGTATCAATTAGCTTAAGAATTACATCAATTAGCTTAACAATTGGTATTCAATTATATGTGTTTGGTGCTTAACTTGATTGAAGTTAATAACAATTGGTATTCAATTTCAATTGGTATTCAATTACATGAGTTAATAACAATTGGTATTAGACTTGATCAAATTAGTGTAATTGGGTTCATAACAATTGGCATCATTTAGAGTTATTACTTATAACAATTGGTATCAATATATGTCAAAGAGGGAGAAAATATCATGATATCTTAGTGTCTATCAAATGACTAAGGAGGAGATATTATCTTGCATGATACTTTATGATCTTTTAACAATTGATATATCTTTCAAACAATTGGTATCTATTAAATGCATGACTTGTGTTCAACAATTGATATCAAACTTCATCAAATTGATTTCACATGTTAATAAGTGGTATATGTTTTTATAAGTGACATCAATTACAATAGTAAAGGGGAGCATACACATGAATGAATATCCATCATTTTACCTCTCTATGATTATGATTATGGCACTTATGCTTACAATTTTATTCTCCTATATGCTTACTTGGAAAAATCCTTGTGTGTTTGATAATGCCAAAAAGGAGAAAACCATGTGCTTAGTTAAAATGATGATGTACTTACTTGAAGTGATATGTGTGCTTACTTGGAAAGAATCATGTGACGCTTACCATACTTGTGATATCAATTACATGATTGAAAATGAGTTAGCAATCAATTATATGCTTACTTGATGAATGAACTATGTGATTGATTAGTGACTCTAAATGCATCAAATTGGCATATACACTTGATCATGATATGAGCTTTGATTTGAAATCCTTTGTTTGCTCTAAATCTCTCTTATTCGATTACATGAGCTTATATGTTGATGGCAATAGAATATAATTAAGATGATGATCTTTTTGATGATGCCAAAGGGGGAGAGATTAGTGAAAGGATTAGTAAAAATAGGAGAATTACTATGACTAATGTTTTATCATAAGGAAAGTTTTTGATGATGCCAAAGGGGGAGAAGATTATAGGAAGTTATATACACCCTAAATGGAATAAAGTCTTTTACAAAGGGGGAGAGATATAAAGAGAGAAATATATAAGAAAGGGGGAGAAGATATACACTACCACTATGCTCTAAAAATTAGATAAACTATTTTGTGGTATCTATTGTATGATTGGTATCTATTGTATGATTAAAGGGAGATGATTAAGAAGGAGAGAACATATATTAAGGGGGAGAGACCTTTGTTTCTTAAATACTTTCTTGATTTCTTGTGTCTATGATTTCATCAACATGTGGTATCAAATTATATATGATAGGGGGAGTCTTTCTTGCAATATATTTGAATTGTTGTGATACTAACACCCCAAGAGACAAGCATTTGTTGTCATCATCAAAAAGGGGGAGAATGTAATTTTATGTTGATGTAGGTTTTGATAATGACACAACAAATGGAGAAGTATCAAGGATGTTATCAAGCAATTAATTATATTTGATGTGGAAGTCAAATTGGTTGATGTTTAATTTTGATGAATAATCAAGGACTTATGTTAAAGGCATTTAAAGAAGCTTAACACAAGTACAAATGATCAACAAAATGCCTAAGGTTCCAAAAGAAGAAAGCCATATGTAATTACATGTCAAAAGGATGCAACAAATAGAGTAACAGCATGATGAATCGATTCACCAATACCCCTGAATCGATTCATGCGTTTGGAAAGGCCCAGGATATGCAAAACAGGTAATTGAATCGATTCAGCAAGAAGCATGAATCGATTCATGCGTTTAAAGTGGCCCAGGATCACTCTTCAATAGGTTGAATCGATTCATGGCACAAAGAACACCAAGGAAGAATCGATTCACATGGGTACAGGGTCCAGGAAATTGAAAATTCAAGAATGAATCGATTCACACCAAGGAGGAATCGATTCACACGTCTGATTTGCCCAGTAACTCTAAATTCAATGAGATGAATCGATTCACATCTTGAAAGAATCGATTCTCACGCTGTCTGGAGCCAAAATGCACGCTGGAATCATATAAAAATTGAAGAGAAATATTCAGAATTCAAAAGGAGACATTGTGCAACATGGTTGGAAAGTTCAAGGCAATGCTTCACACTTTGTCCCTCTCCACATGCATGTGTTACATTGGTAATGCAATTTAATTTGAATTAAATCAAACATGCACATGCCATGTTCTTCTTGGAGACATTAAAAGCTCATTGGAATTGCAATGCCATTTTGAATGGAGACACACATGTTCCAAGTTCAAGCTCCCAAGGAATTTAATATTGGAAAATCCATGCTCTTGGAGGCCTATAAATAGAGAAGGAGGAGAAGGCAAAATTTGTCCCAAGCACTTGAAGCATTTCCATTTGCTTACTTCTTCCTCCCTACTTCTTGCTCTTCTACTTACTCTCTCTTTATTTATTAACTTGCATAATTCCTCTTTAAGAGTTAATTGAGAGTTAGAAAGGAAGTTATCTTGGGTGAGCTAAATTTGTATATCCTCTCTTTGAGAGTTATTTTTGTATGAGCTTTAAGTTGTGTATCCACTCTATTGGAGAGTTATCATTGTAACTATTAAAACACCAAAATCCCTTAGAGGTTTGGGTTGAGGGTTCAACCTTGTAATTGTGAGATTGAGAGATTGGGTGGGGTGCCCTTGTACTTGTGAGGATTGGGTTCTTGAGTGTGGGACACTAGGAAGCCGCGATTGCTCAAAGTTGTATCTCTAATCTCCAATAGTGGAAATCCTTCAAGTGGGTTGCTTGAAGGCGAGACGTACACCGGTGTGGTGGAACTCGTTATATCGGTTTGCAAATTCTCTCTTCCCTAAACTCATTTAATTTGTGCACTTAAATTACTCACTTGATTCATTGTATCATTCCTAATTAAATTGGACTAAGTGCATGCTATAAGTTGCAAACTATATTGGATAACATTGTTGTTAAATTAAATCCTTGAATCAAATGTCTTAAACATTGTTGGATTTAATTATTGAGGAAGAAAAATATTGGTGTTAACAAATTGGTAAAACTATCATGCTTAATTAATTTGTTAGAAGTTGTTCAAGTTATACTTATGTTGAAATTAATTATTGCATGACAAGTGTTTCAAGAATTGCCTAAACTAATAACTTGCTTTACTTATCAAAATCAATTCTTGAACATAGTCCATTCAACTTAAAATGTTTTAGTATGAAATGTGCTTCCTAATTATTACATCTTTTATATTGCATCATTTGTGTACTACTAACCGTTTTGAAAGGGATTCCGCACGAAAATTTGAAATACTCAATTCACCCCCCCTCTTGAGTATCGAGGCCTTGGCTAACAAGAGGATGTTCCTATTAAGATAGGAAAATTTTTTATACCTGCTGACTTTGTTGTGCTTGAAATGGACGAAGATTCTTTGATTCCTATTATTTTAGGCAGACCATTTTTAGCAACTGCAGGTGCTGTGATTGATGTCAAGAATGGTAAGTTGTCTCTAACTGTTGGAGACCAAAAAGTTGATTTCAACTTGAAAAATGTTTTAGAAAAACCTTATAATGATGTTTGCTGTACTGTGGATTTTGTCGAACAAGTGGTAAAGGAAGCAACCCTTCCTAATGACCCACTTGAAACTATTTTCATGATTGAGTCGACAGAAACATCTGATTGCTCTGAGGCCCCACATGATACTGAGGTCATGTGTGACAAAGTGGTAAGCCCAAATGTGGAATTAAAACCCTTACCAGCTTCATTAAGGTATGAATTTCTTGGTCCTAATTCCACATATCCTGTGATTATCAATGCTGAATTGAATCCATCTGAAACTGAAAAACTTTTGAAACAACTTAGGTTGTATAGAAAGGTAATAGGTTATACAATGGATGATATCAAAGGGATTAGCCCTTCTCTTTGTATGCACAGGATTACTGTAGAAGATGAAAGTAGGCCCACAGTAGAACCACTTAGGAGATTAAATCCTAAAATGCAAGAAGTGGTTAAAAAGGAAATTTTAAAATTGCTTGATGCTGGAGTCATATATCCTGTTGATAGTAGTAAATGGGTAAGTCCTGTCCATGTGGTGCCTAAAAAGGGGGGAATAACTGTGATTGAAAATGATAAACATAACTTGATTCCTACTAGGATCGTTTCTGGTTGGCGCATGTGCATTGATTATAGGAAGTTAAATAGCGCCATGAAAAAAGATCATTTTCCCCTCCCTTTTATTGATCAGATGCTTGAAAGACTTGCGAAACACTCTTATTTCTGTTATTTGGATGGGTATTCAGGTTTTCATCAAATTCCCATTCATCCATCTGATCAAGAAAAAACTACCTTCACTTGCCCTTATGGGACTTATGCTTACAGACGTATGCCTTTTGGTTTATGTAATGCACCTGCGACTTTTCAAAGGTGTATGCAAGCAATTTTTTCTGATCTTATTGAAAATGTGATGGAAGTCTTTATGGATGATTTTTCAGTGCATGGTTTGGATTTTGATAATTGTTTAACAAATTTGTGCCAAGTCTTGCAGCGTTGTGAAGAAACCAATTTGGTTCTAAATTGGGAAAAATGCCATTTCATGGTAAGAGAAGGCATAGTTCTTGGACACTTGGTGTCTGAGAGAGGTATAGAAGTTGATAAGGCTAAAGTGGAAGTAATTGAAAAATTACCTCCACCCACAAATGTGAAAGGTATTCGGAGTTTTCTTGGACATGCGGGGTTTTATCGCAGGTTCATTAAAGATTTCTCCAAGATCACAAAGCCTCTTACAACTCTTCTGGGTAAGGATGTACCTTTCAATTTTGATTCATCTTGTATGGAAGCTTTTTGCAGGATTAAGCAAGCTCTAATCTCTGCCCCCATCGTACAACCACCTGATTGGAAACTCCCATTTGAGCTAATGTGCGATGCGAGTGATTACGCAGTGGGAGCTGTGTTGGGGCAAAGAAAGGATAAAAAGCTCCATGTAATTCATTATGCCAGCCGGACGCTAGATGATGCTCAGGTAAATTATGCCACAACTGAAAAAGAACTGTTAGCTATTGTCTTTGCTTTTGATAAATTTAGGTCTTATTTGGTAGGTTCACATGTTACTGTTTACACTGACCACTCTGCCATTAAGTATCTATTGAATAAAAAGGAAGCAAAGCCTAGATTAATTAGGTGGATTCTAATATTGCAAGAATTTGACTTGGAAATTAAGGACAAGAAGGGTACCGAGAACTTGGTCGCTGACCACCTATCTAGGTTGACATCTGAAAAAGAAGAAACAGATAATATTCCCATCAATGAATCTTTTCCAGATGAACAACTCTTGAATCTTAGTATCCAACGTGTTCCTTGGTATGCTGATTTTGTAAATTTTCTTGCATGTGGTATCTTACCTCCTGATCTTAGCTTTCAGCAAAGGAAAAAGTTTTATGCAGATGTCAAGCATTATTATTGGGATGAACCACTCCTTTTCAAGCAATGTGCAGATGGTATGATTCGGAGATGTGTTTCACAAGATGATGTCCATGCTATCTTGGATCATTGCCATTCTCTTTCCTGTGGAGGGCACATGAGCACCTCCAAGACAACTGCTAAAATATTGCAAGCTGGGTTCTATTGGCCAAATATTTTTAAGGATGTACGTAAGTATGTTCTAACTTGTGATGCTTGCCAGAGAACAGGTAACATTGGTAAGAGACAAGAAATGCCACTGAATACAATTTTAGAAGTTGAATTGTTTGATGTATGGGGTGTTGATTTTATGGGTCCCTTTCCCTCTTCTTTTGGAAATCAGTTCA